>JARKIP010000017.1:15000000-16250000 GCA_029990175.1 Petunia secreta
GACCTATTTGCTCATTATCTTGTTGAGTGCATGTTGATCTTTGACCAAGTGCTTATGGTTCTCTTTGGAGACTTGATATTCATGATTTTTATTGATGCTTGGTTATATCACAAGAGTGTGTTTTCCACACTTCTTGCACTAACCTACTTTCAAAGTAGGACGTTTGCGTGTTTTTGCTTGTCGTTGCTTGTAGGTTCTAAGCTCCACGCTAAGGCGAGGAAGCTCTTGGAAGAAGCCTATGACAAAGTGACGATCAAGAGGAACAAAGGAGGAGATTCTTGGCCACCCCGAGGAGTTGCTAGAGCCATGAGAGACCAAGCCTTGATTTCGAGGACGAAATCTTCTCAAGAAGGGGAGGATGATGCGGGGCAAGTCGAGCAACCATCCAAAAGCACCATATAAGGCCAAGGAAGAGCACTTCAAGGTCATGCATTGGAACGCCATGGAAGGAGGGGTATTCGGGACACATTTCGAGGCGTTCCAAGAAGCTTCAGGAAGAGGCGGGCGCCTAGTTGAGGGAGGCGGACCGCCTAGTGAGTGTTGGCTCTCTGGACTTTTGGAGGCACTCCGCCTAGTTGGAGGAGGCGGACCGCCTACCCCCTGTGACAGCAATGCAGGATTTTTTACTAAGTTTGTGTGAAATTCCAACTATAGCCCTGCATGGCCTTATTTGTTTTAACCCACTTTGGGGGTACTTTAGACCTTTTATTATGACTAAGTGAAGCCTATAAATACTTCACTTAGCCTCATCAAACCTTAGTTAGCTATTATGATGAATGATTGAATGACAATGTTCAAGAGTGGATTCTCTTAGAATGAAAACCCTTTGAGTTGGTTTGAGTTTACTAGTGGATTCTAGTTGACCCCCAAACCCCCCCGATCATTCTACTTGCGAGTCCTTTGTCGTCTCGAGGGTAGTTGCATAGTTGTAGGTCCTTCTAGACGCCGATACGAGGGTATCACGGAACGAGTTCTCCGTGGTTACCTTGTAGGGAGTTCGAGAAGTGTCTCGCTCTCCTATCTTTTTATTGTGTTTATTTTGATCCTCATCACGTATGCACATTTGTTGCTTCTACAGGGAATGCACTATCGATCACCCCAAGGTATCAAAAATCCTTATGTTGAAGTGTGGAAGTCCATGAAAGTCGGACAAAGATACGAGGGAGATGATTTACAATTACAATGAAGAAGATATATGTATGGTACTGCTCCAAGAACGCTACATGGTTTCGAATCGATTCGCTCAGAAGCCTATGTATGTCAATATTTACACTTTGGATGATTATGGAGACTTACATGTAAGTGAGGATATTATGTAGGTAAAAACTTATCCGTACCGGGTGTTTACACCCAAGCAATAAATAAATGACACGTGTCATTTTATTTAACTAAAATTATTAGTGTTTAATTATAGTTAACCATATTAATTATTAGAATTAAAATACTTTATTATCATATTAGCTATTCCCTATTATCTTCTATATGGTACTGTCACCCTTACGATGCTATCTTGTAGAGCATCCCAAAGGCCATCACTAGCTATTACAAAATTAAAGAAAAATTTCTTTCTGCTTTAATTATCATGAACATTCTGATCTTAATAGAAAAATAAAACTATATTACGAATCCTAAAAAGAGTAACATTAATCAGGAAAGAAAATTTTAATTTATATTTTAACAGTTTTCCTTAACGAGTTGAATATTACCTGCAAAAGTTGTTTCCCCATTATACTCTTTGTTGTATATTGTATAGTATAAATTTTTCGATTGCATATTGAATATAAACTCTACTTATGCTAATATCATCATCATACTTTATAAAAGATTTCATCCATTTAATAATAAAATATAGGAGCTCAATTAAAAAGCACAAGATTACATCTCTATTCATAAACAGAGCAAAATATGGTCATCCTTTGAACTCCAAACTACATCGTAATTTCATAATTAGACTTTCAATTTGCCATGGAGAAATAGGAGAATGAAAAACGCAAGTTGCAGCTAGAACACAACGCTAATTCTTTCCAACTACGTTAGTTAGTTTGAGTTTATGACTAACCTATTTTAATTATTTTATTAATTAAAAAATAGCCATAAATTAAATAATTAAACAATAACTAATTAAACACTTGAATAAATAAGCCTAGGTTTTATTATCCCATTCGGATCAGAACCAGGCTTTTCTAAAGGACGATAGTTTCAGAATCCACTATCATTTTAGATCGGGTAATTTCCATCATTTCCGTGGGGCTTAAATCCCGTTAGCCCCCATACCCTCTTTTAGAGGTTAACTAGAGCGAATCCCTAACATTTTAAAAAGTCTTAAAGGCTTTACTAACGTCCCCGCTTAAAGTCCCGGAAGCCATTGAGACTACTAATTAACATATAAAATATCTAGATTTCCTAAACAAGTTAGTGCCCCAAGTCTAGTCTCGAGGTAGGCGCCACATAAAGTGCGGTCATATAAAGCAGTCAAAGCAAATTGTATCAAATAAAACAAACTTTCAAAAATTAAGATTTAAAAAGGAAGATAGAGCCTCAAAGTTGGGATTTTTTATTATTAGTAACTTTTGAGTCTTCTATTGTAGGCTAGGTGACTCAAGTTTTAAATATTAGCTATAGGTGCCTTTTTTAAGATTAGTGCTAATAACAAATATATTAAAACCCCAATATTTTCATATTTACACATAACCCCCTACCTCCTCACCTCCCTTCTCTCTCATCCCCCTCCTCTTCCTCTACCACCCTTCTCCTCCTTTTTCATCTTCACCTCCTCCATCTCCATTTCTTTGCCTCATCTCCGCCTCCTCATCTACCTCTCTCTATCCTCCACCTTCCCCACCTCCTCCTCACCCATCTCCACCTCTTTCTTTGCCCCCTTCACCTTCTCCTCCTTCTCACCTACAAAAATTCCTCTTAAAATCAAACAAGAAACAACAACAGATTCAGTTGTTGCAACAACTACGACAGTTGTTCAACAACTTTGAAAATTTGCTGCAACAAATTAGAATTTGTGCAACAATTTTAGAATTTGTTGGATCGATGTCAGAATTTCCTCCAATGGTTAAAAATTTATTATTTCTCAAATCTTCTCCGTAAATCTTCATGATCAGACTAAAAACATACTTTACATTAAGAAGGAGGAGAAGAAGAAGACGACAATGACTGTAAATTCAAAAGAAGATGATGATATAGAAGAAGAGGAGGAGGAGTAAGGAAAAAGAACAAAATGCGGAAGAGAAAGAAAAAAGGAACAAGGAACAAGAGAAATGAAGAAGAAGAAAATGGAAGATAAGATTTGAAATTTGAAATTTGAAAATATGAGATTTGGGAAGGGAGGGATCTTTAAATTTTAAAATTTTCAGATTTTTCATATTACCCAAAGTTTTAATAATTCTAATTGAACCCTAAAATTACTTAATTAGCTACTAGTTATGTTTGACCCAGTCAAAGGCACCTTTTTTTAAATGAAGACTTGAAGGGTACCTTCCCCCAAATCTTCTCCTCAAAGTTGAACGTTATATGCCTTCTACTCAACAGTTTATTTCCAAGATTTCAGCTTTGCAAAGATAAGCCAGTTCAATATTGCCCTTCACTTTTAGCCCTTTTCAAGGAATAGTTCAATTCCAGCATTTTAAAATTTCACAAATAGTCTAGATTGACATCATATTTTCAGTTTAAATCCTGTTGGGACACTGCCACAAACTTCAGAACATATAGTTTGCAGAAACAATCTAATTTTAAAGAAGTCTTGCATTTCTAGCCTATTTTCTGATATTCAGCAAAATAGCCCCTGATATAAATATCATCTTTAAACATGCTATGATACTATACAAAATTTCCAGATTTAACGCCTAATCTAACTGCCATAGTTTTAAAAAAGCTTTTCCCAAACAGAGCAGTTTTCGACCTGCCTTTCAAGTTTAACCCTTAAACACAATAAAGATAAAGGTCGAGTTAGGAAACAGCCCCTGCTTAGCCAATATTACTGTTCTAACATCCAGTGTGCATCTTATGATGTTTATACAAACCAAGTACTCCTTAGCAAATACAATTTTAAGCATTTACATTTTCAGTTATAATAGCATATCATCAAGAAATAAAGGGAAGAAAAGCAGAGGGCCTTCGTCCCTTTCACAGACGCCCTTCTGAACCAATTAAGTTCTTCAAGCTCCATGAACTTGGCAGAAAGCTTAGTATACACATATAGTCTTCGGACTACCTTTAACCCATCCGAATATCTGCAAAATCAATTAGCATGGGTATAGCCCTCTTGGCTATCCCTAATTCTTCCAAGTTCCTGCAAAAGGGATAGAGAATGGCCAAGGGATAGAGAATTGCCAAAGGAGGCCTAAGCTAACACACACAGGCATACAGAATATCGATACAAGCAGTACAATACCAACTCTAATTTGACATGTCTTGAACGTTGTTTACTCAGTTAGTGAGATACCTCAGGATGAGGGAAACAAGCAGGAACAAGGAAAAACAAGAGAAGCAATATCCCAGCAATGAAACTCAACCAAACAAGTGCCAAAACCTTTGTTTCCAGCCAGCGAGATTAGAATCAGGATTATAAGCAGGAATAAGCAACTTTCGGTCTTGGTTATCTGAGGTAAATATTTCTCCTTATCTCTCATAATTTATGACAATAATATTACTTTGTTATTGTTAAAATAGTAAAACTGTTATTGAGATTTTATTGCAGGTTCGGGAACAATGGCAACTGAAACAGAAAATGCAAATAAATGGGTTCCAATTAACAGTTTAAGAAGATATGATTCTGATAAGACACTAAGAGTCTTCCTAATTGGAAGTGCGGTGGTAAAACCATTCAAAAATGATAAAAATCAATGGCGATGGTCTCTTATCTTTGTGGATGAAGAGGTAATATTGTTCTTTATGTATCCATATTTTAATCTCTATCTTTTGACTTTAGTTTTAGTTATTTTACTAATTTTAGTATATATTGTTTTTACAGAGAACCAAAATTCAAGGAATAGTTTTCAATAACCTTATTGAAACGCTTCAAAAAAATTTCCAGCAAAATAAAACCTATTACATCATCAACAGTGTCATAAATAGTGTCAATCCTGATTTCCAGTCAGTGCACAAAGACTTTGAAATTTTCTTCAAGGAGCATACATTAGTCAAAGAATGCGAGAATCAAGTTTCTACCGTTATGTTCTCAAACAATTTTGTTTCGTTTGAAGAGGCATCGAAATTTCCAGAAGGAATAATTTTCGATAATCTCTTTATTATTCTTTGACTTGTCTGCAATAGCTTATATTTAATTAAATTAATAATGTAAATACATAGTTATTTATGTGCCTTGGTTGTTTTATACTCTTTGCAGACACTGTTGGTATTCTCGTGAAAGCATATACTACGATTAGACAAGGGAAATCAATAAAAAAAAAGATAGCAATAATGAATGAAAGGTAAGCTCTATTATTAATAATATTTATTGGTATGATGAAAGCTTCCCAACGCAATTAGTGTAATGTTTAATTGGTCAAATCAGGTATGATCGCAAAAAGTTAACCTTATGAGGCGACATGGCAGAATATGAGGGTGATATGCTACAAAAGATTATACTTGAAACCCCTGTTGTAGCACTATGTGACATCAAAAGTACAAACTACCGAGGTAATACTTTAAAATTTTAAAAATTCTGTGTCGTTTCGTACAGTTATATTTAATTCTGTATTTTTAATTTTTAAAATTCTGTGTCGTTTCGTACAGTTATATTTAATTCTGTATTTTAAAAATCTTACTAACGTTTTCCCTTTTTGATTTGTAAAGGAGAATTTGGAATGTCAACTACACTTGTTACCACTATAGTGATAAATCATGTGTTTGAAAAAGCAGTAGCTCTCCAAAAATGGTAATGTTGAATTTTTACTTTCCAGTCAATAAATTTTTGTTGAACATACTGTTATTAATAGTTACTTATTGCAATGCAGGCATGATTATGTGAAGGCACAAAACAAAGCTATTACTATAATGCCAAGTAGAGAGATTAAAGAGGCGAGATCAGTGAAGCTTTGGAATATCATTCATGATTCATTTGATGATATAAATGTAAGTTTTCGCACCAAATTATAAATTATACACATTTAAAATATAAGCTAACCAATTTATTGAACGAATCATTTGCAGGTGACTCATTGTAAATTCAATGTAAAAATAAAAGCTATATTAGACGCACAAGCCCCATGGTATTTATCTTGCAAGAAGTGCTACAAGAAAGTGAATATTCTAAATGATATAGGAAAATGCCGCCGTTGTGGCATCCTGGAAACAGATGATTATGAGGAACAGTTAGTTTCTTCTTCTTCCTTATTCTCTTCTTCTTCCTGCCTATGTCTTCTTCCTGTAGCCTCTGCTACTCAAGTACTCTTTTTTATAATGCTTTATACTTTTTCTTTTTTAATAGCCGAAGTATCTATTCTTAAACGATTTGCTTACTTTGTAATTTGTATATAATTTTATAGATATCTTCTGAAGTTAGAGGTATCTGATGTTGTGTCGAATGCTGAGTCTGATGCGAAGAAAGAGAATAGGGTATTTGATGTTGTGCCCGATGATGAGTCTGATGGTGTGTCTGATCCGAAGAAAGAGAATAGTTGTGTTAGTCTCTTTGAAGCAGCAAAATACTTAATTGGTTGCGACGTCATAACGTATAGAGAATCAATCTCTAAAGAGGTTATACTTCTTTTTCATTGCTACAATCCTATAATTGATGTGTGGTTTACTGACAACACCAAATTAATTGAAAAATAATGGTCTTGGGTTTAGACTTTAGCTATTTATTCTCCTTATTTGAGTATCCTAACTATAACTAACTAGGCTATTTGGTCTGCTAAGTGGTTGAGTTTAGTAATACCTGGTGCTCCTGTTACTTTTTAATATTTCTCCTAATTCTCTTCGGATGGTTTGCTAAGCTAAATAGAGATAAAGGGATTTTTATTTATAAGAGTACAAGTTCCTGCATATCTTGGAGTACGGGGATTATTGAGTGATTAGTTGTTTAGGTTTCAATGAGGGCTGCATCTACATCCTCTGAAGTTAGATGATCTGAGTTAAGATTGAATTTAACGAATGATCTTCCTAAAATATGTTTATCTGTTTAAAAATGTATATGTCTACCTTTTGGTGGGAGAGGATAGGTACCACCAGTGACGTTGGGATCTGGAATGAGAATAGTGAATTGATGCTCTTAATCTCCTTCGAATGAAAAACATGATCTGTGTTATGCTTCCTTATTTCAAGTTGGGTTTTTGGCTAGGATCAATTTTCAAGAGCTAAATTTGGATACATTTACTATCATCAGCTCTAATAATATTTTTGTATGGGTCTGCGAGACCATGCTTTACTTTAAATCCTTTCTTGTCTGTAGTTTGTGTCTATTAAGAAAGCATGCAGCAGCCAATATCCCATCATCCTACCTTTCAAGACCCTAAAATATTGTGAAATCCTGAATGGATTAAGCGATATGTGGAATTTCTTTCCATGTAAAACGACCTCCTAGGCACTAAAATCTTACTTCTCTGAGTTTAAACTTATATATTGTGGCAAGGCGATAATAGTTCTACCCAGCTACTTTAATATTAGAAGTCGTCTTAGCGTTGTATTCTTTCTGTATTCAACTCTAAAATGCAGTTTTATTTTGTCATCTAAATAGGTCTTTTATTTGCATGCTAGCTGAACTCTAAAAAGAGTTGAAAAAGGGTTAAGAAAATGCAATCTTTTTTTTCATCAAAATAGCTCTTTTATTTGCCTGCTAGCTGAACTCTAAAAAGAGTTAAAAAGGGTTAAGTGTAGCAGTAATCTCCTGCATGGTTTGAAGTTGTAGATTCTCTGATTAATGCTTTATCTGAAAGTGCAATATATGGTTTTTTGATGAAAGATTGGCAGATTGAGCTTCTTTCTTATTCCTTCATATCTCCATCCTCGTCTTCATTATTTTCGTATTTTCTTCACTTGTGTCTTCTTCACATTGCTCCTTATTCTCATCGATCATTTGCTGTCCTTTCCGTGCCCCTGTTGTGCTACATTGTCATATTCTTCAGCATTGGTATTCAAACAACTATCTTTTTCCTGAGTAAGTATACAGGTCTTATGGTCCAACAAGGTCCTTAAGTGTTCTTTGTCTGTAAATTTCCTAGATTAACACATCCAGATATGTTAATTGGGAGGTATTTATACTCTTTCTCTCATTTCAAGTGTGTTGTGGTCACTCTTCTCATATCGAGTGTGTTGTTAGTTGGAGGGTTCGAACAGGAAATGCCATTCCGATGCTACTCTTTTTTCCTCTCTTCAGAATCATCATTTTTCCTTACCGAGAGGAAAACCCCTTCTAATGGTCGTAGTAGTTTGTGGAAAAATAAGAAGCAAAATGATTCTACTGTTGATTTTAAGTGTTTTATTTATAGTAAAGTTTATTCTTATAAAGATGGATGGTATTTAACGCTCCTTCCTTTGTTACAGAAAGATGATTCCAAGTTTTACCGTAAATTGCTGTCAAATATTGGTAAAAAAATTCACATTCCTTGTCAAAATTAATGGAAAAAATGCTGATGATCGAGCTGCAAGACGTTTTGTTGCTGAGGAGATACAGGAAGCTGGAAAAGTCAATGCCATTGTAATCGAATATGAATAGAAAAAAGAAGAAATAACATTGAAGAAGACCAAAAAAATTAGAGATAACGACTCCTTATCCAATAAAAAAATAAAGATAGAAAAGAATTAATGCTCTAGGATTCAATGAGTAGTATAAGTTCATTTTAAATTCTAGAGTAGATACTTATTTATCAACTCTTTTAGTTCTATGGTTAATATTTTGGTGTCTTAAATTAGGAACAACTTTTGCTGGCATAGCACATTTAATATATTCAGTTTAACAATTTGTTGTCTGTATGAGTTTATTAAAGTAGAGTACGAGATTAACAATTTTCTATATGCCGCGGGATATTATTGTTTAAGACAAAGGACTCGAAAAGGTAGCGCATTAATGTAATTAACACATTATATTCAATTACGTTACTTGTCACTTAACTAAATAACTTATTATTTTCTTTATATAGACGAGGATAAAGTTGCTTCGGAGGGTGAAAAAATATATTCAATCAATTTATAGTGCATCTGAACATGATGTTTCAGGTAAATATAAAATAGTTATTAATATATTCTCTAGATTAGTTTGTATAATTTATATTTTATTCGTATTCATTCTCTGAAATTAATATTAACACTTCTCGATAAGAATACAATGAACTTTAAGATAGGTAGCCACTTGAGCCAAATAGAAAGCCCTGTGATACATCAGTATATTACTTGCACATGCACCTTTTTACTCATAATCCAACTACATGCCCTTTACACCCAATAGTCCGCTGGACAATGTCTCTATGGAAGGAATCACATCCCAAAATACTCCAAGGGACAACATCTCATGTCCAGGAGAGCTGCAAAACAGAAATGCAGTATTAAAACCAGCAATGCCATATACCAGCTCACAATAAAGTTAACGGAAAGTACCTAAACACGGCGTGCGGGCTACAGACATAGACATTTGAAGCCCCCTTCCGACGTAGAAAAGCAGCTTCGATACTGATAGTAGCTATAAAGAATTTATCAAGTCATATCACATGAATGAGAATGTTCGACGATATTTAACTTTTTTTAAGAAAAGGTAAAGAATTTTACTAATAAAAACAAACTTATATAGAGGAAAAAGATGGTCAATTGACCTGCTCCAAAAACAGCTTCACTATTGGCCAACCATGGCATAGCTCTAAATTCTAATCACCTTGCCCCTCACCTATTTCTATCTATTTTCACTCCATCAACTCTTCTACACACTTATCTCATTCAGTCCCAACACCATTAACCCAAAACTGATAGCTGATATATATGAGACTCACCATATCACCCCTGATATTATTTTAGCCTTTTCTTAGGTGATGTCTCTGTTTCTATCTTTTTTCGATATTAGAAAACGGCAAACTCCCATTATACCTTCAACTACATCCCCGGTAAATTTTCTATATTCCACATTTTTATTCTATATTTGAGATGATCGTAGAAGCACATACTATGACAATAATCTGCAACCTTCTTTTAGTTGAAACTCAGGAGTAATTTACTAATTTAATCCTAAAAGACACATTTCCATATGCTGGTTTAGCGACATGCAAATTTGAAAAAGACCCTTCTTCAGATTCAGAAATACTGCAACCAAAGTTTTGTTTGTTGTGTTAAATTATAAACCTGCCTCTACATATACTTATATAGAAACCTTGGTGTGACTTGAATTAGGTTTTGTTGTTCCATCCTATTCAGTGGGTATAGTAGTGTACATTTACAGGGAAAATAGTATCAGTTCAGAGTTAGCTCTTCTGGTATAACAGATTACCGAAACATTAGCAATAGATGTAATGTCATAGAATTTATGCAATTCGTTTTCTTTTGGTGTTTGAACTTTGTATGGTCATAAAAAATTTAGACAAATTAAAAAATATATTTATGATAGACAAATTATACAATATATAGTAAGTGTAAATTATATTAGAATGATTAAAACGGAAACATTTAAAAGAAAAAGAAGAAGAAATAAGAAGCACTAATAGTAAGTGCTATTTATATTAGAACTAGAAGAGAGCTGCCTCCAACATCTCGGATGCCAGTGAAATTCAAAAGCCAAGAGTTGAATTGGAAGAGACATCAGTTCAACACATGTTCTTTAATTTATACTTGGAACTGATAAAAAACATAACAAAGTGGAAGCTGAAGAATTGTTCCCTTTCGAATAGTAAGCTGTAACAATCTCACATTTGGGATTGCAACTATATCATTAAAGAATATATAAACGTCATCAATTGTATCACAAAACAAGAGTTGGATACATTATAACCGATCAAAATTGCCTACTACACCAAATTGCCTCACACATTGAACTCCAGATTGCACAATAAAGAAGCCAAATTGCATATGCTGAGGAGTATCACATTATTAACAGTTAGAACTATCCCCGATGGCTAGACAATTCAAGAACCTAACAAAATCATGGTTGGACATATGTTATTTAACATGGGAGCTCTCTACTAAACCAAACTACCTAATACTTGGACTTCCAAACATATGAAAGCTTCATTACTATCTTCAGTGAAAAGTTTTCCTTAACTTCAAGCTATATCAATTTTTAGAAAAGAAAACAGTTGTTTGCAAATCAGTAATATCAGTTACCAAGGTTTTTAAAGCATTCAACCATAGTAATATCAGTTACCAACATAAGTTTCAAAAGATTTGGGAACTGTCCCCAGAGCAGCTCCTCTCCATCCAAACAATCTGTCTGTAACTGAATTTTTCTTCCAGTACTACATTTGTTTCTCTACATATATATATTTTACTTTATTATATACACTATACTATAATATTGATATTCATGATTTTTATTGTCTACCACTCATAATGGAGAACGAAGACCGACAAAGCGAGAAAGAACAAATTGGCGATTCAAGGCTTTATCAAAAGATTGTGGACGTGAAGGTAAAATATTATATTACTTGGGTTAAAAAATATTTCTTTTTATTATATATAACATTTGGCTACTTAATTTAGATGATATTGTCTACAAGCCATCGACATCAAGTATTCATAAGTTAGAAACTGTTGTTGAATGCATTTACTGTCATGCTCGAAGATTTCAGTATTAACCTCCAAATTTTTGTTGTAGAAGTGGATCAATCAAATTAGCAGATACTGAAGTTCCATATCAGTTATATGACTTATTTGTTGGTGACTCAGAAGAAGCAATAGAGTTCCGCAAAAACATTAGAGCATACAACACTATATTTGCATTCACTTCATTTGGCGTCAATCTTGACAAAGAATTGGCATCTTCCCGACAAGGAGTTTATACTTTTAGGGCACAAGGACAAATTTATCACGACCTTCCATCATTGCTTCCTAATGGTGATAAGCCATGTTATTTTCAGTTATATTTCTTTGACACCGACAATGAATTGAGCAACAGAATTTCGATACTTCAACAAGCAAACTTATCAGAGAAAGGTATGGGAAAAATTAGGGAGATATTGAGCGGTAATCCTTATGTACAATTCTTTCGCCGACTAAAGGATCATTCAAGTTTCCAAGATTTACAGATTCGTATAGCTGCAACTGCTGAATTAGATCAACGTGTATATAACAGGCCGTCAGTGGATCAAGTTCCTGCAATTTGGATAGATGGAAATAATCCAAATGTACCATTCCAGAGAGACATTATAGTTCATGAGCATTCCGATAGGATCAAACATTATTATGGTTGTGATGATCCACTCCAATATCCCTTGCTTTATCCAAATGGTGAGGTAGGTTGGCATCAAGGAATACGGAAACCAAAAGAAGGGTCAGGTACAACTGAAGCTGCAACCCTCGACCAGAATATCCCAGATTTTATGTCTCCTGATGAAGTGTTCGACATGGAGAACCAAGGTAAAGTATTCCAAAAAAATTACATCTCTAATGATTTACTAAAATTAAAATAAGCCATATCTTTTTTTCTTTTTTTTTTTGAATTAAATAATTTCAAAAGAAGTATTGGTGTTCAAATAAACAACTTAAAGAAATGCAACAGTACCAGTTTGTTGTCAATTAATGTTATTGCGGCATTTTCTTACTGAGCCTCGGTTCTCTTTCATTTCATTTTTTTTTAATATTCTGCCTATATGTTGACCTCTTAACTATTGTAGGTGTACCGCGCGAGACAAAAACTTATGTGTCTTGCAGAGAATATTACTGCTATAAGCTACAAATTCGTGATGAAAAAAAGTCGATAATACTATTATGTGGTCGATTATTGCAACAATTCGTGGTTGACATGTACATCAAGTTAGAAACAACAAGACTTGAATATCATAGACTGGACCAATCAAATTTTAGAAGGGCAATACGCAAGGTATAATTGATAGTATAATGGCTGGAGAATGTAGAGGAGATAAAGTTGGTTAGAGATTAGTACTCCCCGCATCATTCATCGAAGGTCCTAGGGATATGCGTCGTCGGTACATGGATGCAATGGCTCTTGTTCAACGGTTTGGAAAACCAGATCTATTTATCACAATGACTTGTAATCCGGATTGGGTGGAGATCGAGGAAAACCTGTGCGAAGGACAGCTTCCGCAGGACAGTGAGAGTTTTTCGGGCAAAATTACAAGAATTAAAAGATCAGATTTTCAACAAAAAAATATTTGGTCCAGTAGCGGCACATGTCTTTGTTGTTGAGTTTCAAAAAAGAGGACTACCACACATACACATGTTGATCATACTTGAACAAGGACACAAGATAACATCGGGAGATCAATATGACAAATTTATTGCTACAGAACTTCCTGACAAAGAAGAAGAACCAATTTTACATGACTTGGTTGTTAGGCATATGATGCATGGTCCATGTGGGGAATATCGAGCAACAAGTCCATGCATGAGAGATGGTCAATGCAAGAATCACTATCCAAGGGCATTTAGTAGTAAATCTATACAAGGAAAAGATGGATACGCTATTTATAGGAGAAAAATGATGGAAAGGTAGAAAAAGTTCGTAATGTGACAATGAATAACCAATGGGTTGTGCCGTACAATCCGTATTTACTAACTAGATATAATTGTCACATTAATGTAGATGTTGCGCTGGATTTAAAGCAATAAAGTATATGTACAAGTATATATACAAAGGACACGATAGGTGTGCGGTATATATCGAGTCAGCTGATGGGGAAAAAATAATTGATGAAATTCAGAATTACCAGGATGCACGTTGGGTGTCTCCGCCAGAAGCAATGTGGAGAATTTATGGGTTCAATCTGAGTGAAATGCAACCTCCGGTCCTTAGTCTTCAACTGCATCTGCCGAATAAACAAACAGATAAATCAACAATAAATAAGAAAATACTGCAACTATACAACTTGAAGCAATTCTACTTCTACATAGAATTTTCCAACGTTTGATTGTATTAAACTGATTACTATCTTCAAATAGGTGAAACCAACTCATGTCTTTTACAGGAATTACTCACTTTCAAAAAAACTTATTCTTACTAAATTGAACTTCTAAACATAGACAGCTAACATAAAAAGACTATCCAAGTGCTCTTCATGTGAACCTGTATAGTTCTCCCCATAAGTATATATATTATTATTTGCAAGTTAGTGATACAATATGATAGCAAAATTTAATTTTGTTTCCAATTAAATGATGCAATATGAAAAGTAGAAATTCAGGTAGATTGAACATGAAAATTTTATCTGCTCCAAAGATTAAAAGCCTCATAATTTAATTTAGAACAATATATAAAATAAAAATCTAAAGAAGGGCTTCATTTGACAGCTCCGCAAGTCAAAAGACAAACAAGGTTAGTACTTTAGCCTTATTTACAAGAACAGTTTTAGCAGTAGACTTAAGTATGGAACACGTGTATTTTGTAAAGATCAAGATATTGTGCAGATGCAATAATAAACCTGTGTATCTATGAAGAAAAGATTTAAAGCAATTCACTGTATGTTGCACACACCACTAATGGTGCTAATTGTTAATTAGATCCCTGCATTGCTTTGACTTGGTGCATAAGCCTTTCGCTTATCACTTTTGCTGCCTCTTCTCCATGCCTACAAAAACAAAATTCACTTCTACATTAATTTCAAAAGTTTAAGACTATATATCTTCATCTAATTGTATTACCTAGCTATCATTGTCTTCTATTTAATTAGTAGCTCGACCTCTATTATTTCAGCAAGAAGAATAGCTGGTTAACTTATTGAAGTTCATTTGCTAAAAACAATCCTTCCATTATTTTAAAACAAATGAATTTGCATCTTAAGTTTTAACGGAATTGGTCAATATATTGTATCAATCTTCCGTTCTTTTTACATGTTGTAACATAATATATCTAATTATGCAAGTTCTCATATATTCAGTGTGTTATTGGAGCAAGCAAAATTTGCAAATTGTTATTGGGTGGGAGTATTCCACGCGAACTATGCTCACCGAGTATTTCGAGACATGCTCGAGATATAGTGAAGCACGAGCTTACCTTAACAAAGAGTTTCCGGAGTATTATGTCTGGGAAAATCAAGGCAAATACTGAAAAAAAAAGAAAGATAAGACCGGTAATTGGAAGAATTGTTGCTGGTAAGACATCTAACAATTACACCATCATTTAAAATTTCATAAATTTAATGTATTAATTATTGCTTCCACTAATGTAGCTAACCCAAGAGAAGGCGAAAGATATTATTTGAGATTATTGTTGAACCATGTCAGAGGACCTACTGGCTTTGAAGACTTGCTTACTGTTAATGGAAGAAACTGTGGAACAAGAGGCTGCTAAGGAAAGAAGGCTGTTAGAATCAGATGACAGAATTTCAGAATGCTTACGCGAGGCAGTGCTCTTTAAAATGCCATTGGCTTTACGAAATTTGTTCGCGACTATTTTGGTTCACTGTAACCCAACAGATGTTAAAAAGCTTTGGGAGACTTATTATGAAGACCTGTCGGAAGATTTTAGAAGAACGAATGATAGTTCTCCCTTAGCTCAATTACAGTGCACACTCAAGAGCATAAATTACTACCTACAGAGCATGGGCCAGTGCATTGAAAAATACGACCTCCCTAAATTGGATCAAGGACTTGAGGATAGTAATCGGTCGGAATGCAAAGAAATTATTGAAGAAAAGTCTTTAAAAGTACCTGTAGAAGATTTTGAAGCACAATCAAAGCTAAATCCTGAACAAGAGCAAGCTTTCAAGACTATATTGCAAAGAGTAGATTCTAGCAGATCAAGTATGTTCTTTGTAGATGGACCTGGAGGAACTGGAAAAACTTTTATATATCGTGCATTACTCGCAGATATCAGATCGAGAGGCATGATAGCTTTAGCAACAGCAACAAGTGGTGTAGCTGCAGCAATATTACCAGGAGGACGTACAGCTCACTCGAGATTCGAGATACCTCTTCAAAGAAATGAGACAACCATTACAAATATGTCTAAGCAGAGTGGTGGCGCTAAATTGATAAGGGCAGCAAAGTTGATAATTTGGGACGAAGCGCCTATGACAAAGCGTCAAAAGATAGAAACAGTTGACAGAAGTTTTAGAGATATGACGGATGTAAACCAACCATTTGGTAGAAAAATAATGGCCTTTGGAGGTGACTTTCGGCAAGTACTACCAGTAGTCCCAAAATCTACTAGAGCTGAGACCATCGATGCATGCTTGGTAAAATCGTACTTGTGGAATCAAATGGAAAAACTTAAATTAACAAGAAATATGAGAGCAAGAACTGATCCAACATTCAGTGACTTCCTACTATGTATCGGTAACGGAGAAGAACCAACTATAAGAGATGATTTGGTCCTTATTCCACAACAATTTGTTGTTAAAAAAACTGGAGATAATAGTGCCGAAGACTGCTTGATAAGGGAAATATTTCCTTTATTACATGACTGAAAGGGCTATACTTGCTAGCAGAAATGAATATGTTGATCAACTAAATGAAATGCTAATACCAAGTTTCCAGGTGAAAGTAAAACATATGTGAGTTTTGACTCGACAGAGGATGATACATACAACTACTATCAAGAAGAGTACTTGAATATATTAACATCAAATGGCCTCCCACCACACAGGTTAGTTATCAGACTTGTACTTATTGATCTCTGCATTTCAACAAACAAGTCGGGCATAGATAAAGAGAATAGAATTGCTAGACCCCTGAGTGCTACTTTTCTTCTTTGCTTCTAATATAATTTTCTGTTTATTCTAATTAATCTCCAGGGAACCTATGTGCTTACGTGCACACGAAGCTGAGACCTTTTCCCCAACTATTTTTATTTTTTCATATTAATGCAATTATGCTTATTTTCTGTGTGTAAAATTTCAATAGAGTAACTTAACAATAATTTAGCAATTCTGCTCACAGGTTGGTTTTGGAAAAAATACACCGATCATGTTGCTAAGGAATTTGGATCCTTCAAACAGCCTTTGTAATGGTACACGAATGATATGTAGAGGTTTTGATAGCAACGTTATACAGGCTGAAATTATTACGGGCTAAAATGCTACCAAAATTGTATTTATTCCCAGAATTTAGCTTTCTCCACCAGAAAATGAAGGTTACCCTTTTAAATTTATTAGAAAGCAATTTCCAGTGCGATTATGTTTCTCAATGACAATAAACAAAGCACAAGGACAAACAATACCCAATGTTGGACTGTACCTGCCGCAACATGTATTCTCGCATGGACAACTATATGTTGAACTATCAAGAGGAATTTCAATGTCAACAACCAAAGTATTGATTATGACATAGCAACCAAAGCGCCGCAAAGGAACATATACCAAGAACATCGTCTACAAAGAGATATTAGGTTAGTTAGAAAATAACCTATCTTATTAACTTCAATTACATGGAATATATTAACAACTAAAATAAATTCTACATTCACGCAGGTTCAGAAGATATCCAGTTATCCTAAATACAATCATTGAAGCACTGGTACTTTAGATAACTACTATATTAGACAATTTTTTATGGTACATTCTATATATACTTTTCCTATACTATTCTTTGATAGTATTACTTAGAAATTTTATAGTATTGGACCTTAAATAAGGACTACAACCATTTTTATTAAGTAACTGATGATTTATGTCTTGACTATTATTAATCGTCTTTAGACTTTCAATTTTCTCCTTATATGACTTCAATAAAAAAGATAGAGACAGTTGGAAAGTAGATGCAATTAACAGTGATGATTCGAGACTTATCATTTTTGCGAGCAGATATGCTGCTTTTTAGATAAGACTAGATACTTTTCGAAAATTTAAAGGGTTGCTTGATAAAGGTAAACAAAATACGCTGAGGATTTAAAATTCCTTTACAAATGTATCCACAAAAATTATTCAAAAAGATTACATTAAGCACATCACAACGCTCACCTTGACAAACGTTTTGATTGTGAAGTTCTTTGGAGTGATTAGTGGACTTTTAAAAATAAAATACTATGTCATCTGTCAAATAAACTACACTTTGTATATTCCAATTAAGACAAAAATTTTTGTCGATTAGTTTGTCAAATTGTTTAACCTTGCCCTTTGTGAAAGTTTTCTTAATTAACAATTACACATATACAGTTGATCCGCCCAAATAACAGTAAACGATTAAGCAACGGATGCCATAAAATAGGATATACATAGTTTGATAAACCTGACCATCATCTCAATAAATAATTAGTTTATCTTTTGCTCTAACTAAAACTAATCCACGGCTTCCTCAAAAAATCAATCCATCAATGACAAGTACTGACATTATATTTGAAATTTATACCGATTACTCTACTTTTCCTACTACCACGCTTTTTTATTGACGTGGACACCAAAAGTTTTCTGAACTAACAATTGCACATATACAGTTGATGCACCCAAATAATAGTAAATAATCAAGCAAGGGATGCCATAAATTACGATATACATAGCTTGATAACCTGACCATCAGCTCAATACACAATTATTTTATCTTTTGCTCTAAATAAAAATAATCCACGGCCTCCTTACAATATCCATCCATCAATGACAAGTACCGAAATTATATTTGGAATTTATTCCGATTACTCTACTTTTCCTACTACCACGCTTTTTCATTGACGTGGACACAACGTGCCACGCACGTATACAAAACTAGTAGTTATAAATTAGCAACTTGGCTAGTATTTAATTAAAATATTTATAAATATAAATAATTAGTATAAAAATAGAAAAATTGTAAATAATTATAAATAAATATATTTAATCACAATTAAGTATAGATGAACTCAAATATAATACTAATTAAATATAAATAGCCGCCGATAATCATTAAATGATATCGTAATGCGTTAAATTATATAAATAGCATACGTATTTTGAAAAATAGCCTAAATGATGCAATTACGTAATATAGTCACAATTAAGTAAGGATAATATAATAGAGGATTAATAATAGTATTACGCATATAATCCAGGTCATAATGCATTTTTGTTTGAAAACTACCATTATCAATTTTAATTAAATAAAGTCAAATTGCGAAAAATGGAGAGACAAAATTAGGTGTCAACAATATTAACCATGCATCAAATGGGTACTAATACTTGTGATATTTAGAACCAATGTGGGAGTTTCTTTTAGGTCTCGAATTTCGTAATTCTCTTAGAAAATTAACATAAACAGTGAGGTAATAGCCAACTTGAGAAGGGTGAAATGCACGATGTCGGTGTATAATTGAAGTCTAAAGTCTAAAAAATAAGGACTATTTTTAAAGTTTTACAAAAAAATTCCCACGATTTGTATTCAATAGGATCTATATTTCTTGAATAATATCTTTTATACTTATTCTTCATTTTAATTATATTGTTGCTTTATTATGTTAATGGTAAAAATTGTTGTACGATGATTAATTTATAAAGATAAATACTGTAGGTAATTGTACCTAAAATAGGAAGCGTCTTTTAATTTTAAGGTAAATAAAGTAATGTAATAATTAAGAATATAATTCAGTGAACAATTTAGTTTAAATTGTTGAAGTTAAAGTTGAATACACATCTGATTTATCTGTTCTATTTATCTGAAAGAAATCTTACTGAAAAATCCTATTGTATCATTCAAAAGCTATTTGACATGATGTAGTCTCTTTAATTTCATATAGTTTTTGTTCGTGGGTATATTTAAGAGATTCAAAATGATAGTAGACATCTAATTTGTTCAAATTTCAAGATTTAATATACTAAAATAAAAATATAATAGTATTTTTTTGTGATTAATTTCGTTATCACGGTACTATACTAGTATAATAAAAAGACGCAAAAGCCTATAGACAGTTGCTAAGGTAGAAACAGTCGGCACAAAAATCAACTCATTAAAACTTTGTCGCACAAGAATTACCAACAATTAGCAGTACAAATTTCCAAAAGCAATGTGAAGGCAGTAACATAACCTAAGAAGAAAAAAAAGAATGAAGAATCTATGCTATCCTATAAATAAAGAATAACTGAAACCTTACAGAGAAACCGATATATCATCTCCTGATAGATGAAATGTCCTGTCATACCAGTTTAAGCAAAATAGGAAGGCAAATCCTAATGATGCTGTTGTCTGAGATGTGTTAACATCACTAATTCCTCTAGCCTATGTTGGCGCTTTGAACTTTTCTACCATTTTCTATTGGCATATAAAGTGACAGACCCATAATGGTAGATGGAAGCTTACTGATTCCCACGGAAATAACATGGGTAGCATGTGGAGGCTTTATCACCGCTACAGATGTAACAAGCAAAACAGAAGATTAACTGGTGCCTGCAAAAGGATCTCAACTTAATTGACCAACTTGGACTGCTGAAATCAGAGGAAACTTCACGGGACCAATCTCAGCAATCTACCATGAGGTATGAATTGCTTCGGTTGCTAGTTGTTTTTGACTCCCAAAGGCACCTGCATTCAGGCAAAGGATTCGAATAGATAGAACCTTTTCTGGTGGACTTCTTAACTCTAGGTACCATTATGCCCTTCCTATCACTTTCGGCCAGCATTGATCCCATTTGATTCTTGAAATCAATCCAGCTGTTTAAAAGTTCAATGAAAAACACATTTACGAGAAAGAAAAAGAAAAGAAACAATGATGTTCTCTAGATTAATGTAAAGTCGCCTGCCCCTTTCAGAGATATGGGATGCATAAAATTAAAACGAACACCGACATCATACTAGATTATCAGGGTCAACCTAGAATGTATTAGGATCAGTTTATAATGGAACTTGTTCATTGCATTTCAAAATTAAGCTAGATTCAGGTCGGAAACATTCTGAAATGATCAATTTTTGGACAGGTTCATTCCCTTTCATGCCCTTTATTTTATTACTATACACATTTCTGCTATAACCATTTGTTTGCTTTTTAGCTATTTTGGTTCAAGTGGAACAACCCTTGGGTTTGAATTTACAATCCAAAGGAGGCACTAATTCTTCTTGATTCAGGTAAACGATAACGTCTTACTTACAACAAATGTGGTATCTTGATAAAGCTATAAAATATGGTGTGCTTATCATGAGCTTGTTACACACCACCATGGGTGCGCAGCAGTGAAATTAAAAATAAAAAATAAAATAAAAAGATAACGTCTTACTTTAGCTCCTGTAAGTGCAACAGAAGTTGCAGATTTGTTAAATTGGAAATTTTATTCTTTCTTATTTTATTTTATTGTTTTGCAACCAGGGAAACAGATTCTTTTTGTCACTAGATAATATCATGATTCATGAGCACATAAGTAGACTCATAAGAATAAGAATGCATGTAATTCTTACATGGGATCAAGAAGTGACGACAGATACCATGGACAATACCTCATTTAAGAAGGCCAGGGAACTCTTCAAAGAGTTGACCAAGTTTAACCAATGGTTGACCAGCAGTGAAGACTCGGAGAGATCTTACACGGCTCATATACATGCCCCATTGCCAGAAAACTAATTTTATTTAGTTTAGGCTTTTCCATATTTTGATGAATTTTGATTTAGCCCTTAGCCCTTTTAGCTTACTTAGCCTAGCACTATCAAAAGTGAGTTTTCAGTTTAGTGTTTACTTTTGGATGATATGTTTTGTGAAGCTCTATGGACTATGGAGACCTTTTGAGTTCTTGTTTAACTCCTTGGGTTGCCATTGGAGGTGTAGATCTTCTCCGTCATCTTAGATTCTTAGATCCTATCTATATCTTCTTTCTCCATTTCCATTTCTTTTTTTCTTTTTTTCTAGTCTGCCATTTCTTCTTTGTTACTTCCTCCGTCCCAATTTATGGAAAGGTGTATGATTGGACACGGAGTTTAAGAAATAAAGGAAGACTTTTGAAACGTATGGTCCAAAACAAGCCATAAATCTCTGTGTGGCTAGAAATTATCTCATTAAGGGTAAAATAGAAAATTTAAAGTTGACTTATTACCAAATATGGAAAGGTATCATTCTTTTTGGGACTGAGTAAAAAGAAAAGAGTGTCACATAAATTCAGATGGAATGAGTATTTGGTATCAGAGCTTTGGAAGCGTTTGAGTATTTGAATACTCAGTTTTTCAAGTTATGAACCATCAAAAACAAATTACCATATTCCACACCGATGTGAACTCTAACACCCCCTCTCACGTCCAAGATTAGACATCTCAAGCATCAGCAATATAGCATGGGGTCCCAATATCGGGTAAACCAAAAGATGGGATGAGCCTGGCTCTAATACCCTATGAAGATATGGTCATTAGGCCTTACTCAACTCCTAAAGCTAGCTCAACGGGAGGATTGTCCAAGATCGTAGAAGGAGACCACAACCTATTCTCTCAATCAATGTGGAAACACTTCACTTATGTACTACTCCGTTTCAGTTTATGTGAACCTTTACGCTTTTCAAGAGTCAAAGTGCATGAACATTGACCAACATTATAAGATGCAATATTTTATCATACTACATATTAATATGAGAAGAATTGCAACTTATAAAACTTTTTGTATAGTTTTTTAATATTTAAATTTTTATTTTAAAATACTAACTTAATCTACTCCAATTTAGCTTCAAAGACTGGTCAAATTGACTCTCAAAAAGCGAAAATATTCACATAAATTGAAACGAAGCGAACAGGTGTTTTTACTAATAGAATGTATGATAGAGATTTGAGACAGCAAAACCAATATAAGGTTAACGATCCTGAGCTGTTGGAGTTTTCAACGATGGACACGATTTTGCAGCAAAGATTGAGAGTTCTCCTTTTTTTAGCTTGTCACGCACTTCCAAAAAAGTGTGTAATTGCAAATCTCGGACAAATCTGAGGGGGTACTTTTTGCTTTTTCCTATAATATATTATATTGGCACATCGACAGCCCCTTAAGCTTGTCCACGCTTTTCACTTAGACACTTCATCTTAAGTTTGTTCCATTTGAACACTTCAACCACATCTCAAATGTGTCATTTAGACTAAAAATTAATATGCAACCTAATACAAGCGATGCGTGTAGTTCACACGCCAGAGTGACGAATAAGACGGAGACACATGCATTTAACTTTTAAAATTTAAAGAATTTTTTTTATAAAAAAGAAAACGGTGGGATCTCCCTGAAGATTGCAGAAGAGGAAAGTGTTGAAGCTGAGCGAAATTCTGGGTTTTAGATGCCATAGGAACACTACTATGTTTGGAACACTTATAGCTCTATTATGTTCTTGAATGCTATCAGGAAATGTGCCTCAATCCTACTGATTTCTGAGCTCTTAAATTAAGTAGTGCCTAAATTTTATTTTATTTTAATTTTACTAGAAGTTTGCTAGCTTTGTCTACCATTGAAGAAATTGTTGCCGGTTGACGATTATGATCAACGAAGTACGAGAAAGCGATAGAGTTTCGATGATAGAGGGATCATTCAATATCAAGTCCAAGAATGAGAGTGTTAAATTTTGCTCTGGCGGTTCTTTTCCAACTCTTCCGTTGTTCAGTACGGCTTTGTTCAGCTTAGCCTAAGGTTTTCTTTTTCCAATCAAGAATTACTTTGCACGAAGCTCGTTCGGTTTAAATTTCGGTAGCTTTCTTATGGAATCAGATCTAATCTGACTGTCAGGTGGGAGTTTTACGGGAAACTCGCCGGATTTTAAAACGCTGGCGATGTAGATTTAAGTTTTATGTTTTAATGTGGATGCTGGTGTACTGGTCGAGGGAGATAGAGAGAATGGTAGTGGACTGGTGGAGGGAGTTAAAGAGGATGGTGGTGGACTGGTGGAGGGAGTTTTACAAAGGAACTGGATGATGGTGAATAGGAGAAAAAAGAAAGAGAAAAGAATTTTTTTTTTTTTTTTTTAAAATGAAAAATTGTTCTCACGCTCTAAAAAATAGTGTAATTCACGCACTATGTCACGTCACTAAGTTGTGTCTATATGACACATTTGAAATGTAGCTGGAGTATTTAAATGGAACAGACTTAAGATGAAGTGTCTAAATGAAAAGCGTGGACAAGTTTAAAAGGTGTATTTTGCATATTATATTAGTGAGAACTTATTTGGTGGTTGTTTGGTCATGAATTGTCTAGAGTCTGTAGACATTACACATTGTGTAGGGGCTGCTGCCAAAGTAGCTTGCACGTTAAAAGATCACAGAATTACTGATGACAATTGAGTAGACAATAGACATTAAACATTGTTTGGGCGGCAGCCAAAGTAGCCAGCATTTTGTAAAACCACAAAAATACCGATGACAATCAAAAATGTCAGACACAACTCGACGGCCACCTGTTGGAAAATTATCCAAAGATTCCAGCAAGTCCAACGGATTTCCACTTAGAAACCGACGACTCGCAGTTGGTGTATTTTTTCAATTACGAAATTTTCCTGATCCCTAGGTTGATGTCTGAAAGTGTTGTTCATTCAGAAAAAACCATTTGGAATTCCTATGGTCGACCGTCGGAACGTTGTTGGAACAACTGTTTTTACGACGCCCGTTTTCCCGCTGAAAAATCATTGGAGCCATTGATTTTCCAACGAGCTTCTGACTTTGTTGCTATTGGAAGTTCGCATATTTAATCTTCTTCCCTTGTATTTGATATCTTTGGGTCGATTGTTATGTAATTAGGATGTAACTAGTGTTATATATTAATTGTGGCTTAACTCTATCAATTTAATTCGTACATCCTCTTTTTCTGTTTCTTCTTTCTTCTATTTTCTTTTGTTATTTTCCTTGTTTTCTATTTCTTCTATCGCCAAGAAGTGTCAGCAACTGTTGCTTTTCATATTCACATATGATTGTACTTATTGGAGTACAATGCTTACAGGCTAGGAAAGCTGGAATATACTTTTAGTTATATGAGAAACAGAAAGAAGAAAATACGCACCCACAGGAAAAGGATGATCTCACCTTATACTTGTGTTCTGCAATAAAGATACAAGCTTGATTTTGTCAGGTTTGATAGTCTTGGCGTGTCCATTGTAAAGATACCTTCTATGTCCAATCAAAAAGTGAGGGAAGTTTCCCCCTTGAGTGGTAACAAATACCTCACTGAACAAACATACTAGGTAGTCCACAGCAGCGAGTCTTGATGAATAACCCTACAAAACAAATATAAAATATTAATAAAAAGAACGAAATGAAGCGGACCTGTTTATACATGCTTGCTCTAAAATAATGCTAAATGTCCACTAAATAGTAAATTAGTAACTCAGAACTCCAATCAACATTCCAACTGACACGGCATCGCTACGACATAATTCATTATGAAAGTTCCAGCTAATAGAATCCTGTTAGCTTGTTTCACTTTCATGTCATACTGAATGAGTTCTTTAAGTTTCTATTACTTGGTAATTTGAAAATGGTAGCTTGTAAACAATGTTATACATGATATCTCAAAAAAATACTTATCCAAGAACTTAACTTCAGTTAGAGCACAAGTAGTGGATACATCCATCACTGATTTGGTCGCATATCTAGTTCATTCGAGGGTATTGGCAATTCATGTCCTACAGGCTATTTCTCGAATAAATGTCTTATCTTCAACAACATATACCTCAAATGGAGCAAGCTCATCTTTCGTGGCCAAAGTCTCCTTAGTTTGTAAGAGAGGAAACATCTTTTGGAGAGGTGCAAGATATCTATCTGCCTGGTAAATCTTCCCAGAAGCCAAATAGATTGGAGTATCTTTGGAAAATCCCATACCCCTCAGCATCATGCCAACCTATCCTGACAATGAACAATATATGAAACAAAAGAGAAACTGAAGGCTACAACAAAGTTGAAGACTACAACAAAGTACTAAGGGAAAGGATGTAAGATTTGACTCATAAACCTGAAGTTGAGCAAGGAAATTCATATAACAAAACAAAAGGAAAAGGAAAAGGAAAGCAAAAAGAAAGGACAGAATAACATCCAACGAATTGGCGATCCGTAAAGAAGAAGAAAAATTTGAATTTTTACTTCGTTTCTGAAACGACCTTAGGTAGTCGTTTCGGGAGTTAGGAATCCGATTGGCGTGCCGATATTTTTAAAATCTTCGTAAGGTCCATTAGGACCTGTCTGTAAAATTTGAACTAAATCGGACTTTGTTTGGTAGTTATCGGAAGAAGATATCAGTTTCCATTGTCGGTACATCTTAAAAAGAGGTTTTCGAGCTCGATTTTGGCGAATGAGCTTCGATTCGAAATCCGAATGCAACGTTAGGTTTGTATGATTATTTGTGACTTGTGTGAACTTTGGAAAGTGAATTGCGAGGTCGTTCGGATAGTTTCTGCTAAAATTCCGAAAATTTATAATTTGATCTTTTCCATTTAATTCGCATCTTGAGTTTCGGAAATCCGATTTGAGATTCCCCTTAACGAGTACGTCACATAAATTTTGTATAACTTTTATGCAAAATTTAGAATTATTTCGAATTTCGTAGGGTTCCATTTTAATTTTCGTCCCGAAAACATAAAAGAAAATATTTTTTTAAAAAAAAAAAAGAGAGAGAGAGAAAAGAAAGAAAGAAATGAAGGCGGTGGCCTAAGGGCCCTTAGCTTATAAAAGCTTGAAATGGACAGAAATAGAGAGAGGAGAAACAGAGATAACGCAGAGAAAGGGAAAAAGGCAGAAAAATAAGAAAGGAAAGGAAAATGAGAAGGAAAATAGTAGAATTTTCACTCCAAAACATCCAGATAATAATGTTAATTCATTATTTTAGTTTATTATGTGTGTTTGAATATATTTTAACAGTAGAAATCGGGACATTATACATTGTTCTAATAAGTTAAATTGATAGGTTAAAGGGTAATTGGACCCCGATAATGGAATTGATTATATATTCGTACTCTGGGATTAATGGCCAACCCGTAAATATAATTTATTTAGGATTTGTTATGTGATTTTGAACCCTGCACATAGGTCTGGACTGCGTATCGCCTATGCGAATAGGGTATCAGGTTCCTAACCGGATTGTCCTAAGATATAAGGAATAAAGCCTTTAGTCTTAATTGATTTATTTTTCTGCTTATTGAATAGAGTGAGATCGTTTGGCAGTGAATCCAAAGAACAAAGCGGTTGTTGAATAGCAATTCTAGATTTGGAACAACGTAAGTGATTATATCCATTTCTTTGGAACCCCTTGGCCTTGTGGATATTCTACCACGTATTCCTTACGTGTGTAGCTGCCCATAGACGTACTCATTACGCCTTAGCTTTAGATTTACATTGTATATTATATGTTATTCCCTGTTGTTGGTATTGCATTGAGCATATGAGCATTGTACTTTGGTTTTGAGCTTGACATTTACTTCGTGGTAGTCGATGAGAATCCCGCGCCGGTGAAGGATTATTATTGCATATACCTCCTGGCAGCCGAAGAGATTCCCGCATCGCTGAAGGGTTATTATTGCATCATACCGCATTCATATGTATTATATTTTCTGGTTATGGGCTACTATGTCATATACTGAGTGTAGGAGTACTTCGCCTCAGCTTTATATTATCTCGGTGCAGGAGTATTGCGCCCCAGGAGCAGGAGGATTCCGCTCCTTGCATCATATAGAGGGTAGGAGGATTCCATCCTAGGAGCAGGAGGATTCTGCTCCTTGCATCATATTGAGGGTAAGAAGATTTCGCTCCTTGCATCATGTTGAAGATAAGAAGATTCCGCTCTTTGCATCATATTGAGGGTAGGAGGATTCCGCTCCTTGCATCATATTGAGGGTAGGAGAATTCTGCCCTAAAGTAGGAGGATTCTGCTCCATCCATTTGGCACATGTAACCCCATTGCATCATACTGCATTCATTCTATTTCATTACACCGGTTGTTGTGCATTGTATGACTATTGTGCTGTGCTTTGTGTATGCGGTATGTATACCATTTTGTGGTCAGTTTGCTTATATGTTTCTGACTATCTTGTGTCCCTAGTTGGTTTATATGTTTTAGTTGTATGCGCTTCTGGTCTGTATTTGCTTAACTCTTCTCTCTGGCTAGCTATCCTCTTTTTTGAGGTGGCTAGTCTGCCCCCCACTTATTGAGTCCTTTTGACTCACCCTTGTTTGTTGTTTGTTTCTTGTCTATTTATTTCGTTTTGGCAGGTTCGCTACAGGATTGAGTTCGCCACATTGTTAAGGAGCGAAGACGACTTCAGCTGTCAGGGTGAGCCAACTTTTATTCAGGATGGCCACCAGTTTTATGCTTATTATTTCAGTTGTATTTTGCTCCCTTCAGGAGGTGTCTGTATTCTTTTGCACTCTTAGATGTCTAGTCTGGATAGTCCTAATCCTAGTATGTTAGGTTGTCTAGTCTGGATAGTCCTAATCCTAGTATGTTAGGTAGTCAGCTGTAACTCTTTTTGTACAGCTTATGTACAGCTATGTTTATGTCTTTTTAGGTCTTATTTCTTATCTGAAAGTTGATTTCATGTTTATTTTTGTGAATTTAATTTAGAAGGGTTTGCCCGACGGGTCTAGAGGAGGATGTCGGGTGCCCGCATGGCCTAGTCAAAATTCGGGTCGTGTCAGTTTCTTTGTATCTTTTTCTTAAATCATGGTTGATTCTTGCATTCCATCAAGAAGAAGAAAAAAATTAAATTTTGCCTTCTTTTCATAGTATCTCTTTCTTAAATCATGGTTGATGAAGCTTACAACCTTTCATCAAAATATATATACATATATACATTTGCAGCACTCTCATCATTTTTCTTTACTTCATGATAGCCCTAGCAAGATAGCAGTTATCACACTCACGAGGTGAAAAATGGCTACACTGAATATAGTTACATACTTTTCAGCGTTATGATCAAACATATGCAGGATGTCACTTAGGTAGTATATTACTGAGAGATCCATCTTCTTGCTCCTGATAAAGTGCGAAATTTTATTTGAAGAAAAAAGATAAATAAAGTCTAACCTCTACAGGGGTCATTGGACATTTTCCATTGATACGGTTGAGACCAGGTGCAATAACACGATATTTTTGTTTAAACTTCTTTCCCCATCCCTTCTCACGTGCTACATCCATTTCTGACTTTTCAACCTCTCCTCCATCATAAATACAACATGAAAAGGCTACCATGTCCTTCACATGTTAGATGGATGTGTCATCATTGGATGAAGATCAACAATGTCACTGGACTTCCAAAAAATCTTTTGCTAGTAGAACTAGGAAGAGAGTGTACCTCCTCAAAGCGAAGGTGTATAGAAATGTACTTCCCGACAGAGTTAGAGCTCCTCTCAATCATGTTCCTGACTAACTTCTTTGAAAGTGTCGAGATGGCCGAGGAGAACCTCAAAGCTTCATAATTGCACAAGCATCTCAGGAATTGAAGACGAGATGGAAGATGCATTGACAATCTATTAGCAAAGGGGGAAACACGAACAACCCTGCATGATATAGTAACTAGTGAAAACGATCATTGTAAGTTTGTTTAAGTAACAAAGGAGTGTGATATTCTGGTGCTAACTTCATTTCTATCACTGTCAGTGCCAGTTCTTAATCCTCTTTCCCACTAGGAAAATGAAGAATCATCCACTAGAAATTGAAAAGTAGTATCTATGCCGAGAGAGATCCTTCTTTTTATGTATATGACATCCCTTATGTACCATATTATAACATTCGAAAAGGACTTCCTCTATAAGAGAAATGGCTTCAAAGACAATAATATCATGGTTGTTCCATGCTTGCAGGTTGTTATTTTACCTCTATTTGACCTATGCTTTTCCAAAGTTGTCCTGCATCATGATGTTTTAAAACTACACAAGCCATCAAATTTCATTACTCTTGTCCCATACTAATGAGCCTTTATGGGCATATGTAATCGTTTGGAATGAGACACGAGATGATGTGTCTTTTCACTCTGGCTGTCATGATTACAAAATAGTCATTTAAAAACATACTGATAGTTTTAAGCTGGCATGCTGGGCTCCAAGTACCTATTACATTTTCTCCTTCCAAATCCAAAAAAAAAAAGAAAAAAAAAAAAAGAAGAAGAAGAAGACAACAAAAACCCAAGCAGCAACATACTGGTTGTCATTTGGCGAAAAGATTTTCCACAAAATGTCTTCCACTAGTGAAACAAATGACTAACTAAATTGAGACCATAAAATTACATACCGCCGCTTAAGCAAGACAGGATAAACCTCTTCCAGGTAATAACTTGGAGATGCCCAAGCTTGGACTCGCAAATTCCGGATATTGCTGATATTGAATTCATATCGCTCCATCAGTTCTGCCGGTAGTTCTTTCACCACTGCAATATAATCTTTAATGGTGGATATGAAATGGTCCTCGTCATAAATATCAGCAAATTCACTGCCATAAGACAAAAAAGGAAAACCCAAAATAACCATTGTCAATACAGAAGCTCAACTGGATGTGGTTATCCTTATTATTCAGAAGTGAATAGTGATTCAACATGAGAAAACATGCACCAGATGAAGCACATACTGACTGAACTTATACTATGCATACTGGTGGCAAATGAGGCCTTTTTAAAATTTTTATTTCACACAGAGTATAAAAGTCAATGGAAAGGAACATTTTTTAACTGCCCCAAACCTATTTCATTGTAGCATCACTTAGGTGTGCTTGGTCAGAAACAGAGATAAAGAACACGAAAGACTTAAGGATAAAATAAGACAACAATACAGGATACATTCCTCAATCCAACAGAGCATTGCAATTCTTCTGTCTTGCACCTCCTCTCATTTGTAAAGAAAGTTCTTGAGTTTGTGATTGTGTAATTTCAGAAACTATAAGACTTGGGATAAAATAAGAAGGGGTGGAAAACAGGTAAATTTTCAACCATTACTTGGTAGGATTTACACATGAATATGAAGACTGTTTTGATAACTTGCCTTGGATCCCTCCAGACATTGTTAAACTCAAGACGAGGAATAAGTAATGTGGCATTCAATAGCGCAGCAACCACTACTGCATTGCATATCTACAGTAAAAACAATAAGGGTGGTTAAGTTTACTACCAGAAAATAAAAAAATAAGGGTGGTTAAGCTGAATTTTTATTTTACATTAATGAATAATGAAGTACCAAAATCATGTCTTGTCTCCAGCTTAGCAACTTAAAATAGCTATTACATGAAAACCAATACTGCCCCTGATTGAAAACCAAACATTGTTCAACTAAAGAAAGGTATCAAATTCATGACAGGGTAGTATAGGTCCATTTAGCTATTTAAGACGACATTAGCAACCGTCATAACTTCTGTCTTCTATAATAACTTGGTGCTTATTTAGTAAGAAAAATCAAAGTCGACATAGAATACACAAGCAGCGCTGTATTTACGAATGTTAGCACAAAAACTACTGGAGAAATACAGTGGCATTTTGACACAGAATGAAATTACATACCGATGATCGCTGCTGATTGAGGCCACCATTAGCATCAACAATTAAGTAAAGATTGGCTCTGTGGAAATCTGAAATGGATATACGTATTGTTAGGTTCCTAATTTCATGCAACTATCTGCATTCCTACATGCCTACCAACTTAAAAATTTTAACAAAATGAAAGCTAGTAAATACGCTAAATCTCAATGCATGAAATTTACTCCCTCTATCCCAAATGCAGGCTATACGTCAAGATGAAGAGAGCTGTTTTAAGTGAGGACAAAATCAAGAACAACAAGACATGTTATTTTGATACCTTTACTTGATGCAGTCGTTCTAAGTGAACAGGAACGTTGCTCTTTAAGCTTCCTTTTGTATATCCAGACAGAAGACAGCTACAATAAGATTGATATACCATGTCAGCTAATTACCACAATATAAAAAAAAAATAACTATTGCAGAATGCAGAAGTTAAGAAGGAATATAGGGAAGTTAGGTGGAACCCCTGAAAGGCTGATGGTACACTGAAGAGAAAAAATAATATTAGAAAGAAAACCCACAAGGTTTCATTCTTCCAGCTTTTTTTGGTTATTTTTTCTGGCTTGTGCTTTTCTTGTGGGTTCTTAGGAATATCAGTTATGTGATAGACTGCCTTTTCAACTTTGTCTTTCCATAAGTTATATTAAGTCTCTTCACCATAAAGCGAGTACTAATTCTGATCAATAATTCTGATTGATTTATTTGCTTGTTATTTAATGTGTTGCCAGACCAAATATTTAATTTAGATAACTACTTTAGCTTTATGTAGTTCATATTCCATCTTTGAATGTTGACGTACTATTATCATCGTTGCTTTTGTTGCTGCAGTTTTTCGCAAAGAAACTTGACAGACTTTCAGATCTTGGTGCAACAGCAATTGTGCAAGTAGGTCAGGGAGATGATTAACACCCTTCAGGAATAGTAGATTCTTTTTGCCTGATCATCTGCTGCAATTGAGATATCTAACCAACTGTTTATGCATGGGGAGTGAAGTAGGGTCTGAATTTCATCACTTCTCCTGTTTAACCTTCCTTTCTTTTCTTTTTTCTTTAGTTTCTAAAGCTGTTATCGAGCAGCACAATCCTTTTTGATATACAGGATGATGATTTGCTCATTTATTTAGCTAAACCACAGTGCTTGAGGTGGAAGATGTGTGCTGATGCTTCTTTATTTGAGGGTTAGAATAGCTTTACTTCTTTGGCATGGTTCACCTGCTTTTGTTGAATAGTCTCCTTCCCTCGTTTCTTCTGAATGTCTTCAAATATTCAAGTAAAATTTCAGATGGGGGGCTTATTATCCACCAAGGATGGAAGCTGAAAGAGTGGATATCTCGGTTAATTACAAAAATCAGGAATGCTCTTTGCCTATTGCTTTATGCCAGTTCGCTTATAATGCAATTCATGATTCACCTTTTTATCATGGGCAACCTGAAGAATGTCTAGCTATTTAGCAATTGTTTTAGTGAAAGGTCTAATAGATGCATCAACTTTCTTTTGGCAGGTATCAACTTTCTACGAAAAAATCCATGTTTCTTCACTAAAGATCCAGAATTCATGACTTCCAATATGACTTTGCTGAATCAACCTAAAGAATAGTTCACACGAACCTAACTGGTTTGTCCTGATATAACATTTGAACGAACCTAACTGGTTTGTCGTCCAAAATAAAGTTAGTACCCGATAAGTATTCCACTGGTCCCCAATTATTTATTTTTTTTGTTTTGTGCTTTCTAAAGTTCAATTTCACTTATCAATGTGGACAAACTACATTATGCAAATGAAAATGGTCTAAAAATTCGGGTCAAAGTTTAAGACAATTGACCATCATAGTACAGAAGAAAATTGGACTGCAATTTTGGGGCGTCACAAAAAGAGATCTTCATAAATCACACTATCAAACACTCCACTAATTCTAAAAGTACAGCAATCGATTCTTCACTGGAACAAACAGTTCAGATCTGCTTATATGACTCGGCCAGCCAAGTGTACAAAGCATGTCATGTTTATATAGGGTGTGGGCCGGGATGGTCCGCATCCTAAGGGTGTGACTTACGCAGCCTAACCTAATGTGTTTCCACGGCTGGAATGTGTGACTTATAACTCAAGAGACAAAAAAAATCTAATACAAATACAAAAAAAAGAAGAAAAAGGAAAGTAATAAACCTGAATAGTGGAAGAGTTATCAGCTTGAATGTCAGTCCATAATTTTTGAAAAATGTGATGGCTAAGATAAGGAGCAGTTACAGGTGAGTAATGCAGGAGGTAAAAGAGTGTCAGTCCCAACAAGTAGAGAAGAAGCGGCAGAAGCAGCAGCCTCATCATTCCTCGCCGGCGTATCCTCATCCTCCGCACATTATGTTGTATGTTGTTGCCGTAACCATTTGCACTTTTCAAAGCCATACATACAACTGGACTGGATATTACTTCTTCAACGACATTGACAAAGCTGTAGAGGTGTTAATGATGTAATGCCTTTTCAAATCCATATAGCAAGAAAGAATGCTTTACAGTGAGTTAGACAAGACATTTAATAATGTCTCTTTTCTTGCACTATGTTTGTGAGTGGGCTATGGAGTATGAAGCCAACAATTAACGTGATCAGTTAATACCTTTTGACTTTGACCTCTCAATAACTTTTGTAATTGAAAGACGAGGAAATGATTAATTTGGCGTTCTTTTCCATGATTTTAAAACTGTCAATTTGGGTTTCTGGGTAAATTGTACTCACTTCATTTCAAAACGGATGAACTTATTTGCTTTTTAGTCTGTTTCAAAAAGAATGACCTTTTTCTAAATTTGAAAAGAAATATTTACTTTTACTCATTCCTAGATGATTTGTAGCCACACAAATATATATAACTTATTCTAGACCACAAGTTTCAAAAGTCTTTCTCTCTTTATTAAATTCCGTACAAAGTCAAATAGATTCATCTAAAGTGGAATGGAGGGAGTAATTGTTAAACAAAAGCAATTGAGAAAGCCATAGCCCATAAGTTATCATAGGGAAAATGGATAAATTTAAACTAAATATATAGACTGGCCCTAAACTTGACATGAATTTTCATTTTGATACTTCAATTTACCCTTGTCTAGCTTCTTTTAGAATGTACCTATTAAGTAGGCATTCGGCATAGTTATAAAAAAATTTAAAAAAGAGTTTTCAGAGTTGTGTTTGAAAGTTTAAATAAGAACTATAGAAAGGGTGAATCATATATGGGTGAAAAACTAAATCTACAGAATGACGAACTCTCTCTAGGGATAAAAAAAAAAAGACCAATAGGAGCTCAACGTGAAAGAGTTATAGCTCTATAAGAAGTTGTATATTAAAGGCTCATTTTGCAGAATTCTTTATTACTTCTTTTTTCCCAATTTATGTGGCAGCTTTCATCTTTTAGTGTGATGAATGTCATAGTTCCTTATTTGACAACTATTTAATAGCAACATATCTATTTTATAGTTGTTGAACCTTACTTTAGAAATTACCAACAACTTTTTAGTTACTCCATCATTTCTCTCTTAATTTTTTCTTTATATCTAACAAAACTAACTAACTATTCCTAGCTCTCTTGCCCGACTCGCTGGTATCACTCTCTTGGGTTTAGCATAGTAATTTGAAACTTTTCTAAGTCAATCTCTATTTCTTAAAGAAAACAGGGTCAAATTGCCCTTGTGATTTATGGAATGGTTCATTTTGCCATACGTTTAAATTTAGACGCGACAACACCCATGATGTGAACAATCTGGGCTATAACTACCCTTTGCACTAACCGTCACAATTTTTCCTCTTTTTTCGTTTGTTTAAAAAATCCATAAAATGCTAATTAAACAACAAAAAAAACACCGACTCATCACCCCCCCCCCCCCACAATTAAAACTATTTCATACTGGAGTGTTAAAAAAATTTGTTAGTTGAGCATATGAAATATGTTGTTTGAATTAAGATAAAAATTGATTCGCACATGTCACCTAGCTCAAAATTAGAATCAAGCCTCAATTTGATGGTTAATATCAAATCGAAAACATCAAACACACTTTTTTGGTGAAAACTTTTTACCCTTTCTCATTCCTTCCATAGATATTTATCTAAATTGAGAGATCCAACTTAGCTTGTTCACTAAGTAACTAATGGGTCAAGCCTAAAACAAAAATAAACTTAATTGTGCTAATTATATATATACCCCTAAATTCTATACTAATTACATGTTAGTGTATTTAAACACATATGTCATTACCCCTTCTCCCTCTCAAGTTGGAGCCTGAGAATTCCGAATGCCCAAATTGTCAAGGAAATAATTGAGTTGTGCCCGTCCTAGAGCTTTGGTAAAAATGTCTGTCAACTAAGTGTCTGTTGGTACATGTCCGGGACATATTGTGCCTCTGTTAAGTTCATCTTGAATAAAGTGACGGTAAACTTTAATATACTTGGTTCGTTCATGAAACACCAGATTCCGAGCTATGTGCAAGGCTGTTTGGCTATTACATTCATTGTATCGCAAATGGCTGATGTCGAGGTTCTACAAAATTCCCTTAAGCCATTTCAGCTTACATACGGTCATAGCCATTGATCAATATTCAGTTTCAGCCGAGGATCGGGAGACAATCTGTTGTTTCTTGGTCCGCCAAGAAATAGGTGAGTCTCCCAACGAAACATACCAGTCGATCAAGGAATGTTTGGTCAACGAGTATCCTGCCCAATCTGAATCACACCATCCGTATAAACAAATATCACAACACGAACTCATCATATACCTTAACCTAGACACTCCTTTAAATATCGTACTACTCGGGGAGTTGCATCCAAATGCTCAATACGAGAACGCTGCATGAATTGAGATAAAACATGAAGACTATAAGATAAAGCCGGCAGCATAAAATAAAGATAGATCAGATGTCCGACCAGTCTTCTATTGCGTTCAGGATCATCAATAAAATGGGCAATCGCTAAAGCCAAACAGTGATTCTGTTCCATCGGGGTACCAAGTGATTTAGCACCAAAGAATCCGGCCTCAGAAATATGAGGCATATTTTCTTTGGCATAAGAAGATCTCTTTAGGATCCCTAACTACTTCAACTCCCAAAAAATACTTCAATATTCCGAGAACCTTCATATGAAAGCAGTCGGACAACACATCTTGAAAATTTGTATAGCTCTAGGATCATTCCCGAAGATAACCAAATCATCCACACATACAAGCACTCTTAATTGCATATTTCCCTTCTTCAACATAAATAAAGAATAATCAGAATGGGACTGACGAAAACCATAGTTCTTCAAAGAAGCCGATAACTTTGCAAATCAATAATGGGGTGCTTGCTTCAACCCGTACAGTTTTCCAGAGATGACAAAAATTCTCAGGCTCATGATTTTGATAACTCGGAGGCAATTTCATATAGACTTCTTCATGAAGATCCCCCATGCAGAAACACATTGTGTACATCCATCTGATGCAGTTCCCAATTATTAGTTGTAGCTACAGCTAAAAAGACCCGAAGGGTCACCATCTTAGCGACCGATGCAAAAGTCACCATGTAATCAATTCCTTCAACTTGGTGATTCTCAAAGATCACTAGCCTGACCTTGTAATGTTAAATGGTACCGTCCAAATTATACTTGATCTTATACACCCATCGGCAATCGAGCGCCTTCTTTCTCGGAGGCAAGCGTTCAATTACCGAAGTCATGCTTGTTTTTAAAGCCTGCAAGTCTTGTTGCATAGTTGTTCTCTATCTTTCATCTTTTATAGCTTCCGAAAATGAAGCCGGCTGATATCCCTCTAGTTACATTCAAGAATGTCGATGTTTTCATCAACCCTTTCATTTTGTTGTGGTATCCCGACACGTGATGTCTGAAAGAGAATTCCATGTTTGAGAAAATAAGCTTTCAAACTTGTAAATTTTGTCTCATTATCACTTCGCACACACTTAATTCGTTTATTAAATTAGCATTCCACTATTGTGAAGATTTTTTTTAAAATATTTGACCAATTTCTTTCTTATCAACTAACAAGAACATATATACATCATCAACAACAATTAAAAATAAGAAGCACTACATGAAGATTAATTTATATAAGGACCATAAATAATAATAAATTAAATCAAAAGGTTCAGCAACTTTACTATTACTCAACGAGAATACATTTCTTGTTTGTTTGCCCGATGACATACGTCACATGCTTTATAATTCATACCTTTCATATTATTAACTTCTTGAACCGGAAGGGATTTGGTTACTTGAACTGAAAGGTGTCGTAAACTTTGATGTTACAAATCTATCACATCATCTTTCATTGCCATCACTCGAGGTACGGTTCGGAAATAATAGGCTCCATCCTTTCGTTCACATGTTTAGGCCTAAATTTAGTCGTTTAGGTAAAACAATTAAATTTGTTAGAGCGTCACAAGTAATACAGTAAATACGCAGGAACAGTAAGTATAATTGAGAAAATAAGTAATAGATAAGAAAGCAAAGAGTTTTTTATTCCTTGAGAATAGACAGATTCTGTGTGAATCGCTTGATGTACAAGACAATATAAGGAGGAGTATTTATAACTAAAATTTACCCAGTCCTAATTATGGTAAAATAAAAAGACTATTAAGGTTATGAGCCTGTAAACTCAAGGCGGTGGCATATACGAAACCCTAACTAGGAGACTATAAGCCCTAAGGCGGCGGGATGTATACCTTGCATCCTACGACCATACCGGCATAACGGCCATGGCTTATGGAGCAGGCGTATATCCTCTGCGCCCGATGACTTGTAATTTAAGTCTAGTCTCACAATCTGGACTCGTATCCCCGTAATCATAGGTGGCGTATTTTTTTCCACATAGTCAGGCCACCCACTTGCTGAGTGTTGTCGTAAGAAATCAGGAAGTGAAAAAGGCATGATAGAAGACATAGAGATGTGCCTGCACCCGATACTCGTCCCCTGTCTCTTCGCATGCATCGTATTGAATACAAGTACTCAAGTACGATGACATGTAACAATAGTCATTTTCAGACAAAATTACACTGATAACCATGCAATTATCTTCACTTTGACTCCTATTCAAAATCCTTATTCCACACAAGCACACCAATTAGGCTATTTTTGAAGGCACTACCATAAATTACGACTATTTTACAAAATATGCACGTCCAATTACAAATTTCTCAATTATTTCTATTTTCGACAAAATTGCTCAAATTATTTTAAATCTCAAAATAATATTTTTTTATACATTTATTTAGTCATTTTAGCATTTCTTAAAATTAATTCTGTAATTTTCTACAATTTTATATGTATTTTATACATGTTTATACATATTTTATACACATATATACACCTCGGCACTTATACACCTCACATGCCACATCAGCTCCATCTCACGCCCATGTCGCCTCATCATGGCCGTCCAAAAGCTTGATCCAATGGCTAGGAACAATGTTTTCTTTTTTAATAACACATCACACCCCCAAACCCTAAATCCCCTCATTTCCCATCAGAAGTCCCCGCCGCCCTACCTCTCTCTCTCTCTCTCTCTCTCTCTCTCTCTCTCTCTCTCTCTCTCTTTCTCTCTCTCTCTCTCTCTCTCTCTCTCTCATCTCGAACCCTAACTCGCCACTGTCGAAGGCGATTTCAGCCACCTACGGCAACCAAAAATCATGAAATTTATATCTTTTTACTCCTCATACCACCCGCAACAAAACCCTTGTAATGATTTCCCCCTACGACAAGGATCAAAATCCAACCCCTTCCCCGATCCTCGTTTCTGTCACCAAAAAAGAGATCTCCAGTGATGTCTAAGCAAAGTGTCACTATTGCAGTAGAGGGGAAAACCCTCATGCATACACCATCGGAGTTGGCTCAAGTTTGACTCGATTCCAACTTTAAACCGGGTAACCTTAGTCTCTTTTTAATATTTCTGAACCTATGTGATATTATGCCTAAAATCGCCTAGTTTTCCTGTCATTAGCGTGTTCATTTGTTACTTCGTAACTAGTTAAGATGAAAATTCATATGATCATTAATCTTTGCTTAGTTCACTAATTTAGTTGAACATTGCCTTTGAACTTTCGTATGCTTGAGTTTGTTGTATTCATAGCCTACTCTGGATCATCTCTATTAATTTTAAGGTGTAGAACCCGTGTCAGTTTGTGAATTGATCATGGTCGTTCTTGTTTTGAAAATGTATTTGCCTTCTTGTTCTGATAAAATACATAATTCTCTTGAATTCATGATTTGCCTAGTTTGAAATTTGAATGGAGGATTGATTAGCATGATTAGAGGGATCCTAATTTTTTCAATTTGAAGTCTTTGATTGATAGTAGAATGGAAATTTGTTTTGATAATTGATATAGTATCAATTAGAGTTTATGATTGGGACCTGTCAGAGCAATCAAGGATTCCGAGCCTAAAATACTCTAAGACATGCTTATACACTGATCTTTTGAACTTGGACTATATTATGTTTAAAGGGAGGGAACCATAGTTTTTAGGGATTCGGTTTGCCTCAAGTTTGGGGTTCTGATTGAGCTATATTTGGAAAGAACACCTAAGGATGTCCTCCTTAATTCTAGAACAATATTCCCTTGCCTTACTTGTTTTACCCGTTTGAATTAAACACCTCACACCTATATAAACCTACGTGTTTTTCATTCTAACACACACAGAAACTGAATACACAACACTCACATTGAAAACATTGAAGGCATTCTCTCATCTCTCTTGATCACTCTCTGTTTTTACTGAAAGAAATAAGAGACCTTCACCCTCACTGGTGGAAGTTTGTTTTGCTGAATTCACTCTTACTCTATGCACTCGTTTAGAAAAGCATTAAGGTAGTGCTCTCCTTACTTTTTCTTTCTCTGAAACATGATAGCTTTGTGATGCAGCCCGAAGTGCTGATCAAGTGCTCGACAATCCACCGAGGCCAATGACACGAAGCCAAGCCAAATTGCTACATGATATGCACATTCAGTTAGCTTGACCGGGAGGAAGTATGTGTTCGGAGGAAGAGCAAAGTGCTAAAGCCGAAGGCTACATCCTCAAATTCGAGCCCGAGGACAAAGTGGCCGAACACCAGCCCTTGGCGCTGGGTAGCACAGAACCGAACACAACAAATTGTGTTCGAAGTCAAGTAGGCACCCGATGATAAATGTGTTCGAGCAAACAACCGAGTATGGAAGTCAAGGCTGCCGAACACTCATTATTTCAACCCTACGTGGCTTGCTTTTATTTGTCACCGGTGACTATTTTACTAGTTTGCCCTTAGTATTTTCTATATAAACCTTGTTCCATTTCATTGTAAGGAGTTAGTTGTTGTTGAATGATCAAACATAGCTGTAGCTTTTGTGAGTCTCCGATGGAGCCGAACCCCGACGTGGGATTTTAAGAACTTGTGTAATTCGGTGTTGAATCGTTTGAACAATCTTCTTCTTTAGTCATTCAATTTGCAAGAAGCATAGACTTCTTGAGGATTGTTGCTTAGTATAGGTGCATCTTGACCTCCAATTCGATCGAGCCCGAGACTGATTCCTCGTCGTTCTTTTGAATCGAAGCAAGATTTGTCTTGCTTCTATCTTTAATTCATTATTGTTTCCGCATTTTCCTTCGTGTTAGCTTAACCATCGATTTAGCTTGCACCATATTGGTATCAGAGCAAGGTTTGAGTTTGTTCTTACAACCTCAAATCCTATTCGATTTCATCTTGTGCTTGTTATCTCTCAGTTTCAGCTTCTTCCTTGTTGTCGATTGTTGTTACTGTGGTGCCGTTATTACCAAAAAAAAGTAGAAAGAAAAACTCAAAAAAAAACTTGGTTGATTGTTGGTTGTTTGAATCAAAAAATCATTGATTTGTGTTCACTACTATCCGAGGATTGTTTTGAGTACCTGTCGTACACGATTGACGACTAGGGTTTCTCGACGTGTTTTGGACGTGTTGATGACTGTACAACCCCAGTCGTGTTTTGGTGGTTATTGATGGAGACTAGTGGTTCTTGATTGTTCTTGGGTTGAGTTTTGAGTTAAAATTCGAAGTTCCACTGTTGTGAACCACCGTCCGTATGCCAGAAACTTGTTACATTGTAACAGTGTACGGACGAAGTGAAAACTTTTCTTAGCTCGAATTTCTGAAGTTAATTTCCTCCGACGTTAAAGTCACCGGAGTGAGAATCAATCCAAGGTCTGTTAAAATTTTTGACAGTGAACAAAGTTGAAATTCTTCCATACGCCGGAGTAAAAATTCCATTGTTCCATTGAAGAAAAAAATGGTAAAGTGTGAAGATCAAAACCCAGGTAAAAATTTGTCGGCTAGAAAAGAAAATTGGATAAGGTAAAACCCTATCCGTACCAAGGAGGGACCATGTTTGTACGAACAAGAGTTGGTATGAAAAGATTCCGAAGAGGAATCGAAGGGTAGATTCTCCTAAGTTTTCACTTTTCTTGTGTTGGAAAAATCTAGTTTGTGGATTTCTGGAGTAATTCTTCCTACTCGAGGTCGTACTAACTCATTTGAGCTTATATGAACTCGTGCGTGGGGTGACCGAAGTCTAAATTTCGTAGAAAATTTCTTTGACTTCTCGATCGCAGAGTAAATCGCGTCCGTTCCATCGAGTCATATCAATTCACTCTTCCCGAAGGAGACAGTGTAACTTGTCAAATTCGAAGGAATTGAGAGAAGTTGATCAACCGAGGAAGCCATTGGCTACAAGTTCTTGAGTGACCAAAGACCGAACCCATAAATTGATTGGACCCGAGTGCCACCCAACAAAGGTGAGGGAGTATGTGAGGTAAATTCTAACCTTAACATTTTACTTGGCCTTATTTGTGCAGGTACCATGGCTGGGAATGGAGGCGAAGGAAAAGGCATTGAGAAGCTCGAAGTGTCGTTACCTGATCTCATGGCTGCGATACAAGGCATCAGTGCCGAAGTAAGAGGATTGAGTGCTCGAGTAGCTCACCTTGAGAAAGGTAGTGTGTCCGTGGCCTTACATGGGTCCGGCGTTAGAACTAGCAACTCTACTCCGATGAAGCCTGAGTTGTTTGCTGAGCTCATTCGACACCATCAGTTGAAGAGCGAGGCTGTTCGAAATGAAGCTATGGGCAATCCCCAAGCTACACAACACTTGGGCAATCCCCAAGTACAACAACAAAATTTTGGCAATCCCCAAGCTGGTTATCAACACTTGGGCATTCCCTGAGGTGAAACAGTACCACTTCCAATGGCCCGAAGACAAGTTGTGGTCGTTGATGAAGGGGTCGATGAAGGAGAATTTCCTGAGGTCGAACCTGAATATGAGCCGTCATTCGTTCAACGAGGCCGTGGAAATTTTCGAGGTCGAGGCCGAGGCGCAAATTTTGATCGAAATATTGAACGTGAGGCTGATGACTATTATGAGAGTATCCCGAACAAATTCGAGTTGCTCGAGATTCAAACTTGAACAATGTTAAGATCACTATTCCACCCTTCAGAGGAACGAGCGATCCGGACGAGTATATTGAATGGAAGCTTAAAATGGAACGAATCTTCAAAACCAATAAGATGACCGAAGAGAGAACAGATACACATGTTATTGCTTCGTTCGAAGCATATGCATCAACGTGGTGGGAGGCTGACAAAAGGTTAAGACGAAGGAATGCTTATTCTGAAGTCACCACTTGGGCACAGTTGAAGAGAGCGATGGACACTAAGTATTTGAATGCCAAGTATCGGAAAATTCAACTTCAAAAACTCTACGAGTTGAAGCAAAGGTCCAAGTCGGTTCAAGAGTATCATGATGAGTTCGTGAGAATTCGATTGAATCTTGACCTAGAAAAAGATGACGAGCAAGCCACTATTCGATTAAAAAATGGCTTGGCTCGAGATGTGTCATCTCAATTGACGATGCATTTGTATCACTCATTGGAGGATGCGTTCGAAGTTGCTACCGAAGCTGAGAAATGGGATTAAGGACGATAAAGTAAACCGGTACCGAGGAGTCACTACTTCAACTCCTTTGAGTCGAGGTAAAGAATGGAAGAGCCCAAACACAGCAAGTGCTAACACTGTTCGAGAGTCGAAGAAACCCTTCGAAAGGGGTGTGACCGTTAACCAGCCAAGAGAAGTGGGAGGTAAATTTCAACTCAATTCTCCTAGTGCTTCAAGTATTCAGTGTCATAAATGCAAAGGTTATGGTCACATGGCCAAAGAGTTTCCAACTCGCAAAGTTATGCTTATGCTCGACAATGGAGATGTTTGTGTGCAAGCGAGTGACATCGAGGAAGAAAATTCTGAAGAGATTGACCGAGCTGAAGATGATGATGGTCGTGAAGCTGCCGAAGCTGATCATCCAGAAATGTTTCTTGTAGTTCGAAGGAATTTGAGCTGCATGACTTTGGAAGAAGAGGACAACCAAAGAGAAAACCTTTTCCATGCCCGATGTCGAGTGAGGGGGAATTTTGTTCGAGATCATTGATTCGGGTAGTTGTGCGAATGTGGTGAGCCAAACTTTGGTTTCACAATTGGGACTACCTACCTTGAAGCATCCCCATCCTTACAGATTGCAATGGTTAAATGAGTGTGGAGAATTGAAGGTTGTCAAACAAGTGTGGATCAAGTTCAAAATTAGAGAATATCAAGATGAGATGGTTTCGATGTGGTACAGATGGAAGCTTGTCATACGCTATTGAGTCGACTATGGCAGTATGATCGGTCAGTTATTCATAACGGACGATCCAACACTTACACTGCTAAGCTCGAAGGGAAGAGTTTCATACTCAAACCCTTGTCTCCAAAGCAAATCAGCGAGGACTATAAAAGAATGAAATAATTGAAAGAGGCGGCCAAAGCTAAACTTCCGATGAGAACAAAAATTGTGGCCGAAGACAACAACTCACCGCCCAAGGTAAGAAACATATGTGCAATCATATAACCGGGCGAGTATCTACGAGGCAAGGACAACGATCAGATGATGATTTACCTCGTGGACAAGGGTATCTTTCTAAACTCTAATGATGATTTTCTAACGATAACCTTTTGCCTAGTGTTGTACAAAGTCTTTTGCAGGACTTCAGAGACATGTTTCCCGAAGAAATGCCAGGTGGATTACCTCCATTGAGAGGAATCGAGCACCAAATTGACTTCGTACCGGGGTCTCAAATCCCTAACAAACCTGCATACCGGTGTAATCCCGAAGACACCAAAGAGCTCCAAAGGCAGGTTGATGAGTTGCTGCGAGAGAGCTTGAGTCCTTGCGTCGTTCCTGTCATCCTTGTCCCGAAGAAAGATGGAACATGGCGAATGTGTGTTGATTGCCGAGCAATCAACAAAATCACAGTAAAGTATCGTCATCCTATCCCTCGATTAGATGACATGCTAGATGAGTTAAGTGGTTCTTCATGGTTTTCGAAGATAGCCCTCAGGTCCGGTTACTACCAAATCCGAATAAAACCCGGAGATGAGTGGAAAACCGCATTCAAGACCAAATTCGGTCTCTATGAATGGTTAGTGATGCCTTTTGGCCTCTCTAACGCACCGAGCACATTCATGCGACTAATGAACCATGTGCTCAAACCGTTCATAAATAAGTTTGTTGTCGTTTACTTCGATGACATACTTGTTTATAGTAAATATGTGGATGAACATGTCGAACACCTAAGGCTAGTGCTTGATAAGCTTAGAGAGAGGAGAAGTTATATGCTAACTTCAAGAAATGTGCCTTTTGTGTCGAGCGTGTAGTCTTTCTAGGATTCGTTGTGAGTGCTAATGGTGTTGAAGTCGATGAGTCAAAAGTTGAAGCCATCAAAGATTGGCCAACTCCAACCTCGGTTTCTCAAGTTCGTAGCTTCCATGGGTTAGCTAGCTTTTACCGAAGGTTTGTTCGTGACTTTAGCACCGTGGCAGCTCCTTTAACCGAGCTGGTAAAAAAAGGACCACCCATTTGTGTGGGGAGAGTCCAAGAAAGGGCTTTCCACGAGTTGAAATGAAGGCTTTGTTCTGCCCCGTTGTTGCAACTCCCTGACTTTGGCAAAGCATTTGAGGTCGAGTGTGATGCGTCCGGAGTTGGGATTTGAGGAGTGCTGATGCAAGAATCAAAGCCAATTGCTTGCTTTAGCGAAAAGCTTAAGGGTGCAACCTTGAACTACTCTATGTATGATAAGGAATTGTATGCCCTCGTTCGAGCACTCACCCATTGACAGCATTATTTGTGGCCTCGAGAGTTTGTGATTAAAAGTGATCATGAATCTTTGAAGCATCTCCGAGATCAGGAGAAATTGAACCGAAGACATGCCAAATGGGGTGAATTCATTGAAAGTTTTCCCTATGTAATTCATTACAAAAAAGGAAAAGACAATGTAGTGGCCGATGCGCTATCAAGGAAATTTTTCTTAGCAACCACTCTCGCCTCGAGGCTCATGGGATTTGAAAGCATCAAGTCGATGTACGAAGATGATCCCAAACTAAAATGTGTTCATGACGCAATCTTGAGTGGCCGAAGGGTTGAGAAATATCAGTGGCACGATGGCCACCTTTTCAAGAATGAGAGGGTTTGTGTGCCAGTGTCATCGTGGAGAGAGCTCTTGGTCCGAGAAGCTCACTCCGGAGGCTTGATGGGACACTTCGGTGTCAACAAAACTCTTGGTATCTTAATCGAGCAGTTCCATTGGCCAAAAATGCGACGAGCTGTGGAAAAGCTTTGCAACGCTTATCTCTTATGCAAGAAAGTTAAATCGAAGTCCAACCCTCATGGTTTGTATACCCCATTGCCTGTCCCTGATCGACCTTGGGTTGATATATCCATGGACTTTGTGTTGGGGTTACCGAGGTCGGGGGGAGGACATGATAGCATCTTCGTTGTCGTGGATCGATTTTCCAAAATGGCTCACTTTATTCCTTGCAAGAAATGCGATTGTGCACAACTTGTTGCTTCCTTGTTTATTGATCATGTGTTAAAATTGCATGGTGTGCCACGTACAATTATGAGTGATCAAGATTCAAAGTTCTTGAGTCATTTTTGGAAATATTTGTGGGGTGCCCTCGGCACCAAACTACTATTTTCGACGTCTCACCATCCTCAGACTGATGGACAAACCAAGGTAGGTCACCAAACCTTGGGATTTTGCTGCGAGCAATGAACAAAGGCAAGGTCGGAAACTAGGCTGATCGTTTTCCCATGATGGAGTTTGCATACAATCGAACAGTGCATCGAATGATAAATATGACCCCGTTCAAATGTGTGTACGGTTTTAATCCTTTAATTCCACTTGATCTAACCTCATTGCCTCGAGATATTATTATTGATTTTGAAGGTACTCAACGAGCCAAAGCTTTGCTCGAGTTGCAAGCCAAGGCAAAGAAGAATCTTGAGGAAGCTTATGCCAAAGTGGCATTGAAAAGGAACAAGGGGCGAAAGAAGTTGGAGTTGAAGAAGGGAGATTGGGTTTGGGTTCACTTCCGAAGAGAGCGATTCCCGAACCAAAGGAAAGGAAAGTTGGCACCTCGAGGGGATGGTGCATTTCAAGTGCTGAGCAAGATTAACAACAATGCTTATCTGATCGACCTCCTGTCGACACCCATTTTTCCTCGAACCCCGGTTAGAGTTCGAAATAGGGCTCGACTTATTGGAACTCACTGGTAAAGACTTGGAGTCGCCACCTAACATATTTTTTTTACAAGGCGTATTAGGGCACCTACTTTGTTTTTAGCCAATTTTAATGTTAACTGCGATAACTTGATCTACGAACCGGAAAGTCTGAGTAAGGGTTCAAATTAACCCAAGGGGAAGGTGTTAGACACCTCTTAGATTCCACCAAGTGTGGTTCCCAGCCGCAATAATAATTGGGATTCAATAATAAACTAAGAGTAAATAAAATAATTTCTACTATAATATGCAATTTAAATACAAATAATTGCATAAATAAATAAATATTCAATCTTCGCCACAGACTTCGTTCTTTGTAGGAGTTTACCTCGCAAAAAGCATAAAAATGAAGTTAGTATTATAACTAATGAAATAAAGAAAAAAATAAAAGTAGAATAAAGTAGTAGTAGTAGTAGTAGTAGTAATAATAATAATAATAGTAATTCTAAAAAAATAATAGTAACGATAATAATGAAAAAATAATAATATTAGTAATAATAAAAAATAATAGTAATTATAATAATAATAGTAATAAAAGGAAAACAAAAGGAAAAAGGGAATTTTTGAAAGTTTAGGCTCAGATTCGGGTTATGGGAGGCTAAGGATACCGTCACGGCTGCAAACACGCCGGCCGCTCGTGTTGCCATGCCAAGTGCGAGTCCTGTTGCCTATCCCACTCGTTTTTTCAACATTGTATATATAAACATTATCATCATCGCCTTTTTTGTTTGTTTTCGGGACACGTAAGGGACGGTAAATACGGGATGAAACTTGTGTTGGCCTCCAAACATCATTGGCCTAAGTGTAGTATCTGTTCAAATCAGTCCCCATGCCTCAATAGATGTATATATATTTTCATTGGCCACTGATATAACATTGTATCTGTTCACTAAGCTTAGCAGACTGGTTTCGCACGTGTGTAGGACAAACTATATAACAATTGCAACTGGGTCAAAGTTGCATAAGCAATTATGCCAAACTGCAAATGGGTCTATCGCATCAATTGCTCAGCAACATCAGAAACAAGCAATTTGCGAACGGGACAAACAAACTCAGAACCAGTGAATTCGATTTTCCAAGTGAAACAATGATCGCAAATCCATTGTCAACCATATCCAGTCATAACAGATCTGCAAAACCAACACAACGGATGAGTAGTATTGAACCAAGAATTGAGAAAACGAGCAGCAAATCACAATATCAAGAATTAGCAGAACAGAGATGTCGTCGTTTCAGAGGCGATTTCCGGTGAACAGAAAACGGGAAAAGGCGAGGGCGACTGCCTGTGGCTTTTCCCGATAGGAACCACGGCGTCACCACTACGCCGATGTGCTCAGTCCTCCGCGATTTCCACCCCAATTTTTGACATCTCCCCCTGCTTCCTCCTTTGTTTTTGCGGTGGTGGTGGTGATGTCCACCACTACTCCCAATCTGTACCCCTCCCTCTGTTTTTGTGGTGGTGTATACGCTCTCAATGGTGGGGTTAATGGTGTGAGTATCTTCTCTGATTTGTTATTGCAATATGTATATATGTATATTGTATTGTTTCCATCCCCCCCTTTTGTCTTAGAGATCAGCCCCTATATATTAAGAAGAAAGGAAGAGACGTTGAGGGTTGAGGGAGTGATTAGCAAGATTCGAGGAGTGGTTAAGGAAGAGATCTTGGTGATGGACTGATTTGTAGGAATATATTATAATGAAGATAAGGGATTGTGCACTTAAACTAGAAAAGTGTCTAGATTCTCGTGCGAGAGAAGCTGCTAATTATGGATTGTATACTTGGTGTCAAGAAAATGCATGTGCTAAGTTGGCTTAATAGATAAGCAAGGGTACGGAATTGACAGATTTTCTAGGAAAGGGAGATTGAGATTGTTTATTTTGGGCAAGAAAAACATGAAAAAATATTTTATATGAAGGTCAAAAAATATTCTTTTGGTGATTCTTTTTTATTTGGGATTGGAAGGAATTTATATTCAAATACGATGCAAACTCAAATAATATATGAAAAATTTATGACAACAATAAAGAAATGGGTGGTATAAAATTCAGACTAAACATTTTTAATCGGACTAATATTTAATTAAAGGTGCAAAATAAATGTACAAATAAAAATATATATCATGTAAAAGATAATCGGGGACAAATTTAATCAAATAAGTATAAATAATTGTAGGTAAATATTTAAATATTATAAATACCGTAAAATGCACAAATAGTCATACTATTAACAAATAGCCTAAATAATGCAAATTATATGATATGACTACAATTAGGTATACAATGTTCTAGATAGGTGTTAACACACGTAAATGAATGAATTCTAATTCGAATTTTCTCAAACAGTTAAATTGCACATTTAAGTTAAATTATAGTCAATTTATAAAAAAATGAGGGACAAAATTGGGTGTCAACAGCTGCCCCTCTTTGCCCGGGATGATGAAAAAAATCTTCGGGCAAAGATAGTTGACGAAGTAGCCAATTTTGTCACGACGGCAAGTAGAATATTGGGAAGAAAAAATGGGAGTTTTGGGGGTATGTTGGTCGAAACCCAGTCCCCGAGTTGCCTACATATCTCGGGTTTCACGAGAATCTGGCCGTGTGTAGTTTTAGAATGGCATGTTACCTGTGTGAGATTTTTATGACGTACGATTTTAGATGCTAAGAGTGAACTTGTCAGAGTATGCGAAGTTCAAATTTGTGTATGTTTTGTTTCTTGGCGAGATAAATGACTGAAGAATAAAATAGAGACACTATCGAAGGTAAGATATCATAAATAGATCGAGCATGGGAAAAGAGGCTTATAATCATCCTTATTATGAAGATGTAGTGCACGACACACCCATAAAGAGGAGTTTACACGTACATAGTTTCCACTTCATCTCAATAATCGAGTCATCTTGCCTTCAATATTGTCTTGACCAAACAGGAGAATATTGAGAAACTAAACACGATATATGCGCACGATTCAAATGGATGGGCACGATTAAGCACAAAAGTACGCACGATTGACATAGATAGATTTGAATAGGAAGGAACACAGACTGGCATCCAATAAGGGATGAAAGGTTAGGTAGATCACTTGTGAGTGGGGAACTTTAGCTCTGAGCGCTTTGGAACTCGACAAAATAAATAGTTTGCGGGTATAGCGAAAGCATTGTGTGTGAGATTAAGCTTCTTGAATAGAGCTCCAGAATGGTGGATAGTATGTATTTGAGGTTTTGCGGTTGCACAATTTCGTGTGTGGTAGTGACTTTCGGGGCAAGTATGGAAGTATAGAATCAGCTCAAGTGTTTGTCGAGAGATCGGGGAATATCCTGCAGAAAAATCAAGATAAATGCAAAAAAAAAATAAAGATAAAGTAAGCTTTCCTCTTGAGCTGAGTAGTTGTCTTGTCACATAGGCGAGTGTGTTCACTGCTAGAGAACTACATGCCTCTCCTCTGAAGATATTTATTTGCTCGTCCGGAGATGCTAGGTGCTTCTTGTCAGGGAATAATTGCTTGTCACACCGGGCTGTATACCTTGGAACACTATCACGCTGTTTCCTGCAATAAAGGGTGAGCTTTTGCAGATAATATTTGTAAATGTAAAATAGACCTTCCTGTCGTTGGATTGTCAACTGTCATTTGTCGTGGTTTCTTGTTATGAGATGTTTGCCTATTTGTCAGGAATCATAAGTGCCTCTCCTCAGGAGATATTCGTCTGCTCGTCAGGAGCTATTAAGTGCCTCTCGCCAGGAGATAATTGTCTGCTCGCCAGGAGCTACTAAGTGCCTCTCGTCAGGAGATAATTGTCTGCTCGTCAGGAGCTACTTAGTGCCTCTCGTCATGAGATAATTGTCTGCTCGTCAAGAGCTAATTGTCTATCGCGCTGGGCTGTGTACCCTGCAAACAAAAACTGCAACGCAGCTAGGAAAGTTTTCATTTTTTCTACTTTTATAATGCTTTCATGAATGTTGGGACTTGGTCAAGCTTTCTTCGGTGGACTCCCAGTTTCTGTACTTCGTATCTCTTGAAATTTTTTAGGGGACCTCAAAAATTTCTGCCCCAGTGTCAGCTTACGTCTTTTAGGAATTTTTGAGGGACTCAAAAATTCTGCCCCAGTTTGTTGCCTTTTATAGATCATCATATTATGGTAGTGCTTGCAAAATAAAAAAAAAGATACGTATGAATGTCTAATTCCAAGGCGGACGAGCCTATTATAGTGGTGCCTACAAAACAAAATATATGAGTTTGTCCTATTTTAAGCCGGACAGGGTTGATCGTCATATTTTAAGCCCGACATGGCTAGTGGTCATATTCTAAGCCTGACGTAGCTAATCGTCATATTCTAAGCCTGACGTGGCTAATCGTCATATTTTAAGCCTGACGTGGCTAGTCGTCATATTTTAAGCCTGACGAGGCTAGTCGTCATATTATAAGCCTGACGAGGCTGGGTCGTCATATTATAAGCCTGACGTGGCTGGTCGTCATATTCTAAGCCTGACGAGGCTGGTCGTCATATTCTAAGCCCGACGAGGCTGAAGTGCTATCATGTTTGTTGTGATTGCATGCTAGTCTTGTGTTTGTGCTGAAAGATCTGCTTTCAAATAAAGATTCGTTAGTCGAAACAAAGTGGTTGCATTGCATTGAAATACCAATGTATCGGCTTGAATCTGGACTTGTTTTTTTAGTGTGACGATTGAGTATCTTGATGGCTTTGATTATGTGGGTACTTGCATGCTTAGATTGAGGTTTGGTATTTGGATTTTTCCGGATTTAGAGGTCGTCCAAAATTGTATTTGTCTTGGGTTGTGACGGGGTGTCTTCATTTTTCGTACTTTTCTTTTCAAAAAAGTCATGGGGCTAGCTTTGATAGATTGGTGTGTATAAAAATATATTTGTGGTTTAGGAGTTGCGGTTGGTTTTTGTTGTATCATTGTTTTGCCTTCTGAATTTTGTGTTCCAGTGCTGGGTATTTTTCGGTGTCATGGTATTGAATGTTTGAGTGATAGGTGAAGATCTTTGTTGGATCAAAATACGGAATAGGTCTCTAGGGAGTAGTTCGTTTGTTGGTTGCAATATCTTTTGACTGAGCTAAAGGGGTAAAGGTGTGAGGTTTTGTCTTTTCGTTTGTCCTCAATTGTGTTGGGCCTGATAAAGTTGTTGTTGAAAGTCTTGACAGAGGGAGGTTGTTTATTGTGTAAGTCGGGTGTAGTGTGAGGTTGTGAGTTTTGCCAGTTTCGGTTGTATAATGATTGGATTTGTTTCTTGCGACTCTTGTATGGGTATAATGCCGACTGATTTTGGTTCGTTTGTACTACAAGTTGTACGGAAGTGGAATTGGGATTATTTGAGTTTTCTTAGTGTCATATGTTGGTGGTTCGAAAGACTTTATTTTAGAAGTAAATGTTATCAGCTTGGCTTGCCATTTCGGCTCTCTCTGAATACAGATTCTTAACCAATCTCGGTGTTTAAATGCAAAGCAACCGTAAATGTGCGAAACTGCGTTAGCACATTAGCAAAGATTTGAAGCAAGAACAATACATAAAGCTTCAGAGTATGACCAGACCACAGATGACAGATTATCCTTGAATTTGAGGATTATCACAAATTGTGTAGAGGTTAGAAGATTGCTCGAGTGTTTTATGTAGCAGTCAAGACAAAGATTTTGATCGAATGATTGATGCTCATTTAAGAATTGGATGAGAAGTTGAATGTCAATAAAAAGTGGTAAAGATTTTGTGTAAAGAATAGGTTGTGTTGACAGAAAGGAGGTTGGCTTTTGACGAAATCCAAGATTTTAGTGCATTTGTCATCCTTTCTTGCAACTCTGTGTGTCATGATGCCTGCGTGTCTTTGAGAGAGATACTCAATACCTTTCATACTTGTCAACCAACTGCTGCAATTCAATGTTTGCCTCAACTTTTGCTTGTTGGGTAGATTTTGTTGCCAAGAGACTGATCTCGGCGTATCACGTATATTCTTAGATCGCTGCTTTAGCCAAGACCGTTTTAGAGGTTGCCATATTGTGTTCCTTGCTCAATGTAGTTGTTGACATGGAATTTTATTCAAATAAAGCTTTTGACCAAAATCGCTCCAATATATCTGTCTGCCCCTATTTTTGTATCAAATTAATTCATGGTCTTGTAAGTGTCTCAAATAGCTTCATCTTGAGTTCATCGTCTCGTCCCACACTTGCTAGTTGGTAGGGATATGCTTTTAATACTCAGCAAGAGTTTCCAGCTCCGTTATATAATGAAATTTTTTCACTGCGCCTTTGCATTTTTTTCCAAATTGAATCAGCGTGCTAATTTTGGTTGTTATGCATAAATCTTTGTATCATCAAGCGGCCTCCGATCATTTCTCACTTCTTTATTTCTTCGTGATAACCCTCTGAACCTCTTTTTGGCCATGAATAAGTGCAAGTTTGGAAATATTTTGGATTGCCTTAAATGTATTACAATATGGACTAGACCGTCAAAATGATCCTCAGACATCGTGTCGAAATGAAGTATTTCGATAAGTCATGTGTACCTTTGAGTTTGACCAACAAATCTCTTGTCCTGTCAATTTTCCGCTTCGTGTGTATAGTGCCTGCTATTGCAAACTCTTCTTGTTTCGAAAGACCCCTGATAAGTGCACTTTCTTAACCAAATCCTCTGCCTTGGTATTCAACTTAAGACAACCTTTTAGATAATAGGTTTTTGAGTTCGCAAGGGATAGGGAATTATCAAGACGTGCAAAAGATTTTTGATATCAGGATTTGGGCATAGAGTAGGGAGATGAGGTGCCATGGTAGGAGATTGGATTTGGGAAGGGATTGAGTTAGGTAGAAAGAGACCTAGAGCAATCAAGAAAATTCACGTAATGCACACCTAGCAAATAAAAATGTATACTATGACCGCTTTATGCATGATGATTTGGAGAGCGTTTTGTGCCACATGTATCATTTCATTTGCTACAAAATACGGAGTCTAAAAGAGAATATTGCATTTATTGAATATTGGTCTTTATTGCAATGGTTGATATTGAAACAACGTGAGAGAAGGAAAGGACTAAACATCGTTAGGAAATCAGATCATGGCCGGAGCGAGCATTCTTCATGTTGATCCATCCTCAGAAGATTCATCTTCTTCCTCTTCGGACGAATCTTCGCTGGACGAACTTGCCCCCGACGTGTCTCTTTGGAAGATGATATTGTCTGCGTCAGTTAAGAACCGGGATATGTCGAATGTGAAGTTTTTCAACATTTCCCAAGCCTTCGTTCCTTTCTCCTCTATTCCTTTATGTGCCACAGAGTTCATTCCCTCGCTAGCCCATACACCGATAGACTCTATGCATTTCATCAGGAGTTCTGCCTTATTGCGCTATTTGTCTTTTTCTTTGTTCTTTGCTTCGACCAAACTTTGCTTTTTTGCTATTTTCTCTCGTGCCTTTGCCAGTTGTTTATGTAACCTTTTGTGCTCAGATTCTAACTCGTCAGCATTTCTTTTCCTTTTTGTTGTGGCTCTTGGTTGAGCTACCCTTGCTATGTCTTTCCTAAGTCAGTCTGGATAGTCTTCATCATAGCCAGCGTCAAACCTGTCCCGTCCAATAGTCTCGATTCCCATTCGATGCCTTGCTTTCCAAAGTTCTAATATCTTGTCTTTGAATGGTGTTATTCCTCCAAAAATATCAGCTTTGAAACTTCTGATGTCTGCAATTTGGGGTACAATATGCATTCTCCCTGCTTGTCTAAGTGCCCTTAAAGGAGTGTATGGGTGAACTTCTCTGAACCCAACCAAGATAAGAAATGAAGCTCATTCTGATCGTGTGATCACTGTGACACCGGGAAAGTAGTCAAACATCCATTGTATATTTTTGGATGTCAACTGAGAAAGCCTGTGGTGCCAGCCTTTGGTGGTTGTTGGCCGGTCCCGCTTTTCAAGAGCACTGTCCATGTGGGCGGTATGTGTTAAGATGTAGTTTTCTCTTGGCATGGAGTGGAAGCCTTGGTCTGTGCTGTTCATGTTTTGCAGATGTTCCATCAACCAAGTTTGCAAAAGAAAATTGCAACCTTCGAAGAAACCAGCTCCCTTCTTGCATCTTTCTAAAGCTTGGTATATTTCTGCAACAATCATGGGTATCAAAGTGTACATCTTGTCAAAGTCCTTGAGTAGGGCATCAACGATTGATACCATGCAAACGTCGACCCGTCCTTTGTGTTGTGGAAACACGACAGTCCTTAAAAAGATGGTAACAAAAGCAAGCACTCTCCGCTCTTGTCAATTTGCCTGGTTAATGTTGAAATAGTCTCCGGCTTCTTGAAATGCTTCTCCATACCCAAATTTGATATAGAGGGAAGTCAGAGAAATTCCCAACTGCCTTATACTGTCTGTGCATAACTCGAGCTTAAACCCTACCATTTCGAAGAACTCTTCGGGTGCAATGTTCTTAGGCATCAAGACTTCTTCACTTTCAAATGGTAATTGAGTTAACCTGCCAATTTCTTCCAGTAATGGTGTCAATTCTACACTCTCAAAAATGGAAACCGCTCGGTCCGCATCCCAATAGTGTACCACTGCCTCTATCATCCCTTTCATTGTCGTTTGCTCCATTAGTGAAACAAGATTCCCCAACACCATTTTGACTTGATTTTATTGATCTTTGCTCAGGTTTTCCCACAAATCTCTTAGCAACTGAGGGACTTCAACAACCATGTAAAATGTTCTAGTGGCCATGATCTTTTGGAAAAGATGAAGGAAGGAGAAAAAAAAGGGAGGAAGTTGCCTAAATTTTGGTTGTAAGCAAACGATTAACGTGTGACACAAGCTTTTGAAAATAATGCAACAGAGAATATGAAGAGATGTATCGTTGTGGATTGAGAACCCTTTAGACACTTTAGACGAAAATTGCTAATGGACTTTAGACTAACCACGGATGGCCGGTCTTTATATAATGCCCAAAGGATAAATGTACATTATGTGCGATCCCGTCTATCAAGCGGTCATTTCTGCTTCAAATTGGGTCTTTAATGCCTTTTCGGTTACCTTTTGCGCGTTTAAATAGAATTGAATACATAATGATTCCAACCGCTTAAGAGTAAATAGTCGTTTCTGATTCATTTTGGGCTTTGATGCCTCTTCGGTTACCATTTGTGCCTTTAAATGGCATTGAATGCAGAATAATTTCCATAAACGGTCTACATTTGCACGTTCAATCCTTTAAGTATATGCCAATAAATCATGTTTAACACTTTTTAAGGCCAAAAACCCGTTCAGATTGTTTGAACAAGTTGGCCTATTGGACTTGAGAACAAGTCGACAAATGATATATCATGATACATGATTCCTAGCATTGCTACTAAAGAATGAAGTTGGCTAGAACGAGTTTATTATCCTCCCAAGCGGACAACTCAGGAGCGGGAACTAGGGGTGGGCGTTCGGTATTTCGGTTCGGTTTTTTGAAACTTCGGTTCGGTATTTCGGTTTTCGGTTCGGTTTGAAGTATAGAAAAACCCGTAATTTTTATAATTCGGTTCGGTTCGGTTTTTTAGTTCGGTACTTTGGTGTTTCGGTTTAAACCAAAGTTTATGGCAAAAAAAAAGAAAAAGCCCGAACAAGAAAATTTATAGCCTATGACTAACTAGGATAATTTGGTCCCCTCGACGGCTCGACCACACCATAATTTAGTATACGCTTATTTATGTTAAAAAGTTTGAAAAGGAGAATGTAAACTTATACTAGTAGACTTGATAATAGATTTATATATGTAAATCAAAGAGTTAATTATTTTTTCTCTCCATAATGTATGCAACACTTCAACATAATAATGAGTTAGTTCGTTCAACAAATAATATCCTTCAGTCCAGCAGAATTGCATCACATACAATATTCGTAAATCTAGAAAAGAAAATTCTATATGCAAATATAATCTCTACTGAAAGGGAAATCTCACTGAAATCTTAACCAACTTAGCTATTTTGTTCTAGTGTAAGATTCTCTTTCCGTTGCATTTTGCAATTCTTATACATACCCATTTCCAAATATGTAAAAGGAGAAAAATCATAAAGAAGTCAAAACAAAACGTAGCTCATGTGATCCTAAAATTAATATTGTTTGTTTGAAATGATTTTGCGAAACAAAGTTTTTAAAAAGTTGAATTTCAGACTCACATAGGGATACAAAAAAAAAAAACCGGTTTTTTCAATTTTTCGGGTCCCGAAATTCGGGTTGCCCGAAACCGAAAACCGAACCGGAAAACCAAAATTTCAAAATTTTGAGGACCGAACCGAACCGAAATACCGAATTTTTTCGGTTCGGTTCGGTTTTTTCGGTTTAGTGTCCACCCCTAGCTGGAACGTCTCGGGCCAAATAGGTTCCAAGTTGTTCCCCCCAAAAGGAGATTTTTGTGAGGGAAGAGGTGGTCGTAACGGCCGCATGATTTAGAAACTTGCCAGGAGCGGCGGAAGGTATGCATGATATGCACAAGTTTGAAAATGTACAAATTTTGAAAGAAATGCACAATTGTCCTAAAAAATGCTTAAGTATATGCACATTTGGAAATATTTCATAAAAAAAGTTTAAAAAGGATAACAAAACGAACGCACATTAGTTTTGAAAAAATAGAATTAATAGAAACTAGACAATAAAGAAAATACAAAAAAGAATTATGACATGAAATTGTTTTAAAAGAAAATAATTTAGCAAACTTATGAAAGATTTTGAAAATAATTGAGGTGTGGGACGTGTTGTGCTATCCTAAAGAACCTTCCAAGAGTGGATTTACTAGACAAGGACATGGTTCCCCCAGCGGACAATCAAGGGGTGAGAACGTTTGGAATTGTTGGTTGTACCACGGACCAACTATACCCCAAACTGTTTCCCCTAAAGGGTTTTTTAGAGTGAAACGGCCGTGAGATCCACGTAACCGTTTATGGTGTGTGCAAATGTAAAATCTTTTCAGGAGTGGAGGGTGTGTGGGTGACACAAACAATAATAAAGAAATACAATCAAATAATAATAGAGCACTAAAATTTGAAATTTTAAAAATGATTTTAATCCTGCAAAAAAGGAAAGGAAGAAAAGTTAATATCAAAATAAATGTTAAGAAAATAAAGCAAGTAAAGAATCCCAATTAAAAGTCCGTTATGGTTTGAACATTGATATCCCCAGCGGAGTCGCCATTCTGTCGACACCCATTTTTCCCCGAACCCCGGTTAGAGTTCGAAATAGGGCTCGACTTATTGACACTCACGGGTAAAGACTTGGAGTCGCCACCTAACATATTTTTTTATGAGGCGTATTAGGGCACCTACTTTGTTTCTAGCCAATTTTAATGTTAACTCCGATAACTTGATCTACAAACCAGAAAGTCTAAGTAAGGGTTCAAATTAACCCAAGGGGAAGGTGTTAGGCACTTCTCAGATTCCACCAAGTGTGGTTCCCGGCCGGACTAATAATTAGAATTCAATAATAAACTAAGAGTAAATAAAATAATTTCTACTATAATATACAATTTAACTACAAATAATTGCATAAATAAATAAATATTCAATCTTTGCCACATACTTCGTTCTTTGTAGGAATCTACCTCGCAAAAAGCATAAAAATGAAGTTAGTATTATAACTAATGAAATAAAGAAAAAAATAAAAGTAGAATAAAGTAATAATAATAATAATAATAGTAATTCTAAAAAAATAATAGTAACGATAATAATGAAAAAATAAAAATATAAGTTGTAATAAAAATAATAGTAATTATAATAATAATAGTAATAAAAGGAAAACAAAAGGAAAAGGGGAATTTTTGAAAGTTTAGGCTCAGATTTGGGTGATGGGAGGCTAAAGATACCGTCACGGCTGCAAACACACCGGCCGCTCGTGTTGCTATGCCAAGTGCGAGTCCTGTTGCCTATCCCACTCGTTTCCTACATTGTATATATAAACATTATCATCATCGCCTTTTTTGTTTGTTTTTGGGACACGTAAGGGACAGTAAATACGGGATAGGACTTGTATTGGCCTTCAAACGTCATTGGCCTAAGTGTAGTATCCGTTCAAATCAGTCCCCATGCCTCAATATATCCGTTTCATCGGCCACTAATATAATATTGTATCTGTCCACTAAGCTTAGCAGACTGGTTTCGCACGTGTGTGGGACAAACTGTATAACAATTGCAACTGGGTCAAAGTTACATAAGCAATTATGCCAAACTTCAAATGGGTCTATTGCATCAATTGCTCAGCAACATCAGAAACAAGCAATTTGCGAACGGGACAAACAAACTCAGAACCAGTGAATTCGATTTTCCAAGTGAAATAATGATCACAAATCCATTGTCAACCATATCCAGTCATAACAGATCTGCGAAACCAACACAACGGATGAGTAGTATTGAACCAAGAATTGAGAAAACGAGCAGCAAATCACAATATCAAGAATTAGCAGAACAGAGATGTCGTCGTTTCAGAGGCGATTTCCGGTGAACAGAAAACGGGAAAATGCGAGGGCGACTGCCTGTGGCTTTTCCCGATAGGAACCACGGCGTCGCCACTACGCCGATGTGCTCAGTCCTCCGCGATTTCCACCCTAATTTTTGACATCTCCCCCTTCTTCCTCCTTTGTTTTTGCGGTGGTGGTGGTGATGTCCACCACTACTCCCAATCTGTACCCCTCCCTCTATTTTTGTGGTGGTGTATACGCTCTCATTGGTGGGGTTAATGGTGTGAGTATCTTCTCTGATTTGTTATTGCAATATGTATGTATGTATATTGTACTGTTTCCACCCCCCCCCCCTTTTGTCTTAGAGATCAGCCCCTATATATTAAGAAGAAAGGAAGAGACGTTGAGGGTTGAGGGAGTGATTAGCAAGATTCGAGGAGTGGTTAAGGAAGAGATCTTGGTGATTGACTGATTTGTAGGAATATATTATAATGAAGATAAGGGATTGTGCACTTAAACTAGAAAAGTGTCTAGATTCTCGTGCGAGAGAAGCTGCTAGTTATGGATTGTATACTTGGTGTCAAGAAAATGCATGTGCTAAGTTGGCTTAATAGATAAGCAAGGGTACGGAATTGACAGATTTTCTAGGAAAGGGAGATTGAGATTGTTTATTTTGGGCAAGAAAAACATGGAAAGAATATTTTATATGAAGGTCAAAAAATATTCTTTTGGTGATTCTTTTTTATTTGGGATTGGAAGGAATTTATATTGAAATACGATGCAAACGCAAATAATATATGAAAAATTTATGACAACAATAAAGAAATGGGTGGTATAAAATTCAGATTGCACATTTTTAATCGGACTAATATTTAATTAAAGGTAAAAAATAAATGTACAAATAAAAATATATATTATGTAAAAGATAATCGGGGACAAATTTAATCAAATAAGTATAAATAATCATAGGTAAATATTTAAATATTATAAATACCGCAAAATGCACAAATAGTCATACTATTAACAAATAGCCTAAATAATGCAAATTATATGATATGACCACAATTAGGTATACAATGTATAGATAGGTGTTAACACACATAAATGAATGAATTCTAATGCGAATTTTCTCAAACAGTTAAATTGCACATTTAAGTTAAATTATAGCCAATTTATTAAAAAAAGAGGGACAAAATTGGGTGTCAACACCTCCCAGGTGAGTATAATGTGTCCAACACTTTCAATGTTGCTGATTTAACTCCTTGTGTTGTAGGCCAAGCACGGGGGACGGATGCTGAAGCGATCTCGAGGACGAAATCTTCTCATGAAGGGGAGGATGATGCAGCCCGAAGTGCTGATCAAGTGCTCGACAATCCACCGAGGCCAATGACATGAAACCAAGCCAAATTGCTACATGATATGCACATTCAGTTGGCTTGGCCGGGAGGAAGTATGTGTTCGGAGGAAGAAGGGCAAAGTGCTAAAGCCGAATGCTACATCCTCAAATTCGAGCCCGAGGACAAAGTGGCCGAACACCAACCCTTGGCACTGGGCAGCAAAGAACCGAACACAACAAATTGTGTTCGAAGTCAAGTGGACGCCCGATGATAACTGTGTTTGAGCAAACAACCGAGCATCGAAGTCAAGGCTGTCGAACACTCATTATTTCAACCCTGCGTGGCTTGCTTTTATTTGTCACCAGTGACCATTTTACTAGTTTACCCTTAGTATTTTCTATATAAACCTTGTTCCATTTCATTGTAAGGAGTTAGTTGTTGTTGAATGATCAAACATAGCTGTAGCTATTGTGAGTCTCCGATGGAGCCGAACCCCAACGTGAGATTTTAAGAACTTGTGTCATTCGGTGTTGAATAGTTTGAACAATCTTCTTCTTTGGTCATTCAATTTGCAAGAAGCATAGACTTCTTGAGGATTGTTGCTTAGTATAGGTGCATCTTGACCTCCAATTCGATCGAGCTCGAGACTGGTTCCTCATCGTTCTTTTGAATCGAAGCAAGATTTGCCTTGCTATTATCTTTAATTCATTGTTGTTTCCGCGTTTTCCTTCGTGTTAGCTTAACCATTGGTTTAGCTTGCACTACTTTTTCTATGTGAATTGCATGTATGGTGTGCTTATTTAGGCCTTTTGGGCCTCCCCTGCTAACCCTTTTATGTAGTTTCTTCTGGATCGCTTGGCCTGCTATACCATGTTATTATACAGGTGTTTATTGCCACTTGGGAAGGATTGGTTGTGGTTTTTCGCCTTAACAGAAAGTTAGGCTATGCATGCCCTATTTTAAGTGTTCACATGACACCTCTCTTGCCCCTTTCTTATCCGTTAGCCTTCCCCTCTTGTTTGTATTTGTTAGGGTCCCCGGTATGTATTAGAGTTGTTTTAAAACAGGTTACCTAGCAATGAGCTATGTATGTGCCTATCCAGGGGCCTCTTCTAACCCTTACTCTTTGTGTGCTTGCGTCATGCTCTAAAAACAGGATTTCTGCATGTTAAGTTGATAAAATTTAGTGATTAAATATGCATGATAATTTTAAATGAAACCCTTGACAGTCTATTGGTGTGAATCATGAAATCTGATAACTTCTAGCTAAATAGGTGCCTTTTGCATGCTAATTGCCTGAAACTAAACTATTTCCGTAAAACTAAACTGCCCCTCTTTTACATTACTAATACAGGCCCAAACCCTTTCTTTAAAACTGTCATGTTATGTGTTTAAATTCATTTTTTTCAAAACTATATCTCTTATATACTAACCCAATAGTGTATAAGGGTGTATAAGTTAAGGGATCTGACTATACAAGCTATATATATTTTCTAAAAGCTAATTTGTATCGCCTAAACATGTATAGCATGCATATATATACACTTATATGTGAAAGCCTATTATTTTGCATTTGAATGCTTTGTGCACCTGCATTTCAAAAACATCCTATTTATGCATATATATACAATATTTTTGAAAACTGACTTCTAAAGCAAAAGCCATTAAGGTTAGAATTTGACAACTAATGTCAAAATACGGCTACCCGGAATGACTAACATTTTTTGACATATTGACCACAAGGTGGTCTTTGTGTCGAATTGAAAAATATTTTTGAAAACCTGCCGGTTTATGCAAATTGGTCCAAGTACTGAATTTGCACAAATGAACTGTTTTTAAACACTTCTTGCGATTTTAACCTGCTTAATTTAATACTTGCAAAATAAGTGGCCAAATGTGCGATTAGGCACAGGGCTTGGGGTGTTCCTGCAAATATAGAATGGCCCAGAATCTGCTTTGAGCAAACTTCACTGTAAAAATTTCGCTCAGAGGCCAGTTTTGCCACTGGTATTTGCTTTGAGGCCGCTTTTTTATTGGTTTTGCATGACAGACACTTTTTGAAACTTAAATCCTTGTGGGTTGAATTTCATTCAACTTCAGCCCACAAGAGTTGAAGTTCAACTTCAGCCCACAAGGGTTGAAGTTTACGCATCTATGATATACTCAAGTGAATACTCATGGTATGTGCGTAGCAAGGTTTATTTCTCCAAACGGACTTTTTACAGGAGTTTTTGAAGCCATCGAATGTATAGACACTTGGAGTTACTTTGTCTTCAATTCCGTTGCCCGTAAGGTGTCCCACTTGATTAGGTTTACAGCGTTGCCAGCATCGACCAGAATGCGTTTGACATCCGTATCCTATATTCTAAATGTTATGACCAAGGCATCAGGTGAGGAGCGTTGCAGCTGGTGCTATCCTCGTCACTGAACAAGATCATCTCATCTTAGGCGTGGCCTTCAGTGGGCGCTGCCTTGCTTTGATTTGAATCGTTAATTAGCCTTGGACCATCGACTATTACGTTGATGGACCTTTTAGGCTCCGACAGATCAGGAGGACCCTCCAAGCTCCTATTTTTGGCGTATTTCTGCTTTCCCCTATCCGTCAGCAAATCCTTCAAGTACCCTTTATTAAGTAGGCCCATGACTCAGAGCTCTACAGCTGACAGTCTCATGCCCGTGATCTTTGTGAAAGTCACAATAGTGGTTCACGTCTTTTTTGCCAGACTCTTCCCTCATATTGCTGGGCCAACACACTTGGTCATTTTTCAGATGATCATTCACGAATTCCATGACGTTGACGCACAGTCCTAACTCCTCAAAACTGTCAGGTATCATGTCTATGCTGAACGACCCTTGTGAGGGAGAGCCGCTGCTTTTCTATTGTCCTCCAATTTTTCAACTGGTCTTAGGAAGTCTGCCCTATAATATCTTCTTCCTCGATTTCCTCTATCTCCAGCTTGAGGTTCTTCAGTGTATTTCCATTTCTACACCTAACGGATGACATCCTCAGCGACAGGGTGAATTCCACCATCGAAGGCCGAGGATTGTTCAGGCTCCTAATGGAGCTTCTCCACATACCTCTGATGTAAAGCATTTCATGTCGTCACCGGGTTCTGAGTAAGACTCCACTATAACTACCGGGTGGCTAATAACCCCTAGAATTCAAACTCTTGCCAAAGGCTACCACAACAATATTGTTAAGAACTGGAGGAAGCTCCATGTGTTCCCTCTGAAATCTCTTCAGTTAGTCCTTAAACAACTCATTATCACGTTGTCGGATCTAAAAGATATCTTCCATGCGCTTCTTTCATTAACGGGCTCTGGAATGCCCCTTCTTGAACAAATCTTGCATCTGGGTGAATGACTCGATTGAATCCATTGGCAGCTGAGTATACCATGTGAGGGCACCCTTAGCTAAGGTCGAGCCGAACCTCTTCACCAGAGCAGATTCAGTTTCTTCTTCAAAGATCTCATTTCTTTTGACGACTGTATAATAAGCAGCAATATGCTTGTCCGGATCAGTAGTTCCGTCATACTTAAGATTATCCGACAGGCGAAAATACTTTGGTACACGGACCGGTGCAGTACTTGCCTTATATGCATGTTTGTAGAACTTCTGCTCATCTACGGTGGTAATCTTGGGTGGAGGACCCGGTACGTTACCGATCCAATCGTAGATGGCCTTCATCTCCTTCAGGATGTCCTTAATGATATGTGTTCCCTTAAGGTCCTGATTGTTGACTATTTTCGATCTTCTAGGGGCGGCATCCATATTGAGCATCCGATTAGGAGTAGATGTTGGTGACTCGTTTACGGGCGCTGATCCTCGCGGAGATGCTGGCCTCTATGACGATCCAACAAATATTAATCCTAACTTTTGGGCCATGCTTTCAACCATGTTGGCCGAGTTTTTCTCTTCCCGTTCTGCCTGGGTTTTGAGAAGATCAACAAGGAAATCCTTAAACCCGAAATTACCTCAGCGCGGTTGATTGTCTTCGTCGTCACTGGTTATATGGATTGGTTCTTTGGCAGGATCCTTCGATTGTTCGTTAGGATCGTTGGAATCTTGTGAGGAATCATCTACTGTGTTATAATATATGCACCTCCTAAGGACACTAGAAGGGGGGAGGGGTTGAATGGTGTCCACTGATTTTTCGATTCAAGAACTCGATTCTCCTTAGTCAAGAACCTTGTTCTTGCCTCTGAAGATTTGCAACCTGACCACCTCAACACATGCCAATCACATACACAAGGAACACAAGGATTTTACGTGGAAAACTCCTTGCTCAAGTGAGAAAAACCACGACCCACACTCTGGAATTTTGAAACACAATCCACTAACAACACGAGCAAGTTTCTGATTACAAGACTCTGTAACCAAGGGGCTACACTCTAGACCCTAATCATTAAACAAAGCTAAACTCTAGCTTTACAAAGTAATCTCTCAAAAGTTCACCTAATACACTGCTTCAAGGATAAGTAAATAGGTAAAACAATGATCGCACAAAATAAGACAACTTACAAAGCACAGAACCTAGACAGAATTATCTAGACTCAGTCTACTCAAGTCCACCAGTTGTCTTCTTCAGTTATCCCACGTCTGAAAGTTGCTGGATCGCCTTTGTATGCTCTCAACTCTCTGTATGTGAATAACTGATTTCGTTTGTATCAATTACTTGTATTTATATGGGCTTTACAACCCTAGTTGAGTCTCACAAGGAATTCTTGTAATTATGGTAAGACAATATTCCTTGTAACTCTTTTCCTTATTGAAGTCCAACTCCTATTCGCACTTTGAAGACACAGCCTGGGCACCGCCTCTTTTAATCTGACTAGGATGCATATTCATTCACGCGCCACTACTCCTAGTTCCGCAGGGATTTGCAACCCTCAAATCTTTTCGACCAGTCGTGCCCTTCTATTCAAGGACTAGGTTCTTCTCCGAAATCATTGAGTCCTTTTCGTTTGTCATTCTTCAAAACCAATGCTCAACATACTGTGTTAGTGGTGTTCTTTAGAACGTTGTCGTTATCTTCTGACATGACTGCGTCTTTTCCTTCGTAGAAACCTACAATTGCCTGGGCCCCACGGTGGGCACCAAACTGTTTAAGACTAAATTTGGTCTTTAGGTAGAATAATTAAATTTGTTAGAGGGTCACAAGAAATATAGTAAATACGCAGGAAAAGTAAGTAAAATTGAGGAAAAAAATAATAAACAAGAAAGTAAAGAGTTATATTCCTTGATAATAGCCGGATTATGTTTGAATCGCTTAATGTACAATACAATGTAAGGTGGGGTATTTATAGCTGAGATTTACGCAGTCTTAATTATGGTAAAATACAAAGACTAATAAAGTTGTGGGCCTGTAAACTCAAGGTGGTGGTATATACGAAACCCTAACAAGGAGATTGTAAACCCTAAGGCGGCATGATGTACACCTTGCACCCTACGCCCGTACCGGCGTAGCGGCCGTGGCTTATGGAGCAGGTGTGTATCTTCTGCGCCCGGTGACTTGTAAGCTAAGTCTAGTCTCGCTAGCTGGACTCGTATCCCCGTAATCATAGGTGGCATATTTTTGCCCACACATCACCCGCACCAATCAACGTCCCCGTAGCCTAGTCCAACATAACACAAAAGTCATTAGTGAATTACACATTACAATCAAATTGGTCAATCAATCGAGACACTGAAATCCAGTTGCATGTCATTCCGGGCACATAAATAACTCCATGGAGAGTTAAGTCCTCATTGAGCTTTATCGATCATTCTTGGGTAGCCATAGAGCTGCTTTCGTTTTGTAGTGGAATTTTTCGTAGGTCTCCCAAAACATTCACCTTTTCGGTCACATGATTCGATGTTCCCTAGTCAATTATCCACGAAAGCTGAATGAGCTTACAATTCATCGGTTCATTCGTGCTTGGTTTCTATTTGTTCAACAAACCAATCAATTTCTACCACTCCTCATTGCTCAAACCAGAGACACTAGATTGTCCGAGCACATTGGATCGACAGACTCTATTCTACTTCGGTGGCTGTTGTCGACGGCCATGACCACCTATAGCATTTTTATTTATTTCTCTACTATAACCATCAGATGTGTTCCCTGGTTGTTGATTTCCTTGCTTAAGTGAGTGGTTCAACCATGCCTGATATGTGTGGGCAAATAGACGCCACCTATGATTATGGGGATACAAATCCAGCTGGTGAGACTAGACTTAACTTACAAATCACCGGGCGCAAAGGATACACACCTGCTCCATAAGCCACGGCCGCTAAACCGGTACAGGCTTAGGATGCAAGGTGTACATCCCGTCACCTTAGGATTTACAGGCTCCTAGTTAGGGTTTCGTATATACCATCACCTTGAGTTTACAAGCCCATCACCTTATTAGTCTTTGTATTTTTTTAACCATAATTAGGACTGTGTAAATCTCTACTATAAATACACCTCCTTACATTGTATTGTACATCAAGCGATTCACACAGAATCCGACTATTCTCAAGAAATAAAGCTCTTTACTTTCATGTCTATTACTTTTCTCTTAGTTTTACTTACTTTTCCTGCATATTTACTGTATTGCTTGTGATCCTCTAACAAATTTAATTGTTTTACCTAAACGACCAAATTTAGGCCTAAACAGGATACTCTATAACCCATAACAACGATCCCATATGTGTCCACCTCGGTCACAGAAATGACATTTCTTGTTGGGGGGTTTTTCGCTCGACGGTTTGTTGCTCGTTGAGTAACAAAAGCCATAGCTTCCCCGCTCCTCTTGTCCCCGTGCCACTCTTTTCACGCGCTCATCTTACATCGGTTTCTGGTAGACTTTGTTCAAATATGGTAACAAGTCTTGTGCCAATAAATTGCTTTATCCCTTTTTTCTTATTTATTGTTATTTTAATTTCTAGTTGTTAGATTCATATTAGTTTCCCTTCTGAGTTGCTAAAGAGAGGAATAAGATGCCCGTAAAGATAAATTATGTAAATGAGAAAACTTGACAAGTTGAGGGGGAAGTTAATTACCACGAGCCCGTTTGGGTGAGCTTAAAAGTGGCTTATAAGCTTATAAGCCCATTAATATATATATTTGGTAACTTCAAAATTTTTAGGCTTAGGAAATATATGTTTGAAAATATATGTTTGCTTTATCCCATTAATATATGTTTGGAAATATATGTTTGGCCACTTTTTAAGAAGTTAGTAAATATCATAACTTCTCAAAAAGTGGCTTTTAAGTCACTTTTTGACTTATAAGCCACTTAAAATAAGCTGCTTATTAGCCCACCCAAACAGGTTATATGTCAATAATCTTTCTAGTGAATCTTAGTTGGGTAAGTTTAAAAAGACGTCCCAAGCAAGTCTTTTAATAATGAAAAGGGCCTCAAGTTTTAAATAATAGGTATAGGGTCCTCCATTAGGATTAGTGTTAATTGGGTAAAAGATGTATAAAAACTGAACCCTCAAGTTTTAAAGTTTACACTTTGCACCCTCTAATAAACCCTCATTTTACCCTCCCCCCCCCCCCCCCAAATGGCAAAAAAAAAATTTCCCACCCAATAGCTCCCCCCCCCCCCCGCCATCCCCCACCACCCCCATCACTGCTCCGCCGATTCCGGCGAGTTTCCGGCCATTTTTTTTTTTTGGTTCACTATCAGCTCTCCAAAGTAGATTTAACAACCATTTCCAAGTATATTGTGTATTTGCAAAAGATTTGTTCTAAAAAAATTTGAGATTTGTCAAAATTTGCTCAGCCATTTACAACGCGAATCTCAACTAATCGTCTTGGATTTTCAGCCACATTTGGTCTCTGATAAGTGTTCTTTAACTTTATAGTCGAGAAATTTAATTTGAAGCTAAAAGCTACCGGATTGACAATTTTGAAGAACTGGGTTTGGTTTCTGGTCAAACATCCGTCGATGAGATGGTTGATGTTTAAACATCTCGTTGATGTTTTTGTGCACATCGTATCATATGTTTAAACATAGGTGGCTGCTGAGCGTATGTTTAAACCATTAAACATTTGGACTTATGTTTAAACATCATGCATGATGTTTGAATATAAATCAGGATTACTAAACATCATTGAGGATGTTTAAACATAAATGCAAATGTTTAAACATATGAGCGTATGTTTATACATTCTCAATGATGTTTAGTAATCCTGAATGATATTCAAACATCATGCATGATGTTTAAACATAAGTCCAAATGTTTAAACATTTTAACTGATGTTTAAACAACCTCAATGATGTTTAGTAATCCTGAATAATATTCAAACATCATGCATGATGTTTAAACATTTGTATTGATGTTTTGACAATCCTGAATGATATTTACACATCACTCAGGATGTTTAAACATTATTCCAAATGTTTAAATATTTGTATCGATGTGTTAACACTGTAAGTTTTTTTACAGAATGTTTGAAGCAGTACCTTTCATAATTTGTGAATATGGCTTCTATAAACAATTGTATTATGAAATTTATGCTATAAGGATCTCATTTAGACCATCTTTGTATCTTCAGGACAAATAATGGATCTCGTATTATTGGTAGTTGATTATCTCGACGAATGGGTGGAGAAAGCTAAAAGTTTTATTTGGGTTCCCGTTGTGAAAGAGAGTAGACCTATTCTTGTTAGTAAGCAGGTTACTTATAATGAGCTGGTTGAAAGAATCATTCAAAGTTGGGGAATTCTTGATGATCCGAGGGATCTTTCTATTACGTACTTGTTGAGCATTACAAAGCAAAAGACTGGACCCTCTCACATTAGGAATGACGTTGATGTCTCTCTTTTTATGGCTGATGTGGATGCATCTGGTGCTAGGCCCACTCTACGTGTAAATATGGTTCCTCAGACTGAAAATTCTAATGAACAAAATTATGGGTTGGATGACATTTGGGAGGAGGCTTCATTAAATATGAATGTGCTTGAGAAGGAAGAAGAGGAAGAAGCAAAAGAAATCCAAGAAGATAATGAGGTATAGTTTCCTGATTCAATACTATCACAAGGCAGCCACACTCGGCTGGACGGCACTGGTTTCTACATAGGGCAAACATTCACGAACAAGCGTGAGTTGGTTGTGCTGTTGAAGCTTGCTGCAGTGAGAGCGCCTTTCTATTTTTAGTATGTAAAGAATAAGAAGAATGTAATTTGTGCTAGATGTGTGGACAAGAATTGCCACTGGTGGATTCGAGCCATGAAGTACAAGAGCTGTGACATGTTTTATATCACTGTCTACAACAGCCAGCACACTTGTGGTTCTGAGCATTCTAAAAGCCATCATCCACACGCCACGTGCAATGTTGTTGGAGAGTACATGAAGAACAGGTTTCATGATGGAAAAGCACCATCCACCAAAGAAATCAAGGATGCAGTTCTAGCAGAGTTGGGTTGCAAAATAAGCTATTGGAAGTGTCTCAAGGGCAGCAACATTGCAAAGAACATGGCTATGCCATTCTTGGTGCATACAGCTATATGATTCGGCAGTCAAATGAAGGAAGCAAGAAAGCATTACAGCTTGATGAACAAGGGAGGTTTCTATATTTTTTTGTTTCTTACGGTTCGTGGATCAGGGGATTTAAGACTATAAGAAAAGTGCTGGCTGTTGATGGCACTCTTTTGACGGGTCCATATGGTGGAGTGTTGTTGTCCGCTGTCGGTCAGGATGCTCAAAATCACATCTTTCCTCTTGCATTTTGTGTAGTTGACAAAGAGTGCGATGCTGCCTACGAATTCTTTTTTGAGCAACTGGTCGGAATAGTCCCTGACGATGATGAGTTGTGCATTATCTCTGATAGGCACAGAAGCATTGAAAAAGTTGTTTCTAAGGTTTTCCCATTTGCTAACTATGGTTATTGCATGAGGCACCTTGGTGAGAACCTCCGCACGACTTTTCACTGTGGAGATTTAATTGGTAAATACATTACCGCAGCGGAGGTGCATACGGTTGCTCAGTTTGATTAGCATTTGAAAGAAATTGAAGAAATTGACCCGAGGGTATCCAACTACCTGGTTGATCTTGGGGTTGAGAAGTGGAGCAGAGCACACTTCCCTGGAAACATGTACCTAAATTACACCAAACATATACTTAGATGTTTGAAACATTATTGTTGATGTTTGAAACATAATGTTGGATGTTTAAACATATTAACAAATGTTCCAGTATGCGTGACTGCATTTCTAAACATTTTAATATATGTTTGAAACATATCCATAATGTTTAATATGTGTTCACAACAATTTAGCAGATGTTTGAAACATTATGGTTGATGTTTGAAACATTTTGGTTTATGTTTAAACATATATATTGATGTTTCTGTCTGTTCAGTGCATTGTTCTTGCTTGTGACATAATTTATTGTTCAGGTTTCAGATTCAGGTTCATATCAACTTTATTGTTTGTTAATATTGTAGGTTCAATGTGATGACTACAAACATTTCCGAGTCGGTTAACTCAATGTTCAGGAATCACAAAGAATTTCCAATTGATGCGCTTTTCAATGCTATAAGCGAGAACTATGCTGAAAAGTTTCTTCAGAGGTGCATGGAATTTTTGTACAATTCGAACACTTGTGTCCCCTTAATTGAAGAGGTGATATCAGCCAACAATTCATTGGGCAACAAGCTTTTGGTGCATCGAGTGAATACCGGTTTTTTCAAAGTCAAAGGAGGAGGTCCAACAAATATGACTTATGAGGTGGACCTACACAACAGGACATGTACTTTCAAGCGGTTTGATTTGGACAAGATACCTTGTCCACATGCTATGGCAGCTATGAGGTTGAAGTATCCAGATGAGTTTGGGAGGAAAATCTACGAATACACATCGCCATATTATTATGTAGATTCCTACTTGCTTGCATATGCCGAAGCAATCTATCCAGTTCCGGATGAACAATCTTGGCATGACTGTCCTCATGAGCTGAAGGAACGGAAATTACCTTGCCCTTACTTGAAACTTGGCCGTGGAAGAAGGAGGATGAAGAGTATTCCATCTGTTGGGGAGCGATTCAAAAAGAGGAGAAACAAATGCGGGATTTGCAAAAAGCTTGGCCACAAAAAAAATACCTGCCCAATAGTTACAAGACCAAGTCAGAATGATCCCACAAGTGTTTAGTTGCTTCTTTGAACGGTCCTTTTATTTGGGTGTTTGTTGTTGAATTTCTGAACTTCTTTTAGACAATCCTTTATTTATGTAATCTCTATTTAGACAATCCTTTATTTATGTTCGTATTAAGTTATTAAGGTGTGTCTTGTTTTCTCATACTTTGCCTGCTTCTTTGTTTCATATAAAATGTTTGATCGCACTTGAGTCTGTTCCAAACATCTTGCACAATGTTTAAACATCTTGAACTATGTTTAACCATCAGTGGAAATGTATACACATTAGATCAAATATTTAAACATAAGTTAATATGTTTCAACATCACGTGTAATGTGAAAACATATTATGAAATGTTTCAGATTCTATCGAATATATTAAACATCCCACTGGATGTTTAAGCATCACGATGGATGTTTCACAGTAACTGTAAAAAACTACACGTCTATACTGAAAAGACGGGTTCTCCTGAAAAGACACATTTCAAAACTGCACGACAGCACTGAAAAGACACATTCATTCCACAAGGTGCCTCTTAAAGTATAAACGGTGACTTTTAAAAACCACATTGACATCCTATAAATACCCAACACTATATGCACCAATAGTATATGCAAATTTTCCATCACCAACAACTTCAACAGTATAAATATGTCTGAAGCAGGATCAAACGACCCCTTGCACGTTGGCAATAGTGATCAGGCATCACGTGACAACCAACCAATACAGAATGCGCCACAAGAGAACGACGAGGTGATATAAATTGGGATGTTTCAATTCGAAAGGACGACATGACAGAGATGAATCGAGCCATGGAAACAGTACGAGCAGATTTATGGCGTTTAAGGTACAGGCACGTGAGGGATCACTGAAGGGTCATGCAAATAATTACACAAATTTTAGATGAACTGGATCTGGAGATTGAAGGCGTATGAAGTTCATGATATATTTTAAGTTGTTATATATAATCTAGTTTCCGTATTTAACGTATTATTATGTTGTAAACTTTATATCATGTAATGTATTATTATGTTGTAAAATTTATATTTGTACGTTGTAAACTTTATTATTATTTAATTTAGTCGTTTTATCTATTTTTTACAATTGCTTCTTCTCATTTTAGTATAGTAATTGCAATGTTTAACAAGCAGGCGGGATCTTAAATATTTAACACGATGTTTAAACATATGTCGGTATGTTTAAGATCTAATTAATTTACTTTAACATAATGTGTTATGTTTAAACATTTGTCATGATGGTTAAACATCATGTGTGATGTTTAAACATATCATATTAATAAACATAATATGATATGTTTAAACATCACACGTGATGTTTAAACATCATGACAAATGTTTAAGATTCTGGCAAATATTCTAAACATCAGCCGCTGATGTTTAACATTTCGTAAGATGTTGCACATCGTACGAAAATGTTTCAAACATCTTATGGTATGTTGCAACATCATAGCAGATGTTTGAAACATATCACAATATGTTTGCACATTTCATCAAATGTTTAAACATATCATGCTATGTTTGGATGTAGCAATCTATTTTTTTGCAAGTATGCAACCATATGTTGAGTTATGAGACGTATAATTACACATTTTGAATGATAAACTTAATGATTAAGCATACAAAGTATAATTCCATCGATATTGAAGGTGTTTGAAATGATAACATTGATGATTGGTGTTTCTATTAGTCAAGATGGAGGTGTTTGAGTCAAAAGTGTTAGTGTTATGAGTGATAACACCAACAACTAAGCATTTACATGTATTTTTATTGAAAGGTAAACATATTTGTGGTTTAAACTCCAATAATTAGTCATTCCTATGTGCATGTGAATGATTTTGAACAAAATTGGAGTGAGAACTCTATTTTAACTTGTTCACTCATGTAGATGAACATTAATAAAAGAGTTTGGAGTGATCTATCAAGTGATTAGAGTTAATCTAAGTTTTCATGAAAAATTTATGGGTTTAGGAGTCAAAACGGTAAAAAAAAAAAATACTTTAAAGTAAGTATATATTGATAATTGAACTCATTCTTATTGAAAACTCAAGCTTAAGCTTAAACATCATACGAGATGTTTCAAACATCTTCTCCTATGTGTAAACATCATAACAGATGTTTGAAACATATCACAATATGTTTGCACATTTCATCAAATGTTTAAACATATCATGCTATGTTTGGATGTAGCAATCTATTTTTTGCAAGTATGCAACCATATGTTGAGTGATGAGATGTATAATTACACATTTTGAATGATAAACTTAATGATTAAGTATAAAAAGTATAATTCCATCGATATTGAAGGTGTTTGAAATGATAACACTAGTGATTGGTGTTTCTATCAATCAAGATGGAGGTGTATGAGTGAAAAGTGTTAGTGTTATGAGTGATAACACCAACAACTAAGCATTTACATGTATTTTTATTGAAAGGTAAACATATTAGTGGTTTAAACTCCAATAATTAGTCGTTCCTATGTGCATGTGAATGATTTTGAACAAAATTGGAGTGAGAACTCTATTTTAACTTGTTCACTCATGTAGATGAATATTAATAAAAGAGTTTGGAGTGACCTATCAAGTGATTAGAGTTAATCTAAGTTTTCATCAAAAATTGAAGGGTTTAGGAGTCAAAACGGTAAAAAAAAACACTTTAAAGTAAGTATTTATTGATAATTGAGCTCATTCTTATTGAAATCTCAAGCTTAAGCTTAAACATCATACGAGATGTTTCAAACATCTTCTCATATGTTTAACAGATGTTTGAAACATATCACATTATGTTTGCACATTTCATGAAATGTTTAAACATCGATATTCATGTTTGCACATCGACCAAGATTTGGAAACATACCCACACGATGTTTAACATTCTTTCGAGATGTTTAAACATTTCTTGAGATGTTTAAACATGTGTGGTGATGTTTTTATAAACCGCATTGATGCCAAAAACTATTATTTGGAGCGATTGTGTAGTATTTTTTGTGACAATGAGCAGTCGTATTTAATGTGAATGTGCAGTTATTCTAATGTGAAAAAGGGAAAAGATGAAGGGTTGTACGTGGAGGTTATGAAGGGGTGTGTTTGAATTTATGAAGGGGTGGATGTGATAGGCACATACACAACTACATATGAATAGGCACCTCCTGTAACCATCACATATGCAACCGAAAAGGCACCAAATTTAGCCTATATATATGTTCCATAATTACTTCCATCCAGCCCAAATAAAACCTGAAGAAAATAATACAAACCAACACTATTAGAAAGCATTTGAATCTGCAGCAAGCAACAACATTAACAACAACAAAGATGCCTCGCCGAGGAACGCACCCAAGAGCACCAGAACGTGATCGTAGAGTGCCAAGGACCACTGAAATCGAATATGTCCGTGAAGATATTGCAACCTTGAACGCAGATGTGGATTAATTACCAGCATATAGTGGAAATATTGAGGATCAAGTGACGCAATTAACGACTAGGTTCGACGAATTCCTTGAGGATTATAAGAAAAATATACATCTTATCAAGCGTATGCTCCGTGGTATTCAAGTTGAACTCAAGATTGACTCGCAGAACTACTCTACACCACCACGTCTTCCAGCAACACACATGTGAAGTGTAGATATAATGTAGTTTGAATTGTCTCTTTTTAAGTCTAGTCATTTAATTTTCAGTTTGTTTACAATGCCGTGTTTTGTAGTCTTGTATTTTCATTTTCCGTTTCATTGTTTTGAATAATTATTAAGTTGTATTAAGTATTTCTTATCAAAAACAAAAACAAAAAGGAAAGAAAGAAAAACATAAATGTGATGTTTAAAACATATTTCGAGATGCTGGAACTTCTGTATAAATGTTTCAAATGTTTAAACATTTAGATAAGATGTTTACACATATATTGACATGTTTAAACATTTGGATGATGTTTCAACATATTCCAATTAATATTTTAAACATCTGAATTATGTTTCAATATAGTCAAGTATGCTTACACATATGATGAGATGTTTAAACATCCACACGATATTTCTTAAATCAGTGAGATCTGTACAGTGCACATAACCAAAGTATTTACATAAAACATATAATTATCCTTACATGACGACCAACAAAACATAACATAAAATTAAGAAAACAAGCCAAAACAAATTCTTAATTATCCTTACATGCCAACAAATACTTAATTGTCCAACCATAACTTATAAAACTACGGTACCATCTTCCCACGAAATATGTCCACAACCCATTTCACCCTAAAATCCACCATGGTGTTGTCACAGAGCTTGTCCCAGGGAGTCTTTGTAAGAATGTGCTTGATAAGACCCAAACCCCCACAAGACCCTTCACTCGGAGCCAAGCTAAGGACATCCAAGGAGTACACCTACACTTGATGAGGAAGGGCCTAGAAGAAGGAAGCGATTGGAAGCCGTTCCGAGTGCTTAAAGTGCAAGGGAAGCAGCCCAGTCATCCAGGCGCTCTGCCTGAAGAACCAGGCGCTCCGCCTGGGCGCCCCGCCTGAAGAGCCAGGCGCTCCACCTGAGGAAGCCTAGGCCTGGGCGCTCCGCCCAAACTCTGGGCGCCCCGCCTAGGCCACCCCACTGCTCACTTTTTGGGGCGCTCCGCCTCACCATTGGGCGCTCCGCCCGGATTGCTGAAGAACGGGAATTTAGCTAGTGTTAAGACTATTTTGACCCTACGTGGTCCTTTATTCCTAAGCCTAAGTGTGGGCATATTAGACCTTTCATATGGTGTCTAAAAACACCTATAAATAGCTAGATGTCTTGTTATTTTCATTAGCTTACCTTGGATGAAAACAAACACTTGTGTTGAAGAGTTGAACTCTTATTGAATGAGAAACCTTGAATTGGGACTTGTTCTTCCTCTAGCGGATCTAGATGAATTCCAATCCCCCCGACCATTCTACTTGCGTGCTCACGTTAGCTCGAGGGTAGTTGCCTAGAGTAGGTGTTCTTGACCTCCTCTCGGGGTGTAACGGAACAAGTTCTCCGTTGCTACTTGAGATTTGTGATCGAGATACGTCTCGTTCTTATCCTTTTTATTTTCCGCGTTTGATTCTTATCAGTTTGGTATCAGAGCCAACCCGGGTTCGATTCCTGGCTACACCATGCGAAGTTCGGGGATGAACTTGCTTTAAAGAAAGGGGGGATGAGAAGGGGCTATCAAGGATTGGGTCCAAACTCATAAAGAGCCGCCCGTTGTGGTGTCCACCCCCTGGAGGAGTTGCATTGCTCGGGGTGGTCATGGTGGTGTCTGGGACGGACCTCAATTTGGGGTTGATCCGGCGGTATAAGATGTGAGTTGCGCCTCTACCATCAGCTATGGCTTTTGGTAGAAATGGTTGCAGTTCACTCTTAGAGTTTGGTATCAGAGCAAGGTTCGAGTATCGTTCCTACGAACCCCGACCCTTGATTCTTCGTGCTTAGGTTAGTTTGTTTAGATTTCTTGTTGTTGAAGTTATTGCAAAAAGAAAATTACAAAAAAATTGAAAAATTCAAAAATTCAAAAATTGGTGTAACTTTTTGGTGTTTGTGATTCTTGAAATGGGTGTTATAGATTATCAATCCTTGTTGAAAACTTGACGATTGGGTACCAAATTTGTTGGGATTGGATTGAATTGAAAATTGAAAACCCCAATTGTTGTTAAACCCTACCAAACCCTTGTTCTTGAGAAAATTGATTGATTTTAGGTTGTGTGTTAATGGGGTTTTGGAATTGATTATTGGGGATTGATCTCTATTGAAAACCGAACAATTCGCAACAAGAATCGTGTGATTCGGAGTTCGGTAACATAGTTTTTGAAGAATCAAAACCCACTTTTGAACCTTGAAATCCATGTTGAAACCCCAAACTTGAAAACTTTGAATCTTGATTGAGCATTATTTGTTGGTTGTTTGGGTGTGAAATTGATTGGGGATTGTAAGTTGTATCAAGGAGCAACTTTGGGTACCTTGGATTTGGCCAAAACACCTTTGAATCGACCTAGAAATTGGCTTGAAAACGAAGAACACGGAGTGGAAAAACCCAGGTGTTCTTCGTCCAGGCGCTCCTCCTAAAGTTTGGGTGCCCCGCCTGACTTGTGCTTGCCCCAGGCGCTCCGTCTAAATCCCAGGCGCCCCGCCTGCCCAACCCCACTGCACCAAATTTTGGGCGCTCCGCCTAAATCGCTGAAGGGTTGTTTTTGGGTAGTTTCTTCTAGGTTTACTTGTTCTTTGTAGCCTAATCTCTTATTAGTGCCTATCTAAGTAATCTTTCTACTTAATTAGCACTAATCTTTCATTGCTTTTAGGTGGATTCGTGCATTAGTTGGAGAGTAGAATTCCAAGAAGATTCCTAGACTCTTTTTTATTCAAGTCCTCACTTCAAAGTGCCTAGCTTTCATTGAGTCCTATTAACTCCACTCACCCCGGAGTGTGCTTGACTCGTGAATAGTTTGGTTGAGTTGAGGAATTGCTACTCATCTACGTGAAGCTTTGGAATCACAAGTCGAGTGAAATACCCACCGTCACTAAACGAGAGAGCCGAGTGATCTCAAGTGAGGGAGTGTGTGAGGTTGTTTACTAACGTTTGCTACTTGTGTAGGTACAATGTCTTCCGAAGGAGATGATTTTGCAAAGAGTGCCCTTGCTACTATCCTCGCCAAATTGGATAGTATGAACTTGAGGATTGAAAGCCTCGAGAGGGTGAACTCTAGTGCTCTAGTTGAGCAAGGGACTTCTAATGTCCCATCGGAGAAAGGGACCCCGAGTGTCCAAGTCGAGAAAGGGACCCCGAGTGTCCAAGTTGAAGTCTCAAGTACTCCTAACTTTACCCCGGAGCAAGTTAGCCATGTCATTGAATTTCTCAATCAACAACGGGTAAAGGATGATGGAGAGAGGCTTGATCAAGTGTTGGGCAATACCCAACGAACGGGCATTCCCCGTATCTTGGATAACCCCCCAAGAAATATTCCACTACCGAGACCCATCCGAAATGTGCAACCTCTTGAGCAAGTAGATGAAGCTCAAGAAGGGGAGGAAGCCGATTATGGTGATGATATGTATGGGTTTGATGATCACTTTCCACCAAGGCGAGGTATGAATTGGGGTCGAAATGTGGATAGAGGTAGGGGCCGAGGTCGAGGGCCACCTATGGGTTATGTTGGAGGGAATGCGAGGAGGGAGTATGGTGTGAATGAAGATCCTATGGGGGCCAACCGGAGCCTTTCCGTGGAGGTCGTGACAACACCAACATCAATAGTGTGAAGCTTAATCTCCCAACCTTTAAAGGGAATTGTGATCCGGCGGCTTACATTGAATGGGTGCTACACATAGAAAGATTGTTTGACACAAATGAGATGACCGATGAGAAGAAAGGTACCTATGCTATTTCATCCTTTGAATCCTATGCATCTACTTGGTGGGAATCCGTCAAGAGATCAAGGAGGAGAGCGGGAGTTCCCGTGAATGTGGGTTGGAATGACTTGAAGGGTATCATGAGTATCAAGTACATCACTCCAAGATATCGGCAAGAGAAACTCAAGAAACTTTATGAGTTGAAGCAAGGTGTCAAGACGGTGCATGAATACTTTGATGAGTTTGAAAGAACTCGAATGGCCTTGGATATGGACACCGAAGATGAGGAGCAAGCCGTGATCCGTTTCATGAATGGTTTGAGCTATGGCATAGCTTCACAATTGAGATTGCATGCTTATCTTTCACTTTAAGAAGTCCTTGATGCCGCTATCCAAGCCGAGCAATGGCTTGAGAAAGAGAAGTCCACCCGTTACAAGAGCAACACTTCTACTTCCATGAACAAGTCAAAGGATTGGAAAAATCCTACTCCCAATGCAAAATTCACAAATGCAAGTGGCCCTAGTGGAGCAAGTGCTAGCAAAGACGTGAAGAAGCCGTTTGAGAAGTACACATCCAATGTGGGAGGTAATTCTAAAACTCAATTGAATACTCCTACTTCTTCTTCTATTCAATGTCACAAATGCAAGGGGTATGGACACTTTGCTAAGGAGTATCCTACGAAGAGGACCATGGTTCTTGTTGGTGAAAATGCATATGAACAAGAGAGTGAACCGGAGGAAGATGAGGGGGTAGATGGAGATGAGGGAGAAGAGGAGGATGACCTAGATGACACGGTGGAGGATGAGGAACCTCATACTTCTCTAGTAGTGAGGAGGAGCTTAGGAGCTATGATTGTGGAGGATGGTGAAACCTTGCAAAGAGAAAACCTTTTCCATGCTAGGTGTCGTGTTAAGGGTGTTGTATGCTCTATGATCATTGACTCCGGGAGTTGTGCTAATGTTGTGAGTCAATCTCTTATAACCCAATTGAAGTTGCCTACCGTGAAGCATCCCAAGCCATATCGATTGCAATGGCTTAGTGAATGTGGGGAGCTAAAGGTAGTGAATCAAGCAATGATCAAGTTCAAAATGGGTAGTTATGTTGATGAACACTTGTTCGACGTCGTTCCCATGCAAGCTTGCCACCTTCTCTTTGGAAGGCCTTGGCAATTTGATCGACAAGCGGTTCATGATGGGCGTGTCAACACTTACACGCTCCAACATGAAGAAAGTAAATTTGTGTTGAAGCCCCTAACTCCCAAACAAGTGAGTGATGACTACAACCGGATGAGGGAGTTGAGGGAGGTGGCAAAGGCCAAGTCAATCATTGAGAGTAGCCCTTTGTCCAAAAGCATGGTGGCAATCCCACCTTCTTCTTCTACCGGTGGCATTTGTGCCATGAAGCAACCGAGCGAGATCTTAAAAGGAAATGATGGCACCAAGTTTCTCCTATGCCTAGTGCACAAAGGTATGATCCTTAACTCTAATTGTGATTTTTCTTCTAACCCTTTGCCTAGTGTGTTTGAGAATGTCTTGAAGGATTTTGGGGACATGTTCCCGGATGAGATGCCGGATGGATTACCTCCTTTGAGGGGTATTTAACATCAAATAGACTTTGTCCCGGGATCTCAAATCCCAAACAAGCCGGCTTATAGGAGCAATCCGGAGAATACAAGAGAATTGCAAAAGCAAGTTGATGAATTGCTCACTATAGGCTTGGTGAGGGAGAGTTTGAGTCGTTGTGCCGTACCCGTGATCCTTGTTCCCAAAAAGGACGGCACTTGGAGGATGTGCGTTGATTGTCAGGCCGTGAACAAAATAACGGTAAAGTACCGTCATCCCATTCCCCGACTTGAGGATATGTTAGATAAATTGAGTGGTTCATGTGTGTTTAGCAAAATTGACCTTAGGTCCGGCTACCATCAAATCCGGATGAAACCCGGGGATGAATGGAAAACCGCATTCAAGACCAAGTTTGGTCTCTATGAATGGTTGGTGATGCCCTTTGGGCTCTCCAATGCACCTAGCACTTTCATGAGGCTAATGAACCATGTTCTAAAGCCATTCATCAACAAGTTTGTGGTAGTCTATTTTGACGATATATTGATCTATAGCAAATCAATAGATGACCATGTTGATCACCTTAGGCAAGTGCTTGAAAAGTTGAGAGCCGAAAAGCTCTATGCTAATTTTAAAAAGTGTGTCTTTGGTGTTGAGGAGGTAGTCTTCCTTGGGTTTGTTGTGAGTGCCCAAGGAGTGGAGGTGGATGAGTCTAAGGTAGAGGCCATACGTGATTGGCCTACTCCTACTACCGTGACTCAAGTGAGGAGCTTTCATGGTCTTGATAGCTTTTATAGGCGATTTGTGAAAGACTTTAGCTCCATTGCCGCTCCACTCACCGAATTGGTGAAGAAGGACCAACCATTTGTTTGGGGAGAGCCTCAAGAGAAGGCCTTCCATGAGTTAAAAAGTAGGTTGAGTACTGCCCCTCTATTGCAATTGCCCGACTTCGGAAAAGCATTTGAGGTTGAATGTGATGCCTCGGGGGTGGGAATTGGTGGTGTTCTAATGCAAGATAGCAAACCCATCGCCTACTTTAGTGAGAAATTGAAAGGGGCCTCCTTGAACTATTCTACGTATGACAAGGAGTTGTATGCCCTTGTGAGAGCCCTTGCCCATTGGCAACACTACCTTTGGCCTCGTGAGTTTGTGATCAAGAGTGACCATGAGTCACTCAAGCATTTGAGAGGCCAAGAGAAGCTCAATAAGAGACATGCCAAGTGGGTTGAATTCATTGAGTCCTTTCCCTATGTGATCCAATACAAGAAAGGGAAGGACAATGTTGTGGCGGATGCGCTTTCGAGAAAGTTTGCTCTAGCCACCACTCTCACCTCTAAGCTCATGGGTTTTGAGAGCATTAAATTGATGTATGCTCATGACCCAAAGCTAAAGAGTGTCCATGACACTCTAGAGAAGGGGGAGAGAGTTGAAAAATACCAATGGGTTAATGGTTATATATTCAAAAATGGTAAGGTGTGCATACCCGAGTCCTCTTGGAGGGAGTTGCTTGTGCATGAGGCACATTGCGGGGGACTCATGGGACATTTTGGCACAAGAAAGACTTTGGCTATTCTTAAAGAATAATTTCATTGGCCAAAGATGGGGGTGCAAGTGGAAAAGTTTTGCAACAATTGCCTTGAGTGCAAGCGTGCTAAATCCAAAGCCCACCCCCATGGGTTGTATACCCCTCTCCCCGTACCTGCTAGTCCATGGTTGGATATCTCAATGGATTTTGTGATGGGATTACCAAGGACTAGGGGGGGCCATGATAGCATTTATGTTGTTGTGGATAGGTTCTCCAAAATGGCTCATTTCATTCCATGCAAGAAATGTGATGATGCACAACATGTTGCAACTTTGTTTATTGAAAATGTTTTGAAGTTGCATGGTGTGCCTCAAACCATAGTGAGTGATAGGGACACTAAGTTCCTAAGTCATTTTTGGAGGTGTTTATGGGGTGCTTTAGGCACCAAGCTCTTGTTCTCCACGTCCCACCACCCACAAACCGATGGGCAAACGGAAGTGGTAAACCGAACCTTGGGTGCTCTTCTTAGAGCCATGACCCGAGGTAAGGCCGGGACTGGGATTGATCGTCTACCTCTTATGGAGTTTGCTTACAATCGCACATTGCATAGCATGATAGGCATGACTCCATTCGAGTGTGTCTATGGTTTTAACCCCTTGATTCCCCTTGATCTAACCCCTTTGCCAAGGGAAATGGTTGTTAATTTTGAAGGTAAAGCTAGAGCCAAGGCTTTGATGGAGGTACATGCTAAGGCGAAGAAGAACTTGGAGGAAGCCTATGCAAAGGTAGCCTCTAAGAAAAACAAGGGACGCAAGAAGGTGGAACTCAAGAAGGGTGACTATGTGTGGGTGCACTTCCGGAAAGAAAGGTTTCCAAACCTTAGAAAACGGAAGTTGGCACCCCGTGGAGATGGCCCATTCCAAGTGCTTTCCAAGATAAACAACAATGCCTATGTGGTCAACTTGCCAAGTGAGTATCAAGTTTCTAATACTTTCAATGTTTGTGACTTGGTTCCTTTGGATGTAGGTAATGAAGAGGTCGTGAATGATGATGAAGAGGTCGTGAATGATGCTCCAATTTCGAGGACGAAATCCTCTCAAGAAGGGGAGGATGATAAGACCCAAACCCCCACAAGAACCTTCACTCGGAGCCAAGCTAAGGACATCCAGGGAGTACACCTACACTTGATGAGGAAGGGCCTAGAAGAAGGAAGCGATTGGAAGCCGTTCCGAGTGCTTAAAGTGCAAGGGGAGCAGCCCAGTCATCCAGGCGCTCCGCCTGAAGAAGCTTAGGCCTGGGCGCCCCGCCTGAAGAGCTAGGCACTCCGCCTGAGGAAGCCTAGGCCTGGGCGCTCCGCCCGAGCTCTGGGCGCCCCGCCTAGGCCACCCCACTGCTCACTTTTTGGGGCGCTCCGCCTCACCATTGGGCGCTCCGCCCGGATTGCTGAACAACGGGAATTTAGCTAGTGTTAAGACTATTTTGACCCTACGTGGTCCTTTATTCCTAAGCCTAAGTGTGGGCATATTAGACCTTTCATATGGTGTCTAAAAACACCTATAAATAGCTAGATGTCTTGTTATTTTCATTAGCTTACCTTGGATGAAAACAAACACTTGTGTTGAAGAGTTGAACTCTTATTGAATGAGAAACCTTGAATTGGGACTTGTTCTTCCTCTAGCGGATCTAGATGAATTCCAATCCCCCCGACCATTCTACTTGCGTGCTCACGTTAGCTCGAGGGTAGTTGCCTAGCGTAGGTGTTCTTGACCTCCTCTCGGGGTGTAACGGAACAAGTTCTCCGTTGCTACTTGAGATTTGTGATCGAGATACGTCTCGTTCTTATCCTTTTTATTTTCCGCGTTTGATTCTTATCAGTGCTCAATGAAGGCAAGGGCATAACCACCTGATGCAGTACGAGTGTTGTTTGTCGGGAGGTCTTTCACACGCTCATATGGCTAAAATTTTTTGTTCAGGATATCCTCCGGTAAACTTTGGAACATCTCGCACTGTCTGATGAAAATGGGGAAAAGGGAAGTGATGAGCTTGATCAGTGTGTCAAATTCATCATCAGTGTTGTCACTGTACAGGGAGTCGTATACCATTATCTTACCTTCCTCCACAAGGAACTCCATAGTGACAAAATGAACACCTTTCAATTTCAACACATAGAAAATCCTCTTCACCCCAACCCACTTCACACCCCCTGGGTTCGGCTGCTTACCTTGTGCATAGTCCAGCATATCATCCTTGAATTGAACAGTTTCAAGCTGTACTTCTAGGGGCGCAGCCAAGGCATCATCGAGTACACGATGCTTCTTGTAAAGCTCACACAATTTCTTAGAGAAATTCAAATCCAAAATGACATCGGGTTTGAGATAGAACTGGGAGCGGGAATTCTTTTTAAGTCTCATCAGGCTCATGATTTCCTAAACATGCTGGAAAAAAAGAAAAAAAAAAAGAAAAGAAAACACATAAACATCAGGCAGAACATGTCAACTTCAGTGGAAATGTTTAAACACCAGACATAATGTTTAAACATCTTGTGATATGTTGCAACATCGTATAGATGTTTAACATTATATAAACATATATGCGTAATGTTTAAACATTAACTAATATGTTTACACATTATGTATTATGTTTACACATATCATAAGTTATTTGTGATGTTTAAACACTGCTTGTTATGTTTGCACATCCCAATCTATGTTTAAATATCTGCTCTAATATATGCACTAAGAAAAAAGAATTAGGGTGAATTGCATGTACCTTTTCCTTCAAATTGCTTTCCATTCTAATGATCTCTTCCAGATCCTTGTAATTATACTCATGCCCAAGAAAAAGTGGACTTTTTTCCTCTTTTTTCTCTGCCAAGAAGGCATCCAATACATCTTTGCTCTTCTTATCCACAGCTTTGTAAGTATCAATCTTTCCCCTCACTATCTTCTTCTTCCCCTTTCTTCCTGAAGCAGTAAATGGGGATTTCAGAACTCTAATAGGGAACACCGTTCTCAAACCTGTTCTCTTGGGCACCTGGGTTTTCATCATTTCCTTCAACTGTTCTAACATAGTCTCAATCCCACCAACCTTCAACATCAATTTATCAGTGTCCTCCTTGCACTTTAAGCATTTGCAAGTGCACTCTCCAGTCGACGTACCCACAACCGCTTCTTCTCTCCTCACAACTCCTCCTCTAGTACTGCCACCATCTTCTTTTCTTCTAGCATATGCTCTACTGCTGCCATCTTCTTCTCTTTCAATAACTCCTCCTTTACCTTCATCATGCCTTCTAGCATATCAAAAAAGATCCCCAGCAATTCCAGTGTACTCTCTTCCACTTACTCCAAAAAGATCAGCACCCTTGCCCCCACTGTGTCCCGTCAACATTGCACCACGACTTAGCACAAAATGTTCTAGAGGGGTGTTAGGAACAACAACTTGTTTTCTCAACATTGTCACCCCATCCAACTACCGCATCAAACCAACAATCACCACGTCCTCTACATCTTCAAATGGCACAAAGTCATGGAGCACATCCCTCAACTCTTTGGGTGTGGGTACGAGGTAAGGGTGCACCTCCTGTAATAAAATAACCACAAATGTTAAAACTATGTATATATATGTTAAATGTATGTATATATGTTCCTAAAACATTTAATGTGATGTTTAAACATTACACGAAATGTTTAAACATTTCATGTGATGTAGAAACATCACGACTAATGTTTAAATATTTCGTGTAATGTTTAAACATCACTACTAATGTTTAAGCATTTATTGTAACATTTAAACATCAGTACCAGTGTTTGAACATTTCATGTGATGTTTAAACATTTTGTGTAATGTTTAAACATCACTACTAATGTTTACACAAATAATGCAGTGTTGAATGTGAAATATTTGGGGAGTAAAAGAAATCCTTACCTGGGTGTCAACATGCTGGAACACTGCATCTGGGTCCTTTTCTACCTTCTCCCCCAATCAACGCTTCATCCGTGGTATTGTCTTCTCCTCAGGGTATGCCCTTAGCCTAAGTTCTGGAATAGCCTCTAACACCCATGCCATGAAAGCCCATGGAAATCCATACAGTGTATAGCTATTCTCAAGAGCCTTCCAGCTTGTAAAATCCTTCAGGATGTAAAACACAGTCAAGTCAAAGCTTTTTCTTCCCCATGGGTACTTGTAAAAGTATTCAGGGGTACTCGCGAGACAAACAACCCATTCCTCAATACCACTGTTAGTGTCCTTTGAGCACAACACTTGGTGCTCGAACCAACACAAACATAAACTGATCCTTATGTCATCATCCTTCACCAGGTCTTCACTCTCTATCAGTTCCAAAATATAATCACCACTTGCAGCCTTCTTCCCCTTCCTTGAAACTAAATCCCACAAATCTTTCCCCTTGCTACGCGCTTATCCATGAAATCATCAGGGGAAGGTAGGGCACAACTCAATTTTGTCATCAGGGCAAACCCATGCATCCCAAAACGAAGAGGCAGATCATGGAATTTAAACCACGCCTCAAACTTCTTATGACAAATAACCCGGCGAAGTAAAATATTGTGAACCAGCTTTGGAGCAAAGACACACTTGGGCAAATCGATTAGGTGCCCGAAACAGCTTTCGTTGAATCTTTCCATTAGATTAAAATGTTTTAAAGCTTTACGAAATTTTTTGAACTTCGAGTACAGTGATGATCTGACCGTCACCTTCTTTGTTGCGAACACATTATTATACTCCATCCACATCTTTATTTGACTCAAATCAGGCAGGTTAGTCTTTATGCATGGGGTAACCTCATCAGCCAACTCCACCTGAAATTGATACAAGAAAAACAATCATTACACAGTCACATTGCTAATAAATAAAACACTTTCATGGTTTAAACATCACCCAACATGTTTCAAACATCTTATAATATGTTTGGAACATAATCTATAATGTTTGAAATAAATCCAAACATCATTTATTATGTTTGAAACATAATACAAAATGTTTGAAACATTCGGACTGATGTTTGAACATATTCGTATATGTTTGAAACATCATACAAGATGTGTAAACATAAGCATCGATGTTACCTCCTGTTCTGTTGCCTCTACAAATTGATCCTCTGTTGTTGCTTGTGTTGTTGCTTCTGTTGTTTCTTCTGTTGTTGCAGGCAAATCATGAACGACTTTTATTCTTCCTTCCCTTGCCTCACTAACTCTAACTTGAGGCATAGCACCACTTTCTCCTCTTTGTTCATTACTTGGCTCTGCTTCTGCATCCTCTGTACCGTCTACACTACTTCTTGATCTTTGTTGTTCCTCTTCCTCTCCGTGTTGATTTTTGCTAAGATCCCGACTAGTTTGACTAGCACGACTAGCGCTTGGGCTCTCGAAAGGGACATGTAAAAGATCTGGTACTGCCCTGCTTCTTTGTCTTTTTGCACGAGGAGATTCACTTTCAGATTCCATGGAAACTTGCCTCTTTGTGGCATTGGTTGTGGTCTTCTGGACCTTCTTAGCAGCGGTAGCCGTAGCCTTTACCAGTTGCCTTTTTTTGGGCGGCATGTTGCCTACACACAAAAATAAGTTTCTTTATAAGAACAAAATATGGTGCAAAAAGCATCATACATACAGGGAACAAACATCACGAGTAATGTTTAAACATCACGCTGAATGTTTGTATTCTACAGGGGCTGATGTTTAAACATCTCTATTGATGTTTAAATCAAGATAACATTTCTCCAGCTAAACATCCGGTGATATGGCCAAACACATCACAGATGTTTCAAACATCTTACGGGATGTTTGAAACTGACGGATTTTGTTTAACCATATCACCGGCAGCTACACACAAATTTCAGTCAAAACTTCATCATTTCCTCCTTCAAACCAACCCCAGTCAGAATCATCAAACAAATAGAACTTTTAAAACGAAATTCTAGGGTTTTTTCTTGACACAAAAAATGGAACAAAAAATTGATAAAACAATACAAACAGGTGAAGAAAAATACAATGTAGGTGTCGGAGAAGACTTACAATCGATAATCAGTGACAATCAATGAGTTTGACAGTCGGAATTTCGAGAAATGGCGGCGGGTTATTGAAACGGGTCGGATTTCCGGTCGGGTATGTTTGAGGAGTTTGAGAAGTTTGAGGAAATGTTTGGGGAAATGTTTCGGGGGTTTGATTTTTGAAATGGTAGTGGGGTAGTGGAGTAGTGAGGTGGGGTAGTTTGTAAGTTTTGGGTGTTTTAATTATGCCCCACAATTTTTAAAAGAGTCTAATCACCCCCTACTTAAACTTAATCACCCATTTGAGAGAAACGAAAAAGAAAACTAAATAAAAGGACCATTTTTTTCATTTCATACTTAAGAGGCCCTTTTTGTGTCATTTTCTCTAGTTCATATGACATATAAGCAAGCAACAAAATACAGGTCGTTTTAAAAGTGAACAAAATACCGGTCGTCACACACTAAACTACGAAAACAAACTTTACATATACCCTCCCGTTATTCTCTTGATTTTCTCTGTCTACATAAAAAAAGGAAAGTTGAAACATGAATTCATCAGAAAACTGCATCAATCTTGCGTCTTTAATTCAGTTTCTCATTTTATGTTGAATCTTTTTGAAATAACGAAAATGCCAATATGAGTGAGGGTCTTTCCCAAATAGGTGATGTAGTTTGTTTGATCGCTTGTGCAGCTGAGTCTTTTGACAATTTTGATTTCTCAGCTGCCACATTATACATTTAGTAATAATGTCATCTGGAGGTTTTGGAGATCTGAGAGGGGTGCAGTGGCGTATCCATTTGGGAATTTTACCTTCTTCCCCTAATCCCTCCATCGATGATCTTCGCCGCGTCACAGCTGACTCCCGTAGGAGGTAACATATGCTTCCATTTTTCTTTTATTGCTCCCGTTCTTTCACTTTGTAGTTTGACTTGACATAATAAAGAAATGAAAACTTTCGAAACTTGTAGTCTAAAATAAACCATATATATATATATATATATATATTTGAGGTTATAAAACATCTCATTAAGTGTAGAATGAAAGGTTTATAGGTAATTTGTTTCCAAATTTAGAAGTATCTCATTCTTCTTTTGAACGGACTAACAAGGAAATCGTGCTAAATAAAGGGGAATATATTCTAGTTAGTTGAAATGTGTGGCCATCTCATCTAAAAGTTTAAGCTGTTAGGGAGAACACACTTTTATTTACTTAATTATGCCTCTACGCGCCTCCTCATGTGCGGGCTTATTCTTTTTCATGAGCCAAGTGGAAAGTCTTTTAATAATGTGTGACGGGGAGATTCGAACCCAAGTCCTCTGCCTGTTCTGATGCCATATTGAAAATTTTGGCAAGCTCGTCTAAAAGCTTAAGCCGTTAGAGAGAACACACACTTTTATTTACTTAATTATGTCTCAACACTTGTTATGAAGATGAGGTGTTGATTTTTCGCTTTTGTGAAGGTATGCGTCTCTGAGAAGGCAGCTTCTAATTGATCCACATGTTCCTAAAGAGGGGAGTAATTCTCCTGATCTTGTCATGGACAATCCACTCTCCCAAAATCCAGGTAGGAAATTAAATAAGATACCTGTTGATGTACTTTTTTATGGTGAAGTGATTTTATGCCGAGAATCATGGACAATGTAGATAGCATGTGGAGTCGCTTCTTCAGGAACGCTGAATTGGAAAGAATGGTTGATCAGGATCTCTCTCGTCTATATCCTGAGCATGGTAGTTACTTTCAAACACCTGGATGCCAAGCCATGTTGAGACGAATATTACTTCTTTGGTGCCTTAGACATCCTGAGTTTGGCTACAGACAAGGTATATTCCCAGCTATTTGGTGCTACTTGTTTCAGTTGTCACTCAGAAAAGAAATTTTGCATCTGTGTGCTCTGTTAGTTAGTCCCTAGATACGAAAAGAAAAGTGACATTCTTTAATGCTTGGTGCTTATCTAGTGGTCTACATAGTGTGCTGCTGCCTTTAAGTTACAGGTTGCGTAGCAATGTGTGAGGAGCAATAGTCCATTTGGTCTTGAATTGACTGCGTCAACCTTACAAAGCTCTCTCCTCTTTTCTGCTCTTTCGAGCTTATTAATCTAGCATAATTTTGGAGCTCAAATTTGCTACCATGTCGTGTGTCTTTTGTTCTTAAATGACTTGTCTCTGTTTGTCTGCTGAGTAAGATGATAAAGCATTTTGCTTGTCATTTGCAGGGATGCATGAACTATTGGCCCCACTTCTCTATGTTCTTCAAGCAGATATTGAACGGCTTTCTGAAGTGAGGAATCTTTATGAAGATCATTTTGCTGACAAATTTGATGGGTTCTCATTTCATGAAAATGATTTTACATATAAATTTGATTTCCAAAATTTTTCAGAATCTAAGGAAGATGAAAATAGATCTGGAAGGAGCCCAGTGAAAATTACGAGTTTAAGTGAACTAGATCCCAAGATACAACTCATCGTTTTACTGAGTGATGCTTATGGCACTGAAGGTGAGCTTGGTGTTCTTTTGTCAGAGAAGTTTATGGAACACGATTCATACTGTATGTTTGATGCTCTGATGAATGGGGCTGGTGGCGCAGTTGCTATGGCAGAATTTTTTTCCCATTCACCATATGGTGCTCCTCATACTGGGTTTCCCCCTGTAATTGAAGCTTCAGCAGCACTTTATCATTTGCTGTCACTTATTGATTCCTCTCTCCACAGCCACCTCGTCGAGCTAGGGGTTGAACCACAGTACTTTGCACTTCGTTGGTTACGCGTACTGTTTGGGCGTGAATTTGCACTTGAAGACCTATTGATAATCTGGGATGAAATATTTGCATGTGAAAACAAGAAGTTGGAGAAATCTTCCGAAGTTGTTGCTGAGTCAAGTTGCAGAATCTTGAATTCTCACAGAGGAGCATTCATTTCAGCTTTTGCAGTTACTATGATACTTCACTTGAGACCTTCACTGCTTGCCACTGAGAATGCTACTGTATGCCTTCAAAGATTACTAAATTTTCCAGATGATACAAACCTAGAAAAACTGATAACAAAGGCAAAGTCCTTGCAGGCTTTGGCAGTGGATGCCAACAATTCAACTCCCTTAATTGGTCAAGGTGGGATCTATGGTAGAAGTAAGTCAACAGTCGTGAGAGGTCATAGCCATTCAATTGATTTAAGCTCCCCAGGAAGTACATTATATTTGGTACCAGAAAGCTATTGGGAAGAAAAGTGGAGGGTTATACACAAGGAAGAAGAGCACAAAGAAAATAGTATACAAAAACAAGTTTCGAACCAAAGGAAAGGTTGGTCTGAGAAATTTAGGTTGCATCGTACAAGAAGTGTGTCTGATTCATCCTCATCTAAGGTCGATAATGGAAGAAAAGATCCCAAGTTATCAGTTAGGAAAGATTTGTTGAAAGATCTGGTTCAGGAGCTTGGTTTGGATGAAGATGTAGAAAAGCATGTTGGTGATATTAATGTACAGGAGAAAAATCTAGTTGTCGTGAACATACAAGATGGTGACAATAGAGATTTAACTTGCACAGCTGAGCGCATGTGCTCAAGCATGAATGCCACCTGTGAACAAAATGCTCCTATTTTCTCAGATCCCCCAAGTCCTATTCGCCATGCTGATGATCCTGAAAATAGATCTGAAAGTAGTGTAGCATCAAACTTCTATGCTGATGAAAATGATGTTGATGTCAATAGTGCTGAGGTGTCGGGGACTAATCTGGGAAGCTCACCTCTCCCTATTTTGGATTCCCTACAGGAGGCCTGTTTAAAATCTGAACCAAATGATGCCTCTGGGGCCAAGAGTACAACAGGCTTGAAGGAGCGAAAATTTCTCTCTGGTAAATTTCAGAGGTTATGGAAATTTGGACGAAATCCTGATGAGGGAACGTCTGAAAAGGGTTGTGTGAATGATTCCACAAAAGCTTGCAGTGGTGTAAGTAATCTGACCAGTCCAGCTGAATCTTCTACAGCTGATGCATCTAATAGCAATGGAAATATCAAAGGGGAAACTGTAGACCAGAATTTGATACTTACATTAAGAAATCTTGGACAGTCAATGCGTGAAAATATCCAGGTAAGAGTACTTTACTTATTGACTGCATATATAGTAGTCTTATCGAAAATTAGAGTGAAACTGGTCCAGATGGAGCAAAATGGATTATAAGGATTCAAATAGCTGATCCAACTAGCTTGTGATTCAGGCGTAGTTGTTATTCTTGTTGTAAAAAAATGGCCTTGGCTTAACTCAACCTCAAAAGGTAGCTCTTAAATGGAGGATTGTCCAAGACTATATAAAGAGACAACAACCAATTCTTTCAATTAATGTAGCACTTGACACTCCTACACACATTCAAGTGGGCTAGGTGACACGACCCGAATTTTCGATTTGGTTGTACGGGCACCTGTCATCCTCCCCTAGACCTATCAGACGAACCCTTTCTACTGAATTAGCGAAACAATCATAAAACTAACTCCAAAATAGGTACATCATAACTTAAAAGACTTGACCTATATATACATATAAGTTGTTCAGAAGAAAGTACATCAGCTACCCCATAACTAGGTTTAGGGCTATCCAAACCAGACATCTAAGAGTACAAGGAAATATATGCATCTCCCGAAGAAAGCAAAATATGGCTAACATAATAGAACTAGATCTGGTGGCCATCGCGGACAAAAGTTGGCTCACCCTGACATGTGAACACACCTTCGCTCCTCAATCGCGTCTTGAACTCGGTCCTGGAGTGAAACTCGCCGAAACGAAAATAGATAGACAAGAAACAACAAAAGGGTGAGTCAAAAGGACTCAATAAGTGGGTAATAGACTAGCCACCTCGAAGAAACAGATGAGCTAGCCAAGGAGAAGAAAAAGTAGATAACAAACAGAATCAAATACCATATTCACAAACATAGAGCAAACAGTCACGTAATACTCAACAACCTATGCAATGAAATGAGATGAATACATTATGATGCAATGGGTCACATGTGCCCGAGGTAACTCTGCATCGGGACTCTCATTGATTTCCAGAAGAGAGCCAATATCGGGACCACCTCGCATGTTAGGTAACCGGGGCGGGACTATCTCGATTACCGGAGTAACCGGTGCTGGACTACCTCGACTGTCGGGGGTTATATGCAACAACATAGCTATCGCTGGTGTGGGATACTCATCGTTGACCAGGTGATGCCTCAAGATTCATGACCTATCAGTGCTTCTCTATCCCCAATTGATAATCATATCTCCCTCAAAACCTTTATCCTCAGTGTAATATTTAGCTTAAAGCTTAACACCAGACATTTATAATCATAACAGAGCTTCTATTCTCGAAATAACATTTGTGCTTCATCGCCTAATAAGTCATATTCATATCCTCAATGGAATACCTTTATTCTTGGCTCGACACTGAGCCTAATTCAATACAACATAAAGATACAATGCAAACACAAGTACAATCAAAGCTATGACGTAGTAAGTACGCCTAATGGCAACTACACACGTAAGAAACACGTGGGTAGAACATCCATAGGCCAAAGGGCAGAGGCCATCGAAGAATAGGGTGAAACCACTTACCTTGAATCCGGGGTCAATACGACTACTGAATAATCGCCTTTCTTTCTAGAGCCTCTCTAAACTACCTTTCTCTAAGCCATAGAAGCATAACTGCACGCATAAGTGCCCATAAAAGGATTATTTAACTATTAGGCGGAGAATATGATGGATTTCTTAATAAAAAGCGGTGGAACCCTGGGCATGGTTTCGCCAAAAATCCATAAACGATACATTTCTGGACTCATCACAGTCCCACAAACTCAAATATACTATCAGATAGTTCTAACCCAACTTTCCCCAATCCAAACTCATAGAATTTCCACACCAAAACCATGAATTAACGTACTAAAATGGTTTAGGATCATTACCTCATGATATACGATGAATTGGTACCAAAATCTCACCCTAAACCGCCTTAGAATTGAACGAATTGGATAGAAAATGAGATTAGCCAATAAGGGGTCCTTTTTATACCCCTGCCAGTGCTTTCGCGCTTGCACTATTGCGATTGCAACCTAGTGTTGTGCGATCGCGCTTGCCCAAGCGCAGAGAAACTCAAGAAGCCAGCACTGTCGCGCACTCGCGCCCCAAGCAGCGCTATTGCGTAAGGCAATTTCCAGCCGGCAAGGCACTCCAGCATCAGCTGGTGCTGCATTTTGGATCCGAAAGGGACCTACGAAGCTCGGTATCACCCCAAACTAAGCACGCAAGTTATACAACACTTGTATGACTTACTCGCGAAGACAAATCTAGAATAGGATCCCCGAAACACAAGACGAGGATCAAACGGGAAGATGTTAGGTTCTAACTCTCGGAACATCAGCAGAAACTTTCCGAACGACCTCGAATTTCACTTCGAAAAGTTCGCACAGACCATAGAAACCTAACGACATTTTTGAATTTCGAATCGGAGCTCATTTACTTGAATCGTGCTAAAAAACCATAATCTGGCTTTACCGACATCAGAAACTGAAAGCTTCTTCCAAGACCTACCAAACGAGATTCGATTTTGCTCGAACTTTACATACAAGCCCTAATGAACCTTATAGATCTTTTAAGACTGTCGGTTCGCCAATCAGAGTCCTAACTACCGAAACGACTAACCAATGTCATTTCACTAGGACTGGATTGGGCAACTGGAGCGTGGATAACTTTATATTATGGAGTAGCCCCCAACATTGAAAAATCCAATAACAAAGATTGATCTCGCTCTGACCATATAAACATATGGTCCTTAGGTCTAATTCAACATCAAAAGCTTGGTCAATCACCCAAGATCAATTCATAAAAGAGACTTAACAGTTGTATATAACAGTATCATATAATCACTTAATTCCTCTTATTTGGTTGGGGAACATTCTCCCTTGTCTAATTATGGCCATACATATGTTTTAGTATTTTAAGGCAAATATCTTGGGGAAAGTGCACGAATAGCCAATTTTTGGCTCGCATTTACAGTTGGGGTCACTTTTTTCAAAATATTTAGTATTTAGCCACTTTTTGGAACTTCAATCCTTCAGACCTAAAAAGTGGCTTCTTTTGCACAACCAAGGACAAAGTGGCCTGGAAAAATTGAGATTTAACCCTTTAATTTTCTCAAAACTTTCCTGTTATATTCCCGGGTTAGGGATTGAGTCATAGGATGATAAAGATGAAACAAAATCTAATTCTATTGAATTCGCCTTTCTCTTGCCTTAGGTGGACTTTTTAGATTGACCTATACTAAATAATAATCCAACTCGTTAAAGAGAAGGGAGACCTAAGAGTTCAAAGGAAGAGTTTGATTCGTTGTTCTTTGTTGAATTATGACGTTGCAGTTTTATTCCTCCAATTTCCTTCTTTAAAAGGAAACATAAATCCTAAAACCCTGTTCCTAAGGAACTAGGAAACATAAATCATATTCTAGAATAATAAAAAATCCTTTTCCTTAAGGAACTAGGAAACATAAATCATATTCTAAAATAATAAAAAATCCTTTTCCTTAAGGAACTAGGAAACATAAATCATATTCTAGAATAATAAAAATAGAAAACTAAAAGCTAAAATAAAGGATCCTAAACATGCCTATTGTTGATTTGCACCTCTCCTAGAAAACGAGCTTGTCCTCAAGCTTGAAATTTGGATAAGTCCAACAAAAGCTATCCACATCCTCTCCTTTGTTCTTCACTTGTATTGGTTTGAATGTCTTCCACATCTAGCAAAAAGCATCTTACATTGATGGGTTGTTGCACAAGGTTCATCACAATTATAGCACAAACCCTTTGCTCCCCTTTCCGCCACTCTGCCTGCGACAACCTATTAATGAATGGAGGGTTGACATTGTTGGTAATGGACTTTGTTGTTGTAAAATTCCCTTGGCCAGAAATCTTCGACTTTATAATTGATCCAACATTGGTGGTCCTTGAATCCATACCAACCGGTGTTCCATAACCTTCGACAGATGTTGCAAGTGAGATTTGCTTTTTCTCAAAGGTGCGTGCCAGATTCAAAGCTTGGGCCATATTCAGGGGATTTTATATCTCTACATCTAGTTGAATTCAATCTTTTAATCCAGCTGTAAATAGGTCAACTTGCTGATCCGCTCGCACTGTACAAGCACGCGCTAGCAACTCCTGGAATTGGCTTTAATATTCCTTCATAGTCCTTGTTTGTTTGAGATACACAACTTCCCCCATGGATTGCCGTGATTGGGTGGCCCGAATATGAGAGTACAATATTGTTTAAAGCTTTCCCAAGTGGTTGTTGGTTCTTCCTGTTCCAATTTATAATACCACAATTGAGCCTCTCCTAACATGTTAAACATTGCCAGGTCGACCTTATTTGTTTTCGCTGCGTGTTGGTTGGATAATAAAATTGAAATCACCCCCAATTACCCATTGGTCTGCCCAAACTTCTCTTACTGCCCCCAATTCATGTCATAGCTCATCCCTCTCTATATTAGTGTGTGGCCCATATACCCCTGTGAAGCACCAAGTGAAGCTCTCAGTCAAACTTTCCGGAATACATGATATTGAGTGAGTCCCCTGATTACTCAATCAATTCCAGTCTTTTGTCCATAGAGTGACAATTCCTCCCCTCGTGCCACAGCTTTAAGCTCAGCCCAATCTGCCCATCTATTACCCAACACTTGCCTTGATAAGATGGCATTCCTGTCTTTACTTTTTGTTTCTTGAAGACAGAAGATATCCGGCGGTTTCCATTCTTTAATTAGTGACTTACTAGTGTTCCTCTTTCCTTGGTCATTCACCCCCCTAATGTTCCAGCTTATGATTTTCATCCGGAAAATGACTGGTATTTCCTCCCGCTGCTCTGATTATCCCCCTTGACGAGATTCAGTGAACACTTGAGTCTTTCGACTTCTGTTTCCCCTTTCTTCTTAGGCTTTTCCCCCCTGCATCTATCTTTCGTTGTTTCAGTTGCATTTGCCTTTTTTTCTCCATTCACAAGACATGCAACTTAGTTCCTATTACAACTTAAAAGTTCATTAGGTGTTCTGCTAAAAGATACCTGGTTTATTTGTCTGTACTATTTATTTTATTCATTAGTTACTGATCCAGGTGATCGAATCTGAGTTCCAGCTAGATCGAGGTCAAGTTGGGACCTCAGTAAACCTCTCTAAGAATGTTTTTGCTGGTGAAAGTCAAGTAACAGCCATGGCAGCTGTTGAGGAGCTTCGGAGAATCAGCAATCTCCTATCAGAGATGTAAGGAGGGAAGAGTGTGTCCAATATGTATATTAGTATATAGGTTCAATATTGTTATTATTTGTTTATTTATAGGTCGAGTATGAGAAGTGCTTGTCATGTATCTCTATTGTGAGTGGTTCAAAAATTTGACGCATTCAGAACTGAATATGTAAATATGAAATCCCCTTCAGGAATCATTGATCATTTGTGAAATGTAGTATATCATAGCTGGTTTTTATTCACTTGTTCGTGGCACATGCCACTGTGGTCATGCCTGTTGTCCGATAAAAGGTATAGTTTCCTGGCCAAATATGTTTTTATTCAAGGTCATTTCTCCTAGCTGATTCTAATCTCCTTCCCTACCACCCCCCCCCCCCCCCCGGTTCGCTGACAGTACATTAGGGACAAGAACGTAATGGAAGTTATAGCTTCGAGAATCAACAACACTTAGGAAGTAAAGATGGACATATTGATATTTGACAGAAGAAATGAATTAGAAAATTGCCTTCAGAAGTAAATTTTGCTAAACTAGATTTGTGTCCTTGGAAAAAGAGAGGCAACACTGCCACTTGAAGTTGCAATTAATGAAGTCATAAGAAGATTTCATAGTCTAACAACAACAACAACAACAACATACCGAGTGGTATCCCATCGAGGTGCGGGTGGGGAGGGTGAGACGTACGCAGATCTTACCTCCACCAAGGCGAAGAGGCTGTTTTCGATAGACCCTCAATTAAATAACTTAGTGGGAAACATATACGAGAGATGCAAGATGACAATACCAAACAACGAAAAGAAGTACTGACACTCAAGATAAATAGAGAACGCTAATAACACATAAAGGTCAGAGTAGGCTGAAAGCATAATATACCGAAATAGCGCTAGATCACTATCTACCCCTCTACCCTAATCTTCGACCTCCACTTTTTCCTATCTAGGGCCATGTCCTCGGCAATCTGGAGGTGGGCATTACCTCCCCCCAATTCTTCTTTGGTCTACCTCTACCACTCCGTAGGGTTAGCACTGCCAACCCCTCACACCTCCTCACCGGCGCATCTGTACTCCTCTTCACGTGCCCAAACCACCTCAACCTCGCTCTCGCATCTTGTCAACCACTACAGTCACTCCCACCTTGTCGCGAATGACTTCGTTCTTGCTCTTATCCAACTTAGTATGCCCACACATCCATCTAAGCATTCGCATCTCCGCTGCACTCATCCTCTGAACATGGGTGGCCTTTATTGGCCAACACTCCGCCTCATACAGTAAAGCTGGTCTAACGACTACTTTATAGAACTTACCTTCAAGCCTATGAGGCACTTTCTTATCGCATAGGACAACAGAAGCTAGCCTCACTTCATCCAACCAGCCCCTATCCGATGAGTGACATCCTCGTCAATCTCTCCATTACCCTGTATAATTGACCAAAGATACTTGAAGCTCCCTTTCTTGGGGATGGCTTGTGTACCCAGCGTCACTTCTACATCCGACTCCTGGGGACCATCACTGAACCTGCACTCCATGTACTCCGTCTTTGTTCTGCTCAGCTTGAACCCTTTTGACTCTAAGGTCTGCCTCCACACCTCTAGCTTATCATTGACCCCGTCGCGGGTCTCATCAACTAAAACTATGTCGTCGGCAAACAACACACACCATAGAATCTCCCCTTGAATACTCCTCGTTAATACATCCATCACTAGAGCAAACAGAAACGGACTTAGGGCTGACCCCTGGTGCAACCCCATCTGAACGGGAAAATGATAGAGTCGCCTCCATCTGTCCGCACTCGTGTCTTCGCTCCATCATACATGTCCCTAATTGCTCCAATGTATGATTCATGCACACCTTTAGCTTCCAAACATCTCCACAAAATTTCCCTAGAAATTTTATCATATGCTTTCTCTAGATCGATGAACACCATATGTAAATCTCTCTTCTTGTCCCTATACTGCTCGACCAACCTCCTCAGAAGATGAATCGCCTCCGCGGTCGGTCGACCGCCACGACATGAATCCAAATTAGTTATCTGAGATTTCCACCTTCTTCCTCATCCTCTTCTCTATCACCCTTAGTCTAATACAATGTTAAAATGTGTGAACATCTCAATCAAAAGTTTAAGTTGTTAAAAATGTACACTTTAATTTATTTAATAATGTCATCATAGGTGTTACAGGTTAATTTAGTGGCAAGGAACCTCAGTTTACAACGAGAGAAAATGCGATGCAGAGTGCACCAGCAAGCATAGTGGAAGTAATGAGTGTCCTATTAGGCATCCTACCTTGATCAGATCTTAGTAGCATAGCCTCATAAATAGGCAAGCAATTCGCAATTGCAAATCCGGCAATGAATAGCTGGATGAAGAACTCATCTAAACTTTCCATCTTAAAGATTATTGTCATAACTCCTCTGAGAAATGCTATCAAATTGATTATTGATGCCGTTACTAGTGGAACAAACATCGGAGAAGGAACTCCAAACGTAAAGACACCTTGATCATACAATTTCCTTTCATCCTGCTCCACTACTTTGCTCGTCACGTTGAATCCTTTTGTCGTAATGCCTATTTTTTTCGTTACGAGGAATTCAATTGACGCAAAAAGAAAAGGTGACAGTGCCTTCACGAACCACATTCTTTGATCGTTCCAATACCTATTTACTGTACCTTTGAACAATATAAACTGTACAAAATCATGTCCATAGGCTCCAACGAACAGGAACACGTATAAGTAGAACCATGGATCAAAGACCTGTCACAAATTCCAAAAGGAGTTATAAACTCAATGGTTCTACTCTACAGTAACGAACACAAGTTAATCAGTGTAATTGGAGTGAAATCAATCGATAGAGTAAACCAGCTAGGATTCAGATTTTGTACCTTTGGAAAGATAGAGATACTGTTGAGGAGTGTAAGCTGTGGAAGGCATGCATAGAGAGTGACAGGTATGCACCAAAATGGCCAGAAAACATAGTGTGTGTAGCAATTAGCCCTTAGAAGTCCCAAAGCTTTGGTACCAAAAGTCAATGGGCTGTATTTGCAGGAGAGCACCTCAAGGTGTCCAAAAGACCATCTTTTAACCTGGCTTAGTACATCATTTAGATTTATTGGTACTTCACCCAAAAATGCTGGCCTTTCAGGATTGCAAAGTATGGAATGCCATCCATCACACTGCAACCTATAACCTGTGTATATGTCTTCTACAAGTGTTCCATACTTGATGCCCATCTGAAATTTCCAAGGTTCGATAGTTGGTAAGAGCAAGAACAAGTATGTTTAGAGGAATATTCATCATTGTCTATTAACTAAACCTTCTGGCTAGATCTCAAGTCTAACTCACTTTCAATAGACAAGTATCTATACAAGATCGCTCATTCCCCTTAACTAATTAGTAATTACTCCTAAGTAGTATGACTGCATTGTAAATTTAAGCTATAATAATACCTAATGCTAAGGCCGACAGGCCAAATGTACGTTCCCAAAGCAGTTAATTTTCTACGTACAAAGCCATCTTCCTTCTTTAACAAACCTTTACTTTCGTTGAAAAAAAGAAAAAGGAAAAAGAGGAATCCTCTTCTACAATAGATATCATGAACTAATTGTCAAATCCAGGAATTAACTTTTAAAATGGTCACTCAACTATTGCAAAGTAGCTAAAAAAATCACTTTTCTTTAGTTTGGGATAAAAATATCACTCAACTCCAAAGTACTTTAAAAAGTCATTCTCCCATGTTGTGCGTTAAAGGTCACCGAAAAATACTGACGTGGAGTTTTATTTTGGTTCTTTTTATTAAAAGTGGACCCAATAAAAAAAAATTTTTAAAATCAAATTATTTATTTTTGAGAGACTCACATGCTACCCGATCCAAAACGAGTCTTTTTAAGATTACTTAAAGATGGTACTAATTCGAAAAGAAGAAGACAAGAAATCCTACCAAAATTTAGATTGAATTGTTTTGGATTTTTTTTTTTTTGTTGATTATGTAAAAAACTTATTTTAGCATAGCATGTTACTCTTTTTTGTTGACAATAGCGCTCCAAAGTTTGGTGGGACATTTAGGCAAGCTTTTGTTTGTTAAATAGTATTAACATTAACTTTTCTTGTAATGTTATGTAAAAGAGAGTTTAGTGTTTCTGCTCCTCACTAAAGGTGCAAATGAGCCGGGTCTTTTAAGTAGCTATCAAGTCACAATATAACTTGGATCAAAGTATAATGAGCTGAGGCTCGTTGAGCTTTTCTGTTTTAGTCTATTCTTGGCATTTCAGTCTCATTCTCTGAATGACTTGACTTGCTATTTGTTGTGGAACCAAAATTTTCTCTCTTCAGAGTTCATTCAATAGGTGCAGAACGTCTGGGTGGTTTTCATCTCATTATAAGATTAGCATCATGTCTTGCTAAAACTCTATTGTGGTTGGGAGGATTTAAAAATTTATCTTGCATTTTACCCGTAGCATGACTTAAGAACACTTATAACATACATCAATAAAACTCAGTTCTTGAATTAGTACATTCTTCAAATAATCTAAAAAGATCCGTTTTGGGTTGGGTAGTACGTGAGTCTCTCACAAAATAAATAATTTGGTGTTTTTTTAAAAAAAAAAAAAAAAAAAAAATAGTTATTGGGTCCACTGTTAGTAAAAAGAATTAAAATAAAATTCCACATCAACATTTTCCGGTGAATTTTAACGCACAACTTGGGAGAATGACATTTTATGGTACTTTGGATAAGTTGAGTGATATTTTTGTCCCAAACAAAAGGAAAATGACTTTTTTAGATACTTTGCAATAGTTCAGTGACCATTTCAGGAATTAATTCCAAATCTAAGCTAGACAAATTCATTAAATTTTATTTATCTCTCCGATCCTTTTTTTAGTCTGGTCATTTTCGACAACAAAATTTGGATCAAAATACTTGTAGTTTTAGAAAATAAGGAAGACATTAATTAATTGTCATCTCGATCCACCTTTCCTAATCCAAAAAGAAAGACAATTATTCAAAGGAAGAGATAAGAGTTACATATACTCCAATAAATGTCATAATTATTATTTGGAGAACCGAGGAAGATCAATTTTGCTACATTTTTATTTAAATATTTTTTGTTATTAATTATTGTCACTTATAGTACTTCTTCTCTAATTTCTAGCTGTGTAAATTTTATTGCAAAATTCGGAGAGTCAATTTTCTGATTCACGTCAAAGTGAACTACTTTAACCATCCAAGACTCAAAAGCATGGCATATTAAATGGAACAGAGGAGTAATATATTAAATAACTAAGTACGCCTCATACCTTCGTTCCCCAACCGGTGTTGCATTCATAGTTACAACTAGCAACATGATGAGCCATCCCTATGATAGACGCAGACGAGATGGGCATATTTCCATCAAGGAATTGGCATGCTTCAGGGACTCCTAGTGAAGAACTAGCTGATGAAGGGTCACCAAAAAGAGATTGACGATTAAAAAAGCAACCAGTTCCACAGTTATCTGGGCCACCAAGACCATCCAATCCGGAAGGTGAAATTCGGAATGTACGTACGTTGTCACCACCATATGTGTCGTCCTCATTAAGCCCATGATATCGTTGAGGAAACTGAACATATCCTAATTTAGATCTAATTGAAGGATCACAAAAATAACAAAGGACTCGCTGAGGCGTTTGAGGGTCATTGGAGTACATGTCACAATCAAGGGTCAATACTATAGGTGCGTTTGTCATCACTTCTGAGACTCTAAGCTGCATTATTGTCGAGAGAAATAGAACGTATAGTTAGCACCTAGCTTAGTTGCAAATTTGGTTGAGATATTACCGTTAAACATCTCCTTAACAGTTATTCTATATAACAATATTTTACTATAACAATCAAGTTTTACTTAAAATAAATTTTTCGTTGTATTATATTATATTATATGTTCTCTATAAGCATTCGGTTAAATCAGCTTGTACAGGGAGGTTTGATTCTTTTTTAAAAAAAGACAAAAAATGAGTTGAAAATGTAGTACACTAGTCAAAAAACAAATATGAAATATATAATGGAAATATAACATACATACAAAGAAAACTCGTCTAGGTATGAGTCCTTTTTTTTTTTTATAACTTCTTTTTATCTTTTAAGGGAAACAATAAAGTAGAAGCGATTATGAATACTTTCACATCAGTAGATAACTATAAGGATTCCAGTCAAGTGTATAGAAATTGGAAAAGGAAAAGAAAAAATAATTGTAAGCAAGACTTTATTTGATCAATAATGTTGATAATTGTGTTTTAACTAAATTGGATTCAACGTCTAAGAAAGAATCATATGTCCAGATAACGACAGATATTATTATTGGCCTAAGTGATGTGTTTGTCCAAAAGACTCGAAATCTTCATTGACCGAAACATAAAATGTGAGCAAGTGGCATAACCTACGAGTAGTTAGCGAAGAAGCCAAAGACTAGTAGATAAAACAACAAATAATAAATAAATACAACCTACATAGCCAAACGTAGATAAAGAACCTATCAAATTTGTCTGGAAGCTATAACTAAAAATTTCAAATTTAGGAACTAATTGTAAAAACTAAGAAATTATGTTTAAAAAAAAAGGTTTTCGTAATAAGATAGTAATTATTTAAAAGCACTACTGAAATCTGAATCAAATATTTTGATCCTAATATAAAGAAAGGCATTAAGATGACGCGAAGGAATATCGTTTTTCCTAAAATAATAAATAAATGGAGTCTCAATTAGCAAATGCTACAAGTAAAAATTGGATTTGGTTTCTTACCAAAGCATTAAGGGCCCCAGCCTTGAAATGATGGGAAAATGATGTGTTTTTTTCTCGGGATGCATAGATGAGATTGGGAATTGAGTTGCCTTTATCTTTCTCACTTTCCAGTAATACCTGCTTAAAAGACAAGCAGCCATAATCAGCAGGTTATTCTTGTCCCACTCATGAAAAGACTAGGGTAAACGTTGAGGAGCTCTATTGAATACGATGGAGAATGCATTTTGTCCTCAATATCACGGGACAAAATGTCTATGTCCAAAGTAATATGGAATGAGATTTAAAGTAAAGATTCAGCGCCAAATAATTCGAAAAATAATCAAATTTATGTCCAATGGCAGTATAGAATGCCACATAATTTGATAAAGAGCTTAACTTATGAGCACTAACAATGTAATCGATTAGGAGGGCAACTTTTTTACTTAGTAAAAGTTAACCATACTCTTAGGAAATGTGTTTGGTATGGTGTATTTGCTTAACTAAATATGGTATTAGCAGTTTTTACAATTTTATCTACTGTTTGGTAGCTTTTTTTTTTTTTCTTTTTTTTTTTTTTTAAATGTTGGATAATTAATACATATATTTATTAACACACCAATTCAGGTACTATTAATACCTAATGTATTTGGTACTATTAATACCTAATGTATTGGGCAAAAAAATTGACGTGCTCGGTTAGCACCTCGGCATGATAAACCGAAGAGAAAATGAGCTGACGCTCCGAAGGAGAATGGTCGAAGCTGTCGACCAGGTTACCGAAGGCGAGCTTCAATGTCACTACCGAAGGTGAGCTGCGAGCTGAGCTTCGACGACATCCTTCTCAACTGAACAGAAAGGTCACGCCACCGAAGTCATATGATCGAACTTCGGTAGGACACCTCGGTTCTAGCGGCTTTGAAACCCACTACTTCAGCCCACTAACTCCTTCCATTAATGTCTAGAACGTGGGTCTAAGCATGATTGATAGTGGAGAACGTGGGCAAGGCCCCTAGGCCTATAAATAGTACATTTTGTATTGTAGATATTGAGAAATACTTACAGAAACTCTGCCGAATTTTGGCACTCATTGCAATATATTGAAATCCAGTTATTTTCTCGCATTTTACGCTTATTCTTGTATTTATCGACTTTGATACGAAGTTTTGCTTATATTCTAACCCAAATTCGATTTGTGATCCTAAAACTGATTTAGGCCCATACAAATTGGCGCCGTCTGTGGGGATAAGCAGAAATGCTTTGTTCCAAAGATCAACGTTCTTTTTCGTTAAAGCCTACAGTTTCTTCAACAACGTTATGGCTGATAACAGTGAAAATCTTAACGAACGGGCTGACGTTCCGTCGAACCAACAGTCCACATCTCCAATGACAACGGAAGCGTTCCAAGCTTTTGTTGTTAACGCACTAAAAGCTCTCCAAGATCGACAGGATGAGCAGATCAACATTAACGCCGAATTCCGCGCCTCGTTGGAAGCGAGGAACAATGCAGCACCCAATGGCACCCAGCCTTCGGCTCCAAGTGGGGGCATCCCGACTTTCGTTCCTATGGGCGCGATAATAGGGGGACCTCTCAACGGAGCCACGTCTGGGGGTTCAGGAAACATACCAGGCGCAACGCCACACTTCGGGACGATTCCCACAGTGGCTGAAACAATATCCTCGGTCGACGTTGAGAGGTTGACCAGGGAGACTGATGCACGCGTTGAAGCTCGCATCGATGAACGCGTAGAAAAGCGCCTCGAGAGCATACCGGGGATAACAAAGACCGAAGACGAGCTTGACATAGATCAATACAGGGAGTTGCCCTTTAAGCCCGAAGCGGCTCCAGCCCCAACTCCTAAGAACTTCAAGCTCATGTTCTTAAAGAAGTATGATGGGACCACCGATCCCAAAGAGCATGTGAGGGAGTACATGGCGATGGTAAAGAGCAATGACTTAACATCAATAGAGCTCGAGTCAATGTTCTTAAAGAAGTTTAGCGAATCCTTGGAAAAGAGAGCTCTACGCTGGTACATGTGTCTACCGGCAGGGTCGATTTCCACCTTCAAGGAAATGACCAACGCCTTCGTTAAGGCACACACCGGGGCCCAAAAAATTCTCCAAAGGAAGGAGGATATATGCGAGGTCAAACAGCGGCCCAGTAAGCCACTTAAGGAGTTCCTTGAGCACTTTCACGCTGAGCGCATGGAGCTACCTCAGATGGATGATACTCTGGCCATCATGGCATTTGAAAAGGGTATCAATGTTCGCAATTCTGACGCCGCTGCTGAATTGCGAAAGGAGCTCCAACAATACCAAGTTTTGACATGGGAAGATCTACACGAGCGGGCTTACTCCAAGATCAGATTGGAGGAAGCTGAGTTTAAAATCCGAGGTTACAATTATAAAAACCGAGGCGAATCCTCACATCGCGTCGAGGCGTCGCGAGGAAATCAGAAGGGGAAGTATGGACCATACACCTCTACACGCAGCCTGTCAGCTAGAGGCTGGAAAACTCCTTCGGGAATTCATTCATAAGCCCACACATAAGGCAACGGCTCGGAGGAAAGGTTCACTCCAACACGAACCAAAGAAATTCCTCGGGCCCAGCTTCGGCCTCGAAGAAGGAACTACCTCGGATCCCTGACTACAATTTCAACATATCGACCTCGGAGCTGGTCAACGTGGTCAAGGGGATTGCGGGGGTAAGGGTGCATAAAGACATGAGAACTCCAGCAGATAAGAGAGACCAAAACTTGCACTGTGAGTTCCACGAGGATTATGGCCATCGAACCGAGGATTGCAAGCATTGCGCCTCGAGGTGGCTCATTTGTTAAAGAAAGGAGTGTTGGCCGAGTTCCTTACTGACAAGGGAAAGGATAATTACTCCAAGAACCGAGGTGATGGGCAGCCACCTTGAGCTCCACCCCCAGAGAGAGTTGTAAATGTCATCACTGGGGGATCATAGGTGAACGGGGTGAATTTCACAGCTGCAAAGAAATTCGCCAAATTATCGATCACAATGGAAAAGAGAACCCGAGTTGGGGGTTTGGGTAAAGAGATTGTATTTGATGACGACGATTGTGATGGGATGATGTCCCCTCATCACGATGCCTTGGTCATCATATTAAGAATCAACGACTTCGACATCAAGAGAGTCCTGATCGACTCCGGTAGCTCGGTCAATATAATCAGCTACGGGGCCGTTAAGAAGATGTGGCTCAAAGGGGAGGTTGTCCCCAAAGCAATAGTGTTGACTGGCTTCAACAACTCCACAGAGAAGACTTTGGGTGAAATTACACTCAAAACATTTGCTGAAGGAGTAAGCAAGGAAATACTATTCCAAGTGTTGCCCGAGGATATAGCCTACAACGTGATCCTCGGCAGACCATGGATCCACTCCATGGAGGCTGTTCCTTCCACGCTGCATCAAGTGATCAAATTCCCTACGCCTTGGGGGTTCGATCAATAAAAGGAGAGCAACGAGTAGCAAGAGAGTGCTATTCAGTTGCGTTGAGAAGTGGAGTCGCCCCGACCGGGCCAAAACAATAGCAACTAACGCAACCGGGGTCGAGCGAGGAGGACCTCCGAGGAGAAGTTGAAAAGATCCCAATTTGCATTTAAGAGCCTCGGAAACAAAAAGCCGAGGACTCCATCATTGAGGATTTGGAGTCTTTCACATTATTGAAAGATTTTCCCGAAAGAAAGGTATTTGTCGGCTCGGAGTTGGACCCGGAGTCGAAGAAAGCAATTATTGAAGTTTTAAAGTCCAACAACGATTAGTTTGCTTGGTCTCATTCAGACATGATTGGTATCGATCCGGAGATCATGACGCACAAGCTGAATGTGGACCCAAGGTTCACCCCGGTGAAGCAGAAGAAGAGACCTCATGCCGTGGTTAAAAAGAAAGCGATCGAGGATGAAACCGCAAAGTTGCAAGAAAATGGTTTCATAAGGGAGGTAAAGTACCCCGAGTGGCTGGCTAATGTGGTTGTCGTACCGAAGAAAAATGGCATGTGGAGGATGTGTGTAGATTACACTGATTGAACAAGGATTGCCACAAAGACTCCTACCCATTGCCACAAATAGACAGGTTAATAGACTCCACGGCTGGACATAAACTATTAACCTTCTTGGATGCTTATTCGGGTTACAACCAGATCCTCATGGACCTGAAGGATGAAGAGAAAACCTCGTTCATCACTGACCGAGATACTTTTTGCTATAAAGTAATGCCCTTCGGTCTGAAAAATGCTGGGGCGACGTATCAAAGGTTGGTATGTCGCATGTTCAAAGAGTATATTGGAAAATCTATGGAGGTCTACATAGATGATATGCTCATCAAATCAGTTCGAATGGAGGATCATTTGAATCATCTAAAGGAAGCTTTTGCTGTTCTGAGGCAATATGGCATGAAGTTGAATCCTGAGAAGTGTGCCTTCGGTGTTGGGTCGGGCAAATTCTTGGGATTCATTGTCTCCGAACGAGGTATCTAAGCAAACCCCGACAAGATTAAAGCCATCGAGAAAATCCCTGAAGAGCTGACCGGGGTGAAAGAAGTTCAGCACTTAATTGGCCGAATCGCTGCCTTGAGTCGATTCGTTTCAAGATCCTCGGAGCGATGCCACAAATTCTTCTCAATTTTGAGAAAGAACAATCACTTCGAATGGACACCGGAGTGTAAGGAAGTGCTGACAGATTTGAAACCCTACTTGGCTAACGCGCCGTTGCTCGCGAAGCCCAAGGATGGCAAAACATTGCTAGTGTACTTGGCTGTGTCCGAGGTGTCAGTCAGTGCGGTGCTGGTTCGGGAAGAAGATGGTAAGCAGAATCCCATCTACTATGTGAGCAAGACTCTCGCTGAGACCAGGTACCCACATTTGGAAAAACTAGCACTAGCTTTAATTGTTACAGCCCGAAAACTACGATCCTATTTCCAATGTCACCCAATAGCGGTAGTTTCAACCTTCCACTTGAGAAGTATATTGCACAAACCTGAGTTATCGGGGAGGTTATCAAAATGGGCTGTGGAATTAAACGAGTATGACATCACCTATCAACCCCGAACAGCCATCAAATCCCAAACCTTGGCCGACTTCGTAGCTGATTTTAGTGTTGGGATTCTGCCCGAAGCCAAAAATGCAATAAGTGCCAACGCCACGCACGAATGATCCATCAACAGGCCGAACCTTTGCATTCGGTCGTGTCACCATGGCCTTTCATGAAGTGGGGGATGGATATTGTTGGTCCATTACCAAAGGGAAAAGGTGGTGTTCGGTTTATTCTAGTGTTAACCGATTACTTTACAAAATGGGTGGAAGCAGGAGCTCTCACCGAGGTTAAACAAAAGCAGGTAATCGATTTCATTAAGAAAAACATCATCTACAGGTTCGGTGTCCTGAGGGAAATTACTTGCGACAATGGTAAACAGTTCATGGGAGCAACCATCACTGATTTCTTCAAACAATGGGGAATCAAAAGAATTGCCTCGACCCCATATCATCCAAGTGCCAATGGCCAAGCTGAGTCTTCGAACAGAATCATAATCGAAAATCTCAAGAAAAGGCTCAATGAGAAAAAAAGTCCTTGGCCCGAGGAGTTACCAGGTGTGCTGTGGGCCATGGGGACAATGGAGAAGAACAGCACCGGTGAGACTCCTTTTTCACTTGCTTATGGTATGGAATCCCTTATCCCCGTGGAGGTAGGCGAACCAAGTCTTCGGTCCGCTCACACCACCGAAGATGCAAATCAACAAGCCATGCGCATTGAATTGGACCTGCTCTAAGAGAAAAAAGAGTTGGCTTTGGTCCGACTAGTTGCGCAAAAAAGACAGATCGAAGCATATCTCAATAGGAAGGCCAAAATTAGGGATTTTAAAGTTGGCGATTATGTGCTAAAGGCTACAAACCAGTCAACGAAGGAAGAAAATGGGGGAAAGCTTGTTGCGAATTAGGAAGGACCTTACAGAGTAAAAGCAGTTGTTGGGAAAGGATCTTATCAAATTGAAGATCTGCAAGGCACTCCCGAACCCTTCAATTGGAACATCTCCAATTTAAAACGGTACTACTTCTGAAATCGAGGTAAATATCCCTTGCTCATTTAAAAATTTACCCACAGCCTCGAGCTGAACAACGCTCCAAGGGCTTCGGTCGAAATGTACTAACTTGCTCCTCGTTTCATTTTGTTTGACCTTTTCAGGAAGCAGATTAAACGATTTCCAGTGCTCGGGTCTTCATCAAGATTCACACCCGAACACTAGGGGGAGGGGGGGGGGGAGTAAGGGGGCGAGTTGCAACCGAGGTCGAAAATGCGCCTCCCAACCAAAGACCATCTATTTAACAATCGGGGACTAACACCCGAGAAATAGATTTAGTATATTGTAATTTCGCCCGGTAGTGGCATATTGTTAATTCGTTTTGTCACCCAAGGTCCGCTTCGACTTGGTTTCATGCAAAAGCCAGTTTCGGCTTGTTAATGTTATCAATGAAATAAACTTGATTCCACATCTATCTGTTTCTACAACTTTTCATCCCGAAGCTGCACTATATGCATCAAATCGAGGACGAGACGTCGTTCTAAGTTTGCATCGGTCTAAATTCAATTAAGTCTTGCAAGCGAGCTATCTATTTTAAAAAGTGTTTGGTACATGCGAAAACTAACACACAAAAGATACAAAATCACATCATCGAAAGGCCCGAAGGCTAATTACATTCATTGAACAAACTGACCCGAAGGTCAAAGTCATATACACATCCAAAAGCCCGAAGGCTCGCATAAAAAAGGAACCAAGGCCTAAACAAAGAACAACTGATGTTTGGCATTTTATGCCTATATTTCCTTAATATTTCCTCACGATTTAGTACCTTATTCGCTCGTTTTGTAGCTTGTGAATGTGGTTTTACACTGATTTTATGTCGTGTGTGTGTAGGTCGTTATGCAGTGTAATTGGAGCTTTTAAGAGCTTGATTGAGCAAGAAAAGATTGGATTTTGATTGGGGATTGGATCGAGCACACGAAGGCACGACACGAGCGAGCAAAGGAGCGAGAAAACACGAAGATTGGCCGGGCGCTGTAGGGCATGCCCCGCGCCCCCCACCGCGCCCAGTGTTCCAGCGCGTTTCCCAGCGCGCCGCAGGCCCAAAGCGGGCTGATTTCGACGTCCTCTGTCCAAGCTCACGCGTTCCGAGGCGCGGGGCGCCCGTTATAGCGCCCCTTGTGCGCGTTTTTATGTCCTATTTCGTCTAGGCTTGGGTCTAACTTATTACTAGGTGTTTGTAAACTCTATAAATACTCTTTTACTTAGTTTTTCATTGGAGTTCAGACTTTGGAGCAAATTTGAGAGCTCATAACATCAAGACAAGGGTTTTTCTTCCTTCCATTAATCTATTACATCATTATTTCATTATTATATCAATTCCTTGTGTTGTTATTATGAGTATGCGTGGCTAAATCTCTAGTTCTAGGGATAGAGTATTTCATGAAGGTTGACGTTTGAAGATTGATTCCCATTAATTGAATCCCATTACGGGTTACTTATTCTTTCTTGATTTCACTTGTGTAATTGTCAGGGCCCGATTATTACGCATTATCTATGGTTTTTAGATTGAACTCGAAAGAGGGAATTTAATTACGTAATAAGAAAGAATAGGACTAGTTTGTGAACCCGGGCATCGGGGAACCAATTTGTGAGTAGGATAGACATATACTTGCTCGCCTAGTTTAACTAATTACAGAATTCGTTAATGCGTGCACGTGATTCAACCCATAGACATATAGGGATTGGAGTAGCCTGCATAGACCGTGAAGAACTGAAAGGTTTTCACGGGTACAATTAATCTGTTAGTTAGTAACCCGGGATTTAAGAAGTGGAATCAATTGGATTGTTTGTAACTCTGACCCTGGATCGTCTCCTTATTACTGATAACAACCAAGTCTTGCTCCATTGTTTGAATTCACTTCTACCATTTAATTACTGTTCTTTAGTTAATAAACTCATCATTATTGGAAAAAGATCCCTGAATAGTTTAAATAAATTGTTTGCTAGAACTCAGTCTGCATAGTCCTCGTGGGAACGATACTCATCTTATCACTTTATTACTTGTCGACCACGTATACTTGCGTGTGCGTTTGGGAGCAACAACAACACACAAAAAGCTTGCTTTTTCCTGCTCCTAAGGGTTCTCCCCATCGACATCTTCACTGCCCTCTTCGGCGCTTTCGCCTTCTTCATCACCTTCGGGTTCGCCATTATCCGAACCCTCGTTCGAAGGAAGATCATCCACAATCTTTTGAGCCTCGGCAGCAGCCTCCCTTGCTTTGGCAATCTCCTCTTCGAGTACGATTTGCCCAGCTTGGACTTGCTCAAGCGTGCTAAGCCTAGTCTTAACGACAGCCCATGCTTCCTCAAATTTCGCCTTCGTCGCTTTGACTTCGGCCCGCTCGTTGAGGTAAGCAACTTTGCCTTCGAGCTCAGAGATCCGGCCCCAAAGAGATGGCACTTGGTCCACTTGGCTCTGCAGCCCAACGAGCTTGGCATTGTATTCATCAAGTTTACCGCGATACTTTTCGCCCGCTTCAAGCACTTCGGTCCTGGTCTTGAAGAGTTCTGCTTCAAGACGAGCATTTTCAAGGCTCAACCTCGAACGCTCAGCAGTAAACTCGTTCGTCGCAGCTTGAACCCTAGCCTTGATAGACTCTACAACCCCACGGAGATCAGCTTCAGCCTTAGCCGACGCTTCATTAGCACGCTCCAGCTCCTCATTTAAGGTAGAAAAATTTGCTTCCAATTTGGTGATTCTTCCTCTAAGCCCTCTCTTCTGCTCACCCTAAGCAGCGGTCGTTGCCTGAATCTGCTCGGCCTGCTCGCGCTCGAGGTGAACAGCTTGCAGCGCGAGGACCAAACTATGCGTAAAAAAAACGTTAGTATCAGAAAAAAGGGCAAATTATGCGAATGAAGCGCATTTAAACTTACCCAAAGGGCAGAAGCAGCTGAAACGCCCATAAAACTCATAGGGCTGAGATTCCCAAGGGCGTGAGCCTCGGTAGGACCAAGCATGGCATCAAGGGCGGCGACATCTTCCTTGGTAGGATCTAGCAAGCTGGCTTCGGGAACAATCTCAAACGCCCGAGGTGCGGTGCTAGCAGACTTTGGCAAGGCTCGAGAGGCTTTAACCGTGCTCTTGATCAAGCCCTCGCCTACCCTGGCCTTGCCCTTTCGCTTTGCAGCTTCTTGATCAGACTCCTCAACGTTGATTACCTCGGTTGCTCTAGCGATCCCGGTACTTGGCTCTTGAATCGTCTCAGAGGCAGGCTCCGGCGCCACCTCGGGAGCCATGGGATGAATCTTTTCATCGCTGGGCTCATCAGTAAGGCCTCGGCGCCTTACAGTCGTTGCTTCGGCAGCAGGGGCAGTAGCTTCTTCAACCCGAGGTCCTTTGGCCTTCGCGGCCCGCTTTGACTCAGCTCTTTTTCTTTTGGAGCCTGGAGAAAGGAGAGGAGCAACTTGATAAGCATGGGATGAGGTAAGAGTGGAAACACACAAAAACCGACCTAAGAAAGTTTCCTCAACTTTCGATGTCCCCTGGCCCAATGAGCTCTTGGCCTTCTTGTCTTCGGCAAGCTGCTTCGCTAGACTCGCCATCTTAGCGACACCTTCGGTGATGTCAAGTACCTTCTTCTCCTTTTTTTTCTTCTCTTTCTTGTCTTTCTCGTCTTCTCCTCCATCTCCCTTCGCTTCGTTTTCCTCCTCATCCTCCTCTTCAGCATCCTTCACAGCCCTGTTGGGGAAACCTAAATGAAGGGACAGAATATCAGAGTATAGTAATTCAAAGCGAGTTTAAGGAATCGTAAGCGTAGATGTACGGCTTACCATGCCTCTTGCATACCCATCGGTTCCCCTTCAGGCCGGCTAAAATCATCCATTGCAAGCGGGGGCGCTTCTCCGACTGCATGACCTCGGTAACCCACTCGAGCAGATTTCTTGGTGGGTTAACTGGAACCTTTTTAGCTGCAAATCATAGATAAGAAAACAAGTGTCAGCTACAGTAGTTGAGAACCGAAGGGGAAACTAAAGCAAATACTTATGCTGGGCATTCCACACTTCGGGGAAGCGGGGTTCGGTAGACAGCAACCTTGTAGGGATAAGCACATACCGGTCGTTCCAACCTCGATCTCCATGGTCTTCGCTTTTGCTCAGGATAGCGTAGGACCCCCGAGGCAAGAGGGCTACCACCCCGGCATTATAAAAATATGGGTAATAGAGGGAGATCAAGTGTTGGAAAGTGAAGGGAAACCCAGCTATATCGCTTAAGTACTCAAGGGCTTACTCTCCAAACCCCGGGCCCCAATTGAGCCAAGCACAAGTTGTAGGATCTACAAAATGTGTCGATTATAGGATGGACCGGCAGGTTGAACCCTATGGTGAATGGGTATGTGAAGACCGAAAAATATCCTTCAACGTGAGTAGAAACAGCTGTGTCCGGGGCTGGGACCCTAATCTCCACTTTGGGTCCCCAACGACAGTCAACCCGAACCACCTCAATCATGTCTTCGGTTATGATACTTGGAGTAATATGAACCGGTATGTTTCTCTTCTTTCCCTTCTGAGCGTCGGACTGAGCATGGACCTTCAAGTCCTTGTCGTTGTTGAAATTCGAAGGGATGACTAACTAAAGGTCAATCTCCACCTCGAGAGGAATCTTCCTCCTCGATTTCTTTGAAGTGCCAGCTTCGGTCTGAGGCCCCCCCTTGCTGGGTTCGGCTTCGCCCCTTTGGCCACTGGCCCCTCCACTCACCTCGGTTCCGCCCATTGAGCCACCAACCTCCTTGACGCTGGTGACGTCATCCCCCTCGACGTCATCCCTGTCATCGTCGTGGTCGTCACCACCAATATCAACATCAATGTCGTAGCTGACCTCCGCCACATCACGACCAATCCTCGCCTTGCGCCGCTTAGGGACAATGGCCGTCGACGTGGCCTCGCCGCCACCCTCCGCTTCGACCATCTGCAGCGGAGGCACGGTGGATATGAAGTCTCCACTCATAGCCGTAGTGGCAAAACGCTCCGCCCTCTCGCCAGAGTCGCTAGAGCCATGACCAGAATTTGTAGCAGACATGATAATGATCAGATTGGAAGGAAAATTAAGGTTAAGAAAGTTGTTTGAAGATTAGAGGTTTTCTTCTTTGTATGATTTCACTGTATACCAGAAGTTTTCAAGTGAAGAAGAAGATTGCCAAGTGAGATATTTATAGGGGATGTATCCGTGCAAGTTGAAGAAGCAATGATGACTATAACGTTGGAGAAAGCGAAAAGTCGGCGCGACCGTTCGGTGGCCAACCAACGGTCACCACGTAATGTGGAACAGTAAGCCGAAAGACGTGCAACTTTTTGAAATTCTTGGATAGGGTTGAGCCACGTCGGCTTCCCGCTCAAATTCATTCCACTCCTTGACGACCTCGGCGTTCAACCGAGGAGTGGGGGGACTATCTGTATTGGGAAAAAATTGACGTGCTCGGTTAGCACCTCGGCATGATAAACCGAAGAGAAAATGCGCTGACGCTCCGAAGGAGAATGGTCGAAGCTGTCGACTAGGTTAACGAAGGCGAGCTTCAATGTCACTACCGAAGGTGAGCTGCGAGCTGAGCTTCGGCGACATCCTTCTCAACCGAACAGTAAGGTCACGCCACCGAAGTCATATGATCGAACTTCAGTGGGACACCTCGGTTCCAGCGGCTTTGAAGCCCACTACTTCAGCCTATTAACTCCTTCCATTAATGTATAGAATGTGGGTCTAAGCATGATCGATAGTGGAGAACGTGGGCAAGGCCCCTAGGCCTATAAATAGTACTTCATTTTGTATTGTAGACATTGAGAAATAATTACAGAAACTCTGCCGAATTTTGTACTCATTGCAATATATTGAAATCCAGTTATTTTCTCGCATTTTAGGCTTATTCTTGGCATTTATCGACTTTGATACGAAGTTTTGCTTATATTCTAACTCAAATTCGATTTATGATCGTAAAACTAATTTAGGCCCATACACCTAACCCATCATGGTATTAGTAACACTATATTCTTTAATACATAGATAAATAATGAAATGACAAAAATACTTACTTTCAAATATTTATTTTTAATACATGGATAAGAATTCAAGGATATAATTGGAAACAAAACTTTATACAGTTTTAAACTAGATACAAGTTTAAGTTATACAATGTTTATCCAAGTTTAATACAATGAACCAATCACATGACTTAAAACAATCCATACATTATTAATTCATATATTACTGATCCCTGCATTACTAATCCTTATATTGTTAATCAATATATATCTCGTTTCTCTACCAATTAATTCATGTATAATTCGTTTCTTTTCCCGTTACTTTAAAAGATTGTAAAAGCACCATTTTTTCGTTTCTTTTCCAGTTACTTTAAAAGATTGTAAAAGCACCACTTTTATCTAAACACTTAAACTATTGGGAAACGATAAGCACAAAAAGAGAAATCGCGAACAAGGAAAAAAAAGAGAAAATGAAAAGAATTAACTAGCGAAAAACCTGGATTATAGCTGGATGATTTTTGGGAGTGAAACCATTGGTCCATTTGCTAAAAGCTTCACGTTGTTGTGCATCGGTAATATACTCATCCAAGACCTCACCTCTCTCAACTGCATTCTCTATTCTTATCTTCATGTCCTCATATAAATTCTACATAGTGACATCAGGATTAAAAAGAGTTAAAAGATGCATTATATTAATTTCTATTTGCTTTGTTATTACTCCATTCGTTTAAAAAAAAAATGAACCATTTTGTTTTTCGAGAGTAATTTGACTAATCTTTGAGTCTAAATTAGACTATATTAAATTAATATTTTCAAATAAAAATTTACATATTCAAAAACTATACCAAAAGTACTATAACATGCAACTCTTCCCATATTAATATGATAAAAAAAATTATCTTAAATTGTTGATCAAAGTTCATCTAATTTGGCTCTCAAAAAGCAAAAAGGTTCATCCTTTTGAAATGGAGGGAGTAGTATTTTCTCAATTCCCACGCAACTGACCAGAATCGATTTTCGTTGTACCACTATCCTTCCTTGCTACTTAGCCCAAAGGCTGATAGAGAAACTTTCTATCATAGTCCAAAAAGTTGACATATTTTGTATCATGTACTTGTAGGCAGATAATAATCATGCGAAAATGATATAGGGAACTCAACTTTTTTTTTTCCTTGGCTCGTATAGAACAACATAACATAATTCAAGATAATCTTATGTAATTGTGAAAGATGATCTTTGGCAGTTTGAATGGTGTGATATAGAGAGACATGTCAAGAGGAGATATCGGCCTGCGGCACCCGCATGAGTGGAGGCATTAATTAGACTTTGTATAGTTGAAATTGAAAAAGAAAATTATAATGAATATTTGAAATCATGGTGAAAGTTAGCTAACTCTAGATATCAAATTCAATTACCAACAAAAAAACAGGAGAGATTGAGAAATTTAAAAAGTTGAGAGTAGACTACTGAGAGAAGATAGACATTGTAATGTGAAAAGTGGAAGAAAAAGAGGTTATTTACAAATATACAGTTAGGAGTATAATTGTATTTGAAACAAAGACATGCCGTTGTCCGTTATAGCTGTGCCAACTGCCAACCACCAAAGAGTGTCGGATATCAATTTGTTGATGCATTATAAAAGTTCTTTTTATTTATGTAATCTTTTTATACTCCCTCCGTTATGATTTATATCACAACATTTATTTTTGGTCCGTTTAAAGTATAATGAATGTTTTTCTATAAAATATTTAGGACCACAAGAAACATTACAATTTATAACTAAACAAATATTATGATGTGTTTATAACACACATGTTTCAAAAATTTTATTTTATTTCTTAGACTCCTTTCAAACTTTGTCACATCAATAAACATAGAAATTACCATTCTCCTCTTTAGCCAATTAATATGGACTAAAACATTAAGTCAACAACAGTGCTTTTTACCTTAATGGTATGAGATTGAGAAGTTTTAGAATGGTTTCGCCGGAAGTACTCTTCTGGACATCTTTCCATGATCTTATGTTCCCTACAATAGGGCAACCAATTCCTAGCAAACTTAGCTGCCTCCATTAGAGCAAAAAGAATGAGCTTTGAGCCTCCATCATCCGATACGTAGACCGAAAGTTTCTCCGTAGGATAATCATAGGCCAATACAGATAAAGCAGTGTTAACAGTAGTTAATGGTGGCTCCTTGAAGGGATCCGCAGTGCATATAAATATGTCAAGTGCTGGATAATCTTTTTTATCAATCAGTTTTTCGAGCTTTTCGGGAAACTCTTGACGTGTAATTGGGTGCATGAAAAATGATTGTGATGTGAACCACATGAATGCCAAAATCAAATCAGAAATTAACATGAAAATGAATATGGTTAAGGAAATGAAGCTAGGAGAAACTGTAGTTATTCTGAGAGAGTGGTGGTAGAACAAGGCTATGATAGCAAATGCATATATAGCTGCAAACACACGGTTAAAAATTTTGCGTCCATACATAATCTTGAGGGAGTGAAGAGATGATTCCACCATTTTGTTTGGAGAAAATAAGAGAACGTTGCAAAAGCTAATTTAGAAGAGAAATTGTAAAAACGGTATTCTCTAATATTCTCAAGTCACAAGCACAAGGGGCTAATTGCTACAGCAGTACTATACTGCGTGGTAGGTCAACTGCGTAAATGCTGGCAGAGGACCACATACATATAAACGGCGAGCAGAAGGCATATAATTTGAGGAAAGAAGAGACAGTGGAACGGTCAATTTTTCTCTGCCATGCTCGATTCTCTCAGCTACATATTTTTTTTTCTTGCCACTAGATTCTAGGTTTCCGAATCTTTGTATTATTTTATCATCTAAAACGCAAAATTCTTGTCAAATACTCCATCTGCTTTATTGAATTGGTAACAAACAAATGAAAATTTTGAGATGTACAAAATAAGTTATAAATATTTATGTGATTATAATTCATTTTGTTAAAGTTAAAATAAGAATTTTGTAGCTAAATTGTTTACAAATTTTAAAAACTCTTATGCTAAATCAATAATAGAATATCGCCACATTTGGATGAAATGTCATATCCAAAAAAGTAGAGTCGAACTTATTCCCTTGCTTTAAGCCTCGTAGATTTATTAGTTTGTTAACTGCACAGCTCGATCGTCGTGCAGATCATGTTACTCACAAATCGTAATATTATGATGTTTCAATAGTACAATATAAAAGATCCTTATTCACGACCACATGATCATTTATTCTTCCGTTTTTGTTTTTTTCCTTAAATCCATGTTGGTTGATTGTAGTTAAATCGTAACAGTACAAAACCATATCTTTGGTGAGTTTTCCTATTACTCAATTTGCTGAATGCAAATAATGGATCTCATTCTCTTTCTTTTCTTTCTTCTTGTGGGGACAAAAGGAATCAATTCAAGTAGCATCTGTGATTGCTAGCGGCGGTACAATTAGATTGATGTAGCATAAATGATCGCTCGCCGCTGTATCTGATTGTAGAATTGATTGTCTAAATGTAAACGGTCACTCAGCAAATGAAAATTATCTAATACAGTAATATTTTTATATTTCGTATCACAAAAGTTTATTTTGGTTGTTTCACTCAGAAGGTCACTCAAGCCAGAGAGTAATATATCGAACCACTTTTAGAGGAAAGAGTGCAAGGCCTCGTACTTTTTAAACTTCACTGAACTAATTTTCTCCTAAATAAGTTGTGAAGTTTACCCCGAGGCACATCCATACTCGCAAGGGAGTGCAAAGACCCCAAAGCAATGATAAAAACAAGGCTGAAAAAATTGAAATATTTTATAGGACTTGTGCCACAAGTCCACCACTGGTTACACTTGCAAAAATATTAAAACTCGGCTCGAATGAGAAAACTTTAAGAGCCCAAAACAAGCTCCACCATAGGCTCATTGCACAGTTCAGGCCCTAAGCAGTGTGCTATGACGGGCGAAGTGCACCAAAGGCCATTTTTGGCAGTGGTCTTTGGTTTGAGACAATTTTTTTTATTGGTTTTATATGAGAGACCACTTTTTGGAACTTCAATTCTTTTGGAAAACTTCACACAAGTTCAGCCCACAAGGATTGAAGTTCAACTTCAGCGTACCACAAGGATTGAAGTTCAACTTCAGCCCACAAAGGTTGAAGTTTACGCATCTATACCTAAAAGTTCAGTTTTCAGTTCTTACAAATTGAAGTTGAAACTTCATAATTTAGGCATGAAGTTCAACCCATCGCACAAAAATTGAAGTTCCAAAAAGTAGTCTCTCAAGTAAGACCAATAAAAATGTGGCTTCAAATTAAATACCAATAACAAAAGTAGCCAGTGGGTGAAAATTTTACTGCTATGACAGGCCTGTGGCACGCCCGTCCTGAAATATAAATGCAAAAATATTCGGGGAAAGAGCAACTCTCTTGTTTAGATGTTTGTATGGGCCTAAATCGGTTTAGGTACACAAATCGAATTTGGATTCGAATATAAACAGATCTTTGTATCAAAGCTTGAATAAACGTGCAAAAGTAGAGGTAAATGCGTAAAAGTAATTTGATTTCAATATATGGATGTTGAGTACAAATTTGGGCAGAGTTTCAGTATATATTTCTGAATACCTATTACATAAAGTGAACTACTATTTATAGGTATAAGCTTTGCCCACGATCTCCACTCTCTGCTGCCACGTCGTCCCACGATCTTGGTGAGTAATGGCTGAGTTAGTGGGGTGAAGTAATGGGCTACAAAGCCGCTTGAACCGAGGGGATCCACCGAGGTGAGAGCTGACGACCTCGGTGGCTTGGCCCTGTTGCTTGACCGAGGTGAAGGTTACCGAAGCTCAGCTCGCGGCTCGCCTTCGGTGACGCATCCTCGGTTTCAAGGCCTCGGCGATTTGCTCAATCGCTTCGGCCGTTGTTTAGTCGTGACGTGTTCGGTCGTCTAAGATTTACGTGACCGAAGCAGATCGCCGAGGGTCGATTTTTACCCAATACAGATAGTCCCCCCACTCCTCGGTTCCCTACCGAGGTAACCGAGGAGTGGAATGAGGTTTAGCGGGAAAGAGACGTGGCTCGTTCTTATCCAAGCGTTTCAAAAGTTGTCAACGGTTCGCGTCCCATCAGGTCACTTGTTGTGGACACGTGGCATTCATCCGTTGGACCTTTGAACTTCCACGCCGAAGTCCTCGCTTCTCCCAACGTTATAATGATGACAGTGACATCATCGCCTCTTAATCTTCCATACCTATAAAATGGGCGTTTTGTTGAACATTTTCTTCACTTTTTCTTGAACGATCAACAGTGCAAAAAACTCCATAACTCTTCCAAAATCTTTCCAAGTTTCCGATCAACAGTGAAAACTCAGCTTTTATTTCTACCACCATGTCTACAACCATTTCTAGACAAGACTCTAGCGACTCTGGCGAGAGAGCCAGAGCTGATCAACTCGCTGCCATCACCGCCAGTGGTGAATTTGTTGCCACCGTGCTGCCGCTTCAAATGGTGGAAGCGGAGGGCGGTGAGGAGGTGACCTCCGACGTCGGCGCCTCTGGGCGGCGGAGGCACAGGGTTAGGCATGAAATAGCCGCTGGGGACGATGATGTCAGTTTAGAAGAAGAAGAAACTGTACATGGGGAAGAAGGCGCCGAGGGCGACAATGCCGCGGGCGGTGGAGAGAAAGGGATTGCTACTGAGGGGGGATCTTCGGGCCCTGTGATTCCCCTCGAGCAAGAACTCGAGCCACATCAGATAATCCATTCCCATTTTGATAATTCCAAGGACTTGAAATTGCAAACTCAGACGGCTGGGCAAGAGGGGAAGCATAGGAATGTTCCCGTGAACACCACCCCAACCCTCATAACTCAAGCTCACATTGAGCGGGTTCGGAGGGAGTGTCGATTTGAGTCCGAGGTCAAGGTTATCATCCCCGATCCAGCAAGCAGGGTATGCCATAACATCGAGGGTATGTCTTTTGCTTATACTTACCCCTTCACCATCGGCTTCTCCCTTCCAGTCCACAAAGTCATCGATGACTTCTGCCGGGCCTATAATTTGTGCCTGGCCCAACTTGGCCCCGGTGTCTGGAGAGTCGTCCAATGCATGGATTGGCTGAGCAAAGAGGCGAAGGTGGACTTCACTTTGCAACATCTTATTTCTCTTTACTACCCTTACTTCCACAAAGCCGGGGTAGTGGCGCTCAACAACCGAGGCAAGTTTGCCCTCCTCCACAAGAGTGAGGACCACGGAGACCGAGGCTGGAGTGAGCGGTACATCTTGCTGGAGACCAAGGTCTTATCTACCGAGCCCAATTTCCCCGAACGGTGGAATAACACACATAAGTACCTTTCTTCTTACATTTTGCTCCTCGGTGGCTATCAACACTTTACTGATCTTGTCTTTCTATTGTTTTTTCAGCCAATAAGGTGGACATCGTGCCCCCGGCGGGTTTGACCGCATGGGTCAAAGCGATGACCGGGGCTCTCAAGCGCCCCATAAGAACGTGGATGAAGATGGCCGCCGAACATGGCTGGCAGTGCAAGAGGCATGGTGAGTTTTGAATGAAGCTTTGATAGGTGGGTCACTTTGGATTTTGATTTTGTTTTTCTGAGCTCTTTCCTCGGTGCTAGGTTTTCCCAATCGTGCCGCCAACACTAAGAAGAGCAAGAAGAAAAAAGAGGAGAAAAGGAAAGAGGGAGAAGAGACCGAGTCGGATGATGATCTGGCTGCGGTGGCGGCAGTGGCGGGAGAATATAAGGGATTGAAGGCTTCCAAGTCTTCAAAAACTTCCAAGGGAGCCCCCGATCAAGGAACTTCCAAAGGTAACACTTCTCCTCGGTTCATGTAGTGAATTAGCATTCCTTTTCCGTTTTCTTAAACATACTTTTCCCTTGATCGCAGGCGTGAAGCGGAAGAGGGCTACCTCGAAAAAGCCATCCCGCTCGGTGACCCCTCGTACCGAGGTGGAGATCCCTCGCCAGCCCGAAGCGGCAACTGAAAGGCGCCGAGGACTGGTGGACGATTCCGAAGACGAAGCTTTTGGGGCTTGGACTCAATGAGAGGTTGATGTTATCGACCTTGAGGGCCATGAACTTGAATCCGCCTCCGCTGCGGAGAAAGCCAAGGGTAAGGCTAAGGTCACCGAGGCGGGTACTGCTGCATTCGTTGGGGAGGCTGGCACCGGATCAGTAAGAGCGCACTCCGAACTCGCGAGGATTTCCTCCTCGGTGGGGTCTTATCGGAAGCTTGAAGTGCCAATCTCTTCAAACCTACTTGGTTGCAGCCCCGAGGACCTTTCAAGGCTTACGCCTTTGCTAGGGCCAACCGAAGACAGGCTCATGCAAGATTTTACCTCTGGCCAGTTATACAGTACCCTGGCCTCCAACGCAGTAAGGGTAAGTTTTGTCATACTTGAAATTCAAAAGGACCAAAGAATTTTAACTTACCTTTACCTTCGGGCTATTTCTAACTTCGGTTTGTTTGTTTTTTGTTTAGACCTTCATCCTCTCTCTGAAAGCCGTCGAGGTTGAGTCCTCGAGGACTGCCGAGGTTCTGTGCGTATCTCGCTTATGGGACCAGCAAAGGGATAAATTCAACGCCCAGATAGCTTTGCTGAAAACTGATCTAGCCAAGTCCCAGGCCGATCTACACGAAGCCGAGGCGAATTCCGAGGCCAAGATTAAGATCCTCAATGATGATTTTCAAGCTGAACGCTCGAGGTTGGATGAAGAGGTCGCGAGGTTGAGTGATGAGCTGTCTCGAACCAAAACCGAGGCTGTGAACATGGCCACGAAGCACCACGAGCAGTTGAAGGATCACCTGCTTCATATCAAGAAGCTAGAGGGTGAAACTTCCAAACTTTCAGCCAAAGATGCTCAGATTGCGGCCCTGAAGGATGAAATCGCCGATCGAAAAGATAGGGCTGCATTTAAGGTAAAAAGAGCCGAGCTAGACAAGCGGTGGGCCATTATCAAGTCTCGGCTAAGGCTGCTCAAGCGATGTCGCACCGGGGAGATTGATCTGGATGAAGAGATTGCCAAAGCCGAGGTGAAATCAGCGGAGGCTCAAGCGATCATTGATGAGCTTCCATCAAGTGAAGCTTCGAGCGGCGATGAAGACGAAGAAGAAGATGAAGATGCCGAGGGGGGCTCCGGGGATGGAGGTGATTCTCCCGAGGCGTAAGCCGCTTATAGCACTTCTTTGCAAGCCTTCAGGCTTTTAAGTTTGGACTTTTGGACCTTCGGGTCATTTTTGAATGTAAATGTTCAGCCCTCGGGCCTTTAATGAAAGTTTTTACATCTTTTACTTCGTGTGTTGGTTTTTTACATATACCGAACACTTTGATGCGAATTTTAATGTTTGCTTGCAAGACTTAAGTAGAGTTTGACCGATGCAAACTTAGGACGACGTCTCGCCCTCGAGTCGATGCATTGCGCGGTTTCAAAATGTAAAGAGTTACACAGATAAAATGAGTGCAAACAAAGTCGTTTTATTGATATCGGCGAGCCAAAGGCTATGTACAAAAAACCAAGTCAGAGCGGACCTTGGGTAGAAAAAGTAAAAAACTTTCAATGAAAATATGCCGCTATCGGGCTAATTACAATGCACTGAATCTAATCCTCGGGCGTCAGTCCCCGGTTATCGGATAGATAAGCTTCGGTTGGGAGGCTCGATGTCGACCTCGCCATCAACCCTTCTCACTCCCCCCAGTGTTCGGTTGTGAATCTTGATGAAGATTCGAGCACTGGAGTCGGTTCAGTTCGCTTCCTGAAAAGGTCAAGCAAAAAGATGGGACGAGGAGTAAGTTAGTACATTGTTACTATCAATGCCATGGGAGCGTTGTTCGGCTCGAGGCTGTTTAAGTTAAAAAGAATTGAAAGATATTTACCTTGGCTAAAAGTAGTATCGCTTCAGATGAGAGACATTCCAATTCAGAGGTTCGGGTTCGCCTTGAAGAGACTCGATTTGGTAAGAGCCTTTTCCAACGATTGCCTTGACCGTAGGGTCCTTCCCAATTTGCAATTAGTTTTCCCCCGTTGTCCTCCTTTGTTGATTGGTTAACAGTTTTCAACACATAATCTCCCACCTTGAAATCTCTAAATTTAGCCTTCTTGTTGAGGTAGGCCTCGATCTGCCTTTTTTGGGCAGCAAGCCGAACCAAAGCTAATTCTCTCTTCTCTTCGAGCAAGTCTAGCTCAATGCACATCGCCTCTTGGTTGGCATCTTTGGTTGTATAAGCGTACCGAAGGCTTGGTTCGCCCACTTCTACTGGGATGAGAGAATCCATGCCATAGGCTAGTGAAAAGGGAGTCTCACCGGTGCTGTTCTTCTCAGTTGTTCGCATGGCCCACAGCACCCCATGCAGCTCCTCGGGCCAAGGACCTTTCTTCTCATCAAGTCGCTTCTTCAAATTTTCGATTATGATCCTATTTGAAGACTCAGCTTGGCCATTAGCACTTGGGTGATATGGAGTCGAGGCTATCTTTTTTATTCCCCATTGTTTGAAAAAGTCAGTGATAGCAGCCCTCATGAATTGTTTGCCATTGTCACAGGCGATCTCTTTTGGGACGCCGAACCTGTAGATGATATTCTTTCTAATGAAGTCGATTACTTGCTTTTGCTTCACTTCGGTGAGAGCTGCCGCTTCCACCCATTTTGTAAAGTAATTGGTCAACACTAAGATGAAACGAACACCACCTTTTCCTTTGGGCAATGGTCCCACGACATCCATTCCCCATTTCATGAAGGGCCACGGTGACACCACCGAATGAAGAGGCTCGGCCTGTTGATGAATCATCGGTCCGTGGCGCTGGCACTTATCACATTTTTGCACGAAGGCTTTCACATCAGCACTTATTGTGGGCCAATAATACCCAGCTCTTAGCAATTTACGCACTAAGGACTTTCCTCCCGAATGGTTGCCACATTCGCCTTCGTGCACTTCAGCCATCACATACCTTGCCTCGTCGGGGCCTAAACATTTGGCCATCGGGCCGCAATACAGTCTTTTGTACAAATTGCCCTCGATCAAGTGATACGAGGCCGCTTGAGTTCTCAGCTTCCTTGTTTCTTTTCTATTTTGGGGGACAGTCCCCGAGTCGAAGTAGGAGATGAATTTGCTTCGCCAATCCTAACGATTGTCCACGGAATTAACTTGTAATTTCATCTCTCTCATTTGTGCTGTTAGCAATCGAACCACCGAGTCAGTCCCCGAGTGGGCTTCATCGATTGCCGAACCAAGATTCGCCAAGGCATCAGCCTCGGTGTTCTCCTCCAGAGGGTATTTGCTTAATCTGCCATTCTTGGAATTGTGTTAAAATCCTTTGTGCTCGATCCAAGTATAGCTGCATCCTGGGCTCTCGAGCCGTATAATCACCAAGGACTTGGTTGACCACCAATTGTGAATCGCACCTTAGTTCAATTCTTTCAACCCCCATTTCTTTGGCTAGCTCTAAGCCTGCTAGAGCTGCTTCATACTCTGCTTCGTTGTTGGTTACTTTTTTGAACCGAACCGAATGTCTGATTTTCTCCCCGGTGGGTGCCCTCAATACGGTGCCTAACCCCGAACCTTTTGAATTTGTTGCCCCATCGGTGTGCAGTACCCACAGTCCCGAAGGGGACCCTTTTGCCATTGAGTTCTCCTTTTCCGCCTCGGGCAAAATTCCAATGCTAAAATCAGCCACGAAATCCGCCAAGACTTGGGACTTAATGGCTGTTCGAGATTGATAAGTGATGTCATATTCACTTAACTCAACCGCCCATTTAGACAATCTCCCCGACAACTCTGGCTTATGCAATATATTTCTCAAGGGGAAAGTTGAAACTACTGCTATTGGATGGCATTGAAAGTAGGGGCGCAGTTTTCGAGCAGTAATTAGTAAGGCAAGAGCTAATTTTTCCAAGTGTGGGTACCTGGTTTCAGCATCGAGGAGTGTCTTGCTTACATAGTAGATGGGCTGTTGTTTGCCATCTTCCTCTCGAACCAGCACCGCACTGACTGATACCTCGGACACTGCTAAATATACCAGCAATGTCTCTCCTTCCTTCGGCTTGGCAAGCAACGGTGCGTTAGCTAGGTATTGCTTCAGATCTTTCAACGCCTGTTTACACTCCGGTGTCCACTCGAAGTGATTGTTCTTTCTCAGAACGGAGAAGAAGTTGTGGCATCGCTCCGAGGATCTTGAGATAAAGCGACTCAAGGCAGCGACTCGGCCAGTTAAGCGTTGAACCTCCTTTACCCCGGTTAACTCATCGGGGATTTCTTCAATGGCTCTGATTTTGTCTGGGTTGGCTTCGATTCCTCGTTCGGAGACGATAAAACCCAAGAATTTGCCTGATCCTACGCCGAAGGCGCACTTCTCAGGGTTAAATTTCATACCACACTGTCTCAATACAGCAAAAGCTTCCCTCAGATGATTCAAATGATCCTCGATTTGGATTGATTTGATGAGCATGTCGTCTATTTAGACCTCCATAGACTTCCCGATGTACTCTTTAAACATGCGACACACCAACCTCTGGTATGTCGCCCCGGCGTTGTTTAGACCGAAGGGCATTACTTTGTAGCAAAAGGTACCTCGGTCTGTGATGAACGAGGTTTTTTCTTCGTCCTTCGGGTCCATGAGAATTTGGTTGTACCCCGAGTATGCATCTAGAAAAGTTAATAGTTTATGTCCAGCCATGGAGTCTATTAACCTGTCAATTTGTGGCAGTGGGTATGAATCTTTGGGGCAAGCTTTGTTCAAATCAGTGTAATCCACGCACATTCTCCACTTGCCATTTTTCTTTGGCACCACCACAACATTGGCCAACCACTCAGGATACTTCACTTCTCTGATGAAACCATTTTCTTGCAGTTTTGCGGTTTCGTCTTCGATTGCCTTCTTTTTGACCCCGGCGTGAGGTCTCTTCTTCTGCTTCACCGGGGTAAACTTTGGGTCTACAGTCAATTTGTGGGTCATGATCTCCGGATCGATACCCGTCATGTCTGAGTGCGACCAAGCAAAACAATCGAGGTTGGACTTTAGAACTTCTATGATTGCTTTTTTCGACTTCGGGTCCAACTCCGAGCCGACAAATGCCTTCCTATCGGGGAAATCTTTCGATAGAGTGAAAGATTCCAACTCTTCAATAGTTGAGTCCTCGGCCTTTTGCTTCCGAGGCTCTTGAACACAAGCTGGAAGTTTTTCATCTCCTCCTCGGGCGTCCTCCCCGCTTGACCCCGAATCCTGTAGTTGCTATTGTTTTGGCCCAACCGGGGCGACTCTACTTTTTAGTGGAACTGAATAGCATTCTCTTGCTACTCGCTGCTCCCCCTTGATCGATCTAACCCCCCAAGGTGTAGGGAATTTGATCACTTGATGTAAAGTGGAAGGAACAGCTTCCATGGAGTGGATCCATGGCCTTCCGAGGATCACATTGTAAGCTAGATCCTCGGGCATAACTTGGAACAGTGTCTCCTTGGTAACCCCTTCGGCGAACGTTTTGAGTGTGATCTCACCCAAAGTCTTCTCCGTGGAGTTGTTGAAGCCAGCTAACACTGTTGACTTGGGAACAACTTCACCCTTTAACCACATCTTCTTGACGGCCTCGTAGCTAATTATGTTAACTGAGCTACCGGGGTCGATCAAGACTCTTTTGATATCGGAGTCATTGATCCTCAACATGATGACTAGCGCGTCGTGATGAGGGAACATCATCCCATCGCAATCATCGTCATCGAAAAAAATATCTTTGCCCGAGCCTCCCACTCGAGTCCTTTTCTCCATAGTGATGGAGAGCTTAGCGAACTTTTTGGCAGCGGCAAAGTTCACGCCGTTCACTTCGGATCCCCCAGTGATGACATTCACTACTCTTTCAGGGGGTGGAGCCCGAGGTGGTTGTCCGTCACCTCGATTCTTGGAAAAGTTGTCTTTTCCCTTATCAGTGAGGAAATCTGCCAAGACTCCTTTTTTCAGTAGGTGGGCCACCTCGAGGCGTAAGGCCTTGCAGTCCTCGGTTCTGTGGCCATAATCTGCATGAAATTCACAATGCAGATTCTGATCCCTTTTGTCCGCCGGGGTTCTCATATCTTTGGGAACTCTTACCCCGGCTGTCCCCTTGACAACGTCGACCAGCTCCGAGGTTGATATGTTGAAATTATAATCTTGGATCTGAGGAAGATCCTTTCTTGGGACCGAAGCGGAGCTCGAGGGATTTCTTTGGTTCATATTGGTTTGAACCTTCCCTCCAAGCCTTTGGCTTATATGAGAGGCTGGGTATGAGTTGCCGGGGTTGTTCCCCAACCTTTGAGTAACATGTTGCCTCGGTGAAGTGTAAGGTTCATACCTCCCCTTCGAATTATTTCGTGGCGCCTCGGCGCGATTTGAAGTATCACCTCGGTTCTGATAACCTCGGTTTTTGAACTCTGCCTCCTCCAATCTGATTTTGGAGTAAGCTCTTCTATGTAGATCCTCCCATGTCAGGACCTGATACTGTTGCAACTCTTTGCACAATTCAGCTGCAGCACCTGAGTTGCGACTATTGATACCCTTTTCGAATGCCATGATGGCCAAGGTATCATCCATTCGAGGCAACTCCATACGCTCAGCGTGGAATCGCTCGAGGAACTCTTTAAGTGGCTCACCAGAGCGTTGCTTCACTTCGCAGATATCCTCCTTCCTCTAGAGAATCTTTTGCGCGCCGGTGTGAGCCTTGACAAAGGCGGTGGATAGTTCTTTAAACGAGGAGATTGACCCCGCTGGTAAGCACAAATACCACCGAAGGGCACCTTTTTCTAACGAACTACCAAACTTCTTTAAGAACATCGACTCGAGCTGCGTGGATGTCAAGTTGTTGCTCTTTACCATGGACATGTATTCCCTAATATGCTCCTTGGGATCAGTTGTCCCATCATACTTTTTAAGGAATGTGAGTTTGAAACCCACAGGAGTTGGAGCTGGAGCAGCTTCGGGCTTATAGGGCTGCTCCCTATATTGCTCGATGTCGAGGTCATCTTCCTCCTTGCTTATCCACGGTATGCCTTCAAGACGCTTTTCCACGCGCGCCTCAATTTCTCTACTCATTCTTTCAACGTCGACCGAGGACGTTGTTTCAGCCACGGTAGGAAACGTCCCGAAGTGTGGCGATGCAGTTGGGTTATTCCCCGAGCCCCCAGACGTGGCTCCATTGTGAGGTCCCCCTGTTGTCGCGCCCGGAGGAACGAAAGGCGGGGTGCCTCCACCAGGAGCCGAAGGCTGAGCGCTGTTTGGGGCAGCGCTGTTTCTCACTTCCAACGAAGCGCGAAACTCGGCATTGATACTAGCTTGCTCATCCTGCTTACTTTGGAGAGCCCTTAGTGTGGTGACAACATACATTTGAAATTCTTCAGTTGCCATCGGGGTGAGGGGCTGTTGGTTCGTCGGAACGTCAGCCCGATCGTTGTTACCGCCGTTGTTGTTATCAGCCATAACGTTGAATCACAAATTTTTCGACAAAGAACGGATTTTGAACTTTGGAACAAAGCGTTACTGCTTCGATCCCCACAGACGGCGCCAATTTGTATGGGCCTAAATTGGTTTAGGTACACAAATCGAATTTGGATTCTAATATAAATAGATCTTTGTATCAAAGCTTGAATAAACGTGCAAAAGTAGACGTAAATGCGTAAAAGTAATTTGATTTCAATATATGGATGTTGAGTACAAATTTGGGCAGAGTTTCGGTATATATTTCTGAATACCTATTACATAAAGTGAACTACTATTTATAGGTATAAGCTTTGCCCACGATCTCCACTCTCTACTGCCACGTCGTCCCACGATCTTGGTGAGTAATGGCTGAGTTAGTGGGGTGAAGTAATGGGCTACAAAGCCGCTTGAACCGAGGGGATCCACCGAGGTGAGAGCTGACGACCTCGGTGGCTTGGCCCTGTTGCTTGACCGAGGTGAAGGTTACCGAAGCTCAGCTCGCGGCTCGCCTTCGGTGATGCATCCTCGGTTTCAAGGCCTCGGCGATTTGCTCAATCGCTTCGGCCGTTGTTTAGTCGTGACGTGTTCGGTCGTCTAAGATTTACGTGACCGAAGCAAATCGCCGAGGGTCAATTTTTACCCAATACAATGTTATTACGGCATATTTGAGATGTTTGGAAGAAGAAAAACAAAGAATTTGGTTATTCCATTCAAGGTAAGAATCGTATTAAGTTTATATTAATTGAGTCAATAAACACAATTATTAACATCAAAATTTCCGGACTTTAAATCTAAAATCTCAAGGATTCACCGACAATCCTAAAGGGTTGGGGTTTGAGGAATCAGGTAATCCCCCAACACTTAAACTTGTTAAATTATCTTTGGAATGTATTAGGAGTATTAGATAAAAAATTGGATAAAGTTATTGGTGGAAGTGAAAGTAACCATTTATGGCTATTTTGAAGTTTGATGGAGAAGATGGTGACGAGCGCAAAATACGATATAATGCTCGCAAGTTAAATATAGTATACTTTATGTATCTATCCCACAAACACTGGAATTGTTATCAATCAATTTGTTCTAGGCAATTAAAAACAAATAAAAGTTCAATAGTTGTTTATATCTAAAACAAGAATTAAGAATTATATAAGAGTAGAACGAGTAACTAAAGAACTTAGCCGAAGGATTAATGTAGGGAACTTGATTTGAACTAATTAGTTTAGATTTTCTGCTTGAGTTAATATCTATTCTTTACATAAATATTACTTCTCTCGAATATAATCGTCTGTCTCTAAAATCAATTAAAGTAGATCTTCTCTCGAATAACTATGGTCTAACAACTCTAGAAAAGCATTAAGAGTTCAATTGGTGTATGACGGATTTTAGAGATTTATAAGATGACGGATTTAGAAAGCATTATAAGATGACAGATTTAGAGATTTTGGTACTTCGCTTGAATATTTCAAAATTAATAATGCTTTTATAAAAAATTCGTCTCTCGAATAAACGGGCTATAGAAGACTATTTATATAATAAATTCTCCTTTTCAATAAATAAATAACAGAAATTAATTCAACCACATAATCAACTATATAACTCTCGAATATAATATAGTAAACCCAAACGATGTACCACCAACCATACACAAAAGATATTAAAGTGAAACTGGAACGACCCGAATTCTCGGCGAGTGTGATACCCTTGTTAAGGATTAAGTATCCCACATCGGCATAATACAGTAGTGATTTTGGGTATAAAAGTATATATGCCTTAAACCATAGTGAGGCGTTTTAAAGCCATGCGGGCCTAGGTCCAGAACGGACAGTATTACTAGTGGGCTTGGGCTGTTACAGATGATATCAGAGCCACTCCCTGTCAGCCTTGTCGATGCGGGACTTAGTTTAGTGTTGAGTCTAGGCGAATCCCGGTACGCGGGGCAAACCGGAGTGGTGAGTCTAGGCGAATCCCGGTACGCGGGGCAAACCTCAGCGAGGACGCTGAGTCTATAAGAGGGTATATGTAATACCCCACCTAAGGGTTAAGTGTCCCACATCGGCATTACACAGGAGAGATGCTGGGTATATAAGTTAACTGGCCTTAGACCATAGTGATGCGTTTTAAAGCCAAAAGCGGATAGTATCACTAGCGGGCCATAGTGACGTGTTTTAAAGCCGTACGGGCCTAGGCCCAAAGCGGATAATATCACTAGCGGGCTTGGGCTGTTAAAACTAGGCCGTGCAGGAATCCGACCACCTCCTTTAGACCTGTCGGGCGAACCCTATTGACTGAATCGATATAAATACCGTAGAATTATTTCGAGAACAAAATGAACTAACCTTAAGAACACAAGATACCTCCCAAGGACATACATATATACAAGCTGTCTAAATAATACAACTAACTACCCAAAATACACAGGTGCAGAGGTTTTCAAATCAGACATCTAAAAAGTCAAAAAAATATACTCTAACAGCCCAAGCCCACTAGTGATATTTTCTGTTTTAGGTCTAGGCCTGCACGGCTTTAAAATGCGTCACTAGGATCTAAGGCATGTGTACTTAAATATCCAGGATCATTCCTGTGTTATGCCGATCTGAGATATTTAATCCTTAGCTGGGGTATCACATACACCCCCTCTTATGAACTCAGCGTCCTCGCTGAGCTTTGCCCCGCGTACCCGGGATTCGCCTAGACTCAGCACTGAGGTTTGTCCCACGTACCCGGTATTCGCCTAAACTCAGTTGAACTCTGACCCACATCGACAAGGCTAACACGGAGTGGCTCTCATACCATCTGTAAATAGCCCAAGCTCGCTAGTGATATTTTCTGCTTTAGGCCTAGGGCCGCACGACTTTAAAACGCGACACTAGGGTCTAAGGCATGTTTACTTAAATACCCAGGATCACTCCTGTGTTATGCCGATATGAGATACTTAACCCTTAGCTGGGGTATCACATATATACATCTCTCGAAGAGAGCAAAAATAAGATAAACTAAAATATCTATAGCTGGTGGCTTTAATGAACAAGATAGCTCATCGTAGACAGCTGGGAACGTACTGCTTTTCAATCACGACGCAGTTGGCTAGGTCCTGAGCAGAATCTGTTGAACGAAAAGAAAATACAAGAACATATAGGGAGTGAGTCACAAGGGCTCAGTAAGTAAGGAATAGCTAACTAACCCGAAATATAAGTAAGCTAGCCATGGAAACAGAACCAAACAACAACCAACAAATAAGCAATTCACATATTAGTGGAGCAGTCAGGTCCGACTAGTCAACACACACAATGGTATGAAATAAAATGAAGTATGATGCAATGGGGTCACATGTGCCCAAATGTCTGATAACCCTCATCAGTGCGACACTCTTATCACCACCGTGAGATACCTAACTCTGTATTAACCTGCCCCGACTCGGGACACTCATCGAGTCCGGTGGTATGATATATATAATTCGAGCAGAATACTCCTGCTCATGGAGCAGAATACTCATGCTCCTAGGGTAGAATACTCCTACTCCTGGGGCGGAATACTCCTGCACCCGAGAAAATATAAAGCTGAGGCAGAATACTCCTGCACTCAGTATATGACATAGAAACCCATAACCAGAAAACATAATACATATGAATGCATTTCAAGGCTGTAACGTAATAAGTACGCCCTGTAGGCAGCTATTCACGTAAAGAACGCGTGAATAGAATACCATAAGGCCTAAGGCCGTCAAAGAAATGGATATAATCACTTACCTTATTCCAAAATTAGCAGTGCTACTCAACAACCACTTTGTCCTTTGGATTTAATGCCAAACGATACCGCTCTATTCAATAAGCAGTAAAATATATCAAACAAGGCTAAAGGCTTCATTCCTTATGTCTTAGAACAAGCCGATCAGGAACCCGACACCTGATTCACATACCCAATACGCAGTCCAGGCCTACGTACATGGTTTAAAATCACATAACCGAACCCTAAATAAATTATATTTATGGGTTGCCTATAACTTCCCGTGCTTGAATATATAATTAATTTCATTATCGGGGTCCAATTAACCCTTTAAACTATCGATTTAACTTCTTAGAACGATGTCTAATATCCCTATTTCTACCGTTAAAATATATTCAAACACACGTAATAAACTGAAATAATGAATTAACATCATTACCTGGATGTTTCAGGGTCAAAATTTTATTTTTTTCCTTCTCCTTTTCCTTTCCTTTCTCTCTTTTTTCTGCCTTTTTTTTCGTTCTCTAGTTCTCTCCTTTGTTTCTTTGTTCTGTTCATTTTGCTTTAAGCTAAGCTAAGGGATTTTTATTCCTTAGCCACAGGCTCTATCTTTTCCTTTTTTTTTCTTTAATCTTTCTTTTCTTTTTGAAAACTTGCTACCATGACGAAAATTAAAATGGAACCCTAAAAAGTTTAGAATGACCTAACGTTTTGCATACAACTTATATAGAGCTCGTATAATATGCTCGCGAAGATGGAACTCGAATCCGATTCTCGAAACTCGAGATATGAATTAAACGAGAAATATCAATTCTTAACTTTCGAGATTTCAGCGGAAACTATCCAAACAACCTCGAAATTCACTTCCGAAAGTTCACACAGGTCACAAATGACCATTCAATCCTAACGACGCTTTCGAATTTTGAATCAGAGCTTATTCTCCATAATTAAGCTCGAAAACCTCTTTTTAAGATTTACCAACAACGGAAACTAAAACTTTCTTTCGATACCTACCAAACGAGATCTGATTTAGCTCAAATTTTACAGACAGGTCCTAATGGTTCTTAAAGAGATTTTAAGACATTTAGCACGCTAATCGAGTCCTAAATTCTGAAACGACTACCTAAGATCGTTTCATTCTCCTCCACTTAGACTCTCGTTTATCCTCAAACAAGCCAGAGTCTAGAGCCAATTGAGCTCAACTGATAAGAACATTTGAACGAACTTTTCTAGCCTATCAGCAGATACCATTACACAATTATGAAAGCAGAATCATAAATGAAGGACGAGAAGTTTTAGGCTTTAAAGATCAAGATCGAACCTGAATTATCAAAGAGGTACGGATACCTCTCATGCATACTATACTCAAGCTCCCAAGTATCCTCCTCGCGAGGACGATTATGCCATCGCCCTCTAACCATCAAAATTTTCTCCGAATGAAGCTTCCGAACATCACATGCAATTATAGCAACTGGAAACTCCTCATAAGCTAGATTCACATCTAGCTGAGCAGGATCTAACTCAATCACTTCGGAAGGATCCCAGATACACTGCCGAAGCATCGATACATGGAAAATTGAGTAAAATGGCATAGAAGCTGGAAAGTCGAGCCGATAAGCCACCTTACAAATATGCTTCTCGATACGAAAAGGGCCAATGAACCTGGGACTGAGCCTTCCCTTTCCTCCCAAATCTCTTTACACCCCGCACCAGCGACACTTTCAGAAATACCATGTCGCCGACCTCAAACTCTAACTATCGGCTCCTCCAATTCGAGTATGAAATCCGTCTGCTCTGGGTAGTCCCTAGACGATCCTGAATAACACAAATAACATCAAGAATCAGACAAACCATATCTGAACTCATCACCTCAATATCTCAAGACTCGAACCAACTGATAAGAGAACGACATCTATGGCCATGCAAGGCCTCAAATGGAGCCATCTAAATGGAGGACTGATATCTATTATTATAAGAAAACTTCGCTAAGGTCCCAATGGCCTCCGAAGTCCAATGCACAAGCTCTTAGCATGTCGTCCAGAACCTGCGACTGACCATCGGCCTGAGGATGGAACGTCGTGCTAAGCTGCACCTGGGTGCCCAACTCTCTCTGAAAAGACTGCCAGAACTGGGAAGTAAACTAGGAACCCCGATCTGAGATAATAGATACGGGAGTGCCATGCAACTTAACCACCTAATCAATGAAAATATGAGCCAATCTCTGAGCTGAATCAGCAGTCTTCACATGGATGAAGTAAGTTGATTTAGTCAGTCTGTCAACAATAACCCAGACTGAATCATGGCGTCGTGGGGTCTTCGGTAGACCGACTACAAAATACATTGTGATCTGCTCCCATTTCCACTCAAGAATGGGCAATGCCTGAGCTCACCCTTTCGGTCTCCGGTGCTCGAACTTAACCTGCTGATCGTTCAAGCAACGAGGCACATAATCAAACACATCCCTCTTTATCCCTTTCCACCAATATAGCTCTTGGAGATACCGATACATCTTAGTAATGCCATGATGAATAGAATAACGCGAGTTATGAGCCTCGCGGAGCACTGACTGCCTCAGATCTTCGACATCAGGGACACAGAGTCAATCATTAAATCAAAGAATACCATCAGAATCAAGCTCGAATGAGGAAAATCCTCTACTTAGGACATGACTACGCAACTCCTGCAAATATGGATCCTTGAATTGTCTCCCCTTAATCTGATTGACTAAGGAAGACTGAGCTGTAATACATGCTAGCACTCGGCTGGAGTCTGGGCGAAGAAACGCCGTCGCCAAGGGACTTCATATCTTAGGCCAAAGGTCTCATGTCAGCATAAAGTAAAGACATGATGCCCATAGACTTCCTGCTCAAGGCATCTGCTACAACATTCTCCTTCCCAGGATCATAGCGGATGGTGAGATCATAATCTTTAATTGACTCAAGCCACCTCGGCTGCTGACCATTAAGATCCTATGAGAGACAAGATACTGCAAGCTCTTGTGATTGGTATACACCTCACAAGGCTCGCCATAAAGATAGTGCCTCCAAATCTTCAGAGCGAAGACCACATATGCCAACTCTAGATCATGAGTCGGATAATTCTTCTCATTCGGCTTCAGCGTCTAGAAGCATAAGCAATCACCTTCCCGTGCTGCATAATAACACATCCAAGACCCACATGAGATGCATCGCAATAGACTACAAACTCACCAGTGCTGAAAGGAAGTGATAGTACTGGAGCTGAAGTCAATAAGGCCTTGAGCTTCTGGAAGCTCGCCTCACACTTATCGGACCATCGGAACTGAACCGCCTTCTGGGTCAGGCGAGTCAGAGGAGCTGCAATAGTAGAGAACTTCCTCCAATAATAACATGCCAATCCAAGAAAGCTGCGAATCTCCGTCGGAGTGGTAGGACGAGGCCACTTCTGCACTTCTTCAATCTTTTTCAGATCAATCTTAATACCTTCACTGGATACCACGTGACCAAAAAATGCCACGGAATCAATCCAAAACTCACATTTCAAGAACTTGGCATACAACTTACTATTATAGAGGGTCTGAAGAACCACCCTCAAATGATAATCATGCTCCTCGCAACTACGAGAATAGATAAAAATGTCATCAATAAAGACAATGACAAAGGAATAGAGAAACAACTTAAACACTTGGTTCATGAGATCCATAAAGGCGGCATGGGCTAGTCAGCTCAAAACGCATACTTAGGAACTCGTAATGTCCGTAACGAGTCCTAAAAGCAGTCTTTGGGATATCTAATCCCCGAATCTTCAACTGATGATAACCAGACCGCAAATCAATCTTGGAAAAGAATTTGGCACCCTACAACTGATAAAAAAATCATCAATATGAGGCAAGGGGTACTTGTTCTTGATTGTGACCTTATTTAGCTAACTCTAATCAATACACATCTGCATAGTCCCATCTTTCTTTTTCACGAGCAGAAAAAGGAGCACCCTACGGAGAAATGCTCAGCCTAATAAATCCCTTATCTAGCAAAGCCTGCACCTGTTTCTTTAGCTCCTTCAACTCTTACGGAACCATGCGATAAGGAGGGATGGAATCTCCATAGTGGTATCTCGAACCATGGCAAGATACGCTGAATACCTTTTATTCACCAATCGCCTCGCCTACAAGAAAGAGATAACACGCCCTGTAGGTGACAATTGAGAACCCTACCACACTACCAGCGCTGAGCTAGGAAGATATAATCGAATAGACTTGGCATGACAATCCAGAGTGGCGTAACATGAAGACAACCAATCCATGCCGATAATGAGATCAAAGCCGACCATATGCAAAACTAGAAGGTCTTCCAAGGTCTCACGACCCCAAGATACGGTACAAGCAGGATAAACTCGATCCACAATAGTAGTATGTGGAAAAAATATGCCACCTTCTATTACGTGGATACGAGTCCAGCTAGAGAGACTAGGCTTATCTTACAAGTCACCGGGCATAGAAAATACATGCCCACTCCTTGGGCCAACGACCGTCCAGGCGGCATGGCCATAAGACGCAGGGCATCATTCCACCGCCTTTGGTTTACAGTCTCCTAGTTAGGGTTTAAGTATACTCCACCGCCTTGAGTTATAAGCCCATGACCATATTAGTGTTTGTATTTTACCTTAATTAGGACTGGGTATCCACTATTATAAATACCCATCCTTACATTATATTGTACAACAGAACGATTCACCGCAGAATTCGGTTATTCTCAAGGAATAAGAATACTTTACTTTTCTTGCTTATTATTTATCTCTTTTACTTACTTTTCCGTCGTATCTACTGTATTGCTTGTGACCTCATTCTAAATTAATTGTTTAAACTTGCAATCGAGTTTAGGTATAAACATTTGGTGCCCACAGTGTGGCCCATGCAATTGTAGGTATTTTATGAAGGAAAAAAGGCGCAATCATATCTGATGATAGCAACAACGTTCCGAAGAGCACTAAAGACACAATAGATGAATCTGTGAAGGATCCTAGGGATCCTAGTGTGCAGCCTAAGGATCCCGTTAAACAACCAAAAGACCCTTCTCAGGAGCCAATCCATGTCGCCAGTGATAGGGAATGTGACCAACTGCCAGAAGGTAATTCTGAATTTAGAGGCTTTCTTGTTAATCTCCTCAACACTATGTTAGAACAAGCAGAGCAGAACTCGAACAACATGGTCTCAGAAGTTAGGAGTGATGTTTGCTGGATCGTCTCATAGGCCAACATACCCGCGAGGACCAATGCCCACAAACTATACACCAGCATCCGTCCCTAACCGAAGGCTAAACATAGATGCCGTCCCTGAAGGATCATCAACAGTAAAAAAAATCAAGACTTTAAGGGAGCGCCTGGTATCCAGGACCTCATAAAGTAGATGAAGACCATCCACAACTGGATTGGTAATGTGTCGGGTGCTCCAGCACAAGTTACCATGGTGGATGAGCAGAAATTTTACAAGCATGCTTATAAAGCAAGCGCTACGCCGGTCTACGTACCAAAAGTACTTCCGCCTGCCGGATAACTTGAAATATGATGGAACAACTGATCTGGATGAGCATATTGCTGTGTATTACATAGCTGTAAAGAGTAATGAGATGTACTCTGGTGAAGAGGTTTGGCTCAACTCTGACTAAAGGCGCCCTTGCTTGGTACACCCAGCTACCAATAGGCTTCATCGAATCATTCACTCAGATGCAGGACCTATTCAAGAAAGTGCATTCTGGTACCCGCAAGCAGAGAAACGTATAGAGGACATCTTCAAGATCCGTCAACGTGACGACGAACTACTGAAGGACTACCTTGACAGATTTCAGCTGGAATGCATGGAGCTTCCTCCAGTCCCTGATAATATTGTTGTAGTACTATTCGACAAAAGTCTAAACTCTAAGGGGTCGTTAGCTACCAGGGAATTGTAGTGGAGTTTGACTCAACATCTTTTGACAACATGGAGTGCATTACATCAGAGGTACACTGAAAAGCTTCACTTGGAGCCAGACCATTCCCAAAACCCTAAAGCTGAGCGAGGGAAGAGAGCAGTGAGTCTTTCTTTAGAAAGTAAGAGGTATGGAAGAAGAACCAAAAAAAAAAAAAAGTCTAGGCCAGGAGGGAATCGAAAAGAAGAGTAGTTCTCAGGGATCTGGATCCCCAGTAAAGCGGACAGAGTCATGCAGCTTCAGAGATTTTGGTTTGTGAGTCAACGCTGTGAATTTAGTTACCAATCACTTTGAAAACTAGGTCCGAGGATTCGATGGCCATCTCCTAAAAAGGAGCATGGGGAGAAAGGAAACGCCTTATTGTTATTTTCACCACAGCGGTGGCCATGCAACGGTTAATTGCAAGGCCCTGATGATCGAGATCGAGCACCTATTGAAAGAAGGAAACCTCAAAGACTTGAGTGAAGAAGGACCACGCCGTTCGAGAGCACCAGAATTTGAACACTTGAGGACCATCAATGCAATCATCACGGTTCTGAAATCAGCCACACACTGGGGGACTACAAAGTCTGGGAATTGCTCAGTCCAATCACGTTTAGCCCGGAGGAAGAACGAGAGCACAAGAGTGACCTCGTAATTTCCATTGACGTGTCCGACCTCCGCATCCAGCGAGCTCTGATTGATCCGTGGAGTATCATGAATATTATTCAGATGGAGATGTTGCAGAATACACACCAACACCACCAAGTTGCTTCAAGTTCTCTAACATAGTTAGCTTCAATGGCTGTCGAGAAGAACTTGTTAGGGAAATAGCTTTATCGGTCCATATACCGGGCGTGACGAGCATTACTCCCTTCTAGGTGCTGAATAGCAACCTGTATTATGACGTCATCTTGGGAAAACCTTGGATACATAACATTAAGGGAATACCCTCAACACTCCATCAAATCTTCAGTTATCCTACTTCACATGGGGTTAATGACTTATGGGGTGAGCAGTGTTCACTTGGAGAATATTATCCTACTTATTGTGTGGGCAAAAATACGTCACCTACTATTACCAAGATACAAATCCAGTTGGCAAGACTAGACTTATATTACAAGTTACCATGCTCTAAGAATACACTCTTGTTCTACGAGTTACGACCGTTCATGTGGTACGGGCGTAGGAAGAAGGGCATACATCCTGCCACCTTAGGGTTATAGTCTCCTAGTTAGGGTTTTGTATTTAGCACCGCCTTGAGTTATAGGCCCATAACCTTATTAGTCCGGTATTTTACCTTAGTTAGGACTGGGTTTCCACTATTATAAATACCCCTCCATACATTGTATCGTACAACAGAGCGATTCACCACAGGATCTGGCTATTCTCGAGGTATAAGACTACTTTACTTTTCTTGCTCATTATTTCTCTCTTTTATTTATTACTTTTCCATCATATTTACTGTATTTCTTGTGACTTCATTCTAAATTAATTGTTTAATCTAGGCGACCGATTTTAGGCATAAACAGTTTGATGCCCACCATGGGATCTAGGAAATTATAGGTAATCTACAAAGGAAAATGCGAAATCATGTCTGATGATAGTAGCAATATTCTGAAGAACACTACAGACGCATTAGATGAATCCATGAAAGATCCTAGTGATCCCAGCGTACAGCCTAAGGATCCCGCAATCGAAAGACCCTTCCCAGGAGCCAGTCCATGTTTCCAGCGATGGGGAAGGCGACCAACCGCCAGAAGGTAATTTGAATTTAGAGGATTTCTTGTTAATCTCCTCAACACTGTGTCAGAACAAGCAGAGCGGAACTCGAACAACATGGTCAAAGGGATATCTCAGAACTTAGGAGCGATGTTTGCTGGATCGTCTCAAAGGCCAGCATCCCTGCAAGGACCAGCTCCCATGAACCGTACACAAGCATCCGTCCCTAACCACAGGCTAAACATGGATGCCACCCCTGAAGGATCATCAACGATCAACAATCAAGACCTTAAGGGAGCACCGGACATCCAGGACCTTATAAAGGAGATGAAGGCCATCCACAACCAGATTGGTAATGTGCTGGGTGCTCCACCCCAAGTTACCACGGTAGATGAGCAGAAAATTTACAAGCATGCTTACAAAGCAAGCGCTTCACCGATCTGCATACCAAAGAACTTCCGTCTGCCGGATAACTTTAAGTATGATGGAATAATTGATCCGGATGAGTTGCTGCGTATTACATGGCTGTAAAGAGTAATGAGATCACCGAGGAAGAAATTCAATCTGCTCTGGTGAAGAGGTTTGGCTCAACCCAAAGGTGCCCTTACTTAGTACTCCTAGCTACCAATAGGCTCCATCGAATTATTCACTCAGATGCAGGACCTATTTAAGAAAGCACATTCTGGTGCCCTCAAGAGGAAGAAGTGCATGGAGGACATCTTTGAGATCCGTCAGTATGAAGACGAACTGCTGAAGGACTATCTTGACAGATTTTAGCGGGAACACATGGAGATTCCTTCAGTCCCCGATAATATTGCCTTGGTAGCCTTTGTAAAAAGTCTGAACTGGAAAGGGTCGTTCACTACCATGGAATTGTAGTGGAGTTTGACATAACATTCTGTGATAACATGGAGCGCATTGCAATAGAGGTACACTGAAAAGCTTCACTTGGAGCCAGACCGTTCTCAGAACCCTGAAACTGAGCAAAAAGGAAGAGAGCAGGGAGTCCCTCACTAGAAAGTGAGAGGGACGGGAGAAGAACAAAAGAGAAAGTCCAGAACCAGGTAGGAATGAGAAAGCAGAGCTGTTCACGGGGATCTGGATCCCAAGAAAAGCGGACAGAGTCCTGTAGCTTCAGAGATTTTGGTTTGCGAGTAAACACTGTGGATCTGGTTGCCAACAACTTTGGAAAACTAGGTCTAAGGGTTCGCTGGCCGCCTACCATAAAAGAATAAATGGGGAGAAATACAACACCTTATTGTGATTTTCACCATAGTGGTGGCTATGCGACAATTGATTGCAAGGCCCTGAAGATTGAAATCGAGCATCTATTGAAAAAGGGACACCTCAAAGACTTGATCAAAGGAGGACCACGATGTTCGAGAGTTCCAGATTCTTAAAACTTGAGGACCATCAATGCAATCTTCACGATTCTGGAACTAGCCACAACATGGGGGACTACAGAGTCGGGGGAATTGCTCAGTCCGATCCCGTTGACACGACCCAAAATTTGGCTAGGCCGTGCGGGTACCCGACATCCTCCACTAGACCCGTCGGGCGAACCCTTACTGATTAAATTAGGAAAATAAATATAATTCAATTCATAAATAAGAACAAGACTTAGAAAAAGTACAGACATGCTAATACCTCTAAGCTGTACAAATGAAATTACAGCTGACTACCCAACATACTAGGTTTAGGGCAATCCAGACTAGACATCTAAGAGTACAAAAGAAGACAGCTACCTCCTGAAGGGAGCAAAATGCAGCTGAAATAATAAACAATAAACTGGTGGCCATCAAGAATACAAGCTGGCTCACCCTGACATCTGAAGTCGTCTTCGCTTCTGAACAACGTGGCGAACTCAATTCTGGAGAGAACCTGTCGAAACGAAATAAATAGACAAGAACAAACAAAAAATAAGGGTGAGTCAAAAGGACTCAATAAGTGGGGCAAACTAGCCACCTCAAAGAATAGGATAGCTAGCCAGGGAGAAGAAAACAAATAAACCAAATTCCTCTTATTTAAATTATAAAAAGGCAGAGCCAGATAATAACTGGAGACACGTATGGGATCATAAACTCATAAAGAACCAGGGACATAAGATAGACGGAACATATAGGTATTCCGAACATATCAAAAATCAGAAATACATACTGTTGTGGCGTGCAACCTGATCCATATATTTATACTGTTGCGGCGCGCAGCCCGATCCATATATTTATACTGTTGCGGCGTGCAACCCGATCCATATATTTATACTCTTGCGGCGTGAACCCGATCCATATATTTATATTATCGCGGCGCGCAACCCGACCCATATATTTATACTGTTGCGGTGTGCAACCCGATCCATATATTTATACTGTTGCAGCATGCAACCCGATCCATATAACTAAAGCATATAAACAAATTAAGGACACTAAATAGCCAAAAACGTATAGGCAAACTGAAATATGTCCACAACATGGTATACATGCCACATACACAAAACACATCACAATAGTCACACACTAGTCAGTATGCAGCGCAATGAGATGAGATGAATGCAGTATGATGCAATGCAGTCACATGAGCCTGATGCCTTCATCGGCTCGGGACTCTCATTGATTACCGGGAAGTGTATGCAATAATGATCCTTCAGCGGCTCGGGACTCTCATCGATTACCGAGAAGTATATGCAATAATGATACTTCACCGGTGCGGGACTCTTATCGCCAACCGGAAAGTATATGCAATAATGACCTTTCACCGGCTCGGGACTCTCATCGATTACCGGGAAGTATATGCAATAATGACCCTTCACCGACTCGGGACTCTCATCGATTACTGGGAAATATATGCAATAATGACCCTTCACCGGCTCGGGACTCTCATCGATTACCGGGAAGTATATGCAATAATGATCCTTTACCGGTGCGAGACTCTCATCGCCAACCGGGAAGTATATGCAATAAAGACCCTTCACCGGCTCGGAACTCTTATCGATTACCAAGAAGTGTATGCAATAATGATCCTTCACCGGCGCGGAGCTCTCATCGCCAACCGGGAAGTATATGCAATAATGACCCTTTACCGGCTCGGGACTTTCATCGATTACCGAGAAGTATATGCAATGCTCAAAACTAGAATGCAATGCTCATATGCTTAATGTAATACCAACAAAATGGCATAACATATAATATACAATATAAATTCAAAGCTAAGGCGTAATGAGTACGCCTATCGGCAACTACACACGTAAGGAACACGTGGTAAAATATCCACAAGGCAAAGGGCCTCCAAAGAAATGGATACAAACAGTTACCTTATTTCAAAGTGCTACTCAACACCCGCTTTATCCTTTTGATTCACTGACCAAATGATCCTGCCTATTCAATAAGCAGAGAATATATCAAAATAGGTTAAAAGCTTCATTCCCTACATCTTAGGGCAATCTAGTAAGGAACCTGATATCCTATTCATATACGCAATACGCAGGCCAGGCCTACGTACAGGGTTCAAACTTACATAACCAAACCCTAAATAAATTACATTTATAGGTTGCCCATAACTCCCTGAGTACGTACATATAATCAATTCCATTATCGGGATCCAATTAACCCTTTAACCTATCAATAGAACTTATTAAAATGATGTCTAATATCCCAATTTTTACCGTTAAAATATATTCAAACACACGTAATAAACTCAAATAATTAATTAACATCATTACCTGGATGTTTCGGGGGGGGGGGGGGGGGTAACCGTTCTATCTTTCTCCGACTCTTTTCTCATTTTCTAGCATTTTTTCCGTTTGCTTCTCAGCTTTCCCGTTTTTTTTTTTTTTTTTTTTTTTTTTTCTGTTTGTATTAATGTCGTGCAGCTGTAGCTAAGGGAATCCCTTAGCCCAGCGCCATTCTCATTTTCTTTTTCCTTTTTATTTTATATTTTCTTTTTTTTAATAATTTCTTTACGTTTCCGTGAAAATTAAAACGGAACACTACAAAATTAGAAATAATTCTAAATTTCTCGAACAAGTTATACAATTTATTTGTAACATACTCGCTAAAGCGGATCTCAAATCGAACTCCCAAAACTGAAGATGCGAACTGTAACGGAAAAGATCAAATTCTTTAACTTTCGGCATTTTAACGGAAAGTATACGAATGAGCTCGAAATTCACTTCCGATAATTCGCACGTGTCACAAATAATCATACGAACCTAACGGCACTTTCGAATTTCGAATTGGAGCTTATTCGCCAAAGTTGAGCTCGAAACCTCTTTTTAATATTTATCGACAATAGAAAAACTGAAATCTTCTTAAGATACGTACCAAACGAGGTCAGATTTAGCTCAAATTTTACAGACAGGTCCTAATAGACCTTACGAAGATTTTAAAATTATCGGCATGCCCATCGGGGTCCTAATTCCCAAAACGACTACCTAAGGTCGTTTCATTCTTCTCCACTTAGACTCTCGTTCGTCCTCGAACGAGCCTAAGTCTAAAGAAAAATTTACACAGATAACTACAGAACTTGAAGGACCTTCATAAAATATTCCACGTACATTATCTTATAATTATAGAATACACGCACATCGAACTCTTGGAATAAAACATATCTAGATAATATCAGTTGACCCTTCCTTGATTATGAGAGAAGAGTTCTACATATTTGGAACAAGGATAGATGGAACTCCGGATGGATTAATATGATTTTACTGACAATTACCTCTTCAATAGACTTTTCGATATAGAACAGGTCGATGAATCTGGAATTAGCTTACGCTTCAGCAATGCCTTAGAGATCTAACATTAGCATTCAGTATTGGAGGAAGACTCCTTCACTTAGAGCATAAACTCTTAAAGTTAATTTAAGTAAAAATAGCCATCCTCGCATAATCTATTGGACTAAGGAAGACTTAGCTAAAACCATAACGCGGCTCAGATCTGAGCTACCAAAATACCCTCTTGAGTTGCAAAACAGCTGCAACAATCGAATTCACAATTGCATGCCCTTGCCATAAGAACCAGCACCTGGTGGATCAATTCAGCGGCCAAATGACACCTCTCATTAACCTTAGTAGCCTTAAATTATAATGTGCATACCTGGCTACCCTGATACGCACTCTGGCTCAACACAGGGAACATCACAAGCGGCTACTAACCGCCCAAACTCACTAGTGCCGGAAGAAGAATAGATTGCAATGAACTGAGGATAGAAATAATTAGACCTTCGGGAAGCTCGTCTTCTAATTTGCTTGGCTACCAGAGCTAGACTACTTTCGAGTCATGCTAGCCAAGGAATCGCAATTGAAGAAATAGACATTAAATGAGCTTTATGGAACAACATTTATGCCAATTTAATTCTCCTATAAGAAGGAAACTCCAAAAATTTACCAAAAACCTTTTATAACTAAGACAAGCTCATAGAATAACATGACTCTACTAGCGTCTCGAACCAAGAGGAGATACACAGATCGAATTTTACTAATCACTTTTACACCGGAAGAAACAATGACACTTTTTGATGGCGATGAATTAGAATCCCATCATCCAACAACGCGAAATTCCGAGAAGAGAGAGAAACTAATTTGACATAATAATAGAAGGTGGCACGATAAGATGCCAAACAGACACTACCGACACTCACTGTCAAATATCTCATATTTAAACCAGATAAATTAGTAGGGTCTCAAAAATGCCAAGAATAAATCATACCAGAAGCTCGCCCCTCTACCACAACCGATTCTTTATAGAAACAATATCCAAGGAAACCATGGAAACATGATATGACAAGCCATTTCTAGATCGATCAGAAGAATCAGATCTTACTCACAAATAAGGGAAGAAGAAATACATGGGTCTACTACATCGGATGCCTCAGCATCCTGCCAGACTGCCAGTTCGGATAACCACCTTTGAAGAACCACTGCCACCACGCTCTCGACCTCTACTGGATGGTGGCATTTCTCTGGCTGATTGAGATCTAAATAAAATCTCCTGCGACTGTGCAGGTGCCCGATGACGAGGGAAGGATGACTGCCTACTTGACGAAGGAAAGGAAAACTCCTCAAAAGATAACCAGACTCATGACAATGATAACACCTTTCCGCTGAAAATGGAAGCATGAAAGATTGTTGAAAGCTACAAAGAGAAAGCTGAGTCTAATCTTGATGAACTACTCATACATTCTGAGAATCACGCTTTACAAGCTGAGATAACCTGGCAAGTAACCTCCCAAAATAATCAGAATTTTAACCTCCAAAGGAGGTATGGTGCCCACCAGGGCCGTGAGATCTCTTGCTCTCCCGCTCTAACTTATGATATACCTCATACCTCCGAGCAATATCAACAATAACATCAAATGAAGTCAGAACCTCAATTGCTCGAGCCATCTATGATCTCAAGGAAGGAGAAAGGTCACCAATAAATCTTCAAACCTTCTCGAAAGGTTCATGGACTAGTTCTAGTGCATATCTAGCCATCCTAAAGAATTCAATCTCATATTCTGAAACCGACAAGCTGCCTATCTAATCCACTGAAATTGGCGATGCTTTTAATCTTGTTGGCTGCATGAAAGGAACTTTTTCATGAATCTAAAAGAAAAATCGAATCAAGTTAGCTAATAAGATAGCGGTCCACCAATTCAAGGCTGGACCCCTGCAACTGGAAAGCAGAGTAATCAACACCATACCGCTCGATATAATCAAGAGCCTGAAGGATACGCTGACACCATAATATTTTAAAAATTTACATAGCGATTATCTGATGCATGGCTTAAGAATATTAGAAGGTTCAATTGGGTTAAATAATGCAGTCTCTTCAGACACTCGGACCGAGCCATTACTCAAGCTAACTAACCAGCCAGAAGAACTAGAGGCACAACACATGTTGTCTCTAGAACATAATTTACTGGTGCAGTATCAGGGATTGGAACAGGAGTGCCCTGAGACCGAACATCTCTATCTGCGGCAACCTGATAAGCTGCCTAGCAAATAATAGGTTCTTGCGGTATCTGCGTCACCAAGATTCTCGTAAAAGCACCGTAGAGAGCCGAGGGAACCACAAGGCTCTGCTCCCTTGCCCACTGCGAGCTTGTACAATATGGGCCTACGCAATTGGATCGTCAGCACGATCCACAACTCTCGGGGCTTGAGTAGCTCCAGCCCCAGGCTAGACTACTTCATCCTGAAGTCCTACCATTTGCTGATTTGTCGCACGAGGGTTCACAATTACCACGAAGGAATTAATGAAAATACTTTTGCATCCTAGAACGACGCACGATCAAAAAAGTAGGAAGTGAAACTTCCTAAATGCCATCATAGCCTCTTAGATAAGTACAGACCTCTATTAGTGAGACTCTACTAGACACTTAGTTTGGATAGACTCTAAATTAGGCTCTGATACCAACTGACACGACCCAAAATCCGGGTAGGCCGTGCGGGCACCCGAGATCCTCCTCTAGACCCGTCGGGCGAACCCTTACTAATTAAATTAGAAAAATAAATATAATTCAATTCATAAATAAGAACAAGAATTAGAAAAAACATAGACATACTAATACCTCTAAGCTGTACAAGCAAAATTAAAGTTGACTACCCAATATACTAGGTTTAGGGCTATCTAGACTAGACATCTAAGAGTACAAAAGAAGACAGATACCTCCTGAAGGGAGAAAAATGCAGCTGAAATAATAAATAATAAACTGGTGGCCATCCAGAATACAAGCTGGCTCACCGTGACAGATGAAGTCATCTTCGCTTCTAAATAACGTGGCTAACTCAATCGTAGAGCGAACCTGCGGAAATGAAATAAATAGACAAGAACAAACAACAAACAAGGGTGAGTCAAAAGGACTCAATAAGTGGGGCAGACTAGCCACCTCAAAGAATAAGATAGCTAGCCAGAGAGAAGAAACACAAATAAACTAAATTCCTCTGATTTAAATTATAAAAAGGTAGAGCTAGATAATAACTGGAAACACGTATGGGATTATAAACTCATAAACAACCAGAGACATAAGACAGATAGAACATATAGGTATTCCAAACATATCAACAATCAGAAATACATACCGTTGCGGCGTGCAACCCGATCCATATATTTATACTGTTGCGGCGTGCAACTCGATCCATATATTTATACTGTTGCGGGGTGCAACTCGATCCATATATTTATACAATCGCGGCGTGCAACCCGACCCATATATTTATACTGCTGCAGTGTGCAACCCGATCCATATAACTAAAGCATATAAACCAATTAAGGACACTAAATAGCTAGAAACGTATAGGCAAACTGAAATATGTCCACAACATGGTATACTTGCCACATACACAAAATACAACACAATAGTCAGTATGCGGTGCAATTAGATGGGATGAATGCGGTATGATGCAATGCAGTCACATGTGCCTGATACCTTAACCGGCTCGGGACTCTCATCGATTACTGGGAAGTATATGCAATAATGATCCTTCACCGATGCGGGACTCTCATCGCCAACCTGGAGGTATATGCAATAATGACCCTTCACCGGCTCGGGACTCTCATCAATTACCAGGAAGTATATGTAATAATGACCCTTCACCGGCTCGGGACTCTCATCGATTACCGGGAAGTATATGCAATAATGATCCTTCACCGGTGCAGGACTCTCATCGCCAATCGGGAAGTATATGCAATAATGACCTCTCACCTGCTCGGGACTCTCATCGATTACCAGAAAGTATATGCATTAATGATCCTTCACCGGCACGGGGCTCTCATCGCCAACCGGGAAGTATCTGCAAAAAAGTTCCTTCACCGGTTCGGGACTCTCATCGACACCGAGAAGTATATGCAATGCTCAAAACCAGAGTGCAATGCTCATATGCTCAATGCAATAACAACAACAGGGCATAACATATAATATACAATGTAAATTCAAAGCTAAGGCGTAGTCAGTACGCTTATCGGCATCTACACACGTAAGGAACACGTGATAGAATATCCACAAGGTCAAGGGCCTCCAAAGAAATGGATACAAATACTTACCTTATTTCAAAGTGCTACTCAACACCCGCTTTATCCTTTGGATTCACTGCCCAAACGTTCCTTCCTATTCAATAAGCAAAAAATATATCAAATTAGGTTAAAGGCTTATTTCCCTACATCTTAGGACAATCCAGAAAGGATCCTGATATCCTATTCGCATACGCAGGCCAGACTTACGTACAGGGTTCAAAGTCACATAACCAAACCCTAAATAAATTATATTTATGGGTTGCCCATAACTCCCTGAGTACGAATATGTAATCAATTCCATTATCGGGATCCAATTAACCCTTTAACCTATCAATAAAACTTATTAAAACGATGTCTAATATCTCAATTTTTACCGTTAAAATATATTCAAACACACGTAATAAACTCAAATAATTAATTAACATCATTACCTGGATGTTTCGGGGTAAAGATTCTATCTTTCTCCGGCTCTTTTCTCATTTTCTAGCATTTTTTCCGTTTGATTCTCAGCTTTCCCGTTTCTATTTTTTTCTGTTTGTATTAATGTCGTGCAACTGTAGCTAAGGGATTATCAATCCCTTAGCCCACACCATTCTCATTTTCTTTTTCCTTTTTATTTTATCTTTTCTTTTCTTTAATAATTTCTTTCGTTTTCGTAAAAATTAAAACGGAACCCTACGAAATTCAAAATAATTCCAAATTTCTCGAGCAAGTTATACAAAATATATGTAACATACTCGCTAAAGCGGATCTTAAATCGGACTCTCGAATCTGAAGATGCGAATTAAAACGGAAAAGATCAGATTCTTTAACTTTTGGCATTTTAGCAGAAACTATCCAAACGAGCTCGAAATTCTCTTCCGAAAATTCACACATGTCACAAATAATCATACGAACCTAACCACGCTTTCAAATTTTGAATCGGATCTCATTCGCCAAAATTGAGCTCGAAACCTCTATTTAATATTTATCGATAATAAAAAGACTGAAATCTTCTTCCGATACGTACCAAATGAGGTCTGATTTAGCTCAAATTTTAGAGACAGGTCCTAATAGACCTTATGAAGATTTTAAAATTATCGGCACGTCTATCGGGGTTCTAATTCCCAAAACAACTACTTAAGATCGTTTCACCCGTTCAAGAGGAAGAAGGAAAGAACCGTAGCGACCTCGTCGTTTCGGTAGACATGTCCGACCTGGGCATTCAGCAAGCTCTGATCGATCCTGGGAGTAGCATGAATATTATTCGGATGAAGATGCTGTAGAATTCATGCCAACACCACCAAGTAACTTCAATTCCTCAAATTATAGTTAGCTTTAATAGCTGTCGAGAAGAACCTGTCAGGGAACTAGCTCTACGGGTCCATATACCGGGCGTGACGAGCACTACTCCCTTCCAGGTGCTGAATTGCAACCTGTCTTATGACATCATCTTGGGACAACCTTGGATACATAGCGTTAAGGGAATACCCTCAACACTCCATCATGTCTTTAGATACTCGAACTCTCATGGGGTTAATGACTTACGGGGTGAGCGATCTTCACTTGGAGAATATTATCCTACTTATGGCAGGGATCTTGGTATCCGTCCAGTAGGCAAAGTAAACTTAACCGAAGAAGAATCTATTGAGTTCGAGGCCATGGAATGAGAAGTTAGAGAAGATATCAGGAACTACGGGATCGATTTGCGGTGATGGATAAGCTAGTCCCCAAAGCGATAAAATTAGTATGCCAGCTCTCTGAGGTGATGTGGAGATAAGAAGGACCCCTATGGCTGATATAGAGTTACCTAACCGTAGCTCAGGCAAAGATACATCTGCTACAGCTTCTAGTGATAACCGAGCCAAAGCCAGGTGAGCATTTGCTACTGTATATTTTGATCTCAGTAATAGCATGGAATGCAATCCTTGTATGAGAAGAGAATGAGATGCAATTTCCCGTGAAGTACGCCAGCAAAAGACTTTCACGCGGAGACAGGTTTTGCCTTTACTCTTTACGTTTATTGTGTCCGTGATCATGGCGACCCAGGAGCTGTGCTCGTATTTTCTTAACCATACGGTCAACATGGTCTCCTCCACACCGATATAGACCATATTGTCTAAACCAGGACTCTCAGAGGAGATGGCAAAATGGGTTGAGAAACTGGGATAGTATTTATGCCTAAATTTGTGCGTCTACATTAATCAATTAATTATGTATGAGGTCACAAGAAATACGGTGAATTATGATGGAAGAAGTAAGTAAATATGATGAAAGTAAAGACAAATAATTAAGCAAGAAACAATAGAGAAAGCAAAGTAATTCTTATTCCTTGAGAGTAGTCGACTTCGGTGAAAAATTGTGTCTTGTCCATAATACAATGTAAGGAGGGGTAATTGTAGTAGTGATACCCAGTCCTAAATAAGGTAAAATAAAAATACTAATAAGGCCATGAGCCTAGAATTCAAGAAGGTGGTATACTAAACCCTAACTAGGCCTAGGCGGCGTGATGTATGCCATGCGCTCTATGACCAAACCGCCTAAATGGTCATTTGCTCTAGGAGCGGGCGTATATCCTCAATGCCTGGTGACTTGTAGGGTAAGTCTAGTCTTGCCAGCTGGACTCGTATCCTCGTAATAATAGGTAGAGTATTTTTTCCAACACAGTCAGTCCCCCCATTTGCTGAGTGCTGACGCAAGCAGTTAGGAAGTGAAAGAAGCGTAGATGTGAAAAGATATCTCACTGACTTCTTGAGACTCGCAGTCTCTCTGACCAAGAATAATAATGAATTCTTCGAGAACCTCACACGCTTCCATCTGATTGGTTGATATCGATTCCATACACATTCCCAAAGGACGCTGATGACTGCTCCAAATCATTTCATATCTCCAAAAATTATGATGCTTTGACCATGTAGTGCTCCATCCTTATCCTTCTCTGCCTATAAATAATGACTTCATGACAGTGGGAAAATCATAAACTTATCTTCAGAAAAATAATTCACTTCTTTATCAATTTCTCATGATAGCGAGAAGCTTTTCTTCCCTTAAAAATATTTTTCTTTGATCCTGGTTTGATACTCTCAGAAATTCTTCTTCGTTTCGTGAGGATGACGCATGAGAAGATTACAAGAGGAGACTCATTTGCAGTTATCTTCTTTTCTTTCTTCATTCGTGAGGGAAGGAAAGAAGTCCCCTGAGCCATGATGCATGACCGGAACTTTAATGGTGATATTCTTCGGAAGATCTTCATTGTGGTAGACGTATCAATTCTGATGCGTTCCATCATCATGCATGGAGATTTGTTGTGATATTCTTCTTTTCATGTGGCGTGTAGCAGCAGATGAATGCCATCCCATTCGGGCTTTTTGTAGTTCGCTCATCTCCTAGTTGCTTGGAAACATATCCCCAAAGCAACTCCTTTTGCACGAGGAGCGCGTCCTGAGATATCCTCTTCTTCTTCAAGCGGTTGACGCTCAAAAGAGTTTTTCATATCAACAATATTCAGGGTGGCTGTATAGCTCTGGCCTGTTCATTGATTTTGGAGTTTGCATAAGCTTCCAATCGTTCGGGGAAGAGAGAATATAAGGCATTTATGAGATTCATAGGGATTCTTCATTGGAGTCTCTCCAAGTGAATCCAAGTGAAGTCTTCGGTGCTCGTTCTGCTTCCCCCGCCGTTCTACTGAGAGGTTCCTTAGTTGGGCTGATTATCCCCCCTTGACGCAGTCCCACAAAGATGTTGCTGCTTCGGTTGCCAGGTTTGAAAATTTGACTTCGAATCTCAGGAGAGACTTCGATGCAAGAGCTACAATCCAGACGAAGAATCTCTAGGGGTACAAATTTAAAGGAACTTGCAGTTTTAGTCTTCCCTTTCCTTTTTTTTTTTCTACAATTGTTATAAACAAATATTGTATTCAAGAAGAACTAAATGTATATCATGAGCTTACAGGCTGTTTGTTATTAATGAAATGAATGTTCATCAATGTTTAATATGTACTTGTATTATTACGCATTTCGTAATGTATATTCAAGCAGTATGTTTGTGCACCTAGATATTAGATGGCTTCCGGTCGTCCTGACTATTCTAGTTGTTTAAGAACGCGTGCCAGTGAGCATGCCTTGAGAAATTATGTCCATTGTGCATCGATATACGACGACTAGGTTGCATCCGTAGCAGATGGCTGTTTGCACCCATAATGGCACAGCTTTAGCCCATATGGTAACGGTCCTTTTGCATTCTGAGATAGAACGTCTTCGCTTAGTTACTTGAGTATTTAAGACTTTCTGGCACTACGCCGACATGCATCCCATCGGCGTGTAGGTGCAATTGTTGATTTAGCGAGTTCAACTCTCGATTAATGCCTGGTGACTGAGTTAGACGTGGTCTAACTCTAAGCGAGTAGTGTACTCTACTTTTTGTAAAGGAAAGTGAGTGTATTACTTCAACTTAGGCCTGACCGGGGCTATGAATAGTTGGATCATAGATGGATCTAAATAATTATACAGAACTGACTAGTTGGAATAGTAGTTTTATTGATACGACGTGGAGCCATTTTAAATAAGGAACGGGGCTAAATGCCCATTGTAAAACAAAGAGCGGGGCTGAGAGCCCATTGTAAATAATTTTGAGAAGATCAGGAAAAAAGAAAAATACATAATCTTGAGTGTGGAGGCTTAGTCAGCCTTTCAAGAGTAGTACTCCTTCAGCCATGTGATATTCAAGTTATTTGGAATGGTTGTCCCCTCCATGTCTTCGAGAACGTACACACCTTTGCCAGCAATACCCCGCACTTTGTACGGTCCTTCCCAATTCGGAGCGAGCTTTCCTGCTCCGGCCTGCTCGGTGTTCTGAGTAACTTCGTGAAGGACCAGGTCCCCGATGATAAAAGACCGTGAATTTGCTCTTGCATTATAATATTGCTCTACTCACTGCTTTTGGGCTGCAAGGCGAATGACTGATATCTCCCACCGTGCGTCCAAGAGGTCAAGGGAGGCTTTCAGGGCTTTGTCGTTGGACTCCTCTTCGGCAAATGTCCGTCGTAAAGTGGACTCTCCAATTTCCAAAGCGATCATAGCTTCCGTTCCATATGTCAGCGAAAATGGTGTTTCTCCAGTTCTAGCTTTGGATGTAGCTCGGTAGGCCTATAGGACTCCGGGCAGTTCTTCAGGCCATCTTCCCTTAGCCTCCTTGAGCCGCTTCTTCAGATTCTTCACTATCATCTTGTTTGAGGATTCGGCTTGGCCATTGGCTGAAGGGTGGTAAGAAGTGGAAGTTATCCTCTTTATTTTTCATTCTTCAGAAAAGCAGTGATCTTGTCGCCTATGAATTGGGAACCGTTATCGCAGGTGATTTCTACTGGAATCCCAAATCAGCACATAATGTTTTTCCAAATAAACTCTATGACTTCCTGCTCTCGAATCCGAGCGTATGTGGCCGCCTCGAACGATTTGGTAAAATAGTCTGTCATGATAAGAACAAACTTGACACCACCGGGCGCTTTAGGCATAGGCCCTACGATGTCCATCCCCTATTTTATGAAAGGCCATATGGCTATTACTGAATGTAATGATTCTGTTGGCTGATGAAGTATATGGGAGAACCTTTGGCAGCTATCACATGCCCGGGCAAACCTGCTCGCGTAGTCTTCCATTCAGGGCCAGAAATAGCCCGTCCTGATTAACTTTCGAGCTAGAGGCCGCCCTCCCGAATGATTTCTGCATTGTCCTTCGTGGATTTCTCTAAACATTCAGCCAAAGTTCCGCTAAACAATCGCCAATACAACTCCCCATCGATCAAGACATAGTGAGCCGCTTGAGCTCTTAGCCTTCTGCTCTCCTTCCTATCTGCCGGAAGCATTCCCTTGTTGAGATATACAATGATCAGGTGTCTCCAGTCCCATGTTGACCCTACTGCATTGACTTCGAGGCCCTTGACATCTGCATAAATTAACTCAATGGTAGAAATTGGACTGTCTGTGTTTAATTCCATAGTGGCCGCTAGGCTGGCTAGGGCATCAGCCTCCGCGTTTTCTTCTCTTGGTATCTGATTAATCCTCTATTTTTGAAAATTCTTCAGACATTTCTCCACTTTGGCCAACTACTCTTGCATGCGGGCGTCTTTGGCAGTGTATGTTCCGGTCACCTGGTTCACCACGAGCTGAGAATCACAGTTGGTGCTAACCTCCCTGGCCCCCAATATGTAAGCTAATTCTAGGGCTTGAATTACAGCTTCATATTCTGCTTCGTTGCTCTTCATCTAAGAGCAGCTGACAGCTTTTCGGAACACCTTCTTCATTGGGGACTTGATCACTAAACGATGCCCGACCCCTTTTACGTTCGAGGCATCCTCGATGTGGATCACTCATTCCCCGAGGGTAACTCCTTCTATAATCTTGCATTCTTCCTCAGCCTTTGGCATTAAGTCAGTGCTGAAGTCGGTGACAAAGTCCGCCAGAACTTATGACTTGATGGCCATTCTTGGCTGATAAATGATATCATACTCGCCGAGCTTGATAGCCAGCTTCGCCAACCTACATGACATCTCGGGTTTGTGCAGTATTGTCTATAATAGAAAAGAGGAAACCACGACAATGGTGTGACTCTAAGAGTATGGTTAAAGCTTCCTCGCTGCCATGACTAAGGAAAGTGTGAGCTTCTCTAGATGTTGGTACTTTGCTTCCGTGTCTAGGAGGGACTTGCTGACATAATACACTGGTGACTGCACCCCCTTCTCTTCTCGTACCACGATGGTGCTAACAACAACTTCGGACACTGTTAGGTACAACAATAACGGTTCTCCCTCGCGTTGCTTGGTAAGCAATAGGGGATTTGCCAGATACTCTTTTAGCTCTTTTAGCGTCTTTCTGCATTGCTCTGTCTACTCAAAATTAAAGCTGGTTATGGTATACAGAGAGATTACCCGACTCTGCATCTCTGTTTGACAGACATCCTTCCAGTTAATGATATTGACTACACTACTGGGATCCACCAACACATGCTTGACTCGAGCATCATGTACCTGCAGAGTAATTATTAAGGCATCATCATGAGGGTGGTGGGCTCGCTGCAAATCTCCGTAATCAAACTCAATGGTGTTGAGGTGCGGCTTTTTGGCTATTTGCTGGTGAGCCTCACAGACCATGATGGCTTTGGTCTTGTTGCTTTCGACCCCGGCTCCCCTGAAGATAGTGCCGATGGGTATTTTAAATGCCGACTGCGCTTCTTGACGAAGGTCAATATGCTGGTACAACCCTGACCTTGACGACAGATAACTGGTTTTGATCTTAGATAATAGTTCACAATTTTAGTCGTATTAACGGAGTCATGGATTATCTATTGGATCTCGTTATCTATGTGTCGTATGGCGGTATTGTGGAATGACATGACTGCGCCTTTTTCTTTGTAGGATACCTACAATTGCCTGGGCCTACAGAGGGCGCCAAACTATTTATGCCTAAATTTATATGTCTAGGTTAAACAATTAATCATGAATGAGGTCACAAGTAATACGGTGAATTACGATGGAAAAAGTAAGTAAATACAATGAAAGTTAAAACAAGTAATTAAGCAAGGAAAAATAGAGAAAGCAATGTAATTCTTATTCTTTGAGAGTAGCCAACTTCTGTGTCAAATTGTGTCTTGTCCCAATACAATGTAAGGAGGGATATTTATAGTAGTAATACCCAGTGCTAAACAATATAAAATACAAATACTAATATGGCTATAGATATACAACTCAAGGCGGTGGTACACTAAACCCTAACTAAGAGACTGTAAACCCTAGGCGGCAGGATGTGTGCCCTGCGCCCTATGACCAAACCGCCTAAATGGTTGTTGGTTCTAGGAGCGGGCGTATATCCTCAGTGGCCGGTGACTTGTAATATAGGGTAAGTCTAGTCTCGCCAGCTGTACTCGTATCCTCGTAACAATAGGTGGCATATTTTTTCTCACACAGAGAGTATGATGTTATCTACCAACCCCGAACAGTCATCGAGCCACAAGAACTAGAGGGTTTTACCTCAGACTTCGTGGAGAAACTAAAGCCAAAGTCGGAGGAGTCAATCAGGAGCGAAGAAACGATCGAGCCCGGGCATTGGGAGATCAACATTGGCATAGATCTCAGAGGGGAAGGAGCCGACCTCAATCTGTGGATCAGGTCACCCACTGGGATGGTCTTCCGCAAGACTGTAAGAGCTCAACGCGATGAAGCAGAGTATGAAGCCATAATTCAAGCTCTTGACTTAGCCTACATACTAGGGGCTAGGGAGGTCAGTATATTCAGCAGCTCCCAACTGGTTGTTGGTCAAGTCATGGAAGTTTTTACCGCATAAGGCATTTGCACGCTGGATCGGCAGGAGAGAATGAAGGCACTCTTGAAAAATTTTCAGGCATGAGAGTTTGTCAGGAAGCTCAAGCGATGGCGAAGCGTTTGAGGATTCATACGACCAGAAGATAGTGGTTGAGTTAACCCCCATGGACCTGATGAACCTTGAAGTTCCAGACACAGTATCCGTCACAGGGCAGTGTCATGCGGTGATCAACTACCTAAGCAAAGGAATCCTCCCCGAAGACAAATCCGAAGGCAGACAGCTACGAAAGCAAGCTGTTCATTATTGTTTAATTGGCACAAAGTTATGCCATCAGGTTGTCAGCGGCCTAGAGGTAACATCTCCAGGCTCGACACCCTCGAGTAGGGAAGCCTAAGTACATGCCCCCGATCCTTCCAAGGATCGAGCATTAAGTATCGTTCGCATTTTTTTAAAGCATTTATTTTATGTTGAGTTCTCTTTAACTTTGATCGCAGTATTTTCATACTCATCAATCATGTTACCGGTTTTCACCCACAACATCTCATGCCTAGCACCCGTCTATCATTAAAATTACTATTTTTACTTAGTCAGTTTTACTAATTTATTCAGATCCATCTATGATCCAACTATTCATAGCCCCGACCAGACCTAAGTTGAAGTAATACACTCACTTTTCGCTACAAAAAGTAGGGTACACCACTCACTTAAAGCTAGACCAGGTCTAGCTCAGCCACTAGGAATTATTCATACGTTGGACTCATTAATTCAACAATGGCACCTACATGCCGACGTGGACGCCTGTTCGCATAGTGCAAGAAATTCTTAAATACTCGAGTCACTAAGCAGAGACGTTCAAATTCGGACGCAAAAGTGCCCATTTCCAAATGGGCTAAAGTCGTCCCATTGTGGATAAAACTTAAGTCGTCACCTGCTTACGCAAATGAAGTGCCCTTCAGTGTACACACCCGTCTCTTGAAGACACTAGCCTAGAAAGGCACACAAAACATACTGCTTGATTACACATTACACCACATGTAATTACACAAGTACATATAAAAATATTGATGAATGAGCATTTCATTAATAATGAACATCCCGTAGGCTCATAATATATAATTAGTTATTCCGTAATACAACATTTGTTCATATCAATTATAAAAAAAATTGGAAGGGGAAGACTAAAAACAAAGAGCTTCTCAGGATTAACATGGCTGAAAATCCTTTGACTGGTTTATAGCTACAAGCCGTAACACTCCAGAGTTCTTCTTTTCTTCTGGCTGCTTGAGATATGTCAGCTCGAGCATGTCCTTAACGTATGCGGCTGTTGGTACAACCAAAGCCCGTCTGCTTAATCAAAGCAAGGGACCTCAGAAGCGTCTAAGTACAGGCCTAACCTTTTCAATCTTGCCCGTTGAAATCGAAGAGAAACTTGAAGACTCACCGCAGAGCTTAGAAAGAAAACTTGACCATTCGAGTCAACCTCAATTGGTCAAACCAGAGCGTATAGCCCCACAGATCTTCAAGTGCAAATGGGAGCTCACCAGGGAAGGAAAGGCTTGAGCTGGGAACCTACCACAAGGGAGCCTATTTCCTCGGGTATTCCACAACCAACAACCGATGAAGCATTGCAATAACAGTTCAGCTGAAGCAAATAACCAAGGTGAAAGCCATGAATCATGAGGGGATCCAAAGTTCAGTGATACCTTAATCACTTGACAACGGGAAACTGCATCCTCTTGCCTGCTATGAAATGGAGTCAGACAAGTAGGCCTCAACCCTGCTCTGTCAAATAGGTGACCTAAGCACAAGAGAAATCTTGGCGAAGAAGCTGCATGACAGCTGATAGGGCTAAGCGTCCTGACCCCCGCATGAAAAGAAGAATATCATAGCAACCGTTGTGTTAGAAGATGAGCGCACCGTAATTAGTGCATATGAAACAATGAAGACATCCCAAAGGACGTCATTAGTATCCCGATTAAACATCATGACTCGGGGGACTTCATTCATTCCTCCACGGACAAAGAAAGAAAGGAAGGTAACTATATATAAGTTTCCTCCTATATTTCCCTCACACATCATCCGTTCAGAACAAAGAAGATTTTCTTAGAATATCAAACCAGGATCAAAGGCAAACATTTTGAAGAAAAATGAGTTTCTCACTGTCATAAGAAATTGTTGAAGAAAAGAGAAATATTTTTTTAAAAAGAGTTTGAGATCTCTCTACTGTCACGAAGTCCCTATTTATAGGCAGAAAAGAGATAAGGATGACATATGAAATGGTCAAGCATCATTATTGCTGGATATATGAAATGATTCAGAGAAATTAATAGTAGTTCATGGAAAGGTACTTGGAATTGGTATCAAACAATCAAATGAAAGCACGTAGAGTTCTCGAAGAAAGCAACATCATTCTTTGTCCAAGAGACTGCAAGTCTCAAGGAGTCAGTGAGATATCTTTTCACATCCATCTTGTATGCTGCTTTCACTTCCTGACTGCTTGCGTCAGCACTTAGTAAGTGGAGGGACTGACTGTGTGGAGAAAAATACGCCACCTACTATTACGGGGATACGAGTTCATATGGCGAGACTAGGCTTATCTTACAAGTCACCGCGCACAAAGGATGCACACCTGTTCTACGAGTTACGACCGTTCAGGTGGTACGTGCATTGGACAAAGGGCATACATCCTGCCACCTTAGGGTTATAGTCTCCTAGTTAGTATTTTGTATATACCACCGCCTTGAGTTATAGGCCCATAGCCTAATTAGTCTTTGTATTTTACCATAGTTAGGACTGGGTATCCACTACTATAAATACCCCTCCTTACATTATATTGTACAACAGAGCGATTCAACATAGAATCTGATTTTTCTCAAGGAATTAGACTACTTTACTTTTCTTGCTCATTATTTTTCTTTGTTTATTTATTACTTTTCCATCGTATTTACTGTATTGCTTGTGACCTCATTCTAAATTAATTGTTTAACCTAGGCGACCAATTTTAGACATAAACACTAATGACGGGGATCTTAGCGTTCAGCCAATAGCCAAAGTAAGTATGACCAAAGAGGAGTTCATCAAGTTGAGGCCATGGAATGACAGGTCAGAGAAGAGATCAGCGAAATACGGGATCCATTGGCAATGATGGATCAGGTAGTCCCCAAAGCGACAGAATAGGTATGTTAGCTCTTTGAGGTGCTGCAGAGACAAGGAGGACCCCTATGGCCGATACTGAGCTACCTGTTAGTAGCCAAGGCAAATATACGGCTCCTACATCTTACAGTGATAGCCGAGCAAGAGCCAGGTGAGCATCTGTTGCTATATGTTTTAATCTCAGAAATAGCATGGAATTCAGTCCTTGTACGAGAAGAGAATCAAAGGCAATTTCCTGTGAAGTACGCGACCTTCGCGCCAAGATGGGTTTTTTTGTCTTTGCTCTTTCAGTTTATTGCGTCCGTGATCATGGCAACCCAGGAGCTGCGCTCATATTTTCTTGGCCATACGGTCAACATGGTCTCCTCCACACCAGTATGGACCATATTGTCTAAACCTGGACACTCAAAGAAGATGGCAGAATAGGCTGAGAAATTGGGAGAGTATGACATTGTCTACCAACCCCGAACAACCATTAAGTCACAGGAACTGGAAGGTTTTACCTCAGACTTCGTGGAGAAGCTGGAGCCAAATGCAGAGGAGTCAATCAGGAGCAAAGAAATGATCGAGCCGGGGGTTGGGAGATCAGTATTGACATGGATCTTAAAGGGGAAGAATTCGACCTCGATCTGTGCGTCAAGACACCTACTAGGATGGTCTTCCAAAAAACTGCCAGAGCTTAGTGCGACGAAGCAGAGTATGAAGCCATAACTCAAGATCTTGACTTAGGCTACATACTGGGGGCCAAGGAGGTCACCCTCTCCCAGCTAGTCATCGATCGAGTAAAAGAAGTTTGTACCGCTCAAGGCACCTGTACACCGGATCGACAAGAGAGAATACAAGCTCTCTTGAAATTTTTTTAGACATGGGAGTCTGTCTGTCGAGAAGAAAGCTCAAGCGATGGCGAAGCGTCCGAGGATTCATGCGACCAACAGATAGTGGTTGAGTTAACCCCTGTAGACCTGATGAACCTCGAAGTTCCAGACATAGGATCCATCACAGGGCAATGTCATGCACTAATCAACTACCTAAGTAATGAAATCTTCCCCGAAGACAAATCAGAAGGCAGACAGCTGTAAAAGCAAGTAGTTCATTATTGCTTGAATTGCGCAGAGTTGTACCATCGGGTTGTCAGCGGCCTAGAGAAAAAATCTCCAGGCTTATCACCCTCGAGCAGGGAAGCCCAGGTACATGCCCCCGAACCTTCCAAGGATCGAGATGAAGTATCTTTCGCTTTTTAAAGCATTTATTTTAATGTTGACTTACATTTTAACTTTGATTGCAGTATTTTCATACTCATCAATCATGTTACAGGGTTTCACCCACAACATCTCAGGTCTTGTTCTCCTTTATCAATAAAACTACTATTTTATTTAGTCAGTTTTACTTATTTATTCAGATCCATCTACGATCCAACTATTAATAGCCCCGACCAAACCTAAGTTGAAGTAATACACTCACTTTTTGCTACAAAAAATAGGGTATACTACTCGCTTAGAGCTAGACCACATCTAGATCAGCCACCAGGCATTACTCGTACGTTAAACTTGTTAATTCAACAACTGCACCTACATGCCGACGGGGACGCCTGTTCGTATAGTGCCAAAAAGTCTTAAATACTCGAGTAACTAAGCAGAGATGTTCGAAGTCGGATGCAAAAGTGCTTGTGTCCACACAGGCTAAAGTAGTCCCATTGTGGGCACAATTAAGCCATCACCTATTGACGTAAATGAAGAGCCCTTCAGTGCACACATTCGTCTCTTGAAAACACTAGCCCAGAAAGGCATACAAAACATACTGCTTGACTACATATTATACCATATGTAGTTACACAAGTACGTATAAAACTATTGATGAACGACCATTTCATTAATAACAAACAGCCTGTAGGCTCTTAATATATAATTAGTTCTTCCTGAATACAACATTTGTTCATAACAATTGTTAAAAAAATAGAAAGGGAAGACTAAAAATAGGGAGCTCCACATGATTAACATGGATGAAGATCCTTCATCTGGATTGTAGCTACAAGTCGTAAAATAGTCCGGGGTTCTTCTTTTCTTCTGGCAGCCCGAGATATGTCAGTCTGAGCATGTCCTCAAGGTACGCGGTCGTTGGTACAACCAAAGCCCGTCTGCTTGATCAAAGCAAGGGACCATGGAAACGTTTGAGTACAGGCCTAACCTTCTCCATCTTGCCTGCTGAACTCGAGAGAAACTTGAAAACTCACCACAGAGCTTAGAAATAAAACTTAACCATCCAAGTCAACCTCAACTGATCAAACCAGAGTGTACAGCCTTGCAGATCTTTAAGTACAATCGAGAGCTCACCTAGCACGGAGAGGCTTGAGCTGGGAAGCAACTACAAGGGATCCTCTTCCATCGAGTATCCCACAACCAACAGCCGATGATGCGTTGCAATAGCAGTTAAGCAGATAGCCAAGGTGAAAGCCATGAATCACGAGGAGATCCAAAGCTTAGTGACACCTTAATCACCTGACGACATAAATCTGTATGCTCTTGCCTGCCATGAAATGAAGCCAGGCGCAAGGACTTCAATTCTACAACGTCAAAGAATCTACCTGAATACCAGGAATGTCCTGGAAAAGAAGCTTCATGACAGCTGAAAAGGCCAAGCGTCCTGACCCCGTATGACAAGAGGAATATCACAACAACCGCTATGTTAAAAGATGAGCGCACTGTAATCACTGCACGTGACACAATGAAGACTTCCCAAAAGACGTCATTAGAATCTTAATCAAACTTCATAACTCGGGGAACTTTATTCGTTCCTTCATGGATGGAGGAAGGAAAGAAGATAACTGCACAAGAGTTTCCTCTTATAGTTCCCTCATGAATAATCCATTCGTAACAAAGAAGATTTTATGGGAAAACAAACCAGGATCAAATGCGAACATTTTAAAGAAAAGAAATATTTCTCACTATCCTAAAAAATTGTTGGAGAAGAGAGGTATTTTCTGAAGAAGAGTTTGTGATTTATCTACTATCGCGAAGTCCCTATTTATAGGCAGAAAAGAGATAAGGATGATGCATGCAATCGTCAAGCATCATTATTGTTGGAGATATAAAACGATTCAGAGTTGTTAATAGCAGTTCTTGGAAAGGTGCATGGAATGGGTATCAACTAATACGAGGAAAGCACGCAAAGTTCTCGAAGAAATCAACATCATTATGGTCAAAGAGACTGCGAGTCTCAAGGAGTCAGTGAGATATCTTTTCACATCCATCTTTTACGCTTCTTTCACTTCCTGACTACTTGCTTCAGCACTCAGCAAGTGGGGGAACTGACTCTGCATGAAAAAGTACGCCACCTACTATTACGGGGATACGAGTCCAGCTGGAGAGATTAGGCTTATCTTACAAGTCACTGGGCACAGAGGATACATGCCCGCTCCTTGAGCCAACGATCATTCAGGCGACACAACCATAAGATGCAGGGGATACATCCCACCGCCTTAGGTTTACAGTCTCCTAGTTAGGGTTTAAGTATACTCCACCGCCTTGAGTTATAGGCCCATGGCCTTATTAGTCTTTGTATTTTACCGTTATTAGAACTGGGTATCCACTACTATAAATATCCGTCCTTACATTGTATTGTACAATAGGGCGATTCGCTCCGGGTATTCTCAAGGAATAACAATACTTTACATTTCTTGCTTATTATTTCTCTCTTTTACTTACTTAATTTTCCATCATATTTACTGTATTTTTTATGCCCTCTAAATTAGTTGTTTAACCAAGGCGATCGATTTTAGGCATAAACAAATGGTGTCTCCAATAGGAATAGAAACACATAATGGACCATGGAGACACATATAATCCACATGAAATCCCATAGCAAAATAAGGAGAAACATAGGAATAGGTAGATCCTGGATCCACCAAAGAGTATGCATCTCGACCACACAGATAAAGTATCTGTAAAGACATCTGGAGAGGCCTCAGCATCCTGCCTGGCTGGTATGGCTGTTTCTGTAGCTGAGCTGAGCCGCCACTCTGAGAACCAGCTCTAGAGGGACCACCAGAACCACGCCCACGACCTTTACTAAGTGGTGGTGCATCTCGAGCTGCCTGAGACCCTGAAAGGGCACCCTGAGGCTGCTGCCGCATAGGCGCTGGAGGGCGAGGGAAAGGGCGGCTATTCCCCTGCTGATGAAGATAAAGGAAATCCCTCTTATGATGCCCTGGATCACGACAATGGAAATACCCTGAGCCATACTAGTGCTGCACAAACTGTTGATGACTACTAGTTGGGCCTGACCCTGTCGAGGTCCTGGCACGTTCTGTAAACCACACATTGGGAACTGAACTGGCTTAACAGGAGGCCTACTCTGCTGCTGATAACTCCTACCTCCACATGAGATACTAGAATGCCCTGGACCACAGGATCTATTACTCTTCCGCTCTAACTTCTCCATCTCCAATCTATGATATCCCTCATACCTCCTAGCAATATCAACGACGACATCAAATAGAGTACCAACCTCAATCTCACGAGCTATCTGGGACCTCAAATATGGATTAAGCCCATCAATAAATTGCCTGACCCTCTCGGAGGGCTCCTGCACAAGACCTGGAGAATAGCCGAACATCTTTGAAAACAAAAGCTCATACTCCGAGACTGACAGGTTACCGTGTCCAATCCTCTCAAACTGCATGCTCTTCTCATCTTTCTAATTGCGAGGAAGAAACTTCTCCATGAATCGGTGAGAGAACTCACTCTAGGTCAGCTTAGGCTAGCCCTACCTAGCTGATTGAAGTACAGTCCACCAAGCTAAAGCTAGAGCCTCAAACTGGAAGGCGGTATACTTATCTCCATGCTGCTCAAGATACCCAAGGGCCTCATGACTACGGTGGCATCGATAAAAAAACTCACGGGGCTTAAGCTTATCTGAAATAAGACCGGAGAATCTCGGAGGATTAAGTTTGATAAAATTATGCAGCCTTGCCGGATCATCGACCTGACCTGTTACCTAGGTTGACTGACCAGCCTAAACAACTTGAGGCACAATACCCATTGCCTTTGGAACATAACCACCTAGAGCTACATATGAAGCTTTAATAGGGGCTCCCTGAGCCTGAGCACCAATATCTACCGCATACTGAGGAGCTACCTGAGGAATAAGAGCATCTACAATGGCATGAGAGCATGCAAGAGGGATAGGAGGTCCCTGGGGCATCCGCACCCCTATGAATCTCATAAAAATATCATAAAGTGCCGGGGGAACGAACAAAACCTGCTCCCCCTACCCACCAGTAGCTGGCACTACTGGAGCCTCTGAAACTGGATCAACATGATCCACCATCCTCGCGGCCCGGGCAGCTCTACCTCAACCTCAACCATGGCCTCTACCAAGGCCACTACCGCGACCAACACCTCCACCTCATGGAGCAGCAGGAATAGGGGATGCCACTGGTTCCTCCGTCTCTCGCTGAGCATTCACGCGCGTTCTCACTATTTACTGTGAAATGATTAACAAATATATTTAACTTCAGATAATAAGACTAAAGCACGACGGGGAAAGAAAGAAAAGAAACTATCTGAATGCCACCATAGCCTCTCGTAGATAGGTACGAACGTCTCCGTCTGATCAGCGAGACTCTATTAGACACTATCATGATCTAGATAGACTCTAAATCGGGCTCTATTACAAACTGACATGATCTGAATTCTCGGCTAGGCCGTGCGGGCACCCAACCACCTCCCTAGACCTGTCGGGCGAACCCTATTGACTGAATCAATATAAATGCTGTAGAATTATTTCGAGCACAAAACGAATCTAACCTTAATAATGCAAGATAACTCCCAAGGACATACATATATACAAGCTGTCTGAATAATATAACTAACTACCCAAAATACACTGTTTAAGAGGTTTTCAGATCATACATCTAAGAAGTCCAAAATATATACACATCTCTCGAAGGGAGCAAAAACAAGATAAACTACAATATCTACAGCTGGTAGCCTTAATGAACAAGATGGCTCACAGTAGACGGCTGGGAACATACTGCTCCTCAATTACGATGCAACTAACTAGGTCCTGGAGCAGAATATTCCAAACGAAAAGAAAACACAAGAACATATATGGAGTGAGTCATAAGGACTTAGTAAGCAAGGAATAGCTAACTAACCCGAAAGATAAGTAAGCTAGCAAGGGAAACAGAACCAAAAAACAACCAACAAATAAGCAATGCACATATCATCAGTGAAGCAGTCAGGTACAACAAGTCAACACACACAATAGTATGAAATCAAATGAAATATGATGCAGTGGGGTCACATGTGCCCAAATGTCTGATAACCCTCATCGGCGCGCACTGTCATCGCCACCGTGAGATACACAACTCAACATTAACCTGCCCTAGCTCTGGACATTCATCGAGTCTAGCGATATGATATTCAATCCGGGTGGAATACTCCTGCTCGTGGAGCGGAATACTTCAGCTCCTGGGCAGAATACTCTTGCTGCTGGGGCAGAATACTCCTGCACCCGAGATAATATAAAGCTGAGGCGGAATATTCCTGCACTCAGTATATGACATAGTAGCCCATAACCAGATAACATAATACAAATATGAACGTGTTTCAAGGCTGTAGCATAATAAGTACGCTTTGTCGAATACTATTCACATAAAGAACGCATGCATAGAATATCCATATGGCCAAAGGCCGTCAAAGAAATGGATATTATCACTTATTCCAAAGTTAGCACTGCTACTCAACAACCACTTTTTCCTTTGGATTCACTGCCAAACGACCCCGCTCTATTCAATAAGCAAAAAAGAATATCAAATAAGGCTAAAGGCTTCATTCCTTACGTCTTAGAACAAACTAGTCAGGAACTAAACACCCGATTCGCATACATGATTTGCGGTCCAGGCCTACGTACATGGTTCAAAATCACATAACCAAACCCTAAATAAATTGTATGTTGCCCAGAACTCCCTGAGTTTGAATATATAATCAATTCTATTATCGGGTCCAATTAACCTTTTACACTATCGATTTAACTTATTATAATAATGTATAATATTTTGATTTCTATCGTTAAAATATATTCAAACATACGTAATAAATTGAAATAATGAATTAACATCATTACTTAGATATTTCAGGGTGAAAATTTTATATTTTTCCTTCTCCTTTTCTTTTCCTTTCACTCTTTCTTCCTTTTTTTGGTTCTTTGGTTCTCTCTCTTGTTTCCTTGTTCTGTTCATTTTGATCCCTTAGCCACCGCCTCTATTTTTTCCTCTTTCTTTCTTTTCTTTTCTTTAATCTTTTTTTAAATCTTGCTACCATGACAAAAATTAAAATGAAACTCTACAAAGCTCGGAATGGTCTAAAATTTTTCATACAAGTTATACAGAACTTGTATGATATGCTCACGAAGACTCAAATCCTATTTTCGAAACTCGATATACGAATTAAACGGAAAAGATCCATTCTTAACTTTCGGGACTTTAGTGGAAACTATCCGAAAGACCTTGGAATTCACTTCCAAAAATTCACATAGGTCCTAAATCACTATACGAATCTAACGATGCTTTCAAATTTTGAATCGAATCTCATTCTCAAAAATCGAGCTCGAAAACATCTTTTTAAGATTTACCGACAACGGAAACTGAAATCTTCTTCTTATACCTACCAAACAAGATCCGATTTAGCTCAAATTTTATAAGTCCTAATGGACCTTACGTGGCTTTTAAGACTTTCAGCACACCAATCAAAGTCTTAACTCCCGAAACGACTACCTAAGGTCATTTCAGAAACAAAAGTCTAAATTAATTCATCATCAAGTTCCCTTAAAGAGATTTACTCCATGAAAGAATTCATGATATAAAGCATAGAAGAGAGAAGAAAAGATAACATTACAATTGATTTGTAGGATGAAATCTCTCTCTCAATTGTACCTTGGCTCAAAACCTAGTCACAAGTGCTTGAGAGAACTAAACAGCCCTCGAAATTCCTTGCTCCCATCTATTGGACGAGCTTAAAGTTTATAGTGTATTTGGACGGCTTGAAAAATTCCTAGATAGATGCTGAAGTCAATTAGTTCTTGGAAGGAAATCGTGGTCCAACATAATCCTAGCATAGTCTACAATTATTTTGTGTTGTAGCATAAACTTTGCATTACACTGGTATGAGATGTTGTAATCCTATACTATCAGATGAAATTAGCATCAAGTGTAGTAGTTCTTGAGTGAAATTCATGCTGGCACACAGTTGTTAAACTCTTGGAGCTTCTCTTCCATTCTGCTTTTTGTGCTCTCTTTAACTATAACTTTTGTAAATACTATATTGTGAGTCTTCCTACATACAAACAAGTAAACTAAATGAGTTTTTCCTGAAATCAATCAACAGTCACTAGAATATCGAGTAAGTGAAATAACCTTGGCTAGTTATTTTGGGAGTTAGGACTCCGATTAGTGAGTTGACGGTCTTAAAATCTTTGTCCATTAGGATTTGTCTGTAATGTTTGAGCTAAATCGGACCTCGTTTAATAGGTCTTGGAAGATAACTCCTTTCCTAGTGTCGGTAAAGCCAGATAATGGTTTTCAACTTGATTTGAGTAAATGAGTTCCGTTTTGAAATCCAAAAATTTGTCATTAGGTTTGTATGGTCATTTGTGACCTGTATGAACTTTTGAAAGTAAAATCCGAGGCCGGTCGAATAATCTTTACATATATTCCGAGATTTAGAAGTATCCTCCTTCTATTTGACCATCGTCTTGTGTTTCGAGAATAAGATTCGAGATCCATCTTCACGAGAAGGTCATATATATGTTCAGGGGCGGACCCACAGGGGCCCAAGTGGGTTCATATGAACCATGAACACACTTGATTAAAAAATAGCACTATAACACTATATATATATATATATATATATATATATATATATATATATATATATATATCCAGTGGATACGGGGTGGGGCCTGTTGCTTAGATGATTAGAGAACGTGGCTACGAACCAAGGCGTCGACGGTTTGAATCCCTCCTCGCCCACAACCGGCCCAAGAGGGAAGTACCTTTCCCTCTGGGGGTAGGAAAATCATGATCGGCATAGCGAACCAAAAGCTATGGAACTTTGGTGTAGGTCTTTTGTCGAAATATATATATATATATATATATGTATGAGCTCCCCAGAACAATAACTAGTTATCCTATTTAAATATAAATGTTGAATTGCTTGGGAAACTTGGTACAACATGCTTATTATTTATTTATTATTATTATTATCAGTTTAATAGAAAGACCAATGGGCAATGTATGTTATTATTTTTTTAAAAAAAGCCCCAAATTTTTGGACTCTTCAAAAGAACACTAAAAGCTTACAATAAAATATTCCCAAACTCAATTATCAAAAACCTAAAACCCCTCTCTCTCTCTCTCTCTAATTTTTTTTCTTTGAAGACAAAATTGAAGCTTTTAATCTTCATTTTTATGTACATTTTGTTGTCCATTTCATATTATTGTTCGATCAGGTTGGTATTTCCTCTCTACTCTTTACTCTTGTATATAAGAAACTAATATGGCTGTAATTTTTTTAATTAAGAATAACTCTACCCACTTAAACTTGATCATATTTATTATTGATGTTGGATATTTCATATAATACTTTGTTTCAAATTTCAAAATTAGGACTATCATTAATTTAAGTTTGTACTTAGTTAGAGTTTTAAAAAATTACTTTCTTGAATAATATGTACTTTAGTGAGGAATTAGTTGTCTTTTCAGTTGGTGTTTATAAATTAGAATTCTATTTCATTTACTTTTTCTCTACTTTCTAATTGTGTTTACAGATTATTCTTATGACTTATATTTTCTTATAGCTAATTAAAATTTTAATTTTGGTAATCTAGCTTCAAATTCAATGAAGATGTATTTTCCTACTGTATCTTTCAAGTTTCCGCAATAAAATTCACCCGCTCAAAATGCACCTCACGTGGATGAAAGTTCGAAACAATCAGAAGAAAATACTCATTCTACAAAAGATAAAGGTAAGGAGTAGATTTGGATCCTTTATAGTCTATTCCGAAGGAAAGAATTTCTATCGTGCTCTATCATCCAAATGAGCGCGTTGAGATTAGAAGAGCATACCTCCAAAAAGGTCCTTATCAACCTCGAAAATATAAGTTCCGTCAAACAAATTTTTTCAGGAAGCGTCACTTTAGTTCTAAATGGTTTTATCAATATCATGATTGGTTAGAGTACAGTGTGATAGAAGATACAGCTTATTGTTTATGTTGTTATTTGTTTGAAGAATAAAGCACTTAACAAGGTGGAGATGAAGCGTTTTCAAGCACAGGATTTAGGAGTTGGCACAAAAAGAAAAGACTAAAAAGTGCATGTTGAAGGGCCAAATAGTATTCGCAACCAGGCAAAAAGGAAGTGTGAAGATCTAATGCGACAAGAACAATCAATTCAAACTGCATTTGTTAAGCAATCCAATCAAACTAAGCTCGAGTACCGAATTCGTTTGAACACTTCAATTAATGTGGTGAGACTTCCTTTGACTCAAAGATCTGCATTTCGCAGACATCGTGAAGATGAATCATCACTAAATATAAATGTAACTTTCTTGAAATTCTTTCATGGTATGCCAAGTGGTGTGATAATATCATGATTATGTATTGGAAAATGCTCCAAAAATGATCAGATGACTTCCCATAAAATTCAAAAAGATATTGTCAGGGCATGTAAGGCCGAAACAATTAATATTATAATAGAAGATCTAAATGGGGACTAATTTGCGTTGCTAGTTGATAAATCTTGTGATGTCTCCCGCAAGGAACAAATGAAAATTGTCTTGTGATATGTTAATAAATTAGTATCTATGGTGGAGCGATTTATTGGGATGGTTCATGTTCTTGATACTACTGCTTTATGTTTAAAAGAAGAAATTGTTGATTACCTAGCTCAATATTCTTTAAATTTATCTTATATCCATGGACAATGCAATGACGGAGCAAGCAATATGCAAGGAGAGCTAAGTGGCATTAAAACTTTGATTCAAAAAGAAAGTAGATCTGTAAATTCTATTCATTGTTTTGGCCCGCCAACTTCAATTTACTCTAGTTGTGGTTTCTAAAAAGTGTCTTCAAGTATGAGTGCTTGTTATGTTGGTATCTGAACTTAAATTTAGAGGGGGTTCTTTTAAACGTATGGATGATCTTCGAAAATCTCTAGCTGAAAAACTTCAAATAGCATTAGATATGGGTGAACATGAAACTGGTAAGGGCTTGAATCAAGAACTTGGTATTGCTAGAGCTGCTGACACTCGTTAGGGTTCACACTACAAGTCTTTTAAGAACTTCTTTTTAGCAAAATACCACTAAACTTATAGCTTAGCGGCAAATTTTATTAATAATAAATAAATAAAAATAATAAACTCAGTCTTTACATCATGAATGAAATATAAATTTGCTAAGACTAAATAATGCCTAAGTAGTGGTACTATAGCAAAATATCCAAGCATTGCGTTCACCTCATTGGGTTGAGCATCATACAATGCTAATACCACCAATTGAGGCAAATTTAATACTTGGATAATATGTTTTACATGAATCACCACACTACTTAAGAATAATATGTATGAAAAACTAATGAAATATATAGTAGCTAAGAATTTGATTAAAACCATGAGAAATAATCTTGAAAAGCATCCTTGAATAAGTTGCATTGTATCCTTGATGAAGCATCCAATAGTAGAGCAAAAAAATAGAGTGATAGTTCTCATATAGTAGCTCGTTGAGGAGCTCGTTGAGTAGGTTAAAAATCTGCCCGCTCCCTTGTATTTCCTCCCACGCACGCTTAACAATTCCTTGCTCGCCAAGGATGCTCGTTGAGGTGAGCAAAAATCTGCCCGCATCTCCCTTACACCTTTAGCTGCGCTCGCTGGCTTAGGTCGTTGAGGCGAGTGAGTTGCTGCCCGAAAAAATTCACGCTGCACCAGTTTATTAATTTGGTCACTGGGTACGCTCATTGAGGCGAGCAACTTGCTGCCCCTCCTTCTCGAATGCCTCCAAATTCGCTCGCTGGGAAGACTCGTTGAGCTTGGTAATTTTCTGGGCGCCATTCCACAATGCAACGCTACCTAACTCCTCATTCCAAACAAGATGTGCTAAGAACTTCATTAGTATGTTTGACTCTATTATCGATGTGCTTGATATTATTATTTTTGATGGTTGATCTTCAGAAGAAAGAGCAAAAGCAACAGGATATATTAAAAAATTCAAACATTTGAGGGTGCTTTCATGTTTCACTTAATGAGAGATGTCTTAGAAATCACAAATGAACTTAATGCATCTTTACAAAATAAGGAGCACGATATTGCAAATGCCATTATTCTCGTTGAAGTGGCTAAAAGACGGTTGCTATGGTTAAGAGATAATAAATGTGATAAATTTATTAAAAAGATATGTGCTTATTGTGCCATGAATGATATTTCGATACCAAATTTTGATGAGCTCTATGTTAATTATGGAAGGTCTCGACATAAAGTTCCAAGTGGAGTTACTGATGTTTCTATTTTACATTACTATCGCTTTGAAGTATTTTGTAAGATTATTGATTTGCAACTTGAAGAACTCAATGACCGTTTAAATGAGGTGGCAACATATTTGCTTGTTGGAGTAGCTTGTTTGAATCCAATTGATTCATCTTCCAATTTTGACATCAAGAAGATACTAAAAATGGTTGAACTTTATCCTGATGATTTTGATGAAAATATTATGGATAGTTTCAAGAATTAATTGGAGACTTATAGTATTGATGTTCGTAATGTTGATAAAAGGTTCTCCAATATAAAAGGACTAGGTGATCTTTCTGAAATGTCAGTTAAGCCAAAGAAACATTTAACTTATCCGTTTATATTTTGCCTTGTGAATTTTACTTTGCTCCTACCAGTTGCCACTGCTACAGTTGAAAGAGCCTTTTCAGTAATGAAATTAATCAAAACTGAATTGAGAAACTGAGTGGATGATGATTTCATGAGCGTCTGTATGGTGCCTTATGTAGAGAGAAAAATATTTAATAGTGTTTCTGATGAGCGTATTATGAATAAGTTTCAAAAGATGAGAACTCGTAGGATGCAATTGTAATAATATAGTTGTAGTTTTTTGAATTGATACCTTAGTTAGGTAAAAGTACAAACTACTTGTAACTAGTTTGTTCCTGATTAATTTTTTGTCAAGTACTGCTAAAACTTTTTATTGAATAATTAGATTATCAATGGCTTTTTATTAGAATTGTATTATCTACTTTCCTTTAAAATCAGAATCATTTTCCATTCTTACTCTACTAATTGTGAATCCTTTTCCCAGATTAGAGGACCCGTGAAGTTGACCTCTTAATCAAAACTTCAGTATTCTACTTATTTTTGTTGGTCTTTTCACGAATTTACTTCTTCATATATGAAACCCACTTGGTGAAAATCTTGGATCCGCCACTGTACATGTTTCAAAACTTGTGTGCAAAGTTTGGGTTGATTCTGAGCTTTTGTAAGGTTTGTTCGGACCCAAACTGTAGCACGAACTGATGCTGATGGCGTTCTGGGCATTTGCCCCACGCGACAATGCCTAAGGTGGAGTTTTGGAGCTGGCCATTTTTTCTCTTCAGCGCAAAAGCACCCACCCTGGTGTGATCACGATGCTTCCACACCTTCCACACCATTTTTGCTCTTCAACGCAAAATATTGGTACCAAATCATCAATATTGATCAGTTAATGTTTCCACACCTTTATATTGTGTAATTCATTGTTTTGGGGATGTGAATTCATGAGATTAAACTTGGGGATAGGTTAGAACCCTAGATGGATTAAATTAGGAAATTGAGTTAAATTGAATTTAATTAAGTAAAACCAATTATATAATTGGCATTGTGGGACTGTGTGGAGTCCGGAAGTGTTATCATTATGGGCTTCTGCCTAAACAAGGCCCATGGGTAATTTGGTAATTTTTATCTATTCTTCGTCTAATAATAAGATATCTCTTCATTGTGCACTTATACATGCGATTAAACTTTATTGGCTCAGAAAGGGATAATTCTAAAAGGCTTCAAAAAGAAAAGGCGATCATTCAGTAGCCGCATTGACCCCGATCTTGAGGTAAGTGGTTTCATCCTATTCCTTGACAGCCTTCGACCTTATCGATGTTCTACCCACATGTTCGTTACGGGTGTAGCTTCCGTTAGGCATACTTCTTATGCCATAGTTTAGGATATAGCTGTAATTATACTGTATCTTTGTGATTGCACTATATTAGGCTCGGTGTTAAGCCATGAATAGTAGTACTCTATTGTGGGTATGAATACTAGTTGTTAAGCTATATCTCGTAAATGCCATATTAATGATAAAAGTACTGTTATTATTGTGGATATCAGTTGATAAGTTTTAATATTAGTCTTACATTGAGAATAAAGGTTTTAAGGTGGTTATGGATACCAATTGGGGAATAGAGGAACTCTATTATGTTGTGAATGTTGAGACATCACTTGGTTGATACTGAGAAACCCGTAGTAGTGATAGTCATGATATAGTATCGAGAGGATTCTGCTATAGCTAGGATAGTATTGCATATTTGTGGGTGCACCGTGGATTCTGCGTTACTTTATAAACCCTCAATGTGCTATGTATTTTGCATCACTGATGCGCTAGAGTTTGCATCCTGTTCGATGGAGTTTGCACCCCAGATGCACTATAGATTTCACATCATATCGCATAGTCCCGGAGTGCAAGGCAGTCTGCTCTGGTGTGGTATTCAAGCATATATGACCCCATGTGCATCATATATCATTCATACTATTTCATGACACAAATTGTTGAGTGATATTTAATTGTTTGCTCTATGTTATTGTACGGTTGATATGTGTAGTTGATCGAAGCTTCCTTCACTCTTTTCCCTAGCTAGTACACCATGTTTCTGTGAGATAGCTAGCCAACCTCTATTTATTGAATCCTTCCGACTCACCCTTTTTTTGTTTCTTATTATTTATCTCGTTCTACAGCGTTCGCTCCAGAACCGAGTTAGAGGCACGATTGAGGAGCGCATATGTGTTCAGTTGTCAGGGTGAGCCATCTTTTATCTATGATGGCCACCAGCTCTAGTTCTCTTATATTAGATATATTTTTCTTCCTTCGGAAGGTGTATAAGTTTTTTTTTTTGTATTCTTAGATGTCTGATATGGATAGCCCTAAACCTAATTTATTGGGTAGAGTGCTGTAATTCCTTTTGTACAACTAATCTATAAGTATGTTTATATCTTTTGAACTTTGTTTCATGTTTTATGTTAATTGAACTCATTAAGATTAGCCCGTCAAGTCTAGAGAAGGATGTCGGGTACCCACACAGCCTTTCCGAAAATTCAAGTTGTGTCACTAAGATTGCTCAATATAGCTTAGAAACTCTCTATATTATTCGACTAATTAGATGAGTCTGTTAGAATTGTACGAAATTCATTAAGTTCATTATCCCTAGTGACCTTACAGATGATTATATATTATAGCAGAATTAAGACCCGAAACATAGAGTGAAAATCCATCTAGTTGGAAAGAAGGAAATTCTTAAAGATTTTAAATTTTAGTTCAATTTTGATTTATTAAACCAGTAAATCAAATATTTAGAACTTTGGTAAACGTAATTGTAGATTGTTGACTGTTGGGCGTTACAGAGTGTTTAGAAGGTAAACTTAAGCTAAACACTTGAGGTAATTAAAGACAACTCTCCTATCTGGATTTTGATGAAGGGCATGTATACGCATTTTTTGAATTGTTGAAAACATATTTTAAGGTGAAATGTTTGTGGGAATAAGCATTTACTTAACTCTATATTCTCAAAAAGGAAACTGATTAAACTACGATATGATTTTATGTTTACAAATGATATACATGAATACGTGTTAGAAATAAAATCAGGTAGCTTACAAAGAATGAACTTTAGATTGCAATGTGTCGCACGAATAATTTTTGATCTATTGACTTATTGCTGTGAAATCACTATGATCCCTAGATTCAGTTTAGATTCATATACTTACATGATCATATTTAGTTTTTGGAGACGTGGCCACTTTTTCCAAGTGTGAGTGGCGTGTAATTCCAGAGAGAGCTATCTCACACTTTTGCAGGTGCCATTTATATTTTTGGGGTATTACAATCACCTTACATGTGTGATCTCCACACATGTAAAGCAAGTGTTCATTTGATATTCAAAATCTATTACATTCAGACATATCGGCTTTTATGATTATATTTTGAACATATATACCCCACCTTTCCATGTGTGATCTAAAGCCACACATGCCGAGGTAGTCACATGCAGGTATGGAGTGTCTAACTGAGTTGTTTAATATCATCCTTAGGACGGGTAAGATTCCCAAAGAATGGAGGTGGATTACCATGGTACCGTTGTATAAGAACAAGGAAAATATTCAAAATTGCAACAACTATAAGGGTATCAAGCTGCTAAGCCATACTATGAAAGTGTGGGATAGGGTGGTAGAAAAGAGGATGAGGATGGAGGTTACTATTTCCTAGAACCAATTTGGATTCATGCCTGGGCGATCGACTACAGAAGCCATGCATCTTCTAAGGAGGTTGATTGACCAGTGTAGGGACAAGAAAAGAGAGTTACATATGGTGTTTATTGACCTAGAAATGACGTATGACAAAGTCCCTAGGGAGGTTCTGTGGAGATGTCTAGAAGCTAAAGGTGTTCATGTGGCATACATTAGAGCAATTAAGGACATGTATGACATAGCAAAGACAAGAGTGCAAACAATAGGAGACGACTCAGAACACTTCCCTGTTGAGATGGGATTGCATCAGGCGTCTGCTCTTAGCCCATTTTTATTTGCTCTAGTGATGGATGAATTAATGATGAGTATTCAAGGGGAGGCCCCATGGTGTATGTTATTTGCATATGACATAGTTTTGGTTGATGAGGCTCCCGAATGAGTTAATGATAAGCTGGTGTTGTGGAGGCAGACCCTCGAGTCTAAGGTTTCAAGCTGAGTAGAACAAAAAAAGAGTACATGGAGTGCAAGTTTAGTGATGCCTCTCAGGAGTCGGATGTGGAAGTGACACTTGATACACAAGTCATCCCCAAGAAGGGAAGCTTCAAGTATCTTGGGTCAATTCTACAAAGTAATAGAGAAATTGATGATGATGTCACTCATCGAGTAGGGGCTGGTTGGATAAAGTGTAGGCTTGCTTTTGGTGTCTTATGTGATAAGAGACTTCAACCTATGCTTAAAGGTAAGTTCTATAAAGTATTCGTTAGACCAGCTTTGTTGTATGGTGCGGAGTATTAGCCAGTAAAGGCGGTTCATGTTTAGAAGTCGACCGTTGCAGAGATGAGAATGCTTAGATGGATGTGTAGGCATACTAGGATAGATAAAATCAAGAACGAGGCCATACTCGAAAAGGATGGAATTGTTGCAGTGGCTGACGAGTGACACCCAATTTTGTCCCAGATGAGTTAATTAAAGTCTAATTATTCTAAATTAAAATTAATGTTGAAAATTCAAAAGTAACCAATTTAAATTCAAAGAGAAAAGGCTAGAATTATAAGGCATAGCCTAATTTATATCCTGCCCGTGCAACCCCTCAATTTTTCAATTTAATCTACAATTAGGGCTAAAATCGTTCCTTATCCGCGAAATTGGCCTATCTCTGCATATAATACATACACACATACTACACCTCCATTGCCCATTTCAGTCGAAAATCCCTGTACCCGTTCCCAATCCCTAAACCCGATCCCCTGACCCGCTTCGACCCACGATCGATCCTAGCCATTTCCCCCCAAAAACTTTGCCAATCAGTCCAAATTCGTACGCTATGGTCCCCCCTACCTTCTCACTCCAGTACGAACTAGCAATCTTATCCATCCATTTTGAATCCAAGAATCGCATCTGAGCCATGAATCCTTCAACGTTCATATTTCCCTTGAAATCAGAGTGAAATAAGTACGATAAAAAAAGATTAGACTCTTTTGACCCTGATTTCAAAAGGAAAGGTCAAAATCGAGTAAGGGTCGTTTGGGAAATTGGAGGAGGCTAAAACCCTAAATCTGCAGGTATTTAAGATCCTTTTTGTTCATTTTTTAGGGGGTTCCAATTTTAGAGGCAGAAATATAGGGAGAGAAGGAAAAACATCAGAACATACACCCTTTTTTTTAGTTTTAAGTTTTTCTTCAAATACAGATAGTGTTACTACTTTCTGTTGATTTCCTGGCATTGGTGTTGTGTTTGCATTTCATTATTTGAGCCGTCGCTTTACTATTCTTGTCATCGCCCTTGCTCGCGTCGCTTAGTCGAGTCGGGTATCCTTCGGATCCCTCGCCTCAGTTCCTGCTCCGAAAAAGGTAATAACTTCGCCTCGATTTTATTTCATGTTGAATGTAATCTCATATAATGTTATACATGCACTGGTGAAGTCTTTTGAACTCAGATTTCAGTTTGTTTTTTTTTATTTTTATAAAATGTCTTAAGCTCTTAACTGTTCGTGAGTATCGAGATCTGCTAGCATAAGCTAATCCTTGACAGAGTGTTTAAAATATTTTTAACCGTAAAGTTTGAATATTTATGTTTGTTTCTGGTTTGGTTCTGTTTAAAAGCGATAGAAGGGGTCTTGGGTTTTGAAGCAGTGTGTGTAGTGTGCAAGCTGCAGTGCAGAAGCTGTGTAGGATTTGTTGTTTGTTTCGGGTTTAACTTAGGAAGTAGAGAAGCTGCAGGCCCTAGTATGCGAGTAGCTGATGCAAAGGGTGCTACCAGTTTGAATCTTGAGATCTGTTAAGGTTGTATGCAGGCAGGTGTGTGGGAATGCCCGTGGGTTCAGGCAGGTATGTATGTAGTTGTTTGTTGAAGAAGAAGCAGTGGTTTTAAATGGATGGTGAGAAGTTATAGCATAGTAGTAGCTTCAGGGGTATAGTTTGAAGCCTGGTAGTTGCATTAGGTGAAGTGCAGGGGTGGAATTACATAAGAGGTATTGTTTGTGAGATGCTGTGAGGAGAGGGAAATGCAGGTGTGCAGTTTTATAGATGTGGTATATAGAGTGTAGTAGGGCCAGTTTTAGAAGGAAGTAGAGGGAGCAGGGATGTTCCAGGTTAGTTCTTGTAGGGGTTTGGAGTTGTTTCTTGGCTATGCAAGTAGCAGCTGGGTTAATAGTTTATGGCTGATCTTCCAGTTTTAGCTAGAATTCTTTAATGGTGTTAGGTTGTTTTATGGAGTTTCAGTAGTAATTAGAAGGAGCATATGGCTTAGTTGTTTCAAAGATTGCAGTGGGTGTAGTGTTTGTTTTTGATGAAGCTTAAGGGAGGGTAGTTTGGCCAGGATAGTAGCTGGTTCTGTTTTGTGAGGGTGTGTAAGTAGGTTGTGTGTGTTTGTGAAGGGTGTAAGTTGTTTAGGGAATTGCTCAGGTTGTCTAGGTGGTTGTAGTTTTCTCCAGGCAGATTGATAGGGATGTGCATGTTAGTGTGTGAGCTTGTATTAAGGTGTGTTTTCCAGTTGTTGGAACTGGTCTTCTTCTGTATCTGCTTTTTAGTATTAGAAAGTTAAATTTTGACTCTGCATGTCTATTTTGGTATGAGGTGAATTAGCTAAAGTGAACAGTTTGTTTGGCATTTTAAGTAAAGGTTGGGTCTTTAATTTTTTAACATGTTGTCCGAAGAGTTAACAATCATTTCAAGTGGGAAAATGCTCTGTTATTAGCTTTAGGTAATGGTTGTTAGTAGTTTCAGTCTTAAAAGCATAAACAAATTATATGTTATTACTGTAGTTTCTCTTGTTCATCTGGTAACTTGAGAGTCATAAGATTAAAGTTTTAGCTAATCGGGATGGTCTTCTATGTTCTGGAACTTATGCCTTGGGATTGAGCTTCAATAGCATATGCATTCGAGTATTGTAGTTTATACAATACGACCCTTAGTACTATCTCTCTTGTGCTCAGAAAATTGCATCAGTAACTTTATTCATTGATAAATTTGGAAAAGGCTCGTTGGTACCGGGTACCATTTTCTTAGGATAAACTTTAATCTTTCTTTTGCCCTTTTGTTGTGTGCTAGTTTACGGTTAATTATATAGGAGATGCTTGATGAGTATTAAACTTTCTTGGTTTTAATAAGTTCAATTTATGTTTGTCCCTTTATCGCTTAAGGTAAAAAATTTCTTTCATCATAGAAAATGATCCGTTGCATGAATAAGTTTTCGTTTTAGATAATGTAATTATTTTGTTGATACAATTTTCATACTGTCTCTCGTTCCCTTGGTGTTCGTTCATTAAGTTTTTGTTGTTTTGCTAGCTGCACCTTTTTATTCAATTTTAAGGTAGTAATAATTGTGGAACATTTACTAATCATTATTTCCCTCTTAATTTGGTATGAAAAACTTTGGAACGAGTTGGTAAAACTCTGCAAATTGGGCTCGGCTAACTGGCACAGGAGCCATTTGGGTCAACTTTGGTTGAAATGCATTGCTATCAAGGCTCAAATTTTGAGTTGCTATTTCCGGGTTCTATCTTCTTACTCATTCTTTTCCCGCTCTTTAGAAATCCATGTATAGGACTTCTCCGTAGCTCGGATTAGGAGCCATGTAGGATAGAAATTGTATTTGAATGTAAATAATGATTATAAATCATTTAAATTGTCTTATGAATGCCTTGTATCATTTCTTTGCGAACCGCCAATTGATTTATGAATGTTAAGAATCATTTGTCAATTAATGAGTGCAAATCAAATTCAATCAAAATCGTACCTTCATCATAATCATCATTTGAATTACTTATTTATTTATTATATTAAATATTTAATTATTTATTTAATCTAATTTATTTATTTAGTTAATTAATTGAATTTTAATTCATATTTTATTTATTCACTTAATCTAATTTATTTAATTAAATTAATCAATCAACATAATTATTCGTTTATTAATTTAATCAATTTTAATTAATGGATCATTCATTTATTTAATTAATACATTATTATCATTTATTTATTTATTTAATTAACCCTCCTAATTATTTATTACCTTTTATTTATTTACCATTGGTTATTTATTATCCTTATTCAATTTTATCCTTTATTCATATTATTGTCATTCATTTATTATCCCTTATCTATTTACTATCCCTTATTTATTTATCCTTATTTATCATCCCTTTATTTATTTATTTACTTTACATTTTTTTAAATAATTTTAAATTAATCAAATTCGTGTAAACCGCCGGATTAACCGCTTTTAGCGGATTTTCGAAAAGTGCTCCCACAAGGGACCTTCTTTTTAATTTAATAGAACCACTTACCTAAGAATCTCTGATTTTAATAATTTTTTTTAAATAAGGAATAATTGCACTCTTTAATTAACATAGGTTCCTAATAATCCTTAAATTAGGTGGCGACTCCAAAGAAAGCCCTTTGGAGTCCCATTTTGTTGAAAATACATCCCGATGCATATTTGTGTGCATTTTTTTGGGAGGGTTCCACAGCGTGGCGACTCTGCTGGGGATACACAAATGGTTCTAACCAAAAGGCTTTCACGAATTTGTTTGTTTGTATTGTTTGAAATTGTATGTTGATTCTAGTATGCGTAGCTTATTTAATTATTGTGTTTGTATGTTGAAACTAGCATGATTATATCTATTGTTTATTTGCGAGCATGCTTAGTTAATTTAATTGATTGTTGTGTGTCACGAAAGCATGTCACTACACCCTTATTTGTGCACATATATAAACTGGCATTCCGTTCATACTTCCCCCACTCCTGGGAACCTCTTGCATTTTCACCCCAAATATCCGCGAGGTGCGCCCATGTGCACCCATACTTTCTTCCACTAAAGAACCCTATGACGAGTTGGTACACCGGCTGCCATCGTAGGAGTAATTCGACTGTGAGACCGCTTGCCACTCACCTGTTAGCCTCAACCGTTAACCCACTCTTAGACGGAGCTTTTAGGAGAATACATGCATTTACACCTTAGTCTGGACCCGGTCCTTGGTACTGCCGCCATAGTTAAGAAATCGCCCTTACGTCAGCGGGTTCTTGAAACACAACGACAATGCGTATTATGTGCTATGTGATAACGAATCCTCAGTCCTAGCCATATTTTGAGCATAATTAGATTTAAAATTTTGTCTCCCATTTTTGTCTTTTAGGTCAAAAAATGGAAGAATTCAGCAGAATTGAGATCATAGACAGAATTGCAGTCCGGGGGAAAGTTAGGCAGATTTAGTTGGTTTGTATTTTGGATATGGCCTGGTGTAGTGAGATCTAAGAGGCGAAGCCCCTGGTGTCTTTAAAAGGATCAGTGGGGTCTCTCTCATGAATGGCTTTGCATGTGTGCAGGCCTATGTTGACTGTCCAGCTGCATTCATGATAATTGAAGTATGCTTGTCGCATACTAGGAGAGTGAAGTCCCTATGTCTATAAATGACCAATGGGGTCCCTCCTTGAAGACCAGTGCAGTCTTGGCTACCTAGGAAACTGAGAGGCTTGATTAAAGCCGATGACCAGTGAGGAGCCCTATGAAGAAGGTCTGTGAGCCTTGCAAAACCTAGGAAGCTGAGAGACTTGTCAAAAGCCAAGGATCCGTGAGGTTTTATTTGTAAAAGGTCAATTGGAACCTTTTATGATTTGTAGTCTGGTATTGTGAAGGCAGTTGGAAATTTCACTCCGGGATGTTATAAAATAATTGGGAGTTCTGCTTGGAGGAGTGTGGATGTTTGCAAAAAAAAATGGAGGATTGTTTTAAGTTTTAGGCATTTGGGTTTAGAATTTGGTGCAGATGTTGTGGAGAGCATGAGCTGTGTTAGAATTTCGAGTTGAAACCAACTTTTGGAAGTTAGTTGGGATAACGGAATTGCAGTGTCAAGGCGGAAAGATGATTGTTATCAATTATTGTTATTTATCACTTACTCTAAATCTGAATTGCTCAAAACTGGCATGAACTATTTTTCGTTACCACTTGTTTGCGCGTCTTAGGCCCACCTCTGGCACAAAAAGGCACCTTACAAGGTAAGACGCGTTTGCATTTTATTTACGCTCAATTACTTGCTAAATATGCACTGCTTGCTTGAAATTTGTTGGCACTGATTGCGCTGTGATTAAATTTGTTCAGCGGTATGGTAAGATTAACGTTATGTTACTTCAACCTATATTTTGTAAAAGTTAATTGCTTTATGAAGTCATTTATCTATCATCTGAATTCATGCATACCGTTATTTTAAAATGCCTTTCAAATTTTATTTTGTTTATCTTAACCCCAGTCTTGTCATTTTGCAAAAACATTATTTAGCGTCATATTTTAAAGTATTTTCAAGTGTGTTTCCCTTTTGAAAATAACTTTAGAGCTAAAAAAGCGTTTTCGCATCTGGTTGTCTTTAACAAAATGAGTGTCTTGCTCAAACTTTTGGGTCTTTTCCAGCGCGGTCTCAATTTTTCCATTTTGGAATAAGTTGACCCGTCGGTTTCAGCTTTAACAAATTTTATTAAATTCGGTATGCGTTGCTAAAGGGCTAATTGTTTTGAACATCAAAAGAAGACCTATGGCTCGTCAAACTGTTGTGATTGACTTGAAAGAAAGTGATGAATCCAACCAAGACAAGGTTAACAGGGTCCAAGCAACCGCAGCAAGCTTGGAAAAGTAGAACTACGCACGTTCTGATTCCAAAGAAGGGATATGTATGCTCCTCTATCGGGCTCGACCCTTTAGTGTTTAAATTTTAAATCTCCCAAAGATAGAAACTGGGGTAAATTTTGCAAAGCAAGTATAAGTCGTGAGAGATTACAACTGGGGCAGCTTTTGTTAAGCAGTTTAAAGTATTGAAAGTCGTATCTGGGGCAGCTTTTGCAAAACAATTCGAAGAATCAGAATTCATAACAAGTTGAAATGTTGAAATCATAACTGGGGCAGAATTTAGCAAAAAGCAAGCTGAAAATATTGAGTTGGTTTGGTCGTTATTAGAAGCAGTTTTCAAGGATTGGTGCAGATTGTTATTTTGCAAGCAAGAATTGATAGTCGAGCAAAGCGTTGATATTCAAAATAGGCCGACCATTTTAGCAATTTGAGCCAAAATGGTCTAGCACGCATACTGATTTAGTAAAAACTTTCAAATTTGTTTTCTCAACTCGTGTCTTAAAAAATCAAATTTTGTTGATCATTAAGTTTCGAGCTCTCAAATATTTTACTTTTCTATTGAGTCGGGATTTTGGTCTCATCCATTCGGCCTAATGGCCTATTTTATACTTAAAATCTTTGCATGCATTGCCATTTTACGTATTAACTTGCTTTTGTTCAATGTGTAGAATTCATTTGTTAAAGGTTGGCTAGCATTGAACACTGAAATGGCTGAAAATCTGCATCAAGGACAGAACAACATGGCAAAGCAGCTTCAGGCAACCAGTTCTGGTATGGGAATCTTGCTAGCACAGAATGATGATGTTGAAGAACATGTGGTCCAAAGGACTAGGATTGTCAACACTAGCAAACCTTTGCCAAATACAAGTTTTACCTCTAATCCACCTTACTTAACAATGCCTAATTACCCAATGCCTATACATTCTATATATCCACAAATCCCGCAAGAATATCTTACCAATCCAAGTGCTTGGCCAGCTGCAACTTTATACCAACCACCATTTAGCACTATGCCTGCTGTGGGGAGTCAATCAAATCAAGTGATAGTGCGCCCACGAGAATTGCCTAGAAAAGAAGTTGAGACAACTGATTCACATAGCATGAAGAGACAAATTCGCAATTTGCACAAGGTCATTAGAGATGAGTTGCGCTCTAGGAACATTCAGAGTTTATATTATGAAGACTTATGCATTCACCCGGACATTGAGCTTTCACATGGGTATAAGATACCCAAATTCAACAATTTCAATGGATAGGAGAACCCCTATGCTCATTTGAAAGATTATTGCAGCAGATTGATTGGAATTGGCAAGAATGAAGCTTTGCGGATGAGATTTTTCATTCAAAGTTTATCAGGAATGACACTTGCATGGTATACCAAACAAGATTTTGCCAAATGGCACACATGGGAGGATATGGCTCATGACTTTCTGGAACAATACAAGATCAACATAGTAGGAGATCCCGATGTGTTTGATATGCGCAACATTAAGAGGATGTCTCATGAGTCTTTTGCAGAATGTGCTATGAGGTAGAGGTTAGAGGCTTTTAAAATGCATCCTCCCTTGTCTGAGAAGAAGTTAATAGCAGCTTTCATTGACATGCAAAAAGGCATATACTATGCCAAAATGGTTGTCAATAATGCAAGCACTTTCTCTGAATTGATCCAACTGGGAAAAATGATAGAAGAAGGCATAGCAACAGAAAAAATCCCTTCTGGTTTATTTGGGTACACCACTCAATCAGAGAAACAGTCAAATTTGCAAGACTCTCAAAGTCAGTTTCAACAATCATATTCTGATTATCCAGTGTCAAAGAAGAGGAAGTCGAATACATTCACTCCTCTAGAAGAGTCTGTGAAGAGCATATTTGAAAAGTTGCAAGCTGAAGGACTTTTGCAACCAAGGAAAGGAACAATTCCTAAGTACTTGCCTCCACACTTTGATTCGTCAAAATATTGTACTTATCATTCAAATATCCAAGGTCATGATACTGAAGAATGCAGTGGCTTGAGATACAAGATTCAAAGCTTGATTGATAATGGCAAAATAATAGTGCAAGAAGATCCATTCAGTGGTAATTGCAACATTCCTCCCGCAGGCACAATTTTTGTTAAAGGCGAGGCATCAGCCACAAGATATTCAAAGAAGAAGCGGTTTGCAAGCTAAGAAGACTGAAAAGACCGCATTTTTGCAGCTTGAAATGGCATTTCATTGCCCAACTATCTTATGTTTTAACTACTATGTCGTAATTTTATTCATCCTAGTTGTAATGAACTACGTTATGTTTTGCTACCCTTATTGGGTTTAGTCCCAAAATCAATGAAATTTCATTTTTCCCAAATAAGCCAAGCCAAAGCAGTTTTAGATGGTTTCTATTGTGCAAAAGGGAGAGTTTCAAGAATGACAGATTTTCGCAGCAACAACACATTTGATTGCCATGCAAGCAAACTGCAGATTTGAAGCTAAATTAGGTGTTCAAACAAGCCAGCCGTTATTTGATTAAAAAACTGACAATTGTTCTTTGATTAAATAGGGGCAAATTTTGTATTTACCGCAAAGTTCAGCATCAAGGTGGAAGGAGCAATGCAAAGTGTCGCGACTTCCCAGAAATTTTATAGTACTTACAATTTTTCTTTGAATGCAGAAATCTCAAGCAGCAAAACGAGAAGAACTCACAACTATTAGTTCCTTGAAGAATATTTGCTTTATCGCATATGCAGAACAACTCTATTTCTCTCTTTGTAATTTTAACTTTTGCTCGATTATCGCATCACCAGCACAAGCCAGGCGATTTCAGATTTTACAAGATACATGGTTTATCCACCCACAAATAGGATATTCGGGTCCTTCCACCCACAAATAGGATATCGCGGGTCCTTCCACCCACAAATAGGATATCTCGGGTCCTTCCACCCACAAATAGGATATCTGGGTCCTTCCACCCACAAATAGGATATCTTGGGTTCTTCCACCCACAAATAGGATATCTTGGGTCCTTCCACCCACAAATAGGATATTTGGGTCATTCTACCCACAAATAGGATATTCGGGTCCTTCCACCCACAAATAGGATATTCGGGTCCTTCCACCCACAAATAGGATATTTCAGGTCCTCCCACCCACAAATAGGATATTTGGGTCCTTCCACCCACAAATAGGATATCTCGGGTCCTTCCACCCACAAATTGGATATCTCGGGTGCTTCCACCCACAAATAGGATATTCGGGTCCTTCCACCCACAAATAGGACATATCGGGTCCTTCCACCAACAAATAGGATATCTCAGGTTTTTCCACCCACAAATAGGATATGCAAGTTTCTTTCAAGCACCGCTTTCAGAGTGTTTCGCGATGTCGGTTGTCTTGCAATTTTGGCATGTTATATTTAAAATAGATTGATAGTTTAAGACAAGCCGGCTGAAGCAGCGCTTTCAGAGTGTTTCGCGATGTCGGTTGTCTTGCAATATTGGCATGTTATATTTAATGTAGATTGATAGTCTAAGACAAGTCGGCTGAAGCACCACTTTCGGAGTGTTTCGAGATGTCGGTTGTCTTGCAATATTGGCATGTTATATTTGAAGTAGATGATAAAATAGACCATTCGACTTGAGACATCATGTCTCGTTCGTCAACTTATCTTATGAAAGCCTTACATTTGACAAATTCGTTCTCAAATTACTTATTGTCTTACTTTACTATTTCAGAATAATGATCAGCCTAGAGGTTCTCCGGGCGGAGCATCTCGTCAGTTGGTCGAAGGAAGAACTTATGGATGATATCACAACCCGCATTTATAATTTTATGTTATCACTCTTTTATTTCTCATTCCAATTATTATAGTTTATTAGCAGTTGCTCGCTTACCGTTTGTCAAGGTTATTACAGGATTTAGCAGCAACGCAGCAGCATATGGAGCAAAACGTGAAACTTTTTCTTAGAAGTGAACTGGGGCAATCGTTGATATGAGCTAGACTCGTCAACGAAGATCTGAAAAATCGCACTCGAACAAGCAAGTCTTACCTAATCTTTCATTCCAGATTAGGGGTCAGTTTGAATTCTTTCCTATTCGTGCGTCCTTTTCTGTCAATCGTGCGAGTCTTCATATCTAAGTGACATTGAACTACATATGGCCTGATTCTCTTTTAGCCCGAGATGTAGGCAACTCGGAAATCGGATTTCAGCCATATCCATAAACCTCGCCTTTTGGTCCTTGGAATCAAAAGCCTTGGTTTTATCGGGACAAAATTAGTTTCTCGTCAACTTCTTTACCCTAAAAACTCTTTCATCCTTTTCCGGGTAAAGAGGGGCAGCTGTTGACACCCAATTTTGTCCCGGATGAGTTAATTAAAGTCTAATTATTCTAAATTAAAATTAATGTTGAAAATTCAAAAGTAACCAATTTAAATTCAAAGAGAAAAGGCTAGAATTATAAGGCATAGCCTAATTTATATCCTGCCCGTGCAACCCCTCAATTTTTCAATTTAATCTACAATCAGGGCTAAAATCGTTCCTTATCCGCGAAATTGGCCTATCTCTGCAAATAATACATATACACACATACTACACCTCCATTGCCCATTTCAGTCAAAAATCCTTGTACCCGTTCCCAATCCCTAAACACGATCCCCTGACCTGCTTCGACCCGCGATCGATCCTAGCCATTTCCCCCCAAAAACTTTGCCAATCAGTCCAAATTCGTACGCTATGGTCCCCCCCTACCTTCTCATTCCAGTACGAACTAGCAATCTTATCCATCCATTTTGAATCCAAGAATCGCATCTGAGCCGTGAATCCTTCAACGTTCATATTTCCCTTGAAATCAGAGTGAAATAAGTACGATAAAAAAGGATTAGACTCTTTTGACCCTGATTTCAAAAGGAAAGGTCAAAATCGAGTAAGGGTCGTTTGGGAAATTGGAGGAGGCTAAAACCCTAAATCTGCAGGTATTTAAGACCCTTTTTGTTCATTTTATAGAGGGTTCCAATTTTAGAGGCAGAAATATAGGGAGAGAAGGAAAAACATCAGAACATACACCTTTTTTTTTTTTTAGTTTTAGGTTTTTCTTCAAATACATATAGTGTTACTACTTTCTGTTGATTTCCTGGCATTGGTGTTGTGTTTGCATTTCATTATTTGAGCCGTCGTTTTACTATTCTTGTCATCGCCCTTGCTCGCATCGCTTAGTCGAGTCGCGTATCCTTCGGATCCCTCGCCTCAGTTCCTGCTCCGAAAAAGGTAATAACTTCGCCTCGATTTTATTTCATGTTGAATGTAATCTGATATAATGTTATACATGCACTGGTGAAGTCTTTTGAACTCAGATTTCAGTTTTTTTTTGTTTTTTTATAAAATGTCTTAAGCTCTTAACTGTTCGTGAGTATCGAGATCTGTTAGCATAAGCTAATCCTTGACAGAGTGTTTAAAACATTTTTAACCGTAAAGTTTGAATATTTATGTTTGTTTCTGGTTTGGTTCTGTTTAAAGGAGATAGAAGGGGTCTTGGATTTTGAAGCAGTGTGTGTAGTGTGCAAGCTGCAATGCAGAAGCTGTGTAGGAGTTGTTGTTTGTTTCGGGTTTAGCTTAGGGAAGTAGAGAAGCTGCAGGCCCTAGTATGCGAGTAGCTGATACAAAGGGTGCTAGCAGTTTGAATCTTGAGATCTGTTAAGGTTGTATGCATGCAGGTGTGTGGGAATGCCCGTGGGTTCAGGCAGGTATGTATGTAGTTGTTTGTTGAAGAAGAAGCAGTGGTTTTAAATGGATAGTGAGAAGTTATAGCATAGTAGTAGTTTCAGGGGTATAGTTTGAAGCCCGGTAGTTGCATTAGGTGAAGTGCAGGGGTGGAATTGCAGAGGAGGTATTGTTTGTGAGATGCTGTGAGGAGAGGGAAATACAGGCGTGCAGTTTTATAGATGTGGTATATAGAGTGTAGTAGGACCAGTTTTAGAAGGAAGTAGAGGGAGCAGGGATGTTCCAGGTTAGTTCTTGTAGGGGTTTTGAGTTGTTTCTTGGCTATGCAGGTAGCAGCTGGGTTAATAGTTCATGGCTGATCTTCCAGTTTTAGCTAGAATTCTTTAATGGTGTTCGGTTGTTTTCTGGAGTTTCAGTAGTAGTTAGAGGGAGCATATGGCTTAATTGTTTCAAGTATTGCAGTGGGTGTAGGGTTTGTTTCTGATGAAGCTTAAGGGAGGGTAGTTTGGCCAGGATAGTAGCTGGTTCTGTTTTGTGAGGGTGTGTAAGTAGGTTGTGTTTGTTTGTGAAGGGTGTAAGTTGTTTACGGAATTGCTCAGGTTGTCTAGGTGGTTGTAGTTTTTTCCAGACAGATTGATAGGGATGTGCAGGTTAGTATGTGAGCTTGTATTAAGGTATGTTTTCCAGTTGTTGGAACTGGTCTTCTTCTGTATCTGCTTTTTAGTATTAGAAAGTTAAATTTTGACTCTGCATGTCTATTTTGGTATGAGGTGAATTAGCTAAAGTGAACAGTTTGTTTGGCATTTTAAGTAAAGGTTGGGTCTTTAATTGTTTAACATGTTGTCCGAAGAGTTAACAATCATTTCAAGTGGGAAAATGCTCTGTTATTAGCCTTAGGTAATGGTTGTTAGTAGTTTCAGTCTTAAAATCCTAAACATATTATTTGTTATTACTGTAGTTTCTCTTGTTCATCTGGTAACTTGAGAGTCATTAGATTAAAGTTTTGGCTAATCGGGATGGCTTGTCTATGTTCTGGAACTTATGCCTTGGGATTGAGCTTCAATAGCATATGCATTCGAGTATTGTAGTTTATACAATACGACCCTTAGTACTATCTCTCTTGTGCTCAGAAAATTGCATCAGTAACTTTATTCATTGATAAATCTGGAAAAGGCTCGTTGGTACCTGGTACCATTTTCTTAGGATAAACTTTAATCTTTCTTTTGCCCTTTTGTTGTGTGCTAGTTTACGGTTAATTATATAGGAGATGCTTAATGAGTATTAAAATTTCTTGGTTTTAATAAGTTCAATTTATGTTTGTCCCTTCATCGCTTAAGGTAAAAAATTTCTTTCATCATAGAAAATGATCCATTGCATGAATAAGTTTTCATTTTAGATAATGTAATTATTTTGTTGATACAATTTTCATACTATCTCTCGTTCCCTTGGTGTTCGTTCATTAAGTTTCTGTTGTTTTGCTAGCTGCACCTTTTTATTCAATTTTAAGTTAGTAATAATTGTGGAACATTTACTAATCCTTATTTTCCTCTTAATTTGGCATGAAAAACTTTGGAACGAGTTGGTAAAACTCTGCAAATTGGGCTCGGCTAACTGGCACAGGAGCCATTTGGGTCAACTTTGGTTGAAATGTATTGCTATCACGGCTCAAATTTTGAGTTGCTATTTCCGGGTTCTATCTTCTTACTCATTCTTTTCCCGCTCTTTAGAAATCCATGTATAGGACTTCCCCGTAGCACGGATTAGGAGCCATGTAGGATAGAAATTGTATTTGAATGTAAATAATGATTATAAATCATTTAAATTGTCTTATGAATGCCTTGTATCATTTCTTTGCGAACCGCCAATTGATTTATGAATTTTAAGAATCATTTGTCAATTAATGAGTGCAAATCAAATTCAATCAAAATCGTACCTTCATCATAATCTGCATTTGAATTACTTATTTATTTATTATATTAAATATTCAATTATTTATTTATTTAGTTAATTAATTTAATTTTAATTTATTCACTTAATCTAATTTATTTAATTAAATTAATCTATCAGCATAATTATTTGTTTATTAATTTAATCAATTTTAATTAATGGATCATTCATTTATTTAATTAATACATCATTATCATTTATTTATTTATTTAATTAACCCTCCTAATTATTTATTACCTTTTATTTATTTACCATTGGTTATTTATTATCCTTATTCAATTTTATCCTTTATTTATTTTATTGTGATTCATTTACTATCCCCTATCTATTTATTATCTCTTATTTATTTATCCTTATTTATCATCCCTTTATTTATTTATTTACTTTACATTTTTTTAAATAATTTTAAATTAATCAAATTCGTGAAAACCGCCGGATTAACTGCTTTTAGCGGATTTTCGAAAATGCTCCCACAGGAGACCTTCTTTCGAATTTAATAGAACCGCTTACCTAAGAATCTCCGATTTTCATAATTTCCTTTTAAATAAGGAATAATTGTATTCTTTAATTAACATAGGTTCCTAATAATCCTTAAATTAGGTGGCGACTCCAAAGAAAACCCTTTGGAGTCCCATTTTGTTGAAAATACACCCCGATGCATACTTGTGTGTATTTTTTTTGGGAGGGTTCAACAACAAGATGCGAGAAGGAAGGATGAGATGGTTTGGACATGTTACAAGGAGGAGCACAGATGCTCCGATGAAGAGGTGCGAAGGATTGTCAGTGTTGAGTTTCTGGAGAGGTAAAGGTAGACCAAGTAAGAATTGGGGCGAGGTAATTAGACATGACATGGCCCACCTTCAGATTACCGAGGACATGACTCCAGATAGAAAAAATATGGAGGCCGAGTATTAGGGTAGAAGGATAGATAGTAGCCTAGCGATTTCTTCATTCATATTAGGAGTAGTATTATCTCTATATATTCTTTTTTCATCTTATTCTTCGCTTTTTTGTTATTGTTGTTTCCTTTTGTTTTGGACATGCTCGAGTTTTCTTATCAGTATTCCATTTAGTACCATTATCTTATTTCTTTCAGACATGCTTTTTAAATATTTTTATTTAGTCGAGGATCTATCTGAAGTAGCCTCTCCACCTTGGTGTAGGTAAGGTCTGGGTACATCTCACCCTCATGGGAAATTACTGGATATATTATTGTATTAGTTGTAAAGAAATAGTACTGAAAAATAATTTCTAAAAAGGTGCTCAGGACACTATTAGTTAATCATATTAAAGCTCATCTAGTGGCTCAGTTGCAGCTTACGGTATAATTTGCATTCCTGTGATATTAATTTTAGCTTTACTTAATATCTCAAAAACTCAAAATAAATAGTTCAGGATTCACTAAATGAATAGTTTAAGGCAACTGCCAATAATGTCCCATCCCAATTTTAGGGGTATGATCCTCTTCTATATCACCAACTTTCCAAACCCTGAAAATAATCAAATCACGTAAAATTTGGCAATAGTCGAAACTAAAAGACGCTAAAAGCTTATATGAAGAACAAAAGTAACTTGGCTTCAACGAACATGTACTATGAAATGTACCCTAGGTTGTGAAAATCTATGTTTATAGATTATTTTTTTCTATGAAACAATATTATATGTTGTTACAACTTTTGAGAAGACATTTATGAGATATCACAACATGATCTATATTTGATTTGCTAAACTAAGAATGACATACTAGTTTGCAGCTACAAGATGCATTATATGACATATGCTAATTATCTATATAATTAGAAATGTGGAATGTGTTTATATGCCTTTTCTATTTTACCCCACAACCCCCATTCACCTTGTTATTCTTAATCATCTTGTTCATAAGGCATAACCCACTCCCCCCCTTTTCCTAGACATTCTTCACAAAGACAGACGCAGGGATTAACTTCAGTCCCAGTCCCACAAATACAAAATTTTGTTTTTTAAACACAAATTAATATTAAGACAGAGGAATCAAGAAGGAGGCAGTAACATCAAGAAAATTAATTTTCAATTCCACAAACAGAAATTTTTTTGCTTTTCGATTAAGGTTTTCAATAAACGAGCAAGGAAGAGTGATGAATCAACAACAAGAAAAAAATTGAATGATGAATATTTATTCTTGGGAGGATAATTGATTCTGATGGTGTTTCTGTTCTTTGTTGTTTTTGTTATCGGTGGTTGGAGCAACATCATTGTCTTGTCTGTTGCTGTGCCAAACATTTTCTATTTTGATTTGATGGTGGTTTATTTTGATGTACCATGGTTTTTGGACTATGATTTTTGGTGGCTTTGATTAATGGTGATTAGTTATTTTGATTTATTTTGATGTTTATTGGAGGTGTTGTTATAGCACGGTGGTGGTGGGTATGGCGGAAGTGCCGTGGCAGTGGGGTATGGCGGAAGCACAGTTGAAAGATTGCTGGAGAGAATGGGAATGGATCGAAAAATAAAGAAGAAAAAGAAAAGAAAAAGTCAAAAAAGATTTAAAATTAAATTGTGAATAAAAAGTATTAAAAAAATAATTAAATAGAAGAAGGATAAAATTTTTTAAAATTGATATTTTCTTTAATTTCTTATAAATATTGATGGTGTATTAAATAAAAAAGCTAAAAAAATGATATTGAGATGATGTGGCTGCCAGGTATCGCTTACTTGGCACGAGTGCATCACACTTTCCACAATGCAACTGGTCGTGAGTCTGTAAAGTGGGAACTAATATCACTTGAAAGTTTTTAAGGAGGGTAAGCGGACGCCCGTAAAGATTAGGTGTGAAAATGATAATTTGGGACAAGTTTAGATGGTAAGTAACCTATTCCGCCAACTATAAAAACTAAACATTTTAATAAAAGTCTAATAAACATCTAATTAACAATCAATGTAGTCTCACACTTAATACTTGTATCAAATATTTGTCAAAGTACTACACATAGAAGTTGTTCAACAATTGAAGGCACATAACACTTGTGCCAAATCCAAGTCTACTACATGAAGTGCTTAACAAACCAAGAGTCTACTTTGTCCTCTCAGAGTCATTGCCAGAACCCTTACCCATCATAAACTGTTTCATAAAAGCATGTATGTCCTTTATTACAACACTGTCTCGCTAGCGTGCTAAGCAATTTACCTCTTCCGCATCCAACCTTTCTATTTCTGCACACAATTCATCGTCCGGAGCATGCGAAGAAGAAGAGCAGCAAGCAGTAACGTTCGGGAAGGTTCTTTGTAAGTCATTGATCCTAGATTGTAGGCTCTTCCTTTGTTGTAGCCACCACTCACCTGAACGAACATTGAAGTAACTTCTTTGGGAGTGGGTTTGATTGAGTCACCATCGACCTCGGATCCTTGGCTTTAAAATCGTTCTTCCTGAGTAGCTTTATAATTTTTCTGTAATAATATTGAGGATAAGTATAATTTCTTTATGTTAAACAAAAGAAGCTTTAATTTAGTAACTTACAGCTAGATTCTCTGATTGTTGCTCAATGTATCCTGTCTTGTTACCATCCTCATCATAGAATACATGTTATCTCTTGAAAAAGTCAATATCACTCATAGGTCCATGTTTATTTTCCCAAAAAAAAAAAAAAAATAGAAAATAGAGTTAGATAAAATATAAATGACAGTTATTTATAATAACAAGAAGAAATAGCAAAGAACAACTTACAAGTCTCATCTGATGGGTCGCCAAACTAACCGAACTGCCTGTGTGCAATGAGCCACCCTTCTCGGAGGCCAGGACATTCTTTACTTGCTCACTCTTCTTCTTGAATTCATCAGAATTCCAATATTCAAGAAGTTTCTTCCAAGGATCCTCATACACCCATCTCGTGCATACCCCTCGCTCTCGGCTTTGATAGAATGAATTACTAAGCCTGTGTGATGCTCTATTCTCAAAACATTCACACATGATATGCTCAGAGTACTCAGAACGCCACGAACACTTCAATTGAAATAATTAATAACATGAATAAAAACTTATACATAGATAATTATCAAAATAGCTGTTTATACCTTAAATTCTCCAAATCTTATTTTTGACATCGACTGGTACTTTCCCCAGCTGTTCCAAGCTTCTAAAAAATGTGGAGTCACAGAATCCATAACCAGAGGCGTAGCCTTATCTGATGGAATAAACCTGCATAAAATTTAACATAAGTAAATATATATATTCCATAGTTAGAGTCTAATAAAAAAAGTAATGCTTATCCAGTTCTACCATCAGGCGCAATAATCAACGTACTACTATTATCGAGCGATCCCCGTTCACCAGGAGGAGGAGGAGGAGTAGATGTAGTATGTTTCTTTTTTACCTTTTCGTGACGTGGTAGTGACAGATAGAGAAGAAGGTGTGGGAGTATCTCGGTTAGGCAACCCAGAAGAAGGTGTGGGAGTGTTTGGGTAAGACAACCCAGAAGAATGTGTGGGAGTGTCCGTCGGAATTAAAGCATATTTCTAGTAATACATGAAGTGTCTGTATATATAAAATAAAAAATGCTTAGAACAAAATGTAGTATAGGACATTAGGACAAAAACTGCAATTAAAACATACTATCTTATCTTAACTAATAGTTTAATTTATTACTTTGAATGGAAAGATGGTAAATATTGTTTTATGGATAAGAATTAAGGATGAATTTGAATAATTTTTTTAAAAATTAAAAACTATCTTATCATTACCAACTAAAAAGATAAAGTTAAAATCCGGTGGTGGTGGTGGTGGTGGTGAAATTATTTGCAGAAATCATATTTCAAAATATACCTGAAGCTACAAAAGAGAAAAACCCACAGATATTTTATCTTAGGAATGAGAGAGTCAAAAGTTATGTAATTTAAAATTTCACATGCAATGCAGATAACCTAAAAAAACATTACAAATATTTGTTATTGTTAAAATATTAATGATTTATAGATTTTATTTTAATTATTAGTATCATTTTGAATTTTAATTCTAAGATTTCAAATGAAGAATGAAAGAAAATTAACCATAATAGGAACAAGCTTTGCGTACCCGTTAATAGATCAATGCAGCGGAATTGAATCAGGATATAAGATATTTACTCCAAAGTCAAACTTCGTCTCACTAGAAAATAAGGTTAGGGTTTCCACCAACTAAATGTCTACTTTGTATGGCCTTATGTTGATAATGTAGAGAATATCAGAAAAGAGAAAATTATTCTCTTTGTTCTTTCATGTAAAAAAAAAAAACAAGTTAGTTTTCTTTTTTAAAGAGAAAAAGAAGTTCAGTTGTGGGTAAACTGCTCCCACTCCTACTCCCATTCCCTTTTTAACTGTAGGCAACTTCCCTTAGGAATTTTAAGTTTATCTGATCTTTAAAAAAAATTAGGTTGGGTCGGGTCAGTCCACATAGGCGACCCAAAATCCAAACCCAAAATAACCAACATCTCCCATTTTGCACATAGTGGACTGGATCCAAACCAGTACCATGCCAATTGCCATACAGTTCATATAGACAAATAGTTCGTGCGACATGCGAGCATCATCAAGAGCTAAACCTACTAAGGTTGTACAATAGCTCTATGTAGAAATCCAATCACATACGGAAAAGACTCACTACTAACATGAGGATTTTATTACTCGCAGTACCCCAGACATCATTCGCTACTCTAGTAGTTGCTTATCTGATCCCTCAACCTCGATTGAGGCGAACTCGAGTTCCTATTTAACTTTGTATCACAATTACATTTGAAACCCTCATGGTAAGTGTAATGGTCGACCTGTGAATACAAGTTAAGTTATAAATCATTTTAATTGTCTTTCCTTTTTACTCGAATTTATTCATTCCAAATCAGCTGCTTTCCTAGACATGCACCACATCGCCGAATCACTCATGGGTATTAGTAACCTACTAAAGTAGAAATACGGATCGGTACTTCAAGAGACAATAAAAGGTCAAAGGGTATTCCAATGAAAAAATCACATTGATTTTCCTTAGAGTCTCACACAATGAAGAAGCTGGGATCTATTATTCTATTATCCTGTTGGTCGATTAGCACATGTGGTATGAAACATGTGTTACAGTGTTATTTCCTAATTTGGCATATGTGTCTCATTCTAAAGTATATAAACACCGTACAGATCTTGGTCTAGACACTTCTAAATGTCTAACCCGAGTTTTTCTTGAAACAATCCTCAATTGCAATCTTCTAAAAAACTCACATCTGGCTTACTAAATAAGTCATATAGGATATATGAATCTATAAGTCTGAACTCTAATCAAGACCGACCATTTTAGTTAAAAACATATGACCTTGTACAAATCAAGGTTCAATTTGGTCTCATCTTTGCACATTCCTCGACGCCAGAGGCGATTACTCGTGTGAGAGAGCTGACCTCGCGGCTTGTTCGACACACTTAACATAAACAGATTTCATCACATGCAAAAACATAAATAGTAATATATTGATGAGCATAACAGTCAAATCATTTTATAATACATAACCATAGTCATATTCTACGCAAACCTAGAGTCATAACCATGTTTCTCAAACTGGTCTCTAGATGTCGCCTTTAAAAGGATCAACTACCATCTTCAGTGTAGGTATGTATTATATTGGAACTTCACCACTTGCAACTATGTTTCTCAAGTACTTATACTTGGTGTCAATGTGTTTGGTCTTTTCATGATGCTTAGGATCTTTTATAAAATCAATAGCTGTCTGACTATCACAATATAAAATTATCCATTCTTGAGGATTCTTTGTAATATCTAGATGCTCAAAGAATCTCTTCAACCAAAGAGCTTCTTGTACTGCATATGTATAAGCTATGAACTCACCTTCCATCATCGAAAGAGAAATACAAGTTTGTTTCTTACTTTTTCATGAAATGGCTCCACCATTAAGTAAGAAAGCATATCCAGATGTTGACTTTTTTCATCCAGGTCATCAGCCCAATCAGCATCTGTATAACCTCTCAACATCAAATCAATCCACCATAACATAGTGAATAGTCTACAGTTCCTTTCAGGTATCGAAAAATCGTCTTCATTGTTTTTCAATGATCTCTTCCAGGATTGGATCGATACCTGCTAACTAGACCTACGACATACCAAATATCAAGGCAAGTACACAACATAGCATACATCAAGCTCCCTATAGCACTTGAGTATGAAACTCGAGATATTTATTCCTTTTCTTTTTAAGTCTGTGGACACATTTCAAGGCGTAAAACTTCACCCTTCACTACAAGAGTATTCATGGGTTTACAGTTACTCATTCGAAAGCGTTCTAGAATTTTCTTTATATATATATATTTTTTGAGACAGACTCAATAACTTCTTGGAACGGTTTCTTTGGATCTTAACTCCAAGGATATAGTCTGCTTCACCCATATCTGTCATGTCAAATAACCTTAAAAGCCATGACTTAATTATCTTTAGATATTCCAAATTATTTCCAACTATCATTATATCATCCACGTAAAGAGAAATAATTACAAACATATCATTAGACCTTTTAACATAAATGCAATGGTCTTCATCAAACATAATAAAATTATATGAGATCATTTCTTTATTAAATCTCAAGTACCTTAAAGACTGTTTTAGACCATAAATAGATCTTTCAATTTGCAGACCTTATTTCTTGGCCCTTAACGATGAAACCTACAGGTTGTTCCATGTAGATCTCCTTATTCAGTTCTCCATTGAGAAAAGCTGACTTTACGTCCATTTGGTGTAATTCTAGATCCTAAAGCGCAACAATAGCTAAAAAAAGCGAATTGAAGTAAGCTTCACAACTGGCGAAAAGGTATCCTCATAGTCAATTCCTTCTTGTTGAGTAAAGTCTTTAGCTACCAGTCGTATCTTGTATCCTTCTATTGTCCATCCGCTTTACGTTTAATTTTCAGAACCCGTTTGTTCTTAGTTGCTTTACGCTCAAGCGGAAGATCAACTAAGTCCCAGACTTTATTGGTTCTCATGGACTGTAACTCTTCTTTCATCGCTTTCATCACCCTCATCTTTTTCAGGGCTCGATAAAGCATCAACAATAGAATTTGGCTCATTCACTTCCGATGCCGATACCAGGAAAATGTAATCCTCAATGTCATAAGTACGTTTAGGTACACCTTTCCTGGTACTCTTTCGTAGTTGAAACTCATATTCACAAGAAGGATTTTGTATTGATAAGCTCCCACTAGGATCAGCACCATACTCTTGATCAATTGGATCATCAAATGTGTCAGAAGACACTTGCTGACTATCTGAGTTCAACATTTCATAGAGAAGCTCTCCATCTTTTACTTCACCCTTCGTAGAAAAATCATTTTCTAATAATGTAACATCTCGTGATTCAATCGTAGTAACACTTCCATCCTCCAATTCACAAATGAACACATACCCCTTGGAGTGTTTTGAGTATCTTATAAAGATACATTTCTTGCCTTTTGGACCCATTTTATCAAACTTATTAAAAGAATCTTTTATAAATTCAGCACAACCCCAAGGTTGTAAATGATCTATGTTTGGTTTCTGGCCGGTCAATAGCTCATAAGGAGTGGAAGAAACTGACTTAGAAGGCACTCTATTCAATATATAGGCAGCAGTTAATAACGCATCTCCTCAAAAGGAGATAGGTAAATTAGCTTGCGCCATCGTGGATCTTGTCATGTCCAATTCAGTTCTATTCCTCATTTCTCCTACACTATTTTGCTGAGGTGTATAAGGAATAGTTAATTGTCTGGTGATGCCTTTTTCACTACACAATTCATTAAATTGTCTTGATAGATATTCACGCCCTCTATCAGTTCTTAGAGTTTTTATACTCTTATCTAATTGATTTTCAACTTCATGCATGTATTGTTTGAAGCACTCAAGTGCTTCTGATTTATGAGAAATCAAATAAATATAACCAAAACGTGTGAAATCATCTACAAACCTAATGAAATACAAGGCTCTAGATCTTGCATTCACGTTCATTGGACCACAGATATCTGAACGGATTAATTGCAATGGCAAGTCAGTTCTTTTAGCCTTCCCAAAAGTTTTACGTGTAATATTTCCTGCAAGACATTGTTCACAAGTTGGCATTTCAATTTTTGAGAAAGAACTCAAGTGTCCTTTCTTAGCCAATCTATTCATTAGATCTTGCCTAATGTGACCTTATCTAGCATGCCATGTAATAATATCAACATCTCTATTATTAGAAGAACATGTCATAACACAACGGTCCACATAATAGCCATAAGTAGAAGGATTACAACTTAACGCAAACAAACCATCATAAAGATGTCTAGAACCATAAAGTAATTCTCACAGCATTGCAACTAAAGTTCAAACAGAAACCAAAATTAAGAAGAACAAACACAGATATTAAGTTCCATCGTATTTCTGGAGCATATTCGATGTCATGCAACATCAAAGTACGGCTACCACGAAAGTCAATCCTGCAAGTTCCAAGACCTTTGACCTCAACCTTTGCATTCTTTCCTACATATATCCACCTTGATCTAGATGGAACTCGACGGTACTCCACAAATGCTTCTCGATCACGGATCACATGGTCGGTGGTCCTTGAGTCTACAATCCACACATGATAAGATTCAACTAATAAAACCGTGCAAGAAAAAAATGTAGCACTTAGAGATGCATTTTGAAATGTTATCTTTTTTGGCTCAACGCATTCACGAGCAAAGTGTCACAGCACTTGGCAGTTGTAGCATTTCATCTTGCTCTTGTCTTTCTTCTTAAAGAACCGTTTTCCCTTCTTGGAGTTCGGTTTGTTTCTTTTTTTTTAAGGGTCTCTCACCAGTCTCCTTGCCCTTTTCGCCTTTCTTTCAGCCATTTTTTTTGCTCGAATCCTTAAGCCTTTTTACCACTTGATTCTACCACATAGGCAGTGGGTATAGCTTTCGCAGCACCAAGCCGCACATCTTCATGCTCCACATGGCGGGCAACATCAGCAAAAGTTTTGATGCTGTCATTGTGGGTCAAGTTTACTTTCAGATGTTCCCAATTATTGGGAAGAGAACTGATCACTGCCTGAACCTGCTGCCCATCAAAGAGAACATGACCAACACCTTTGAGTTGAGCTATCATGTTAGACATCACCCTAAGGAGTTTTTTGACAATGTGATCATGACGCTTCTTGTAAGTATCAAATTTGATAGTCAGCTGTTGAAGGCGAGTCACAGTTGTACCCCCGTATGTTTTCTCTCAAATGTGCCCACATGGCATGAACAGTAGGAAATTTTTCATATTCATGGATGAAATCAGCCACAGCTGAGTTTACAATGATTCCACGAGCAGTGGCATCTTTCTTTTTCCAGGAATTGTAAGCCTCAAGATCTCTCCTATGTTGGGTAGTGTTACCCTCCTCTGAGCAATCCATGACATGGTTAATGGATTCTAGAGAATCTTTCTCTTCTTGAATATACCACATCTTACGGCTTCAAATATCATAATTTTCGTCGTTCAGTTTGCTACCCTTGTTTAAGTCAGCAATGATAGTTTTTGATGCCATAGTCTGTTAAATGAAACAACAATGAAAGTGTGTTTATTACTAATCATTCTGGCATGCGATATAAACACTTAGGCAAATCAATTAAATAAAATATTAATTTTGCACTTAGTATAGAATCAAAAGGTTACTATGTTTCCATTCATCATTTACAGCTAAATGTTCAACTAATATTTTACAAAATTATTTCTCATAGTGTGTATTACGTCAAGATTTTCAATTTTGATGTCATTCTTATTTTAAGTACCACACATAAAAATAAATAAATAACATGACATGTAATCTTGCAAACAAATAATGTAATTTTATTAATAAAAATAAATAGCATTAAAACAAACTATGTGACATAGTTGTTCCATACATTTTTTAGAGCATTAACACAAACATCATAGGGCACACTTGGCCCGTATCTCATGGTAAATATCAGTTAATACTTCACACCAAGGCTCACGAAGTGATTCGGCCAACATGCTTAAAGCTACGTATTCCGGAATACAATTATCATATTCATTCAGTTCATGGAGTTTAAACTCGAAAGGAAATATGATCTTATAGTATCATTAGGGGTCATTTTCAACTTCTTAGACTCCTTGAGTTACTTTTCTCCTTCTCTTCGTCTAGACCTTTCATTCCTAAGGATATTTTGTACCTCCCTCGGGACCGTAGTGATGACTTCAGGCTCCGAGTCTGAATCATTACTAAATTGTGCCTTCCTCCTTCGCAATCTTCTACGTAGTTTCTTTACTCAATTTTCAGCACCACTCCCAGTAGGAGTAAGTCGAGCATGTCCCCGTCCAGCCATGTCTGAAATGGGAACAAACAAACAAAAAATGGCTATTACCAGTCAAGTTACAACATATGTCATAATTTGTAGAAGAATTACATTTAAGGGTCATATACCATTATAATGGTGTGGCTATCAGGAAGTAATTCGAAGGGAAAAAAAGAAATTTATAGGTTGAACTTTAATACTTCATAACCCACTCGTTTTATATCCGTTTATCATCAAATAATATATCAACGGAAACCTGTAACGAGTAGATTCTGGAAGTATATATTCCAAATTTTAATTCTAAACCAGTAATTTGCATAAATCAAATTACATAACAAGTTTTCCATAAAACTGACACAGTTTTCAGCATAACTTCAAAAAATCATATCTTACTCATTTTAAATCTGTTTTCAATGTGTAATATACGACAACAACAACAAATCCAGTGTCATCCCACAAGTGGAGTCTGGGGAGGGTGAGATGTACGCAAACCTTACCCCCACCAAGGTGGAGAGGCTGTTTTCGATAGACCCTTGGCTAGAAAAATATTTGAAAATCTGTGAGAAACAAACCAGTAAAACACATGACAACTCAAATTCTCACATAAAACTGCAATAACCAGAACAAGCAGAAGGCAGCAATAACGACAAAGATGCAAAACATGATACAACTACTATGTAAAAATAATAAAGCTAATATATCAGCAATCAATTGCCTACTATCTAACCTTCTACCCTAATCCTCGACCTCCACGCTAACTTATCAAGGGTCAATTCCTCAGTGATCTGGAGGTGAGCCATATCCTACTGAATTACATCGCTCCAATTTTTTTCGATCTACCTCTGCCTCTCCAAAGACCTAGCACTGCTAGCCTCTCGCACTTTCTCACAGGAGCATCAATGCTTCTTCCTTTCACATGGCCGAACCATCACAGCCTCGCTTCCCGTATCTTGTCCACCACAGAGGCCACTCCCACCTTGTCACGAATGACCTCATTCCTAATCTTGTCCATCCTTGTGTACCCACACATCCATCTAAGTATTCTCATCGTTGCTACACTCATCTTCTGAATGTGTCTGGTCTTGACTGGCCAACACTCTGCTCCGTATAACATAGCTGGTTTTACGACTGCCCTGTAGAACTTACCTTTGAGTCTAGGTGCCACTTTCCTATCGTATGGCACACTGGACGTGAGTCTCTACTTCATCCAACCTGCCCCTATACGATGAGTGACATCATCATCAATTTCTCCATTACTTTGGAGGATTGAGCCAAGATACTTGAAGCAAGTCTTCTGGGGAATGACATGAGAACCGAGCGTCAGAGGAGGAAGTGACGCGCTAAATGAGCACATTTTCTGAAAATATATTCCTCACATTTTAATTCTTAATGAGTAAGTTGCAGACATCAAATTACAGACTCAGATTTTCAGATAAAACTGTCACAATTTACATCATAACTTCAAAAGATCATATCTTACTCGTTTTAAATCTGTTTTTAATGGATAATATATCAATGGAAAGCCATAAACGAGTGAATTCTAAAAATATAAGTTATATGCCGAATTTCAAAAGTGTGATATGCAAAATTCAATTTTCAGAATATTTTATACTTTTGGATTAAAAGAAATGTATCTTCAGAGAACAAGATTTCATGAAGCAAACATCAAACTATGTGTTCATATTAATAGAACACACAACATAGGCTCTGATACCAATGAAAGAAAATTAACCATAATAAGAACAAACTTTGGGTACATGTTATCGGATCAATGCAGCAGAATTGAATGAGGATAGAAGAAATTTGCTCCAAAATCAAACCTTGTATCAGTAAGAAATAAATTAAGGTTTTCACTAACTAAATGTCTACTTTGTATGGCTTTATGTCGATGAAGTAGAGAATATCAGAAAAGAGAAAATTATTCTCTTTGTTCTTTCATGTCTAAAAAAAAAGCACGTTTTTTTTTTAAAGAGAAGAAGAAGTCCAAATATGGGTAAATTGCTCCAACTCCTACTCCCACTCCCTTTTTAACTGTAGGTAACTTCCCTTAGAAATTTTAAGTTTATCTGATCTTTATTAAAATTGAGTTGGGTCGGGTCAGTCCATATATGTGACCCAATATCCAAACCAAAAATAACCAACAAAGAACAACAACAACAACAACAACAACAACAACAAAAAAAAAAAAAACAACAACAACAACAATATACCCTGTATATCCCACAAGTGGGGTCTAGAGAGGGTGAGATTTACACAGATCTTAATCCCACGAGATTGTTTCTATAGACTGTCGACTGGGAAAATAAGGATATTTTAGAAAAATACTTAGGAAATCAAGACAACCATATAACGCTATGATGTTGGGCGTATATCTTATGTCTCGACATTGATTTCTTATATCTTTTGAGTTATTTTCAGCGTATTATGTGCCCAACAATATGAGATTTAAAGTAAAATACTAACTTGAGGTGTTTAGATGTTTTAGGAGCAAATTGAAGGAAATTGGAGCTTGATTTGGACAAGAACAAGGAAGAAGCAATGGGTACGGCGTTGGATCCTTGGCATACTAGGCTGTATGGACTGGGAAGAGCGCAAATACTGAAGAAATTGAGAAAAGGAGCGCATACAGCCACAGATGCTTGGCATGCTCCGATGTATGCGCCGTAAAATAATCCCAGAGCTACCAGGACTAGCTAAAAACGTGTATTATTGGAATATTTTGAAATATTAAACCCTTGGCACGTCTTTCCCTAGGCTATTACGTACTTTTTGGAGGCAAGAACCATAGTGGAGGCTAGAGAACCAAGATTCATCAATTGAGTTGTAATTCTTCTTTCCTCTTTATTATTTCATGAATTCTAGATTATTTCGTGAGAAAGCTAACTTGTCTATGAGTAGCTAAACTCTATTATTCTAGGATTATGGGTTAACCATGAAAATTGTACTCTGAAGTTGGTTGAGTTCTATTAAATTTATCAGATTGAGTTTTTTATTTAATTCTGCTCTGAATTACTTAATTTCCTGGCCAGTTGTTAAGTATTATCCATGAACTTAAGGTTGAACTCGAAAGTGGGAATCGTAGGTTGCAATAGAATTAAATAAAGCGTGTTCTTGAACTCGTGCATCAGGGAATGGTTTCGCGGTTAGGATAGGAATATACCTAACAGTCACGCTTAATCAGTTTACAGGAAAAGCACATGCATTCTTGTTAATTCTAATTCCATAGACATATAGGTGTTAGGTTGGCTTGAATAGGCGAGCAGAGTATCGAAAGAGCTTTGTGAGTATAATTAACCCTGTGATTAGCAACTCAGATAAGTAAAATTAGTTCCATTAGCGGATGAGTGCAACTGGATTGGTGATCGTCCCATAATCCTGGAATATATTCTCTCACTGATACCTAGAACTATTGAATTGGCTTGCATTCCATTTACTTCTATTACTTTTAGTTAATTAGTTAATTAAACACAACTTGAAATCTGGTTAAACTCTCTTGAACAATACTTGAATTGAAGTTTGTCTAGTTAATAGTTAATCAATAGTCCTTGTGGGAACGATACTTTCTTATCACTTTATTACTTGATCGACCGCGTATACTTAGGTGTGCGTTTGGAGCGACAAGTTTTTGGCGCCGTTGCCGGGGACTAATATTTAATTAATTTCTAGATTAGCTTTTATTTGTTATTTGTTCAAGATTAATTTTTGTTTTAGTTGTCTTTGGGTGTTTCAGGTTGTAGCTTGAATGCGAAGGAGCAAGAGTGGTGATAAACTCTACACTTTTGACCCAGAACCTGAAAGACTTTTTCACAAGCTAAGGAAGGAAGCCAGACTCAAAGCAAAGCTAGAGAAAGCTCCTATTTCTGAACCTACAGAGATGGCTGAAAATCACAACCGCGCTATACTGGATGTGGCCAGACCTACTCTTGATAACATGGCCAGGGCTATTGTGAGGCCCACCATTACTGGTAAATTTGAGCTGAAGGAGAGTATGATCCGATTATTCCAGTCTAATGGCCAGTTCGCGGGACTATCACATGAAGATCCTCAGCAGCACATGCAGAATTTTCTGGAAATCAGCGACATTACAAATATGTAGATGTGTCGGATGAATATATACGGGTGACTATGTTTCCATTCACCTTGATGGGTGAAGCAAAGAAGTGGCTCTTGGTCCAACCACCAAACTCCATTAACTCTTGGGACGAATTGGCAAAGAAGTTTCTGATCAAATTCTTTCCATCAGGCAAAACTGCAAAGATCAGAGGTGAGATAGTGTCATTCAGTCAAAATTCATCAGAGGAGATAGGCGAAGCATGGGAAAGATTCAAGGCATTATTGAGAAGCTGCCCACACCATGGTCAATCAAAGGAGGTGTTGGGACATATTTTTTTTGAGGGACTGCAGTCGCATAGTTAAATCTTGCTGGATGCTTATTATGGCGAACCAACTCTAGAGAAGCAGTATGATGAGCTTGAGATCATTCATAACAAAATTTCAGAAGGTAGTCAGCATTATCATGATGACTCAGGCAGAGGTAAAAATCTCAAGCTATGTGGAAAGGTGGAAGTGGATGTACTGACAGCTATGAAAGCTGAAATGGCAGCAATGCAACACTCTGTTAAGCAGCAACTTGATGCAGTACTTGTCCAGGTAAGCAAGCCACAGCCACAACCTCAGCAACCGGCCCCACCCCAGGTTCAACAAGTGCAAGCAACTCCATACTGTGAGGTGTGTGGTGGATCTGATCATTGAGTAATATTTGCACGGAAAACCCAGTCTGCGTTTTACGTGGGTCAGCAGGGCAGGGGTTTTAACCAAAATGCTCAGTATGGCAACACTTACCCACCTAATTTTCGCAACCACCATAACTTCTCATGGGGCGGTAATCAAGGGGGACAAGGCAACAGACAACCCCAAGGTAATATTCAGCAGGTGCAGAATCCACCGCAGCAACAACAGTCTGAAACGTCAAAAATAGAGGCAATGATTCAAAAATTGGCTATTGATCTTAACCAGAAAATTTCAACTCTCCAGCAAAACCAAGACAGTGCCATTCTCTATCTAGAAAAACAAATGGGACAGCTTGCTAGTAACCAAAATACAAGGCCACTTGGTGCTTTGCCAAGGACTACTGATTCTAATCCCAAGGAACAAGTGCAAGCAGTGTCATTACGAAATGGGAGAGAACTGGAAGAATTGCCAAAGAAGCCAAAGCAGTCTCACCCTGACAAAGGAAAAGAGCCAGAGGCAGTAGTCGAAGTCGAGAAGGAGGCAGAAAAGCAAGAGGCAGTGATTGCTGCTAAACTACCACCTCCCTTTCCTCGAAGGTTGCAAAAGAATCTGCAAGATCCTGCAGTTACAAAGATCTTGGGCATACTCAGTCAGACTAGTATCAATATTCCATTGGTAGATGTGCTCCAGGGAATTCCAAAGTATGCTAAGTATATCAAAGACATAGTGTCATCAAAGAGGAAGCTCAATGAATTTGAAATTGTGGCACTTACTGAAGAGTGCACATCCAGAGTTCAGAACATACTCCCTCAGAAGTTGAAGGATCCAGGTAGTTTCACCATCCCTATCCGTGTTGGTAACGTAGCAGTTGGTAGAGCCCTATGTGATCTAGGGGCTAGCATAAATCTTATGCCCTTGTCTGTGCAACCAACTGGGTCTCGGCACTCCAAAGCCAACAACAGTCTCACTTCAATTAGCAGATCGGTCTACTACTTATCCTGAGGGGGTGATTGAAGATGTACTGGTTCAGATTGGTCAATTTATTTTGCCCGCTGATTTTGTTATCCTGGACTATGAGGCAAATAAGGAAGTCCCTATCATCTTGGGACGGCCTTTCTTAGCCACTGGTGATGCTGTGATCCGTGTCCGATAGGGAAAGATGACAATGAAGGTGGATGATCAGGAAGCAGTTTTTAATGTGTACAAGGCTCTAAAAATGCCTAACCATCATGAAGAGTTGTCTATGATCACAGTGAATGACCCGGAGGAGAAGTCGACTGACCCAGCTGATTATGTCAATGATGATTTGCAGCGAGCACTGATGTTGGGAGAAGAAACTAGTGAAGATGCTGACATAGAGGAGATATTGCAGCTCTTAGACTGTTCTTATGAATTTATTACTGGGTTTCCCAAGTTTGAGCCTTTAGATAGACTGCTCGGGCCACCACCCAAGCCATCTATTGAAGAGGCGCCCAAGCTTGAGCTCAAACCTTTACCTGCGAATCTTCGGTATGCTTATTTGGGACAATCTGACACTTTACCTGTGATTATTTCTTCTCTGTTGTCTGACTTACAGGTAGAAAAGCTGTTGAGAGTGCTACGAGAGCGTAAGAGTGCTATTGGCTGGACCATAGCTGATATCAAGGGAATAAGCTCGGATTTCTGCATGCACAAGATCTTTATGGAGGATGGATTCAAGCCAAGTGTGGAGCATCAGCGTCGCCTCAACCCAATCATGAAAGACGTGGTAAAGAAAGAGGTGATTAAATGGTTAGATGCAGGTATAATTTTTCCTATCTCTGACAGCAACTGGGTAAGTCCAGTGCAATGTGTCCTTAAAAAGGGAGGGATGACAGTAGTGCAAAATGGGAATAATGAACTTATCCCCACAAGAACTGTTACGGGTTGAGGGTGTGCATTGATTATCGAAAATTGAATAAAGCCACCCGAAAGGATCACTTTCCCCTTCCCTTTATTGATCAGATGTTAGATAGGTTAGCTGGCCAAGAGTATTACTGTTTCCTTGATGGTTACTCTGGCTACAATAAAATATGGATTGCTCCCGAAGACCAGAAGAAAACTACTTTTAAATGCCCTTACGGTACCTATGCCTATAGGAGGATGCCGTTCGGGCTATGTAATGCACCTGCGACTTTTCAAAGGTGTATGATGGCTATTTTTACTGATATGGTGGAAAAGTTTGTCGAAGTGTTTATGGATGACTTTTCTGTCTTCGGATTTTCTTTTGATGCTTGTCTAACTAACCTTAGTTTAGTGCTTGCTAGATGTGAAGAAACTAACCTTGTTTTAAATTGGGAAAAGTGCCATTTCATGGTTCGTGAAGGTATAGTTTTGGGACACAAGGTGTCCAGTGCCGGAATTGAGGTTGACAAGGCGAAGGTGGAGGCGGTTGAAAAATTACCCCCACCCACGTCTGTAAAGGGAGTCCGAAGTTTTCTCGGACATGCTGGCTTCTATAGGAGGTTTATTAAAGATTTTTCTAAGATTTCTACTCCTTTGTGCAGGTTACTGGAGAAAGAAGCAGCATTTGTGTTCGATGAGGCCTGTCTAAGGGCCTTTAATGAGCTTAAAGAGAAATTAGTCTTTGCGCCAATAATAGTGGCACCTGATTGGACTGCACCATTTGAATTAATGTGTGATGCTAGCTATGTCGCTATTGGTGCAGTCCTGGGACAAAGGAGGAACAAGGTGTTCCATTCCATTTACTATGCCAGCAAAACTCTTAATCCTGCCCAATTGAATTACACAGTTACTGAAAAAGAGTCACTGGCAGTAATGTATGCCTTTGATAAATTTCGGACATACTTGGTTGGAACCAAAGTTATTGTCTACACAGACCACGCAGCAATCAGGTACTTAATTGATAAAAAGGATGCTAAGCCTCGACTAATTCGTTGGGTGTTGTTGCTGCAGGAATTTGACTTGGAAGTCCGAGACCGTAAGGGAACGGAAAATCAAGTAGCTGACCACCTATCTAGGTTGGAGAACCACAAGGATGTGGATGAGGGAGGGTTGATCAGAGAAACCTTCCTGGATGAGCAACTTTTTGCCATCACCAATCACTCGGACCGATGGTATGCTGATTATGTCAACTATTTGGTAAGTGAGGCAGTGCCACCATATCTGACTGCAGAAGGTAAGCGTCGGTTCTTTCATGACGTGAGATTTTATGTTTGGGATGAGCCATTTTTGTTTAGAGTGTGTGCAGATCAGTTGGTGAGAAGATGCATTCCTGAGGAAGAGACTGAGGCTGTTCTGCAAGAGTGCCGTGCATCTCCTTATGGGGGCATCATGGTGGTGATAGAACAGCCGCCAAAGTACTTCAGTCTGGTTTCTATTGGCCAACACTGTTCAAAGATGCTCACGCTTTTGTAAAGAAGTGTGACCGATGTCAAAGGACCGGCACAATCACCAGGAAGCAAGAGATGCCTCTACAAGGCATTCTATAGGTGGAGATTTTTGATGTGTGGGGGATCGACTTCATGGGTCCCTTCCCCTCGTCGAATGGTCACAAGTATATTTTACTGGCAGTGGATTACGTGTCTAAATGGGTAGAGGTTGTTGCTCTTCCTACTAATGATGCGAAGGTGGTGGTGAGTTTCGTCAAGAAGAACATTTTCACTAGGTTTGGAACTCCGCGGGCTTTGATTGATGAAGGTACACACTTTTTTAACAAGTTGTTAAACAACTTTCTGGCCAAATACGGGGTCAAGCATAAGGTCGCCACCGCCTATCATCCGCAAACTAGTGGACAGGCTGAAGTATCCAATAGAGAGGTGAAGCAAATTCTTGAGAAAACTGTCAGTGCGAATAGGAAGGATTGGGCTACCAAGCTCGATGATGCACTCTGGGCATATAGGACAGCTTATAAGACTCCAATTGGGACTTCACCGTATGGGAAAGCATGCTACTTGCCAATCGAGCTTGAGCACAAGGCCTATTGGGCGATAAAGAAGTTAAATTTTGATATGGGTTTGGCGGGTGAGAAGTGATTGTTGCAAATCAATGAGTTTAAGTTGCACGCGTATGAAAACGCCAAGTTATATAAGGAGAAGACTAAGCGGTGGCATGATAAGCGTATTCAGCACCGTCACTTTGAGCCGGGCCAACAAGTTATTTTATTTAACTGCAGGTTGAAGCTCTTCCTTGGTAAGCTCAAGTCGAGGTGGTCTGGTCCGTTTGAAATTGTTAAGGTGATGCCCCATGGAGCGATTGCATTGCGAGCCCCGGGCTCGGATAAGTCGTTTCTAGTGAATGGGCAAAGAGTGAAGCGATATTGGGGACGTGAAGTCGATAGGCTTAAAATCCTCCATTTCTTTGGTCGACCCTTGAAGGAGGGTTGTACTCGTCGTGTCGCGATGTTAAATTGAGCACTTCATGCGAGGCAACCCATGTTTTCACGTTTTTAGAGTAGTTAATCCGCATTTTCATTTAAAATAAAATAAAACAAAAGAAAAATAAAAAAATAAAAAAATAGAAAAGAACAAAAAGAATAGATTCTTGATGTGTTTAATGTGTTTGTGTAGTGTTCTTACAGGATTCCGAGGCTCGAAATCTGTTGGATCAACGAAATAGCCAGTCCCGGACAACAAAATGGAGCAAAGAAAGAAAGAAAACCCTCTCCGAGGCCAGCACAGCCTTGCATGTCAATGAAAAATCGTGAAAAGAAATGATGGAACATAGTAGTGTTGGGGCAGGATCGCATGCTAGGCTGTACCCAAAATTTCTTGCCAAAACAGTGCCCTGCGCGTCGCGCCAGGGCATGTTCGCACAGCAGTTTTTTTTTTTTTTTTTTTTTTAAAAAAGGACAGTGCTGTGGGCTGAAAAATTGCTCCCCTGTATGCTAGTAAGTATTTTTCCTTATGTTATTTAAACACAAACACACACTACACATAACATAAAACAACAAAAAGAGAAAACAAAAGAACAGACACGGGCACAAACAAGAACAGGGAAAACGGGACAGAAATAGCGGCTGGATTTTTCTTTGTTTGGCTTTCCAGGTATGATTTCGTCTCTCTCACCTTCTTCCTCAACTTATCCCTTGTCCATGGAGCCACGACCTACTGGTTGTAGCATTACAATTGTTCCCATTCATCTCCCTTTCGGTTTAGCTTTTACGTTAAGTTTATGATGAAAACACGTTGAAACTTGCTTGTTTTAATTGGTATTTGCTGTGGGGGGTGCGGTGATGCACCATGATGAGTATATACGTAAGCTACCGGAGTTCGGAGGTCCAAACATTAACAAAAAGTGCATACACAAGCTGTCCAATTTACTACACATAAGGTGTTTGATAAAATTTTCCAATGAACAATTTGAGGTATTTGGCGAAGTCTGAGTAGCCAAATCAATTAGGGGGCATAAGTTGAACATATATTAGTTAGAATTAGGACATGGGGCTGATTTTAAAGTGTTTTCTTATGAACGACACTCAATGCACTTTATTCCTACACTAGAAGTGTTGTTTTGCGCTTTACTTGAACGAGCCATTGCCCCGTTGTGCAATTCACGGGCTGTTTTTATTGCTTTGCTTAAAAAAATATTTCTCCATATTTTTGAGATGACGTAGAGCATAAGTTTGGGGTGTGGAGACCCCGTTTGCACACTTTGTTGAATTTTAACCATGAGAATTGTTTCGAATAAAGAAGTGCGCGTCGGGGGAAGTCTGAGTACCTCGCGGATGTTACAATGAGCGTACTATGAGCATAACTTGATTACTTGTAGGTTACACTTGAGCTTTAAGTGTGGGGTGCGTGCGCACCAATGAGAAGTAGACGACTAGCTTGAATTGGCTTTGTTTCTAGCTACTTTAAAGAGCTCGGGAATAACTCATTGACTAATTTCACATTGTTTGGATACAGGTATTCTATTATAAAATGGTGATTGCAAAGCAAACATCCAAGAGTGGTGGAAGCGGGGCTGGTGGCCAACCACCACGGAATCAACCCGAGGGCAAGGATAAAAGGGAGCAACGCTCAAAGAAGAAACAAGATACACCTGCTCCGGATATGACCATTCCCGCCTCTCAGGTAACCACGGGTAAGAGGAAATCAACCATTGCTAAGGAAAAGCCCGTGGTGATCTCTGAAGGTGGTGCTTCTAGACCACCGGCCAAGAAAAAGAGAGCAGTTCAGGGTAAGGGAAAGAAACCAATGGAGCATGATGATGAAGATGATGAGGATGATGATGCTGAGGAGGAGTACACTCATATTCCAGAGCCTGGGGACATTCCCTCTACCAGTGGCCCGATTGACAGGGCATTGTGGGAGGACACCTTTGAGAGCAAGAGTGCATACTTTGCGTATCAGTGGATCATTAAGAAGCAGATTACACAGGAAAGACCACTGAACTATCATGCGTGTGAGAAGGCGTGCCCGGCTACTCTGGAGGTTGTTAAAGATAGTAAGTGGGACAGATTTATGCAGGGTCCCAAGTGCGAGGGCAATGTTACTGCGGTTCAGGAGCTTTATGCGAACTGGGAGAACCCGAGGAGCAGCATAGTGCGGGTTCGAGAGGTAGATGTTGATATTTCTGCCCGGGCCATTAATGCCTATTACAGGGTGACTGAAGTGGCCATGGATGATTATAAGAAGACGCTAGCAGAGCCAGATTTTGCGGATGTCATTGAGGTACTGTGTGACCCACCAGCTGTTATGGATGATCGTGAATCTTCGAAGCCTGCGTGGTTGCACAACACGCAGAGAAAATATGCCACTTCACCTAAGAGGTTTATGTCGAGGGAGAGTCGATCTTGGCTCAATTGGGTGTCTAACAGAATCATACAGGCTGACCATCAGACGAATGTCTTTCAGGAGCGGGTGCTTCTTATTTATGCTCTGATGAATGGAATAGTACTGAACTTGGGTGAGCTTATGTACGAGCAGATGATACGGACTCGTAAGGAGAAGACATTGAAGCTGTATTTTATGCACACTCTGACAGCTTTGATGAGGAAGAACAGGGTGCCCTTCTATACGGAGGATGATCTTTTGGAGGTACCCATTGCTCATGACATCACTTCAGTGCATGACCCGGTCGCGCCCAAAGCAGATAAGAGAACTACATCAGAGCGACTTGTGGGCTTTGAAGCCGAGCTAGCTAAGCTGAGAGAGGCGCAGCAGGCAGAGCTGACCCAGTTGAGACAGGAGCAGCAGGCAGAGCTGACCCGATTAAGACAGGAGCAGGCAACTCGAGATACCCTGATGCAGAGCACACTGGCAGAGATCCTTGCCGCTATTCAGAGTCCCAGAGTGACGCGTTCCATTGGCGTCCAGACTGATGCAGGGTCCAGTGAGAAGGTTGTGGATTTGAGTACTACCGATGGCACTGCTGCAGAGCCAGCTCCGGCTACTGCCACTACTATGGAGGGGTCTCTGATTGATGCGATGGATGCAGCTGGCACCACCTTGTTGGATCCCACCACTGCTCAGACCACAGGTTCAGACCGGTCTGCAGCACCTCCAGACTCTGCGGTTTGAGGGAGCTTTCTTGATACCCACTCTTGTTATTATTTTTGTACTTGTGCAGTGGGGACCATGCACTATTTTAAGTGTGGGGTGGGGTATCATGATTTGTACTTGTATATTTTTACCGCATTTAATTTTTTTTAGATTAGTGGCATTATCTTTGGGTTTTCTTCAAGCCATGGTTCTTTCCCGAGGATGCCTTTTGTTTTGAACCTGGTGTTTTTAGATGAAAATTAAAAAAAATAGATATTTAAAATACAAAAAAAATTAGGAAATAGGAGTAGCTAAGTGGTAAGGACCTGTGCCTTCTCTGTGAATTGTTTGATACTGACATATTTAGTCCTTTACATGCGAGTTGAACTTCCGTAAAGATTTTTTGTGTGAGTTATATATTGGATTGATAGTCAGTCTTGTTAGTGACTCCTTGGCTCAGGTTTCTGACTCTGAGTGCTGACTGAATAGCATGACTTGTCTCGCTTGTTTTTGTTAGGTGTTGGAATTATTTCGCCTTGAGTAGTTCATGTGCCATGAGTGGTGAGGTGCTTTTCTTTATTCTCCTGCTTTCATTATTGGTCTAGAACTTGCCCCGCGTGTGTTCAAAGAGAAATCCTAGGTTTGCTCTAGTCGGGAGATAATACAGGCCTTCTTTGATAAACTATTTCTTTTGCAGCCTTGGTTAGCCTACCCGTTCATATATATCCCTTGTAATCCTTTTTGACCCTATTAGTTTTTTTTTTGACACCCACATTACAAGCCTATTCCCTTTGTTCTTAATTACCTTCTTTTTGAACCCGTACTCCTTAGAGCACTTTAATTGAAAAGATTATTGTTAGTGGAGTTGTGGTTGATGGAAATTGATGGCTTTTGAGTAGAGTCAATAAGAATAAATTTATGATGGTATTTTTGAGAAAAAAAGTACATTGGCAAGGTTGAGGAAAAATTGACAAATGTTGAAAAAAAAAAGAAGAAAAAAAAAATCAAAAGTGAAAGAAAAAAAATAAAAAGAAAGCAAAAGAAAAATTCTCAATCCTTGCTAGTGTTGTGTACATTGATAAAAGAAATACTTAAAGGGAGGGAACTGTTTGAGTTGATGTTCGAATGGTAGCTCGGTTGTTGTTGCGAAGAGTTGAGCTATAAAAAGTGGAAGTGATGTATTAAAGTGTTAGGGAGATAGTCATTTAACCATTACCCGTCCTTTGGCCTACATTACAACCCTTAAAGTCCTAGTTAATTCCGAATAGGAGCGAGCCTACATTAGTGGAGTCCTACACTACGGGCAAGCCTATGGTACCATTGTGTGTCACTTGAGATTCTTTTTTGAGTGTGAGCGAATTCTTCCTATCTTGAAAGTCCCTTATAATTCAGTTGATATATTTTTGTGTGATTGGGACTAGACTTTGATTGGTGAGGGCACATGGATTATGAGAGGTTGGAGCTTTTATTTGGCCCTAATCTTGAGTGAGTGGACATGTCGTTAGTAAGTTGGTGTGAAGAGTCGTTTCTTGAGGCTTGTTGTTGCTACTTGACTGCTTGATAATCCTTGTTTCTGAATGTGTGGTGTGCAAATATGGGGAGTTGTGTGCTTGTATGTCTAGTGGCTAATTGTTGGTATCAACCTATTTCATAGGTGCGCTTCCTTGAAGTTCTTGAGTTGTGTAGTTAAGACCTATTGAGTATAAGTGTGTTGGGTTTTTTTGTTCGGGGACGAACAAAGTTTAAGTGTGGGGTGTTGATGTTGGGCGTATATCTTATGTCTCGTCATTGATTTCTTATATCTTTTGAGTTATTTTCAGCGTACTATGTACCCAACAATGTGAGATTTAAAGTAATATACTAACTGAGGTGTTTGGATGTTTTAGGAGCAAATTGAAGGAAATTGGAGCTTGATTTGGTCAAGAACAAGGAACAAGCAATGGGTACAGCGTTGGTGATGCAGTATAAAATGGCCTAATCAACAACCATCAAGAACCATGCTCGAGAGCACAAGGAATGCAAGTCAAAGGCTCCGGAAGAGGCTTGAAGATCATGCAATTTGGAGCGCCAAGGAAGAAGGACCACTTAGGCGACAAAGGAGAGGCTCGAGAGACACATTTTGAGCCGTTTCAAGAACCTCCAGGAAGAGGCGGACCGCCTACTAGAATGCAAGCCTCAGGATCTCAGGCCGCCTCTATTTTTGGCGGACCGCCTACTTCAAGTAGGTGGGGCGCCTACTTCAAGTAGGTGGGGCGCCTACTTCAAGTAGGTGGGGCGCCTACTTCAAGTAGGTGGGGCGCCTACTCCATGGTGTTGGGGCGCCTGTTTGCCTACAATGTAACTAGGCGGGGCGCCTCTTTTGGCTAGGCGGGGCGCCTACTCACGGGCCATTTGAAGACTTGTTTTTGTGGTGTAATTCCTATTCTAGCCCTAGGTGCTTTTATTACACTAACTTGTCTTATGGGCTTTTAGTCATTTCACATTGATGTATGGGAAAACTATATAAGCTTCCCTTAGCCATTTCATTGAGGAGTTAGCCATTGTTTAGAAGATAGAATTGAGAGAGAACATTGAAGAGGCCGAGCCCTTCTTGTTTGAGCCCGACGCTCGTGTATGTCTCGACTTGGAACCTATGGAGATCGACACCTAGTTTGATTCCATTGTAAGGTTCGAGTTTCCCTTCTCCCTTTTGAATTCGATTAACGTTAGTAAATTGAATTCGATTCTTTCTTCTATTTCTTGCCTTCCTAGTCTCTAATTTCTCAATATCCTAGATATCTCGTATCTTGTTTTTATCGCTTCCGCATATTTGTATCGTGTTTAGCTTCCGCGTATTTTGCCCTGCATCAGTTGGTATCAGAGCAAGGCTCGGGTTTTGTTCTTACAAACCCCCGTTCCTTGTTCATCGTGTTAGTATTATTGTTGTTGTTGTGTTTGTTCTTGAAGAAAAGATGAAAAACAAAAAAATAGAAAAACTTGAAAATTTCACAAAAATTGTTGGAACTTGTTGGATTGGAACACCCATACATTTAAAATAATTGGGGTTTGTTCTATATCGTATTCCCGATCTTTTGGTACCAAAATTACAAGATTTGGTGGTGTATTTCAAAATTTGAAGAAATCAAATTCCCAAATTTTCAAAGAATCCTAGAATTTTGCTCAAGAATCAAAATCGATTCATTGTTGTTTGATTGGGGTTAAAACCTATTGGGGATTGTTTAGAATCATCAAATACATCTTTGGGTATCATTAGAATCGAAAACAAGTCGAAAATGTTGGATTTTGAGTGCTAAACGAGCCAAAAACCCATTTTCGGACCGTGCTGAGAAGCCCTGTAGGCGGACCGCCTACTCCTAAGATGTGGACCGCCTCTTTTTATGCTGCTCTCTGGATTTTGAGTAGGCGGGGCGCCCACTTTACAGAGGCGGACCGCCCACTCCTGGGGTGACTCTGTTTGGCTTCGTTTTGTGTGTTTTTGTGTTCCGTTTGCTTCCATACCTCTTGGTTAGTGTTTCTAGGGTAATTGGCCTACTCAATTGACACTAATCCTTTAGCGTATTAGGTATTCGTGCGTAGAGGAGATTAGAATTCAAAGAAGAGTCGTAGAACTCCTTTTGGCCTCAAGTGCGCACTTTAAATAACCTTCCGTCCATAGAGTCTCATTAACTCCATTCCGAACTTTTATTTGGACATACTAGTTGTGATCACCTTGGTTCCCAAGTTATAAAGGCCTCGCTCTTGAGTGTTCATAAATTGAGTGATACACGTGAGGGAGTGACTTTCGGGAGGTTTTGTGCTTTGGTATTGCAACAATGTCGGATGTTGATTGTGGAGACTATGGCTCATATGGGGATGATGCGAGTTGCTATGACTCATATGGAGATGATGGAGACTATGGTTCCTATGGTGAGGATGATGGCCATTACTATGATGATGGAAACCATGGCTCCTATGATGATGAAGCGGTTCACTATGATGATCGAGAGGTTGATGACGACTATGAAGCTCATGAAGATGAATTTGATGAATCTAATGCTTCTAGTCAAGAACCCGAGGATGGTGACGCTTCAAGGTATGATGATCCTACTTACACTTCTTGTGAAGAATTTGATATTGATGGTAGTGACATAGATAGAGTTGATGATGATGTTGAACATATGGGTTATTCTTATGCATCTTCTCTTAGTGTTGCTAACGGTGTACAAGGGAGTAGTAGAGGACCTTCCATTAGTATGGGAGGTGGTGGTGGTTGTTCCGTGGGAAAGAAGAAGCTTGCATCTTCTAGGTACGTTAAGCGGCCTAATGCTTCTAATTCCCATGAGGAGGTTGGTATGATAGATGGTGTTGCTTTTGCTACAAAGGGGTTATATGCCGTGAGGGGCGTGGATGGTTGTAGTAGGAGTAGTACTATGGGCTATGGAACCAAGGCGAGAGGCACTTATGGGTTCCATGGCGAGGTTCCTTCCTTGACTTCCAACAACATTGCTAATGTTGGGAGAGTGACGGGAAGAGGAGATTGTTCTAGTGGTGTTGCCACTAGTGGAGGGATAAGGAAGACCCAAGATGTCGGAGTTGACACTTGTGGGCGTTCAAGTTCTCGCTTGGATGCCAATCTACAAAACTTGGGTAGATGTAGGTTCGTTGTTGGGGTAAATGGTATTGGAGGATACTTGCTCAAGATTGGTGATACCGATGCCAATTGTATTAGCACCTCTTTGGTTGATAGGCTTAGGATACCGTTCCACAAGCTAGAGCATCCTTATGAGTATGATGGAGTGTGGGTTTCCAAGGAGGCTCGGGTACTCATATCTCATAGGAACTATAAATGCTATGTGTGGTGTGATGTGTATCCCATGCGTCATGTTGATGTGTGGATAGGTGACCGGTGGTTGGAGGGGAAGAGGGTGCAATATAGTGTGGTGAAGGGTGCGTATCTTGTAGGCGTAGGGCAAAGAGTTTATGACTTTGTGCCTTACCGGGCGAAGAGCCAAGTGCCTACTAGTGCACTTTCTTTGGCTAGGCAAAGGAGCAAGGATCGGTAACTTCATTCCATGGGCAACAATGTGCAAACAAGAAGTCCTACAAATACAAGCAATGGTGGGACAAGTGCTAGAAAAGGGTTGATAGACATCAACAAGGTGAACCCGAAACCACAAGTTTCAATTCCAAATGGTTCACCAACGAAGAAGAAGGAGACGTCAAGTGATGAGTCTCCAAGTCCTAGATTCCGGGTTGATGTAAAAAGTCCACCTACTCTGGCTATGGGTATTCTTGGGCCTCGTCCCAATTCGCCCGAATTTGTGAGACAAAAGATAGAGAGGAGTAAGGGAGTGATCGGTGACATTCCTCGGGTGGAAAAAGGAGAGGATGTGTTGAGTGATGTGAGTGGGATGTCACCACCCGAATCTACACCAGACCTTGAAAAGAAAATGAGGGAAAAGAAAGAGGGAAAAAGAAAAATTGAGAGTGAGGACACCCCTTATTCTAACCTTAACCCTTTATCTTTTTCTTCTATGTGTTTGAGTTCTTGTGTAGGAATTCTTAGAGGCAAACCAATGGAGCCTCAACCATGTTCCAAAATGGAAAGACAAGGTGAAGGAGATGCCGAATGTGAACTACAAGGTGGAGACATTCATGACACTTGAAAGGTATGTGTTAGTTCTTCCTCCCTTGAGCATGATACTTCCTTGTCTTGTGATGTTGTTAGTGAGAACTCTAGGCTAGTTGATGATTTGTATGATTACAATGTGTTTGCAACTAGTGTAGAGTCGAAGGGTCAACTTGTGAGTGCTAATGAACCACTAGTTGAGAGGGTTGAAAAGCCACATCATGATGTGAGCTCGGTTTTCATTGAACCTCTCTTTAGTGAAGATGTCGTAGTTGACCTTGTTTGTGAACCTTGTTATGACACCCCACCTATATTTGATAAAGGAGAAGATGAATTGCATGATAATCTTATTCTTCCCTTTGATTGCTTAATTGATAGTAGTGGTCTCTTGTGTCGTAGTGAGGGTGGATGTACCCTTGAGGAGTCTCTAGAGTGTGAGATGGATCGATTCATTTTCGATGACTCCTTGAGTGAGAGTGAAGGACCTAGTCTTGATTCTATGCTTTTGCGTAACCATGAATTTGAGGTGCATGCCTTTACATTTCTATTATTTGAAGGCAATCTCATTTGTGGTGGTGAATTGTATCGGACTAGAGTCGATAGTAGAGTCGAACCTCCGTGGTTTGTCAAATTAGGCTCTATGGATGATCCAACGTTTGGAACTCCGAGTGAGGAGAGTGGTCTTGGTGTTGGTCGTGTTGACCTATCTTCTAGTAGTCCTAACCTTCGTTGTGTGGACTATAATGATGAAGGACCTATTTTGGAGACCTTCCTTTGGAGTTTGCCCAATAAGGAGGATTGTCTTGGGGTTGATTTGGGAGGTGAGGAGGTATCTCTCGGTGTGTGCAAGAATACTCTTAAGAAGGGGAATGGAGTAGTCGATGTTAATTTTGAGTTGAACTAATTTACTTACTCCATCCCACATGTTGAGTACACCTTGAGTGTTGGACATACCAAAGCCAATGTGTTACATTGTGATAAAATTGATATGAAGGCTTGGTGTGTTGGTCATAGGCTTAGGGGTCGTGGGGAATTTAATTGCTTCATGCATATCCTTGATCTCTATGCTTGTTTGAAAAATGAGTGCTTGTTCTTGTCGGGCCAAGACCTTATTGTTTCCCTTGGGAACATACACTTTTTAATTGGCATTGATGCTTGGCTTTATCACAAGAGTGTGTTTTCAACACTACTTGCACTTATTTCTTGTTAAGCTAACCTACTTGTGAAGTAGGAAATTTTGGTTGTGCTTGCTTTGATTGTAGGTTTTGATGGTTTGATATCGAGGACGAAATCCTTTCAAGAAGGGGAGGATGATGCAGTATAAAATGGCCTAATCAACAACCATCAAGAACCATGCTCGAGAGCACAAGGAATGCAAGTCAAAGGCTCCGGAAGAGGCTTGACGATCATGCAATGTGGAGCGCCAAGGAAGGAGGACCACTTAGGCGACAAAGGAGAGGCTCGAGAGACACATTTTGAGCCGTTTCAAGAACCTCCAGGAAGAGGCGGACCGCCCGTTTCACTAGGCGGACCGCCTACTAGAATGCAAGCCTCAGGATCTCAGGCCGCCTCTATTTTGGGCGGACCGCCTACTTCAAGTAGGTGGGGCGCCTACTTCAAGTAGGTGGGGCGCCTACTCCATGGTGTTGGGGCGCCTGTTTGCCTACAATGCAACTAGGCGGGGCGCCTACTCACGGGCCATTTGAAGACTTTTTTTTGTGGTGTAATTCCTATTCTAGCCCTAGGTGCTTTTATTACACTAACTTGTCTTATGGGCTTTTAGTCATTTCACATTGATGTATGGGAAAACTATATAAGCTTCCCTTAGCCATTTCATTGAGGAGTTAGCCATTGTTTAGAAGATAGAATTGAGAGAGAACATTGAAGAGGCCGAGCCCTTCTTGTTTGAGCCCGAGGCTCGTGTATGTCTCGACTTGGAACCTATGGAGATCGACACCTAGTTTGATTCCATTGTAAGGTTCGAGTTTCCCTTCTCCCTTTTGAATTCGATTAACGTTAGTAAATTGAATTCGATTCTTTCTTCTATTTCTTGCCTTCCTAGTCTCTAATTTCTCAATATCCTAGATATCTCGTATCTTGTTTTTATCGCTTCCGCATATTTGTATCGTGTTTAGCTTCCGCGTATTTTGCCCTGCATCAGTTGGATGCTTGGCATGCTAGGCTGTATGGACTGGGAAGAGTGCTAATACTGAAGAAATTGAGAAAAGGAGCGCATACAGCCACGGATGCTTGGCATGCTCTGGTGTATGCGCCGTAAAATAATCCCAGAGCTACCAAGACTAGCTAAAAACGTGTATTATTAGAATATTTTGAAATATTAAACCTTGGCACATTTTTCCCTAGGCTATTACGTACTTTTTGGAGGCAAGAACCATAGTGGAGGCTAGAGAACCAAGATTCATCAATTGAGTTGTAATTCTTCTTTCCTCTTTATTGTTTCATGAATTCTAGATTATTTCGTGAGAAAGCTAACTTGTCTATGAGTAGCTAAACTCTATTATTCTAGGGCTATGGGTTAACCATGAAAGTTGTACTCTGAAGTTAGTTGAGTTCTATTAAATTTATCAGATTGAGTTGTTTATTTAATTCTGCTCTGAATTACTTAATTTCCTGGCCAGTTGTTAAGTATTATCCATGAACCTAAGGTTGAACTCGAAAGTGGGAACCGTAGGTTGCAATAGAATTAAATAAAGCGTGTTTTTGAACCCGGGCATCGGGGAACGGTTTCGCGGTTAGGATAGAAATATACCTAACAGTAACGCTTAATCAGTTTACAGGAAAAGCATATGCATTCTTGTTAATTCTAACTCCATAGACATATAGGTGTTAGGGTTGCTTGAATAGGCGAACAGAGTATCGAAAGAGCTTTGTGAGTATAATTAACCCTGTGATTAGCAACTCAGATAAGTAAATTTAGTTCAATTAGCGGATGAGTACAACTGGATTGGTGATCATCCCATAATCCTGGAATATATTCTCTCACTGATATCTAGAAATGTTGAATTGTCTTGCATTCCATTTACTTCTATTACTTTTAGTTAATTAAACACAACTTGAAATCTGGTTAAACTCTCTTGAACAATACTTGAATTGAAGTTATTCTAGTTAATGGTTAATCAATAGTCCTCGTGGGAACGATAATTTTTTATCACTTTATTACTTGATCGACCGCGTATACTTGCGTGTGCGTTTGGAGCGACACGCTAGAAGGAAAAATAAAACTAAAACATATCCAAAATAAACATATAAGAAAATATAAGGGTGGAGACTAAGATGTGGATCGTCTATATACATATATTACTGCGTCTAATAAACGGACAGACACTTGACTACTACCTTTAAATGAAGATGAGAGAATTTACAGTGTGGTTAATTTTTTATTTGAATGGTTCTTATAGCCTGTTTGGCATTACTTCTCCAAAGCCAAAATTGCTTTTTTTTTTTCAACAAAAGTACATTTTTTTTTTAGAATTTTGAGGTGTTTGGCAACTTAAAAAAAAGTACTTTTAGGTAGAAGCAGAAGCAGTTTTTCTGCTGTTGGGGAGAAGCTACAAATATCTGCTTCCTCCTAGAAGCAGAAGCAGAACCAGTTTATTAATATTTTGAAGACAGAAATATCCTTACCAAGAATTCATAGTTACCATATTATTCCTTATAAATTAACCATATCTCTCTCAAAATATAAATATATTTTTCTTTTTCCTATTTTTTGCTACTACGTACTTTTACGAATCTTCTTCCTCTAGGACTAATTTTTATTTCTAGGTGTTACTATCAACCATATATAGGATGTCCTACTCTTTAAATCATCTTTTAAAAGCAAGTGATTACTAGAAATTCCTAATTCCGCTATCACTTTGATTTAACTATATTTTATGTTGTTCAATAGCTTAAATTTATAATTTTTACGTTATGTTTTACATTTAATTAAATAAATTTTTTAATTAAAGTCTTTTATGATAAATATTCAAAATTATTTTTTTATTTTTATTAATCCAAATGTAAAATGAACTTGGATGTCCTTTTCGTAATTTGACACTGAAAAGTACTTTTCGTAACGATTAACCAAACACAAATTATTTATCAAAAGTACTTCTCCAATGAGTTATCCAAACACAAACTGCTTATTAGCCAAAAGTACTTATTTAAAAAGTACTTATGTCAAAGTACTTCTCAAAATAAGCTGTTTTTTGCAGCAATCCCAAACAGGCAATATAGTCTGTTTGGCCAAGCTGCCAAAAATTGCTTATTTTGAAAAGTACTTTTATCAGAAGTACTTTTCAGATAAGCACTTTTAAAGAATAAGCAGTTTGTGTTTGGCCAACTCATTCGCGAAGTGCTTTTCTACACAGTTTGTGTTTGGAAAATCTTTATAAAAAATACTTTTGAGTGTGAAATTACGAAAAAGTGCATTACTAAGATTCATTATGTGACTAATATTATTTAGACGTATCAAAGATTTAAATATTTTTTTCTATAAAAGAGTTAATTTAATATTTTATTTTCATTTAGTTTATATATAAAATATAAAATAAAATATATACTACGGTTTTTAATCAGTAGAAATAAGGTTAAACCAAAAGAGGGAAACAGAAAACAAAGTTTTATTTATATTTAAGAAATATATTGCTTAAAATAACTAAATATAGTATGGTAAATAAATATTTTTGATGAGGATATTTTTATCTTAAAAAATTAATAAATTGCTTCTGCTTTTGCTTTTGCTTTTGGGGAGAAGCAGAAATTTGTAGCTGTTTTTCCTGCACTTGAAATAAATTAGAAGATACAAAAACCTGCAGCAAATAATCTGTTAGTATAGGACGATCCCGAGCCCACAAGTTACTTGTGTCTCCTTAAGAAATCTAACACCCTCACGATGCCCAAGGTTCACGGGTTAATTTCTCCCAGGATGGAATGGGATAACAGTTCTACCGTAGCGGCACTTCAAACGGTTAGAACACGGCGAACACAAAGAACAGAGCAAATCACACGACTCACTTAATATGCAGAAAGGGAGGGGATGCGGTGAGATATGCTTTCTGCCAGTTTTTTTGCTCTGCCCGAGTGTTTCTATCTTCTGCCCGAGATTGTGTATCCTCTGTCCGAGGTTACTTCTCTTATCTGTCCGAGTTTGAGTCTCTGTGGAGTCTCTATCTCAGAGCTTTAGTCTATGTTATCTGTCGTCTGTCTGTCGTGATCAAGGACTGACAAATGACCAGTTTATATAGACATCCAAGGGCAGGTGAGAAGACACACCTGGTGATTAATGAGAAAACGTGGGAGAGTTTAATTGTCCACTAATGACTGACTTCAATGTGGAGCAATTAATCTACCACCACTGACTGACATTAATGTGGAGGAATTAATCTACCACTACATGACTGACTTTAATGTAAAACGTGGAGGAAAACGTGGAGGAACTAATCTGCTGATGTTGCTTCGTCTGCCCGGGTACTGAACCACTTCAGCTGCCCGTTGCTGTCTCACTTCAGCTGCCCGTTACACAAACGGAGCTGCCCGGATAAAATATTAATTAATTAATATTTTAGTTTTGTTGGTCCAAAAATTTAAGTCAATCAATCATATCAATTGACCAAATCCGAATCCGAATCCGAAGCCGAAGCCGAAGCCGAGACGAGCGACGACGATGGCGCGAGGCTTCCCTTCTTCTCAACCCTTTTAAGAGCTAAGAGAAGTAAATCTCTATTTAAACCCAACAAAATCCTTTTTCTCTACTAATGTGGGAGAAAGTGCATTTCCCTACAAAAGGGAACCTTTCCCTACAAAAGGGAATCTTTTCACTTTTTACCCATTTCCCATTCACATTCTTCCATTAAACCCAACAATCCCCCACATGAATGGGGAATGGCTGAATGGACATATGCATGACAGACATGTGTGATTTGCAAGAAAGAATTAGTCGCATCTGGATAAGTAGGTTTCCCTTTGAACTTTCCGTAGTGAACATATATCGGATATACTCGATCAATCGGTAGATTTGATATCTTTGAACCGTCGAACTTTGGTGTATACCTAGACAATGTAAGTCACACAACTAACCCTTAACCGTCTTTGGTTCTCACTGTTGTGTTCGTTTCAGCCATGAACACCGCCTGGTTTCATAAGTGCTTAAAGAATTGGCCAACAGAATTCTCCTTGAAGCGGCTTCCACTTCACACTTACATAGGTGATTTCTAAACATGTAATCCTATAGATATACACTGTTTGATAACCACAATATCAAACTTAGATAATCATTAAAAAATGCCTCTAGCATTTTATCCTTGGTACTTGAACATTGTCTCATCACGAGAATGGACCAAACATTTAATTGACAATGTTGGACCGTCATACACAACTTTGTATTCTCCTTGAACCTAGTTCTTGGGATCTCCAGTCTCCTAGGTAGAGTTGCCGCCGTGATGACTTGTCCTTGGCCATAGTCCCATTCCCTTCGATGAACACTCAACCGCCTCTCTAGTTAGGCCTTTTGTAAGTGGATCCGCCACATTATCCCTTGACTTCACGTAGTCAATAGTGATAATTCCCCTAGAGAGTAGGTCCCTAACGGTTTTATGCCTTCGTCGTATGTGACGATTCTTACCGTTATACATGACATTCCTCGCTCTTCCTATAGCCGATTGACTATCACAATGTATACAAATTGGTGTCAACGGCTTAGGCCAAAACGGAATGTCTTCCAAAAAGTTCCGAAGCCATTCAGCTTCTTCACCGGCTTTATCTAAGGCTATGAATTCAGCTTCCATAGTAGAGCGGTCAATACATGTTTGCTTGGACGATTTCCAAGACACCGCTCCTCCACCAAGTGCAAAAATATATCCACTTGTGGACTTAGAATCAGTTGTGCCAGTGATCCAATTGGCATCACAATATCCTTCAATGACTGCAGGATACTTGTTATAATGCAATGCGAAGTCTTGAGTATATTTTAAATACTGCAAAACACGTTTCATTGCCATCCAATGGGTCTGATTGGGATTACTCGTGTATCGACTTAGTTTACTTATAGCACAAGCTATATCTGGTCGAGTACAATTCATGACGTACATCAAACTTCCCAAAACACGTGCATAATCCTGTTGCGACGTGCTTTGACCTTTGTTCTTCTTTAGAGCAAGGTTTACATCAATAGGAGTATTTGAAATTTTAAAATCCAAATATTTAAATTTTTCATGAACACTATTGATGTAATGAGTTTGAGACAACGCCAGACCTTGAGAAGTTCTATGGATCTTAATACCCAGAATTAAGTCCGCAACTCCTAAGTCTTTCATATCAAATTTGCTAGTCAACATGCATTTCGTAGCATTTATATTGGCAATGTTATTGCTCATTACCAACATGTCGTCCACATATAAGCAAACAATGACCATAAAGTTATGAGTGTTCTTAATGTAGACACATTTGTCACACTCGTTAATTTTAAAGCCATTTGACAACATTGTATGATCAAATTTCGCATGCGATTGTTTAGGTGCTTGTTTCAGTCCATAAAGTGACTTAACAAGTTTACACACCATCTTTTCTTTACCTGGAACCACGAACCCTTCAGGTTGTTCCATGTAAATTTCTTCCTCCAAATCCCCGTTTAAGAACGCTGTCTTAACGTCCATCTGATGGATTTCCAGACCATACACGGCGGCTAACGCTATTAACATACGAATGGATGTAATTCTTGTTACCGGCGAGTATGTGTCAAAGTAGTCAAGACCTTCTTGTTGTCTATATCCTTTAACAACAAGCCTTGCCTTGTACTTGTCAATAGTGCCATCAGCTTTCATTTTCCTTTTGAAAATCCACTTAGAACCTAATGGTTTGTTTCCAGGAGGAAGATCAACCAACTCCCAAGTATGGTTGCTCAAAATAGATTCTATTTCACTATTGACTGCCTCTTTCCAAAATGGAGAGTCTGAAGAAGACATTGCTTCTTGAAACGTCAGAGGCTCATTTTCCAATAGAAAAGTGACAAAGTCATCTCCAAATGCAGTAGAAGTTCTTTGACGCTTGCTCCGTCTTGGTTCTTCCTCATTTGGTGAATTTCCTTTGGTACCTCCCCGAGGTCGTTTGGATCTTTCACCAACTGACTCACATTCCTTCTTATACGGATATATCGTTTCAAAGAATTCAGCACTATCTGATTCCATTACCGTATTAACATGAATGTCGGGATTTTCTGATTTATGAACCAGAAACCGATATGCTTTACTGTTTATAGCATACCCAATGAAAACACAATCAACTTTTTTCGGCCTAATCTTAACCCTTTTGGGTTTTGGGACTTGCACTTTTGCCAAACACCCCCACACTTTGAAGTAATTCAAGTTGGGCTTCCTTCCTTTCCACTTTTCATATGGAATGGAAAGTGCTTTGCTATGGGGAACTCGATTGAGTATTTGATTAGCCGTGAATATAGCTTCCCCCCACAAGTTCTGGGGTAGACCCGAACTAATTAACAAGGCATTCATCATCTCCTTTAAGGTTCGATTTTTCCTTTCCGCAATCCCATTAGATTGAGGCGTGTAGGGGGCAGTTGTTTGATGAATAATGCCATATTCCAAACACACTTGTTCAAAAGGAGATTCGTATTCTCCAACCCTATCACTTCTTATCATTTTGATCTTTTTGGTAAGTTACGTTTCAACTTCATTTTTGTATTGCTTGAATGCGTCAATTGCCTCATCTTTACTACTAAGTAAATAAACATAGCAGTAATGAGTGATATCGTCAATAAAAGTTATGAAATACTTCTTTCCACCGCGAGATGGTATTGACTTCATGTCACAAATGTCCGTATGAATTAAGTCTAATGGTTCCGAATCCCTTTCAACTGACTTGTAAGGGTGTTTCGTATATTTAGACTCAACACATATTTGACATTTTGACTTCTCGCAATCAAATTTAGGCAATACTTCTAAATTGATCATTTTTCGCAAGGTTTTATAACTGACATGTCCCAAACGAGAATGCCATAAATTATTTGACTCAAGTAAGTAAGAAGAAGCTGCAATTTTATTCATAGTGTCAACGACCATTACATTGAGTTTGAAAAGGCCCTCAGTCATGTAACCTTTTCCTACATACAGCTCATTCTTAGTTATTACAACTTTGTCAGAGACAAACACACACTTAAACCCGTTCTTAACGAGAAGTGCAGTCGACACCAAGTTCTTCCTTATTTCAGGAACGTGAAGAACATTGGTCAGAGTCACAACCTTGCCAGACGTCATTTTGAGGTATATCTTTCCATATCCCTCAATTTTCGCCATTGCAGAATTGCCCATAGAGAGCGCCTCATGAGGTCCAGCGGGAGTATATGAAGCAAAGGCTTCCTTCATAGCACAAACATGGCGGGTGGCTCCTGAATCAATCCACCATTCTTTAGGATTTCCAACTAAGTTGCATTCAGAAATCATAGCACATAAATCAATGTCTTGCACTCCTTGGGCCAATTTTGTCTCTTCAACCATGTTTTCTTGACCTTTTTCCTTTTTCCTGTCCTTCTTTGCAGCACGACAGTCTGTGGACTCATGTCCACTCTTGCCACAGTTGTAGCAATTTCCCTTGAACCTTTTCTTGCTGGGGTTGGTCTTCCCTCCAGAAGGCTTCTTTCTCTTATTTTGATTTGGAGTATGCTCAACAATATTGCTCCCGCTATTGCAGCACTTCCACGAGCCTTCTTTGCAGCAGATTTGTTGTCCTCTTCAATCCTCAAGCGTACAACCAAATCTTCAAGGGTCATCTCCTTGCGCTTGTGTTTCAAGTAATTTTTAAAGTCATTCCATGATGGAGGTAACTTTTCAATCATGGCTGCAACTTGAAACGCTTCATTAATCTTCAAACCTTCAAAGAAAAGTTTGTTAGCAACAATATGAATAATACTCTTAACATAAGTATTAATCAGGATCAATCCTTCAGCAAGGAGATCATGGATAAGGACTTGAAGTTCTTGGACTTGGGACACAACAGACTTGTTATCCACCATTTTATAATCCAGAAATTTGGCAGCCACAAATTTCTTCAGTCCGGCGTCTTCAGTCTTATATTTCTTTTCTAGAACATCCCACAGTTTCTTAGACGTTTCAACATTACTTTAAACGTTGTACAGGTCATCTTCCAAGCCACATAGAATGTAATTCTTGCATAGGAAGTCGGAATGAGTCCAAGCCTCAATCACGAGGAAGCGTTCGTTTTCAGGTGTTTCATCAGTCAGGACTGGAGCATCCTCCTTAATAAACCTTTGCAGGCTTAAGGTGGTCATATAAAAGAACATCTTTTGCTGCCATCTCTTAAAGTCCACACCAGAAAACTTCCCCGGCTTTTCTGCAGGTGGCATAACCGTTGCAGCAGCACGGCTAGGCCCAGCAGCACCAGAAACTGCGGTAGCATTAGTATTCACAGCAGGGACAGTTTGTTCCACTCCGTTAGTCATCTCTGCAAGATAACCCAGACAGAAACAATATCAATGAACTGTTTAAACAATTGGAGTAGAAAAACCACGAAGGCTTTTAGTCTCCACAAACAGATTATTTCACAGTAATTAGGAGTAGAAAAACCACAAAGGTTTTAATCCCCACGAACAGAGTAATATGCAGTACAGGAGCAGAAAAACCAGAAAGGTTTTAGTCTCCCCGAGTAGATTAATATTCAGTATAGGAGCAGAAAACCGCAAAGGTTTTAGTCTCCTTAACCAGTCTCCTTAAACAATATTTATTTAAGCGCAGAAAATAAATATCAATAGATTTCTTAAGCTTGTTGTTCCTGCACTTGAAATAAATTAGAAGATACAAAAACCTGCAGCAAATAATCTGTTAGTATAGGACGATCCCGAGCCCACAAGTTACTTATGTCTCCTTAAGAAATCTAACCCCCTCACGATGCCCAAGGTTCACGGGTTAATTTCTACCAGGATGGAATGGGATAACAGTTCTACCGTAGCGGCACTTCAAACGGTTAGAACACGGCGAGCACAAAGAACGGAGCAAATCACACGACTCACTTAATATGCAGAAAGGGAGGGGATGCGGTGAGATATGCTTTCTGTCAGTGTTTTTTCTCTGCCCGAGTGTTTCTATCTTCTGCCCGAGATTGTGTATCCTCTGTCCGAGGTTACTTCACTTATCTGTCCGAGTTTGAGTCTCTATCTCAGAGCTTTAGTCTATGTTATCTGTCGTCTGTCTGTCGTGATCAAGGACTGACAAATGACCAGTTTATATAGACATCCAAGGGCAGGTGAGGAGACACACCTGGTGATTAATGAGAAAATGTGGGAGAGTTTAATTGTCCACTGATGACTGACTTCAATGTGGAGCAATTAATCTACCACCACTGACTGACATTAATGTGGAGGAATTAATCTACCACTACATGACTGACTTTAATGTAAAACGTGGAGGAACTAATCTGCTGACCGTTGCTGACTCACTTCAGCTGCCCGTTACACAAACGGAGCTGCCCAGATAAAATATTAATTAATTAATATTTAGTTTTGTTGGTCCAAAAATTTAAGTCAATCAATCATATCAATTGACCGAAACCGAAACCGAAGCCGAAGCCGAGACGAGCGACGACGACGGCGCGAGGCTTCCCTTCTTCTCAACCCTTTTAAGAGCTAAGAGAAGTAAATCTCTATTTAAACCCAAGAAAATCCTTTTCCTCTACCAATGTGGGAGAAAGTGCATTTCCCTACAAAAGGGAATCTTTTCACTTTTTACCCATTTCCCATTCACATTCTTCCATTAAACCCAACAGTAGCTTCTCCCCAATAGTAGAAAAACTGATTCTATTTCTTTTCTAAAGTAATTTTTTTCTTTTGGCCAAACACTTCAAAATTCTTCAAAAGCGTTCTTTTTTTTAAAAAAAAAAATACTTTTGGCTTCTGAGAAGATTGACCAAACGAGCAAAAAGTCATACTCTTTTGATATCATATTATTTTTAGAGATGAAAACAATATGCCTTATCTTTACTATTTTACAAATATACATATAAGAATGAAATAGTAATTGTTAGACTACGTGGATAACATATTGGTATTCAAAATCAAAATCTCAACGTGGACAAACTTATCTTTTTACAACAAACTTTCAATTCCTCAATTCTACTAATAGATAACATAATAGTATTTCAAATTCAAATTAACAATGTTAGTGGACATCTTTCTTTTTTTAAAAAAAAAAAAAAAGATTGGGTGATAACTCTATTAAACGAGAAAATATTAGGATAAGGATAATATATTTGAGTAATACTCCTATTTATTCATTTTAAATTTTAATTGAAAGATAAAATTTTAAGCTAAAGATATTCAAATTTGATTTGAAATACTAGATAATTTATTTGAATTTAAAGATACTAACATTTATTTTAAATTTAAAGATAGGGTTTCCATCTCCCTCATCTCTTTCCCTTATTTAATCCCCACAAATCTAAAGTGAGACTCAGATATTCACAAAGCTTATTATTTTTTTCTTTGTTTCTTTTTTATTCTTATGTCATATTTGTTGATTTTAGATTTTCTGACTAACATTTATTTACATTGTTTGTAAGTGCACAGATATAATGTCGCTATCACAAAGGTGGATATTATTGCTTCGATCAAGTTTAATTCGCCTGAAAAGATGATCAATTTTGCATTTATACATGAACGAGTATGAAGAAATATACAAGAGGAGAACCAGAATATTGAGGTCAATATCAAAACCCAAAAAGTTTATCGCAGATATATTTTAGATGGGTTTGTGATTAATTTCACGCATGTACGTGTACACATTATCATCTTCTTCTTCTTCTTCTTCTTCTTCTTCTTCTTCTTCTTCTTTTTTGTTTTTTTTTTTTTTTTTTTTTTTTGGTTATGCAAAAAATAATAATTATGAATTTGATGTATAACTGAAAATGAGTTATATCTCTATGCATATATTACTATGGGTCTTTAAGATGTAGAAAATCATATTACTTAGAGAAGTAATGATGTGAATAGTAGTGAATACAACATTCAATTTGTTGTAAATCCATGTATAATGTTGATGAACACTACTCATCGTTTACTCAATTGTAACCTATGGTTTACTACCCCACTTTCTCCTACTTAATTCCACCCCACTCTCCTACTTAATTCCTTATTTAGTCACCTCTTAATTCTTGTAACCTTTGAGATGGCTTGTAACTTCCTATGTATTTGTGTCCTATAAATAGAGGGCATTTTGTCTATAGAAGACACACTTGAAATACTTTGAGAATAATACAAGTTCTTTCTTCTCCTCTCATACATTTTGTCTTGTTATTGTACTATTTTACTATTAGTTTTACAATATTTTATCAGCACGAAGCTCTAAATTATATTAAATCATCTACCCAAGAAATAGGCCATGAAGCAGCTGGTTTGGACAAGCCTCCCCATGAATGATCGGTAACGTTCTGGTATGTTTTTTAAATTTAATGAAACCTTTGACTCATTAATCTAATACTTTTATTGTCCAAGCCATTGGTGTATTGGAGAAAAGCTGACCAGGCTTAAGAAGGTGACACGTGTCTTCCACGTGGCACGAACAGACTTTTCAACGGACGGACATCCAACGGGCAGACATTCATCACGAATAGACCTAAAGAAGTTATGGAGCATTTCAACGGTCAACACGGCTTAAATGAGCAGTAATTAACACGATCATCCACGATCAACCTATTAATGACCATTAAGACAATCATTACAACCCAGCGGTTATAACTCCAACGGATAGGTGACCGGCAGTTACTTATCCAAACGGATCCACGCCCAGCGGTTACAAAAACCCCCAATGATTGCCCACCAGGCTTATAAATAGCACTCGTCTTAACCGATTGTAGATCATCTGGACTTCATATCTGAAATATCAATAAAATACTCTCTCTCTCTCTCTCTCTCTCTCTCAATCTTGCTCAGTTATTCCTTTTGCTCTTATTTAGTTCTCTGCTTTATTCACCTGAAGAGCAATTGATACCGAAGAACTCTCCCCGAGGACGAGTGATACGATACGGTTTCTTCTCCTTGTCTACATTTTGCATATTACTTTTATTAGTTCATACGTGCATATTGTTACCATCTCAACTCATCATATAGACTCTTAATCTCAGCTATTGATCGTGACCCCGCAAATACAAATTTAATTGTTAATTGGCCTAAAATCGGATCTAGGTTAAACAATTTGGCGACCACAGTAGGAGCCGGTCAATAAGCCTTCGTAGGTTAATAGTTTATCTTTGCTATTATCTCCGGTTTTGTCTATCCTTTTTGCTCTATAACTGACATGGCAGATAGCAACTCCCAACAAGCTGTCGCAAAAGGAAGTCAAGAAAGTATTCGTATAACGAGTATCTTCGAAGTGAAACAGAAGCCCGGCGAGTCCCTTCGCCAGTATATGGATCGCTTCCAGGAAGAGCTAGCAGCACTCCCCGAGATGCTAGACAAGTGGGCGATAGTCGTGTTTACTTACGGTCTGGATAGAGGAAGCTCCATAGTTACGCGTCGATTGTATGAATCTCTCCGCGAATCCCCAGCGGTCAGCTGGACGGACGTTTGTGGCCGTTGCACTTCAAGGGTAAATATTAGCGAACCCGAATGAGAAAACTCTCGGGGAGATTACCCTCACGACTCTTGCCAAAGGAGTAGCAAAGGAAATAACTTTCCATGTTGTCGATGCGGATCTAGCCTACAATATCATATTGGGCAGACCTTGGATCCACGACATGCAAGCTGTTCCTTCTACTTATCATCAGGTGTTAAAGTTCCCATCCCAATGGGGGAGTACGTGAGGTTCGAGGGGAGCAGTGCTCTGCCCGAGATTGCTATTCTGTGGCTCTCAAACTACTAGAAGAGAACAAATAGCAATTACAGTGGCCGGGACCAGACATACCACCCGAGACGGCTGAGTACGAAGTCCCGGAATTCATCGCGAAGATGGACAAAAAAGAAAACCATATGCCAACCGTTGAAGCTTTGGATCCCGAAGAGCTGTTCACCGACAAGCCAGAGCGGAAGGTGTATCTGGGGACCGAGCTAAACGAGCGCCTACGAGGAGATATCCTCCAGTTTCTCAAGGAGCAGCATACAATATTCGCCTGGTCTCACGCAGATATGACAGGTATTTCTCCTGACATCATCACTCACAGGTTGAACGTAGATCCGTATCACCGCTCGGTGAAACAAAAGACGCGCCAGCAAGGAGCCTTCCGGAACCAGGTCATTAACGATGAGGTTGACCGGCTGCTGAAGATTGGTTCAGTACGTGAAGTCAAGTATCCAGACTGGCTAGCCAATGTAGTTCTCGTACCTAAAAAGAACGGCAAATGGCGAGTCTGCATCGACTTTACAGATCTAAACAAAGCCTGCCCGAAGAATTCATATCCTCTTCCCAGGATAGATCAACTGATCGATGCAACGGCCGGACACGGAGTGCTAACCTTCCTCGACGCATACTCCAGGTATAACCAAATATTGATGGATCCCGAAGACCAGGAGAAGACAGCGTTCATCACCTGTCGAGGTACGTACTGTTACAAAGTTATGCCTTTTGGACTAAAAAATGCAGGTGCAACCTATCAGCGTCTAGTCAATCGAATGTTTCACGACCATATCGGAAAGACTATGGAAGTGTACATCGATGATATGCTGATAAAATCTAAGCGAGCAGAAGACCATTTGATGCATCTGAAGGAAGCTTTCCGAATCCTGGATCAATATAACATGAAGCTGAATCCAGAGAAATGCGCTTTCGGAGTCGGATCCGGGAAGTTTCTGGGATTCATTGTTTTTCAGCGTGGCATTGAAGTCAATCCCGCTCAGATAAAAGCCATTGAATCTATCCCAGATGTACTTCACAGCAGGAAAGACGTCATGAAACTAACAGGGAGAGTAGCAGCTCTACGAAGGTTCATCTCCCGGTCATCTGACCGTTGCAAAAGTTTCTTCGATGTCCTAAAGCAAAACAAGGAGTTCGAATGGACTCCCGAATGCCAACAAGAATTGAGGGATTTGAAAAAGTATCTATCCAATCCTCAGTTGCTCTCCACGCCTCAGGAAGGTGAACAGCTGCTGATTTACTTGGCAGTTTCAGAGTCGTCGGTAAGTGCTGTACTAGTTCGGGAAGACCAAGGTAAACAACTTCCTATCTATTACATTAGCAAAGCTTTAATTGATGCAGAAACACGCTATCAACCTTTAGAAAAATTAGTACTGGCATTAGTAACTGCTGCTCGTAAGTTACGCCCTTATTTTCAAAGTCATTCGATAGTTGTGGTTACAATTTTTCCTCTGCGAAATGTTCTGAACAAACCCGAATTCTCATGAAGGCTGGTAAAATGGGCTATAGAATTATCTGAATTTGATATCACCTATCAGCCTAGAGTAGCAATAAAATCGCAAGTCCTAGCAGACTTCGTAGCAGATTTCAGCCCTAACATATACCCTGAGGCAGAAAGGGAATCTATTCTTTATGCAGGGCAGGCTCCCGGCACATGGACCCTTTACACAGATGGCTCCTCGAGCGTCAAAGGGTCCGGCCTTGGACTGGTTCTTGTTGCTCCGTCCGGCGAAATGGTAAGACAAGCTATCAAGTGCCCATTCATTACTAACAATGAGGCCGAATATGAGGCCGTTATTACAGGATTGGAACTAGCCCAAAGCTATGGGGCAACCTTCGTCAAGCTGAAAAGCGACTCTCAGCTCGTGGTCAATCAAATTAATGGAGGTTTTGTTGCACGGAATCCAGGATGCAAGTATACGTCGCCCGAGTGAAAGAGCTCCTAGCACAGTTTGGCGAATGGGAAGCAGTCCAGATTCCACGGGAAGAGAACCATGAAGCCGATGCTCTTGCAAACATGGGATCAGTGGCAGAGATTTGGGCAGCTAGCTCCTCAGCTGTTGTTCAACTTCTCTACACAACCATGGATAGAGAGAAGTTCGAAGTCAATACCATCAACGCCACTTGGGACTGGCGGAATGAGATAACAAATTATCTTATCCATGGAACTCTACCTGCAGATGCGAAAGCTGCACGCAAACTCGGAGTGAAAGCTGCCCGATATACAATTCTCAACGGCGAGCTTTATCGGAGGATGTTCGCAGGGCCTCTTGCAAAATGCCTTGGACCCAATCAGATCAATTACGTAATGAGAGAAGTCCACGAAGGCTGTTGCGGAAATCATTCCGGAGGTAAGGCACTAACCCGAAAGCTGATTCGTGCAGGCTATTATTGGGACAAGATGGAAAAAGATACAAACGAATTTGTCAAGAAGTGTGACAAATTCCAAAGGTTCGCTCATCTTCTCCACCAACCAGCAGAGCCACTCCATTCGATAATCTCCCCGTGGCCCTTTATGAAATGGGGGATGGACATCGTTGGCCCTCTTCCCACAGCACCAAGGGGGATGCGCTTCTTATTGATCATCACTGACTACTTCACAAAGTGGGTCGAGGCGGCAGCGTACTCAAGGATACGACAAACGGGAGTCGTCGATTTCCTCTGGCGTTTTGTCGTATGTCGTTTTGGAGCACCTAAGGAAATAGTCATGGACAACGGCCTGCAATTCGTCGGCCAGAAAGTGACTAGATTCTTCGAGGATATATATATCAAAAGGATCACTTCCTCACCATACCATCCTGTTGCAAATGGACAGGCGGAATCTACCAACAAAATCATAGTTGAGTCCCTCAAAAAGCGCCTCGAATAGGCAAAGAGATGTTGGGTAGAAGAATTACCTGGAGTACTATGGGCTTACCGCACAACAATAAAAATGAGCACCGGAGAAACTCCTTACTCATTAGTATATGGTGCAGACGCTATAATCCCGGTTGAAATCGGAGAGCCCAGCTTACGATACGCACATGCCACTGAGGAATCAAACTCAGTCAATCTATCCGAAGAGCTGGATCTTCTCGAAGAACGCAGAGAGCTTGCTCTTGTACGAGTAATCGCCTAGAAAGAACGAATTGAGCAATACTACAATCGGGGACTGCACGTACGAAGTTTTCAAGTCGGGGACTTTGTACTCAGAAAAGTCTCCCAAAGCACACAGGAAACAAATTCGGGCAAGCTTGGTCCTAACTGGGAAGGCCCCTACAAAGTAATTGCTTCGGTCGGAAACGGATCTTATCGTTTGGCACGACCAGACGGCTCTACTGTCCCGAATAGCTAGAATGTGGTCCACCTCAAAAGGTATCACTTTTAAGTGATAAAACGGTTAGTCATCTAACACCTACCTTTTATCTTTGTGAAAAGTTCTTACTTTTGATTATATATTTGTTCTAAATGGTACTAACGACCTGAACAAGGTCAGATCCGTTTAGCTCAACTGGAGAGCTCGAAGTTCTTCAACTTCGCGGATGTGGGTTCGAATCCCACAACGGACACACTCCTCGTTTGGTTATATGTATTCTATATACGTCTCACCGACAACTCTTTTCATGTTATCACTTTACGTGCTCCAACATAAAAACAAGGAGGGTGGTGAGAGGCCCCTGTAGGCCAGATAAGACCTTCATAAAGGCAAAAGACCTTACCAAAAGGCAAATTTTTGAATTTTATCAAATCAAAAACTTTTACGTGACACGACTTCCACAGCAAATAAGAGGAGTCATTCACAAATCAAAAACTATCACGTGATAAAACTCCCACAACAAATAAGAGGAGTCATTCACAAAATAAAAATTTTGCGTGACAAGGCTTCCACGAAAATAAGAGAAGTCAATCACCAGGCCAACGACTCGGCCAATGCCAATCTACAAAGCCATACAATAACTTTCAACTATCGAAACGATAAGCAAAGTTACACGCATAAGGCAACGATTCGGCCAATACTCTAAAACGACCATCATTCGGTCAGACCAGTGACAACTCACCTCTTCCAAACGAAAGGTTAAGTTAAAAACATTCGGTCATTTACAACTTACGACCTCTTCCTAATGAAAGGCTAAGTTAAAATCACTCGGGCAGACTCTTGAAGATACGAACTTAATAAAGTTCTTACTTCAAAAAACTCCCAATCACAAGGCTCGAAAGCCACAACACATGCAAACAAAAGATCAAGAAGTTCAAACTAAATATAGTCACTGGACAGATCTAAGCAACATATATACATCATCTTTGTGAATGGATAAAATGCCGAATACGGCTGACAGAAATTCGCAGAGTGTTCAAAGGCCAAACAAACCGGCCATACAAAGGAGCAGAGAGTCTCTACTAGACTTCTGTCCACCAACAAACAAGTCTGGCTCTCGCCAGACAAAATAAAAAATACATCAATCATAGATTGAGAAAAAAGGGCATTAGCATGAAAGGCCATGACCAGGACTCAACGCACCAGCTCCGTCAGTCCTGCCGTCATTCCCTGAATCCTTGCCGTCATCTTCGTCTCCATCATCATCGTCATCACCTTCAGACTCTTCAGGGGAGAGACCCAATGCTTGGTGTATTCTTCGAACATCGTTCTTTGTTGTCTGCAGCATCTCCTCGACATTAACTTGTCCATCCTGAATCTGCACGAGCAATGCACGCTTGGCTTCAAGGGCCGCAAGCTTGGTCTTGATTTCCGACTGATCACGCAGGTTTGCCAAGTCCTTGGTTAATGCGGTCTGAGCACTCATTAACTGGGCGACCTGATCCTTGGCAGCCTGCAGATCAGACCGGGCTTTAACTGATTCTTCATTTGCTCTCTGCAGACCCATCTCAAGAGATGCGCGGTCTTCGTTAGCGCTGTTCAAAGAATTTCGGCACTCTTCAAGCAGTCTCTCCAAACCCTGGACAGAGTGTGCGAACCTTTCTTTCTCCTCGAGAAGAAGGTCCTTCTCCCTGGTGAGAACGTTGATTTGCTCAAGACGCCCATTATTGACGTCAGTTAATCGATTAACTTCACCACCAAGGAGACCACACTGCTCAATTAGAGTCTTGTTGTCCTTCAGAGCTTCCAGCAATTCTCTCTTCACTTCAACCACTTGATTAGCATTGTTGAGCCTGGAGCGAAACATGATCTCGGCAGTCAGCATACTCGACTGAAAAAAGCAAACTAAGTCAGGGTTAAAAGTCCGAGGCTAAGAGTGATTCCCAAAACAAAGTGGCAAAGAACTTACCCGAGCAGAATCAGAGGTAATCTGGAAAGCCAACTCCTCATCGGTTAGCCCCCTCAAAGCCCATTCTTCACGGGGACCGATGAGCGAGGAGACTGCCTTAGCCAAGCTGCGTGGCCTGGTTACGAAGTTGACATCAGGAGCAAGTTTCAAAGTGTGCTTCCTCTCGCAGAACTTAGGTTCCCAAGCCTGTTCAGAGGGATAATTTGGCCCGAACTTGTAATGCACTCCCCTGATGTCACTCAGCTCTATCCGGCCACCAATAGCTGACCGCCAAACAAACCTTGATGAGGAAAGGTTAGAATTACCTTCCACTCCAGGGTCTATGGTCTCACATTCACGAAGAACAACGGGAGCCGCCCCCTCAGTAGCCACATTCTCCAGATCCTCGAAACGATAAACACGAGGACCCTGGCTACCCTCTTGGGAAGCTTCTTCTTTTGCTTCTTCCCTCACTTCTTCTTTTTCTTCTTCACCAACCTTTTTCTTCCCCTTGTCAACACGAGAAGGACCAACTTCCTCCCCGTCATTAACTCGGGGACTCCCCCGCGGAGTACGGACAGCTTCCTCCTCAGCCCTCCTCCTATCACTACGGAGATGAGGCCTTCGCCCAAGAGGAATATCAGCCTCGACCTCCGTGTCCGAAAGAGTAATAACCTCCCTGGTTACATCCTCTCTCCGTCCGGACTCGGGGACTCCAGTAGCAGCACCAGCATCCGCTTCCATGGGCTCTGGTACACTGGCCCTAGAAGAAGGATCACTGCCAGCCGACGAGGTTTGCCCGGAAGCCACGGAAGTCTTACGAGCAGAATTCTTCCGTGCTCCGCCCTCGCCTTGGCTCCTCTTCTTCCTCTTCAAGGGGCCCAGTCCATCGGACAGGAGTTCCTCGCCGCCCTCCCTGCTGCGCAGAGCACCCACTGAAGCTAGTATAGCCTCAGCTTCAGCTTCTGGGTCAGCCACAGGCTCGGGAGGCCCGTCTTGAGGAGGAGCAGGGAAAAAATCCCCTGAAGTGCCCAAACCTATGAAAAAGGCAAAATGGTCAGGTATGGAAAGAACTCAAAAAAGAAGAATGATCATAAAATGCTCTCACCATGATTGAGTACAACCAAACTCTTCTGAGTGGCAAAATACATCCACTCTCTCTTCTCTGGAGTAAATTCCTTCAAAATCGGCTCAACCCACGCCCTCAAATCTTCAACAGAGATGAGTTTGTCGTAGGGTTGCTTGGCCGCTACAAAATTGAACGGAGTTAGAAAACAAGAAGAAGAAGAGGCATGAAAAATGTCTAAAAAATACTCGAGGACTTACGCTTCTTATTCAAGACTTCTGGAAGGCAGGCCTTGTCATCAAAAGTCAAGGCCGAAGAACGCATAAACAGAAACCGATGTGCCCAGCCTCGGTCACCGGTATCCTCAGAACTGCACACCAAGCCCTTGCTTCCGCGCATTCTGGCATTTACATAGCCGTCCTTGAAAATTTGTATACTATACAAAGAAATAAAATGCTCATAACCAAAAGATTGATCGGTTCTTGCCGCGAACCAATCAAAAAGAGTAACTATTCTATACATACTGGGGCTTAGCTGCCCCGGACAGAGGAGATACTCCCGGCAGAGCCTCTCCAGCACAGGATGTAGGGAGAAGCTACTCCCCACGATCAAAGGGTAGGTGCACATGGTTGCCCACCCAGCCCAATGAGAAGTAATATTCTCCTCTTCAGAGACCAGTGAGAGGGGAACTTCATCGCCCCAGTGGCAGTCCACCCTTACTCGGGGGATCACCTCTTTTGTGATCCCAGACTTATATCTATATGCCGGCCAGTTCCGCGTATCACCTTCTCTGTTATGAAAGGATTTAATATTACAATCCGCTTCAAGTTCACCCCATTTCTTGGGGATTATCTCCGCAGCCGTAGCTTGAGTAGCCCGGGACCTGGGAGTGGCCACCGAGGAACTACTAGTGACATCAGTACCCTGATTTCTTCTGGATCGTGAAGACATGGTTGCAAGGAAAATATGAAGTTATCAGGAAGAATTCAAAGCTAGTTCAAAGTATTTGCAAAGAACAACAGAGAAGAAATAAAGGCAAGTAAAAGGTTTCTCATCAGGCAAACCCCTATTTATAGGAGCAAAAAATGTAGCCCCACTAACTTCCTTCAAGACACGTGGAGGCTATCAAAGAAACCTCGATCAGATCTGGCCGTTAAATGTGGTTCATAAAAACTTTATGGTATCATCATTATCCTGGAAAAGAGCGGTCACCTCGCAATCAACAGGCGATGTGTGCACGTGACTGAAGCAGTTAAAATCATTACTTTTTACCCTCAGGGCACGCAATAGTCATTTCGGAATGACCTGCAGTCTTGCAGACATGCCAGCTGCAATTACTTTTTGTTACGGCGCATTAAATGCGCACGTCATGGAGGCTTGTCACTTAGCCGATAAGGATCGTACGTCACCAAAATACGTTACACAAAGACAAAAATTCTCAAGGGATTCCCACAAAAATTGTATCCACTCCTCGAACAGATACTCTACTCGAGAAGTGCGGGGACTATCTGTATTGGATAAAAGCTGACCAGGCTTAAGAAGGTGACACGTGTCTTCCACGTGGCACGAACAGACTTTTCAACGGACAGACATCGAACGGGTAGACATTTATCACGAATAGACCTAAAGAGTTATGGAGTATTTCAACGGTCAACACGGCTTAAATGAGCAGTAATTAACACGATCATCCACAATCAACCTATTAATGACCATTAAGACAATCATTACAACCCAGCGGTTATAACTCCAACGGATAGGTGACCGGCAGTTACTTATCCAAACGGATCCACGCCCAACGGTTATAAAAACCCCAACGGTTGCCCACCATGCTTATAAATAGCACTCGTCTTAACCGATTGTAGATCATCTGGACTTCATATCTGAAATATCAATAAAATACTCTCTCTCTCAATCTTGCTCAGTTATTCCTTTTGCTCTTATTTAGTTCTCTGCTTTATTCACCTGAAGAGCAATTGATAACGAAGAACTCTCCCCGAGGACGAGTGATACGATACGGTTTCTTCTCCTTGTCTACATTTTGCATATTACTTTTATTAGTTCATACGTGCATATTGTTACCATCTCAGCTCATCATATAGACTCTTAATCTCAGCTATTGATCGTGACCCCGCAAATACAAATTTAATTGTTAATTGGCCTAAAATCGGATCTAGGTTAAACAATTGGTAGTATGAAATTTGTTAAGTTGCAGATTAGCAACACATAACTTTCTCGGCATGATTCTTGATAAGGTAAGTCAAGCTTCTTTTATTTTTGATTGAAGTTATGTGATGAAAAAAGTTACTTATGACATGACACTATGTTCGAGAAATATTGTCTATATTTTATATATCTCAACTATGCTCCTAAGCAGCATGTTGTAAAAATATTTGAGAAACATTATGAATGATTTTATCCCACTTGTGACTAACACAAAATAATATGTATAAAGCCCGTCCATCCGATATGCTCCATTCCTAAGTGAATATGGGAGCAACATATGCACCATTCTCTAAGATGAATGTTGGAGCAAGACAAGCTCCATTCCATAAGGTGAATGTGCGAGCACAACATAATGCTCCATTCTCAGATGTGAATGTAGTAGCAATACATAATATGCCTGAAAGAAGGCAAATTATCATTATGTCTGAAAGAAGACACAATATAATATGCCTGAAAGAAGGCAAATTATCATTATGTCAGAAAGAAGACACAACATAATATGCCTGAAAGAAGGAAAAATATCTTTATGTCTGAAAGAAGACACAATATTTTATGTCTGAAAGAAGGAAAATAATTTTATGTCTAAAAGACGACAAATTAATTACCATGGTAGAGACCATGGATGTGGACGTGGCAAAGGATGAAAAAATAGTCATCATTGTGAAATAAATAAGAGAACAATAAGGGTTCTCAAAAAGTAACCGTTCAAACGGTAAATATAATAATACCCTCAATGTGTCATATGAGCATGAGGCAAGTCCAAATGATTATGGTCCATTCCTTGCAGAGAATGAGACAATTCATAATAAAAATTATGAATATAGACCCGTTCACCGAAGTGAATGTGGCGATATGTGATATCAAAATTTGCCTCCAGAAGAGGTTCGAGAAATATGAATATGGACGTGCCTATGCGTGGTTGATAAAGTACCACAACTCACCTGTAGAAAAGGTTCGCGTGGCATAAATGGTCATTGCTCTCATACAGAATGTACGCCATAATTATGTATTATTATGAATTACATAAGAGCAAGTGAAGCAAGAAATTGATCTTGCCTATAATGATTTTACCATGAGAAAAATAATATGATTTTCTCCTTGAAAGGAGATATTCACTATATGGTTGGTGTAATAATATATATGGTAGTGCAAAGCTATTTGAATGCTCCGGAAGAGCCAAAATATTACTACCTGGAGGAATGAGATTGATGAAATATTTATTGTAGTATGTCTCAAAGAAACTTATTAAGTTTCAAATATATTTTTTGAAATTTCTATCATATTAAGACTACAAATATGGGAAGATTTAATATCTTCATATTACTACAGTCATAGCGGGTAAGATATATGTATATAATAAAGGGTTACCCGCCTCTTCCTCCAGTTTGTACCATATAAATATAAGAATATCGGGTGAGATATATGTGCTTGAAAAGCTCCCCGTCTCTTCCTCAAGTTTGTACTACACAAAATATAAGTGTGGTAGAATCATATGTGCATGCCACAATAAATTTTTAGTTTATTGTTACCAAGCCAATGCTATAGTAAACCAGAAATTTACTAGATGAATAACTTTATGAGTTGGCATGACCGGTTTGACCATCCCAATTCAAATATGATGCACAAAATATATTGCGAATTCGCATGGGTATATACTGAAGAATCAAGAATCTTCAAGAATTCTCTTTGTGTTGCTTGTTCTCATGAAAATTATTAGATCAACTAAATTTAGGATCAGGATCCCTGCACTTTTGGAATGTATAAAAGGTGAATATGGGCCCGTTCACCTGCCATGTGGACCATATAATTATTATAAATAAATGTATCTATGATAAGGTCACATGTGCGTTTTAAATAAACCCGCAATGATACTTGCGAGGTTAAGTATTTGCTAAAATAAATCTTATTATGAGCATATTTCCAGATTATGCAATCAAGACAAGTTATCTTGATAATGTTGGCAAACAAGTTTAGCAGATTCAAGTTATGAGCATATGTCGCATGGGTATATACTGAAGAATCAAGAATCTTTAAGAATTCTCTTTGTGTTGCTTGTTCTCATGAAAATTATTAGATCAACTAAATTTAGGATCAGGATCCCTGCACTTTTGGAATGTATAAAAGGTGAATATGAGCCCGTTCACCTGCCATGTGGACCATATAATTATTATAAATAAATGTATCTATGATAAGGTCACATGTGCGTTTTAAATAAACCCGCAATGATACTTGCGAGGTTAAGTATTTGCTCAAATAAATCTTATTATGAGCGTATTTCCAGATTATGCAATCAAGACAAGTTATCTTGATAATGTTGGCAAACAAGTTTAGCAGATTCATATATTGAAAGCCTCTAATTGCTAAACCATGCATATGAGAACAATGCTATCTAAATCAGGTATGAGGTATGGTATATCCATAAAGCAGCACTTGTGCACGACATGCCACAAAATAGATTCCCCCTCATAATTAGTTCAGGGTCAGGAACCAAATATTTTCCATCTAATAATTTTAATGTGCAGTATATTATCAATTGCTCCACCGCAACGCACAAAGATGGATCCTATATAAGGTTGGTAACGAATGTTAGTTTGGCTAATATTAGGGGGAGAAATTAATGCAGCTGAGGAATAAATAAATTAAATTATCATTTGATTATGATCCTCATATAAAGATAATAAAAGTCATTGCCAGACGCATTACTGACCCAAAGAAAAATATTATATTCCAGCTGCTAATGCTCCTGATGTCCTGGTGAGACAGCCTATTTATGTCAATGAGTCTAAGGCACGCCTGGAGCGTGATAGACCACTCGGTTCCAAAAGATAAATCCTTGAAAAAGGAAAGGAGCAAATATTTGAGATGGTCAAATAAGGAGGCAGGGCTCTAAAATAGCCCACGACATAACACTTCATAAAACCTCATCAGGAGAGGTTCAGGTACCTTAAAATTTATGAATGTGAAGAGATCTCAATATGCTATGTCGGATTTGGAACCTAGATATGAAATTATCGTCGACGATATCTTATATATATTATAAAGCTCAATTTTTATATGGTTATGAGGATCTTGAGCTTAAGTCTGTTTGGAATACAGACATGAAATTATTGGTCAAAATAGCAAAACGCATTCAAGCAAAATTTGACTTCACTTGGGTGACGTGAAGTTTTTGGACCTATAGTCCAAACACCTGAAGGTGCAAAGCCAGTGGTGTACAAAGATATTTTTGTGCAAAAATATTGATAAAAATAAGTCGTTAAATATAAAGTACGACTTGAGGCACAAAGATCTGACATTGATTATATGGAGCTATATTCTCCTTTGGTGGATGCAATCACCTTCAGGTATGTTATATGTCTGGCAGTGCATGAAAGACTTGATATGCGTATGAATGTTGCAACAACCTTTTATATGGCTCATTGAGCAACAATATATTTATCCTTGAAGGATTCAAAATCCTTGAAGCATATAAAGGTTCTCAGGAAACCTATTTAATGAAGTTTCATAAATATTTATACGGATTAAAATAATCTGGCCACATGTGGTAAAATTGCGTTTGCGAACTTATTGATATTGAAATATTATATTTTAATGCAATTGGTGCGTTGAAGTATCTTACCAAATATACTCCACTGGTTATAGCTTTTGTTATAAGCTTATTGGTAAGATTTAGTTCTTCCTCAGTGCGAAGGCATCAGAAGAATCTATGATATCTACTTGATCCACAAAGCCCGATATCAATTGCTATTTATGTCTTGCGGGTAAACACCTATATTATGTCACTTTACAAAATAAATTGTTGCTACTTCTTCAAATTATGAAGAGATAATGGTCCTTCATCAAGCTAGCTGACAATACAAATGATTGAGACCAAGGACTCAACTTATTCAGCAACAATTTGTCCTTTCTTTGAAGACGAGGATCTCAGTAATATTATATGAAATATTACATGGATAGTTCAGCTAAAAGGAAGATACAGCTGAAGAGACAAATATTCAACAAGAGTCCTTTTCAGTCGTGATCTTCAAAAGAATGATGAAGTTAATGCTGAAGAATTCACTCCAGTGATAGTTTGGCGGATCTGTCCACTAAGTCATTGCCAATCTCAACAATTGAGAAGCTAATTTACAAGATTGGAATGTGTCGTCTTCAAGATATTGAATGATGTTTTCATCAGGGGGAGTAAAGTACGCGATGCACTCTTTTTCCTTTAATAAGGTTTTATCCCACTTGGGTTTTACTTGTAAGGTTTTTAATGAGGCAGCTCTAAAGGCGTATTATAGGATGTGTGTACTCTTTTTTCTTCACTAGGCTTTTTCCCACCAGGTTTTTCCTAGTAAGGTTTTAACGAGGCACATTACCTTCCAAATGGTTATCCAAGGGGAGTGTTGTAAATCCATGTATAATGTAGATGACCACTACTCATCATTTACTCAATTGTAACCTATGGTTTACCACCTCACTTTCTCCTACTTAATTCCACCCCACTCTCCTACTTAATTCCTCATTTAGTCGCCTCTTAATTCTTGTAACCTTTGGGATGACTTGTAACTTCCTATATATTTGTGTCATATAAATAGAGGACACTTTGTCTATACAAGACACACTTGAAATACTTTGAGAATAATACAAGTTCTTTCTTCTCCTCTCATACATTTTGTCTTGTTCTTGTATTATTTTACTATTAGTTTTACAATACAATTGACCTTTATAATTTATTGCATTAGTTATAGTTATTTTTAGTATTAAGAAACACAAACCGGTTAGAGATAAATGATCAAAAGCGCTTTCCCGGATAAATTAAGACTAGAAGAACTAAAGTCTTGAATTTTGAACTCTATCAAAAGATAACATTCAAGTTGGAAATGTCTGAACGAAGAATTCAAGCAAAATAAGATCAAACAAAGTAGTTTCTAAAGTATATTTCTGTAAGGCCCGCTTATTCTAATATTTAATTTGTGCTAATTATGGCTTTAGTAATAAGTAACTTAAAATAATTATAAAAACAACGTACTTGTAACGTACCTGTGGAACTCTAGGGGTGCATACTTAGATTTAATTCGTGAATAATTATATTAAAGATTGTATTTATAGAGACAATATATTATGGATATGGTCCATAGTTGACATATAAATTTCCAAAATATTTCACGCAGTGCTCTCCATAAGTACTGCTCTTACCAATTTTCCCCAACTTTCAAATGTTTTAAGTAAATGCTATCCACATCATTTCTCACTATGCAAAAGGACTATTTTGCCCCTGCCTAAACCCAATTCAAATGGAACAGTCTCCTTCTCTCTTTCCTCCTTCCTTTCCTTCTCTCCTTCCTCCTTAATTTTCTTCTTTCTTTTTTGTGTCCTAGAGAGATTTAAGAAATCTGTAAAAAATTTATTTATGTTATTATTTTTCTTTAATTTCTGTTATAATGTAATTTTTATTTTTCCTAATCCTTTATTTGTATTTATTTTTTTTGTATTTCTTTTTGGTAATTATTATCTATACACTTATTTGTAAATTTTTTCCATTTTTATTGATGATCGTTGAATTAAATTTGACGTTCATGTGAATTTTTTTTACTTCTTATGCTTGATTAAAATGATTTTAAGGTTCTTATTGACAATAATAATTTGATATTGTTGTTGCTCATTGCACAGAGCTTAGTGTCTTGGCTATTGCCATTAATGCAGAGACTTTCTCTGCAAGAAGCCTCTATTGTATAGAGATTAAAGTCTTGGCTATTGCCAAGACTTGAAGAGACTTTCTCTGCAAGTTGCCTGTTGCATAGATCTTAAAGTCTTGACTATTGCCAATACTTGCAGAGACTTTGTCTGCAGGTTGCCTATTGCACCCTATTATAAAGTACCAATACTTTCAGAGACTTCCCCTACAAGTTGCATCGTTCCACCCGATCTTAAAGTGCTGGCTATTGCCAAAAGTTGCAGAGAATTTGGTAACATCACTTGGGTGGTGTTACCATTGATAAAAGAAGTTGGTTTCTTGATTTGTCCAGTGATAAGTTGACCCTTAATGAGGATGTTCGTAACTTTCATTCAATCTTATTTTTATTTTCTTGTGTTAGATTCCACTTTGATTTCCTAGTTAAGGCGCTCATTGCACCAGAGCTTGAACTATTGGCAATAACCGAGACTTGCGGAGACTTTCTCGCAAATTACCCAATACAACAAGGCTTGAAGTCTTGGCCATTGCCAAGAAGTCTATGCAAGGTACCCATTGCACCAGAGCTTGAACTCTTGGCAATAGCCAAGATTTGAAGAGACTTTCTCTGCAAATTACCTACTGCAACAGGGCTTGAAATCTTCGCAAATGCCAAGAAGTCTGTTCAAGGTGCCCATTGCACCAGAGCTTAAACCCTTAGCAATAGCCAAGACTTAGCTTGTACAGACTTTCTCTGCAAATTAGCAACTACAACAGGGCTTGAAGTCTTGGCAATTGCCTGGAAGTCTTTGTAAGGTGCCCATTGCACCATAGCTTAAACTCTTGGCAATAGCCAAGATTTGCAAAGACTTTCTTTTGCAAGTTGGCCACTACAATAAAGCTTGAAGTCTTGGCAATTTCCAGGGAAGTCTGTATAAGGTGTCATTGCACCAGAGCTTAAATTCTTTGCATAGCCAAGATTTGCAGAGACAAGCTGCCCATTGCAACAGGGCTTAAAGTTTTCACAATTGCCAAGAAGTCTGTGCAAGGTGCCCATTGACAAGAAGTCTGTGTAAGATACCCATTTTCATAGATTTTCCACAAGGTTATCTAAATGAATGTAAGAGAGTAAGAATTTGAAGGAATCAAACCTTGAATCTTCGATTCAATTGAGGAATATGTAAAATTTGTAGGTTTTTAGGGTTTAGAGATTGTTTGAATGGAGAAAAGGAAAGGGATGATAGTGTGGGTCTTTTTACTAGTTGTGAGGGGGTATTTTCATCCGGAATAAGTTTCATTAAACTAATGCAAAGTAGTTTTGCTAAACCACTGTTATTGAGGGCATTTTGGCAAACCATTGGTTCCCGTATTATATTTTTTCAATTCAGCCATAAATTTCAGCACTTAGCGAAATGTATTATGGGCCCTTTAGCCCAGTATTATATCGGTGAATTACTAAAAGAGCACAAATGCACCCGGTCTTGAAAATATAAGCACTTTTTGGTGGTCTTGAAAATATAAGCACTTTACCATTAAATGAAGCTGAAAGTACAAAAATATCCTTGCTAATAGAGAACTTTTCGTAATGACAGAAATGCCACCGACCACTTTTTGAAGCCGTAATTACAAAAATGTCATCGCATATTTTTACCTCGGAAATTACAAAAAATGCCACTGCTTCCTACACAGCAAAAAAACAATGCCAACCCGATTGTGTTTCACGATCATTTTGTGAATAAATAAGGCCAAATCGGCATCGTTTCACTCATATTCAAGGCTGTCAATCCGTCTGTATTTCACGTCTATTTTGTGAATAAATAACACCAAATCGTCATCATTTCGCACATATACAAAAATCAACGCAAAACAAAATATAAGACTAATCCAGCATCATTTCTTCATATAATAAGCAAGAAACATGTTCGTTTTGTGAAGAAATGATGCCAAATCGGCCTTACTTTATTCATTCGCAAAAAATAGCTTCAAGTGCTTATATATCTCAAAATAACGACAATTCATCATCACTTTTCATAATGTGAGCCAAATATTAAGTACATTTTGCAAACAAATGAGTCTAAATTATTTTCACTTTATTCATCCATAAAAATACATATGAAAATATTAAATTAAGACAATTCAGGCATATTTATTTATAACTAAGCAAAACTAATATGTCTATTTTTACAAGCAAATGACTCCAAATCGTCATCACTTTGTTATACAAAAATCTAAAGTGAAAATAAAACAATACCGATTTGGCATCATTTACTTACAAGTGAGCCAAACTACTATGTCTATTTTACAAGAAAATGACACCAAGTCGTCATCACTTTGCCAATATACAAAAATCTAAAGTAAAAATAAAACAAGGTCAATTCAGCATCATTTACTTTCAACTGAGTCGAACTACTATGTCTATTTTACAAGCAAATGACACCAAATCGTCATCACTTTGCTCAAATACAAAGATTCAAACTTTCAAAGTAAAAATTAACAATGTCAATCCGGCATTATTTGTTGATAGTATGAGCCATATCTCTCAGGCATTTCATCAAACACTTCACGAGCAGCTAATCGTTTTCACTTCATTTCATCAATATATGTTAAGTACATTTTGCAAATAACTAAAACAAATTGTCATCACTTTCGATATAACTTTTGAATACAATCACTGCTACTGATGTTGCTAGTGTTATTTATTCTTGGAGTGCAACATTGTTGATTCCATTAGCAAAATATAGACTTGATTAAGAAAAAGGAAAAAAGTTACAAAGTATATAGCATCTGTCGTGGGTCGATGGAAGAATAATATTGATTCAAAATTTGGTCAACTTTCTCGTTTCTCCATATAGCCCGTTGACAAGCTGCTGATGAAAGCTTCATTTCAAGCCTTTGTCAACACTAAAATTCTGTCAAAATTTAGATACCGAAAAATTCAAAAGTTATTACTCCCTCTGTTTCAGAATGGATGAACCTTTTCGCTTTTCGAGAGTCAAACTGGATGAATTTTGACCAACAACGAAGTGGCTTTCCTTTACTAAATGGGGATTCAGAAGAATATGAGTTGCATCGTTTATGCTAAAGTCAGTGCACATGACTTTCTTTAATGGTAATGGTGATCAAACTAAAACAACAGATCTGTAGCTGAAGCATTGATGAAAGCTTCATAGGTAGCTATAAGTGCATAGTTGAATGATGCAGGGTAAACCTACGAAAGCGATAAAGAGATAAAAACGAGACAAGACTTACACTAAAGTTCGAGTAGCAACGAAGAACTTGTTCCGTTACATCCCAAACGATTAGAAAGAATCACCTACGCTAAGCAACTATCCTCAAGAGACACGAGGCTCAAGCAAATAGAATGATCGATGATGGATTGAAGAGCAACTTAGATTCATCCAATTGATTTCAAGTCAAAAGGTTTACAAGTGTTCAAGAGCAATGCTCATTAATGTTTTGTGTTCAAAGTAAGGTAAAAAGGCAATAAATGAAGTAGGGGTGTATTTATAACACCCCAATGCAATGTTTACAAGATTCTGGTCCGCTGCTACTCAAGTTCCTTTCGCGATCGCGCTAGAGTATATGCGATCGCGCAGGGCACTTAAAAGCTGAAGGTCGCGATCGCGCGACAAGTAACGCGAAGGCAAAGACAAAACAAATACTCTTCGTGATCGCGAAGGTCTGCACGCGATTGCGAAGAGGAAATCCCATCCGTCAGGCAGTAAGCTCAGCAGGTGTTCCCCTGTTTTGCCCTGTTTTGCTCCCCTGCTTCCTGCACTGTTTCCTGCCCTGTTTCCACATGGATTGAGCTCCAATGCATTGTCTTTAAGTCCTCTCCCGAGCTCATATCATCCACGCCTCTCCAAACCAAGTGTAGGTGAGCATCATGGATAGCTTTGGCTTGGCTTCTCGTAAAGGGTCTCGAGCTAGTTTGCCCGGCATCATTGAAGCAGACGCCAAAGCCTCCAATTTAGGCGCTCCTTTTCTTGTCAAACTACTCCAGGTTAATTATGGGTTCAATTGAATAGCTTTGGCTTGGCTTCTCGTAAAGGGTCTCGAGCTAGTTTTCCCAGCATCATCCTCCCCTTCTTGAGAAGATTTCGTCCTCGAAATTAAGGCGTCATCCTCCGCGGCATCACCTACATCACAAGGAGCCAAGTCACTAACATTGAAAGTATTTGAAACATTGTACTCACCGGGTAGATCAATCACATAGGCATTGTTGTTGATCTTGGATATTACTTGGAACGGGCCATCTCCTCGGGGTGCCAACTTTCCTTTTCGAATGCTTGGAAATCTTTCTTTTCGAAAGTGCACCCACACCCAATCTCCTTTCTTGAATTCTACCTTCTTCCTCCCCTTGTTCTTCTTGGTGGCTAGCTTTCATAAGCTTCCTCCAAGTTCTTCTTTGCTTTGGCATGGAGTTCCATCAAGGCCTTAGCTCGGCTTATACCTTCAACATTAACAACCATTTCCCTTGGCAAAGGGGTAAGATCAAGTGGAATCAAAGGATTAAAACCATAAACGCACTCAAATGGAGTCATGTCAATCATTCTATGCAAGGTGCGGTTATATGCAAACTCCATGAGTGGTAACTTCTCCACCCAAGTCCCGGCCTTACCTCGGGTCATAGCTCTAAGAAGAGACCCCAAGGTTCGGTTCACCACCTCGGTTTGACCATCCGTCAGAGGGTGGTGGGACGTAGAGAACAACAATTTGGTGCCAAGGGCACCCCACAAGCATCTCCAAAAATGTCTTAGGAACTTAGTGTCCCTATCACTCACAATGGTTTGAGGCACGCCATGCAATTTTAACACATTATCAATGAACAAAGAAGCTACATGGTGTGCATCACTACTCTTTTTACAAGGAATGAAGTGAGCCATTTTGGAGAACCTATCCACGACAACATAAATTCTATCACCTCTAGACCGTGGCAATCCCATAACAAAATCCATCGAAATGTCCATCCACGGGCTAGTAGGAATAGGCAAAAGGAGTATACAAGCCATGAGAATTCGACTTAGACTTGGCGTGCTTGCAATCTAAACAAGCATTGCATAGCCGCTCAACATGCAACCCCATCTTAGGCCAATGGAATTGCTCCATAAGAATAGCCAAAGTCTTATCCCTCCCAAAGTGACCCATCAAGCCTCCACAATGTGCTTCACGCACTAGCAATTCTCGCCAAGAGGACTCGGGGACACATATTCTCCTTTTCTTGAAAATGTAGCCATCTACCCATTGGTACTTCTCCACCCACTTCCCACTCACTAGAGCATCATGAATGCTCTTGAACTTTGGGTCATGTTCATATAAAGATTTTATACTCTCAAAACCCATAAGTCTAGAAGCAAGAGTGGTAGCAAGGGCGAACTTCCTAGAAAGCGCATCGGCTACAACATTGTCCTTGCCCTTCTTGTAATGAATTACATAGGGAAAAGACTCAATGAACTCCACCCACTTGGCATGTCTTTTGTTCAATTTCTCTTGGCCTCTTAGATGCTTGAGTGACTCATGGTCACTCTTGATCACAAATTCCCGAGGTCATAGATAGTGTTGCCAATGGGCTAAAGCTCTCACGAGGGCATACAACTCCTTGTCATACGTGGAGTAATTCAAGGTTGCGCCCTTCAACTTCTCACTAAAGTAGGCAACGTGTTTCCCTTCTTGCATGAGAACACCCCCAATTCCCACCCCCGAGGCATCACATTCAACCTCAAAAGCCTTCCCAAAGTCGGGCAATTGTAGCAAGGGGGCGGTACTCAACCTACTTTTCAATTCTTTGAAATCTCTCTCTTGAGGCTCTCCCCGCACAAAAGGTTTATCTTTCTTCACCAACTCGGTGAATGGTGCGGCAATGGTGCTAAAATCTCTAACAAAGCGCCTATAGAAACTAGCAAGGCCATGGAAACTCCTCACATGAGAAATGGTAGTAGGAGTAGGCCAATCTCTAATGGCTTCAACTTTAGACTCATCAACTTCTACACCATTGACACTAACAACAAAGCCCAAAAAGACAACCTTTTCCACACAAAAGGCACACTTCTTAAAGTTGGCATAGAGCTTTTCGACTCGTAGCACTTCAAGGACTTGACTCAAGTGGCCCACATGGTCGTCTATTGACTTGCTATAAATCAATATGTCATCAAAGTAGACGACCACAAATTTGTTGATGAATGGTTTAAGCACGTGGTTCATTAGTCTCATGAAAGTACTAGGTGCGTTGGAGAGGCCAAAGGGCATCACCAACCATTCATATAGACCAAACTTGGTCTTGAATGCGGTTTTCCATTCATCCCCGGATTTCATCCGGATTTGATGGTAGCCGGACCTAAGTTCTATTTTAGAAAAGACACTAGAACCACTAAGCTCATCTAACATATCATCCAAACGAGGTATGGGATGTCGATACTTTACCGTGATCTTGTTGACCGCTCGACAATCCACACACATCCTCCAAGTGCCATCCTTCTTTGGGACGAGGATCACGGGCACGGCACAAGGACTCAAGCTTTCCCTCACCAAGCCTTTGGTAAGCAATTCATCAATTTGCTTTTGCAACTCCCTTGTGTCCTCGGGATTGCTTTTATATGGCGGCTTGTTGGGGATTTGAGATCCCGGGACAAAGTCAATTTGATGTTCAATACCCCTCAAGGGAGGTAACCCATCCGGCATCTCTTCCGGGAACATGTCCTCAAAGACCTTCAAAACATTGTCAATGGCACTAGGCAAAGGGTTAGGGTTAGATAAATAATCACTTTCAGAATTTAAAACCATACCTTTGTGCACTAGGCATATGAGCATCTTGGTGCCATCATTACCTCTCAAATATTCACCCGGTTGCATCATGGCACACATGCGACAGGTGGAAGATGGTGGAGTCTCGACCAAAGGTTTGGCCACAACTGGGGACTTGGCCTTAGCCGCTTCTCTCAACTCTTTCATGCGCCGATAGTCTTCACTTACTTGTTTTGGGGTCAAAGGTGTAAGCACAAACCTCTTTCCCTCATGCCTAATCGTGTAAGTGTTGGCCCGGCCATCATGAACCACTTGTTTGTCGTATTCCAAGGCCTCCCAAACAAAAGGTGGCAAGCTTGCATTGGCACCACGTCAAACATGTGTTCATCTTGATAGTTCCCAATCTTGAATCTAATCAAGACTTGCTTCACTACCCTTAACTCCCCACACTCACTTAGCCATTGCAAACGGTAGGGACTCGGGTGTTTAATGGTAGTCAACTTCAATTGTGAGACCAAGGATTGGCTCACCACATTTGCACAACTACCCGAGTCAATGATCATGGAACAAACTTGCCCCTTCACTCTACACCGGGCATGGAACAAGTTCTCCCTTTGTTCATCTTCCCTCTCCTCACTCAACATGGTTCCCAAAATGCGACGCACCACAAGGAACATATTAGGATCATCCCCCTCTGTCGCTCTCTCCTCACCCTCAACTTCCTCACTCTCCTCTTCAACTTCACCCTCGGACTCGCTTTCACCCTCATAGACCAACCCATCATCCATCACAATCATTGTTTTCCGGGTAGGGCACTCTTTGGTAAAGTGTCCATAACCCTTGCATTTATGGCATTGGAAAGAAGAAGAAGAAGGAATATTTAAAGTAGTTTTAGAAATACCTCCAACCTCTTTGTGGTCGCTTCTCGGGGTGGCCTTTTCAAAAGGCTTCTTCACTTCTCGACTCCCACTTGCTCCACTAACATATGGGCTTTTCTATTCTTTGGTGCGAGTTGATGGAGTGGTAGTAGTAGTACTCCTAGAGCGAGGAGCCTTCTCTTCTTTGAGCCACTTCTCGGCTTCAACCGCGGCATCACAAACATCTTGTAAGGAGTGGAAGATGTGAAGTCTCAATTGGGAGGCAATCTCCCTACTCAAGCCACTTTTGAAACGGATGATAGCTTGTTCCTCATCTTCCATTTCCATATCAAGAGCCATCCGGTTTTTCACAAAGTCGTTGAAATACTCATCAACGGACTTGTAACCTTGCTTCAATTCATAGAGCTTTTTGAGTTGCTCTTGTCGATACTTGGGAGTCACATACTTGTTGTTCATAAGTTCTTTCAACTCTTCCCAAGTGATGTTCATCCGCAACCCAAGTCTTCTCTTTGATCGCTTGATGGATTCCCACCAAGTAGAGGCATAGGACTCAAATGATGATATAGCATAAGTGGCCTTCTTCTCCTCGGTCATAGCATTTGTGTCAAAGACCCGCTCCAATTGGACCTTCCATTCAAGAAATGCTTCCGGATCACTAGCCCCTTTGAAAGGAGGGATAGTGATCTTGACACTATTGAGATTAGTGTCACGACCCCCTCGGTTTGGTTCCGGTTGAACCCCATAGTTGTCATCAACATCATCATATTCCCTTCCCAAGTTTCTTCCCATGTAAGCTCTTGGAGGTCCTCGACCTCGCCCACGACCTCTATCTACACCTCGGCCTCCATTCATCGCCCTCCTATTTGGATAGGGAGCATCAAAGTAATCATCATCAAGTCCGAGGCCCTCCCCTTCTTGAGCTTCATCAACTTGCTCAAGAGGTGCAATGTTTCTCCGAGGCCTTAGGAATGGAACATCTCCTTGGGGATTGCCCAAGGGTTGGGGATTGCCCAACATATTCTCTCTAACAAGAGCCTCATCCCTCAACCGTTGTCGACGAACTAGCTCCGCATATTGGTCCGGTTTCATGATTGAATCATCACTAATACCTTCATTGGCATCCTTTTGGACACTCGGGGTCCTTTCCTTTTCAATAACCTCTATTTTGAGGCTTAAGGCCTTCACCTCGGCTAACAAACTAGCCAAGATGTCGGTGGGTACCTCAATGGTACTCTTTGCTTTCTCCTCCACCATGTACCTACAACAATTCAAAAACAAGAAAAGAGATTAGAGTAAAAGTCCTCACTCACTCACTCCCTCACTTTTGTTTGTCGCTCGGGTTCACTCAAGTTGGGGGTCAGATTCACACAAACTTGAGATCAATGGCCTCCTCTTAGTTGCGCAACCTCCTCAATGATCAAACCAAAATGCAAGAACCAAATGCTCTTCGGGAAGAGTGGATTCAATGGGACTCGATAAACGCTAAGCTATTTGGTTCGCACTTGAACCAAACAATTAACTACGAATCTTCTTTGAATTCTACTCTCCTTCTAGGCACGAGTATCCTATTCGCACAATAATTAGGTAGAAGTGTTACCTTCAAAGTACTAATCGGAAGTTATGCGATCAAATGTTCAAAGATCGAATCGTCACTAAACGGATTCGGAATTGGACGAATTTTGGTTTGTGATCTAGAAACTCACCATATTTGATGATGCTATGGGAGTTTTGGTGGTTGGAAACTGTTACGATACCTTTGCGAACATTCTGTCCCAGTTCAGAAAAATCTGGAAATTCAGTACCCTTCGCGATCGCGTGCAGAGGGGCGCGATCGCGATGAACAAAATTACAGAAACAACGCGATAGCGTGAGAACTTGCGCGATCGCGCAGGTCTGTTCAGCAGAACCAGAATCTCGACTGAAAACTACAGTTTTGGCACAAACAACACCCCAAATTCAACTTGTTTCAGTTTTCAAGCTTACAAATGGTGTTCCAAACTGTAGTAAACAATCCCCACTGGTTTTAACACAAACAACCAACAAACAACTTGTTTTCAATGATTTTTGGTCAAGTTCTTCAAAAGTGTTCAAACCTTCAAGATTCAAATTTTTGATTTTCACTCCAAGACTCCAAATGATATTATGGTGGTATCAAAACGACGGGAAAACTATAAGGAGTAAACCCCGATACCAAACAAAGAATTCATAACATCAATCGAGTTCTAGCAATTTGTGCACAATACTCAACCTAGGGTTTAAATTTCCAACTTTTGATTTTCAACTCCAAAACGTGTTTTGTTGGTTCCCAATTGTCGAGATTACATAAACAATCCCCGATAATCAACACCAACAAAATCGTAACAACAAACGATTTCTATCAAATTTTTGGGTTTTCTAGTTTTTTTTGAATTTTTTTCTTCTTTTTCAATATAACAAGAACAAGAACATGAAAATAAACACGAAACAAAGATGACAAGCACAAAGAGTAGGACGAGGGTTCGTAAGAACGCAACCCTAGCCTTGCTCTGATACCAACTGATGTAGGGTAAACCTACGAAAGCGATAAAGAGATAAAAACGAGACGAGACTTACACTAAAGTTCGAGTAGCAACGAAGAACTTGTTCCGTTACACCCCAAACGATTGGAAAGAATCACCTACACTAAGCAACTATCCTCAAGAGACACGAGGCTCAAGCAAATAGAATGATCGATGATGGATTGAAGAGCAACTTGGATTCATCCAATTGATTTCAAGCCAAAAGGTTTACAAGTGTTCAAGAGCAATGCTCATTAATGTTTTGTGTTCAAAGTAAGGTAAAAAGGCAATAAATGAAGTAGGGGTGTATTTATAACACCCCAATGCAATGTTTACAAGATTCTGGTCCGCTGCTACTCAAGTTCCTTTCGCGATCGCGCTAGAGTATATGCGATCGCGCAGGGCACTTAAAAGCTGAAGGTTGCGATCGCGCGACAAGTAACGCGAAGGCGAAGACAAAACAAATACTCTTCGTGATCGCGAAGGTCTGCACGCGATTGCGAAGAGGAAATCCCATCCGTCAGGCAGTAAGCTCAGCAGGTGTTCCCCTGTTTTGCTCCCCTGCTTCCTGCACTGTTTCCTGCTCTGTTTCCACGTGGATTGAGCTCCAATGCATTGTATTTAAGTCCTCTCCCGAGCTCATATCATCCACGCCTCTCCAAAGCAAGTGTAGGTGAGCGTCATGGATAGCTTTGGCTTGGCTTCTCGTAAAGGGTCTCGAGCTAGTTTGCCCGGCATCATTGAAGCAGACGCCAAAGCCTCCAATTTAGGCGCTCCTTTTCCTGTCAAACTACTCCAGGTTAATTATGGGTTCAATTGATCCGAGAAAAAAAAAAGTCACCGAAAAAGTTTGTCCATATTTTCAAAATCAGATCTATGCTAATTTAGTGTGATTTTCGAAAAACTAATGGTAGAAACGGAAAGAGGATGCCAGGCCAAAATAGGGATGTAATTTTTGCAACATTTTGGCGGCGGCCGGTGGTGGCTCGGTGGCGGTCAACGGCGGTAAACTAGAGAGAAGGAGGAGAAATGAGAGATGGATTTTTTAGAGAGAGAAAGTGTAAATGTCAAATGACAATGTAGACAAGTGTTTAAAGGGTAGAAGCGGAAATACTTTTAATAGGGAACAAAAAATGCTTATGTTTTAAAGACCATAAAAAAATAGCTTACAAAATAAAGACAATACACAAAAGTACTCATCTCATATAAAAAAATATTACTATATTAATTCAAAGCAAATACACCTAGCCCTTAATACCTAAGCTAGCTACAGACATGGTAACAAAGAACTCAAAGGCCAAAAGGAACTTGTCCGTTACAGTGAAGTCAACTAAGGGACTTGGTCTCTTTAAGAGAAAAGCAAACTAGGTGGAGGTCTCCGTGGTAGCGAAATAGAGTACTGCCAATGCAAGGGTAAAAAGGTATTCCCTTAAAATTGTAAATAGTGCTCCCTCCGTTGTCTGCCTTCTTTTTTTTCCAAAATGAGTGTCTCTTTTTTTTATAGCAATTCTTTAAATCTAAAATTTATTTTGGACCACAGGATTTAAAGACTCTAGCCCACATTATACACACCTTTCATTTTAAATCACGGGATTTAAAAATTCTCCTTATTTTCTTAAACTCTGTGTCAAGTCAAACCAAGACACTCATTTTGGGACGGAGGAAGTACTTACTTTATGAGTTCCAATAATATAAATTATAATTAATACTTAGTGAGGTGGATGGTGATACATTAGAATAATCTACCAAAATTCAATTCTAAGTTTATATCATAGAAATTAATGAGATTCAGTCGTTAATCCATAATGTAATTCGACTCAAGGTTTGATAGTTACTGCAGTGTATTAAACGATAGTAGATGTATTTATTCTATTCTTAGAAGGAAAGTACATAGTAATAACTATTTGTTTATCAAAGCAGTTGAGGTGGTTATTTTTTAAGGACTATATATGCCTGATGAAATTTGGTCCATAAAATACTAATTCTATACCAAGTCATATTCATATCTAATTTAGAATTGGATTAAGGATTAAGTGTTGATGTGCCAGCTATAAAAATAGCTTCATTGGGAGCAAAGTACAAAGTTTTATGTCATAAACTCAAGTTGTGTCATTTTTTCCTTTTTTAATGGTATTAAGACATAATATAATGTAAGTAGTACTAAATAGAAGCTAGCATCTCTCTTACTGCCATTAGGAAGTTCACTGTACCAAATATGGCTACTGCGTTATTACGTGGAATGTATCATGTAGAACGACTTAGATGCTTTGCTTTGCTTTACACAACCTTTTTAGTAAAGTAGTAGTGAAAGCTAAATTGACAAAGGGTTTAAATCAATTATATAATAAATAGGAGTAAAGCATGTTTTGACAACTTGAGTCCTAATATTGTAGATTGGGATTTGATGAACGCCCCGGGATATTGAGTTGGTGAATTTTAGCTAAGCTTTGAGGTAAGTTGAGACAACTTTTCTAATTGGGACCGGACAGATAGTATAATGTTAAATATAGCTTCCTATGAATTATTTATGTTTCACCCAGTTTAGTAGTATATAACTTGCTTGATTTTGATTTTACTTATGTGAACATGTGACTTGCTCCTATGATGTGTTTTGATAGAACTTCAGTATTCAGACTCAGTTAGTATTGTGATCACATTACTTGTTCGGGAGATAGGCCGACACTCTCCCGTGCGTATTGCCAGATCTCACGTACGCAATAATTTATTTTTGGTAGATTGGCCGACACTCCCACATATGTGACACTAGTTGCACGTATGCATGGCCATTACTTATTGGGGAGAGAGACTGACACTCCCCCGTACGTGTTGCCAGATATCATGTACGCAGGGTCATAATGTCAAATCATGTTTCTTTTCAGTAAAGTTATTTCTTTTTGAATAGCTCAGTCCAGTTTAGCATCAGTTATTAGTTTAATTACTTAACTTTCAGTTAAGTATTAATTCTCAGACCACAGATGATATGCATGTTTATGGATATGCATTTTCTTGCTTAACATGTTATATCTCAGTAAGTCAAGTTCTGTCTTTTAGAAGGGAGTCTATAAAATTTACTGGGTATCCTGGAAGTACTTACCCCGTAAGGGCCTGCTTACTTTTATGTGGCAGGTATTGAAGTTGTAGAGAACAAAGTTCGGGACTAGAAGCAGCCTTTCAGTATATCCAGTTGGTGAGCTCCGTTGATTCGTTCCGGCGGTGGCCAGTTATCCTTCAAATTATACCGTATTCTTATAAATTACTATTATTTATTCTCGAGGGACGCCTCATATACTTATGTATTAAAACTCTCAGTCTAGAGGCTCATGACTTATTAGTGGGTTCAGTAATACTAGTCGATTTTTAATACTAGAAAATGATTATTTGTATTATGTTCAGGCTCAATATTCAATCTCCTTGTGCATATCGTGCTTTCAGTTAAGTTTTTCAAAGAATAATCAGATAAATTCAGGGCTTGCTCGACGAGTAACAAGGTCAGGTGCCAATCACGTCCCACTGAGTGGGACGTGACACTTTCAACATTACATTACATCATCTATTATATGTTAATACATCATTTTGTATGTAACAAAATGCTAGAGCAGATGCTAGGGTTTTCAAGTTAGGAACGTTGTGGGTAGGCTAATAGATCAGATGAGGTGGATTTTTGAATTTTGATCATAATAGGAAAGTTTTTTGTTTTGACATTTCATTTGTTGAAGAGTGTATGGGAGAAAAAAATTGAACGGCAGCGATGGCGTGAAGGTCATATTCCTATTTATGGTCCACGTGATCCTTATAAAATATTATGTGATTTTCTATTCATCCACTAAATAATAATTTGCGCATTGCATATTCATAAAAGCTACAATGAAGCAACCAATTTTAGCTGATAAATTTTGACTGTTAATTTGAACCGCGTCATTTAAATGGTAATGCACACAATTAGTCATTTACATAATTTGATCATTTGTGATGCCTTGACGTCTTACCTATGTTGATTGAGCAATATTACTATTAAATTCTTCATTTTGGTAATTTCAAAAATTAATAAATAAACTCAAAGTTCATTAAAGCAGACAATGGACAAGACGAGATGACATCTGCTAGCATCAGGTCTAAAATTCTCGCAAGGGCATGTTGAGAGCACCTTTGAACGGACAGGAAGATTTGGATTAGACTACAATCAATCTAGAGGAAGAATCTGCTACAATGTACTTTTTATGGCAAGATAGGAACCGTGGAACTCCATCACAAGCACAGAGGACTTGATAACATTACTTGACAAATAATACAAGAATTATTTTATAGAGGATCCCATGAAGGCAAAGTTAGCAACAAAGATGCAGCTGGTGGGACTTCTATCCAGGTTAATAGATAGAAATAATACATACCCATTTGTAATAGTGAGGGTGAGTTGGACAGAAATGTTAGGGAGGATAGCTTACTTGGGAGTTTTGAGGCTGAGTGCTTGCGTTGTACAGTTCTTACTTGATAAATAATATCTTTTACGTATAAAAAAAAAGAAAAAGAAAGCATGACCAGATTAATACTTGTAAGCAGAGCCAATTTTTATTTGCATTGTTTTATCATATTGTTAGTAGGAGTCTAGATGAATCACTATCTCATGTGGGGCAGTGCTAAACTACTTCTAAGTAAACATGTACACTTACTAAATAAATAAATTTGTAATTTAATTTTAGATATTATAAGAAGAATGTTCATTTTGTTAAGGACATTTTTAAGTTTAGTTGTTAGTAGATAAAGTAAGGAACAAAAATAGTGAATAATATAACAACTCTAAGCAGCAGAGTAAATATTAAAGAATATAACATTCTCATATAGCAATTTTAAATAATTAAATTTAAGCTCATATTACATAATAATAGCTCTTAAAGATAATGGTAGATTTTAAAGCAAAGTAGTAAATTATATGTTATGTTTATATTTTTGAAAGTTATAAAATTACACTCTGGATAATTTTTTGATTATATATGTTTAATAATAAATGAGAAATCTAAGTAAAATACTATATTAGATAAAACGTACAGAGAGAGTGACGGAGATAATGAGAACAAGTTTGGGTACTTATACGTTGACGTAATTCTAAATAATAAAATAAAATTGGGTAAATATATTAATATAAAATGCTATCGATACGTTTAAACAATTAAAGAATCATCAATAGCATTGATTCTTTAATTGTCTAAACGTATCGATAGCATTTTATATTAATATATTTACCCAACCTTATTTTATTATTTAGAATTAAGTCAACGTATAAGTAGTGGATAGTAATTAAAAAATGACTATTTATGATTAAAGGATAGTAATTAACAAGGAAATTGAGCCAAGTAATAAGCTAATACTAATTGAAAATTAATATAATGCATGTAAAATGCTAAATAGTGGATAATATATTTAAGAAAAATAAGGAAAATATAAGTTATTTGATTAATATGTGGTATGTTACTGTAATTTTGTTGAAACTGTGTATTAGGTACATTGTATTAAAAAATAAGTTCGCTATTAGTAATGTAACATCCTAAAACAACATAATATAATTTGCTTAAAGAGGCTAAAATACAAATTGGCATGATTATTATTTTTTATGTTAGATTCTTCGCGCATCGCGAAGGTGTTAAACTAGTTATCATTAACCAAAGTCCTTATGCAAACTAAGAACACCTACATTCTTTAAGGGAATTTTTACACAAAAGTATAATTTTTACAACTTAATTATCAAACATAGCAATATTTTATCAAAAAAAAACTCTATATAGAGGAAAACGTAAGTTAATTACAAATATAGCAAAAACATAGCGATATTTTTCCATAACATACCAAACCCTTGCATGCTTCCTCCTAGGTCCTCCACTATCACTTTTGCTCCTCTCATTTCCCCCTATTTCACTTTTCCTCTTACTATTTCCCCCAATTTTACTTTTACTCCTCACATTTCCCCCAATTTCACTTTTTCTCCCACCATTTTCTCCAATTTCACTTTTACTCCTCCCATTTCTCCTAATTTCACTTTTCCTCATCCCATTATCACTGTATCTCGGTTGTATCTCACTGTATCTCGATGTTTCTCAACTACCAGCTATCTCGTATCTCACTGTATCTCAACTATCAACCACCTCGTATCTAACCGTATCTCGCCTACCAACCACATTGTATCTTATTGTATCTCACTGTATCTCAAGTACAAACTACCTCGTATCTAACCGTATCTCGCCTACCAACCACATCGTATCTTCTTGTATCTCAACTACCAACCACCTCGTATCTAACCGTATCTTGCCTACCAATCACCTCGTATCTCGTTATATCTCACTGTATCTCAACTACCAACCACTTCGTATCTAACCGTATCTCGTCTACCAACCACATCGTATCTCAGGTTGTTTCATCACTGTATCTAACTGTTTCTGCATCGTTTTAGGTTATTTTTCACCGTATCTAACTATTTCTGGACTGTATCTAGCTGTTTCTAGACTTTTTCAGAATTGTTTCATCCTGTTTGTGCGTTATTTCTCACAGTTCCTAAATTATTTCATATTTTTTGCATTGTTTCACATTATTTTTTACATTTTGTTTCAGCCTTTTTCAGTAGCCGTTTCAGCGTTGTATGTCGTTGTATCTGCACTATTTTTGCTCTGTATCAAACTGTGTCTCACTGTATCTACGCTATTTAGGTTGTTTCAGCACTGTTTCAATTTGTTTCAACACCGTTTCAGGTTGTTTTGCACCGTATCTAACTATTTCTCGATTGTATCAAGATGTTTCTAGACTGTTTCAGCATTGTTTCATCCCGTCTGTGCATTGTTTCTAACTGTATCCGCACTAGTTTATCTACGTATCAAACTGTATCTCACTGTATCTATGCTGTTTCAGATGGTTTCAACACCGTTTCTGGACTGTTTCTAAATTGTTCATGCTGTTTCAGACAGTTTCAGTGTTTTATCGCGCTGTATCTACGCTATTTTTGCTCTGTATCTAACTGTTTCTTGGTGTATCTGCGCCGTTTCAAACTGTTCAATCGACGCTTTTAAATGTTTTTGGATTTTTACATTGTTTCTGCATTGTATCTAATAAGTAAAGTTGGATAATATCTTCATCTCAAAAAAAAAAAAAAGTAAAATTGTGTTTCTCTTTCATTTCCATAAAGCAACCAAATGGCTATCTCCAGCTATGATAGGGCATTTTCGTTATTAGAGGCAATTTGACCGGTTGTTTTGGTCCACTATTGAAAGAACAGAACACCAGTTACAGGTTCAATAGTTGAACGGGCAGATTCTCCGGAAGTTGATTTCTCTGATTCAATAATGAACAACAGTTATAGGTCAAATTTTTTAATTCGGAACCTGATTTCTCCGGCAGCTTTCCGATTCCTAATGCCGCCGGAGTTCGATTCTAAAACCTCGCTGCCGCCGAAGTAGGAAAAACCCTAGGCATTTTCAACGGCAATTTGAAATCGCAAACCCCTAACTCCGTCGTTAAGAAATCTAAGGAGAGCAAACGCAGACGCAGGCGATGGAAATAGAAGAAGAAGAATAAAAAGGCAACGGTGTCTCATTTGTTGCCGGTGTAACTATTTCTGTATTCCATTCGTCTCTGGATATCCACTCAAGATTTGAAGGGTTTTCATGCTACTAGGGGTGATGTCGCTGAGGTGGTGGAGGTGGGGGTGGGGGTGATGGCAGTGTGGGGGGCGGGGGTGGCTGTATTGGGAAGAAGAGAGTAAAGTTAAAGATTTGTAATTTGGGAAAATAAAAATAAAATGGGCTGATTATTGTAAAAATGTGTTAGGAAAAATAATGCTATGTATTGTAATTTGAGAAATGTCACTATTTTTTTGTAATATAGGGGTGTATGTTAATATATATGTGTAAAAAGCCCTTCTTTAAGCATGCATCAAGGACATAGACCTCAGAATATTTAGTTACAAAAAGCATTAGGACAAAACTTGTTCAAAAAATAACTACACTTATGAGTCTCTCTTTGATCTTTTTAACTAATCTAATCTCTCCTTTTGCTCTAACTGATGTGCTGAGAAACAAAATTGCTCTCTACAGTGTATACATTTTAAAGAGTCTCCAATTCCTAGCTATCCAAATATGACATAAGCCAAAGTCCATTGGAAAGCATGAAAAATTTAAAATTACTCTAAAATAATTTCAGTAACATTAATGTTTTGCATAATACAGAAAGAAATACCAATAATAAAAAAAAAACCCCCCTTTTTTAAGTCATTTGATTGCCTTTTTCGATTAGAGTCTATTTTTCTCCGTTTATCTTAAACACCGTACTTTCATTTAGTGCAAGAGGCTCAATGAGCAAAGACAAAATTCGGTTCTTAGATCTTATATCTGGAGCACCATGGCCATCACCATATTGGTACGTGCAATGGGAAATGCGTGCAAGATTTATCACCGCTTCAATGAATGGTCTATCAAAAGGAGAATTTGCTGCTCTATTCGTGTTCAGGCTCTTCCACATCTGATTTAATAAATCTTTCACATGTTCACGAGCGCTTTCTTCCGAAATTCCTGTCTCGTGCATATAACATGATATGGAGTTTGCACTTTCACCTCTCTCTAACTCAGCCTGTCGATGATGACCAAATAATAATAATAATAATAATAATAATAATAATAATAATAATAATAATAATAATAATAACCAAGTTGATGTTAATTAGGATCAATCATGAAGAACACTTTTATTTTTGATGGGGGTGGTAAAATTGCATTGTCGAGTAGATGGGCATAACTAAAATTAAAAAGAAAATCAGTAGAATTAGAATGCAAAAGAAAATCAGTAGAATTAGAGTTTATCCTAGTACCGTTGAAGTAGCCAAATCGTTGCACAGCCGAAAAATTAAGGACGAATGTCTTAGTAGCTCATGGTATTCCTCCAAACTGTGAAGTGCTTTATTTGTGATAGTTTGATCCATCAAAAAGTGAGCATGTAGAAGGATAACGAGGCCGGAGATTGAAACCCATCCATTCTCAAGATAAACATCAAGACTTGGTGTATGCTTTTTGGCATTCCACTTGGCCTCCACCATGAAGGCTTGGCACATATCTGCCCACTGAAAATATATGTCAGAATATAAATTTTTTATACGTTCTTGATATGAACAGAATTATTTTATATACCGCTTTTGCAAGTATTGGTATGGTATTTTCTCCTTGCTTTTTTAGTGTATCATATGCCAATTCATTTACGGTATTGTAGAGAGCTAAAAAGCATAGTTTCATGTAGTCTGGAAGCTCTTTTATTCCTTCAACATCCCACCTGGAAATCCAATTCATACTATCAAATGAAATAAAAAGCTAAAAATATGAAATAAATATTAGGGAAGAAATAATTAAAAACAATAGACGAGTTTATGAATTAACAAGTCAAACCTTATCCATAGACTCCCTCCATCCCAAAATGAATGTCTGGGTTTGACTGGGCACAGAGTTTAAGAAAATAAGGAAGATTTTTAAATCCTGTGGTTTAAAATAAAAGGTGTGTGCAATGTGGGCCAGTGTCTTTAAATCCTGTGGTCCAAAACAAATCTTAAATTTAAAGAGTATCCTTAAAAGGAAAGAGGCACTCATTTTAGGACAAACAAAAAAGGAAAGGTAAACACTTATTTTGGAACGGAGGGAGTAATAGGTTTTTTGAGTAAATTACTCTAAATACACTTGTAATACGATTCATTTATAGAAACTCCCCGTAATTTTAAAACAAAACACTTATATCCCCTATATTATTGAATTCCAACAGAAATATATTATGGTTAGTTCACTATATTTTAGTGAAACCCTTATATCATGAAAGTCCAACACAAAGGAAAATTCGATTCTATTATAAATATGTGTATGTGTGTGTGTGTGTGTGTGTATATATATATATATATATATATATATATATATATATATATATATATATATATATATATAAAATTGAGTCATATAAAGGGGTGCTTTGACAAAATTAACTACCCTTCTTTTTATGTTTAATGAAGAACTTCCCGTACTTTTTATATTTGTATAAACAACTTTAATTTTTTGTGATACAATTATAATTATATTAAATAATTTTTTTGTTGAATAATTAAACTTTCATTTAAATCGAGTAGCAATGTACATCTGCTAGTTTCATGTAGACTCTAGAACTAGGCCTCTATTACAAGTCCTCTCTTCTAGTCATATCCTCTTAGAGTTACAATTAAACTACATTCCTAACCATTCCTAATACAACTAGTATTAGTTAGGGAAGTTGTTTAATGCCTCCAATGCTTTCTGCCAGCTGGGATGAGTCAGTCCAGTTATGTGAGACTGAAGGACAATGTTATGTATTCTTTGATCAGGCTCTGAGCTTCTATTATGAAATTTTCTGTTGTTTTTTTCACTCCAACTATGATACCCTGCTGCAGCAAACAAGAATCTAAGGATATCTGCTCTTGACCTTGCACTCTTAGTTTGCCCAGTAATCCATGTCACCTCATGCTCCCAGCTTTCTATTGATCTGTTTACACCAATCCAGGCAAGCAGTGTACTACAGATATGTCTAGCATAGGCACATTCAAAGAACATATGTGCCATTGTTTCCTCACTCTCTGAATTGCACAATGCATAGTCAGTGTTCACATATATTCCCCATTTTCTAGCCTGTCAATTGTAGCTAGTCTTCCATATAAACTTAACCACAGTATGAACTTGTGCCTAGGCATCATTCCATCCCCAGCTATAATATCTTTCCAGCTTACTTTATGAGAGAGTGGCCTCAGTATTAAGTAAGCCTTCTTGATATTAAATTTTCCTCCTTGGCAACAGCTTGTCAATGATACATATACAGTTTAGTTCTGCAGCCACTTCTTTGCTTCTAGCACTTTCCTAACTAGCCAAAAGGTTTGCTTTGGTACCTCCATAGTGTCCAAGATTTGTTTTTAAACATAATAGCTATGCACCCATTGTATCCACAGGGTGTCTTTTTTTGAGCTCACTGCCTAGAGTAGCTTGCAAATTGCAGCCTTATTCCAGGTAGAGAACTCTATCAAGTTAAGCCCCCTGCTCCCACTGGTTTAAATAGTGTCTCCAAGGCCACTGGAGCCTTTCTTGAGAATTCATTACTTCCAGTTCCTAAAAAGTTCATGCATATGCTGGTAATGGTTTGAATGACTTTCTTTGGCAGCAGAAATACCTGAACCCAGTATGTCTGTAGTTCAAATAGGACACTTTTGATAAGCTGTATTCTCCCACTATATGATAGAAACTTTGTTGACCAACATCTATTACCAAATGATATAAAACTAACAACAAGAAATGAAAATAACAAGAATGAAAAGTTTGAAAAGCAAGACCCAAATTTGATTAGGAAAAGATTAAGGAAGTAGATTAGGGAAAAGTAGCCTAATCACCTCCCTTAATTGTCTAATAATTTGAACACATGTTATTTGATCCTCAATTGGATCAAATCTAATTGCAAATCAAGGACTTAAGTATGCTTAAGAAAACAAGCTTAGCCAATAATCTCACAAGGTTTAATGTCATCAAAATCTATCCTAATTAATTGAGGGTGAAGGCCTTATATAGTGGTTCCCAAAATAGCAATAATGCCTTAATTGCCCTTGTAATGGGCTTAGAATAGACCATTAAGCTGAAAATAGTGTTCTGGTGGCCTTATATAGTGGTTCCCAAAAATGGCAATAATGTCTTAATTGCCCTTGTAATGAGCTTACAATAGACCATTAAGCTGAAAATAGTGTTATGGTCATCGTCACAGCGCGATCATGCTAAGACACAAGCGATTGAGTGGCTTGATTAATCAGAGCTTTGCGATCGCAGCTATGGTCACGCGATCGCAAGGGCATTCGCCTTCATCCATTGTCAGCCTCCTGCGCGATCGCGTCTGAGGCCTCGCAATCGCGCAGTTCATCATTTTCTCCTGGCACGATCGCATCTGCTGACACGCAATCGCGATGCTCATCTTTTTGACCTTGCGCGATCGCGTCTGGTTACTCGCGATTGTGTAGAGTATTTCCTGAGTTTGAGGCAGTGAGCTTGCCAACAGATCTTGAAGCCTCTAACAACTGCCCTAGCAGCTCCAGTTATACAAATGTGGCCTACAACTGTTGCAACTCCCATACTTGGCTCCTTGTGAATGGCTTGCTCGCACATCGGGTTGCATCATTCTCCCCTTCTTGAGAAGAATTTGTCCACGAATTCGCTTGTTCTTCGACTTTGAAGGGAGACAAGTCGTACATGTTGAAAGTGTTGTGCACTTGGTAGTTGCTTGGCAAGTCAACTTTGTAGGCATTGTCATTGAGGCGCTCAAGGATTTGAAATGGACCATCACCTCTTGGCATCAACTTGCTCGCCCGCTTGTTGGGAAATCTATCCTTCCGGAAATGGACCCAAACCCAATCTCCCGGCTCGAAGACAACCTTCTTTCTTCCCTAGATAGCCTTTTTAGCAACTTCTTGATTTTTCTTTTTGAGTTGCTTCCTTACTTGCTAGTGAAGTTGCTTCATCTCTTGAGCTCTCACCTTGGCATCTAAGCTTAAAACAGCATCTTGAGACAAAGACGTGAGATCCAAGGGGTTAAGGGGTTAAAATCATACACAACCTCGAAAGGCGTCATGCAAGTAGAAGTATGTATGGTTCTATTATATGCAAACTCAATCAAAGGTAAGTGTTCTTCCTCAGAAGCAAGTTTCCCCTTAACCAATACTCTAAGCATGGCATCCAAGGTTCTATTGACAACCTCAGTTTGGCCATCGGTTTGGAGATGACAAGAAGTGGAGAATAATAACTTAGTGCCAAGCCTTCCCCATAATTCTTTTTAAAAATGACTAAGGAATTTGGAATCCCTATCACTAACAATAGTTTTAGGGACCCCATGCAGTTTAAGTACATGTTCAACAAACAAATTGGCTACATGGGATGCATCATCAATCTTATGACATGGAATGAAATGTGCCATTTTGGAAATCTATCAACTACCACAAAGATGCTATCTTTTCTCCTTTTGGTCCTAGGCAATCCAAGCACAAAGCCCATAGAAATATCAAGCCAAGGACCTAAGGGAATAGAGAGGGGTGAGTACAAACTATGTGGAAGTAGCTTTGGCTTAGCTTGCTTACACTCCAAGCATTGACCACACACCCTCACAACATCCACCTTCATCTTGGGCTAATAAAATTGCTCCTTAAGAATCTCCATGGTCTTGCCCACTCCAAAATGCCCCATTATTTCCCTACTATGTGCCTCCCTCACTAGCAACTCCCTCCAAGATGAACTAGGTACACACAACTTCCCATTTCTAAACAAGAACCCTTCAAATTTATGGAACCTCATTTTCTCCACATCACCACTAGGTTCCACCTCACCACACAATCGATTGATCCTTCTCCCCCTTTCCTCTACTTCACAATTAGCATATAGTTCCCCAAACTCCGGGTCATTGGCATACATCTCCTTCATACTTTCAAAACCTATGAGCTTGGATCCCAAGGTATTCAACAATACTTGTCTTCTTAATTGAAGCACAAACTTCCTTGACAAGGCATCTTCCACCATAATTCTTTTCCCTTTTTGTAATGGATGACATAAGGAAAGGTTTCAAGGAATTCCACCCATTTGGCATGTCTCACATTCAACTTCTCTTGGGATTTGAGGTGTTTCAAAGATTGGTGGTTGGTTTTAATGACAAATTCTTTTTACCAAAGGTAATGTTGCAAATGAGCCAACGCCTTCCCTAAGGCATAAAACTCTTTATCATAAGTGGAGTATTTAGTGGTTGCTCCCTTACGTTTCTCACTAAAATAGGCAATTGATTTTTGATCTTGCATCAACACGGCTCCAATTCCTACCCCACTGGCATCACACTCAATTTCAAAAAATTTATCAAAGTTCGGTAATTGAAGGAGAGGTGTGGAACTAAGCACTTCCTTCAATTTTTCAAAAGCCTTTTCTTGCTCCTTTCCCCACATAAAGGCCTTATCCTTTCTTATCACTTCGGTCAATGGTGCGGCTATAGTGCTAAATCCCCTCACAAACCTCCTATAAAAGCTAGCCAACCCATGGAAACTTCTCACATCACCAATGCTTTTAGGAGTGGGCCAATCCCTAATCGCCTCCACTTTAGCCTCATCTACAAAACACCATTTTCACTCACCACAAAACCAAGGAACACAACTTTTTCAACACAAAAGGAGCACTTTTTCAAGTTAGCAAATAATTGCTCCTTTCTCAAAACATCAAACACTTGTTTCAAATGATTAGCATGTTCATCAATATATTTGCTCATCAAAGTAAACTACAACAAATTTTCTAATGAAAGATTTAAGCACATGATTCATCAACCTCATTAAGGTTGAAGGAGTATTGGACAAGCCAAAAGGCATGACAAGCCACTCATAAAGACCAAAGTTAGTCTTAAAGGCCGTCTTCCACTCATCACCCGGTTTCATCAAGATTTGGTGGTATCTACTCCTCAGATCAATGTTAGAGAACATATAAGAACCACACAAGAACCACACATATCATCTAACCTAGGGATAGGATGATGATACTTTACCGTTATCTTGTTGATAGCTCTACAATCCACACACATGCGCCAAGTCCTATCTTTCTATGGTACTAGAATGACCGAGATCGCACATGGGCTCAAGCTTTCTTGCACAAGTCCTCTTTCAAGAAACTCCTCCACTTACTTTTGGAGCTCTTTAGTGGCCTCCAGTTTGCTTCTATAAGCGGCTTTGTTGGGAAATTGAGAGCCCGGAAGAAGGTCAATTTGATACTCAATGCCTCTTAGTGGTGGCAACCTACTATGCAACTCCTCGGGAAAGCTATATTCATAACCTTGCAAAAGAGAAGAAATAAAACTAGGCAAGGAAGGGGTTAGTTCGTTAGTAAGCAAAACATATTCCTTCTGTAGGAGGAGAATCATGGGCATTCCCGCATTCACATCATTCAGACACTCCTTTTTGGACAAGAACAAGTTCACTCCCTCTTTTGTTTCCTCACTCTTTTCTGTAAAAACTCCCACTCTTTTATCCCCTACGACTCCCTCTTTCTTTTCTTCCTCTCTTTTCAACTTTAACTCCCTCATCTTCCAATAGCCCTCACTCACTTGAGCAAGAATAAATTTTCGACCTTCCAACTCCAAGGCATACTTGTTAGTCTTGCCATCATGCTTTGCCAAACGATCATATCGCCAAGGTCGACCAAGCAAAATATGACAAGCTTGCATTGGAACCACATCAAATAAGAGCTCATCACGGTAATCCCCAATCTTGAATTTGATTAAAGCTTGCTTGGTCACCTTTGGTTCACCACATTCGTTCAACTATTGTAGCTTATAGGATTGTGGTCGTTTCCTAGTGGGAAGCTTGAGTTGATCAATCAAAGTGGTGCTCACCACATTGACACAACTGCCACTATCAATGATAAGAGAACAAATAGTTCCTTGAACCTTACAATAAGAACGAAATAAATTCTCCCTTTGATTCGACTCATCCTTCACTTGGACTTCCATTATTCTCCTTACCATAAGAGTAGCGGATATGTCTTCTTCGGATTGCTCACCTTCCCCTCTTCCCCCATCAAAGTCATCATCACAAGGAATATCCCCATCTTTCTCCACCACATTACTATCACCCATTTGATAACCACCATCACCCAAAGCAATAATAGTTATCCTATTTGGACTATCCCATCATATGGCCTCGGCCATTATATTTATAACATTGAATGTTAGACAAACTTTCAAGTTTAGCTTTGTTACCTCCCACCTTTGGCTCTTCTTTGGGCTTGGCTTTGTCAAATTGCCCCTTGAACTCTCGCTTGGGCTACTTTGCTTCGTCCCATGGGTAATAACTCTTCACATTATCCTTCCCTTTGCTCCAATTGGTAGAGATGTTTTTTGGACTTGTAGGACTTGTCCAATTTAAGCCCTTTTCTCCACCTTAAGCGTCGTTTGAAAAGCTTCATACAAGGAATTAATTGGTGCAATTCCATGGGAGAAGAGATTTCCCTATTCAAGCCTCCACAAAAATTTGGAGTGAGAAATCGATCACCATCTTGAATGATGACCCTTATTCTTATCTTCTCAAACTCATCAAAGTATTCCGGCACACTTTTGTTTCCATTGCCTCAAGTTATAGAATTTCTTGATCAACTCATTTTCATAGTTGGGAGGTAGAAATCGAGCTTCCATCATGGCCTTTAAAGCCGCCCATCCACCATTTGCAATTAGCCCTTGAGTCTCCATTTTCTTTCGTTTGGACTCCCACCAAGTGGAAGCATAATTCTCAAATTAAGTAATGGCATACTTGACCTTCATGGCTTTTTGAACATTGTTGGTTTGAAAGATCCTCTCCATCTTGACAATCCACTCTAGATACTCCTCGGGATCACTTTCTCCTTGGAAAGTTGGTAGGTTGATCTTAATGGTGTTCAACCCTCTATCATCATCATGATGTCTCCGATTTTCACCATGACCCCCATAGTCATAGTAGTCCTCTTCACGTTCTGCTCTCCCTTGGTAGCCTCTATTTCCTCTTTGTCGTGCCTCCCTTGAATAGAGAAATGGATCATCATCATAGTTTTCATGTGCTTGAAAGGATTCGTCATCATATGGACGATCATTTTGTAGAGGCACCATTCCTTCACGCCTTGGAGTCTCATTCCTTGGTGGTTCATTTCTTGGAAGATCATGAATGGAATCCTTCGCATGTGGAGTTTTATTTGAAGAATAGGTGTCTTGGACCACCATGTAAGAGTAGCGGTCATTAGCCCAAGAGATCCGACTAGGTCCATCACCTCCCACCTTCACGGTTGGAGGTGTCTCAGCCACTTGCTTTCCCATTTTCCGAAGACTATCTTTTTGGGATAGGTCATCAACCGTCTCCTTCATCCCTTGATTTCATCTTGCATTGAATTAACACTCGCCATCAAGGCTTGCAAACAAAGGCTAGTAGAAAGAGACCTCACCAGTTCGCTCCCTAAGTGTTTATACTCGATTTGGTTGCACTCAATCCACTCGTATTTACACTCAACGATTGGCTTTTACTCGCTCTAATACTCTCACCGCACTTGCCTTTTTCCACTCTTGGCTAATGCAAGTTTGTTCGTCGCACACAAATCCGATTCAACAATCAAACTCAATCCAATTCAGGATGGAAATGAGTTGTTGTAGCAAGGACGGGCAATTTAATCTAATGGACGGAAGTTAGAAAAGTCAAAGAAAGGAAAGAAGAAAGGCACGAATCGAATTGGCACGAATCGGATTCGGATTTGGATGAAATTTTGTTGATGATCTAGAAACTCACTGTGCTTGATAATAAAATTGGGATTTTGTTGATTGGAAACTGTTCAGGGGCTGTTGCGAGCAATTTATCTAAGAAAACTGTTTTCCAAAAAATGTTGTTCTATGCGATCGCGTTAGGACTGTCGCGATTGCGAAGAAGATCCTTGCAACTGTTGCGCGATCTCATATGACTGGTATGATCGTGAAGGATCTTTAATTCCTGCCTTGCGCTATCGCTCTTGAATGCGCGCGATCGCTAAGGCTTCTGGGACTAAAGTAGAACCCGATTTTCAAGCTTTCTTTTCCACTTAAATCTTCACAAACCAGCACATTTTTGCTCTAAATTTGAGATTTATGTTCCTTGTTGGTCCCTGAACAAACCCCAGTACTCTAATCTTCAAAAGCAACAACCAAATTCAAAAAGCCCCAATTCTTTGTTGATGAACCCTATTTTTTAAATCTTCAAATCAACACCCCAAATTTTATTTTTTGTATGATTCCTTCAAGGAGTATCTTCTAGATTCATATATTAACAGTTGGTAACAAGAATTTCACCGAAAAAACCTAAACCTAAGACTCTTTTTTTTTGGATTTTTGGATTTTTGATTTTTTTTGTGGTTTTTGGATATTGAGAACCTAAACTTGGTTAGTGATTGTAAGAACAAACACTAATCCAACTCTGATACCAAATGATATAAAACTAACAATAAGAAATAGAAATAAAATGAATGAAAAGTTTGAAAAGCAAGACCAAAATTTGATTAGGAAAAGATTAAGGAAGTAGATTAGGGAAAAAGTAGCCTAATCCCCTCTTTAATAGTCTAACAATTTGAACCAATGCTATTTGATCCTCTATTGGATCAAATCCAATTGCAAATCAATGACTTAAGTGTGCTTAAGCAAACAAGCTTAGCCAATAGTCTGACAAGGTTTAATGTCATCAAAATCTACCCTAATTAATGAAGGGTGAGGGCGTTATATAGTGGTTCCCAAAAATTTCAATAATGCCTTAATTGCCCTTGTAATGGGCTTACAATAGACCATAAAGATGAAAATAGTATTCTGGTCATCGTTACAGCGAGATCGCGCTGAGACACGCGCGATCGTGTGTCTTGATTAATTAGAGCTTTGCGATCGCGGCTATAGTCACACGATCGTAAAGGCATTGGCCTTCATCCATTGTCAGATTCGTGCGCGATTGCATCTGAGGCATCGCGATCATGCAGTTCATCATTTCCTCCTTGCGCGATCGCGTCTGCTGACGCGTGATCGCGATGCTCATCTTTATGACCTTATGCGATTACATCTAGTGACTCATGATCGCGTAGAGCATTTTTTGGGTTTGAGGCAGTGAGCTTGCCAACAGGTCCTGAAGCCTCCAACAACTGCCCCAGCAGCTCCAGTTGTGCAAATGTGGTGTAGAACTGTTGCAACTCCCGTGCTCTGCTCCTTGTGAATGGCTTGCTCGCGCATCGGGTTGCATAATTCTGGCTACAATCCTCTTTATCAATGGCATACAATGTTGAATGGTGATCTTCTTTGAGGACAAAGGGATGCTAAGATATTTGAATGGCATTTCCCCAAGAATGAAGTGCATCTCTGCCATTATCTGTTCTTTGAATTCATGTGGTACTCTTGCTATATATAAGGAGCTTTTCTCCATATTTGCCTTCAGTCCAGACACATAAGAAAATGTTAAATGCTTGCATCATAAGATGTATTGACACCTTGTCAGCCCTGTAGCACATTATTAGGTCATCTGCAAAACAGATGTGCACTCTGCCAAGTTTGCCGCACCTAGGGTGATAATTGAAATCTGGATTGTGCCTTAGTTGCTTAAGTGATCTATGCAAATACTCCATTACCAGCACAAACAGGTAGGGAGACATTGGGTCTCCTTGTCTTAAGCCTTTCTGTGCATTGAACTTAGGGGTCAATCCACCATTTATGAGTAAAGAATAGCTGACTGTGGTCACACATGTCCTGACCAGGTCTACAAATTTCAGAGGAAAGCCAAACTCTAGCATCACTATTTTAAGGTAGTCCCACTCAACAGAGTCATAAGCCTTTTAGATGTCTATTTTGATTAGACATCTTGGGGACACTCCTTTTATGGTACATCCCTTTACTGACTCATGTGCTAATATCACATTGTCTAGTATGTTTATCCCTTCTATGAAAGTTGACTATGAGGGAAATACTAGACTATCCACTACCAGCTTAAGCTTTACAGTTATCACCTTAGCAATAAGTTTATAAATGGTTGTACAACATGCTATAGGCTTGAATTCTTTCACAAAGGTGGGGTTGGTTACTTTATAAGCCAGAATGATTTTAGTGGAATTTACCTTTTTCAGTAGCTTCCCAGAGTTAAAGAACTTCAGAATGGCCTGAGTAGTATCTTCCCCAACTACCCCCCAGTATTCTTTGAAGAACTCAGCAGTGAAACCATCCACACCTCGTGCTTTGTCATTAGGTAGCTCCTTCAGGGCTTGTAGGCTATCCTATCTAGTTACTGGCTCTAGCAGTTGTAGTTGTTGCTCTCTAGTCAAGCAAGGACCATCCCTGGCTATAGTAACATATACACAAGGCAGCTTACTTGCCCTCCTTCCCAGCAGACCTAGAAAAAAGGATATAAAAGCCTGACTGACCTGTTTAGGATCTTTTAACGAGGAACCATCTTCAACTCATATAGTATTGATTCTGTTCCTTGCTTGTCTAGCTTTAATGAGTGCATGAAAGTACTTTGCGTTGGAGTCTCTCCAATTTTCTCTAGATTTCTACCTGAGAAATCTCTCATGTATTATGCCACATTTCTCAAGTTCTGACAGCATAGATCTTTCTTCTTGAATCAACTGGGCATTGAATAGATCAGCTGCTACCTCTGATTGAACCCTTTCTAACTCCCTGTGTAGGCCTTCTTTTTTGCTGTCTAGAGAGAACATCTCTTTGTTTAGTGTCTTCGCTCTCCTCCCAATTCCGTTAAGGTTTTGCCTGATTCCATATATTGTATACACAGGAACAAGGCGACTCCAGCTATCCTCCACTATTTCTTTGAATTCCTTCTGCTCCAACATCACATTTAGTAACCTGAATGGTCTCTGAAGTGCTCTTCTAGCTATTGTGATTGTAATGCTAAGTGGTGAGTGATCAGAGCATCTTGGATGGTGATAGAATACCTTCAGGCTGCTATATTGCATAAACCACTAGGCATTGCCAAGAGCCCAATCTATTCAGCTATATATCCGAGACATCTCTTCTAATATTCCATGAGTATTCACACTCCTTCCTATTAAGCTGACCTAGACCAATAGTGCCAATGCAATCTTGGAAGCCTTGTGTTTCTATTTGGTGAACTGGTAACCCATTTAGTCTATCATGTACTGACAGAACTGAGTTAAAATCCTCAGTATGCCCCAAGCCCCTTGTATCTGCTGACCCAAAAGTTTCATCTGGTTCTACAGTGCCTTTCTTCCTTCTATAGTATTAACCCCATATATAAAAGATACCTGGGAGGCAGATTGAGAGTTCTTGTCTTCTATAAGGCAATGTACTATTTGGGGTTGGGATGCAATGATGTTTACCTTAACTTGTTGACGTTTGCAAATTACCTAAATCCTCCCTGTAGGATCAACATTGTAATCAGAGGCTATTTCCCTTTCTACCCAAGTTTCTTTTTCACTTTACCAGCTTTTCTGGCCTTCACTTTTGTTTCGAAACAACCTATTATAGTTACTTTATTCTTAAGCAAAAAAATTTTAAATTCTTTTTGCTTAAAGGGCTTATTGAGCCCTCTTATGTTCCAGGAGCTAATAATCATGGGGGGTTCAATCTGACATAGTTGTTGCCTTTTGCTACCTTTCCAGAACTGACCTCTCTGTGTATCTTTAGTGCACTGAATTTGTTCTGATTAAGTAGCTTCTCCACTTCTGCATCTGTGAACAATATGGTTGGATCAACATCTTGGCTTATCACTAACCTTTTGCCTGCAGCTTTGGTACTTCTTGACCTGGTATATTCCAGTTTAATCATTTGTTTCTTCTTAGGCTCTTCAGGTAGTCCCCTCTGTATGGCCAGTTTCTCCAGTTTGTATCCCATCTTGTGTCCCCCCAGCAGGCTTTTCAGCTGTTACCATTGTATCAACCTTTTGTGCTTCATTCCTCTGTTGTTGCACAGGGTCTTTGTAGATCCATGCTTGTTGAGGTTGCTATGGCTGTTTCTTATTCTTTTTCTTATGTTTTGGCTTACTTTGTTGTTCTTCCACTTTTTTCTGCTTACACTCCTTACTGTTGTGCCCAAATTAACAACATTCCTGACAATAAAGTGGTCTCAATTCATAGTCCAGTTGTTGTTCTCTACACTTACCTCCCGCTTCCTCTATGATCACAGATTCCGGCAAAGGCTGAGTGATATCTACCTCTATGAGCATCCTTGCATATGATATACCCTCTCCATCTGCAGCCAACTTATCTGTGCAAACAGGCTTGCCTAAATAGCTTGCTATTCTACTAAGGTTCTCCATTGCCTAATACTGTACAGGGAGATTAGGGAAGGCCACCCATACTAGCACTATCCTAACTGGATCATCGTTCATTTTGAAGTTTGGTTCCTATTGTTTAATACCATAGGTCGATTATTAAATGTATATGGACCACTTCGCAGAATCTCATTCTTATCTAGCTCATCTTTAAATCTGAATAGGAAATAACCATCATCATGAAGAAATACCTGAGGCATGGGCACGAAATTCTATACACCGTATACAAACTTTAGCATATCCTTGAACATTGGATTACCCCCTATGACATAGCCTACCAAAGCTGATTTCTATTTTTGACTATGCTCTTCCATTTTTGTTAGGTTTAATTGTACCAATTTGACCCCATCTTTAAGAATGGGAGGGGGGAGGGGTAATAATTCGGCTGTAACCCTAATTGGGCTGATCTATTTCTCGTACCACTTTCGCCATTAATGGTTTGGGTTCCTTGCCTTTCTCTTTATCCTTTGCTGAGAACATTAGTTTCCTAGCAGCAGTGATTGTTTCCGTTTCCGGTGGTGTTTCAATCTCCCCCTGAATTGGGCATTGAAGAACTGTCGGCGCACTTCCCATTCCCTGCATCCAACTCACTAAGTTGAGGGGTTGAACGTTCTGGGGTACTCCACTTGCCGGGGTAATCATTCGAGTTGTGGTGTTCTCCATCACTGGTGGTAGTTCCTGGCTTTTCCGGTGAGACATGGCTAGGGTGTGCATATTAGCATTCCTTGCTTAACGTGCGCCTCCAGAGCATGTTTTAGTTATTGTTGATTTTCGAATTAATATAAGATCAATGTTATGGTAATATTTTTGATGGATGCTACCATATGTTCAAAAGTAGGAAAAAAGAAAGTGAAAATATTGTCAATTCAATTCTCTAAATTACTAGCTATTCCACACCGAAACAAAATTTGATCCTCCCTCAGTTATATGGAGTATATATTACAGTATATACAGAAAGGGGCGAAAACTTTCTACATTTAGCGTTCCGCAGTTTTCTATTTCCTATTTTTCATACTGAAATTCTTTGTTTTAAAGGCTTACTAATCTCAGAAGATGTTTTAAACAATTATTTTGTCCAAGAATATTTTGATTATTATGATGAAGCACTTCGTTTCTATTTTAATTTCGCGATGAGTCAAATATATTCATATAAACTAAACATGGTAATACCTTTTCACAGCATTAGTAAATAATTGAAGTTCATCTTGGGATCCGTAGACATCGTATATATCATCAATAGTGGTTATTAACGCCGAAACCTTTGTCAGCCCAACACGACAAGAGCTAAATTGAGGTTCATTTGCAATTCCAGCTGCCCAGAAGAAACACTCAACTAGTCTATCTCGGACAAAACTTAGTTTGCCTGCTAGCCCAACATCATGCCACCACCTAAAAATGTTGAAAAATTAAAAAGTGAATCACCGTGCATAAATGACAAAGCGACCCAGTGAAATGGGCGTTTAAAATATAATTTCATGTATAATTTTGATATACTAGCTAGGGAAAGACTATAGTATATCACATATATAAATGATATATATAACATTTAGATCGGTTGAAAGAGATAAATTTAGTTGATTGACTACATCGATAAACGATGTCAATAGAATGTTCAATCAAGTTCGGAAGCTAGCGATTGTGATCTTCAATAAAAGTATATCGTTGAATTAAATTATCTATTTCAGAATAGCTCCTGTTTAAAATTGAGGCAATCTACTCAAAAAATTCTTAGATCAAACACTGGGTTTTGCAGTCAATCGTGACTATGTGATTGATGAATCTTAACTGCTCAAACTGTACAATTGGAAAAGTACTAGAAACATTGAAATAATCTAATAATAATAATAATAAGAATAATTTTCTTTCTTTTTTCTTAAAAGAAAAAAAAACAGAAGAAAAGTGAAACTTGGTTTGAAGTAATTTTCCCAATTACTGTATATAGGTTAGATATACCTATGCTCGTGAGTTGCAACATCACATCCCACAAAAATAATATATTTTCTTTTTAGTCCGTTCTAAAAAAAGTGATCACTTTTTAAATTTAGTAAGAATTTTATTTTTAGAGATTGATTTTATACTACACAAATTTCTATGATATATTTCGTCCCTAAGTAAAAGTAGATTTTTTTGGAACCGAAGGAGTATGATATAAATGATCCTCTAATATTTATACAGGAGTTTCTACCTCTTCAAAAGGTTTTCGCTCCTTTTCCTTTAAATCGTTATGTGCGTATTTTATACTGCCTAGATAGTTTAGCTAACATTGTGCGTATTTTTAATTAGCTTATGCAATCATACTGTACTCCTCTTGCATTATGGTCGACACTACTCCACCCCATGGTAGATAAACTGTCCCTCTCATGCCCTCACTTTTTAAAATATTGGTATTTGTATTTAATATACGTACCTTGAAGCTTCTTGGAGATCCCTTTGGAATACAGATTGCACCATGTTGAAATCAAGAGTCGCAAGCTCAAGCAGCGAACGATTTGCAGATTTCCTCCTTCTGTATGCATCAATGTACCACCTAGCTTCTAATCTCTGCGTCCGATAATATCGCGGTAGCTCCAAAGCGTGATTTACTTCTTCTAAAAGGCTAAAGTTCACCTTTTCATTAACATTCTTGAGAGCTTTTATAATAAATGGCTTGGCACTTTCAAGCTCGGTCTCTCCATCAAATGTTAGGAATGAAGCTTCATACATACTTAGTAGTCCTTTTACATCATTGTTTGCCCATGGCTTCAAGTTTCTAAAGACGTCTGAAGCAAAAACATATTTTAGTGATATCCGATCAAACATATTTGGGGACCACCAATGTGTTGATCCATATAGAAACTGGGGAAACGCTAATGATCGATCAAATTAATCCATTATCTATATGCTCAAGAAACAATGAAATTTTATCAGATACGATTACTCGAGCTTTTCTCTCTAGTATGGCAACGGAACATACCAAAGTAAACTTGATTAGACGCAGAGAAAAGCTACTTTGGAGAAAGGCGGTAAACTTCCTCCATTGACTGTCGCTTAAGTTTACATTCTTGGGATTAAATGGTCGAATAAGACAGATCGCCCACAGCTTTACAAAATTAACAAATAAGAAATAAAAATATATACTCCCTCCGTTTCAAAAAAGTTGAACCTTTTCACTTTTTGAAAGTCAATTTGACTAATCTTTGAACCTAAATTAGATTATATTAAATTAATATTTTCAAACAAAAATTTGCATATTCAAAAACTATACGAAAAGTACTATAACATGCAACTCTTCACATATCAATATGATGAAAAGAATCATCTTAAATTGTTGGTCAAAGTTCATCTAGTTTGACTCTCGAAAAGCGAAAAGGTTCATCCATTCTGAAACAGAGGGGGAGGGAGTATATTCTCTATCCAATTAAGTTGAGTAACACGTTTAACCTCTCTTTTTGTTCATTCAAAATAAATGTCCATTTTCGTGAAAAAAAAACATCCAACTTGTCGAACTCAAAATAAATTTAACAGGTTACTGTAATCAATGCTGCTCAAGCATGTTATGTCCCAAAGCATTAAGATATTTGCAACTTCAATTAATAGTCGTGCATACCTAAGAAAATCTATAAACATTTATTCTAAATAGCTTTAATAAACATGCATATTATCGTCCTTAAATACCAGCTTCTTAGTTAGGGAATTTACCTATTCAACTTTCAAGCTAATTAAAAAATTTAAAGAAAATTATCTGTTAGCTAACTATTTGCAAAGTATACAGTGTTAGAGAATATAAGTGTTCCACATCAGTTGTAAATCTAAAGGTGCTTATAAAGTCATGTCCCGCTCCACTCATTACCTTAAAGTTTTGGATTGAAAGTTAAGATTCTTTAATTTACTACACATATAATGTTACCGTACGTAATTTATAAACATAAAATTGTATTCTCTCATTCAATTTCATACTCATGTAATGTTGAGCCTCATTTCCTCGCTTCTAGACTTGCGAGGTAAGATCAGATCAGTGCTCCATCTCACCCTGTGCCTCTTATATTCTCTTTTTAATTAAATTCATCTAGGAAGTCAGAGTGCCAGCTTTTTGGTTTTTCTTTTACCAAAAAATGCTGCCACGCTTCAAATTTTAAATTAGGAGAAGTTAACAGCTTTTATAAATTGGTAAAAACTTACCTACACTCGGTGTTTACACCAAGCCAAGAGGTGTATGTCATATATTTGCGAATGCATTATTCTTATTTAATCATGCATGGTTAATCAATTCATATCTTCATCTAATTAAATTATCTAACCATGATTTGTTAATTTTGTTTGCTGTAAATACTAAGCTAGCGTATGACATAAATTCCCAAGTTTTATTGAAAAAATTTTATTTGGGGGAAGTTTGATTTGAAGATGAAGTTATGTTTAGACATAAGATTTGGAAACAAATTTTACTTCGGATTTGAACAACTTAAAGCATGAGTTATACCAAAAAGTTAGAATTTAGGTCAAATTCATGTCTTTTGCAAGATTTGCAATTTGAAATTTGAAATTTGTGATTTCAAACTTTGTCAAATTTTTGGGCCAAATTCTACAAACAAACATGTATTTCAAATTTTTTACTTTGTAAGGGTGGGTAAGTATATATGTTTCTTTTGAAACTTGTATAAGCGTACAAATTAGGTTAAATACTACTGTGACGCCTAACTTTGAATACAACATCAAATCCAAACGTAATGGAAACAATAAAACTGAGTAAAACTATCTGCAGAAGGAAGAATTATACCTTCAGATACGTCGTAACCATGTTGCCTAAGAAGCCTGAAACTCAAAGCAGCTGCAGAAACGCTCTTTATTAATGCCAAGTTAAGTTGGTTCATAGATTTCAACTTGTCAAGTGCTCCATCTATCTCTTTCTCAAAGCGGTGGCCGAGGCCTAGCCTTTGCACGTCGTCTATCAGTTGAAGAACTTCAAATGGCTTGTAATTCACATTATTAATCAGATCTCCGAACTTCTTCTGCAGCTCCTCTGCCTTATCCTTCAACGCGCCGTCCTGCTTGCATTTATTTAATACAAAAGAAAGAAAGACAATATATCGATTAAAAGAAATAAAAATTCTTAATGGCAGCATTTGACTTTGTACAAAATTGAGAAAAAAAAAAAAAGAGTGAAAAAGAGGGAGTTTATTAAGGAAGAGAAACTACCACATTGTTAACTTTCAAGGACATAACAAAGTCATAGCTCCAAATCGTTGGCTGATAATTCGATGTTGGTCGTTTGACATGGGAAACTTGAGGGCTTGAAAAACATTGATGGGAATTCTGGTTTCTTAAAATATTAAGCTTCAGAAAGCTAGAACGAGGTAGTGAAATAAGATGAAGAGCCATTTCTTATACTCTATAACAATACTCCCTAAGAAGTTGCACGCATAACCGAACCAGCGTCCAATTTATAAGTCTTTAGGAGGCATCGAGGCTAGTTCTGCTGAGCTATCTTTGTTTAAGTTGTTTCACCTGCATATCTGTGGGTTTAAGAATAAAATAACAAAAAAATACTCACTACATAAAATACAAAAGTTCAGGAAATTATATTAAGTTTAACTTGCAGACATTTGTAATAATATATCCTAGAAACACTAATATTGGATTACTTCTATATCAATTTCAATCTATACGGCACTGTTTGAATGTTCACGGAGTACTTTAAAAAAGAAATGAAGATTTGTAGAATACAAAACACCAACTAAATGACCTTATCGAAGTTCTAACAAACTAAACAAATAGTAATTTGTGGAGTTAAACAACACACGATTTTATTTGGAAAACCACTTGGGCTCAAAAACGTAAAAGTCATGGTATATTGTCGTAGAATTTCCCGAAAACACTAAACAAACGAGCCAAAGTTATGATTACAATTTTATAATCTCCAGTCCCACCTTAACAGCTATTTTGTAGTTACAATTCAATTAACTCTAACTTGATCTTTAGATTGTTTTGAATACTTTACAAAGTACTTGTTCAAAATAAAATAAGGTACAATTCAATAACGTAGAACAATCAAACTATTATGATACTATGTTTTCTAAGCAGCCTTGTGAAAGAACTTGTCTCCAATTGTTTCTAAGAACTTCTAGGCTTAGGTCTTCAGACCAAAATTAATGTCAAAGTAGTTCACTCAATTAACTCAAAATTTCTGTGTCCTAAGTAAATAATGTAACATATCAACAGATTTCTTCCAACTATACCAGTAGTATGGGTAAAAAAAAAAATTCTAATTACCATAAGGGGTCATTCGATTTGCCGTACATGAGATAATCACAGCATGTGAACTTGTATAAACAAGAGTAAATATCCCCAAAAGACACACTCCTTATTCAGTTGGGAGCAGAATATTCTCCTAACTTTCATGAAAATCAGATCTTCCAGATTTTAGGCTCAGCACTCAATGAAAATAACTCCCCACAATATGAAATATTAATTCCCATAACCAAACTTTTCAGCACATGTTTGTCATACTAATGACATGTTTTTCTACGATGGTGGTTAGTCATAGCCTCTATGAGTTCAATCTCGAACACAACAATCCTAGCCTTTAACTCTTTAATAAATTGGTTCTTGGCTATATATTTGACATTTTGAGTTCCAGTGACCACTAACTGACATATAGCCTTTAATTAATTAAGTATTAGAGAGACTTCAAGCTTTTGAACAAACATGCCTAGATGACACGACTCGGACTTCGGTTAGACCGTGCAGATACCCGACACATCTTTCTCTAGACCCGTTGGACAAACCTTTTTAATGGAATCAACGAAATAAATATAAAACTAACTCAAGAAAGAGACATATCATACTCAAAAGATATGTGTGTATATATATATATATATATATATATATATATATATATATATATATAGAAGTACAATTGTCTACCCAACATATTAGGTTTAGGGCTATTCTGACTAGACATCTAAGATTACAAACGAAATATGTACATCTTCCGAAGGGAGTAAAATATAGCTAATATAATAGAACTAGAACTGGTGGTCATCTTGAACAAAGTTGGCTTACCTTGAAAGCTGATGTCTTCGCTCCTCAATCATGCGACAAACTCGATCTTGGAGCGAAACCTACAGGAAGTCTCATCGGTGAGGCGGAAGGAAGAAATAGACATTGACTGAGTTTATTTATGCCAACTTAATCATTTAATCAGAGGGGAGAGTTCCAACAAAACTACCAGAAGACACATCAGGAAGTCTCATCGGATACAATGATCATACCAGTATCTCAAACCAAGGCGAGATACACAGATCAAACTTTACATTCATCAATTGCTTTACACATAAGGACATGATATGCTCTGAAGGTGGAAAATAAAGATCCTACCATTCTATCAACATTCAACTGAAAAGAAAGATGAACTAACTTGACACAACAAATGAGGAAGACATAATACAATGTTAACTGACAATATCAATATTGAATTTAAAATCTCTCAAATCCTAAACCCAGAAGGATAACTAGGGTCTCACAACCCTCACAGGATATAACATACTTGGAATTCACTCCTCTACCATGGCGAATTTTTGGTAGGAATGATATTTCAAAAGAATCACAAAAATACGTTGGGATATATGAATCCCAAATCATTTCTATAAATGAAGGAAAAAAGGACTATCTAGCTTTACAGCGGATGCCTTAGGATCCCGCCTGACTGGCAGTACATAAAACTGCCTCTGCGGTTGGACAGATCCACTACCGTGATACTCATCTCAGGAAAAACTGCTACTGCAATGCTCTCGATCTCTGTCGGATGGTAGCATACCTCTAGCTGACTGAGATTCAAATGAAGTTTCATGAGGCTGCATAGGTGCTTGGGGACGAGGGATAAAATGATTTTCTATCTACTGATGTAAAGAGCAATCTTTCTTGTGATGACCCAAATCGTAACAAAGGTAACATCCCAAAATATAGTAGCGCTGAAGGTATTGCTTGCGAATACGGGAAAGATTGACCGTCCAGAAAAGCTACCACACTCTAGAATAATGAGCAGCGGGCTGAACTGGACCAACATGTGGCCTTCTCAGATCATGAGAATCCTCACCTCCAGACGAGATAGCGGGATGCCCATCGTAAATACGAGGCCTTTTATTCTCTCTCTCAGACTCCTTCTAATCCAATTTATGATAAGTTTTATATCGTCGAGTGATATAAACTGCAACATTAAATGAGGTACCAAGCTCGATCTCTCGAGCTATATTGGACTTTAAGGAAGGACAAAGGCCATCTATGAATCTCTTGACATTCTCGGAAGGCTCACAAACAAAGTCTGGAGCATATCTTGACATATCTGAAAAGAGAATCTCATATTCTGTAACCACCACAATTTTCTAATCCTGTCAAATTGGCGATGCTTCTCATCGACCTTACTATGAGGAAGGAACTTTTTCATAAACCTACGAGAGAACTCGCACCAAGTCAACTTAGGCAAGCCCTGCCTAGCTGATAAGAGTGCGGTCTAACATGCCAAGGCTGGACCCTCAAACTGGAAGGTAATATAGTTAACACCACACTCCTCTTAGATACCTGAGAGCCTCCAAGATACCCTGGCTACGATCTAAGAATTCCTAAGGATTCTCTAGTAAAAGGCCTGAGAAAGTCGGAGGCTTAAACCTAGTGAAATAGTACAACCTCTCCGGATTCTCGGGCTTAACCACTATCTAGGCTGGCTAACTGCCTTAACAACAGAGGCACGGCTCTCGCTGCCTCTAGAACACGATCTATGGGAGCAACATTCTGGGCTACGACTAGAGCTTCTTGAGCTTGAGTGCCAATACTTGTGGCAACCTGAGGGCTGCCTCGGGCATAGGAGGTCCCAGGGGCCACTGAGTAGCTAAGAACCTCATGAAAGCCTCCTAGAGGCTTGGAGTGATCATAAAGCCCTGGTCACCGTGCCTCTCCGATATTGGTGCTGGTGGGCCATCAACAACTGGATCGTTAACACAATCCACAACCCTTTGGGCCTGGGCAGCTCTAGCCCTAGGCTGGGCTAATGCTTGAGGATGAACTCCACCTCCGCCTCAACCTCAACCTCCATCCTGAGCATGCAGCGCAACTGACATGGCGGGTGCTGCCTCTGGTGCTCCTACCCTAAGCTGAATTGTCACACGAGTCTTCGGCATTACTACAAGGGGACTCAATAAGATAGATCTAAACCCCATGAAAGAAGTATAGTTTTCTACCTAACATACTTGGTTTAGGGCTATCTAGAGTATACATCTAAGAATACAAATGAAATATGTACATATTATATACCTGATATAATAGAACTCGATGTGGCGGCCATCTGAACAAAGCTGGCTCACCTTGACGGCTGATGTCGTCTTCGCTTCTCAATCACGCGTCGAACTCGATCCTGCCGAATCGAAGCATGCAACAAGTACATCGATAACATATAACAAATGTCCAGATATTACACAACAAACCATGTAACAGAATGGTATGAGTTTGATATAACACAACAGGGTCACATGTGCCCAAATACCATGCCGCAACGGATTCCCTAGTACTTCGGGAGTACACGAAATGATGCGAATTCCATAGTGAATCTTGGGTGCAAACTCCATAGCGCACCTATGATACGAACTTTGTGGCGTATTACTGATATGAAATCCATAGCGCATCGAAGGTTTACAAGTCAAATAGAATCCACAGTGCATCCGCCAAATACGTACGACTATCCTAGCCATAGAAAAATGATTATACTCTCGATACAACTGATATAAAAATCATTGGTACAGGTTTCCTATTATCCAAAATATGAAGTCTGAAGCCTTACCGCTTTATAGAATTCCTCTATTCCCCAAATATTATCCATATTCACCGTAATAACCTTTATTCTCAATGTAATACTACGTTTAAAGATTATCAATTGATATCTACCATATTAATAGTATGCTTATCTTCAATATAACATTTACGCAATATAGTCTAACACCTGGTACTTACATCTACAATAGGGTGTTCATATTCCTGGCTCGACACCGAGCCTAATGCATAACAACACATCACAATACAACACAAATATATAAAGCAAACAGAATCCTGTCATAGTAAGTACGCCTAACAGCAGCTACACACGTAAGAAACACATGGCTAGAACATCCATAGGCCAAAACCCGTTAAAAATTAGGATGAAACCACTTACCTCTAGTTTAGGGCCCATTCGATTATTGAACGAGCTATTTCCCTTCCTGATACCTCTTGAAACTACCTTCCTCCAAGCCAAATGAATGAAATTATGAAATTACCCCTGGGCCAAGCTCAGCCGAACGCCCGTATACTATATATTTCCGAACATTTCATAGTCCTATGAATCTAATGATGCCATTAGATTGCATAATTGACTTCAATTAGACTAAATTTTGCAATTCACCAAAACAAAGGTGTCGACACCCATTTTTCCGAACCGGTTAGAGTTCGAAACAAGGCTTGACTTATTAGAACTCACGGGTAAGACTTGGAGACGCCACCTAATATTTTTTTTTAACTAGGCGTATTAGGGAACCTACTTTATTTCTAGCCAATTTTAGTGTTAGCTCCGACACTTAGTTTACGAATAGAAAATTCTAGGTAAGGGTTCCGGCTAACCTGAAAAGAAGGTGTTGGGCATCTCTCGGGTTCCACCAAATGTGGTTACTGGCCGTACAATATGATTGGAATTTTAAACAATTTAAAAGCAACTAAGTAGGTAAACTAACTAACTAAAACTCGACAAATAATTAGATGACCACTATTATATGCATTAAATATAATATATTACATATGAAACAAATTGATTATATTCTCCGACAATTTCCTCTTTATAGGAAATTCATCCAATATTGCATCTTTCTTTTTCAGCAGGTTATTGTATATATGGTTGTCATCATGAGATCCCAAATTCTTGATAGAATCTTTGGCCAAGAAGTATAGTTGTTAGGGTCCTGCTATTATGTACCAAATCAGTGTCCTAACATATAATTTCACTCATCGCCTTGCCTCATGCTTACTAGTGGGTAGAAATATGCTTCTAAATTCTTAGAGGGTTTCCAGGTCTGTCATATAATGAGAGCTTCATCGTCGTGCCTTTTCCTTCGGCTTGCCAATTTTTTGGTGGTTGTGCACAAGTTTTTGCTACATTTCTTTCCAATTCCTTGTTGTCTTCCACTAACCCTTTGACTGCTATTTCGATCATGATAGGAGCAAGTTTGGAAAATGCTTTGGATCACAGTCATTTATTGAAGGTGGTATGCCTGTGTAGACAGGAGCAACAACGTAATCTTCGGGTGTTGTGTCAAAAGGTATTGAGGTTGTGTTTGACCAACATTTTTCTTGTTCTGCTAATATTCTGCTCCATGTGCATAGTGCTTGCTGTAATAAACTTTTCTTATTTCGAAAAAATCCCTGACAAATACACTTTGCTTAACCATATTTTCTGTCTTGGTATTCAACTTAAGCCAACCCTTGGACAATAAGTTTTTTAATTGGTAAGGGATAGGGAATAATCAGGACATTCGAAAGGTTTTCGATGCCAGGATTTGGGAATAGAGTAGGGAGATGAGGTGTCTTTGCAAGAGAATGGATTTTTGGAAGGACCCATTTAGGTAGAAAGAGACCTAGAGCAACAAACAAATTCATGCAATGCATACATATTAAATAAGAAATGCATCCTATAATGCGAAGGACCTCTTCACGCACGATGATTTGAAAAGCGCTTTGTACCACATGCATCATTTCATTTGCTTAACAAAATGCGGAGCCTAAAAGAGAATACTGCATTTAGCGAACATTAGTTTTTATTACAATGGCCGATGAAATAATGTAAGAGAAATAAATGACTAAATATTTGCTAGGAAATTAGATCATGGCCAAACGAACATCTTTCATGCTGATCCATCTCCAGAAGATTCTTTCTCTTCTTCGGACGAGTTTCCATTGGACGAGCTTGCCTTTGACGACTCTCATTGAAAGATGATATTGTCAGCATCAGTTAAGAGCCGAGATATGTTAAATTTGAAATTCTTCAACATTTCCTAAGCCTTCTTTCCTTTCTCCTCCATTGCTTTGTCAACCACTGAGTTTATTTCTTCGCTAGCCCGTACGCCTATAGACTCTATGCGTTTTGCCAATAGTTTTGCCTTATTGCACCATTTGTCTTTTTCTTTTTTCTTTTTTACTTCGTTCAAACTTTGCCTTTTTGCTATTTTCTCTCGTGCACTTGCTAGTTGTTTGTGTAGCCTCTTGCACTCGGATTATAAATCATCAACATTTCTTTTTCTTTTTGTTGTTGCTCTCGGTTAAACTGCCCCTGCTATGTTTCCTGAGCCAGTCTGAGTAATCTTCATCATAGCCAGCATCAAACCTGTCTTGTCCAATAGTCTCGAATTCCATTCGGTGTCTTGCTTTCCAGAGTTCTAATATCCTGTCTTCAAATAGTATCATCCCTCCAAAAATATCTTCTTTGAAACTTCTGATGTCTGCAATTTGGGGAAAAATCTACTTTCTCCCTTCTTGTGTAAGTGCCCTTAAAGGAGTGTATGGGTAAATTCCTCTAAACCCAACCAAGATAAAAAATGAAGCTCCTTCCGACCGTGTTAGGAAAGTAGTCAAACATCCATTGTGTATTTTCGGATGTCAACTGAGAAAGCACGTGGTGCCAGCCTTTGGCAGTTGTTGGCCGGTCCCACTTTTCAAGAGTGTTGTCCATGCGAGCGGTATGAGTCAAGATGTAGTTTTCTCTTGGTATGAAATGGAAAGCTTGCTCTGTGCTATTTATCTTTTGCAAATACTCCATCAGCAAAATTTGTAAAAGCATATTGCAATCTTCGAATAGCGCCCTTCTTATATCTTTCTAAAGCTCGATAAAGTTCTGCAATAATCATAGGTACCAAAGTGTATTTCCTGTCAAAGTCCTTGAGTAAGGTATCGACGATCGATATTACGCAAACATCAACCCATCCTTTGTGTTCTGGAAACACAACAGTCCCTACAAAGCTGGTGACAAAAGCGAGTACACTCTGCTCTTGCCAATCTGTCTGCTTAATGTTGAAATTATCTTGGAATTCTTGAAATGCTTCTCCGTACCCGAACTTAACATAGAGGGAAGTCAAAAAGATTTTCGACTGCCTTACGCTGTCTATGCATAATTCAAGTTTAAACCCTACCATTTCGAAGAACTTCTCGAGTGTAATGTTCTTAGGTATCAATATCTTATCACTTTCAAATGAAAGTTGAGTAAATCTCCCTATTTTTTCCAGCAATGGTGTCAACTTTACACTTCCAAAACGAAAAGCCGCTCGGTCTACATCCCAAATGTACTGTTGCTTCTACTATCCCTTCCATTGTTGTGTGCTCCATTAGTGAAATCAAACTTCCCAACACTATTTTGATTCGGTCTTGTTGATCTATGCTTAGGGTTCCATACCAATCTTTGAGTAACTGAGGGACTCCAGCAACCATGTCGAATGTTCTAGTGGCCATTTTCTTTGGAAAAAATGATGGAAGGAGAAAAGAAATGAAGGAAGATGCCTAAATTCCGCTTGTAAGCAAACGATTAACGTGTGGCATTGCATTTTGAAAATAATGCAAGAGAGAATATGAATATATGTGTCGTTGTGGGTTGAGAACCTTTTAGGGACTTTAGACAAAAATTTCTAATAGACTTTTGACATACCAAGGATGTCAAGTGTTTTTATAATGCTTAAAAGATAAATGTTCGTTATGTATCATCCCGTCTATCAAGCGGTCATTTCTTCTTCAAATTGGGCTTTTAATGCATCTTCAATTACCATTTGCATCTTTGAATAACACTGAATACAAAATGATTCCAATAATTTTAGAAATAAGCATTCATTTTTTATTCAATTCGGGCTTTTGACGCCTCTCAGGTACCTTTGTGCCTTTGAATGACATTGACTACAGAATAATTCTGTCTGTTTAGGAATAAACAATTGTTTTTTATTCAATTTTGGGCTTTTGATACCTCTTTAGTTACTCTTTTGTGCCTTTGAATGACATTGAATACAGAATAATTCCGATTGCTTGGAAATAAACGATTGTTTCTGCCTCTTTTTTTTTTTTTTTTTAAAAAAAAGCGAATATCACTAAGCACAGGGCCTAGTGACAAATTTTATTAATAATCAATCAAAAACCAAGTCTTTACCTAAAAAAAAAAATAAAGAAAAACAAACAACTTGTGGAACTAAATGAAGTATAGCTAACACTTTCCTATATACATGTAATTGAATCACATTTCTCCCATTATATTGAGCATTAAAAAATGCTAATACCACCAATATAGAGTCATGTTTTTCAATAACAATGCATTTAACAACCAAGGTGCTAGTTAGTACTAAGACTATGTACCAATATGCATAAGAATTTCTTCGTGCAGCCTTGTACACCCATATCGATTTGTAAGCCTTTAATCGAGCCTGACATTGTGATTGTAAGTCACCAAAGAATAGTAACTCCATGCAAGCTATGACATTGTGATTGATGTCCTTTTTGTTACCTTTGGTGCATTTGAATGACATTAAATGTAGAATAAATCTAATAAACAGTCCAGAATAGCTGTGCTCAGAATATGACATCTGTTCAAAATCAATATAGTGTATATGTAAATATCTAAAAATAGTCATTAGCCAGAATAAACCTCAGCACCAAGACCGGTTCCTAATTTTCTGAAACAGTCAACCAAATATATCAGAAGTAACTGTAATGACCCGAAACTTTATAAATATTATTTTTTGTAGCTAATCCTATATTTTTGGTACGTTTACATTCATTTTTTTATAGTAAAATTATACACGTAAATTATGAATTGGAAGAAGGGCAAGAGATATAATTAGGAATAATTATTAGACCAATTAGAACCATTACCCTTACTAGATTGTATTTAAGTGCAAAATAGAAAGTGGAGAAGTGAGGTTCAACCTTAGTTATATTAGGAATACAAAAGGCTAATCTAGGTTTTATAGAAGAAAAACTTAAAAAAAAAAAGAGACCGTAGAGCCTCGGATAATAACTGAACGGCGGCATCAAAATTTGTCAAGGATGCTGCGGAAACCATTATTAGGTATTATCAATTGATCTTATTTTACTTAAGTTACTGTGTTCCCATTTAATTTCTATCTTTTAGTAGTATTGCTTATCATATAATATTGAGTAAGTTGATGAAATAGGAATCATGAGTCAATTATTGGAACTTTCATAAGTGGGCAATATAATAATGAGTTAATGATTCATTAGAGACAAACATTGAATGCAACTTCCAAAATACAGAAGCTGATGAAAATTGGAACCCGAGTTTGTGTTAATGGTGTTGAACTATTACACCCAATATTATTTCAAGATTGTACTCATTTTTACTATTCATAATTACTTTATTCACATTGTATTGGGATTAGGATATTATTATTATGGGCATACGAACTTGTATCAAGTTAGAAGTTAATTATAGTCTTAGAATCGTTAATTTGTGGGTAATCAACGACCATTTATCATTCTGGGGTTTAAGAATAAATTTGAGACTCGAGAATCTGAGTCAATAATTTTAATTAATTATGTATCCCATTCTTTTACATAGTGCGAGACCGTTTGGAAGAGGCTCGGCAGGGAAAAGCAGATGTCGAGTAGTGGTTTGCTTCTTCGGACTGAGGTAGGTGGTTCTATCCCTTTCTTTGGTGGAACTAGTCCACGCGGGATATTGTACATATGTTCCTTGTATGTGCACTGCCCTAGGTGTAACCTTTTACACCTTTTCGTTGTGTTTAAATGTTTACTTGGAATATGTGTTGTTTTCCCTGGATTGTGTTTACTCCTGGGTGTTGTTTAAAGTATTGCAAGTTATGTGTATGTTTGACATTAAAATTTAGGATTACTTTGATATGTCGGAGTTGGTCCAATTGATAATGTTTCAGAGTTTGTCCATTTGATAGCCTCGGAGTTGGTCCACTATCTATTTTCGAGTTGGTACGTTTGATAGCCTCGGAGTTGGTCCACTATCACATCTTTTCGGAGTTAGCCCACATATTCTGCTGGTTTATTAATTGAGTTTAATTGTTGGTTCTTGAATGAGATTTCTTGATGTTGAATGGCGTGATTGGATGGACTATTTAAATAGCAAATTATAACATGTTTCTTTTTCTCCCTCCTCTATTCTGTTAATTTATTGCTCAGACTAGTTTTCTGTCTTTCATAGGAACTAGTATACCCACCTACTAAGTCCTTTTGACTTACGTTATTTTCTTTATTATTTCTTATTATCTGTTCGGGCAGATACGGTTCCGAGTACCAGCGAGCCCCGTAGCCAGAGTTGAAGATTTTCCTATTGATCAGCGGTGAGCCAACCATCCTCATTCTGTGGTGGCGCACCTTTCAATTATTTCGTTCCTGTCATTTATTGTTTCAGACATTCGGGATATTTTATTCAGCATTTGTCTTATAGATGTTCATGGCTTATGGTAGAGGACTAGACCTTTTGTTTGCACTATGGGATATTCTGCGTATTTCAGTAATAAAAGTTACAAGTTGAACTTTATTATATTATTTCTTTAATATTATTGAGGATAATTGTTAATATAGTGAGTGGGTTCGCCCGATGGGGTTTGTTCGGGTGCCCTCACGACCATCCAGGATTTTTGGGTCGTGACAATTGGTATCAGAGCCTAGGTCTAGTGTCCTGATAAGTCATGAACAGTGCCTAATAGAGCCTCGCTGATCAGTACGGAGACGTCTATACTTATCTACGAGGGGCTATGGTGGCATTTAGTGAAAAATTTCCCTTCTTTCATTTCTTATCTCGTGCGTTGAGTTTTGAAAGTGGAAGACTAAATTATTCTGATGTTTATTCTCACAACTATGAAGGATCATTGTTTTAGCAAGACATTGACGAATTTGGAAGCATCATAATGAAGGCAATGAATTTTATATGTCGAATGCAAGGTTCATAAATTCAAAATAAGATTCTTGTTTCAGATTGCTTCGACTTCAATAAACCGATAAGGGCGTAAAGGAATGGTTTTGGCTATATCGTGGTTTGATAAGTTTCATGGAGATTACTGTGCATTATAGGGATTTCATGATTTAGAGCATTACTCTTAGGAATGAAGATGAACTTGAAATTTCTCTTGACAGAGATATAAAGTTGGACTTTGGCAAGTTTATAAACTGTGTAACTGAGATTTGTGGACTTTAGCAATGTGAAAGGGAAGCCAGTAGGCCCACATAAAGCTTTTAGTATAGTGGTTCTCAGAAAAATATAAAGTTACAATAGTGGAGTTCTATGATCTTGTTTAAGACTCGAACAAATTTCTTTTTAGGTCCTTGTAATTGAAGATGAATTCTTTCAATTGAAGATGAGCTCAATGGAAGTTTTAGATTTAAGCGATGTATTATGACTGTTGAGGGACATATTGTTTAATCTTTTTTTTTTTGAATATATGTATGTGTCTGGGTATGTGTTGTGCTAGGCACAACTTTAACTCGGAGAGATTGACGAAATATTGATGGTAAAACACCAAGACTGTAAAAGGTCAGAGTGTAGGTTCTTGCATAAGTTATTGACGACTTTTGGCTTCAAGTGGAAGAGCCTATGATGCGTAACTAAGTTGAACTTGACTATTGCAGATGTGATAGTTAGCTTTTGACCGAGTTAAATTCGTTTCGATATATCTCCATACTTTTATATAGGTGGAGTTGTGAATTATGTGCATCTTGGTAATCTTTGGACACTTATTGGAGTCTCTTGGATATGGAATGGGTTTTGACCGGTGTGTGTAGTCTTAGCTCAGGGCTTGGATGCTTTTGTTTGTTTGTTATGGTTGGCCTTTTATTTTTATCGAGACGGGTATTGAATGTTGGTATTCCATCAAATGATACAGTAACTGGTTGGAAAATAAGTATCAAATATTTGGCATATCTTGTGTTGCTTTTGGATTCTCTTATTGAGTTTTGTTTGTTGATTAGGTTTTGGTTGTGTTTTCTCGAGGACTTGGTCAGTATTTTACTGGTAAGTATAGTAATTTTTGGTATTATTTCTATGTCGGGATGACTTGTTGCATCTGTTACAGCTTGATTGTATTTTTCTTTAAGATCCACTTGAAATTTGGATAACATTAGTTGGAAGCTCAAGACTGATCTTTTCTTGATTCGGGACACCAGCATGAAGTCCCCGTCTATTGATTCTATTCCTACTGTTCGTGAGTTTGTTGATGTGTTTCTAGAGAATTTTCCGGGTGTTCCTCCTGATAGAGATATTGAATTTGGCGTAGATGTTGTTCCGAGTATGCAACATATCTCTATTCCTCCTTATCGTATAGCTCCTGCCTAGTTGAGAGAATTAAAGGAGCAGTTGTAGGATTTATTTAGTAAAGGATTTAGTAGACCCAGTGTTTCAGCTTTGGGAGCTCCAGTATTATTTGTTAAGAAGAAAGATGGATCGACGTAGATGTGTATTGACTATAGGCAGCTGAACAAGTTGACGATCAAGAATAAGTATTTGTTGCCTCGTACTGATAACTTATTTGACCGGTTTTAGGAAGATAAGTTCTTTTCTAAGATTGACTTAAGATCTTGTCATGATCAGTTGATGTTTCGGGTGAGTGACATCCCAAAGACGGCCTTCAGTACCCGTTATGGTCATTATGAGTTTCTAGTTATGTTGTTTGGGCTTACAAATGCCCTGACAGCTTTTATCGATTTGATGAACCGAGTGTTAGGCCTTACTTGGACTTATTTAATCGTCTTTATTGATGATATTGATTTATTCTCGTAGACGAGAGGAGCACTGAGAGTGGTTCTACAGACACTTCGGGATCAGAAGTTGTACGCCAAGTTCTCCAAGTGTAAATTCTGGTTAGATTTTATGGCATTCTTGGGTCACATTGTGTTTAGTGAATGAATTAAAGTTGATCCGTAGAAAATTGAGGAAGTTTAGAATTGGCCATGACATACTTCTCCAATAGAGATACATAGTTTCCTTGGCTTGGCGGGGTATTACCGGTGATTTGCTCAGGGGTTTTCTTCTATTGCAGCTCCGCTGACCCGTTTGACTCAGAAAGCTGTGCAGTTTTGATTGTTAGAGGAGTGTGAGGTGAGCTTTCAGAAGCTCAAATCCATATTGACTACTGCTCAAGTGTTGACTCTTCCTACTGGTTCAGGAGGATTCATAGTATATTCTAACGCCTCTCGTATTGTTTTGGGATACGTCCTACTGCAAAATGGCAGGATGATTGCATATACATTGAGGCAGTTGAAAGTGAGTGAGAAGAACTACCCTACCCATGGCTTGGAATTGGCAGCGGTCGTGTTTGTATTGAAACTTTGAAGACACTATCTTTATGGTAAGCCTTGTGAGATATTCACTGGTCATAAGAGCTTACAACATTTATTTAATCAGAAGAAATTAAATGGTAGACAACGTAGATGGCGTGAGTTGATCAAAGATTATGATCTTACCATTTGTTATCACCCCCGGAAAGGCTAATGAGGTAGCTGATGCGTTATGCAATAAGTCTATGGCAGTTTTGCCTATTTAGATTTCGATATGAGGCTATTGGCAATTGAGTTGCAGTCCTTGACTAACCAGAGGGTTAGAGTATTCAACCCAGGACCTGGCAGAGTGATTGCTTGTATGTGACCCAGCCTTCTCTTGCCAATCGAATCAATGAGAGGCAGTACAAGGATTCTTATTTGTTAGAGTTGCGAGATACAACCCTAAGTGGGGGAGTGTCAGAGTTTACAGTTGGTGATGATGGTGTCCTTTGTATCAATGGTTGTTTGTGCATTTCTAATATTGATGACTTAAGGCAGTTAGTATTGGATGAGCCGCATTGTTCGCAATATTCTGTTCATCTCGGTACCACAAAGATATATCATGACCTTCATGAGTTATACTGTTGGAAGGGAATAAAGAATGATGTTATTGAGCACGTGTCTCGATGCTCAAACTGTCAGCAAATCAAATACGAGCATATAAGACCTGCAGGTTTACCCTAGGCATTACCTATTCCCAAGTGGAAGTGGGACATGATGATAAGAATCAAAAACGAAACGCGGAAATAAAGATAAAGAGCGAGACACTACTCGAACTCCCTACGAAGTAACTATGGAGAACTCGTTCCATAATACCCTCGTATCGGTGTCAAGGAGGACCTACACTATGCAACTACCCTCGAGCCGCACCTGGGGCTCGCAAATAGAATGATCGGGGGTGGTTTGGGGTTCAACTAGAATCCACTAGTAAACTCAAACCGTCTCAAAGGGTTTTCATTCAAAGAGAATCCACTCTTGAACATTGTCATTGACAATCAATCATTCATCATAATAGCTAACTAACTAACGAATAATGCTAAGCTATGGAGTATTTATAGGCCTCATTCAAGACATAAGGAAAGGCCTAAAGTACCCTTAAAATAGGTTCTAAAGACATAAGCCACATAAGGGCATAGTAGGAATTACATAGCAATTAAAGTCAAATTCCCGTCAAAGTTGAACAGAGGGAGGCGCTCCGCCTCTGGGGGAGGCGCTCCGCCTCAGCTTGTCTAGGCGGTCCGCCTCCTTGGTCCGCCTCCAAAAGTCCCGAGAGTCATCTTCTTTTAGGCGGTCCGCCTCAATCCGTAGGCGGTCCGCCTCTTCCTGAAGCTTCTTGAAACACTTCGAAATGTGTCTCGGATGCTCTTCTTTCCATGACGTCCTAATGTATGACCTTGAAGTGCTCTTCCTTGGCCTTGGATGGTGTTTTTGGATGGTTGCTCGATTTGGGTCTTATCATCCTCCCCTTCTTGAGAAGATTTCGTCCTCGAAATCAAGGCTTGGTCTCTCATGGCTCTATCAACTCTTCGGGGTGGCCAAGAATCTCCTCCTTTGTCCTTCTTGATCGTCACTTTGGCATAGGCTTCTTCCAAGATCTTCCCAGCCTTAGCATGGAGCTTAGAACCTACAAGCAACGACAAGCAAAAACAAGCAAACGTCCCACTTTGAAAGTAGGTTAGTGCAAGAAGTGTGGAAAACACACTCTTGTGATATAACCAAGCGTCAATAACAATCATGAATATCAAGTCTCCAAAGAGAACCATAAGCACTTGGTTAAAAATCAACATGCACTCAACGAGATAATGAGCAAAGAGGTCATGGGAAGAGGGGAAATGCAAGATTAAGCTACCAAAATCCCCTTGAACCTTAAGCTCAAGATCAACATACCAACCTATCCTCGAGGTGTGATCAACACGTGGAGTGGAGTGAGTCAAATAGCCCACCCTACAAGTAGGATCAAGCACTCCACTCCCCTTCTTTAGAGCATACCTACTCACACCAAGGGGTTCCTCTTTCCCTTCCATTTCATCAACTAGGCAACCCTCCTCAAAAGTCAAGCTCTCAAGGAAGGTGTTGATGATGGATTCTTCTTCATCACAACCCAAACTAGCAATAGTAGGGTCACTCAAAGAACCATCTACCTCACCCACATTTTCAAGCAATGGGTCGCCTAAGGGGTCAAACCCTTCACACCATGGGGGTTCCATTTGACCACCCACCCTAGTCCGATACAAGACATATCCACTAGTGAGAATGCCTTCAAATAAGGGATTGGTAAAAACATGCATCTCACTATCATGATAAAACATAGACGAGCTATCAAGACTAGGTTCACTTGAGGAGTCATCACGAACAACCTTGTCCAATTCATGCAATTTGGACTCCTCAAGGACAAGACCATCATCACCACAGCACATTGGTCCACCAAATAGAAGCATATCAATTAGGGAATGGTCAACTACCTCATCTTTCCCTATGTCAAAGGTTGGCGGTGTGTCATAGCAAAGGTCACAATCATGGTCAACTATCAAATCTACACTAGGGAGGGGTTCAATGAACAATGAACTCACATCATGATGTGGTATAGCATCCCTCTCAACTAGTGTTTAACAAGCACACTCAAGTTGACAACTAGACTCTTCACTAGTGGTATACTCACTAGATGCATCAAAAACACCAACTAGTGTTGAGTCATTACAAGACAAGTAGCTAGTAGGCTCATGAAAAGGTGAAGCAACACTTACATTTGTAGTACTTTCTTGATCACTCACAAGATTTGAAGTGTCATATGCAACTCCTCCTTCATGAAGCTCACATTGAGGCTCCAATGACTTGTCTTCAATTGTACCTACACAAGAACTTTCACAAGAAGAGGTAGAAGATAAAGAAGGGTTAGAACAATTGGTGCTCTCACTCTCAATTTTTCCTTCCTCACCCCTCATCTCTCTCAATTTTACCTCATGGTCAAGTGTAGTTTGTGGTGACAATCCGCTCACATCACTCCTCAAATCCTCTCCATTTTCCTCTCTTAGATTGTCACCGGTCACTCCCTCACTTCTCTCTATCTTTTCTCTCTCATTTGAAGTGGAGTGACTCTCACTTTCATCATGCTTTGGCAAGACAACAAGATCGTTTGCCTCGGGTTCAAGTACAATGGGTGACTTGGCTTTAGCCGCTTCCCTCAACTCCCTCATCCGCTTGTAGTCTTCCCTTACTTGCCTTGGAGTCAAAGGTCTAAGCACATATTTCCTCCCATCATTCTTGACCGTATATGAATTGGTCCGGCCATCATGCACCACATATCTATCATATTGCCATGGTCTCCCAAATAAGAGATGGCATGCTTGCATCGGGACAACATCAAACAAGATTTTGTCTTTATAGCTTCCCATGCCAAACTCAATCAGTGCTTGCTCCTGCACCTTCAACTCCCCACACTCACTTAGCCCTTGTAATCGATACGGGTTGGGATGTTTCAAGGTGGGTAACTTCAATTGGGAAATCAATGTTTGGCCCACTATGTTGGCACAACTTCCCGAGTCAATAATCATGGAGCAAACTACACCCATGACTCGGCATCTAGCGTGAAAGAGGTTCTCTCTTTGATCATTCTCACTATCCTCCACAAATACGGCACCTAAGCTCCTCCTCACAACTAGGGAAACATGAGGATTATCCTCTTCAATCATATCCTCCTCCACATCTTCCATGGGTGGAACATTTCGGATGGGTTTTGGAAGTGGAGTATTTCTTTGGGGATTGCCCAAAGGGTGGGGATTGCCCACTTGTTGGGGATTGCCCAAGTTGAGGGGATTGCCCTCTTGTCGGGGATTGCCCAACCCATGCTCTCGTAGAGCTTCAACTTTGCTTTGCTCATACCTCTTGTTTAGCTCAACAAGGTGTCCGGGAGTCATAGGAGTGCTATGACTCGTGCCTTCTCCGGCTTTGCCTTGGACACTCGGGGTCCCTTGCTTTACTTGAGCAATAGATGTCATCTTCTCAAGATTTCCAATCTTTTGGTCCATGAGGTCCATCTTGGCAAGAAGATTAGCCAAGGCCTCCTTTATGAAATCTTGTCCTTCGTTGGCCATTGTACCTACAAAAAGCAACAAACGTTAGTAAATACCTTACCCACTCCCTTACAATTATTTCACTCGGCTCGCTCGTGTTTAGTGGGGGATGGATATTTCACACAAGTTTGAGTCTAAAAGCTTCAAGTAGTTGACCAACGAACCACAACTCAATCACTCAACTTATCAAGTCCAAATGCACTCCGGGGAGAGTGGAGTTAATGGGACTCGATTGGAACGGTAAGCACTTTAATTGAGGACTTGAATCAAAAGATACTACGGATCTTCTTTGAATTCTAGTCTCCTTTCTATGGCACGATGATCCTAATAGCTCAAAGTAATTAGCACTAATCGAGTAGGATTATACTCTAATAGCACTAACCGGAAGCAATGCAAGCAACAAAACAAGAAATCCTAGAAGTTTCTACCCAATTCCCAAGCTTCAGGAAGTAGGCGCCCCGCCTCAGGAAGTGGGCGGTCCGCCCTGGGCAAACCTACAGGAGGAGGCGCTCCGCCTCTTCAGGGGAGGCGCTCCGCCTCAGCAAAATCCAGAGAGCTCCCAGTGATGAGGCGCTCCGCCTCAAAATTGAGGCGCTCCGCCTCTGCAACTTTTCAGCACAGTTCAAACTCGTTTCAAGTCGATTTCCAAGCCTCAAATCCGATGTTTTCGACTTGTTTTCACAATCCAAGGATACCCAAAGTTGTTTTTGGTCACAAAGATCAAACCCCAATGATTTTTAACAAACTCCAATCGAAAACAACGAATTCACCATGTTCATCCTCTTCAAGAACACAAGGGTTTTATCAAAGGGTTTCAAAATGGATTGTGATTCATCAAAGTAGGTGTTATATAGGTTCAAATCCCACAAAATTGGTATCGAATCGTTTGTTTTTCAATGAAGCTCAATCCCCAATATCATGTTTTCAATCCAACATCAATCCAACCCAACAATCAAGCCAAAATTCATCAAGAACAAGTTCATCAAGGGTTTAAGGGCAATTGGGGTTTCAATTTTTCAAACTCCACCAAATCCAACAATTTTGGTACCCAAGTAACGGGGATTCATCCACGATCAAGAATCTATAACACCCATATCAAAAATCATCCAAAACAACAAGATACACCAAATTTTTAGATTTTTCAATTTTTCAATTTTTTTTGTAATTTTCTTCTTTCAATAACAACAAACAAGAAACTAAAGATAGGAATCGACCTAGGCACGAAGAATCAAGGGTCGGGGGTTTGTAGAAACAAAACCCGAGCCTTGCTCTGATACCAAGATGATAAGAATCAAAAACGAAACGCGGAAATAAAGATAAAGAGCGAGACACTACTCGAACTCCCTACGAAGTAACTATGGAGAACTCGTTCCATAATACCCTCGTATCGGTGTCAAGGAGGACCTACACTATGCAACTACCCTCGAGCCGCACCTGGGGCTCGCAAATAGAATGATCGGGGGTGGTTTGGGGTTCAACTAGAATCCACTAGTAAACTCAAACCGTCTCAAAGGGTTTTCATTCAAAGAGAATCCACTCTTGAACATTGTCATTGACAATCAATCATTCATCATAATAGCTAACTAACTAACGAATAATGCTAAGCTATGGAGTATTTATAGGCCTCATTCAAGACATAAGGAAAGGCCTAAAGTACCCTTAAAATAGGTTCTAAAGACATAAGCCACATAAGGGCATAGTAGGAATTACATAGCAATTAAAGTCAAATTCCCGTCAAAGTTGAACAGAGGGAGGCGCTCCGCCTCTGGGGGAGGCGCTCCGCCTCAGCTTGTCTAGGCGGTCCGCCTCCTTGGTCCGCCTCCAAAAGTCCCGAGAGTCATCTTCTTTTAGGCGGTCCGCCTCTTCCTGAAGCTTCTTGAAACACTTCGAAATGTGTCTCGGATGCTCTTCTTTCCATGACGTCCCAATGTATGACCTTGAAGTGCTCTTCCTTGGCCTTGGATGGTGTTTTTGGATGGTTGCTCGATTTGGGTCTTATCACATGATCATTATGGGCTTCATTGTTGCTTTGTCTAGGACTTTGAAATATCATTACTCGATTTGGGTGGTTGGTGATAGCTTACCAATTCAGCTCACTTTATTGCAGTAAAGATTACTTATACTACTAAGAAGTTGGCTCAGATTTTCATCGAGCTGATTATCCGGTTGCATGGTACTCCACAATCTATCATTTCTCATTGAGGCTCTCAATTCACAGCACAATTTTGGCAGTCACTTCAGCAAGAGTTAGGTACTAAGGTTCAGCTTAGTACTGTATTTCATTTAAAGACGGATGGCTAGTCTGAGCAGGCTATTCAGATATTAGAGGATATGTTGAGATCTCGTGCGTTGGACTTTGGTGGTCATTGGGATGACCATTTACCCCAAGTAAAAATTTTCTTACGATAATAGCTACCGGTCTTTGATTCAAATGGTGTCGTTTGAGCCTTTGTACGAGCATAGGGGTTGCTTTTCAGTTGGATGGTTTGAGTATGGTGAGATGATTCCTTTGGGTCCAGATTGTGTGCAGTATACTTTGGAGAGGGTCCGGGTTATTGAGGATCGCTTACGAACTGCTTAGTGTAGGCAAATATCGTATGCAAACCAGAGGACTAGGGACTTGGTGTTTATTTAAGGTGATTTTGTTTAATTAAAGGTGTCACCGATGACTGGTATGATGAGATTGGGAAGAAAAGCAAGTTGACCCATCGTTCATTTGCCCGTTTGAGATTGTTCAGTATATTAGGATGGTTTGATGCTGGCCCATCCAGTTTTTCATGTTTCTATGCTTTGAAAGAGTGTTTGTGATACTACTCATGTCATTGAGGTGGATACCTTTCAGTTGAATGCGAACCTAGCTTATGAGGAGGTTCCGGTTGCTATAGTAGAAAGGGATACTCGCAAGTTGAGATTAAAAAAAAAAATCCCTTGGTAAGGGTGTAGTGGCGAAATCGTCCACATGATAAGGCTACTTGGGAAATTAAGGCGATTATACGAGAGAAATATCCCCAATTGTTTGAGACTCCTGGTATGTGTCATGACACTTAACCGGTTTAGATTGGCTTATGACTTTTGTCTCTTGTACGGCCGTGTAGGGCCTAGATGTCATACGTAAGTATACTTTATATTTTTTTAATTAATCTGGCTGGATATGCATCCCCAGTAATTTGTTTACTGGTTTTGGATTGGTATTTATCCGGTTTATAAGAGAGACTCTGTCAAAAATCTTGAAAGTTTGTAAGGTGGTTTGACTAAAGCCCCTGAGAGTTGCTCGATTATAGTCATCTTGATGGACTTCAAGTATCGTTCAAGGATGAATGAGAGTTTAAGTAGGGGAGAATGTAATGACCCGAAACTTTATAAATATTTTTTTTTGTAGCTAATCCTATATTTTTGGTACGTTTACATTCATTTTTTTATAGTAAAATTATACACGTAAATTATGAATTGGAAGAAGGGCAAGAGATATAATTAGGAATAATTATTAGACCAATTAGAACCATTACCCTTACTAGATTGTATTTAAGTGCAAAATAGAAAGTGGAGAAGTGAGGTTCAACCTTAGTTATATTAGGAATACAAAAGGCTAATCTAGGTTTTATGGAAGAAAAACTTAAAAAAAAAAAGAGACCGTAGAGCCTCGGATAATAACTGAACGGCGGCATCAAAATTTGTCAAGGATGCTGCGGAAACCGTTATTAGGTATTATCAATTGATCTTATTTTACTTAAGTTACTGTGTTCCCATTTAATTTCTATCTTTTAGTAGTATTGCTTATCATATAATATTGAGTAAGTTGATGAAATAGGAATCATGAGTCAATTATTGGAACTTTCATAAGTGCGCAATATAATAATGAGTTAATGATTCATTAGAGACAAACATTGAATGCAACTTCCAAAATACAGAAGCTGATGGAAATTGGAACCCGAGTTTGTGTTAATGGTGTTGAACTATTACACCCAACATTATTTCAAGATTGTACTCATTTTTACTATTCATAATTACTTTATTCACATTGTATTGGGATTAGGATATTATTATTATGGGCATACAAACTTGTATCAAGTTAGAAGTTAATTATAGTCTTAGAATCGTTAATTTGTGGGTGATCAACGACCATTTATCATTCTGGGGTTTAAGAATAAATTTGAGACTCGAGAATCTGAGTCAATAATTTTAATTAATTATGTATCCCATTCTTTTACATAGTGCGAGACCGTTTGGAAGAGGCTCGGCAGGGAAAAGCAGATGTCGAGTAGTGGTTTGCTTCTTCGGACTGAGGTAGGTGGTTCTATCCCTTTCTTTGGTGGAACTAGTCCACGCGGGATATTGTACATATGTTCCTTGTATGTGCACTGCCCTAGGTGTAACCTTTTACACCTTTTCGTTGTGTTTAAATGTTTACTTGGAATATGTGTTGTTTTCCCTGGATTGTGTTTACTCCTGGGTGTTGTTTAAAGTATTGCAAGTTATGTGTATGCTTGACATGAAAATTTATGATTACTTTGATATGTCGGAGTTGGTCCAATTGATAATGTTTCAGAGTTTGTCCATTTGATAGCCTCGGAGTTGGTCCACTATCTATTTTCGAGTTGGTACGTTTGATAGCCTCGGAGTTGGTCCACTATCACATCTTTTCGGAGTTAGCCCACATATTCTGCTGGTTTATTAATTGAGTTTAATTGTTGGTTCTTGAATGAGATTTCTTGATGTTGAATGGCGTGATTGGATGGACTATTTAAATAGCAAATTATAACATGTTTCTTTTTCTCCCTCCTCTATTCTGTTAATTTATTGCTCAGACTAGTTTTCTGTCTTTCATAGGAACTAGTATACCCACCTACTAAGTCCTTTTGACTTACGTTATTTTCTTTATTATTTCTTATTATCTGTTCGGGCAGATACGGTTCCGAGTACCAGCGAGCCCCGTAGCCAGAGTTGAAGATTTTCCTATTGATCAGCGGTGAGCCAACCATCCTCATTCCGTGGTGGCGCACCTTTCAATTATTTCGTTCCTGTCATTTATTGTTTCAGACATTCGGGATATTTTATTCAGCATTTGTCTTATAGATGTTCATGGCTTATGGTAGAGGACTAGACCTTTTGTTTGCACTATGGGATATTCTGCGTATTTCAGTAATAAAAGTTACAAGTTGAACTTTATTATATTATTTCTTTAATATTATTGAGGATAATTGTTAATATAGTGAGTGGGTTCGCCCGATGGGGTTTGTTCGGGTGCCCTCACGACCATCTAGGATTTTTTGGTCGTGACAGTAACCATCAATTGACCAGTCAACTATAATAACCAAAGTAACCATGTCATGTGCAGTCAATTGTAAAACATCCAAAACCAAAGAACATGTAAAAAAAATAAACATCATTGATCCAGATGATGGTACCAAGGATGAAACTGATTCAAACTGTCAAGATTCATATTACTGTTTAAAGCCAAACACAAGAGATAACCGATACACATGGTCAATCAAGTTCCAGTGAAACAAACAAACAGAGCAGCAGTTAAAGGGGAACGAGAAGTTACCGTTGGTGAGGTTTTCTGATGAGCCTCGTGGTGTCGCTGTGACTCTCCTTTTTTGATGTCTTTTCTTCCTTTGCTTTCAATTTTGACAACAAATCAAGGAAAATAGAAGACAAAACGATCCCCTCGGCGACGGATTTCACGGCCAAATATTCAACGTCTCCGCTACTGGTGTTTTCTGTTACCCTACCCTGATGGTGGAGGATGTTTTCCCCCTTGGTTTCGATCTGTACTCTGTCCCCGATCTCTCTCTCTACTCTCAATTTTTTTTTCTAATTTTTGGTATTATGGGGTGGGTATTCTACTGATAGTGAAGGACCGAAGGTGTACGTATCTGTAATGTGTGGAAAGTGAGTCACCAGTGGTGTGTGTGAAGAAGGAGATAAGTATATGTGTTGTACTATGTGTGTTGTACTGTGTGTATTGTGTTGGTGTATGTATATGCTGGGGTATGTGTGTGTATTTTTACCCGATGGAGATGGTATGTGTGCAGTGAGGAGGAAGATCAGAGAGAGTCGTCCCCATTGTCCATTGTAACGTGTCTCTATATAGCAATTTTAAAGGAGAGTGCCGTTGGGGATTTGAATGATACTGGGAATTGGATAGGATTAGGGAAATAGTGTGAGAGTTTAGGAAAAATTAGGAAGATTTGGAGGAGATTAGGGAGCCTTGATTTGGGGAGTCTGATTTGATTGAGGGATTTGGAAAGGAAGATACGTTGGGGAAGATTAATTATGAGGGGATTTTGAAGAGATTAGAGTGAGTGATTAGCGTGATACAAGGAAGGACAGAAATTATTTTGGACTGAAAAAATTAAGGAGAGATTAGGAGAATCTGATAAAAGTGTATAAAATGAGAAATTGATTTTGGGAATTTTTTTTAATAAAATGTGAAAACATATATGGCAATTGAAATTGAGATATAGGGAATGTATTTGGTTAAAATTGTGGCCAGGTTCAAGTAAAATTAAGAGAAGGATTTTCAAATACCATAAATGTATCTGGTCGAACCTTTGCCTATGTTCAACTAGAAAGAGATTTCAATAAAACAAAAAAGAAAAGTCGTTCTTTGTAAATGTAGATAATGAATAAAAGTAGACTGGACATCTTTAACTGAACTGGTATTTTAACTTTAAAGGTGCCAAATAAATAAAGACATAAATACATATATTGTATGAAATGAAACGAATGATCAACAAAAAATGCACGTGTAAAAGAAAATCAGAATGAAAATTAACTTAATTAAGTATAAATAACTACAAATATTTACTAGAATGCTATAAATGCACAAAATTTGCACAAACAACTACATTTAAACGAATAGCCTAAATAATATAAAATTACATAGTATAGCCACAATTATTTACATAGTGTATAAGTAGGAGATAACACATGTAAATGCATGCCTTCTAATGGACATTTTCTCAAACAGTTAAATTGCACCTTTGAGTTAAATTACAGCTAATTATGAAAAAATGAGGGACAAAATTGGGTGTTAACAGCTGCCCCTCATTGTCCGGGGATGATGAAAAGAATCTTTGGACAAAGATAGTTGACGGAGTAGCCAATTTTTTTACGGCGGACAGACAAAGTAAAAAGAAAATTGAGAGTTTAGGAGTATGTTTGGCAGAACCCCAATTTCTGAGTTGCCTACATATATCGGGTTTCATGAGAATCAGGCCGTGTGTAGTTCTAGAGTGGCATGTTGCCTGTGTGAGATGTTTATGACGCACGATTTTGGTTGTCAGGAGTAAACTTATCCAAGTATGTAATGTTTAGATTTGCGTATGCTTTGCTTTTTGACGAGATAAATGAGGAATAAAGCTGAGGTACTATCAAAGACTAGATAACATCAATAGATCGAGCGTGAGAAAAGAGGCTTATAATCATCCTAGTTATAAAGATATGGCACGCTACACACCCAAAAAGAAAAGTTTATACGTACATAGTTTCCACTTCATCTCGATAAATGAGTAATCTTGCCTTCAATATTGCCATGACTGATCTAGGAAACATTTGAGGAGCGAGCTTTATAAATGCGTACGATTCAAACATATTGGCATGATTAAGTACAAGAACATGCATGATTGACACAGATAAGCATGAATAAGAAGGAACACAAATTGGCATCTAATCAGGAAATGAAAGATTAGGTAGATCACTTGTGCGAGTATGAGATGATCGGCTTTGCGCGTGTCAGAGTTCAACAGAATAGGTAGTTTTTGGGTATAACAGAGGCATTGTCTATAGGGTTAGGCTTCTTGAATGTTGTTTCAGAATGGTGCATAGTGTGTAATTGAAGTTTTGCGGTTACACAATTTCGTTTGGGGTAGTGATTTTTGGGGAGCAAGTGTGTGGGTATGGGAAATGACACGGGGTTTGTCGAGAGATCGGGGAGTGCCCTGCAGCAAAATCAAGATAAATGCAAATAGATATAAAGATAAAGACAAAGTAAACTTCCCCGTTGAGCTGAGTAGTTGTTTGTCATGCAGTTGTCTAGTCAGTTTTCGAGTGCATTCAATGCTAGAGAATATGTGCCTCTTCTCTGGGGATATTTATTTGCTCGTCCGGTGATGCTAAGTGCCTTTTGTCACAAGATAAATGATTGTCGCACCAGGCTGTATACCCTGGAACACTGTCACGCTGTTTCCTGCAATAAGGGTGAGCTTTTACAAATAATATTTAGAAATGTAAAATAGACTTTCCTGTCGTTGGATCGTCTTACCAGTGCCTCTTGTAAAGAGACCTAAGTGCTCGTCAGCACAGATACTGCCTCCTCGTAAAGAGAACCTACTGCTACTGCCTCTCGTCATGAGATGTTTGTCTCCTCGTAAAGAGAAATGAAACGACCTCGGTCAGTCATTTCGGAAGTTAAGACTTCGATTGACGTGCCGATAATTTTAAAATATTCATAATATCCATTAGGACCTGTCTGTAAAAATTGAGCTAAATCAGACCTCGTTTGGTAGGCATCGGAAGAAGGTTTCGATTTTATTATCGATAAATATTAAAAAGAGATTTTCGAGCTCGGTTTTGGCGAATGAGCTCCGATTCGAAATCCGAAAGCACCGTTAGGTTCGTATGATTATTTGTGACTTTTGTGAACTTTCGAAAGTGAAGTTCGATGTTGTCCGGCTAGTTTTCGCTAAAATGTCGAAAGTTAAATAATTTGACCATTTTCTATTTAAATTTGCATCTTGAGTTTCACGAACCCGATTTGAGATCCATCTTCGCGAGTATGCTACATATATTTTGTATAACTTGTATGCAAAAATTAGAATTATTTCGAATATCATAGGGTATCGTTTTAATTTTCATCGAGAAAAGAAAAGAAAATAAAATAAAAGAAAAAACAAAAAAATAAAAAATAAAACGGTGGTCCTTAGCTGAAAAATGTTAGATATGGGAAAACAGAAACAGAGAAGCGAGATAGAGAAGAGAGAAGCGCAGTGAGGTAAAAAAATGCCAGAAAATGAGTAAAGAGCCGGGAAAATAGTAGAATTTTTACCCCGACACATTCAGGTAATGATATTAATGCATTATTTGAGTTTATTACATGTGTTTGAATATGTTTTAACGGTAAAATTTGAAATATTAGACATCATTTTAATAAGTTCAATTAATAGTTTAAAGGGTCAAATGGACCCCGATAATGGAATTGATTATATATTCGTACTCAGTGAGTTATGGGAAACTTATAAATATAATTTCTTTAGGCTATACCATAGAAACAAGAGTTCCAAAAATTCCAAAGAAGAATATTGTGCTACCTTCTGGCTCAATTTCAGGAAAAATATGATGAAGGAGATCCATCAATCGGTTCTGGCCTGCGTATTGCGTATGCGAATAGGGTATCAGATTCCTAACCGAATTGCCCTAAGATGTGAGGAATGAAGCCTTAACCTAATTTGATATATTTTTCTGCTTATTGAATAGAGTGGAATCGTTTGGCAATAAAACCAAAGGATAAAGTGGTTGTTGATTAGCAATGCCAACGTTTTGGAAGAGGTAAGTATTTATATCCATTTCTTTGGAGGCCCTTGGCCTTGTGGATATTCTACCACGTGCCGATAGGCGTAGTCATTACGCCTTAGCTTTGAATTTGCATTGTATATTATATATTATGCCCTGTTGTTGGTATTGCATTGAGCATATGAGCATTGCATATACTTCCCGGTTGGCGATGAGAGTCCCGCACCGGTGAAGGGTCATTATTGCATATACTTCTCGGTTGGCGATGAGAGTCCCGCACCGGTGAAGGGTCATTATTGCATATACTTCCCGGTTGGCGATGAGAGTCCCGCGCTGGTGAAGGGTCATTATTGCATATACTTCCCGGTAATCGATGAGAGTCCCCAGCCGGTGAAGGGTCATCATTGCATATACTTCCCGGTAATCGATGAGAGTCCCGAGCTGGTGAAGGATCACTGTTGCATATATCTCCTGGTAGACGATGAGAGTCCCGTGCCGGAGATAGGTATCAGGCATATGCGACTGCATTGCATCGTACCGCTTTCATCCCATCTCATTGCACCGCATACTGACTATTGTGTGTATTGTGTTGTGTTTTATATATGCGGTATGTATACTATGTCGTGGACATATCTCAGTTTGCCTATATATTTTTGGCTCGTATTCTAGGTTGTGGGGATCGGGTTGCACACCGCAGCGGTATAAATATATGGATCGGGTTGCACGCCGCAACGGTATAAATATATGAATCGGGTTGCACGCCGCAACAGGATGAATATGTGTATCGGACTGCACGCTGCAACATGATGTATTTCTGATTGTTGATGTGTTCGGAATACCTATATATTTTGGCTATCTTACGTTCCTGGTTGTTGATGAGTTTGTCATTCCATACGTGTTTCTAGTTATTATCTGACTCTTTCTTTTTATAATTTAAATAAGAGGAATTTGGTTTATCTGTTTCTTCTCCCTGGCTAGCCATCCTATTCTTTGAGGTGGCTAGTCCACCCTACTTATTGAGTCCTTTTGGCTCACCCTTGTTTGTTGTTTGTTTTTGTCTATCTATTTTATTTCGGCAGGTTCGCTCCAGGATTGAGTTCGCCACGTTGTAAAGGAGCGAAGATGACTTCAGCTGTCAGGGTGAGCCAACTTTTATTCCGGATGGCCACCAGTTTATTGGTTATTATTTCAGTTGCATTTTGCTCCCTTCAAGAGGTATCTGTCTTCTTTTGTACTCTTAGATGTCTAGTCTGGATAGTCCTAAACCAAGTATATTGGGTAGTAAGCTGTAACTTTCTTTCATACAGCTTATAGGTGTTAATATGTCTGTGTGTTTTTTAGCCCTGTCTTTATTTATGAATTGTTATACTTATTTTCCTAATTTAATTGGTAAGGGTTCGCCCGACTGGTCTAGGGAGGATGTGGGGTGCCCGCACGGCCTAACCGGAGTTCGGGTCATGCCAGTTGGTATCAGAGCCCGGTTTAGTGTCTATCCAGACTAAGACAGTGTCTAGTAGAGTCTCGCTGATAGACGTCTGTGCTTATCTACGAGAAGCTATGATGGTATTTAGGAAGTTTCACTCCTTCTTTTCTGATCGTGCGTCGGTCTAGGATTCAAAAGTATTTTCATTAATTCGTTAATTCCTTCATGGTAATTGTGAACCCTTGTGCGACAAATCAGCAAATGGTATGAGTTCAAGACGAAGCAGTCTAGCCTGGGGCTAGAGCTACTCAAGCCCCGAGGGTTGTGGATCGTGCTGACGATCCAGTTGCACAGGCCCCAGCTGTACGAGCTCGCGATAGGCAAGGGAGCAGGGCCTTGTGGTCCCCTTGGCTCTCTACGATGCTTTTATGAGAATTTTGGCGACGCAGATACCGTAAGAACCTATTATTCGATGGGTAGCCTATCAGGTTTCCGCATGTTCAGACTTTCGATCTCAGGGAGCTCCTTTTCCGGTTCTTAATACTGCTGCAGTAAATTATATTTTCCGGAGGTAGTATGTGTTGTACCTCTAATTGTTCTGGCTGGTTAGCCAGCCGAGGTATCAGTTCGGTCTGAGTGCCTAAAGATATTGCATTATTTTACGCGCTTGAACCTTCCGATATTCTTAAGCAATGCATCAGATAAACCTCATGATTTTTTTAAAATAAAATAATGCCAGCGTATCCTTCAGGCTTTTGATTATATTAAGTGGTATGGTGTTGATTATTCTTCTTTCCAGTTTCATAGTCCAGCCCTGGATTGGTGGACTCTTCTCTTATTAGCTAACTTGGTTCGGTTTTTCTTCTAGATTCGTGGAAAAGTTCCTTTCGAGGATTGAGCGAGATGAAAAGTGTTGCCAGTTTGAGTGGATTGGATAGGGTAACCTGTCAGTTAGCCTGTTGGTGTTTCAGAATATGAGATTGAATTCTATAGAATTGCTGAATATGCATTAGAACTAATCCATGAGCCTTTCGAGAGATTCAAAGAATTATTGATGACCTTTCTCCTTCTTTGAGATCCCGGATGGCTCGAGAAATTGAGGTTGTGATGCGGGGCAAAATGGCCTAAACGACAACCATCAAAAGCAAAGCTCGAGAGCACAACGGATACGGGTCAAGGCCTCCGGAAACATCTTGAAGATCGTGCATTGGAGCGCCAAGGATGGAGGGAAACAAGGCAGGAAACTGGGCAGCCCAAAACAGGGCAAAACAGGGGAGCAAACTGGGAGCTCACTGCCTAAGGAAGAACTTTTGTTCTTCGCGATCGCGACAGCTTCTCACGCGATCGCGAAGAATATTGCATTGGCCTGCGCGACAGCGTGTCTTTGAGCGCGAAGGCGAAGCTGAGGATCCTGAAGGTCGTGAAGATGATGGAGACCTGCGCGATCGCGATGCCTAGAGTTTTGCCTGCGCGATCGCGAGCCTCCCTGGTGCGATCGCGATGAAGAGAGGTTGATCAGCGAACCAGAATCAGCTGCAGGGCCATTTTTGTCCAAATAACAATGTAAATGTATATATAGCACATTAGCTTTTCATTTTCATTAGTTAGTCATTTTAGAAGATAGAATTGAGAGAGAACATTGAAGAGGCCGAGCCCTTCTTGTTGAGCCCGAGGCTCATGTATGTCTCGACTTGGAACCTATGGAGATCGACACCTAGTTTGATTCCATTGTAAGGTTCGAGTTTCCCTTCTCCCTTTTGAATTCAATTAACGTTTGTAAATTGAATTCGATTCTTTCTTCTAATTTCTTTCCTTCCTACTCTCGATTTCTTGTTATCTTTATTATTTGCTTTCGCTCGTATTGATTATTGTCTCCGCGTGTTTTGCCCCTTATCAGTTGGTATCAGAGCAAGGCTCGGGTTATGTTCTTACAAACCCCCGTTCCTTGTTCCATATGTTAGTATTGTTGTTGTGTTGTTCTTGTTGTTCTTGAAAAGGAAGAAAACAAAAAAATTGAAAAACTAGAAAATTTGACAAAATTTGGTCGATCGGGTTGGATACGAATCCCCGAGTGTTAAAAACTAGTGGGGTTTGTTCCTTGTTGTATTCCCGTCGTTTTGATACCTATATCTCGTGTTTTGGTGTTTCGAATCAAAATTTTCAAAATCAAAATCCAAAAGGTTTGAAAAATTCTTGAAAACGCTTCAATCTTGAATCGAAGCTTGTTGTTGTTTGTTTGGAGTTGAAAACTATTGGGGATTGGTTGTTATAGTTGTATACACCTTTGGGTATCGTTGGTTTTGTGTATCGGGTTGAAATCGAGCCAAAAATTTGGCCAAAATCGCCCAAAAACCCGTTTTTGAGCTGCTGTGAAAGTGCAGGGATTAACCCTTCGCGATCGCGAAGAGCAATTCGCGATAGCGAAGAGCAAAATAATTTTTTGAAAAAAATTAACCCTTCGCGATCGCGCGCGTCTGGTCGCGATAGCGAAGAACAAAAAAATTTCAGAATTCCAGTTTTGAGACAGAACGTTCGCAACGGCTTCCGAACAGTTTCCAAACATCATGACTCCAATTGGACCATTAAATGTGATGAGTTTGTAGATCACAAACAAAATTTCATCCGATTCTAAATCCGTTTGGTGCCGATTCGAGTCAAATCTTTTGTGTCCCGTTTTCTACCATACCTCTTGGTTAGTATTTTGAAGGTAATTGGCCTACTTGAAAGACACTAATCCTTTAGCGTATTAGGTATTCGTGCGTAGAGGAGATTAGAATTCAAAGAAGAGTCGTAGAACTCCTTTTGGTCTCAAGTGCGCACTTAAAATAGCCGTCCGTACATCGAGTCTCATTAATTCCACTCTGAACTTTAACTTGGACATGCTAGTTGTGATTACCTTGGGTCCCAAGTTGATAAGGCCTCGCTCTTGAGTGTACATATATTGAGTGATACACGTGAGGGAGTGACTTTTGGGAGGCTTTGTTCTTTGGTGTTACAACAATGTCGGATATTGATTGTGGGGATTATGGCTCATGCGGAGATGATGCGAGTTGCTATGACTCGTATGGTGATGATGGAGACTATGTTTCCTATGAGGGTGATGATGGCCATTACTATGATGATGGAAACCATGGCTCCTATGTTGATGAAGCGATTCACTATGATGATCGTGACATTGATGAAGACTATGAGGCTTGTGATGAAGAATGTGATGATGCCTATGCTTCTAGTCAAGAAATCGAAGATGGTGACGCTTCAAGGTACATTGATTCTACTTACTCTACTTGTGATGAATTAGAGCATGATAGTGACATAGATAGAGTTGATGATGATGTTGAGTATATGAATTGTTCTTATGCATCTTCTCTTGGTGTTGCTAATGGAGTACAAGGGAGTAGTGGAGGACCTTCCATTAGTATGGGAGGTGGTGGTGGTTGTTCCATGGGAAAGAAGGAGCTTGCATCTTCTAGGTTCGCTAAGCGACCTAATGCTTCTAATTTCCATATGGAGGATGGTATGATAGATGGTGTTGCTTTTGCTACAAAGGGGATGTATGCCGTGAGGGGCGTGGATGGTTGTAGTAGGAGTAGTGCTATGGGCTATGGAACCAAGGCGAGAGGCACTTATGGGTTCCATGGCGAGGTTCCTTCCTTGACTTCCAACAACATTGTTAATGTTGGGAGAGTGACGGGAAGTGGAGGTTGTTCTAGTGGTGTCGCCACTAGTGGAGGAATAAGGAAGACCCAAGTTGTCGGAGTTGACACTTGTGGGCATTCAAGTTTTCACTTGGATGCCAATCTACAACACTTGGGTAGATGTAGGTTCGTTGTTGAAGTAGATGGTATTGGAGGATACTTGCTCAAGATTGGTGGTACCGACGCCAATTGTATTAGCACCTCTTTGGTTGATAGGCTTAGGATACCATGCCACAAGCTAGAGCATCCTTATGAGTATGATGGAGTGTGGGTTTCTAAGGAGGCTCGGGTACTCATATCTCATAGGAACTATAAATGCTATGTGTGGTGTGATGTGTATCCCATGCGTCATATGGATGTGTGGATAGGTGACCGGTGGTTGGAGGGGAAGAGGGTGCAATATAGTGTGGTGAAGGGTGCGTATTTTGTGGGCATAGGGCAAAGAGTTTATGACTTTGTGCCTTACCTGGCGAAGAGCCAAGTGCCTACTAGTGCGCCTTCTTTGGCTAGGCAAAGGAGCAAGGAGCAAGAACTTCATTCCATGGTTGACAATGTGCAAACAAGAAGTCCTACAAACACAAGCAATGGTGGGACATGTGCTAGAAAAGGGTTGATAGACATCAACAAGGTGAACCCAATACCACAAGTTTCAATTCCAAGTGGTTCACCAACGAAGAAGAAGGAGACGTCAAGTGATGAGTCTCCTAGTCCTAGATTCCGGGTTGACGTTAAAAGTCCACCTACTCCGGCTATGGGTATTCTTGGGCCTCGTCCCAATTCGCCCGAATTTGAGAGACAAAAGATAGAGAGGAGTAAGGGAGTGACCGGTGACATTCCTCGAGTGGAAAAAGGAGAGGATGTGAGGAGTGATGCGAGTGGAATGTCACCACCCGAATCTACACCCGACCTTGAAAAGAAAATGAGGGAAAAGAAAGAGGGAAAAAGAAAAATTGAGAGTGAGGACACCCCTTATTCTAACCTTAACCCTTTATCTTTTTCTTCTACTTGTTTGAGTACTTGTGTAGGTATTCTTGGAGGCAAACCGATGGAGCCTCAACCATGTTCCGAGATTGAAAGACAAGGTGAAGGAGAAGCCAAATGTGAGCTACGAGGTGAAGGAACTACCCGTGATACTTCAAGTACATTGAGTGAGCCCGAGTGCGACTCAAAGGTATGTGTTAGTTCTTCTATCCTTGAGCATAATACTTCCTTGTCTTGTAATGTTGTTAGTGAAAACTCTAGGCTAGTTGATGATTTGCATGACTATAATGTGTTTGCAACTAGCGTAGAGCCTTCGGGTCAACTTGTGTGTGAAAATGAACCACTAGTTGAGAGGGTTGAGAAGCCACATCATGATGTGAGCTCGATTTTCATTGAGCCTCTCTTTAGTAAAAATGTTGAAGTTGACCTTGTGTGTGAACCTAGTTATGACACCCCACCCGTGTTTGATAAAGGAGAAGATGAATTGCATGATTATCCTATTCTTCCCTTTGATTGTTTATTTGCTAGTGGTGGCATCTTGTGTTGTAGCGAGGAGGGTTGTAACCTTGAGGAGTCTCTTGAGAATGAGATTGATCGACTTGAGTTCGATGACTCCTCAAGTGTCGACATTGTCTCTAGTTTGAGAACTTCACCTTTGCTTGTCGATGAACTTGAGAAGTGTGCCTATACTAATCCTTTGTATGAGAGCAACTTCAATGAAAATGGTGAATTGTATCAAGCTAGAGTAGAGTGTGAGGTTGGACCTCCATGGATTGGAATGCCTAACTCTATGGATAACCCATTGTTTGAGACCTCCCTTGGGAGTTTGTCTAGTGGCGAGGGTTGTCTTGGAGGAGTATTTGGAGGTGAGGAGGTACCTCTTGGTGTGTGTAAGAATGCTCGTAAGAAGGGGAGTGGAGTATTTGATGTTAGTTGTCGCTTGAACTATCTTACTGACTCCATCCCATATGTTGAGCGCACCTTGAGTGTCGAGCATGCCAAAGCCGATGTGTCCCTTTGTGATAAACTTGATTTGAAGGCTTGGTGTGTTGGTCTTGGGCTTAGGGGTCGTGGGAAATTTACGTGCTACATGCATAACCTTGATCTCTTTGCTTGTTTTGAATTTGGGTGCTTGTTCTTGTCGAGCCAAAACCTTGTTGTCTCCTTTGGGGACATACACTTTTTATTAGGTATTGATGCTTGGCTCTATCACAAGAGTGTGTTTTCCACACACCTTGCACTCTTTCTTGTTAAGCTAACCTACTTGTGAAGTAGGAAATTTTGGTTGTGCTTGTTTTGATTGTAGGTTTTGATGGATCGATTTCGAGGACGAAATCCTTTCAAGAAGGGGAGGATGATGCGGGGCAAAATGGCCTAAACGACAACCATCAAAAGCCAAGCTCGAGAGCACAACGGATACGGGTCAAGGCCTCCGGAAACATCTTGAAGATCGTGCATTGGAGCGCCAAGGACGGAGGGAAACAAGGCAGGAAACTGGGCAGCCCAAAACAGGGCAAAACAGGGGAGCAAACTGGGAGCTCACTGCCTAAGGAAGAACTTTTGTTCTTCGCGATCGCGACAGCTTCTCACGCGATCGCGAAGAATATTGCATTGGCCTGCGCGACAGCGTGTCTTTGAGCGCGAAGGCGAAGCTGAGGATCCTGAAGGTCGTGAAGATGATGGAGACCTGCGCGATCGCGATGCCTAGAGTTTTGCCTGCGCGATCGCGAGCCTCCCTGGCGCGATCGCGATGAAGAGAGGTTGATCAGCGAACCAGAATCAGCTGCAGGGCCATTTTTGTCCAAATAACAATGTAAATGTATATATAGCACATTAGCTTTTCATTTTCATTAGTTAGTCATTTTAGAAGATAGAATTGAGAGAGAACATTGAAGAGGCCGAGCCCTTCTTGTTTGAGCCCGAGGCTCATGTATGTCTCGACTTGGAACCTATGGAGATCGACACCTAGTTTGATTCCATTGTAAGGTTCGAGTTTCCCTTCTCCCTTTTGAATTCAATTAACGTTAGTAAATTGAATTCGATTCTTTCTTCTAATTTTTTGCCTTCCTAGTCTCGATTTCTTGTTATCTTTATTATTTGCTTCCGCTCGTATAGATTATTGTCTCCGCGTGTTTTGCCCCTTATCAGGTTGGGACTTCATTTGATGGCATTGTTGATATTGCTCGAAGGTACGAGGCATACCATAAGTTAGAGCAAGAATAGTTAGAGCGGGAGAGCAAGAGACCCATGGCCCCAGTGGGCAACCATGGTACCTCATTTAGAAGTAAGAGTTCTGATTGGGAGGTCACCTTCCAGGTTATCTCAGCTTGTGTCACGTGATTCTCAGACTGCGTCAGTAGTTCGTCAAGATCAGACCCAGCTTTCTCTTTGTAGCTTTTGACAATCTGTCCAGCTCCCATATTCAGCGAAAAGGTATTATCACTGTCGTGAGTCTGGTTATCCTTTGAGGAGTTTTTCCTTACTCCAGCAAGTAGACAATCGTCCTTCTTGCCCTCAGGCACCTGCACAATCGCAGGAATTTCATTTATATTTTAATCAGTCAGATAAATGCCACGATCTAGTAAAGGTTGAGAGCGTGGTGGCAGTTATTCTTCGTAAGGTAATTATCAGTGTAGTGGCTTAGTTTAGCCGCAGAGGCAGTTTTTTGAACTGCTAGTCTGGCAGGATGCTGAGGCATCCGATGTAGTAGACCCATGTATTTCTTCTTCCCTTATATGTGAGTAAGATTTGATTCTTCCGATCGATCTAGAGATGGTCTGTCATATCATGTTCCATGGTTTCTTTGGATATTGTTTCTATTAAGAATCGGTTGCGGTAGAGGGGCGAGCTTCTGATATGATTTATTAATGGCATTTATGAGACCCTACTAATTTATTTGGTCTAAATATGATGGATCTGGGAGTGAGTGTCGCTATTATCTGCTTGGCATCTTGTTGTGCCACCTTCTATTATTATGTCAAATTAGTTTACCTCTCTTCTCAGAATTCCGTGTTGGTTGGATGATAGAATTTTAGTTCATCACCATCAGAGAGTGTCATTGTTTCTTCCTGTGTAAAGTGATTAGTAAGCAATATTCAATCTACGTATTTCCTCTTGGTTCAAAACGCTAGTACAGTCATGTTATCCCATGAGCTTATCTCGGTTATAAAAGGGTTTTCTGGTAAATTGTCAGAGTTTCCTTCTTATTGGGAGGTTAAATTGGCATAGATGTCATTCCATAAAGCTTATTTAATTTCTATCTCTTCAATTATGATATTTGGTTAGCCTGATTCGGAAGTAGTGTAGCTCATGGAGCCAAGCAAATAAAAGGATGAGCTTCCTGAAGCTCTAATTATTTCTATCCTCAGTCCATTGTCGTCTCTTCTTTGTTCGGCACTGGTGAGCTTAGGCGGTCAGTAGCCTCTTATGATGTTCCCTGTGTGGAGCCAGAGCGCGTGTCAAGGTAGCCGGGTATGCACATTGTTGTTTTTCAAGGCTACTAAGGGTAAGGAGAGGCCTCATTTGACCTTTGATTTGATCCATTAGGTGGTGGTGCTTATAGAAAATGCATGGAGTTGTGACTTGAGAGTTGCAGTTGTTTGGCAAAACGAAAGGATAGTTGGTAGATTAGGTCTGGCTACGTTCAACTTTTAGCTAAATCTTCTTTCGTCCAGCAGACTGTGCAGGGATGAGTATTCCTATTCAAATAGCTGTATGAGTTTGTGCTTTAAGTGGAAGAGTCTTCCTCCAAATACTAAATGGTAATACTAAATCTCTAAGGCATTGGTACCACTTTTGTCACGAATCAACCTAGGGCCACGACAGAAACCTACAATGAGTGTTGATCATTGCTAAATCCACTAATAATCTATTAATGATAGAGATAAGCTGGCAACCTGATCATATATAGGTACCTATCTGCTGAAAATATAAAGTCTGAAAAGATGACACGACTTTAACTTGCTCGCAATTAGAATACTGAGCCACAAATTCTGCTTAAGAGCATGGTATATCTTAGTCGAACCTGGATGAACAGTGTATTTGGAATAATGTGCCTCTATCATAATCTGTCCACGTAAATCTACAACATCAGGAACACAAAGTCAATCTTTATATATGAGAACACCGTCAGTAGTAACCCTGTATGGTGACTCCGATTTTCTTCTGGCTATCCGTCTGTATTTAACTAGAACTGGATCCTCATACTGACGTTGCTTTACTTTATGAAAATTTAGAGTTAAAGGTCTAGTGCAGCTTATCGTCCATCCATAATTGGCATATATCTTTCACACATCAATTCTTTGAGAAGTTACTTAGCGTTATAAGTGCACATATAATCAACTTTGTTGCTGGTATTCTGCCTCAGCTCATGGTCCAATTACATGTTTCCTTTATTTTTACTTTTTCAGGTCATAATACTTCTAATTCAAAGACAATACCCTGAAGTGGATGTTTAGTCTGAAGATCATTCCTGGTCTGCGTCATATTATCCAGTAGTAATTGCGTGATCCTTATCCTTATATGATAGACCATGTTCAGATGAACCTTTGACATACATTAGGATATGAGTAACTACATTTTCTCAAGGACCTTGCGGAAAAACACTAACATCAACTGAGATGTTGCATAGTACGTTCGTAAAATGATATAGCTTGCATCAAATCTTCTATAGTGTGTAGTGACAAGGTACTTCAAAAGCTCCCCTATTGCATCAAGTGTGAGCTAATTCTTAGTTCCATCGACCTGTTCTATATCGAAAGGTATATCGAAGAGGTGATAATCAGCGGAATCATGATAACTCATTCAAAGTTCCATATGTCTTTATTTTGAAAATATAGAATTCTTCTCTCATGATCGAGGAAGGGTCAACTTAATAAGGATAAGTTGGGCAATGATGTGATGATATTATCCAGATATATTTTATTCCAAAATTTCAATATCCGTGTTGTAATTCTGATCCTGCAATTAGGAGATAATGTCAGTGGAGTAGCTTATGAAAGTCGTAAAAGTTCTTTTGTTATCCGTATGGAATTTTCATTAAACTTAGGCTCGTTCGAGGACGAACGAGAGTTTAAGTGGAGGAGAATGAAACGAACTCGGTCAGTCGTTTCGAAAGTTAAAATTTCGATTGGCGTGCCAATAATTATAAAATATTCGTAATGTCCATTAAGACCTGTCTGTAAAAATTGAGCTAAATCAGACCTCATTTGGTAGGCATCGGAAGAAGGTTTCGGTTTTATTATCGATAAATATTAAAAAGAGATTTTCGAGCTCGGTTTTGGCGAATGAGCTCCGATTTGAAATCCGAAAGCGCCGTTAGGTTCGTATGATTATTTGTGACTTTTGTGTACTTTCGAAAGTGAATTTCGATGTTGTTCGGCTAGTTTCCGCTAAAATGCCGAAAGTTAAATAATTTGACTTTTTTCTATTTAAATTTGCATCTTGAGTTTTGGGAATCCGATTTGAGATCCGTCTTCTCGAGTATGCTACATATATTTTGTATAACTTGTATGCAAAAGTTGGAATTATTTAGAATATCATAGGGTACCGTTTTAATTTTCATCGAAAAAGAAAAGAAAATAAATAAAAGAAAAAACAAAAAAATAAATAAAACGGTGGTCCTTAAGCTAAGGACAAATGTTAGATATGGGAAAACAGAAACAGAGAAGCGAGATAGAGAAGAGAGAAGCGCAGTGAGGTAAAAAAATGCCAGAAAATGAGAAAAGAGCCGGGAAAATAGTAGAATTTTGACCCCAAAACATTTAGGTAAGTTTGAATATGTTTTAACGGTAAAATTTAGAATATTAGACATTGTTTTAATAAGTTCAATTAATAGTTTAAAGGGTCAAATGGACCCTGATAATGGAATTGATTATATATTCGTACTCAGTGAGTTATGGGCAATTTATAAATTTAATTTATTTAGGGTTTGGTTATGTGACCTTAAACCCTGTACATAGGCATGGCCTGCATATTGCGTATGCGAATAGGGTATCAGGTTCCTAACCGGATTGCCCTAAGATGTGAGGAATGAAGACTTTAGTCTAATTTGATATATTTTTCTGCTTATTGAATAGAGTGGGATCGTTTCGCAATGAAACCAAAGGATAAAGTGGTTGTTGATTAGCAATGCCAACTTTTTGGAAGAGGTAAGTATTTGTATCCATTTCTTTTGAGGCCCTTGTCCTTGTGGATATTCTACCATGTGTTCCTTACGTGTGTAGCTGCCGATAGGCGTAGTCATTACGCCTTAGCTTTGAATTTGCATTGTATATTATATGTTTTTCCCTGTTGTTGGTATTACATTGAGCATATGAGCATTGCACTCTCGTTTTGAGCATTGCATATACTTCCCGGTTGGCGATGAGAGTCCCGCACTGGTGAAGGGCCATTATTGTATATACTTCCGGTTGGCAATGAGAGTCCCGTACCGGTGAAGGGTCATTATTGCATATACTTCCCGGTTGGCGATGAGAGTCCCGCACCGCTGAAGGGTCATTTTTGCATATACTTCACGGTTGACGATGAGAGTCCCGCGCCGGTGAAGGGTCATTATTGCATATACTTCCCAGCAATCGATGAGAGTCCCGTGCCGGTGAAGGGTCATTATTGCATATACTTCCTGCTAATCGATGAGAGTCCCAAGCCGGTGAAGCGTCATCATTGCATATACTTCCCGGTAATCGATGAGAGTCCCGAGCCGGTGAAGGATCACTATTGCATATATCTCCTGGTAGACGATGAGAGTCCCGCGCCGGAGATTGGTATCAGGCATATGCGACTGCATTGCATCGTACCGCTTTCATCCCATCTCATTGCACCGCATACTGACTATTGTGTGTATTGTGTTGTGTTTTATGTATGCGGTATGTATACTATGTCGTGGACATATCTCAGTTTGCCTATATATTTTTGGCTCGTATTCTGTGTTGTGGGGATCGGGTTGCACACCGCAACGGTATAAATATATGGATCGGGTTGCACGCCGCAACGGTATAAATATATGAATCGTGTTGCACGCCGCAACAGGATGAATATATGGATCGGGCTGCATGCCGCAACAGGATGTATTTCTGATTGTTGATGTGTTCGGAATACCTATATATTTTGGCTATCTTACGTTCCTGGTTGTTGATGAGTTTGTCATTCCATACGTGTTTCTAGTTATTATCTGGCTCTGTCTTTTGATAATTTAAATAAGAGGAATTTGATTTATCTGTTTCTTCTCCCTGGCTAGCCATCCTATTCTTTGAGGTGGCTAGTCTGCCCCACTTATTGAGTCCTTTTGACTCACCCTTGTTTGTTTTTTGTTTTTGTCTATCTATTTTGTTTCGGCAGGTTCGCTGCAGGATTGAGTTCGCCACGTTGTAAAGGAGTGTCAGGGTGAGCCAGCTTTTATTCCGGATGGCCACCAGTTTATTGGTTATTATTTCAGTTGCATTTTTCTCCCTTCAAGAGGTATCTGTCTTCTTTTGTACTTTTAGATGTCTAGTCTGGATAATCCTAAACCTAGTATGTTGGGTAGTCAGCTGTAACTTTCTTTCGTACAGCTTGTAGGTGTCAATATGTCTGTGTATTTTTTTTAGTCCTATCTTTATTTATGAATTGTTATAATTATTTTCCTAATTTAATTGGTAAGGGTTCGCCCGATGGGTGTAGGGGAAGATGTCGGGTTCCCGCATGGCCTAACCGGATTCCAGGTCATGTCAAACCTACTGCTCGTCAGCACTGCTATTGCTTCCTCGTAAAGAGATCCTACTGCTTGCCATGAGTGAGAAGAACTGCTTCTGCCTCCTCATAAAGGGAACCTACTGCTACTGCCTCTTATCGTGAGATGTTTGCCTGTCGTGTCAGATTGTGTACCCTGTGTACAAAAGTAAAGTGAAGTGTTAAAAATATAGAATGATGTTACCGTGCGTATAGAATTGCTGGAGCACTGTCATGCTGATTGTCATTTTTATTGCATCTTTGGGCCTTTGGTGAATTTCAACCTCAAAATTCTGCCCCAGTGTCGGCTTGTGAGGGGGGTCCTCAAAAATTCTATTCCAGTTTATTGCTTATTATGATAGTGCCTGCAAAATTTGTATTTGTGTTGAAAGATCTGCTCTGAAAGAAAGATTCGCTAGTCAAAACAAAGTGGTTGCATTGCATTGAACACCAAAGTATTGGCTTGAATCTGCATTTTTCCTTTAGTGTGATGATTGGGTATTTTGATGACTCTGATTATGTGGATACTTACATATTCAGACTAAGGTTTTGTGTTTGAATTTTGGCGGATTTGGAGGTTCTCCAAAATTTTATTTTTCTTAGGTTGTGTTAAGGTATCTTCATGTCTCGTGCTTTTCTTTTCAAAAAGTCATGGAGCTAACTTTGATGGATTGGTGTGTATAGAAAATGTATTTGTGGTTTAGGAGTTGTTGTTTCCATTTGTTTGGTTCTTGTGGTACCATTGTCTTGCTTTGGTCAATCAGACTCTGAATTTTGTATTTTAGTGTTGGATGTTTTATAGTGTCATGGCCTTGAATATTAGAGTGATGGGTGTAGGTCATGTCTGGATCAAAATCAGGAATGAGTATCTAGGAAGTAACTTGTTTGTTGGTTGCAATATCTTTTGACAGAGCTAAAGAAGTAGAGGTGTGAGGTTTTTCCTCTTTGTCCATCCTTTATTGTGTTAAGCCTAATAAGGTTGTTGTTGAATATCTTGACAGAGGGAAGGTTGTTTATTGTGTAAGTTGGGTGCAGTATGAGGTTTTGAGTTTTGCCAGTTTCAGTTGAATAGTAATTGGATTTTTTTCTTGGGACTCCTGTGTGGGTATAACGCCAGCTGATGTTGTTCGTCCATACTACAAGTTGAACGGAAGTGGAAATGGGATTTTCTGAATCTCTTGGCGTCATATGCTGGTAGTTCAAAAGATTTCATTCTAGAAGGTATATGTTTTCAGTTTTGCTTGCCATTTTGGCTTCTTCTTAATGGAGATCCTCAACTAATTTCAGTGTTCAAGCGCAAAGCAACCGTAATAAAGTGAAAAAAATGCATAAAACAGAATTAGCACATAAGCAAGTTTAAAATAAAATGACACATAGGCTTAAGAGGATTCCTAGACCATGGATGATAGATTAGAACTTGAATTTGGAGATTATGATAAATTGTGTAGAGACTCCAAAAGATTGCTTGAGTGCTTTATGTAGCAGTCAAGACAAGGATTTTGGTTAAATAGCTGATGCTTGTTTAAGCAGAAGATGAGAAGTTGAATGTCAATGAAATGTATTAAAGATGTTGTGTAAAGAATTGGTTGTGTTGTGATGCGGAAAAGGAGGTTGACTTTTTTCGGACACCAAGACTTTGAGTGCATTTGTCACCTTTTCTTTTGTGTGTCATCCTATGTCATTGAAAGAGATACCCAATGTTTTTCATATTTATCGACCAACTGCTGCAACTCAATCTTTGAACCAACTTTTCTTTGTTTGATGATATTTTATTGCGGAGAGACCGAACCAGATGTAGGTCGCCAACGTATCATTTATATTCTTAGATTGCTGCTTCAGTCACGACCATTTTAAAGGTTGGTCATATTGCATCTTTGCTTTTCAGCAGGTTATTATATATATGGTTGTCGTTATGAGATCCCAAATTCTTGATAGAATCTTTGGCCAAGAAGTCTAGTTGTTCGGGTCCTGCTCTTATGTACCAAATCAGTGTCCTAACATATAATTTCACTCATCGCCTTGCCTCATATTTACTAGTGGGTAGAAATATGCTTCCGAATTCTTAGAGGGCTTCCAGGTCTATCATATAATGAGAGCTTCATCGTCGTGCCTTTTCCTTCGGCTTGCCAATTTTTTGGTGGTTGTGCACAAGGTTTCGCTACATTTCTTTCCAATTCCTTGTTGTCTTCCACTGACCCTTTGACTGCTATTTCGATCATGATAGGAGCAAGTTTGGAAAATGCTTTGGATCATAGTCATGTATTGCAGGTGGTGTGCCTGTGTAGAAAGGAGCAATAACGTAACTTTCGGGTGTTGTGTCAAAAGGTATTGAGGTGAGTCATGTGTGCTTTTGCGTTTGACCAACATTTCTCTTGTTATGCTAATATTCTGCTCCATGTGCATAGTGCTTGCTGTAAAAAAAAAATTCTTATTTCGAAAAACTCCCTGACAAATGCACTTTGCTTAACCATATTTTCTGTCCAACTTAAGCCAACCTTTGGACAATACGTTTTTTAGTTGGTAAGGGACAGGGAATAATCAGGACATTCGAAATGTTTTCGATGCCAGGATTTGGGCATAGAGTAGGGAGATGAAGTGTCTTTGTAAGAGAATGGATTTTTGGAAGGACTCATTTAGGTAGAAAGAGACCTAGAGCAACAAACAAATTCATGCAATGCATAAATATCAAATAAGAAATGCATCCTATAATGCGAAGGACCTCTTCACGCATGATAATTTGAAAAGCGCTTTGTGCCACATGCATCATTTCGTCTGCTTAACAAAATGCGGAGCCTAAACGAGAATATTTCATTTATCGATCATTAGTTTTTATTACAATGGCCGATATTGAAATAATGTAAGAGAAGGAAACGACTAAACATTTGCTAGAAAATTAGATCATGGCCAAACGAACATCTTTCATGCTGATCCATCTCCAGAAGATTCTTCCTCTTCTTCAGACGAGTCTCCATCGGACGAGCTTGGCTCTGATGACTCTCATTGGAAGATGATATTGTCTGCATCAGTTAAGAGTCAGGATATGTTAAATATGAAATTCTTCAACATTTTCTAAGCCTTCTTTCCTTTCTTCTCCATTGCTTTGTCAGCCATAGAGTTCATTTCTTCGTTAGCCCATACGCCTATATACTCTATGCGTTTTGCCAATAGTTTTGCCTTATTGCACCATTTGTGTTTTTTTTTTTTTTTTTGCTTCGTCCAATCTTTTCCTTTTTGCTATTTTCTCTCGTGCACTTGCTAGTTGTTTGCGTAGCCTCTTGCATTGGGATTGTAAATCATCAACATTTCTTTTCCTTTTTGTTGTTGCTCTTGGTTGAACTGCCCCTGCTATGTTTCCTGAGCCAGTTCGAGTAATCTTCATCATAGCCTGCATCAAACCAGTCTCGTCCAATAGTCTCGAATGCCATTCGGTGCCTTGCTTTTCAGAGTTCTAATATCTTGTCTTCGAATGGTATCACCTCTCTAAAAATCTTCTTTGAACCTTCTGATGTCTGCAATTTGGGGCACAATCTACTTTCTCCATGTTTGTCTAAGTACCCTTAAAGGAGTGTATGGGTAAATTCCTCTAAACCCAACCAAGATAAAAAAAATGAAGCTCCTTCCGACCGTGTGATCACTTTGATACTAGGAAAGTAGTCAAAAATCCACTGTGTATTTTCGGATGTCAACTGAGAGAGCATGTGGTGCCAGCCTTTGGCAGTTGTTGGCTGGTCCTACTTTTCAAGAGTGTAATCCATGCGAGCGGTATGAGTCAAGATGTAGTTTTCTCTTGGTATGGAATGGAAAGCTTGCTCTGTGCTATTTATCTTTTGCAAATGCTCTATCAGCCAAATTTGTAAAAGCAAATTGCAACCTTCGAAGAAGCCAGCGCCCATCTTGCATCTTTCAAAAGCTCGATAAAGTTCTACAACAATAATAGGTACCAAAGTATATTTCCTGTCAAAGTCCTTAAGTAAGGCATGGGCGATCGATATCACGCAAACATCAACCCATCCTTTGTGTTCTGGAAACACAACAGTCCCTAAAAAGCTGGTGACAAAAGCGAGTACCCTCCGTTCTTGCCAATCTGCTTGGTTAATGTTGAAATTATCTTGGAATTTTTGAAATGCTTCTCCGTACCCGAACTTAACACAGAGGGAAGTCAAAGAGATTTCCGACTGCCTTACGCTATCTGTGCATAATTCAGGTTTAAACCATACCCTTTTGAAGAACTTCTCGGGTGTAATGTTCTTAGGTATCAGTATCTCTTCACTTTCAAATAGAAGTTGAGTCAATCTGCCTATTTCTTCCTACAATGGTGTCAACTCTACACTTCCAAAATGAAAAACCGCTTGGTCTACATCCCAATAGTGTACTGTTTCTTCTACTATCCCTTTCATTGTTGTGTGCTCCATTAGTGAAATAAAATTTCCCAACACCATTTTGACTCGGCCTTGTTGATCTATGTGTAGGTTTTCCCACCAATCTTTAAGTAACTGAGGGACTCCAGCAACCATGTCGAATGTCCTAGTGGCCATGATCTTTGGAAAAGATGAAGAAAGGAGAAAAAAGATGAAGGAAGATGCCTAAATTCCGCTTGTAAGCCAACGATTAACGTGTGGCATGGTTTTTTGAAAATAATGCAAGAGAGAATATGAAGATATATGTCGTTGTGGGTTGAGAACCTTTTAGGAACTTTAGACGAAAATTTTTAATGGACTTTTGACATGCCAAGGATGTCAAGTATTTATATAATGCTTAAAGGATAAATATTCGTTATGTATCCTCCCGTCTATTAAGCGGTCATTTCTGCTTCAAATTGGGCTTTTAATGCCTCTTCAGTTACAATTTGCGCCTTTGAAAAGCACTGAATACAGAATGATTCCAATCAATTTAGGAATAAACATTCATTTCTGATTCAATTTGGGCTTTTGACGCCTCTCAGGTACCTTTGTGCCTTTGAATGATATTGACTATAGAATAATTCCGACTGTTTAGGAATAAACAATCGTTTCTGATTCAATTTTGGGCTTTTGATGCCTCTTTGGTTACCCCTTTGGGTCTTTAAATGACATTGAATACAGAATAATTCCGGTTGCTAGGAAATAAATGATTTTTTCTGCTTCAATTTTGGCTTTGATGCCTTTTTTATTACCTTTGCTGCCTTTGAATGACATTGAATGCAGAATAAATCTATGAAACGGTCCATAATAGGTGTGCTACGAATATGACATCTGTTTAAAATCAATATAGTGTATATTTAAATATCCGAAAATAGTCACTAGCCACAATAAACCTCAGCACTAAGACCCGTTCCTAATTTTCTGAAACAGTCAACCAAATATATTAGAAGTAACCATCAATTGACCAGTCAACTATAATAACCAAAGTAACCATGTCATGTGCAGTCAATTGTCACACATCCAAAACCAAAGAACATGTAACCAAAAATAAACATCATTGATCTAGACGATGGTAACAAGGATAACACTGATTCAAACCGTCAAGATTCATATTACTGTTTAAAGCCAAACGAAAGAGACAACCGACACACGTGGTCAATCAAATTCCGGTGAGATAATTTAATAGAGCAGCAGTTAAAGGGGAACGAGGAGCAATCATCGGTGAGGTTTTCCGGTAAGCCTTGCGGCGTCGCTGCGACTCTCCATTTTTGACGTCTTTTCTCCCTTTGCTTTTGATTTCGACAACAGTTCAAGGAAAATAGAAGACAAAACGATCCCCTCGGAGACGGGTTTCACGGCCAAATATTCAACGTCGCCGCTACTGGTGTTTTCTGTTACACACCCCGATGGCGGTGGATGTTTTTTCTCCTTGGTTTCGATCTTTACCGTATCCCGGATCTTCCTTTCTACTCTCGATTTGTTTCTGATTTTTGGTATTATAGGGTGAGTATTCTGCTGATGGTGAAGGGCCGAAGGTGTATGTATCTGTGATGTGTGGAAAGTGAGTCACCAGTGGTGCGTGTGGAGAAGGAGATAAGGGTGTGTTGTACTGTGTGTATTCTGTTGGTGTATGTATATACTGGGGGTGTGTGTGTTTTTACCCGATGGAGATGGTATGTGTGGAGTGAGGAGGAAGATCAGATAGAGTCATCCTCATTGTCCTTTGTAATGTGTCTTTATATAGCAATTTTTAAAGGAGAGTGCCGTTGGGGATTTTGACAGATACTGGGGATTGGAAAGGACCAGGGAAATAGTGTGAGAGATTAAGGAAAATTAGGAAGATATGGAGGAGATTAGGGAGTCTTGATTTTGGGAGTCTGATTTGATTGAGGGATTTGGAAAGGAAGATACGTTGGGGAGGATTGATTATGGGGGATTTTAGAGAGATTAGAGGGAGTGATTAGAGTGATACAAGGAAGGATAGAAATTATTTTGGATTGAAAAAATTAAGAAGAGATTAGGAGAATCTGATTAAAGTGTATAAACGGAGAAATTGATTTTGAGAATTTTTTTAACAAAATGAAATAAAATGTGAGAACATATATGGCAATTGAAATTGAGATATAGGGATTGTATTTGGTTAGAATTGTGGCCAGGTTCAAATACCAGAAATGTATCCGGTCAAACCTTTGCATATGTTCAATTAGAAAGAGATTTCAATAAAACAAAGAAGAAAAGACATTCTTTGGAAATGCAGATAATGAATAAAAGTAGACTGGACATCTTTAACTGGACTGGTATTTTAACTTTAAAAGTGCCAAATAAATAAAGACATAAATACATATACTGTATAAAATGAAACGAATGATCAACAAAAAATGCACACGTAAAAGGAAATCAGAATGCAAATTAACTTAATTAAGTATAAATAGCCATAAATATTTACTAGAATTCTATAAATGCAAAAAAATTGTACAAACAATCACATTTTGACAAATAGTCTAAATAATGTAAAATTATGTAGTATAGCCACAACTAATTACATAGTGTATAAGTAGGAGATAACACACGTAAATGCATGTCTTCTAATGCACATTTTCTCAAACAGTTAAATTGTACCTTTAAATTACTCCATCCGTCCCATTTTAGTTGTCGCTTTAAGCTTTTTCACGCCCATTAAGAGAGTCATTAAATAGGGTATTTATATTACTATCTTATCCCTATTTAATATTTCACCATTAACTTTTTTGAGAATTTTTTTAATTATTAGGGGTATAATTGGAAAGAAATAATAAATTTAGCCTTGAAATCCTAAAGTGACAACTAATTTGGGACAAAAATATTTTGCTAAAGTGACAACTAATTTGGAACGGAGGGAGTAAATTACAGCCAATTATGGAAAAAGGAGTGACATAATTGGGGGTCAACAAAGCGGTCCAATCCTCTTTAGTTCAAACCATATTTCATGAAATCCCCATACTACAACCTTCAATTAACACATTAGAAATGTGTAGGAACCTAAATTGGGTGATTAAGATGGATTAGTACTCTTGAAATGCTCACAACCATCTTAGATTTAAAGAATTTGATCAAAATATGAGGTTAGCCGACCAAAGGGTCTTTTTATACCCCGATTCAGTACTCAAACATGCCATGTCGTACCTAGACCTTTGCTATCATGTCCTCAGGTGCACTTTTTTGCAGGTGGGAAGATTTGTTCTTTGCTATCGCATGGCTCCTAACACTTTCGCGCAGAGCAATTTTCAGCAATTCTCAAGGAGCCTACCAACATTAGCTGGAGCTGTATTTTGGGTCGAACAGGGCCTTACAAAGCTTGAAATCACCCAAAACTTTGTACACAAGTTATACAATACATATATAAACTAATCATGAAGACAGATCTCGAATCGAATTCCAGAAACATAAGACGAGGGTCGAACATAAAGAGGATAAGTTCTAATTCTCGGAACATTTTAAAAATTGTCCGAACAACCTCATATTTAATTTTTGAAATGTTGACCAAGTCAAATATGAACATACAAACTTAACGTCACTTTCGAATTTTTCATCGTAGCTCATTTACTTAGATTGAGCTCGAAAACTATAATTTGGCTTTAACGACAATAGAAAAATGAAAACTTCTTCTAAGACCTACCAAAATGAATTCTGATTCAACTCAAAATTTACAGACAAATTCTGATGGACCTTACTGAGCTTATAAACTGTTACTTTACCAATTAGAGTCCTAACTCTCGACACGAGTAGCAAATATCGTTTCAGTAATAGATTGTCTTCTAACCTCAAGCTAGACTTTACCAATGCCACATTCTCTAAATGCCTTATTTACCATTTTTTCATAGTGCCCAAGAGGCTTCTTTGACATAGCCATTCTAAATCAAAAATGTTAAAAACCAAATACAATAGAACCCATACTCAAGAGTGGCTTTTATAAGTTGCCACATGCTGAAGATGATAAATTAATATGCAAAGAGAGTTGATCTACTTATCAGTATGTAGAAAATGCATTAGAGTTATATCAATTGTATCCTCAGTCCTCTCTTGAGCTCTTTGATAAAAGTTCTTATTGACAAGTATAAACAAAATCTTGTGGAATGGACTCATCGAACTAGCATTTACTTTCCTGATTTTCTCCTCTCAAGCATCTTTGTAGAACTTTTGAACAATTTCTTGAGGATCTAGATCCTTCTAAAGTTCAAGACATACCATATTGACATAATTAACTATTCAACATAAAGTATTATCCTTCTGCCCACGACCTAGGTGTCAACCATATGATCCCTAACTCTGTAGTTTTAGTAGACCTGTACAAAATGTCCTTGTTGAAAGTTTTCCCTCTTAAGACAACCAAGTGTCTCCATCCCTGAATATCTAGTTTTTGTATAAGCCTCGTCAATATCCTCCAGCCCTTCTTAAATTTTCTATCAACAAATGGTAGTGGAGCTTCTCCTTCACAATCAAAGGAAGACTCCTTATGAAGGCTTAGCCTTCTTCTCATTCATAAAGCTATGGAACCTCCCTTAAGCCTCCTATGTTAGCTTCTAGTTCTTGACCTTGTGAACAATCTTCCAACACTGTGCATCAGATTCAACAAGTGTCCAGCTAAGTCATCCTCTTTACTAGGGTCTAGTTCAAACAACTTATCCTTAATTTGTAACCCCTTACCTTTGTCTTTCATCTTTCAACATTCTTAGAAGGACCTAAAGTTTGGTACTTCTTTGTTATTTTACCAATAAAATATCATCATCCTTATTAGTTTCAATAGGTAAGGATTTGGCAGCTTCTTCATTATCGATCCCTTATAATATTCAATCTCAACTAAAGTGGTGCTGACAGATGCACTGCCTCTCAAGCCCCTTCCCCTTTACTCACAGCCTTCTCTCCTCATTTTCTTTGTCTCCTTGGGACATATCCATCACAAATTCCCTTTAATTTTATTTCTCTTCCTCTCTTCCCAATTTCTAAGGCTCTTTATTCTTTTACTTTCTTTTTCATTCTCTTATTCTTCTTTGCCAATTTTTCATCTGTATTTAAAATCTTATCCCTCACAATCATTAATATTCATAGGCCCCAACACCAAAGCTTTTAGTAGCCTCACTCGTAGACTCTGATTTCTCTGAGTTTCCACAATGTTGTCGCCTCTCCATGTTTCTAGTGTAATCCATTACCTAGACTTGCCACTATTAGTATCACTATTATGCCTATACACTCTTTTGTTTTGTACCAATATTACTTAGGTCTTCAATAAACTAAAGAGGGTAAACATTGTCTATGGACATAATTGAAGAGAATATGCTAAGGTCAGGTTGTGATGGAGCATTTTGTTGTTGCTATGGTGTTATAAATGAAGCAAATATAGTATCACACTCTAGGTTCTTTTCTCTTGAAACCCTAGCACCCATCAAAGTTTATGGTCCATGAACCCTAGCCATTTTTCTTGTGATTATCTTGACCTGTTTTGGTTTAGACTAAGGATCAGGCTTGAAGAGCAAGTATGCAAGTTAGAAGGATTTTTGGGGTTGCTATTCTAGTGGTTAAAGGACTAGAGAATTTTGGGTTTTCAATGATGAGTGTTTGCTTGATTTATAAAAGAACTTGGTGACTAGTAACGCTTGGTTAGAAAAGTTTATTGGATGGAACTTGAGCAATGGATTGGGTGATGAAGGCATGGTGGCCTGAAGGAAGAAATAATGAGAGAAATTAGCATTTTTTCATTAATGGAGTTTTGAAAGGTCTCTTGTTGGGTTAATGAAATGAGTAGGGAGAAAAAGTTATAAGTGTAATACCTGAAGAGATTTCGACTTTATATGACTAGGATAGACGAAATGCAATAAAGCCACACTGCATAAAATGGTTTTAAAATTTTTAATTGAATGACTTAAGTATGAAAAAGGCAATAATTACCTTAATGTGTTCTTTTTTCCCCATGATTGTGAGGACTTGTAATGTATGTCTGGTGTCAATATATTTGGACCTCCTCTTATGTTAACACGGATTTTTAGCTATGATGATGATACTTGTGTTGCCACAGTATATGGGCACCATTCTAGCATCCCCGACAAAGTCATCTAGTTGTTGCTTAATGCATAGTACTAACCCATAATAGAAGGATGCAACTACATATTTAGCTTCAACATATGAGAGAGCTACTCAAATTTATTTCTTAGTATCCTAAGAAATGAGGCTGTTTCCCAAAATGTTTTTCATTTTTGAGGTGCTTATCAACCTGATATCTTACATAGACTACATCTGCAAAACTATCAAGGTTAAAAGAGCGTACTATGCAGATCATTATTTCCTTTGAGATATCTCACGAACCTTTTAGTTATAGTTAAGTGAGACAACTTATAATTTTCCTGGAATATTAAATATAGATATTGAATACAATGTTACATGTGCTCGCAGTTAAATAGAGCAAATAACCAATGATGCCTCTTTGCATATTTTCATTCATAAATATTCCTGATTTTGAAAAAAAAAATACATGCATTTCGTTAGATTTTACTCTTCATTTTTTGTGTGCTCTACTTGTTTTAATTGATAAAAATGGTGGTTGTGCTTAGTTTCACATTTTAATGTGTAGTGATGTTTGGCAACATTTGCCTATTTTACCTTAATATTTGCTCGCATTTTGATACGTTATTCGCCCATTACACGAAATAATTGTGATTCTTGCGCTCACTTATTGTGTTTGTGATTTTAGAAATGGTTTGGATGAATTCGAGGCAAGAAAAATCAAAATGGATACAAACGAGCAAAGAGTTGATGAACTTAGCTAATTGTGGGATATATCATTAGAAGGCAAAGCTATGGTCCAAGCTGTAGATCTGTCACAGCTTCAGACTTTGCAATGCTATGAGCCATGCGACGCCTTCAGTACAGCGCGCGACATCCAGATGCTATGAGCCATGCGACGCTTGCCCTATAGCTTGGAATTCAACGACCCCAACATTTCAAACTTAGTTAAGGCTTTGGTTTAACTTATGGTAGGACTTTGTAAACACTATAAAGGCATTATTATTTTGTTATTTTGAGGGACAGGTCAGATTTTGGAGCAATTATTGAGTTCTTAACACATTGAACCAAGGGTTTAATTCCTTGACTTAATCTGTTACAATCTTTTATATTTCTTCCATAAATTCTTGTATTTTTATTATGAATATGCGTAGCTAAACATATCGTTCTAGGGTTAGGGCAAATACATGAAGGTTGATGTTTGAAAGTTGATTTCTACCCATTAATTTACAACTACAGATTGGTTATTGAGGCCTGATAATTGAACACTATCTATGGTTTACAAGTTGAACTCGACAGAGGGAATTGTGAACGCAAATAAGAAAGAATAAGGCTTGATTGTGAACCTAGGCATCACGGAATCTATTTGCGGGTAGGATAGACATACACCTATTCACCTTGCTTAACTAAATACAGAGTTCTTTAATGCATGCATGTGATTTAATTCCATAGAAATATAGGCGTTAGAGTAGCTTGCATAGACTAGTGAAGAATCGACAGGTTTTCACGAATATAATTAACATGTTAATTAGCAATCTAGGAAATCAAGAAGTAGAATCAACTGAAAAACTCAACAGGATTGTTTGTAGCTCTGACTCTGGACCGTTTCTCTTTTATTGATAACAACCCATAATTTGCTCTCTATTACTTGACTTCAATTACTTGTTTTTAATTACTATTTTCTTTAGTTAGTAAAATCTACAATAATCAAAAAAGATCCCTGGATAGTTTTTAGGAATATGTTTGCTAGGATTTAGTCTGAACAACAGTCCTTGTGGGAACGATATTCAACTTATCACTTTATTACTTGTCGACCACGTATACTTGTGTGTGCGTTTGGGAGCAACAAGTTTTTGGTGCCGTTGCCGGGGACTAAACAATTGACTGTTTTCTTTTTAAACGATTTGTTGTTTTCTATTCAGGTTTAATTTTTGTTTTGAGTTTCTTGTGCTATTTCAGGTATTAGGTTTCTCTTAATCCTTACCTGTAGGAATGGCAGAAGATCGAGCTTTAGCTGTGCGAGATGTTACTCTTCCCAGTCTAGAGGGAGTAGCCTAGAGCATTGTTAAGCCTGAAATTACTGGACACTTTGAGATTATGTCCGGCATGATACAACTGCTCCATGCGACTAGAAAATATGTTGGATTACTATATAAGGATCCACAAGAACATATCCAGAATTTCTTTGCGATTAGTGATACATACACACCAGTAGGCGTCTTAACTGATTATGTTCGATTGATACTCTTTCCTTTTTCATTGATCGGGGCAGCAAAAAAGTGGTTTAAGGCTAAAAAGTCTGGGTCTATCACTACTTGGGATACTTTAGCGATGAAATTTTTGGCTAAATTCTATCCATCTACCAAAACAGCTAGAATAAGGAGTGAGACTATGTCTTTTAGACAAAGAGATAGAGAATCCTTGTATTCAGCCTGGGAAAGATTCAAGTCATTGTTGAGAGATTGCCTGCACCACAACCAATCTAATGAGGTGTTGGCCCATACTTTTGTGAAAGGTTTGAATGCTCATATCAAGATCGTGGTGGATGCTGCTGCTGGAGGCCAAGTCTTGGCCTTGAATTTTAATGAGATTTATGAATTGCTGGATAAATTTTCTCAGAGCAATCCTGACTGGCAGGGTGATGGCGGAGCTCCAAGTCAAAAAGCTACTGGAGTAATTCAGTTGGATGCAGTTTAAGCGTTGAATGCAAAGATGGATGCGATAGCTAGCCAAATCAACAAGCTAACATTGCCACCAACTCAGCAACAAGTGCAACCAGTTAAACAAATGCAGTAGTTCTAAAGTTTTTGTGAGGTATGTGGACAAGATCATGCTACTAATGTTTGCCCCGCCAACCCGGAGCCGGTCTATTACATGGGGAACCAAAATAGGTCTCAGGCACAAAATCAGTTTGGTAACACTTATAATCCTAATGGGCGCGATCATCCAGATCTCTCTTGGGGTGGTAATCAAGCTAATCAGGGCGACATGAGAAATACAAATAATTACCAACCACCTCTGGTTCAACCACAGCAGGCGACCAGTTCAGTTGAAGATATGATAAAGCAGATATTGGCCGGTCAGCAGAGAATTATAGCTGATAATGTAGCCCATACAGATGCCATAAAAGATCTTGCCAATGCTCAAAAGAACCTGGAACGCCAAAGAGGGCAGTTGGTGAGCGCTCAAAGTGCTAGAAAACATGGAGCACCCCCTGGAGATACTGGATCGAACACAAATAAAAAGGGAGCTGAACAATGTCTCGCTATAGCTCTAATTAAGGGTGAAGACTTGATGGTCAAAACTGAGAAGTAGAATCAACTGGAAAACTCAACTGAATTGTTTGTAGATCTGACTTTGGACTGTTTCTCTTTTATTGATAACAACCCATAATTTGCTTTGTATTACTTGACTTCAATTACTTGTTTTTAATTACTGTTTTCTTTAGTTAGTAAAATCTACAATCATCGAAAAAGCTCCTTGAGTAGTTTTTAGGAAATTATTTGCTAGGATTTTGTCTGAACAACAGTCCTCGTGGGAATGATACTCAACTTATCACTTTATTACTTGTCGACCACGTATACTTGCGTGTGCGTTTGGGAGCAACAAGTTTTTGGTGTTGTTGCCGTGTGCGTTGTAGTTTTGGGAGCACGCGCAGTTACATATTTTGTAGGTTTTGGCTATGCCGAGCTTAAGTGTTGGGTGTCGCCCACCCAATTCCTGATCATGACGACATGATGGGGGAAGTCTGAGTACCCCGTGCTCTACAGACACTGGGTGGATTCGTGATGGAGATGGTGCCACTGCTCGGCCCAAAGGCCTTCAGGGAAGTTCCTTTACCTCTTGTACTTTATTTTTATCGCACTGAGGACATTGCTTAGTTTTAAGGGTGGGGTGGGGGACATCCCAAGTTTTTGAGGTTATGGATGATTGTACCATTAGGAATTTAATTTTAGCAATTTTTATTTTTGTCACTTGACTTTATTTTTATTTATTTCTTTCTTCAATATATAAAAAATGAAAAAAAATTAGAAACCTAATGAAAAATTCAAAAAATATCTTCTTTTTAGTTTTAGTTAGTGGTACATGTCATCCACCCCGTGGTTTTTCTTATGGCCTCGGTTCTTTTCCATGGGTAGACCTTTGAACAAGGTAACTTTTATTTTTAGGAATAGTATAGTATTAGTTAGTAGAGTCTTTTTAGGAAAATGGTAGAATGCTAGGTGCCTTTGGTTTGTTTGATACCGGTGAATTTGGACTTGAGCATATGCTATTTGTGAATCCCTTTTTGGTCTTAAAATTGTGACGTATGCCTAGAAAAATTTGAATGACCTTCTTGAGACGCTTAGGTTCAACTACTTAACTCTTTTGTGAACTATTGTGCCTTAGTGCTTAAATTTCAAGAGTTGCACGTTATTTGCTTAAATCGAGAGTTGGAATGAAATCGTCTTGAGTGAACTATGTGCCATGTGTGATGTGAGGTATCCTTTCTTATGTTCCGTGCTTGCATATTGATGGCTAGAACTTGCCCTGTGTGTGTTCAAAACGAAATCCTAGGTTTGCTCTAGTTTGGAGATAATACAGGCGTTTCTTTGATAAGCCCTTTTAGCCTTGATTAGCCTACCCTTTAATATTATCCTTATTAAGCCCTTTTGAGCCTATTGACCTTTTTGTTGGTACCCATATTTCAAGCTTATCCCTTTTGTTCTTAATTATTTTCTTTTTGAACCTGTACTCCTTAGAGCACTTTAATTGAAATATTTGATGTCTATGGAGTTGTGGTTGGAGAAATTGGATGGCTTTTGAGTGGAACCAATGAAGGAAGGATATGGTGCTTTTTGAGAAAAAGTACATTGACAGGGTTGAGAAAAATATTGAAAAAAAAGAAAAAAAAAGAAAACAAAAGAAAGAAAATAAAAATCTCAATCCATGCTAGTGTTGTGCAAAAAGTAAAGTGCAAATTTCTTAAAATTGAAGGGGAAATCCTTGTGTAATGTTTGGGTTGTTGCTTGGTTGGTCTTGAGAAGCAGTGTGAAAAAATTGAAAGTGATGTATTAAAGCGCTTAGGGAGGTAGTTGCTATTTTATCCATATTTATCCTACCTGTCCTTTAGCCTACATTGCAACCCTTAAAGTCCTAGTTAATCCCGATTGGAGTGAGCTTACATTAGTGGAGTCCTACACTATGGGCAAACCTATGGTACGTCGTGTGTGGTACGTGAACTTCTTTTTGAGAGCGAATAAATTCTTCGGATATTATGTCCCTCATTTATTCTTGAAATATATTCTTTGTGTGATATTTGGGACGCTCTCTTGATTATTTTGGTGAGGGCACGTGGTTCGCGCGAGATAGGTGAAGTTATTGACTTCTTGGTTGAGTGAATTGTGTGATTTTGTGAAAGCTTGGTTTTGTTGAGTCGATTTTTGAGATTGAGATGTCTTGAGTTGGTTATTCTAGTGTTTTAAAATTTGGTGAATTTTTGGCATGTTGTGGGTCACATGGTATGTATTTATGCTCTTGTTTAATGGTCGGTATCAACCATAACCATAGGTAGACCTGTTCTATCAAGTGTTGGCATTTAGTTGGGGAGTTGTTTTTGCTGATTGCTCAAGGGTGAGCAAAGGTCTAAGTGTGGAGTGGTGATGTTTTGCAGTATTTGCCTATTTTTCCTTAATATTTCCTCATATTTTGATATGTTATTCGGCAATTGCACGGAATAATTGCGATTTTTGCGCTCACTTATTGTGTTTGTGATTTAGGAATGGTTTGGATGAATACGAGCGCAAATGGAGTGAAGATGGATATAATCGTCTGTCACAGCTTCAGACTTTGGAATGCTATGAGCCATGCGACGCCTTCAGTATAGCGCGCGACATCCAGATGCTATGAGTCATGCGACGCTTGCCCTATAGCTTGAAGTTCAGCGACCGCAACTTTTCCAACTTAGTTTAGGCTTTGGTTTAACTTATGATAGGACTTTGTAAATACTATAAAGGCATTATTATTTCGTTATTTCGAGGGAGAGGTGAGATTTTTGAGCAATTATTGAGTTCTTAACACATTGAACCTAGGATTTAATTCCTTGACTTAATCTACTACAATCTTTCATATTTCTTCCATGAATTCTTGTGTTGTTATTATGAATATGCGTAGCTAAACATATCGTTCTAGGGTTAGGGCAAATACATGAAGGTTGATGTTTGAAAGTTGATTTCTACCTATTAATTTATAATTATGGATTGTTTATTCTTTTTTGAGACTAATTGTTTGGTTATTGAGGCCTGATAATTGAACATTATCTACGGTTTACAAGTTGAACTCGACAGAGGGAATTATGAGCACAAATAAGAAAGAATAGGGCTTGATTATTAACCCGGGCATCAGGGAATCTATTTGCGGGTAGGATAAACATATACTTATTCGCCTTGCTTAACTAAATACAGAGTTCTTTAATGCATTCATGTGATTTAATTCCATAGAAATATATGTGTTAGAGTAGCTTGCATATCGTTAAAAATCGAAAGGTTTTCACGAATATAATTAACCTGTTAGTTAGCAATCTAGGAAATCAAGAAGCAGAACCAACTGGAAAACTCAACTGGATTGTTCGTAGCTCTGACTCTGGATCGTTTCTCTTTTATTGATAACAACCCATAATTTGCTCTCTATTACTTTACTTCAATTACTTGTTTTTAATTATTTTTTTTCTTTAGTTAATAAAATCTTCAATCATCGAAAAAGATCCCTGAATAGTTTTAAAAAAATTCTTTGCTGGGATTCAGTCTGAACAACAGTTCTCGTGGGAAAGATACTCAGCTTATCACTTTATTACTTGTCGACCACGTATACTTGCACGTGCATGTGGGAGAAACAAATTTTTGGCGCCGTTGTCGGGAATTTTACCCTACAAACAATACGTGCATTTCATTAGATTTTACCCTTTATTTTTTGTGTGCTCTACTTGTTTTTATTGATAAAAATGGTGGTTGTGCTTAGTTACACATTATAATGTGTAGGAATGAAGTTTGGTTGGAAACAAATGATTTAGAGGTTTATGTAATTGAAACAGGACTTTAAAGTCATAGTAAATGCACCAGAACTTGAACAAATCAAGTTTGGAGTTTGAAAATCGACTTCGGAAAGAGAACAAAAAAAAAAAAAGGCAACGACACGTATAAGCCTATCACACCTCCCACTAAGTTGCGTGACGCGAGGTGGCAAAGTAAATTTTTCACGTTCCATTTATTGCAAGAACTATATATTATTTTGCTTTAGTGCGTCATGCTAGGCCTGTTATCCCTAGATGCAGTAAACCATTTTCAGTCCAGTCTTGCGACTATGACTCCTTTTGGTATTCTTTGTCCTGCAGTTATATTTAGTAATTATACAAGCGTCTATCCAAAGAAATCTGTTAACCTGGAAAAGGCTAGAAACATAGATAAGTCCAAGCTCGGATGATCCTTGAAGCCAATCCACATTGCAAGAGATTTTTCTCTACATTTCTCGTAGGGTCCTGTTTTATCTTATGTTATCATTTCCTTAATTTAAGCATGAGTAGCTAAATTTTATTTCAAGGTATTGGATGTAATCAATTATTGGTTGAATATTTCGGCAATTTTTATATGATACAAATGAGCTAAAGGCTGAAGTACCTGTTGGAGAAGCATAGTGAGTTACAACAACAGATTCAAAGGCATGGTGAAACCATTTGATACTTGGAGGCTCAACTGCGTCAACTAATGAGAGCTTGTAACTATCTCGAAGATGTGCTAATTGAGAGGTTAGAAGATTGTATTGGTCGATTTCTGTTCGATCACGTAAAAGGCGTGTTCGATTGTGTGGCAAAGCTATAATTGATTCCAAAGACGTATCTGGATGAGATCGACATGAAGCGGTTTCGATTAATGATGTGAACGATAATGTTGTGTTGAGATCGGAACGTTTCGAAGACAGCTGTTCTAGCAGATAACTTTGGCTGATCTTATCCCACTTTTATCAGAACAAATCCAGCGCATTTCATGGGACATGGGCAACTGCTGAAGAGACGTGGGGAAGTGGAGTTCTCCTAGGATTGGGAACTCCACGCCTTAACTGATCTAGAAATAGGTCCTCTTTTTCCCCTTTTGTACCTTACGTTCATCAGAACAAAACACACTCTTGTATTCATCAGCTATATTACTACCCACTATATCATTGTTTTTATAAAAGTCTCTTATTGTCATTGCAAGTGCAACCATTGTATTAAACATCGATCGTGACTTGGTTCAAACTTGGATGAAGATTCATATCTTTCATCAAAGCACCAACCTCCGATTCTTCAATACAATAAGCTTTACTGCTTTATTCATTGATTTATTATTGATTACTTCGTTGTTTGCGTGTTATTTCCATTGTTTGATACATTAATTCATTGTTGTCGATTTCATTAATCTGTTATCATTGCATTGGTCGTATAACTAATTCATTGTTCAATCTGCTTATTAATATCGATCGCATCAAATACATCGTCATTATTGCATTCCGATCATAGTGCTAATTTGATAAAGTATATTTTATCAATCGCATTTCTATCATTCTATCCAAATTTGTCATCGAGTTTAGTCAAACCGCCTATTCAGCATTGAACGAAACTAGCGTTTAGATCATCTTCGGTGAAGTAACGATTGTGCATATTGTCCATAACTTATCCGAAACTAAGCTAGGATTAATCATTTTAAATTGTTAATCCATTGTTTGTCTTCGTTCATTTGATTACATTTGCTTTCGAATTGAGCTGGTCATATTACACCATCGGATTTGTCGTTTTATTCCTTCAAAATTAATACTTGCACTGTGTTCGGATTAAGGCCCTGAGAATCGATTATTTGTCAATGTAAATAGCCCATCAATCGATCAAATTGAGATATAAACGGTCGCCTTAGAATCAACTAAATACAAATTTAATTGTGAAACCTGAAATATATTTTTAGGAAATACAATTTGGCGCCCACCGTGGGGTCTAGGCAATCGATTTGTTCCGAAATTTGAATCGTTTGATACTACTTACGTTTGCTTTTTTGTCTTGTAATGGCAGATGAGCGTAATATCGATGCTACCACTGCTCTGAATGGTCAACAATAACTCAATCCCAATGACGGGGTTCATGTTTCGACCAACGCTGAAGCGGTCGATGAGTCTACCAATCACGAGCAGGATCCGATTCAGGACGACATTCCTACTGGTTCACAATTGAACGCGCCTCAAGGACAGCGACCCGGTAAGGAACCCGCAGTCGAAACTGAGTCGATAGATACGAATATGGCGTTGATGGCGTATTTGAAAAGGCATGATGCTCAGTTTGAAATGATACAAGAACAGTTGAAGATCCTGTCTAGCTCTATCGGAATCAGAGTGCCCACCTCCCCGATCACACCACCCGCAAGCATTCCGACTTTGGTTCCTCAGGGCACCGTAACAGGGGGACTTGCAGCGGGGGTCGGATTTGGAGGATCGGGTACGGCCACCGTGGCTATGGGAGCTCCGGCCTCCGTTACGACAGAAGTAAGGATGTTAGCTACGATGCAAACTTTGTTGAATGATACAGTAGATAAAAAGTTCAATGAGGTTAAGTCATTTATGGAGAAGTTGCCAGGCATTCCGAAGTTAACAGACGACGTCGCTAAGAAATCGATCTCAAAGCGTCCGATTCCACCAAGTGCAGCTCCATTACCTATTCCCAAGACTTTCAAATTGCCTGAAAGCTTGAGATACGATGGAACTATGGACCCGAGGGATCACATCGATATGTTTTTTGTTGCAGTTCAGTCAAATGACTTGACTTCAGATGAGATCAACTCGGTCAGCTTGAAAAAATTATGCGAAACGCTGAAAGGGGCAGCGTTAAAATGGTATTTGTAGCTACCTGAAAACGACATCTCAGATTTTGACGACATGGCGGCTAAGTTCATTCGAGCACACACTGGAGCCAAAAAGATAGAGCCAAGAGTGGAGGATATCTTGAACGTTAAGCAGTGACCCAGTGAGACTATCAAACAATTTGTGAAATGATTTAATGATGAAAAGATTCACATCCCAAACCTCGAGGAGAGATGGGCTTGTTTGACTTTTGCTAATAACTTGCGCACTGATTCGACGGAAGCGTGTGCGAAGTTGAAAGATCGTCTCAGGGAACTTAACGCATGGACCTTCGATGATTTACATCGTGAGTGTGAGCCAAAGATTAGGGCTGAGGAAGAGGAATTGCAGCTAGCCCGATATAATCATCAGTATGATCGACCACCACCGTGGAGAATTGAGAGCGACAGGCGAAACTACTTGGATCAACGGTGGGAACCCTACGGTTTCCCTCGAATGGGGAGCACCAACCACGAAGCTGGTGGCTCAAAGAATCAATCGAAGAGGGGGCAGTCGAACGCATCTTCGGCTCCAAAAGATCGACCGCTGCCTCCAAAAGTGACATAATACAATTTTTGCATATTGACACCGAATCTAGTGAATCACTTGAAAAAGATGGGTGATAAGATCGTGAAGTTTCCAGGTCGCATAGAAACAAATCCAAACACGAGGGATGAAAACTTATGGTATGCATTTCATCATCACTTCGGCCATACGACGGAAGAATGTAAGGCGCTGTGATACGAAGTGGCCAGCTTGTTGCAAAAATGGCACTTGGTGGAATTTTTGACTGAAAGGGGGCGAAACAATTTTAATAAGAAAAAGGATGAAGAACTACCAAAACCCCATGCTCCTAGGAAAACGGTGAACGTTATCACTGGAGGAGATGACTTTCGTGGAGTAACTTACACTACAAAGAAGTATGCAAAGGTCTCGTTCACACGAGACAAACGGACACGGGATGATATGAACGATGAGATTGTGTTCGGGAATTTCTACTTCGATGAAAGGATTCATCCCCATCATGATACACTGGTGGTAACGATGAGGATCGATGATGCCGACGTAAAGAGGATGTTAATCGATGCCGGCAACTCGGTTAACATAATACATTCCAGAGTAGTTGAAAAGTTACAGTTGAACGATAAGATCGTGCCTCATTCAACAGTGTTATCGGGTTTCAATAATTCGAGCGAAGTGACCGTTGGGGAAATTACAACTAAGACACACGCGGAAGGCGTTGAAAGTGACACATCGTTCCAAGTAATGAAAAGCAAAATGGCATACAACGTGATACTAGGTCTACCATGGATCCACGCTATGGGAGCGGTCCCATCGACTCTACATCAAGTTGTGAAATTTCCCACTCCATGGGGAATTCGTGAAGAGGTGAACAACAGGCTTCTCAAAAATGCTACTCGGTGGCTGTTAAGGATGGCGTTCGAAAATAGCAATCACAGTTAGCGGAATCCGTGGTTGAAGTCTTCACTACGACTCCGTCATGTGCTCAACGAGTACAGTTAGCGGGGCCTGTAGTCGAAGACGAATTCGCACCGATTTCGTCATGTGTTAGAGAACCATACAAAGAAAAAGCTGAAGATTTTACGATAGAAGAATTGGAAGAAGTAATGTTATTTGGTGATAAACCAGGTCGGAAAATATATGTCGGAGCAGAAATTGGATCCCGAAGTAAGAGCAAAAATCATATCTTTTCTCAAGGATAACTCTTATTGTTTTGCTTGGTCCCATGCGGATATGATAGGGATCGATCCCAAGGTTTCCACACACAAATTAAATGTCGATCCAAGGCATCGGCCGGTAAAGCAAAAGAAATGGCCGAATGGAGGATTCCGAAGGAAAGTAATCAACGATGAAGTGGAAAAATTGTTGACGAATGGGTTCATTAAAGAGGTTAGGTATCCACAGTGGCTTGCAAATACTGTTGTGGTGCCGAAGAAAAATGTGAAGTGGAGAGTATGCGTCGATTATACAGACCTTAACAAAGCTTGCCCAAAAGGTTCGTTCCCACTGCCTCACTTCGACAGATTGATTGATTCGATGGCAGGACACGAAATGTTGAGTTTTTTGGACGCCTATTCAGGCTATAATCAAATTTTGATGGATCCAACAGATCGGGAAAAAAATTCGTTCATCACAGATACGGGGACTTATTGTTACAAAGTCATGCCCTTCGGTCTCAAGAATGCTGGAGCTACTTATCAACGTTTGATCGGAAAAATGATGGAGGTGTATATTGATGATATGTTGGTTAAATCTTTAGAAAGGAAAGATCATTTGAGTCATTTGGAAGAAACTCTTACTATATTAAGACGCTTCAACATGAGATTGAACCCGGAGAAATGCGCGTTCGTGGTCGGATCTGGCAAGTTCTTGGGATTCATCGTATCGCAAAGAGGAATCGAGGCCAATCCGGACAAAATCAAGGCGATCGAAATTTTCGAAGATCTGACAAAGGTGAAAGAGGTTCAGCAACTGACCGGCCGAGTAGCCTATCTCAATAGGTTCATCTCGAGGTCATCTGAACGATGTCACAAGTTCTTTTCGGTGCTGAGGAAAAACAAAAGCTTTAAGTGGACACCAGAATGCAAAAAGGCTCTCAAAGAATTGAAGCAGTATTTGTCCAACCCTCCACTTCTATCAAAACCAATCGAAGGAGAAATGTTGCGGGTCTACTTGGCTGTTTCCGAAGTGGCTGTAAGCGTTGTCCTCGTTCGTGAGGACGGAGGTAACCAATTTCCTATCTATTATGTTAGTAAAAAATTATTAGATGCAGAAACAAGGTATCCACATCTAGAAAAACTGGCACTTGCACTAGTCACTGCTGAACGAAAATTAAGATCGTATTTCTAATGTCATTCAATATCTGTTGTAACTACTTTCCCATTACGAAATATCTTACATCGACCAGATCTTTCCGGTCGATTAATGAAATGGGCGGTCGAGCTGAGTGAGTACGATATCACTTACCAGCCTCGCACCGCCTTCAAATCTCAAGTTTTAGCTGATTTTGTAGCAGACTTTAGCGCTAACATCTTCCCGGAAGCAAAGAAGGAAGAGTTGATGATGAGAGATCCAGATCCCGGAGTCTGGGTGATGTACACTGATGGAGCTTCAAACGTAAAAGGAACCGGTCTCGGAATATTATTGATAGCACCTACCGGTGAAAAGCTCTGGTATGCAATCAAGTTACATGTAAAAACTAACAACGAGGCCGAATATGAGGCCCTCGCTGCAGGTTTGAAGATTGCAAGAGACTTGAAAATCGAACGGCTAGACATTAAAAGAGATTCTCAGTTAGTGGTAAACCAGATCCAAGGGGATTTTTGTGTTTGAGATTCGAGGATGCAACAGCTGCTCGAAAAGGTGCAAAATCTTCTAACTTCTTTTCAAGAATGGAAGATAGCTCAAATCCCGAGGGAAGATAACATCGAAGAAGACGCCCTGGCCAACCTCGGTTCTGCAGCAGCCATCGATGTAAAACTCGACGAAATAGTGGTTCATTTGTTCGAATCCCCACTTTGTCGAAGCATCAAAGAGGTAAACAACGTTAATCATACTTGGGATTGGAGAAACAAATATTTGTCCTATCTGCAGGCAGACACCCTTCCCGATGACAAAAAATCTGCCCGATCACTTGAAGCTAAAGCGGCCAGATATTGCCTCGTAGACAACCAACTCTACATAGGAATGTTCGGTGGCCCTTTAGCGAAGTGCATTGGACCAGATGGAACGAGTTACGTGTGGAAAAAAGTTCACGAAGACGAATGCGGCAATCACTCCGGCAGCAAGTCGTCGGTTCGAAAGATAATCAGAGCCGGATACTATTGGCCAACCATCGTAGATGATGCCAGGGATTTCGTTCGTAAGTGTGACAAGTGTCAACGATTTGGCAACCTCATACATCAACAAGCAGAGCCCCTTCATCCGGTCACGTCACCATGGTCGTTCATGAAATGGGGAATGGATTTGGTCGGGCCGCTTCCAACAGCGCCCGGTGGAGTAAAATTTATTTTAATTCTAACGGATTATTTTTCTAAGTGGGTAAAAGCAATTGCTTTGGCTAATATTCGTGAACAGGAAGTTATCAAATTCATTCACCAAAATATCATCTGCCGTTTTGGGATCCCAAAAGAGATCACGTGCGACAACGGTAAACAGTTCGTGGGGAGACGAATCACAGCTTTTTTCGAAAAGTGGGGTATCAAGCGGATTGCATCAACACCTTACCACCCCAGTTCAAAAGGACAAGCTGAGTCTTCCAATAAGACAATAATTGAGTATTTGAATAAAATGATGGATGAATCAAAGGGTAATTGGCCTAACGAACTCCCTGGAGCGCTGTGGGCTCATTGAACAACGGTGAAACACAGCACCGGAGAAACTCCGTTCTCACTTGTCTATGGAGCAGAAGCATTGATTACAATGGAAGTGGGGGAACCCAGTCTTCGGTTCGCTCTCTCCACCGACAAATCGAACAAAGAAGCTATGTTGATAGATTTAGACTTGGTCGAGGCAAAAAGAGATATGGCATTTGTTTGGATACAAGCACAGAAACAAAGGGCAGAAAACTACCTCAACGAAAAAATCAGGTATCGATCTTTTAATATAGATGATTATGTGCTGAGGATCAAAAGACCGAAGAAACATGAACCAAACGAAGGCAAATTGGGAGAAAATTGGGAAGGATCCTATCGGGTCAAGGCAGTAATCGGAAAAGGTTCATACCAACTCGAAACAATGGATTCCAAGCTAGTTGACTTCAATTGGAATATTACACAATTGAAGAAATATTACTTTTAAGTTCAACGGTATCATTAAATTTCATTTTCTTTTATAATTTTCATTTCCCCTCCATCGGGAGCAATTGTTTAATCGATTATTTGATACTAACATTTTTAGATGATAGGCATAGTTGGAATCGAATGATGACAAACATCACCCACGAACGCTTGAGCTCGAAATGCTCCAATCGGGGTCGATAAGTTTGACGAACATTCTAACGTGGTCTTCATCTATAACGATTCTTTCGGTGTTTGTCTTTCGATGATCTCGTTTCAGGTGTCAAAAATTGAGGGCCAGTGTTCGACTGCTCATACTTCACACCCAAACACTGGGGGGGATGGAGTTAATTGGATGGTCACACATTCGAATACTGAGGATTGCCCAGGAATCGGGGACTTCCCATCGAAGATAGACACGAAGTCGATTGAAGGCAATACTGAGGACTCGTTTAAAATTCGACAAAGGCTCAAGACCCCAACGCTTACTCGAACTGGGGACTCGTTCGTACTTTGAATCGAACTAGAGGTCCGTTCAAGTCTGTCGAAAGCTTCAAACCCTAACTCCTTTACTCAAAATTGGGGGTTATTCGTTTAGATGAGTCATGTAATATGTAAACAATCCATTAGCGATCAAGAAATCTCTCAGTGCCTTTAAACGGCCACATCATATAACTGATCGAATCAACCGATCTTAAAATGTATCAAGCGCCTGATAACAACCAACATTTCAATGATATACAACACTTAGTCATTATACGACTGTTACACTTATTAACTCGTGTTATCGGTCTATGCATTGATGAATTTTACCATTCACTTAGTCATTTTACGTCCTCTACACTTGTCAATTCTTATTTTTTGTCTCTACGTTGGTGAAACTTACAATTCCAATTTTTCGCAAGTGTTCAAAACAAATTCCCTTTTCGGACATAAAAGCGTTCGAAGAGTGCATTACGTGAAAGTGAGATGTCATTCTTTACTACGCACTAAACATTGGGCCCCAATCACATTTTTCCGACTACTGTCGCTCAAACGTTAAAACTTCCGAACGATTAAATTAAAATATCTTCGGAAAACAACACAGCGATAAGAAGAGTCAAAGACAATTCATTCATTAAAGAAAAGTATTTACATATTTGGTCAAACGACCTCATTACATCAAAAACCAAAAAGATTAAACCACTAGTCGAAAACAGCTTCAAGCTACAGCTCATTCATCATCCCCATCGGAACCTTCATCGAAGGAGCTTGCTAGGAGACCAAGATCTTCACGAGCCAACCTCACAATGGCAATGGCATCATTCAATCCGGTAGGAATGTCAATACTCCGATCCAACATCTCTCTAAGGACATCACGTCTCGGGTTAGCTAGGATCAAATCCTTCTTCTTCTCAAACTCTTCCTTGAGATCGCGCCTTAAGATGGCAAATTATTTTTGAAACAATAGGTTCCTCTCCGATAGACTGTCAGTCTGAACCTTTAAGTCTTCGTTGCCCTTACGAAGGGCATCCAGCTCCTCGAACATGTCAGCCAACTCCCGGTTTTTGCTCTGCAAAGCAGAGTTGAGTTCGGCCATTTTCAAATTCGAATTGGCTTCGTGTTCGCTTAGTTGCTCATTTAAAGCTCGAATCTGAGACTCCAACTCCGACTGACGGAGGGCATGCTCCTTCGTGCTCTTGTCAAAGTTGGCCAGAAGTTCAGCATGCTTGGCCTCCACAGCTTTTAATTTTCGGTGCAGCTCCTCTCCCGCCGAAGTAAGATAAACGATTTGCTCGTTTAAAACTTTGGCCCCATCCTGAAGTTGGCGGATCCGATCGGCTGTCTCGATCGCCATTATACAATTCTGAAAACAAGTCACAATTGAAATTCAAAAGGAAGAAAGAAAATAAGTAAGTTTGTGCAAACTGAAGGAAGAAAATAAAATTTTTTACCCTGAAGGCGCCGAAGGAAATCTGTGAAGGTAAGCTCAGATCTTCGTGCGTGTTCAGGCGAGCCTGCTCCATCTGGCCAATAACATCGAACAGATAATCCTCGAGCTGCTTCGGGCACCTGAGCAAATCGGCATCGCGCGGCACTGTTATCGTTAGCTATCTGTCGCCCAATGTTTCTGACTCGCCTCAAGCAGCAAAGGCAGCAGACTCTTCACCACGAGCAAGAGGTACGATCAGGTCAGCGTGATCCGCACCGAAGAATGACGAACCCATTTCTTCATCATACTTGGACTTCGTCGTCGCCATCGACCGATTCAAAGCTGGAATTTTCCTTTCGTTGGATCCCTCTCTTCAAGATCCTGATCAAAAGCTTCGATCATCGCCTCTCGAGCCGCAGGCAAGATGCCCAAAGAGACGATGGCACCTTCTCTACTGGGCAAACCTCCTGAGCCCGAATTGACTTCTTCGGCTACAGGAGAGAGATGAAAATCATCAACTGAAAGATCTCCTTGTTCAGCCGCTTTGAGTTGAATGGCTGTCTCTTGGAGTCTTTCCCTCACGGGTTTTTTGGGACGCCTCACCAATCGGTCAGATCCCGATTCGTCCCTATCCTCTTATTCCTCGACATCGATAACCGAGGTCATTCTTTCGGCGGCTTTCGCCGCTGAAAGTGCTGAGCTTGTCCCAGAAATCACATCCTCAATGGTTTGGGGCGTAGCCGATGAGCTACCCCTTGCCCTTTTTCCACTACCTTGGGCAAATACCTACTCTTCAACTCCTAGAAGGATTTCTTCTTCGGAGGAGGAGGAGGGGCGTCATCGACCTTTTCATCGCCTTCGACCTCAATTTCCTCATCGCTGGGCTCGCCTCCGGCACTTGTGATGCCTACAAAAATTTAAAAATTAGCGAAGGAACTATATAGGTTCGATGCGAGTTCAAGAAGAAAACTCACCATGATTTTTGGCTTTAAGGGTTTTCAGAGCTGCGATCGGTTGCTAAGCCCTCTGGTCGTTGGTCGTCTTATCTAGTACTCTGATCAGCCACGACACAATGTCAGCAACTTGATCGAACAAAACTTTGTCGGCTGAAAATGGGAAGGTAAAATTTTTTAGACTGAAACTACAAGTTCATTCAAAATGGAAAGAAACGTACAAAATACTTACGAGCTCGGTTCCATATGCTCGGAAGCAGCTCCTTTTCGGGGTCGGTTAACTGCTCCGTAGGAATGAAGACAAAATGTTGGTCCCACCCCAGAAGATCATCATCGTTATCAGAGATCAGGGCCCGTTGACCTCGTTTGGCCAAGTTAATCAACCCTCCTTTGTAAACCCGAGGGGAATAAATGTTGAGAATATGGCGAAGTGTCAACTCCACTTCCGTTTTCTCCGCAATCCATCTCATGATTACTATCGTTCTTCATATCGCTGGAGAAAGCTGCCCAAGGCAAACGTTGTACATCCTACAAAACTCCTCAATCACGTTGTCGACCGAGAGGGTGAAACCGATGGTAAAAAGGTAGGTCAGCACCACCGAATGTTCCTCGATGTGAGTAGCCAAAGTCGATTTCCTTGGTGGACACATCACATCTACTGCGCCAACCTTCCACCCACAATCTTCCCGAACTCGTGATATCGATTCGGGCGTAATTGCGCAGTATACAAGGTCGATCGGAATATTCTTATTTTTATTCTTCTCCGTTTCATTTTGAACGCTAACCTTGCAGTCGTTCTCGTAAGTGAACCTCTTCGGAAGAATTTCTGTGTACAATTTCTTGGGACCTAAGTCCTTTACCTTTCTTTCTTTCCGCTTTTTGCCCTTCTTATCTAATGAAGAGCCGGCGGCGGTGGAAATTTGCCGGAAATTGAAACAGGAATTGTAACCTCCCGGTACCACGCCAGACTGCGGCGGGGCTGTGGCAGTAACAACGGTAGAAGTAGAAACTTCAGCATCAACTATGTTCTGAGAAGATGAAGACATTGTCAAGCACAAATTCAACGGTTTGAACAGTTAATTTGAAGACTTGAAGCAGAAACTGATGAAAATCAACGAAAAACTTTGAGATTTTCTTGAAGAAGCTGGAGAATTTTAAGAGTTTTGGAAGTTTTAATGTTTTTAAAATGATTTTTGAAGCTGATATTTATAGAGCAAGAGCCATCATTACCTCAGAAACCGATGAAAACTGCTACCCGCACGATTTCTGACACGTGCGGCGATGGACAGTTGAAATGACAGCCTGACGTTTCAAAATAAAGGGACACGAACGTTCCACGTATTTTCCCGCTTAAAATTTCAAGCCACTTGCCAAATTTTACGGACACACGACTTGGCAAGTGGGGGGACTATCTGTATTGGTCGATTTCTGTTCGATCACGTAGAGGGCGTGTTCCATTGTGTGGGAAAGCTATAATTGATTCCAAAGACGTATCTGGATGAGATCGACATGAAGCGGTTTCGATTAATGATGTGATCGATTAGGTTGTATTGAGATCGGAACGTTTCGAAGACAGCTGTTCTAGCAGATAACTTTAGCTGATCTTATCCCACTTTATCGGAACAAATCCAGCGCATTTCATGGGACATGGGCAACTGCTGAAGAAACGTGGGGAAGTGGAGTTCTCCTAGGGTTGGGAACTCCACGCCTTAACTGATCTATAAATAGGTCCTCTTTTTCCCCTTTTGTACCTTACGTTCATCAGAACAAAACACACTCTTGTATTCATCAGCTATATTACTACCCTCTATATCATTATTTTTATAAAAGTCTCTTATTGTCATTGCAAGTGCAACCATTGTATTAAACATCGATCGTGGCTTGGTTCAAACTTGGAGGAAGATTCATCTCTTTCATCAAAGCACCAGCCTCCGATTCTTCAATACAATAAGCTTTACTGCTTTATTCATTGATTTATTATTGATTACTTCGTTGTTTGCGTACTATTTCCATTATTTGATACATTAATTCATTGTTGTCGATTTCATTAATCTGTTATCATTGCATTGTTCATATAACTAATTCGTTGTTCAATCTGCTTATTAATATCGATCGCATCAAATACATCGTCATTATTGCATTCCGATCATAGTGCTAATTTGATAAAGTATATTTTATCAATCGCATTTCTATCATTCTATCCAAATTTGTCATCGAATTTAGTCAAACCACCTATTCAGCATTGAACGAAACTAGCGTTTAAATCATCTTCGGTGAAGTAACGATTGTGCATATTGTCCATAACTTGTCCGAAACTAAACTAGGATTAATCATCGTAAATTGTGAATCAGTTGTTTGTCTTCGTTCATTTGATTACATTTGCTTTCGAATTGAGCTCGTCATATTACGCCATCGGATTTAGCGCTTTATTCATTCGAAATTAATACTTGCACTGTATTCGGATTAAGGCCCTGAGAATCGATTATTTGTCAATGTAAATTGCCTATCAGTCGATCAAATTGAGATATAAACGGTCGCTTTAGACTCAACTAAACACAAATTTAATTGTGAAACCTGAAATATATTTTTAGGAAATATAAAGATAAACACCAATCACGTGACCTAAGAGTATTTGATGATGTAAATGTTGAGGAGGTGGTTCTAGAGTCAACAATGGACATCAAGGACACAAAGTACGTTGATTCTAGTTTATGTCATGATGAAGATATCGAAAATTAACAAAATGTGGAGTGCAAGCAAAATCGACATCACTTTAAACACTTTTGCATCTGTGCTAATGGGACGGAAGACGAACTTGGTCCTTATTAAGAAATCAGCTAGACCGAAATAACAAAAAAACTTTCCTCATTTGAAGGCCAAGACATGAAAAATGCGCTTGTTGTTGTGTAGCCCATTTAGGCTTTTACCACCCCTTAAGAACATTGTTGTAAATTTGAGTCAAATTTGGTGATCCAGTTCCTTAGCTCAATGTAGAGACAAAAGTGTTGATGCTGGATTGCATCATGCTGAGACGTTAATTAGATAAGACGTTCCTTAGGAGGCACTCCAAGAAGTTGTATATAGTTTTCTAGGAAAAAAAAAAGAAGATCAAAAAATATGTAGACATTCAGAAAATAAAGAAACTACAAAAAGAGATTATCGTCCTACGACGTTAAAGCAAGCACTCGTTTGGAGGCAACCTGATTTTTCTTACTTTATTTGACTTTTGTTTGTCATTTGTTAGAAGGATGTTATCTGGTAATTCTCTTTGTTTTGCAGGTTTCTTCGTTGGAGCTATATATGTTTCAGATTTTACGCATTTTAATTTGCTAAGTTGAAGAGTTTTGGTTTCTTGTTGAGATCTTACAACATGTCCCATAAACCCAGTATCAATGTTTAGTTGAGTTGTTCCAATGTAGATAGAATAAGTACTTCATATAATTGACATGAAATAAGGAATTTCTATAGTTATGCTATTTTTTAAGCAGTTCGTTAAAATATTACTCCATGACCCTATATGTTTTTCGAGAGTCAATTTAACTAATCTTTGAAGTTAAATTGGTTTAGACTAAATTCTTATTTTAAAATTAAAATTTAGATATTAAATAAATGTATGAAAAGTATTACTCTATTTAAATTGCAACTCTTCTCATATCAATATAAAAAAAATAAATTTAAAAGTGTTGATCAAAGTACATGCAATTTAATTCTCCAAAAGCCAAAATGATCATTCCAATGGAAAAAAAGAGTGATTATTACCTTGAGCAAGCACTTGGTTTAGAATGGATTGCGGAAAAAAAAAAAAGGATTCACTTGATGGGATTGTTAAGCCGCCAAAATAATATTTTCCTTTCTAATTGCATATTTCACATAATGTTCTGGTCCAAAATGTCGCATAGTTTAGAAGTAAATAAATTGAAAAGTTTGTCTGTTTTATCAGATATTTTGAGTCTACTTAATTATGATTAGCTGGAACGAATTAATTTGGTATGCTCTAATTTCTATGAATCTTTTATAGGTTTCTTGAGTTCGTAAAGATTGTCAATACTCGCCTCTGAGTTTTGTTGCTTTGTAAGTTCTGTTCTTACGACAAAAGAAAAAAAAAAACATTGCGTTGGATAGTTTGGTAGCATGATAAGCAACATGCCACTAAGCGGAAACGTAGTACATCAGAAAGTTCTTCTCTTAGCTGATGATGCATGATGATAATTGAGGGGTGATTTAAAGAAATAGGATACTTTTCGGTGCCCTATAAGAGATTTGACATCTAAAAAGAAGTTCTTACGAAAATAGCCCATGTACGAACTTGCATGATCTTTCTATTAGCAATGATCTAAGGACCTGTTTGTCCATGCCAAATTTTTTCCTTTTTTTCAAAAATTTTTTGAAAAAGTGTTTGTCTATGAAATGCTGTGACTTTTTCAACTTTTTTTTAAAAACTGTTTTTGAAAAACCAAAAAGTGGTTTAAGTGCTTTTTCAAATTTTTCAAAAAATGCTACTATTTCTCTCACAAAATTTTACTTTTTTCCAAATGAAATGTATGTCCAAACAAAACTTCAACTTCCAAATACTATTTTTCAACTCAACTCCAAAAACTCTTTTCCAAATATTTTTTGGAATTTATGGCCAAACGGCCACTAACTATCGCCAGGAGCTTCCCTGTTGCGGTCGCCATCAACCTTTTTTGAAGGAAATTTTATTTGTTACTTTTCTTATGGCTATCCAAACTATAACAGTGGCACCAAATCTTCTTTTTTTTTCACAAAAACTTCATAATGGAGATGCAAGAGTAAACTGATATCCAAAACCTTAATGTTAAATGTTAAAGCTTTAACCAGGTTTCGTCTTTTTATTAGATGGGTTTATGTTTGTTTTTAATGTGTTCCATAAAATTAGCTGTAAAATATACTCCCTCTGTTCCAAAATGGTTGTCATAGTTTCCTTATTAGTCCGTTCAAAAAAGAATTGCACAATTCTAAATTTGGAAATATTTTTAAGTTGAAACTACTATTTTACCCTTAATGAAATGCTTTATAGTCACATATTTATGTATGGTTTATTTTGGACCACAAATTTCAAAAATCTTACCACATTTCTTAAATTCCGCTCCAAATCAAATTATGACAACCATTTTGGAACGGAGGGAGTATAATATAGAGTAACTTTTCTTTTAGAAATAAATGTAAATCAATCTCTTTCGACCCCACATGGATCACCACTGAGAGAATGAGAAACTCAAGAGTAGCATTGCTAATATGAGGCTAGATTCCTTACCCAAAATGCTATGGAAAGTAATACTCAAGTAACAATCCTTTGACGTGACAATCTAGTTATAGAAAATAACAATGTCGGTAATGAATCTCTTGACCGTAAAATGATGCAAAGGAAGTGGCTAGAATAGTTTATGAAGGCCCTGGCCCTACGGCCCACACCCCTAAAAAGATGGGTAGGGACACAATGTAGTGAACATTATAGAATTCACTTCACCTCTACGAAGGCAAAGTAAATAGATAATCAAGTATATAAATAAGTTGTGAAGGTTAGTTTTTCACCTAGTTTACAACTCCACCTTACACATAATAGGATCAATAATTAGGAGTACACGTTAATCACGATATTAACTATAATACTCAAAAGGAAATAATTAAATGGCTAGATCAGGTGTTGTTATACTTTTATTGGATAGGGAATGAGCATCACACACTCAATGCGTGCCAAAGAAAGATAATATGACTGTAGTCCACAATAAAAAGAATAATCAATCTCAACTAGAACCCAAATTAAAGCACTATGCCAGTAAAATACTCCACTTCCTAACACCCTTTGTGCTTATTGTATTGCTCCCTAGCATAAGCACATGATCGCACTAATAAAGTTCTCTTCTATCAACAAATACAAACAACTAGTATTAGAATTAGTGATATGTGCGATTAATATAAGAAAACTTTATCACTATAAATTCTACTCCCTCCTTCCCAAATTAGTTGACGCTTTAGCAAGATTCAGTTGTCCCAAATTAGTTGAGGCTTTAGGAATTCAAGATTATTTTTGTCAATTCTTTCCAACTATACCCTTAATTATTAATGATATTCTCAAAAAAGTATTTAAAAATTATATATTAAATAAGGATAACATAGTAAAATGTATACTCTATTTATTGATTTTCTTAATAGGCGTGCAATAACTGAAAGTGTCAACTAATTTTGGACGGATGGAGTATATTGTTTGTTATTAACTATAATAATCAAAAGGAAATAATTAAATGGCTAGATGCAGAAGTCGTCATACTTTATTGGATAGTGAATGAGTATTACCCGCTGAAATGCGTGCCACAAAATGGTGGTATGACTGTACTCCATGATGAAAAAAAGGAGAATCATTCTCAAGAACCCAAATGAAAGCACTACACCCGTAAAATACTCCATTTCGTAGCACCCTTTGTGCTTATTATATTGCTCCCTAGCATAACCACATGGTCACACTAATAAAGTTCTCTTCTATACACAAAAACAAACAATTCGTATTAGAATTCGTGATGTGCGATTAATATAAAAAAACTTAATCATTACAAATTCTATAGTGTTTGTTTGAGCACATTAGGTCATATTACTTTAACAAGATTACTGTCATATTGATGGCTAATCTAATATTACTGATATGCGAAACCATGACACGAATCTTGTATGAAGACTTTGCAATTGATGTATATATAGTGCTGTGACAAAGCTTTGGTAGCTGCTATACTTTGCGTTGATTAGAGACTAAGAATTGCTTCCGACGGTGTTCCAGTGATCAATTAAAATTCTTAAGGTTGTGAAGTGTTGAATATACTTCGCTATAATCTCTAACACTTATTCTCGCACTGCAATATAAATATTTACCAAGCCCAAAATTCGTCCTCGAAAAAATAAGCTGTAGCTGCAAATATATTCCGATTTTTAAGTTCGAAGTCGAACTCACAAGGAGAAAACGTCTAACTTTAGCTGCTCTAGTATCACTAAATCAATAATTTCAACAAGTTCCAATAGTAACAATATTAATTTAAGATTGTATTAAAAACTAAATTATCCAATTAAATAAAAGAGCACAAGTAAATTACTAGATAAGAGTTCAAGAGATCCTAGGATATAGACTTCTCCGAATATTCTATAATCTTGCCGCTTACTCCCTATTGATCATGATCTCTTTAATTACCGAAAACATCTTCCAATCAAGATATCCTAAGTTATTCTTCCTAAATAACCTAGGTGATTGTTCAAGCCCACTCACTAAGATCAAAATAAAACATCATTATTCCTAACCCCGCTTTTCAATCTTTGCAATTATCTTCCGACTTCTTGCTCAGAAGTATTGTTGTTCAACAACCACCTAACCTATATTCTTTTCCAAGCAACAAAAGGCAATAAGACACAATTAATTCATGACCATACAACTAACCACATGAAAAATATAGCTTGAACTAATAAAAACACACGGTTCGATTATAGAAAAAAAGATCAATATATTCATACAATATTTAGTTCCATCAATATTTTAGAATAGAAATTTAGTTACAAATATTTTTTATGAACACAAGAGCTAATGTTAAAGCAATCTCCATGATAATAGAAAATAAGAGAAGTTTTAGAAAAACTCTGCAAATCCTCAGTTAGGATGGACTCTGGCCTCTTCCAAGAACAAAAAAGCACCAACAATGGTGTTTATTGCTCTTCCAAGCCAAGATGGAGGCTGAAAATAGGTTAGGAAACCTTTGTATATCTCGTGTGAAACTCGTGGACAAGTTTGTCCCCTCCCCACTTTTTCGCGAGAATTTTTCTTGCATGGCTAGATCGTGGCCTTATTGTGTCTGGTCTGTGAGATTTGAAAATTCTGCTTTGGGCTTCATGGCTAAACTATAGCCTTACGATGACTGGTCTGTGACTTTTTTTTTATACTTCCTTTTACGGCTAATCCACGGCTTTGGCACGTAACTATGCAGCCCTCCTCGGTTGATTTTTTTATAAATTCACTTCATTTTGTTCCGAATCATCAACCTTTAATACATTTTCATACCACTCAATTATCACACATTCAAACACCCAATATGAGCACAAAATATTAATATCTATACTAAAACCATACACAAAAATATCAAAACGTTGAGGGAAGTGATACTATAAAATATATGTATTTTTGGCCTAACATCATATATCATGCAGCTTGTGGCTTGACAAATGGAATGTGTCCTTCAATTTACTTTTAGGTTTGTTCATACGTTAGTTAGCGATATTGGAGATATATGTCTATATTTCCTTGCATTTGCAGTACTTTACTTGTTCATTTTATGTTATTTATATGGTTTTTCACTGATTTTTCATAGTTATGCTTGTAGGGCTTGAACGAGTATTAACAGAGCGAAAATGGATAAAATCGAGCTAAGAGTTGATGGAATTAGCAAAATTTGAGATATATTGTTAGAAGACAAGGCTATGGTGCAAGCTGTATATCTGTCACAACTTCAGGCTATGAAAGGTTGTCTCTCAAGCGACACCTTCAACACAACCTTCACCATCAAGGGCTGTTTGGCATGCGATGCCTTCAGAACACCATGAAGCCCGACGACCCCAACTTTTCAAAACTTAGTCTAGGAGTTGGTTTAACTTAGCCTAGTATTCTGTAAACTCTATAAATACATTATATTTTTATTTTTTTAGAAGGAGGGGAGTGGTCAAATTTTAGAGCAAATAATGGGTTCCTAACACTTGAAGCAAGGGTTTAATTCTTTTACTCCATCTATTACAATATTTCATATTTCTTCCATGAATTATTATTTTGTTATCATGAATATGCATAGCTAAATCGTTCTAGAGTTAGCGCAAATATGTCAAAGTTTGATGTTTGAAAGTCAATTTCTACCTATTTGTTTAACATTACAAATTATTTATTCTTGAGCCTAAGTATTTGGTTATTAGGGTCCGATAATTGAACACTATCTACGATTTATAAGTTGAACTCGACAGAGGGATTTTATGAACGCACATAAGAATGAATAGGGCTTGATGTGAATCGGGGAATCAGGGAATCGATTTACGGATATGATAGACATATACCTATTCACCTTGCTTAGCTAAATACAGAGTTTTTTAATGCATGCATGTCATTTAATTCTAGAGAAATATAGGCGTTACAGTAGCTTGCATAGAGTCATGAAGAATCGACAGGTTTTCACGAATATATTTGACTTGTTAGTTAGCAATCTAGGAAATCAAGAAGTAGAATCAACTGCAAAACTAACTAGATTATTTTTCGCTCTGACTCTTGACCTTCTCTCTTTTATTGATAAAAACTCATAATTTGCTCTCGAATACTTGATTTCAATTACTTGCTTTTTAAGTATTATTTTCATTAGTTAGTAAAAATCACAACTATTGAAAAAGATCCTTGGATAGTTTATAGAAAATTGATTTCTAGGATTCAGTGGTTAATAATAGTCCTCGTGGGAACGTTACTCAACTCACTACTATATTACTTGTCGACCACGTATACTTGCGTGTGCGTTTGGGAGCAACAAATTTTTGGCATCATTGCCAGGGACTAATTATTGACCGTTTTCTTTTTAAACGTTTACAATTTTCTATTCAGGTAATTTTTGTTTTGAGTTTCTTGTGGTTTTTCAAGTAGTAGGCCTTGGATACGATAGGAGAGAAAGGACAAAAATCTTTGACCTTTTGATCTTTGGAACTGAAAGGACCTTACGGAGGTTGAGGAGAGAAGCTAGAGACCGTAAAGCTCTTGCAATAGTACTCGCTTCCTTACCTATAAGAATGGTAAAAGAAAGGCTTTAGCTGTGCGAGATGTTGCTCTTCCCGGTTTGGAGGAAGTAGCCTTGAGCATTGTTAAGCCTGAAATTACTGGGCATTTTGAGATTAAGTCCAACATGATACAACTGTTGCATGCGATTGGGTAATATGCTGGTTACTACATGAGGATCTACAACAACATATCCAAAATTTTATGGAGATTAGTGACACTTACACATCAGCAGGCGTCTCAACTTACTATGCTTGATTGATACTCTTCTCCATTTCATTGATCGGTGAAGAAAGAAAGTGGTTAAAAGCTGAAAAGCCTGGGTATATCACAACTTGGGATGATTTAGCTAAGAAATTTTTGGCTAAATTCCATGCATCTACCAAAACAGCCAGAATAAGAAGTGAGATCATGTCTTTTAGACAAAGAGACGGAGTGTCATTGCATTCAACTTGGGAGTAGTTCAAGTCATTATCGAGAGATTGTCTGCATCACAGCCAGTCCAATGAGGCTCTAGCCCATACTTTCGTGAAAGGTTTGAATACTCATACCAAGATCATGGTGGATGCTGCTGCTGGAGGCCAAGTCTTGGCCTTGAATTTTAATGAAATATATAAATTATTGGATAAATTTTCTCACAGCAGTCTTTACTAGCAAGGTGATGGTAAAGCTCCAAGTCAAAAAGTTGTTGGAATACTTAAATTGGATGCCTTCTCGGCATTAAATACGAAGGTGGATGAAATAGATAACAAAATCAATAAGCTAGCATTGCCACCAACTCAGCAACAAGTGCAATCAGCTCAACAAGTGCAGCAGTTCCAAGTATTTTGTGAGGTATGTGGACAGGATCATGCTACTTATGTTTTCCCCACAAATCCAGAGTCAGATTATTACGTGGGGAACTAAAATAGGTCTCAGGGACAAAATCAGAATCAGTTTGGTGACAACTACAATCCCAATTGGCGCAGTTATCCAAATTTCTCTTCGGGTGGTAACCAAGCTAGTCAAGGCAATATGTGATCTCAAAATAACTATCAAAATTCACAGCCTCAAGCTCAACCACAGTAGGCGACCAATTCAGTCGAAGATTTAATAAAGCTGATGTTGGCGGGCCAGTAGAAAATTATAGCTGACAATGCAGCTCAGGTACATGCAATAAAAGATCTTGCTAATGCTTAAAAAGACCTAGAATTCGAAATAGGTTAGTTAGCTGGAGCGCAAAACACTAGACCACATGGTGCCTTGCCAAGCGACACAGAGAAAAATTCAAAAGAATTTCTGCAAGCAAATACTCTGAGGAATGTGCGAGCTTTTGAAGAAGTGCCAGCCAAGGAAGCCTGTTGGTGAACTGGAGCCGAATACTGAAAAAGAAGTTGAAAAAGTGGTAGAGATGCAGCTCAAACTTGATATTATTAGACTACCACCGTCTTTCCATTAAAGGCTTCAAAGCAGAAAATTAATGCAGTTTGCAAGAATTTTTTGAAATCTTGAGTCAGATTCAAGTTAATAGTCCTTTGGTGGAATTTTTGCGAGATATTAAAAAATATGCTAAGTATATCAAGGATATTATGGTGAATAAAAGGAGACTAACTGAGATTGAGATAGTTGCGCTTACCGAAGAGTGCAGTTCTAGAGTGAGAAGCAAACTTTCCCAAAAATAGATAGATCCTGAAAACTTCACTATTCCGATAAAAATTGTGAAGCATGAGGTTGGACGAGCTTTATGTGACTTAGGCGCAAGCGTGAATTTTATGCCACCATGAGTCTTTCGAAAGCTGGGCCTGGATGAACCAAGACCAACCACAATGACCCTATAGTTAGCTGACAGATATTTGACATGTCCCCAGGTAGTTATTGAAGATGTTCTTGCGCAAGTAGGCCAATTTATCCTTCCTGTTGATTTAATTATTTTGGATTATGAGGTTGACTAAGAGATTCCTCTCATCTTGGGTAGAGAATTTTTTGCAACAATTGATGTTGTGGTTCTAGTTAAAGCAGGGAAGATGGTCATGAGGCTGAATGGCGAAGAAGTCATGTATAATGTGTTCTGAGCTACTCAACTTCCATCACATTATGAAGAGTTATCTACGATTAAAGTGGTGGATAGGGAGTTAACTGCCTCTGAAAAATTACTTTTCGCTTTTATTGATGATTATCTTGAAAGAACATTTATGTATGATGATGATGTGCTCAATGATAAGGAACCTGAGGAATACTTAGAGATTCTCAACATGGAGTGTCAACATGTCCCAGAGTGGATGAAGTTTGAGGAGCTGGGTAGACCGCTGGCATTATCTCCTCCTAAACCGTTCATTAAGGGGGCTCCTGTTGTTGACACTCAATTTTCTCCCTCCTATTTTTAAAGCAGTAGTTTTCAAACTTTACACACAATCGTGCATTTATCCTGTCCCCTTCCATTCTTTCAAATTGTCTTCTCATAATAGACTGACAGTCAAGGCCATTTTCAAAAGCACCCTGTCAAACCATATCCATTTTTACAATTTCTGCAATTACTCTTATTTTTTGATAAAATTACCCAATTCGTTCTAAAACCCCAAAGCATACTTTTATATGCTTCCTAGCCGTTTTAATATTTCAAAATTAATTCCACAAATTCCTGGGATTTTATACCCATTTTATACAATTTTTATACCTATTTTACATTAAATTATGCCTAATATATACCATGTATAAATTATATATACATAAATACATATATATACATCACACCTCACATTTTACACATCATCACACCTATTTTACACATCAGCGCTTAGGTGGATTGATCTCAGCCGTCCATGTGTGACAATTGCGGCTGAGATTAAAGCTTCCAATCCTTTCCTAAAACGACCCCTAAAGCCCTTCCCCTACCCTCATTTCCCCTCCCACCTCTCTGATTTCACTCTCTTTTCTCTCTCTTTGGCGACATGAATCGCCGCCACTGCCAAGGTTTATTCCGGTCAATTTGGTCGATTAAAATTGGGGAAAATAGTGTCATTAAACTCTCCTCGTTGTCCGCTACATAACCTATACACTTTTGATGGTGTTTGGACGAGGGCAAAACTCAACCCTTTATTAACTGAATCGCCACCGCCGGGAAATGCCTCCGGCGGGGTTCCGTTTGTGTTGAATGGTATTATCACTGAGAAAGGGGTAAGATTTTCTCCTTGCAACCCCAATCTGAGACGGGTCGATTTGACCCGACCCGATTCGAAAATGGGTAAACCCTAATCCCTAATTTTACTCTTCCTATTTGCTTGCCTGCGCCTAAAATTATCTATTACTTGGTATGTTAAGACAATTGTTTGTCGATCAACTAGCATAAAAGGGTCGATTTTGTTTGGTTTTACTGTTTCAATAATGGTGCTTATGCTTGAGTCTGCTTGTTCTCATCTGTGTGTAATTTTGTTGCACGTTATTAGTTAATTATTTAGGGTGAAGGACTGTATCATTGATAACCTTTCTTGTAACTCATTAGGTGGAACCTTGTTTTTTTTTTTATATATATACATTGAAATTGACACTCTCATGGTCTATTGTTCTTATCACCCTTACTGAAAATGTAGCTTAAACACCTTCGACAGTGTTTTCATCTTTGACAATGTGTTTTGATCTTTACTTTATTAAAATGCATGATTAAAGGCTTTTGAAAACTAGACTGGTTTGATTTAGACATGATTTAAGGGGTTTCGATTAGGTTTAGTTTGAATTGGTGACTAGAAGTTAGTCTTAGATTAATTGACACAGTGCTAATTAAAGGGTGATTGAAATCTGTTAGAGGGCTAATTGACTTTTGATTTTGATTATTGTGAACCTGGACTTTACTTGGTTTTAGGGAGGGGAATCCTAGTTTGTTTAAGACTTATTTTACCTTAATCTGTGGAGATTGGATTAGCCTAAATATGGAAAGGGTACAAGGCTGATTTTCCTAACTATGGGAAACAATATTCTTTGCCTTATTTCTCTTTCACCCGTTTGAAATTGAAAACCTCACCTCACACCTATTTAAGTTGGTAATATTCTATACATTAAGGGACAGAAGCACACAGCATACCCACAAAAAACATAGCATTTTTTTTTTACAGAAAACAAAAGGCTGCAGAATACTTTTCTGAAGCTTAATCTCTTCTCTGACTTTCTGGAAAACAATTGCTTCACTTAGTTTACTTGGCTCTATCTTGCAAGTTCTAATCAATCTACACATGTTTCTTTGCTCTTTTATTGTCAAAAGGTACTCATTTTCTTCCTGACTACTTACTGCATATTGTTTCTCTATTTGCCTATACCTGGATAAGTTTGTTTGTTTCATCCCACCTCTGTTTGGCTTAGTTTAAACTATCTATGCTTAAAACAATGTATGCTTAGCCTCTGTTCTGGTTAGTATATGTTAATCTTGTCCAGTTAAAAGATCCAATAGGATCATACCTATTTTTATTAAGAACATGGACATTGGTTGTGCTTTATTGATCGGGTTCTCTGTTTTTGGCAAAGGCCTCAATTCAGGCTTCCCCCTTCCCATTTCCCCTGCTAACCTTATACTTGCAGGTTCTTTGAATGGTCTTAGATGGGCCAAACTATATTTCATTGACTACAAGGTAATCCTCAAAGCTTAAAAGGGTCAATGGTTGAACCCTCTTAAGCTGGTTCTGATACTGAGGTGCTGGAACTATAAACTTGTGACCGTTATGATAGCCTTAACCCTAACCTTAAGGAACATGACATTCTTTCGACCTTCACTCATTTTCCTATGCTCTTACCTTAGGAATTGTCCCCTATTATGTAAATTTAACTAGGAATCCTATTTGTAATCTATTAACACAGGGAACCCAGTTGCTAGGCTGTGTGTTGGCTATTAAGGGGCCTATTCCTAACCTTGGCTTTTATATGTTGCATCATTTTAGGTTTTAATCTTCTTAAAATCAGCCTGACATGCATATAGTTAAAATGAAATCATGCAAATTGTTTTGAAACATTCAACCTTGCTCTGTTAAGTGTATTAAACAGGTTCCAGAATTGAAACTTCAAAGCAATTTTATTTTTACGATTGAATCTGAAATTTAACTCGAAACAGGGGCTATTTGTGTTATTTGTGTCTGAAGTGGACTAGTTCTGAAAATTAAATTCGCCCCTTTTTGCATAAACAGTCTGGGCCCAAAACTATTTTTAATAGGGGCCCTTGTGTGCATAAAGCTGATTTTTGACCACTCTAACGCTCCTATACACTAATCTAATAGTGTATATGGGTGTATAAAGTATTTGGGGTCGTTTATACACTTTATATGTATTTTCCTAAAGCTATAACTATCCTTTAGTCATCTATTTTGCATGCCTATACATATACGTATATATTCTATGTGTGATAGCCCCTTTATTTGCATTTGCGTGCTTCTGTGACACCCGTTTTTTTAAAACAGCCCTTTCGCCTATACATATTTCAAAAACTGATCCCTAAACAAAAAAGGCCATTAAGGTTAGGGCTCGACAATTAATGACGAGTGACACCGACCCTAAATGGCCAACATTTCATTTTAAAACAACACCCCTTTTGGTTTTGATATAAATTTGAATTTTGTTTACAAAATCGACCATTTATGCAATCTTGTTTTAAGTATGTGAATTGCATAAATAGGCTGAAATAGAACATCTTTTGCATGTTTGATCACACTTACGATTAAGCGTTTATATTAGAGGCCCTAAAATGCGACTAGGCTTAAATGTAGGCCGTATATAAATTTATTTGTATGAGTGTAAATTGAATTGCATAGACATGTTATTTTCTTGAGCTAAATGCTAGATTAACCTCTAAAGTTAGTATTTATGATAATATGCACTATTTTTATTTCAACATATAGAATCGGACGGGAGCAACCTTTCGTGGGACTTGGAAAAGTGCCTAACACCTTCTTTCCCGAGTCATCTAGACTTCTTACCCTTTAGAATCTCTAGAATAGACTAGTGTGACTATTAAACTTGACCTTAGACACTTAGGTGGCCTAATACACCTTAAAAAATTATATTAGGTGGCGACTCCAATACTTGAACTCAAACGAGTTACCAGGCAGATCCGAAACTCGACTCGCCTCGAGTTGAGTCCAAAATCAGGTATGACACATGTTCTTGAACTTAAACCTTTACCTGCTTATTTATGTTATGCTTGTCGCACCCCACTTTTAATAATAAAGTAAGGTGGTGTCCAACTTGGGTTACTCGTTTGGAGTTAGAATTTTGGAGTCGCCACCTAATAAATTATTCTAGGCGTACTAGGTCACCTATTAATTTCTAATTCAAATAATAACTCCGGGTTGGTCTACTAATCAGAGATTTGGGTAAGTGTTCAAATTAACTTAGAAGGAAGGGATTAGGCACCTCCTAAGTTCCACTAAACGTGGTTCCCGGCCGATTTCTTATATTGAGTTTATGCATATAATTAAGCTAAAAGGATAAAGTTAAATAATTAAATAAAAGAGATGACATGAAAAATAAATAAAAGCATATATTAAGAAGGCAATATTCTAAAGGCATATTTAATTCAAGACTAGACGTGCAATTTCAGCCTAAAAGATAGTCTAATCCACAAAAGGATTAAAATCTCAATAAGTTTTGAATCTGGAATATCTCTGCAAAACTCAATTTCAGAACAGTTAATCACGGCAGTTTGAATAGATTTGTATAAGGTCTATAATTCGAGCTGTATTGCACATCTAGCATAGAATTGCACATTTCGACATAAAGTGACTAATTAAATCGTTAGTAACACAAGTTAACTTTTAAGCGATACGAAAACAAGTAGGAGATATATATTATAAAAAATGTGCGCCACTAAAGGGTGGCATTGAGACATTAGTGGTCACATACCGTTAACTTCAGTGGCAACTTTGATTTGAGGTCGCATTTAAAATAATTTGGCTTATAATAAAGAGGATATATTTGGAATATATAAATGTTTACACATATAAAGTTATAACTAATTTAAACACATAACATGTTGAGCAAGTAATACATATATATATAAATCAAGTAAGAGAGGGATATTAATGTAGAAAGTATTAGTACACAATTTAATAAGCAAATAAAAGTATGACATTTAAGAAATATTGAATGTAACGTAACAAATAGAATCAAAAGATTAATTCGTAAACTCAATACAATGAAAATAGTATGTTATTTTAGGACTTGACCTCCAAAGTCCAAAAAACTCTTACAAGTCATTAATTAACTTGAAGAAGTTTAATAGTTTAAATTCTTTAAATGTATCTGAAAAGACTTTTGAATTTGCAGAAATAACCCACTTGAAAAATATTCTGCAGATTTTAATCTTCGCGGAACGAAGTTGCATTTTTAATCCTTCTTCTAAAATCATTTGCATTTACGCTTTCCAGAACCTAAAATATTTGCAGAAACACTTCACTCTTCAATTTCAATTACACCTGTTGCAAAATGCTATGCCTTTTAACATTTAAATATTGCACAAACATACCAGTTTTAACCTGTTTTGCGAATTTAGCCTTTTACACACATAACAACAAAAAGAAAGCTAGAGAAATGGCCACTGTAGTCCTTGACTAATCGAAGCAACAACTTGTACATATAGCACTTAATCAAGTAACACATTGCGGTGCATAATACAAAGTACAAACCCAGAAAATTCTGCAAATTTAAATTTTTATGTTCTAGTTACAAAACAAATTGAAAAGAAGAGATAGGAGGAGGGCCTTTGTCCCTTTACATCGCAGATGATCTTGAACCAAATACGTATTCACTCCCACTTCATGAAAGTGCCAGAAACCAGAATAAGAAGATAGCCTTTGACTATCCCTTCTTACTGTAATACCTGCAAATAGAATCAGACATGGTATAGCCGTAGAGCTATCCTCACTTTTGTCCGAATTGGACTACAAACTCTGCGAAAAGGGTTAGAAGTAGGGCACAAAGACAGCCCCTATGAACACATATAAACAGAGAAGCAACATGGCAAGCAATTAATCGTTACACACAGATTCGACAATGGACATCAGTGTGAATTTAAAAGAAACCTTCACTTACTTTATAGTATTACTTCAGTGATGCTTTAACGGCTGGAACGAGTATTAATGTAAATAGTAAAGTGGCAACCAGACAAAGAATTAACCAAGTTGTGCCAACTTTGAACGAGAAATTGATAAGAGTGATCTTTCCAGCACTTTCAATAGTGAATAACAGTAGTAGTACAAAGAAAAGAGAGTCTCTTCTCCACGTGTAGAAGGGATAAGAGAAGAGGTGTAAAAGAAAGTGCCTTTTAGTGTGTGAAAAGTAGAGAGGAGGATTCCTGAAAGCTCCCCTTTCAATGTAAAAGGACCAAGTATTTATAGGTGTAGTGTAGGGTAGTCAGCAATTTGAATTATTCCTCCAGAAGGAAAAGATAAGTCAGTTATATAATTATGCTGAAATGATATATTCAGTTTTCTCAAATATGGTAAAAGGAGATATTTTCTCATGATTATGTAAGGCAAATATATGCAAGCACAATCTGTCAATATAAGGAGAAGTAGTACATATTAGCAAATCTAACACTAGCTGTTGGACTTTTATTTAAGGCAAGCAATTTTGACAGCAATCAGTGTGTGAGTGTGCTAGGCAAGTAAAGAACCACTGCTCATTTCTCAGTCCAAGTCCGCATATGATAACTATCTTAGTCTTTGGGGAATCAAATTTCACTAATCATCATTATGAATTCTAAATCTGAAATTTCGATAGCAAGAAAGGAAAACTGAATCAAACAAAGCATGATAATTGACAAATGAGCATGTAATCTGAGAATTTCAACAGAATCACTAAAAGGAAGAAAATAATAATAGTGAAAAAGAAGAGATATTACCCGTGTTCAATTTGGGTCGGGTCGGGTTCTACCCGTTTTGGTTCAACCCTTGAAGATCAGAAATCGAAACCTCTGTTTCAACAAACCAAAACCGGATCACTGCAGGGTCGGTTCACGAGCGAGATGGGTCGGGTCAGTCATGGCTTGACCCGTTCGACCTTGTTTCCGCTTGATTCGATGTTTGAATTTGCTAGCCCTTTCCTTGTATGTGTGTAAACATTAATAATTTCCTTGATTCCCGTTTTGTTTTCCTCAGATTTGAAGGGATTTGTCATGAATCCTTTCATTTCCTTTTCAATCTTGAGAGATGATAGAGAGATTAGGATTTGCTTCCCTTGCTGTCAGTGATAGGGGAGAGAGGGAAGATCGTGGCTGATTGGCGGAGTCGCGGACGTTGTGGCGGAGATGGGGCGGGGTGTATCGGGTTGTTTTTTGGGGAAATGGGGGAGAGAGAGTGGCGGCTGGAGAGGGAAATGGAAGAGAGTGAGAGTGATTTTAGGGTTTTAGGATGTGAGGTGTGTGGGTATAGTTGTAAGTAGGAGAATTATTGTGAGCCGTCAGATTGAGGGGATGAAGGGTTGCGATTATGCCACGTAGGCACGTGTATATGTGTGTATGATAGTTTATGCTGAGGTGTAAATGAGATGTGGGCTTTGAGGGGTTGTACTGCACGCTACAATGAGTTGTACATACGCTTAAAGAAGTTGTACATGTTGCTAAGAGTGTAATAAGTGAGGTGTAGGCTTATGTGGAGCCTAGGTGGCATAAACGTGGATAAAAATGATGACGAGGACTAGATGTAGTATATTTGGAGTTGTAAATTGACAATTTGGCTTGTATTTAATTAAAATACTTGTAAATATAAATAATTAGTATAAAAATAGGAAATTTTGTAAATAATTATAAATAAATATAAATAATTATAAATAAATGTATTTAATTATAAATAAATATAGATGGCCACAAATAATGCCAATTAGATATAAATAGCCACAAATAATTTTATAAATGATGTCGTAATGCATTAAATTGCGCAGATAGAATATGTAATTTTAGAAAATAGCCTAAATAAATGTAATTACGTAATATAGTCACAACTAAGTAAGGATAATATAAATAGAAGATTAATAATGGTATTGCGCACATAAATACAGGTTATCTAATGCAATTTTGTTTGAAAAATCATCATTGTAAATTTTAATTAAATATAACCAAATTGCAAAAAATAAAGGGACAAAATTGGGTGTCAACAGCTGCCCCTCTTTGCCCGGGGATGATGAAAGAGTCTTCGGGCAAAGATAGTTGACAGAATACCCAATTTTGTCACGATTGGTAAGCAAAAGATTGGAATGTGAGAATGGGAGTTTTGGGGTGTTTTTGGCCGAACCCCGGTCTCTGAGTTGCCTACATATCTCGGGTTTCGCGAGAATCAGGCCTTGTGTAGTTCTTGAATGGCATATAGCCTGTGTGAGATGTTTATGACGCACGATTTTGGATGTAAAGACTAAACTTATCCAAGTATGTAAAGTTTAGATTCGTGTATGCTTTGCCCTTTGGTAAGACGAATGAAGAATAAAGCAAAGGCATTGTCGGAGATGAAATAACATCGGTATATCGAGCGTGGGAAAAGAGCCTTATAATCATCCTAGTTATGAAGATGTGGTGCACGACACACCCGTAAAGAGGAGTTTACACGGACATAGTTTCCACTTCATCTCGATAAATGATTCATTTCGTCTTCAATTTTGCTTTGAATGAGCTTGGAAATATTTGGGGAGCGAATTTTATGAATGCGCACGATTCAAGCTAACGGGCACGATTAAGCACGAAAATACGCACGATTGACGCAACTGGATATGGATACGAAACTGACATCCCATTGACAAGGAAGGATTAGGTAGGCCACTGGTACGAGTATGGAATTGTAGCTTGGAACTCGGCAAGATAGGTAGCTTGCGGGTGTAGCAAAAGGCATTGCTTGTAGGGTTAGGCTTTGCTTTGTATGTGTTTGAGATTTTGAGGTTGCATGGTTGGTAGTGATTTTAGGAGCAGGCGTGAGAGTATGGCACATGGATTTGTCGAGAAATCGGGACGTACCCTGCAGCAAAATCATGATAAATGCAATAGATGTAAAGATAAAGTAAAGTAAACTTCCCTGTTGAGCCGAGGGGTTGTTTTGTCTGATACTTATTTAATTGATGTCTCATCCAAATGTCTTTCTGATAGTATGCCCACCGATGCGGACTTTGCTCTATTGCAAATTGTTGTCATGTTCACCACTGCGAACCTTATATATCTTATGTTGCTTTCAATGTTGAACTGTATACATAGGCACTGATCCTGTGCTTCTCCAATTGATGTAATGTCCACAGACGCGGACCCTATATACCCACCAACATGGATTCTATGCTCTTCAAATTGATGTCGTGTCCATAGACGCGGACCCTATGTATCCGCCGACGCAGAATCTATGCTTGTCAAATGTTGTCATGTCCACAGACGTGGACCCTATATATCCACCGACATGGATTCTATGCTTCTCAAATTGATGTCATGCCCACCGCTGCGGATCCTATATATCCACCGACATGGATCCTATACTTCTCAAATTGATGTCATGTCCACCGCTGCGGACCCTATATATCCACCGACATGGATTCTATGCTTGTCATTGTCTTCATGTTCACAAACACGAATGTTGTTTTGCTTTCAAACCGTTGAATTATGCCCACAATCGCGGGCCCTACCATGTTGTCATTGTTGTCATGTACACAAACGCGAGCCCTAGATCATTTTCATTGTTGAATGTGTCCACCGATGCAGACCAAATGTGCTTCCTCAAATTAATGTCATGTCCACAGACGCGGACCCTATATATCCACCGACATGGATCTATGCTTGTCAAAATGATGTTGTGTCCACAGACGCGGACCATATATATCCGCCGACGCAGATTCTATATTCTTCAAATTGATGTCATGTCCACCGCTGCGGACCCTATATATCCACCGACATGGATCCTATACTTCTCAAATTGATGTCATGTCCACCGTTGCGGACCCTATATATCCACCGACATGGATTCTATGCTTGTCATGTCCACCGATGCAGACCCTATATATCCACCGACATGGATTCTACACTTCTTAAATTGATGTCATGTCCACCGCTGCGGACCCTGTATATCCACCGACATGGATTCTATGCTTGTCAAATTGATGTCATGTCCACCGCTGCGGACCCTGTATATCCACCGACATGGATTCTATGCTTGTCATGTCCACCGATGCAGACCCTATATATCCACCGACATGGATTCTACACTTCTCAAATTGATGTCATGTCCACCGCTGCGGACCCTATATATCCACCGACATGGATCCTATGCTTGTCATGTCCACCGATGCAGACCCTATACATCCACCGACATGGATTCTATACTTCTCAAATTGATGTCATGTCCACCGCTGCGGACCCTATATATCCACCGACATGGATCCTATGCTTGTCAAAATTGATATATATTGCTTTGCAAAAGTTGTCAGGTATACTCGGTACCTGTGTAAACCTGCAATCAAAGAAAATTTGTGAGTCTTTTAGGGGGAGGCTGACTTGCGCATTCGCTGTGTTGTACTCTGCTGCTGCATCTTGTATAATTGTCTTCTTTCCATATCCCTCTTTTCGAGCGTCAAACCTTAGTCGAGCTGTGGGCAAAAAGGGAGAACAAAAAGGAATATGCATGTGTTTTGAGAAAAATGATGTTTAAAGAGTAATGCGAATTTATTCCATTGAATCATAAACTGTGACGTGTTGTTTGGACATAATCTCCTCTATATCCATTTGCTGCTTCAAGATTATCCATTTTGAAATTTTGAGGGAACCTCAAAATTTCTGCCCCAGTGTGCTGCTTGTATTTTCCTTGAATTTTTGAGGTCCCTCAAAAATTCTGCCCCAGTGTGTTGTAATGCATTCTTTGAATTTTTTGAGGGAAACTCAAAAAATTCTGACCCAGTGTCTAATAAAAATCTCTTATGATATGACCGTGCCTTGGGTAGGCTGCCTACGTATCCCCTTTTGGGAATCAGGTCGCTACGTAGTTCAAATCCAATAAAGTTGGATGTTGCTCAATTTGTAGTATCTCTTGATTGCATCTGAGTAAAGGATCTTGTTAATTTTGTCTCGATTTAGAGAATTCCACTTTAGGATAAACTCTCTTGCTCCAACTTTTGGTAAATGCCTTTGTCATTCTATTGCTCGTTGTATTCATACTTCGCTATCTATGAGTGCCAATTGCTTGAGTATGCTTTTTGTCCGTTTGGGATTGTCTAATTCTTCTTCTTCTTATATGTATTTCTACTGTTTTGCGTTGAATTGTAAGTCATCTTCATCAATATGCTCTTGTCTCAGTTGTCTGATGTGAGATCTCCACGATTAGCGATGAAGTTCCTTAAATGTCCTTTGTTGAATCATCATAGTCTGGCTTATACTCATCGTATTGGACCGCCTTCTCACATTGCAGTCGCAGATTCAATGGAATTAAAATAATTTTGCTGATAGTGAATGATGCATACTTAAAATAAAAATGGAAATGATTTTATTATTGGACTTGAGAAGTAGTATTCGAAAGTTGCAACAAAGTTGAAAAACAAAGAAAGCAAAAGCTAACGACTCGGAGTCGTGTTTTATTTAAGAAAATAACTAATGCCCCAGCTCCACTAAGGTTCTCGGCATGCTCGGAATGTGCTCCAGATTTGGTTGTTCAGTTTCAGCTTTCTAGATGTTCAGGGCTTCAGAATGCTCTTCAGGAACTGCATCATATTCTTCCATGAATAGCTCCTTTAGACTAGTCAGCTCATCTTCTATACCGTGAACAACAAATCCTTCTCCCTTGAGAGTTTTCATGGTCTTTGACTGGCGAAGTGAGCTGTTTGGTTTCAGCAGTGAACATGGGGTTGTAAGGCTGCGGGTATGCGGTGTTGGTGCGAGGTAAGTTTGTGTTTATGTAAGTAGGATGTGCAGGAGGTGGTGCTTGATAACTGGTGGGTAGGGTTGCTTGGTAAGTAGCAGGTAGTGTTGTTTGGTATGTGGCTGGTAGTACTGTTTGATAAACAACGGGTGGATCAGTTGGGTGTATAGGGTCCTTTCCGTTAGGGCGGGCTGACCCACTTGGATCGACAGACTCTCCTGAATGGGCGGAGTTAACACCGGGTAAACTGGTCATTGTCAGTTTCTCTTCAAGTTCTTTAATCCTTTGCTCTAAAGTAGCAACATGTTCGTTATACCCAACTGGGGCAAGCTTGTGTGGTGTTCCATTGTTATCATCAATAAGAGCAGCGTTATTCAACTCAGACATAATATTTCGCTTTCCTCTTCTTCTAGTTTGTGAGGGGGGAGAGGTTGTAACTGGTCCTTTGGCTCTCGTCCGGTACTAATGCTCGGCCAGAATGCACAAGTCAACCTCGGGAGTGGGAGTAAAACTAACACATGAAAAAACAAGTCAGTGTTGAGATAATAATTTTCATATACAAAACATATCATGTTTTCTAATGCAAGGAACCTCTTTTGTGCTGGAGGTAGACCTAACAAGACCAACACATATGAGATACATGATAGGCGCCATTTGGACGAAGTTGGCTAATGGACTTTAACATACCAAGGATGTTAAGCCTTCCTAAGTTTGAGTATGTTATTTAAAATTGAACGTGTATAGTGCGTCATCCCATTTGTTCTCATAATCCAAAGTTAAACAGAAAAATAATTTTGTTGTATAAATATGGAATAATATTTTTAGGTAAATAGGAATGATAATTGATCTTGCTACATTAAAAGTAGAAGAAATTAATGTAAAGTCTATGATTTCGTTTTCATAAAAATAGAAAAATTAATTTCTCTCATAACCTAAAAAATAATTTTATAAAATAATTGATTTTGCGTAAATGTAGAAATAAAAAATTTCATATGCAAATAGAAATAAATAATTGATTTCTATAACGATTTCTATTTATAGAAATAAATAATTGATTTTGTTATACAAAAGTAGAAAAATCAATTTAAAGTCTGTTTTCTTTGACAAATAATTGGATGATCCACACTTTTGAGAACAAATGGTCTACATTAGACACGTTAAATGTTAAATAGATGCACACATAACACATTTAAATGTCCCTTAGGGTTGAAAACCCATTCGGTTCATTCAAATATGGTGAACTAGTAGACTTAGACATGAGCCGAAGTAAAAAAAATGGTCCTAGATATGATATGATGAATGATCCCTAAAAGGAGTCTTCATTAAGAGTTGGCTAATCTAGACAAGGACATGGTTCCCCCAGGCGGACAACTAAGGGGTGGGAACGTTTGGAATTGTTGGTTGTACCACGGACCAACTTATCCCAACCGTCCCTCCTAAAGGGTTTTTTGAGAGTGAAACGACCGTGAGATCCACGTAATCGTTTGTGTGTGTGTAAGTGTCAATTTTCCAGGAGTGGAGGAGTATGAACGAAATGCAACAAATAAATTCAATAATATACTAAATGTCATATAATAAAAAAATGCAAAATGTAAAAGATTGCCCACCTGCAAAGAGAAAAAGTTAGTATTGAACAAAGTAATAAAAGCAATAATAAACCCAATATAAAAAATCGTAATGGTTAGAACATTTAATCCCCAGCGGAGTCGCCATTCTGTCGCACCCCACTTTTAATAATAAAGTAAGGTGGTGTCCAACTTGGGTTACTCGTTTGGAGTTAGAATTTTGGAGTCGCCACCTAATAAATTATTCTAGGCGTACTAGGTTACCTATTAATTTCTAATTCAAATAATAACTCCGGGTTGGTCTACTAATCAGAGATTTGGGTAAGTGTTCAAATTAACTTAGAAGGAAGGGATTAGGCACCTCCTAAGTTCCACTAAACGTGGTTCCCGGCCGATTTCTTATATTGGGTTTATGCATATAATTAAGCTAAAAGGATAAAGTTAAATAATTAAATAAAAGAGATGACATGAAAAATAAATAAAAGCATATATTAAGAAGGCAATATTCTAAAGGCATATTTAATTCAAGACTAGACGTGCAATTTCAGCCTAAAAGATAGTCTAATCCACAAAAGGATTAAAATCTCAATAAGTTTTGAATCTGGAATATCTCTGCAAAACTCAATTTCAGAACAGTTAATCACGGCAGTTTGAATAGATTTGTATAAGGTCTATAATTCGAGCTGTATTGCACATCTAGCATAGAATTGCACATTTCGACATAAAGTGACTAATTAAATCGTTAGTAACACAAGTTAACTTTTAAGCGATACGAAAACAAGGAGGAGATATATATTATAAAAAATGTGCGCCACTAAAGGGTGGCATTGAGACATTAGTGGTCACATACCGTTAACTTCAGTGGCAACTTTGATTTGAGGTCGCATTTAAAATAATTTGGCTTATAATAAAGAGGATATATTTGGAATATATAAATGTTTACACATATAAAGTTATAACTAATTTAAACACATAACATGTTGAGCAAGTAATACATATATATATAAATCAAGTAAGAGAGGGATATTAATGTAGAAAGTATTAGTACACAATTTAATAAGCAAATAAAAGTATGACATTTAAGAAATATTGAATGTAACGTAACAAATAGAATCAAAAGATTAATTCGTAAACTCAATACAATGAAAATAGTATGTTATTTTAGGACTTGACCTCCAAAGTCCAAAAAACTCTTACAAGTCATTAATTAACTTGAAGAAGTTTAATAGTTTAAATTCTTTAAATGTATCTGAAAAGACTTTTGAATTTGCAGAAATAACCCACTTGAAAAATATTCTGCAGATTTTAATCTTCGCGGAACGAAGTTGCATTTTTAATCCTTCTTCTAAAATCATTTGCATTTACGCTTTCCAGAACCTAAAATATTTGCAGAAACACTTCGCTCTTCAATTTCAATTACACCTGTTGCAAAATGCTATGCCTTTTAACATTTAAATATTGCACAAACATACCAGTTTTAACCTGTTTTGCGAATTTAGCCTTTTACACACATAACAACAAAAAGAAAGCTAGAGAAATGGCCACTGTAGTCCTTGACTAATCGAAGCAACAACTTGTACATATAGCACTTAATCAAGTAACACATTGCGGTGCATAATACAAAGTACAAACCCAGAAAATTCTGCAAATTTAAATTTTTATGTTCTAGTTACAAAACAAATTGAAAAGAAGAGATAGGAGGAGGGCCTTTGTCCCTTTACATCGCAGATGATCTTGAACCAAATACGTATTCACTCCCACTTCATGAAAGTGCCAGAAACCAGAATAAGAAGATAGCCTTTGACTATCCCTTCTTACTGTAATACCTGCAAATAGAATCAGACATGGTATAGCCGTAGAGCTATCCTCACTTTTGTCCGAATTGGACTACAAACTCTGCGAAAAGGGTTAGAAGTAGGGCACAAAGACAGCCCCTATGAACACATATAAACAGAGAAGCAACATGGCAAGCAATTAATCGTTACACACAGATTCGACGATGGACATCAGTGTGAATTTAAAAGAAACCTTCACTTACTTTATAGTATTACTTCAGTGATGCTTTAACGGCTGGAACGAGTATTAATGTAAATAGTAAAGTGGCAACCAGACAAAGAATTAACCAAGTTGTGCCAACTTTGAACGAGAAATTGATAAGTGATCTTTCCAGCACTTTCAATAGTGAATAACAGTAGTAGTACAAAGAAAAGAGAGTCTCTTCTCCACGTGTAGAAGGGATAAGAGAAGAGGTGTAAAAGAAAGTGCCTTTTAGTGTGTGAAAAGTAGAGAGGAGGATTCCTGAAAGCTCCCCTTTCAATGTAAAAGGACCAAGTATTTATAGGTGTAGTGTAGGGTAGTCAGCAATTTGAATTATTCCTCCAGAAGGAAAAGATAAGTCAGTTATATAATTATGCTGAAATGATATATTCAGTTTTCTCAAATATGGTAAAAGGAGATATTTTCTCATGATTATGTAAGGCAAATATATGCAAGCACAATCTGTCAATATAAGGAGAAGTAGTACATATTAGCAAATCTAACACTAGCTGTTGGACTTTTATTTAAGGCAAGCAATTTTGACAGCAATCAGTGTGTGAGTGTGCTAGGCAAGTAAAGAACCACTGCTCATTTCTCAGTCCAAGTCCGCATATGATAACTATCTTAGTCTTTGGGGAATCAAATTTCACTAATCATCATTATGAATTCTAAATCTGAAATTTCGATAGCAAGAAAGGAAAACTGAATCAAACAAAGCATGATAATTGACAAATGAGCATGTAATCTGAGAATTTCAACAGAATCACTAAAAGGAAGAAAATAATAATAGTGAAAAAGAAGAGATATTACCCGTGTTCAATTTGGGTCGGGTCGGGTTCTACCCGTTTTGGTTCAACCCTTGAAGATCAGAAATCGAAACCTCTGTTTCAACAAACCAAAACCGGATCACTGCAGGGTCGGTTCACGAGCGAGATGGGTCGGGTCAGTCATGGCTTGACCCGTTCGACCATGTTTCCGCTTGATTCGATGTTTGAATTTGCTAGCCCTTTCCTTGTATGTGTGTAAACATTAATAATTTCCTTGATTCCCGTTTTGTTTTCCTCAGATTTGAAGGGATTTGTCATGAATCCTTTCATTTCCTTTTCAATCTTGAGAGATGATAGAGAGATTAGGATTTGCTTCCCTTGCTGTCAGTGATAGGGGAGAGAGAGAAGATCGTGGCTGATTGGCGGAGTCGCGGACGTTGTGGCGGAGATGGGGCGGGGTGTATCGGGTTGTTTTTTGGGGAAATGGGGGAGAGAGAGTGGCGGCTGGAGAGGGAAATGGAAGAGAGTGAGAGTGATTTTAGGGTTTTAGGATGTGAGGTGTGTGGGTATAGTTGTAAGTAGGAGAATTATTGTGAGCCGTCAGATTGAGGGGATGAAGGGTTGCGATTATGCCACGTAGGCACGTGTATATGTGTGTATGATAGTTTATGCTGAGGTGTAAATGAGATGTGGGCTTTGAGGGGTTGTACTGCACGCTACAATGAGTTGTACATACGCTTAAAGAAGTTGTACATGTTGCTAAGAGTGTAATAAGTGAGGTGTAGGCTTATGTGGAGCCTAGGTGGCATAAACGTGGATAAAAATGATGACGAGGACTAGATGTAGTATATTTGGAGTTGTAAATTGACAATTTGGCTTGTATTTAATTAAAATACTTGTAAATATAAATAATTAGTATAAAAATAGGAAATTTTGTAAATAATTATAAATAAATATAAATAATTATAAATAAATGTATTTAATTATAAATAAATATAGATGGCCACAAATAATGCCAATTAGATATAAATAGCCACAAATAATTTTATAAATGATGTCGTAATGCATTAAATTGCGCAAATAGAATATGTAATTTTAGAAAATAGCCTAAATAAATGTAATTACGTAATATAGTCACAACTAAGTAAGGATAATATAAATAGAAGATTAATAATGGTATTGCGCACAGAAATACAGGTTATCTAATGCAATTTTGTTTGAAAAATCATCATTGTAAATTTAATTAAATATAACCAAATTGCAAAAAATAAAGGGACAAAATTGGGTGTCAACAATGCTTACTTGGGTGAGGGTAACACCTTGGCCGTAATCCTCTTCTATGTGGTCTGATGTGCAGGTTGAGAAGGTTTTAAGGATATTGCGAGAGCGCAAGAGGGAAATTGGATGGACTATTGCGGATATTATAGGGATTAGTCGTTCTTTTCATATGCACAAAATCTTATTGGAGGAATGCTACAAGCCAAGTGTCAAGAACAAAGAAGGCTAAATTCAGTCATGAAGGGTTGTGAAGAAAGAAATTATCAAGTGGCTTGATGCTGGAGTTATTTTTTCAATCTCTGAGAGCAATTGGGTGAGTCTAATCCAATGTGTTCCAAGGAAGAGAGGCATGACGGTCGTGACGAATGAGCAAAACAAGTTGATTCCTACAAAAACACTCATAGGGTGGCGAATTTGCATTGATTATAGAAAATTAAACAAAGCCACCAGAAAATATCACTTTCCACTTCCCTTCATCAATCATATGTTGGACTGGCTAGTCAGACATGAATATTCATGTTTCATGGATGGATACTCAGGCTACAACCAGATAGTGATTGCGCCAGAAGATCAGGAAAAGACGATGTTTACATGTCCTTATGGCACCTATGCCTTTAGAAGGATGTCGTTTGGACTATGCAACATGCTTAGGCCTTTTTGAGATTCTTGATGGCTAATTTTACCGACATGGTGGAAAACTTTGTTGAGGTATTCATGGATGATTTTTTAATTTTTGGTTATTCTTTTGACAACTACTTGAAGAACTTAGATGTCGTGCTTAGCCGTTGTGAAGAAACTAACTTGATACTTAATTGGGAAAAGTGCCACTTTATAATTCAAGAAAGCATTGCACTTGGGCATAAAGTGTCAAAGCAAGGGATCGAGGTTGATAAAGCGAAGGTTGAAATAGTTCAGAAATTACCTACACTTATCTCTATCAAATGCATGTGTAGTTTCTTGGGACATGCAGGGTTCTATAGGCGATTCATTAAGGATAATTTGAAGATAGCAAATTTCCAGAGAAGGATGAAAAGTTTGATTTCAATGATGATTGTCCGAAGGCGTATGAAGAGCTGAAAAAGAGGTCAGTGTCTGCACCAATTATTATTTCTCCTGATTGGTCTCTACTATTCGACGCGAGTGATATTGTTGTTAGACTGTTCTTGGGCAGAGAAAGGGTAGAGTCTTTCATTCTATATACTATGCAAGGAACACCCTTGATGCTGCTCAATCCAACTACACTACCACCGAGAAGGAATTGCTGGCTATTATTTGTGCTTTTGGTAAATTCAGATCTTACTTGGTTTAGAATAGCCGGATTCTGTGTGAATCGCTTGGTATAAAATACAGTGTAAGGAAAGGTATTTATAATTGCGATTTATCCAGTCCTAATTATGGTAAAAGACAAAGACTAATGAAGACTGTGGGCCTATATACTCAAGGCGGCAGTATATACGAAACCCTAACTTGGAGACTGTAAACCCTAAAGCAGTTGGATGTATACCTTGCGTCCTACGCCCATACCGGCTATGCGGCCGTGGCTTGAGGAGCAGGCATGTATCATTTGTGCTCGGTGACTTGTACACTAAGTCTAGTCTCACCAGCTGGACTAGCATTCTCGTAATTATAAGTGGCATATTTTTGCTTATGCAATGCCACAATCTGGTTTTTGTTTGAGAAAAAAAGACTCCAAGCCTAGACTAATTCGTTGGGTTCTTCTACTCAAAGAATTTGAGATGGAGATTCGAGACCAAAAAGTATGGGTGTCAAACGGGTAGGGGTCTACCCGTCAAAACCCGGACCCGGACTCATTAAAACCCGACTCCATCCGGACCCGCAAAAATCCAGACCCGGATCCGTAAACCCCTTAAAATACCCCTACCCGAACGGGTTTTTTTCTTAACGAATACCCGTATCCGTTAAGACCCGTCAAAATTAGTGGGTATTACTGGATATACCCGTATCCGTATCCGTTAAAATAAACTGAGTGTTAAAACTTGTATATGTAGAGAAAGGTATACACAAGTTTTCTACTCATGGTTTAATTCGTTCTGTGTCCATATTGTTAATAATGAAATATGTTCAAGAGAAACAAGTTTAGCTATTTAATTAAAAAAAAAACTTGATATTCCATAACAAATCAACAATTTGAATATATATTACTCAAATATGGTATCGAACTTCAACTATTAACGTCGATATATACCTCAAATAGGTGATACCCGTCACTCTTTTGGGTAATAATGCTTTGGATGTTCTAATTGTTTATGAGACCGGATTAGATCGGAGCGAAAAAACCAAGGAATTGAAGACTCACTAGAACAAGATGATAACCTTGAACAAATTCTGTTAAGTGATCAAGCACTATCAATGGCACCTACACCGGAGCATGAGGAAAATGACATGGAAGAAATTACACAAAGAAATGGGCATATTTAAATCTGTAATTTGAAATTTCATTATCTAGTTTTGATGTTGCACTTTTCAAATTTAGAAGTTTAATGTTCAATACTTTAATAGTTCAAGTATCTTAAATAAAGTAAGTCTTTCAGTTTTTCCTATCATTCATCTTTTTTTTAAGTATTTAAATAATATTATTAAAAAAAATAAAACCCGAACTCAAACCCGATTTTTAAGACCCGAACCCGTGCCTGTACCCGCTAAGACCCGAACCCGCACGGGTTTTTTTTTCCTACCCAAAACCCGGACCCGTTAAGAACCCGTATCAGAACCCGTACCCGGAACCTGCGGGGTTACAATTTTACAACCCGAACCCGGACCCGTATACCCGTTTGACACCCATATCGAAAAGGGACCGATAATCAAGTGGCCGATCACTTGTCGAGGTTGGAGGATAGAATATATGTAAATGAAGGGCCAGAGATAAATGAAGTTTTTCCAGATGAGCAACTATTTTCTCTAGAAATAGCCTAACTACTATGGTATGTCAATATTTTGAATTTGATAGTGAGTAATATTTATCCACCTGATACTACAGCTGAAAAGAGAAGGAAACTCCTCCATGAGAGTAGATTTTATGTCTGGTATGAGTCGTACTTATATAAAATTGGCCTCGATCAATTGGCGAGAAGATGTATTGCAAAAGAGAAAGTTGACTCTGTTTTGCAAATGTGACATTCCTCTCCTTATGGTGGCCATCATAGTGGTGATACAACAGCTGCGGCGGTGCTTCAGTCGGGGTTCTTTTGGCTTACTCTATTCAAAGTTGCTCATGCTTTTGTCAGAGAGAGTGAACACTGCAAAAGAACCTGTAATATCTCAAGGTGTCCTGAGATTCCTTTGAGTAACATCCTAGAGATCGAGCAGTTTGATTATTTGGAGTCAATTTTATGGGTTCGTTTCCACATTCCTATGGCAACAAATATATTCTTGTAGCACTCGACTACGTGTGGAATTGGGTGGAGGTTGTTTCACTTCCTACCAATGATGCGATGCCTCACATTCGTGTTACTGCACACGGAGTGGTTGAGTTGAGAGGCTTGGATTCCGAGAAGACATTCTTGGTGAACGGGTAGAGAGTTAAGGGCTCTTAGAGAGGTTAGGTGGATCGTCATACCTCCGTCACTACACGAGCTATGAGTTGTAATCGTTGTGCCATGATATTAACTAAGGCGCTTCTCAGGAGGCAACCGAGCCTTGTATGTAAAATAAAAAAAATAAAAAGAAAAAAATTACAAAAGAGTCATGCCGCGACATTAATTCCAACGCCGGTTGCGAGGCAACACAATTTTTATTGTGTTAGACATTTTCATTTTGGTAGTATTACGTAGTGTTTCATTTCATCTGTTTAGGGCTTGGGAAGTTTGGAAGTCAAGTGGAGGAAAAGGGATAAGTTATCATGAACTACACGGAGAAGTCTAGGTACTGAGAAAACAATTGTGCTAGAATGTGAGGCATCGCCTTGGGAACAACGGATGAAGTAGGGAATATCCTTTTGTTCTAGGTACGAGGGTCGCTGCATCAAAGGCGTCGCAGTTGAAATCGCCTCTACAAGTCTGAACACTTAGAAATTTTTGGGCACAAATTTAAGTGGATGTTGTATAACAGGCATATCCGTTAGAAGCTTCTTCTACCTGCAATCAAATGCAAATAACAACGCTTCTTCTGCCTGCAATCAAATTGTTCCATCTCTTTCAATCTTAACAACTGCTCTGGAAAGTTTCTCGTCCTCTTGTTCATTCGCAATTGCTGCTGGTTCCTCCGTGGTAGTCCCGTCTCCCCTTCCCCGTAGTCACAGTTTTTAATGGTGTTCATGAATTATATGAACCCTTGTCGGGTTATTGATGCGGGGCATACCTCAAGGCCGTTCACTAGGATTCAAGCAAGGTTGATTCAAGACACCCATCTTTACTTGATTTGGAGAGACATGGATGAAGGGTTCGAGAGTAGCTGGAAGATCATGCTTTTGAGTGCCATGGATGGTGGATCACTTAGGCCACTTGACGAGACATCCGGAGCACGTTTGGAAGCAAATCAAGAAGCTACAGGAACGGCCGGACCGCCTACTCAACTAGGCGGGCCGCCTACTTTTTGATCACTCTCTGGATCTCAACCAGGCGGACCGCCTCTGTAAAACGGGCGGACCGCCTACTCCAAAGGGGCTGACCGCGCACTCCAAGTAGGCTGACCGCCTACTCCACAGGGCTGGGCGCCTAGTGGGGTGCCTACTTTGCTGAAGGGTGCGGGAATTCCTAGTTTTCTGCTATGTTTTGGACAACTATAGCCCTACGAGGCCTTTATTGTTTTAACCCACTTTAGGGGTATTTTTGAGCTTTCATTACATGTAAGTGAAGTCTATAAATACTTCACAAACCTCTTCAAACCTTAGCTTACCTTTGAATCTTATGAATGATGAATAGAGTTTATCTCTTTATTGAAGAAACCCTTTCTTTGGTTGCTGGAATTCACTAGTGGAACCTAGTTGAGTCTTGAACCAAAAACCCGATCATTCTACTTGCGAGTCCCGGGTGCGACTTGAGGGTGGTTGCATAGTGTAGGTCCTTCTAGACGCCGATTCGAGGGTATCTCGGGACAAGTTCCCCGTGGTTACTTCGAAGGGAGTTCGAGAAGTGTCTCGCTCTCCTATCTTTATTGTTTTGTCGTATTGATCCTTATCATCTTGGTATCAGAGCAAGGCTCGGGTTTTGTTTCTACAAACCCCCGACCCTTGATTCTTCGTGCCTAGGTTGGTTTCGATATTAGGTTCTTGTTTGTTTTTGAAGAAAAGAAGAAAAACACAAAAAAAAAAAATATGTCCATGGATTCTTGGTTTGATAGACCCATTGCGTGATTATTGTTGGGGTTTGTTCCTTATTGGAAACCCATTCTTTTGGTACCCTAAGCATCCAATTTGAAGTAGAAACAGAAGAATTGAAAATTTGAAACCCCTTGAAAATTCAAAAATTTGAAACCCTAAGCTTGAAGTTGATGAACATGGTAGATTACTTGTTTTTTATTGGGGTTTGATAAAAGTTGTAGGGGATTGTTCTTTGTGATTGAAACAACATTGGGGTACCTTTGAATTGCTGAAACAACGTGTGAATTGATGAATTTTGGGGTGCAAAACCAAGAAAATCGTGTTTGAAACTGTGCTGAAACCTGCAGTAGGCGGGGCGCCTACTGAAACGGGCGGACCGCCTGTTTTTGGTGAACTCTCTGTATTTTACAGAGGCGGGGCGCCTACTAGAGTAGGCTGACCGCCTACTCTCCTCTGCAGAGAACCAGGTGGACCACCTAGTCCAAACAGGTGGGGCGCCTACTTCTGAAGGGCGTGGTTTCGGGTAGTTTTTCGTAGGATCTTTTGTTTCTTTGATTGCATTGCTTCTAGCTAGTACTTCTTGAAGTAATCTTACCTACTTGAATTGTGCTAGCCCTTCTAAGCTATTAGGAAACTCAAGCCAAGACCGGAGACTAGAATTCAAAGAAGACTCGTAGTCTCTTTTGACTCAAGTCCGCACTTAAAGAGCTTATCGTTCCAATAGAGTCATATCAACTCCACTCACCCCGGAGTGCATTTGGCTTTTGAGTCGAGTGATTAAGTTGAGGTTTACTATTCAACTTAGTGAAGCTTTGGATTCAAGCAAGAGTGAAATAGCCACCACCACTAAACGAGTGAACCGAGTGAAACACTTGTGAGGGAGTGAGTGAGGTTGTTTTGCTAACGTTTGTTTCTTGTGTAGGTAAAATGTCTACCGAAGGAGAAGACTTCACTAAGAATGCCCTTGCTACTATCCTTGCCAAGTTGGATAGTATGCACTTAAGGATCGAAAGTCTTGAGAGGGTGACGTCAAGTGCCCTAGTTGAGCAAGGGACCTCCAATATCCATTCAGAGAAAGGGACCCCGAGTGTCCAAGTTGAGAAAGGGGCCCCGAGTGCCCAAGTTGATGTTGGAGAAGGCACGAGTAGTCCGACCTTTACCCCGGAACAAGTGGCGGAGTTGCTTAATCGCCAATAACTGGTAAGGGAGGATCGTGATCGAATTGACTTATTGTTGGGCAATACCCAACGGGTGACTATTCCAAACTTTATGGGCAATCCCCAAAGGAATGCTCCACTTCCCGGACCAATCCGAAATGTTCAACCTCTTGAGCAAGTTTCACAAGCTCAAGAAGGGGAGGAGGACAATTATGGTGATGATGGGTATGATGCTCATTATCAATTTAGGGTCGGAATGTGGATAGGGGTCGAGGCCGAGGTCGAGGGCCACCCCATGGGCACTACGGAGGGAATGCTAGGAGGGATCTTGGTGGATATGGGGATCACTTTGGAGGCCAACCGGAGCCTTTCCAAGGGGGTCGTGACAACAACAACAATAACAATCTTAATAGTGTGAAGATCACTATTCCTCCTTTCAAAGGAAGTAGTGATCCGGCGGAATACCTTGATTGGAAGTTGTCCATGGAGCGTATATTTGACACCAATGATATGCCCGAAGTGAAGAAGACCTAGTATGCTATCTCTACCTTTGAGTCCTTTGCTTCTACATGGTGGGAGTCGGTGAAGAGGAATAGAAGGAGGATGGGGATGGTTATTAATCTTACTTGGGATGAGTTGATTCGTGTGATGGATGAAAAGTACTTGACTAACCAATACCGAGTGGAACAACAAAAGCGTCTCTATGAATTGAAATAAGGTTCCAAGACGGTTGGGGAGTACTTCAATGAGTTTGAACAAGTCCGGATGACTCTAGACTTGGATGAGGAAGACAATGAGACGGCCATGATCCGTTTCAAAGGGGGCTTAAACCGAGACATAGCTTCACTCTTGAAGTTTCACAAGTACAATGACCACTACAAGCTATATGAAGATGCGGTTGGAGCCGAGAAGTGGCTCAAAGAGGAGAAATCCCTTCGTTACAAGAGTAGTACTACTACTCCATTGAACAAGCCAAAGGATTGGAAATCTCCTACAACTAATGCCAAATTCCCAAGTGCAAGTGGTGCAAGTGCTAGCAAGGAGGTGAAGAAGCCTTTTGAAAGGTCGACACAACCCGTGGGAGGTAACTCTAGAACTCACTTGAGTAATCCAATCTCTTCTTCTACTCAATGCTTTAAGTGTAAGGGTTATGGTCATCTCTCTAAAGATTGCCCTACCCGGAAAACTATGGTTCTTGTGGGTGACTTGGTCTATGAGCAAGATAGTGAACCCAAGAAAGAAGAGGGAGTAGAGGGTGATGATGAGGGAGACGATGGGGAGATTGCCATGGAAGAAGATGATGATGCCCATGCCTTCCTTGTTGTGAGGAGGAGTCTAGGAGCCATGTGTGTGGAGGATGTTGAGACCTTACAAAGAGAGAACCTTTTTCATTCCAAATGCCGAGTCATGGGTCTCTTTTGCTCTATGATCATTGACTCGGGGAGTTGTGCTAATGTTATTTGCCAAACACTAGTTGCCCAATTGAAAATACCCACCCTAAAACACCCAAATCCTTATAGGCTACAATGGCTTAGTGAGTGTGGTGAGTTGAAGGTGGTTAAGCAATGTTTGATCAAGTTCAAGATTGGGAACTATGTGGATGAGCACATGTTCGATGTCGTGCCTATGCAAGCATGCCACCTACTCTTTGGGAGGCCATGGCAATTTGATCGACGTGTTGTTCATAATGGCCATGCCAACACCTATACGGTGACGCATGAGGGGAAAAAGTTTGTGCTCCAACCCTTGACTCCCAAACAAGTGAGCGATGACTACAAACGGATGCGGGAGTTGAGAGAATCGGCAAAGGCTAAGTCGGTGGTTGAGACTAGCCCTTTGTCCAAAAGCTTGGTGGCAATCCCACCAACTTCTACCAGTGGCATATGTGCCATGATGCAACCGGGCGAGGTCCTAAAAGGAAATGATGGCAACAAACTTCTCATATGCCTAGTGCACAAAGGTATGGTTCTAACCTCCGATCTTGATTTTTCTACTAACCCTTTGCCTAGTGTGTTTGAGAATGTTTTGAAGGATTTTGGTGACATGTTCCCGGATGAGATGCCGGATGGATTACCTCCTTTGAGGGGTATTGAGCATCAAATCGACTTTGTCCCGGGATCCCAAATCCCAAACAAACCGGCCTATAGGAGCAATCCGGAAGACACAAAAGAATTGCAAAAGCAAGTTGATGACTTGCTCAACAAAGGCTTGCTGAGGGAAAGCTTGAGTCCTTGTGCCGTACCCGTGATCCTTGTTCCCAAAAAGGATGGCACTTGGAGGATGTGCGTTGATTGTCGGGCCGTGAACAAAATAACGGTAAAGTACCGTCATCCCATTCCCCGACTTGATGATATGTTAGATGAATTGAGTGGTTCATGTGTTTTTAGCAAAATAGACCTTAGGTCCGGCTACCATCAAATCCGGATGAAACCCGGAGATGAGTGGAAAACCGCATTCAAGACCAAATTTGGTCTCTATGAATGGTTGGTGATGCCCTTTGGGCTCTCCAACGCACCTAGTACTTTCATGAGGCTAATGAACCATGTTCTAAAGCCATTCATCAACAAGTTTGTGGTCGTCTACTTTGACGATATATTGATCTATAGTAAATCAATAGACGACCATGTTGATCACCTTAGGCAAGTGCTTGAAGTGTTGAGAGCCGAGAAGCTCTATGCTAATTTTAAAAAGTGTGCCTTTGGTGTTGAGAAGGTAGTCTTTCTTGGGTTTTTTGTGAGTGCCCAAGGAGTGGAAGTGGATGAGTCTAAGGTAGAGGACATACGTGATTGGCCTACTCCTACTACCGTGACTCAAGTGAGGAGCTTTCATGGTCTTGATAGCTTTTATAGGCGATTTGTGAAAGACTTTAGCTCCCTTGCCGCTCCACTCACCGAATTGGTGAAGAAGGACAAACCTTTTGTTTGGGGAGAGCCTCAAGAGAAAGCCTTCCAAGAATTGAAAAGTAGGTTGAGTACCGCCCCTCTATTGCAATTGCCCGACTTCGGAAAGGCATTTGAGGTTGAATGTGATGCCTCGGGGGTGGGAATTGGTGGTGTTTTAATGCAAGATAGCAAACCCATAGCCTACTTTAGTGAGAAGTTGAATGGTGCATCTTTGAACTACTCTACGTATGACAAAGAGATGTACGCCTTGGTGAGAGCCCTTGCCCATTGGCAACACTATCTTTGGCCTCGAGAATTTGTGATCAAGAGTGACCATGAGTCACTCAAGCATCTAAGAGGCCAAGAGAAGCTCAATAAGAGACATGCCAAGTGGGTTGAATTCATTGAGTCTTTTCCCTATGTGATCCAATGCAAGAAAGGGAAAGACAATGTTGTGGCGGATGCGGTTTCGAGAAAGTTTGCTCTAGCCACCACCCTAGCCTCTAAGCTCATGGGTTTTGAGAGCATTAAATTGATGTATGCTCATGACCCTAAGCTAAAGAGCATTCATGAAGCTCTTGAAAAGGGGGAAAGGGTAGAGAAATACCAATGGATTAACGGATATATCTTTAAAAATGGTAAAGTGTGTGTTCCCGAGTCCTCTTGGAGGGAATTGTTGATTCGTGAAGCTCATTGTGGGGGCTTGATGGGACACTTTGGGAGAAACAAGACCTTGGCCATTCTCATGGAACAATTCCATTGGCCAAAGATGGGGGTCCAAGTTGAAAAGCTTTGCAAAAATTGCCTTGAGTGCAAGCATGCGAAATCTGAAGCTAACCCCCATGGTTTGTATACTCCTCTCCCCGTGCCTACTAGTCCGTGGGTTGATATATCTATGGATTTTGTGATGGGATTACCACGGTCTAGGGGGGGCCATGATAGCATTTATGTTGTCGTGGATAGGTTCTCCAAAATGGCGCACTTCATTCCATGCAAGAAGTGTGATGATGCACAACATGTTGCCTCTTTGTTCATTGACAATGTCTTGAAATTGCATGGTGTGCCGCAAACCATTGTAAGTGATAGGGACTCCAAGTTCCTAAGCCACTTTTGGAGAAGTTTGTGGGGTGCCCTTGGCACCAAGCTCTTGTTCTATACGTCCCACCACCCACAAATGGATGGGCAAACCGAGGTGGTAAACCGGACTTTGGGTGCTATTCTAAGGGCCATGACCCGAGGTAAGGCCGGGACGTGGGTTGATAAACTTGTCACGACCCAATTTCCAAGGGCTCGTGATGGCACCTAAACAACATTTGCCTAGGCGAACCAATGAAACAAGATGCGGAAAAGAACAATAATGTGAAAAGATCATAAATGGATATATAAATATAAAAGTGTGAAGTCCAAAAGAATATATCCACAAAAGAATTGGAGCATTCTAAGAGTGACTCAATAAAGTATGAATATACATCAAAGAAATCTGAGTCCTATCTCTAAGTGACTCCGGCGGTATGCCACCACGGTCTGTGTGGTCGGCTCACCTCAATCAAAAGTCTCAGAAGCCTCGGGAACCGCTAACGTCCGGGCTGCTGACTGGATGAAGGACCTGCGCACGTAGCAGCGTAAGTTATGAGCCGAAGCCCAGTAAGATCACCGACAGGCCCGCTAAGGTACCCTTGAGGGACAAGTCGCTACATGCATCATAAGCAACAACATACTATAGTAATCATACAAAAAGGTAGTGAAATCACAAATAGATGTAACACATTCCATACACACAAGTAGTAACAAGAAGTCTCAAGGATTATGCCCATCCAACGTAAGGCATAGGTCAACTCAGCGGCGGTTTGGAGGTCCAATCTCTACTCCCGTGCCGAAAAACCTAGACCTACGATGGACTAGCAACACCACTACTAAGTATCAACCATATACCGTGACCCGAAGTCACTATCACAATCATGAATAAGTAGACCAACGACCCGTAGTCGTTGGCTCATCTCAAATCTGTCTACGATCGCACCACACCCCCTGTCAAGTGCGTCGTATCTCAATAAATCAAGTGACCACACCACACCCCCTGTCAAGTGTGTCACATCTCAAAGATCAAGTGTCCACACCACACCCCCTGTCAAGTGTGACACATCTCATAGTATAGGCGACACCACACCCCCTGTCAAGTGTCCCTCTAACAGTATTAATATCTACGACATTAATAACAATAACAGAAATAATAACAGAAATATTAATAACGATAATATTCACAGTCACCGTAACCCAGGTTGGTTATGCTAGCTCAACGTAAGGCGAAGGTTAACCCGACCATAGTTTGGGGGTACAATCCCTACTCCCATGTCGTCCAACCCAAGGTTACGTATAGACAGCACTACCCAACCCGGCACGTGAACAAATCAAGTACCAATATCATACAAAAGCCGACAAAATCCTCGGCAAGACATTTATCATGACATGCCGGCAACATCCTCGGCCATGTCCCAAGTTCTTGCTATCTAAGCATGGCGTAGCAAGCGTTACTACGATATAAATTTAAGCTACCTCGACGTAGCGTTTAGACCGGCACATACCTCGGTCGAGTCACAATCTCGCTATTTATAATAAACAATAATAGCAAGTAATTCACATCATTAATCCTAACCATTGTTAGGTATATATATGCGTACATGAAGCATACTAGCATGAAGGAGGAGTCCACAAGCACAATAGAGGTCAAGTCTCACTTACCTCGAAATTCGGGCTCAAATGCCAGGAAGAATCTCCTTTCCCGCTCGCCTTGTCCGCGAAGGACTCTCCACTAGGTCTATTAAGACAAGATATAGCACATATGAGTGCTCAATTATAGCTATTTAAGCCTATAGGCATCCTAGGGTAAAAATTACCAAAATGCCCCCGGGTAGGGCCGAGCCCTAAATTTACAAAATGTACTTTTTCGGACTCCCCACGCTCCCGTGAGTCCAAAAGTACACTTAGATTCCACATGCGAGCCTTGCTCGATGTCTTTCCCCAATTCTTAAGAATCTAGGGTTCTAACCCATTTCCAAGAATCAACCATTTGATTCTTGTGTTAATCAACATAAAGATGGATTGAAAGGGCTTACCTTAAGTGTAAGTATGATTGGGTCTTCAAGAAATACCCAAAAATCGCCGCAAGAGCTCACCAAATGATTTTTATAAGTTATGAACCGAAATGGCCCGAAATGGCCTTTTTATAGCAGTTTTTTTTTTTTTGCCTCTGTGACAGCTTCTTTTGAAAAAATCATAACTTTTGATAGTAATGTCCAAATAACCTGAAACCGGCGCCATTAGAACCACAACTCAAAGGGCTACAATTTTCATGTTTTGAGTTTTTCCTAATTCCTTACGGATTGGCCGGAAAATCAGCTTTTATCTGGCTGTTTGCGCCAAAACAGAAAAGAAAAGTCGCACCAGATTTTCTAATGTTTTAGGGGCAAAAGGGGACCCTACGAAGCTCGGAATGATCCCAAATTTTGCACACAAGTCATAAAATACTTGGGTGACATGCTCGTCAAGACGGAACTCAATTCGGACCTCCAGAACTCAAAAAGTGGGTCCCACAGCAAAGGTTCAAATTTCGACTTTCGCCAAAATAGCGAAATTTAAACAAGCGACCTCGGAATCTAATTCCGAAAGTTGCTACAAGTCACAAATGACTATACGAACCTAACGGAACTTTCGAATCTCTCATCGGAGCTCATTTGCTTAAATCGAGCTCGGAAACCTCTTTTAACTCTTTTAAACTTCCGAAACGGGGACTTTATCAAAAGTCCTATCAAACGAGGTCCGTTTTCAATTTTGAAGGTTGCTACATATCATAAATGACGAGACGGACCTAACGGTGCGCTCGGATTTTCCATCGGGGTTCGTTTACTCAAAACGACCTATCGAAACCCCAAATTCCTTTCCGGAATTTCATAAACGGATCCTTTTCTCGAAAACCTATCAAACGGACTCCGTTTCGACTCAGATTTCACAGACGGGTCATAAATGACCTAACGGAGCTTTTGGGACTGTCGACATGCAAATCGAGGTCCCGCATCCCGTAACGACTATTTGAGGGTCGTTACATTCTCCCCCACTTAGACTCTCGGCCGTCCTTGGACGAGCCTAAGTCTAAGGTAGGATCCATACACTAGCCACGGAGCTGGCACGGATTTCGAGAACCCCTCGGTACCACCCGAAATCAATAAAACTTAAAAATGCAAATTCAGGCTTAGAAAATACAAGGATTTCATACCTGAATCATCGAACAAGCGCGGATGCCTCTCACGCATCTCGGACTCAAGCTCCCAAGTGGCCTCGGCAATGAAGTGATGCCCCCACTGAACTCTCACAAGCGGGATCACCTTCGATCTTATCTTACGGACCTCTCTAGCCACAATAGCAATAGGCTCCTCCGAATAAGCTAAGTCGCCATCTACCTCCACGGAAACCATATCGATCACATGAGACAGATCGTGAACATACTTCCGGAGCATGGACACATGGAACACCGGATGAACAGACAGAGAGGGAGGCAAAGCCAGTCTATAAGCAATGGCGCCAACGCGCTCCAATATCTCAAAAGGCCCATGAACCTAGGACTGAGCTTGCCTTTCTTCCAAAATCTCATAACACCCTTCATGGGCGATACTCTGAGGAATACCCGGTCCCCAACCATGAACTCAAGATCTCTCCGCCTCCGATCTGCATACGATATCTGCCGGCTCTGAGCCGTGCGGAGTCGATCCTGAATAACCTGGACCTTATCTAAGGTCTGCTGCACCAAATCGGGCCCCAACACCTGGACCTCACCAGACTCGAACCAACCGATAGGCGAGCGACATCTCCGACCATACAATGCCTCAAACGGAGCCATCTGGATAGAAGCCTGATAGCTATTATTATACGCAAACTCTGCTAGCGGCAAATGGCTATCCCAATGGCCTCCAAAATCAATAGCACACGCCCTCAACATATCCTCGAGGATCTGAATGGTCCGCTCAGACAGGCCATCAGTCTGCGGGTGAAATGCAGTGCTGAGATCGACCCGAGTACCCAGCTCTCTCTGAAAAGATCTCCAAAACTGAGCTGTGAACTGAGCACCTCGGTCAGAAATGATAGAAACAGGAGCACCATGCAATCTCACAATCTGCTCAATGAAGATACGAGCCAGACGCTCCGAGGTATAAGTAGTCCTCACTGGAATGAAGTGAGCCGACTTCGTCAGTCGATCAACTACTACCCACACCGAATCATGCTTACCCACGGTCAGCGGCAAACCAACTACGAAATCCATAGTGATCTGCTCCTACTTCCACTCGGGAATGGGCATAGACTGGGTCACCCCGGCTGGCCTCCGGTGCTCATACTTCACCTGCTGGCAATTCAAACACCGAGATACATAATCAGCAACATCCCTCTTCATCCCTTTCCACCAATACAGCTCTCGAAGATCATGATACATCTTCGCAGTACCCGGATGAATGGAATATCTCGAACTGTGAGCCTCTGCCAAAATCATCTGCCTCAGCTCCACAATGGCTGGAACACATACCCGGCTGTTAAGCCGCAAAGCACCATCATCACCAATCACGAACGAGGACACTCCCCCACTCAGGACCCTGTCCCGGAGATCTCTCAGATAAGGATCCTCGAACTGCCTTTCCCGAATCTGGGAAGCTAAAGCACCCGGCCTGGAACAGAATCATCAAACCGAACCCCACTAATGGACAAAGCCTGCAACTCACGGGCCAACGACCTCATATCAGCATCAAGATAGGCGAGGCTACCCATGGACTTCCTACTCAAGGCATCGGCTACAACATTAGCCTTTCCGGGATGATACCGGATAGAAAGATCATAATCCTTCAGCAGCTCTAACCAGCGGCGATGTCTCCCGTTCAAGTCCTTCTGAGTGAACAAGTACTGGAGACTCTTATGATCGGTGAATATCTAACATGGCTCGCCATAAAGATAGTGCCTCCACAACTTCAGTGAAAACACGACAGCTAACAGCTCCAAATCATGGACAGGATAATTCTTCTCATGGACCTTCAGCTGTCTCGAGGCATAAGCTATCACCTTACCCTCCTGCATCAGAACGCTACCCAGGCCAACACCCGAAGCATCACAATATACGGTGAATCCCCCGGATCCACTAGGCAAGGCCAACACTGGCGCTGAAGTCAACAGAGTCTTAAGCTTCTGAAAGCTAGACTCACAGGCATCGGACCACAGGAAAGGAACATTCTTCTGGGTCAACTTCGTCAGAGGTGCTGAAATAGAAGAAAACCCCTCGACGAACCGCCGATAATAACCTGCCAAGCCTAAGAAACTCCGAATCTCTGTAGGAGAAGTAGGCCTAGGCCAACTCTGAACGGCCTCTATCTTCTTCGGATCAACACACACCCCATCCTTGGTCACCACGTGACCTAGGAAAGATACAGAACTGAGCCAAAATTCACACTTGGAGAATTTGGCATACAACTGCTGATCCCTCAGAGTCCGAAGAACAACTCTCAAATGCTGCTCATGCTCCTCCCTGCTCCTCGAATAAACCAAGATATCATCGATAAACACAATGACGAAGGAGTCAAGGTAGGCCTTGAACACTCAGTTCATCAGATCCATGAAAGCAGCTGGGGCATTCGTAAGCCCGAAAGACATCACCAGAAACTCATAGTGGCCATATCGGGTACGAAAAGCAGTCTTGGAAACGTCCTCGGACCGAATATCTAACATGCCTCAACCCCTCAAACTCGCGCCTCTGAGCATCGTGCTGACTCTGGGGCACGAACCTGCTCATGAACATAGACACGAACTCAGCCCAAGACAAAGGAGGGAGGTCACTAGACCTCTGCCGCATCATGGAGACCCACCATGTCTCCGCATCTCCCGATAATCTGAAAGAAGCACACTGCACCCCTAAGGTGTCTCTAGTACCAAGAACTGTCAAAATCTTCTCACACTTCTGAATGTACCTCTGGGCAGTACATATAGCTGAGGTACCGTCGAACTCTGGAGGCTGAAGCTTCATGAATGACTCTATCCTCCTGGCAACCTCCTCAGTGCCCATAGGAGGAGTAGAAATAACAGGACCTGCCTGAGGAGCAGAAGCAGAAGGCTGGGCAATATGATCAGGAGCAGCCTCAGAAGTAGGCGTGCTCATAACAGGTGTGGTCGGCTGAGGAGCCGAAACAGGAGCTGCAACATCATCTCTGACAGGGACTTGATGGCTAGACAAGGCCATCAGTCTCATATACTCCTCTGAAGAGATCACAACGGTGCCTGGCACAACAGCAGGCACAGGGGGAATAGATGCTGACAGAGTCGCTGCGGACACCGCAGGGATAGCTGTGTCCTGCCTAGTGGCTGACGGGCGACCTGCCCGAGTCTTCTTAGCAGCTGGCGGCTGCGTAGGTGTTGATGGCTCTCCCGTAGATGCGGGTGTAGAAGATGCAGCCCTCCTGGCTGAGGATGCTCGCGTCCTCGCAATCTGATACAATACACGAAAAAGGATCAGCACCTATATAAGCTACTCAGCACGAATAGAGATGAAACGAAGGGAAAACATTTCCTAACATGCCCTTGTAGCCTCTCGCTCATAAGAATAGTCGACAACATACCCATAAGCAAGACTCTACTCAGACACTGCTCCAAGACTCCTAGGACTCGAATTAGAACCTAGGGCTCTGATACCAAACTGTCACGACCCAATTTCCAAGGGCTCGTGATGGCACCTAAACAACATTTGCCTAGGCGAACCAATGAAACAAGATGCGGAAAAGAACAATAATGTGAAAAGATCATAAATGGATATATAAATATAAAAGTGTGAAGTCCAAAAGAATATATCCACAAAAGAATTGGAGCATTCTAAGAGTGACTCAATAAAGTATGAATATACATCAAAGAAATCTGAGTCCTATCTCTAAGTGACTCCGGCGGTATGCCACCACGGTCTGTGTGGTCGGCTCACCTAAATCAAAAGTCTCAGAAGCCTCCGGAACCGCTAACGTCCGGGCTGCTGACTGGATGAAGGACCTGCGCACGTAGCAGAGTAAGTTATGAGCCGAAGCCCAGTAAGATCACCGACAGGCCCGCTAAGGTACCCTTGCGGGACAAGTCGCTACATGCATCATAAGCAACTACATACTATAGTAATCATACAAAAAGGTAGTGAAATCACAAATAGATGTAACACATTCCATACACACAAGTAGTAACAAGAAGTCTCAAGGATTATGCCCATCCAACGTAAGGCATAGGTCAACTCAGCGGCGGTTTGGAGGTCCAATCTCTACTCCCGTGCCGAAAAACCTAGACCTACGATGGACTAGCAACACCACTACTAAGTATCAACCATATACCGTGACCCGAAGTCACTATCACAATCATGAATAAGTAGACCAACGACCCGTAGTCGTTGGCTCATCTCAAATCTGTCTACGATCGCACCACACCCCCTGTCAAGTGCGTCGTATCTCAATAAATCAAGTGACCACACCACACCCCCTGTCAAGTGTGTCACATCTCGAAGATCAAGTGTCGACACCACAGCCCCTGTCAAGTGTGACACATCTCATAGTATAGGCGACACCACACCCCCTGTCAAGTGTCCCTCTAACAGTATTAATATCCACGACATTAATAACAATAACAGAAATAATAACAGAAATATTAATAACGATAATATTTCACAGTCACCGTAACCCAGGTTGGTTATGCTAGCTGAACGTAAGGCGAAGGTTAAGCCGACCACTGTTTGGGGGTACAATCCCTACTCCCATGTCGTCCAACCCAAGGTTACGTATAGACAGCACTACCCAACCCGGCACGTGAACAAATCAAGTACCAATATCATACAAAAGCCGGCAAAATCCTCGGCAAGACATTTATCATGACATGCCGGCAACATCCTCGGCCATGTCCCTAGTTCTTGCTATCTAAGCATGGCGTAGCAAGCGTTACTACGATATAAATTTAAGCTACCTCGACGTAGCGTTTAGACCGGCACATACCTCGGTCGAGTCACAATCTCGCTATTTATAACAAACGATAATAGCAAGTAATTCACATCATTAATCCTAACCATTGTTAGATATATATATATGCGTACATGAAGCATACTAGCATGAAGGAAGAGTCCACAAGCACAATAGAGGTCAAGTCTCACTTACCTCGAAATTCAGGCTCAAATGCCGGGAAGAATCTCCTTTCCCGCTCGCCTTGTCTGCGAAGGACTCTCCACTAGGTCTATTAAGACAAGATATAGCACATATGAGTGCTCAATTATAGCTATTTAAGCCTATAGGCATCCTAGGGTAAAAATTACCAAAATGCCCCCGAGTAGGGCCGAGCCCTAAATTTACAAAATGTACTTTTCCGGACTCCCCACGCTCCCGTGTGTCCAAAAGTACACTTAGATTCCACATGCGAGCCTTGCTCGATGTCTTTCCCCAATTCTTAAGAATCTAGGGTTCTAACCCATTTCCAAAAATCAACCCTTTGATTCTTGTGTTAATCAACATAAAGATGGATTGAAAGGGCTTACCTTAAGTGTAAGTATGATTGGGTCTTCAAGAAATACCCAAAAATCGCCTCAAGAGCTCACCAAATGATTTTTTATAAGTTATGAACCGAAATGGCCCGAAATGGCCTTTTTATAGCAGTTTTTTTTTTGCCTCTGTGACAGCTTCTTTTGAAAAAATCATAACTTTTGATAAGAATGTCCAAATGACCTGAAACCGGTGCCATTAGAACTACAACCCAAAGGGCTACAACTTTAATGTTTTGAGTTTTTCCTTATTCCTTACGGATTGGCCGAAAAATCAGCTTTTATCCGGCTGTTTGCGCCAAAACAGAACAGAAAAGTCGCACCAGATTTTCTACTATTTTAGGGGCAAAACGGGACCCAACGAAGCTAGGAATGATCCCAAATTTTGCACACAAGTCATAAAATACTTGGGTGACATGCTCGTCAAGACGGAACTCAATTCGGACCTCCAGAACTCAAAAAGTGGGTCCCACGGCAAAGGTTCAATTTTTGACTTTCGCCAAAATGGTGAAATTTAACCAAGCGACCTCGGAATCCAATTCCGAAAGTTGCTACAGGTCACAAATGACTATACAAACCTAACGGAACTTTCGGATCTCTCATCGGAGCTCATTTGCTCAAATCGAGCTCGGAAACCTCTTTTAACTCTTTTAAACTTCCGAAACGGGGACTTTATCAAAAGTCCTATCAAACGAGGTCCGTTTTAAATTTTGAAGGTTGCTACATATCATAAATGACGAGACGGACCTAACGGTGCGCTCGGATTTTCCATCGGAGTTCGTTTACTCAAAACGACCTATCGAAACCCCAAATTCCTTTCCGGAATTTCATAAACGAATCCTTTTCTCGAAAACCTATCAAACGGACTCCGTTTCGACTCAGATTTCACAGACGGGTCATAAATGACCTAACGGAGCTTTTGGAACTGTCGACACGTAAATCGAGGTCCCGGATCCCGTAACGACTATTTGAGGGTCGTTACAAAACTCCCTCTCATGGAGTTTGCCTACAATCGTACATTGCATAGTTTGATTGGCATGACTCCATTTGAATGTGTGTATGGTTTTAATCCCTTGATTCCTCTTGATCTAACCCCTTTGCCATGGGAAATGGTTGTTAATTTTGAAGGGAAAAGCCGAGCAAAGGCCATGGTTGAACTTCATGCTAAAGCCAAGAAGAAATTGTAGGAGGCCTATGCAAAGGTTGCTTCCAAGAAGAACAAGGGAAGGAAGAAGCTTGAGCTCAAAAATGGAGATTGGGTGTGGGTGCACTTCCGTAAAGAAAGGTTTCCAAACCTTAGGAAAGGGAAGTTGGCACCCCGTGGAGATGGACCTTTTCAAGTGCTTTCCAAGATCAACAACAATGCCTATGTGATTGATCTACCCGGTAAGTACAATGTGTCTAATACTTTTAATGTGACTGACTTGACCCCTTGTGATGTAGGAGATGGTGATGCCGGAGAGGAGGAAGCCATGGTTTCGAGGATGAAACCTTCCCAAGAAGGGGAGAATGATGCGGGGAATACCTCAAGGCCGTTCACTAGGAGTCAAGCAAGGTTGATTCAAGACACCCATCTTTACTTGATTTGGAGAGACATGGATGAAGGGTTCGAGAGTAGCCGGAAGATCATGCTTTTGAGTGCCATGGATGGTGGATCACTTAGGCCACTTGACGAGACATCCGAAGCACGTTTGGAAGCAAATCAAGAAGCTATAGGAACGCGCGGACCGCCTACTCAACTAGGCGGGCCGCCTACTTTTTGATCACTCTCTGGATCTCAACCAGGCGGACCGCCTCTGTAAAACGGGCGGACCGCCTACTCCAAAGGGGCTGACCGCCCACTCCAAGTAGGCTGACCGCCTACTCCACAGGGCTGGGCGCCTAGTGGGGCGCCTACTTTGCTGAAGGGTGCGGGAATTCCTAGTTTTATGCTATGTTTTGGACAACTATAGCCCTACGAGGCCTTTATTGTTTTAACCCACTTTAGGGGTATTTTTGAGCTTTCATTACATGTAAGTGAAGTCTATAAATACTTCACAAACCTCTTCAAACCTTAGCTTACCTTTGAATCTTATGAATGATGAATAGAGTTTATCTCTTTATTGAAGAAACCCTTTCTTTGGTTGCTTGAATTCACTAGTGGAACCTAGTTGAGTGTTGAACCGAAAACCCGATCATTCTACTTGCGAGTCCCGGGTGCGACTCAAGGGTGGATGCATAGTGTAGTTCGAGGGTATCTCGGGACAAGTTCCCCGTGGTTACTTCGAAGGGAGTTCGAGAAGTGTCTCGCTCTCCTATCTTTATTGTTTTGTCGTATTGATCCTTATCAGTTATGTTGAAACCTTGAGCCTATGTCGGGCTGTGATGGTATCTGTAAAGTGATATCCCACAAAAAATTGGGAGGGTTACTTCCCTCTGATTGTCTAAGAAGCCACAGTTTGAAAATTGTGCATACAACATGTCTGACAGATTGCCTAAGTGAGTAAAAGCTTAAACTTTGTGAATTCTTGAGTAGCAGAGTTACCTGAAGGCAGAAATTGTATAACATGATGATTCAAATGATTGAATCGATAACTTTTGGTGCCAATCTTGACTTGATCATGAGTTGAAGTATGCCATAGGGCAATGTGTGTCTTATGTGCATTGAGGCATCACTGTTTCCTTTCCCCGCTGCCCCTAATGTGTTACTTACTTAGTTTAGGTTATTTAGTTCTTTTCATGTGTTATTTTCTTCCTTCTAGTATAGTTAGAAGTAAGTGTAGGGTTATTACTAGATCCCGAGGTGTGTCTTTTGCTTAGGGATTATGAGATCCGACTTTTTGGTGCAGGTACCATGGTAAAGAGTAAACAGAAACCCTCCTCCTCAGCTGCTCCTGCTCCCAAAAGGCCAAAAATGGGCGGAGCATCAACTAGTCGGGCTACGAAGAGTCATCAATGAGCAAGGAACCACCAAAAGTGCCAAGATAGGCTGTCCCCATTCCAAAGCTGGGGAAGATAGAGTTTGGTCTGCCATTTGTGAAGAAGGGGGAAAACCAAGCCTGGTACCAAAATGTCAAGTTATCGGGCTACATTCCAGAACAAGCTATAGATTAAAAGAAGCTGGTCAAAAAGATTCGAGCAATAAGAGATGTTATTCATTGAATGATTTGGGACTCGGTCTTTGAGAGTTCGGGGCATGCAAATCCTGATTTTGTAACAGAATTCTATGCTAACTGGACCTGAAAGAACCATGGTGAGATGATGATCCGGTATAGGTTTGAGGCCGTAAAGTGAGGTTGAATGCCACAGCCCAGTGCAAATTTTTAGGGGTGAATGATCATGACACTAATGAGCTAAGAGACTTCATTCGGCAACCTGACTACAAGGCTATGCGAGACACTCTATGTGGGGAGGATTTTACACATCGGTGGAAGCGCTCAGAGGAACGGGAAGGCACAAGAGTATGTTGTTTTTGAAATATCAAAAGAATGCGCGTGTATGGATGAGATTGATCAATGCTAGCATTTAACCATTTGGGCACCTCTTGGTGTTACCAAGACAAGAGCCTACATGATTTAATTCTTTATGGTGGGGAGGCCGGTACTCATTGGATGCTAGATGCTTAAAGTGATGAGGGAAGCACGCCTAAAAAAAAGTGTAACCGATTGTTTTTTCATAATAATCTTACCAAATGCTTAGAGAAGGAGGGGCTTCCTATTGATGAGATTGGTAACCATATTGTCCTTGATATGGAAAAGATGTATGATACCGCAGCTGTGCAAGCAAGTGCAGATGCTAGTGCCCCTGCCAAGCTGACCACAGATGAGTGGCATGAAAAATACGCCAATCTGTCATCTCATAAATACTTGATGATAGAATTTTTGGCGACGGAAGCAGGGATGGATATGCAGGAACTTGATCGCACTAATCCTTTGTTGGATTTTTCGAAGAGACTGTTGGAGATGACTCCGAAAGTCGTGATGCCCCCTGAGGAGTAGGAGGAGGCACGCACTCCACCACACAAGCCTGGAGGCTCCTTGAGGAGTAGGTCCATTGTTCCTCTCATGCACCCGTGGTTGCTGATGATGACCATGATGATGATTCTCCGGAGCATGATGGACTGGGGTTTTGGATGAGGATACTACAACTTAGGCCGTTTGGCCTTCAGGGAAGTTCCTTTAACTCTTGAATTTTATTTTTATCGCATTGAGGACATTTTAGTTAGTGGTACATGTCATCCACCTCGTGGTTTTTCTTATAGCCTCGGTTCTTTTCGATGGGTAGACCTTTGAACCGGATAATTTTTTAGGAGTAGTGTAATATTGGTAGTAGAATATTTTAGGAAAGTTGAGAGAATGCTAGCGGCTTTTGGTTTATTTGATATCAGTGAATTTAGATTTGAGCATGTACTCGCTTCCTTATCGACAAGAATGGTAAAAGAACGAGCTTTAGCTATGCGAGATGTTGCTCTTCCCGGTTTGGAGGGAGTAGCCTTGAGCATTGTTAAGCCTGAAATTACTGGGCATTTTGAGATTAAGTCCAACATGATACAACTGCTGCATGCCATTGGGCAATATGGTGGTTACTACATGAGGATCTACAACAACATATCCAGATTAGTGACACCTACACATTAGCAGGAGTCTCAACTTACTATGCTTGATTGATACACTTCTCCATTTCATTGATCGGGGGCAGAAAGAAAGTGGTTAAAGGCTGAAAAGCCTGGGTCTATCACAACTTGTTATGATTTAGCTGTGAAATTTTTAGCTAAATTCTATCCATCTGCCAAAACAGCCAGAATAAAAAGTGAGATCATGTCTTTTAGACAAAGAGACGGAGAGTCATTGCATTCAACTTGGGAGTAGTTCAAGTCATTGCCGAGAGATTGTCTGCATCACAGCCAGTCCAATGAGGCTCTAGCCCATACTTTCGTGAAAGGTTTGAATGCTCATACCAAGATCATGGTGGATGCTGCTGCTGGAGGCCAAGTCTTGGCCTTGAATTTTAATGAAATATATAAATTATTGGATAAATTTTCTCACAGCAGTCTTTACTAGCAAGGTGATGGTAAAGCTCCAAGTCAAAAAGTTGTTGGAGTACTTAAATTGGATGCCTTCTCGGCATTTAATACGAAGGTGGATGCAATAGCTAACCAAATCAATAAGCTAGCATTACCACCAACTCAGCAAAAAATGCAATCAGTTATTTTGTGAGGTATGTGGACAGGATCATGCTACTTAGGTTTTCCCCACAAATCCAGAGTCAGGTTATTACGTGGGAAACAAAAAGAGGTCTCAGGGACATATTCAGAATCAGTTTGGTAACAACTACAATCCCAATTGGCGCAGCTATCCAAATTTCGCTTGGGGTGGTAACCCAGCTAGTCAAGGCAATATGTGATCTCAAAATAACTACCAAAATTTACAGCCTCAGGCTCCACCACAGTAGGCGACCAATTCAGTCGAAGATTTAATAAAGCTGAGGGGCTAGTAGAAAATTATAGCTGACAATGCAACTCAAGTACATGCAATAAAAGATCTTGCTAATGCTTAAAAGGACCTAGAATTCGAAATGGGTTAGTTAGCTGGAGCACAAAAGACTAGACCACATGGTGCCTTGCCAAGTGACACAGAGAAATATCCAAAAGAATTTCTGCAAGCAATTACTCTGAGGAATGTGCGAGCTTTTGAAGAAGTGCCAGCCTTAGGAAGCCTGTTGGTGAACTGGAGCCGAATACTGAAAAAAAAAGTTGAAAAAGTAGTAGAGAAGCAGCCCAAACTTGATATTATTAGACCAGCACCGCCTTTCCATTAAAGGCTTCAAAAGCAGAAAATTAATGTAGCTTGCAAGAAATTTATTGAAATCTTGAATCAGATACAAGTTAATAGTCCTTTGGTGGAACTTTTGCGAGATGTTCCAAAATATGCTAAGTATATCAAGGATATTATGGTGAATAAAAGGAGACTAACTGAGATCGAGATAGTTGCACTTGCTGAAGAGTGCAGTTCTAGAGTGAGAAGCAAACTTTCCCAAAAATAGATAGATCCTGGATGCTTCACTATTCCTATAAAAATTTTGGAAGCACGAGGTTGGACGAGCTTTATGTGACTTAGGCACAATAGTGAATTTAATGCTACCATCAGTGTTTCGAAAGCTGGGCCTGGATGAACCAAGACCAACCACAATGACCCTACAGTTAGTTGACAGATATTTGACATGTCCCGAGGTAGTTATTGAAGATGTTCTTACGCAAGTAGGCTAATTTATCCTTCCTGTTGATTTTATTATTTAGGATTACGAGGTTGACCAAGAGATTCCTCTCATCTTGGGTGGAGGATCTTTTGCAACAACTAATGTTGTGGTTCGAGTTAGAGTAGGGAAGATAGTAATGAGGGTGAATGGCGAAGAAGTCGTGTTTAATGTGTTCTGAGCTACTCAAGTTCCATCACATTATGAAGAGTTATCTAAGATTAAAGTGGTGGATAGGGAATTAACTTCCCCTGAAAAATTACTTTTCGCTTTTATTGATGATTATCTTGAAAGAACATTTATGTATGATGATGATGTGCTCAATGATGAGGAAATTGAGGAATACTTAGAGATTGTCAACATGGAGTGTCAATATGTCCCAGAGTGGATGAAGTTTGAGGAGCTTTGTAGACCGCTGGCATTATCTCCTCCTAAACCGTTCATGGAGGGGTCTCTTGTTGTTGACACCCAATTTTGTCCCTCCTGTTTTTAAAGCAGTAGTTTTCAATCTTTACACGGAATCGTGTATTTATCCTGGCCCCATCCATTCTTTCAAATTTTCTTCTCATAATAGCCTGACAGTCAAGGTCATTTTTAAAAGCACCCTCTCAAACCATAGCCATTTTTACAACTTCTGCAATTACCCTTATTTTTTGATAAAATTACCCAATTCGTTCTAAAATCCCAAAACACACTTTTATACGCTTTCTAGCCATTTTAATATTTCAAAATTAATTCCACAATTTTTCTGGGATTTTATACCCATTTTATACAATTTTTATACCTATTTTACATTAAATTTTGCCTAATACACACTATGTATACATTATATATACAAATATATATATATATATATATATATATATATATATATATATATATATATATATATATATATATATATACACACACACACACACACACACACACATCACACCTCACATTTTACACATCATCACACCTATTTTTACACATCATCGCTTAGGTGGATTGATCTCAGCCGTCCACGTGTGACAATTGACTGTTGAGATTAAACCTTCCAATCCTTTCCTAAAACGACCCCTAAAGCCCTTCCCCTACCCTCATTTCCCCTCTCACCTCTCCGATTTCACTCTCTCTTTCTTTGGCGACATGAATCGCCGCCACTGCCAAGGTTTATTACGACCAATTTGGCCGATGAAAATTGGGGAAAATAGTGTCATTAAACTCTCCTCGGCATCCGCTACATAACCTATACACTTTTGATGGTGTTTGGACGAGGGCAAACTCAACCCTTTGTTAAATGAATCTCCACTGCCGGGAAACGCCTCCGGCGGGGTTCCATTTGTGTTGAATGGTATTATCATTGAGAAAGGGGTAAGATTTTGTCCTTGCAACTCCAATTTGAGACGGGTCGATTTGACCCGACCCGGTTCGAAAATGGATAAACACTAATCCCTAATTTTACTCTTCCTATGAGCTTGCCTGCGCCTAAAATTATCTATTACTTGGTATGTTAACACGATTGTTTGTCGATCAACTAGCATAAAAACGTCGGTTTTGTTTGGTTTCACCGTTTCAATAATGGTGCTTATGCTTGAGTCTGCTTGTTCACATCTGTGTGTAATTGTTGCACGTTATTAGTTAATTAGGGTGAAGGACTGTATGATTGATAACCTTGCTTGTAACTCATTAGGTGGAACTTCATTCTTTATTTGTTTATTTACATTGAAATAGACACTCTCATGGTCTATTGTTCTTTATCACCCTTACTGAAAATGTAGCTTAAACACCTTCGATAGGGTTTTTATCTTTGACAATGTGTTTTGATCTTTACTTTATTAAAATGCATGATTACATGCTTTAGAAAACTAGACTGGCTTGATTTAGACATGATTTAAGGGGTTTCGATTAGGTTTAGTTTGAATTGGTGACTAGAAGTTAGTTTTAGATTAATTGACACAGTGCTAATTAAAGGGTGATTGAAATCTGTTAGAGGGCTAATTGACTTTTGATTTTGATTATTGTGAACCTGGACTTTACTTGGTTTTAGGGAGGGGAATCCTAGTTTGTTTAAGACTTATTTTACCTTAATCTCTGGAGATTTGATTAGCCTAAATATAGAAAAGGGTACAACGCTGATTTTCCTAACTATGGGAGACAATATTCTTTGCCTTATTTCTCTTTCACCCGTTTGAAATTGAAAACCTCACCTCACACCTATTTAAGTTGGTACTATTCTACACATTAAGGGACAGAAGCACACAGCATACCCACAGAAAACAAAAGGCTGCAGAATACTTTTCTGAAGCTTAATCTCTTCTCTGACTTTCTGGAAAACAATTGCTTCACTTAGTTTACTTGGCTCTGTCTTGCAAGTTCTAATCAATCTACACCTGTTTCTTTGCTCTTTTATTGTCAAAATGTACTCCTTTTCTTCCTGACTACTTACTGCATATTGTTTCTCTATTTGCCTATACCTGGATAAGTTTGTTTGTTTCATCCCACCTCTGTTTGGCTTAGTTTAAACTATCTATGCTTAAAACAATGTATGCTTAGGCTCTGTTCTGGTTAGTATATGTTAATCTTGTCTAGTTAAAAGATCCAATAGGATCATACCTATTTTTATTAAGAACATGGACATTGGTTGTGCTTTATTGATCAAGTTCTCTATTTTTGGCAAAGGCCTCAATTCAGGCTTCCCCCTTCCCATTTCCCCTGCTAACCTTATGCTTGCCGGTTGTTTGAATGGTCTTAGATGGGCCAAACTATATTTCATTGACTACAGGGTAATCCTCAAAGCTTAAAAGGGTCAATGGTTGAACCCTCTTAAGCTGGTTCTGATACTGAGGTGCTGGAACTATAAACTTGTGACCGTTATGATAGCCTTAACCCTAACCTTAAGGAACACGACATTCTTTCGACCTTCACTCATTTTCCTATGCTCTTACCTTAGGAATTGTCCCCTATTATGTAAATTTAACTAGGAATCCTGTTTGTAATCTATTAACACAGGGAACCCAGTTACTAGGCTGTGTGTTGTCTATTCAGGGGCCTATTCCTAACCTTGGCTTTTATATGTTGCATCATTTTAGGTTTTACTCTTCTTAAAATCAGCCTGACATGCATATAATTAAAATGAAATCATGCAAATTGTTTTGAAACATTCAACCTTGCTATGTTAAGTGTATTAAACAGGTTCCAGAATTGAAACTTCAAAGCAATTTTATTTTTACGATTGAATCTGAAATTTAACTCGAAACAGGGGCTATTTGTGTTATTTGTGTCTGAAGTGGACTAGTTCTGAAAATTAAATTCGCCCCTTTTTTCATAAACAGTCTGGGCCCAAAACTATTTTCAAAAGGGGCCCTTGTGTGCATAAAGCTGATTTTTGACCACTCTGACGCTCCTATACACTAATCTAATAGTGTATATGGGTATATAAAGTATTTGGGGTCGTTTATACACTTTATATGTATTTTCCTAAAGCTATAACTATCCTTTAGTCATCTATTTTGCATGCCTATACATATACGTATAGATTCTATGTGTGATAGCCCCTTTATTTGCATTTGCGTGCTTCTGTGACACCCGTTTTTTAAAACAGCCCTTTCGCCTATACATATTTCAAAAACTGATCCCTAAACAAAAAAGGCCATTAAGGTTAGGGCTCGACAATTAATGACGAGTCACACCGACCCTAAATGGCCAACATTTCATTTTAAAACAACACCCCCTTTTGGTTTTGATAAAAATTTGAATTTTGTTTACAAAATCGACCATTTATGCAATCTTGTTTTAAGTATGTGAATTGCATAAATATGCTGAAATAGAACACCTTTTGCATGTTTGATCACACTTACGATTAAGCGTTTATATTAGAGGCCCTAAAATGCGACTAGGCTTAAATGTAGGCCGTGTATAAAATTTATTTGTATGAGTGTAAATTGAATTGCATAGACATGTTATTTTCTTGAGCTAAATGCTAGATTAACCTCTAAAGTTAGTATTTATGATAATATGCACTATTTTTATTTCAACATATAGAATCGGACGGGAACAACCTTTCGTGAGACTTGGAAAAGTGCCTAACACCTTCTTTCCCGAGTCATCTAGACTTTTTACTCTTTAGAATCTCTGGAATAGACTAGTGTGACTACTAAACTTGACCTTAGACACTTAGGTGGCCTAATACACCTTAGAAAACTATATTAGGTGGCGACTCCAACACTTGAACTCAAACGAGTTACCCAGTCTGATCCGAAGCCCCGACTCGCCTCGAGTTGAGTCCAAAATCGGGTATGTCAGAGTGACGACTCCGCTAACCTTTGAGTCCTAACCACAACGAGTGTTTACTTTTGGGATTTATTTAATTATTATCTTGCTATTCGTATTATTATTTTGTTTTTCTTTTTTCTTTATTTATTTGTATTGAATTTGAACTTTGATGTAACATTTTGCATATTTCACTCATACTCCCCCACTCTTGGAAAACAACCCTTTACACACACACGGCGATTACGTGGATCCCACGGTCGCTTCACCCTCAAAACACCTTTTAAGAGGGACATGTTGGAATATAGTTTGTCCGTGGTACAACCAACAATTTCAAATGATCCCACTCCTTGGTCGTCCGCCTTGGGGAACTGTGTCTAGAATTACACCACTCTTTGAATGTAATGAGCATGCATCATGCTGTAGGAGGGGCTCCCCGTGAGACAGCTAGTCTTCAACTTGTCCGAACTACCTAAATGGGTTTCTAAACCCAAAGGGACGTTGGACATGCTTATGTGCATTTGAGAGGAAAAAAAAAAGAAAAGAAAGTGAAAAAAAAGTGAGATGAGAATGAAAATACATTTTGATTCTTCCAATTATTCTCAAAGGGGGTGGGATTATAATCCTTTATTTTTTCTTTTTATGTCACAATGAGTCAAAAATTTCATCGTTTTGGAATGATTATAGTCGTACCTCCTTTGTTAACTAGTTGGTGGAGTAACTTGTCACTAGGTGAGCAAACCGAAGTACGTCAACACTTGGGTCATTTGGTTTCACTATTAGAAATGGAATCGTATAGGGAGATGATTGAGGCGTCAGTGTCATTTTGGAATAAAGAATTGAATGTGTTTAGATTTGGGGATGTCGAGTTAACACCTTTGTTGGAAGAAATAGGAGGGTTTGTATCACACTCGGGTTAGACAAACATCGTTGGCAAGGGGGTCGTATACTAGCACCTAACATCCCCACAGCTGAAGAGTTTCGTAAAAAGTTAGGAATGGTCGCAATTGCGGATATGGAACTTTTACAACAAAAAAAGATACCCTTTTCCTACTTCTACACTCGGTTTGGGTATTTGAGTGCGTTCGAAAACCGTAAGAAAGAGTTTGTATCCTACAATGATTGGAGGAGAGCTAGACCGTTCGCATTTGCTATTTGTTTCTTAGGAGTGATGGAGTTCCCCGAGAGTTCAAGTCACGACATATGTTCGAGGCTTGTCATGGTCACCGATGCGGTATTCAATGGAATTGATGGTTACCATTATACCATAGTTCCTATGATAGTAGCAGACATTTACCGGGCTTTAGGTTGTTGCAAGAGGGGAACAAATATATTTTCAAGGGTGCAATCTTCTACAACAAGCGTGGTTCAAGGAAAATTTGAGGAAAGCAAGAGGTGTGCAAGCATTGTCCAAGCCAGCTGGTTACAACTACATGGTTGGAGAGCGATATGGGGTTCCAAAATTCAGGCAGCCAAGCAGCACAGAGAAATGGGTAAAATTGTTTGAAAACATAACGGAGGACTCTATTCAGTGGATGTTCACTTGGTTTCCTTCATCAGATTTCATCATTAGCTCTGAGAAGGAATCCTTTGTGATAATTATGGGATTAAGTGGTCTCCAACCTTACCAACCGTTAAGAGTGATGAGACAAGCAGGGAGGAAGCAAATCATACCATTGATACCAAACACGAAAGAGTATCAGTTTGATTACACTGGAGATGTTGTTCCAAGGGTCACGAGCATTAGAAAATCCAGGGTAGGAAGACAAGTCATGGGAGAAGCATCGCTAGCGCCCGATAGATATAACGCTGGATGCGAACCAAACTACAAAAGCTGGTTACGCTCTAGTATAAAGGGGAACGTGGTAGTAGGGCCAAGTCGAGGGAATGACATAAGGGATCGTGAGGCGGAAGCTCAAATTGGATACCGAGAATTCATGTTGAAAGCTGTCAAAATAGACAAGGAGAACAAAGAAGAGATCGAAGTATGGAAAAAACGTACATCAGAGCTAGAGGAAAAGGTAGAGGCGTTGGAGACAAAGCTTGAACAGTGGAACTCGGAGTATGCAGAGATAGATATTTTCATCTTGGTAGCGGCTAAGGGATACTTAACCAAAGCTATGGAAGTAGTCAAAGAGATCGCACGAGAAGCAAAAAAAGCCAAGATGGAAAAGGAGCGTGCTGCCTAGTCAAAGTGTCATTTTAATTTTTTCTTTTGTAATTTACTTGTTCGAAAGACATCATATACTGATTTTCAAATGTTGGAGAGTTTATGAGAATAATTGGCAACAAAATGTGTATTTATTTTCTTTGCATAACGACAAACGTAGGAAGGCTGTATGTCCTTGGTGCGTAATAGTCCATTAGTCAGCCTATGTCCAAATGTCGAGAGGGTTTTTAACCCGAAAATGACAAATTGCATCTCTGCATTGATTCGAAGAAACGTTTGCTCAAAATATTGATCGTCTGTTTAAACATGGTCAAAACTATAGGAATGCTTTGATCTTTACCTTTTCCTTGTTTTGTTTTCAGACTATGGCTGCAAGAGGTACACTCCAATTTGAGATTTTTTCCCGACCTCCTCACTTGATCAGACTCTGGTGGGAAGACTTGGCCATTGTCAGCAAGGCTCACGTTCAAAAGGTGTTGGGGGAATTGGTGGCTCTCAAGGCCTACACTGTCATGCCTGGTTTGGTAGAAGCTGCCACACACTTCTGGGACTACAAAAGGGCGGTCTTTCATTTTAACGATTTTGAGTTGGCACCAATATTGGAAGAATTTAGAGGACTAGTAGGGTTGGAGCCTAGACCCTAGACTATGATTTACCCCCGAGACTTGGACCATAAGGAGTTTATTGAACTGCTGGGATCTCCTTATGATCCATATGTCAAGGGAGTGCATGACGGGAAGGTCACGTTGGAGTACTTGCATTCTAGATTTTGGGATCCAACGCTTGGGCATGATTGGACTGGGGCATGGGAAATTCAAAACTGGGAGTGGGCTGAATCCAATGCTTTCATCGTTGCATTTTTGGGAGGCATGGTTTTCCCCGAGAAGGAAGGCAAGATCGACATAAGGTTGGGAAGAGTGGTCGAATGGTTACACAGAGGTGCTTTCAAACATCAAGTAAGCTTGGTTCCAATGATTCTGGGAGAAGTTTACCGGGCTGAAACCAAATGTAGAAGAGGAGTAGACTTCTTCGAGGGGTGCAACCTATTGCTGCAGAAATGGTTGATAGAGCATTTGCACAATGTCCCCGTCAGTCCTATAACACCAAAACCCTCTTGGAAATGAGGGATCTGTTCACATAGCACCAGTATGGCTGGAACAGAGGAATGGGAAGATCCTTCAAACATGGAGGGATGGTACACCAAGTTTGAGGAGCTACAAGAGGTATAATGGGTAATTGAAAGCTGTGTTGGCTTCGTCGTTTCCATACAAGGTCAAGACATCACTTTCTTGACATTGATTGGATTCCGAGGAACTCATCACTATGTTCCTCTAAGAATCCTCCGACAAGTGGGAATGACACAACAAACCCCGCGGTTGACTGAGGGAAGAAGCTTCAACGTTGACATAAAAGACATCGAGCATCCGATGGTTCTCACTATATTGACAATATGGGAAAAGAGGCTCACTATGTAGTTTTGTCGTGGTCGAGACAGTAGGGTGAGCCCCGCCGCCACACTAGCCTATCCTCAATGGATCAGCGAAGATAAGGAAAGATTCTGATCCAAGACTACACTAAAACGGAAAGCCAAAGCTCCAAATGCTGCTAAAAAATACAAAAAGTTGAAACACGAGTTTGACCAAAGAAAGAAGGAGTTAAGGGTGACACAAGAGAGGGAGATGAAGAGACAATACAAGGATAAGATCCAAGGAGATGAACTCAAATATTTGACCGGCAAGGTCATGACTGCAAGGCAAGCTGCTGGGAACTTACAAGATTTGCTCAAGGGATGGGGGAAGTATTTTAAGTCGGTACCACTAGAAGAGAAGGAAGCAAAGGGAATAGAAATCTGCAAGTTCTTCATAAAAGCTCTGGGTGACATGGAAGCTGGAAAAGACCTGATGGAGACATTCTCTGACCCTCCACTCATGAGTTTGGTTCACAAACCCAAGGAAGAAGCCAAAGAGGAGAAGGAAAAGGAAGACGCTGGAATTGATGTTTGAATCTGGAGTCTCTTTGCTTGGCATCTAGTCTAGTAGTATCAAGTCGAGTCGTCTTGTCCCTTTTGTCGTTGTTTTCGTTTTGATCGAGTCGTCGTCTTTAAATTAGTGGTTGTAATAAAGCCAAGCAAATTTAATAAAATCTTGTTATTTTGGGTTTTAGACTGGTGATGATTATGCTTAATAAAATAAAATGATGTGTTTGCTGAAAATGTTATAGGCCAACCTCTGGCACAAAAGAGGTCCCATGTATGATAGGACGCGATTTTATTTAAACTAACGTATACTCACTTTTTCTTTCTTTGTTTTTGATGTATCTGTCCCCAAGTCCCTGATAGTTTGGTTTGTGTATTCTGGCCGCGCCGCAATACCGATTGAGGTCTAGAGGATCAATCCCAACACCTCCCTCGTTACCTACAAGGACAAGGACGAGACGAAATGTCATGGCTGAGTTCGACAAAGTTGGAAATGGAACTCCTGAGAAACAAGGTGTGGTCGCCTATGAAAGCTACGCTAAGTTGGAATAGAGGCTGCTCGAGTTGGAGAATAGGATCCCTTTTGCCCGTATTGATGAGATCATTGAACCAAACCAAACTACTCGCCCTCACGGCAAAGATCCACTCTACCCTGAAAAAGACATTTCTTACCCTACCTACACTGCACCACCAAAAGCACCACAAAACAACTTACCCTCTTTCACCGTTGAAACCAAAACTATCGCATCACCTACCAAAGATCATGAAATGTATGCATGAGCCAAGGAAGACCCAGACAATACCAAAGAGCAAGTCCAATGGTTGGTAGAGAAGTTCAGGCAACTCCAAGACACCAAGGGAACCCAAGGGCTAGCTTATGAGGACCTCTATTTGTATCCCGATTTGAAGCTGCCCGAAGGTTACAAGACACCCAAGTTCAACATGTTCGATGGCAGAGGAGACCCAATGGCTCATTTAAGATCTTACTGTGACAAGTTGATTGGAGCTGACACGATGAAAAAATCCGCATGCATCTGTTCAACCGCAGTCTGACCGAAGATGCGCTAGTATGGTACTCTAAGCAACAAATAAAGAAGTGGCGGAACTGGGGCTGGAGACTTTGTCGACAGTTTTGGGCACAACACTGATGCTATGCCCGATCGATTCTACTTAGAGAAATTGAAGAAGAAACCCACTGAGACTTTTAGAGAGTTTGCAACTAGGTGGAGGGCTGAAGCCACCAAAGTCCAACCTCCCATGGAAGACGCCGAGATAGTGGCAACCTTCATCCGCATACAAGAAGATGTCTATTTGGAAAAATGCTGAATCTGCAAGATAAGAAGTTTAGAGTTTTGATCAAGATTGGGGACATGGTCGAAGATGGACTGAAGACTGGAAGGATTGTTAGCTTGGCCGCACTACAAGCCGCTAACAAAGCCCTACAAGCTGGTAGCACTACCACCTCAAGAAAGAAGAAGGACGATGTCTCTTTCGTAGCCGCATCACTTGACCACTCCCCTACCCATAACCACTACTACCAAACACCTCCTCCATCCTACCCATACATACCACCCACATCCACTTACCCTGTCTACAACACTCAGCCCATGTACCAAAACCCACCGCCACAAAGACCGACATACCCACAAAGTCCTAATTACCGAAACACCAATACCTATTCACCAAGGCCTCATGCCAATAACAACCTAAGGCCCAAAAGAAACTAGACCCCACTGGCTGAATCTCACGCTTAGTTGTTCGAGAGACTCAAAGCAGCCAACCATATACAACTCGTGCCATTCAAAATGCCTGATAGGATAACACCCTATTTTTATCAAACCAAAACCTGTGCCTATCAATCTGGAGGCCCTGGTCACGATACTGAAAAGTGCTACGCCTTGAAGGACAAGATACAAGACTTGATCGACCGAAAGGTGAAATACTTGAAGACTCCGAATGTGCCCAACAATCCCCTGCCTAATCAGGGAGATAATAGGGTGAACCTGATCGAGTTTGATGAGGAATGCAATTTGGAGGGGACCATTGTTAAAGCAAAGGACAATGTACCAGCAACCGCTTCAGTTGCTTAAGCCGCTACAGCACCAGAGCCCATTGAGGTAAAAGTGGCTCCCAAGTTTTATGTCAATGTGGTTCCCCCATACAGCGACAAGGCGGTGCCATGGGATTAGGAAATGGAGAAGAAGAAGAAGTCAACAGTTGAGACTGCTGCACAAGGGATGACTAGGAGTGGGAGGATTTACACCCCCGAGCATCTTGTTCAAGATATACGAGGCATCAGCGAAGAGGAGTCCGAAGGACTGTGGAAGAAAGTACAAGCAAAGGAATACTCTGTGGTCGAACACTTGGGCAAAACTCCAGCACAAATCTCCGTTTTGGCTTTACTCCTCAAATCGGAGAGCCACCGAAGTGCTTTGATGAAAGTGTTGGACGAAGCACATGTTCCGGTGGACACTTTAGTTGAAAACCTGGCTAGCATGGTTGGAAAAGTCGTGGAGGCCAACCGAATTGCTTTTCATGAAGATGAGCTACCACCTGAAGGATTGAGTCACAATAAAGCTTTGCACGTCACTGTCAAATGCAAGCATTAGTTCGTGGGAAGAGTTTTGATCGATGGAGGATCTGGTCTGAACATATGCCCGTTCAACACTCTGAAAAGAATGGGAATTGACCAAAGCAAGATAAGGGAGAGCGACATGAAGGTGAAGGCGTTCGATGGGTAGTAAAGAAGCACCATTTGGGAGATTGACCTGACTATCATGGTCGGTCCTGTGGATTTCACTGCTGAATTTCATGTCATGGACATCTCTGCTTCCTATAATCTTTTATTAGGGAGGCCTTGGATACATATGGATGGTGCGGTGCGTTCCACATTGCACCAAACCATGAAGTTCGAATGGGACCACAAATAGGTGGTAGTATTCGGTGAGGGGAACAAATCCATCTACAATGAGCAAACAATACCAGCAATTGACGGGAATGCTCCTGATAGGTAGACATTCTATATTGTAGAACTCATGGGAGCAGTGCAAGGCACTCAAGGAGGACGTCGCAAGAATTACAATCCGAGTTGGAATCCCACGGGCACGATTCAAGAAGGTTATACCGCACACTTTGCTCCCAAGTTGGTCAACACACCGCCTAGGATGGAAGAAAGAAAGAAAAACTTCTATAACACCTGCTGGGATGGCCGAGGTAAAGGCTATGAAGGGAGGGATTTGTTTTGGGAACCAGTCATGTCTGATTGGGGAGTGCCCTCACGTGAATTTTGTGAGACCCTACCAGCTAAGACCAAGAAGCGACCAATGTACTCACCCAATGCCCGTCCCAATTGGAAGCGCATCTCTGAAGAAACAAAGGGAAAGCAAGTGTGGATATCCAAGGCACCCGAACCTATGGAGGTAGTGATCGAAGGGCCATATGTACTCCCACAACCCGTGAAATGGCCCGGAGACTGGGTCGTAGGCATCATGATTAAGCAAGGCTACGAACCTAGCAAAGGTTTGGGCAAAAACTTGGATGGTATAGTCGAGCCGATCAGAACTGTGATGAGGCCCGACAATGAGAAGGCTGGCATAGGATACATCGTGACCTACGAAAAGAGCATGGAAGAGGCATCACTGGATTTCAAGTTCTACAAGAAAAGAACCAAGACTCTCTTGTGTATCTTCGTCTCGTCTGGATAGTTGGATGGCCGAAAGGGGGAGGTGTCCGCAGCACAAGGGGTGGAGCCGAAGATAGCTGATGCCGAAGAGGATCTTCTGTCAGGAGTGCAAAATCTATTCATATCTGATGAAGACTGTTGTGTGATCCTGGAAGAACATATTGAACCTCCTGGACTGACAAAGGCTGGATCTGGAGAGGCACTGAACAACTAGATCAGCAACTGGGCCCGAGCTTACCGTGGACCTTGGTAGAGCTGAGGGGATAAATTTATTTTTGTGTTTTCAAAAATAAAACCCGACTTTGAGTCGTGAAATTTGCATTTTTTTTCTTTGTTGCACATGTCTCCCTACAAATTCTGTTTTGCAAGGATTCATAAATAAAATATCGCACTATTTCCCATTTATTTTTTGCTTTAATCTTTTAATTTTGCAATATTTTATTTTTCAGCATTCAAAATAATAATCCCATTGAGTCCACAATCGTAACGTGTAATGAAACAATGAAGCTTGAGGAAACTGGAGTCGACTATGAAGATTTTGATGAAACCACACAAGAAGAAATTTAGAGATTTAAAACAAGCCTAAGCCGAACCTAGAGGAAACTGAGGTGATAAATCTAGGAGATGAGGAAGTTGTAAAGGAGACAAAAAGCGATATACTGAGTTTCTTAAAGAATATGAGGACGTATTCGCCTGGTCGTACGATGACATGACTAGCATAAGCATGGATGTGGTAGCTCACAAATTACCTATCAATCTAGGCTTTCCGCTAGTCAAACAAAAGGTCCGAACTTTCAAGTCATCGGTTCTGTTGAAGATTGGGGAAGAGGTGACCAAACAGCTCAATGCAGGAATCTTGAAAATAGTCAAGTACACAACTTGGCTAGCTAACATTGTCCCAGTACCGAAGAAAGATGGGAAACTCCGAGTTTGTGTGGACAACAGAGATCTGAATAGAGCAAGCCCGTAGGATGATTTTCTCTGCCAAACATACATATCCTGATTGATAATTGTGCGAAACACGAGCTGCAATCCTTCGTGGACTGTTTCGCTGGTTATCATCACGTGCTCATGGATGAGGAGGACGTCGAGAAGACAACTTTCACTACATCTTGGGGGGCTTATTGCTACAATTTTATGCCGTTTGGTTTAAAAAATGCTGGGGCAACTTAGATGAGAGCGATGACTACTATGTTCCATGATCTGATGCATAAAGAGATTGAAGTCTATGTGGATGATGTGATCATCAAATCAAAGAAAAGTTCGGAGCATCTTGACAAATTGCACAAGTTTTTCAATCGCTTTCAAAAATATAATCTGAAGCTGAATCCAGCTAAATGTGCTTTTGGTGTTCCAGCGGGGAAGCTCCAGGGTTTCATCGTCAGTAGAAGGGGCATCGAGCTAGATCCGTCCAAGATCAAAGCCATCAAAAAATTGCCACCGCCAAAAAGCAAGAAAGAGGTTATGAGTTTCCTGGAAAGGCTCAATTACATCAGCCGGTTCATAGCACAATCCACCGTCATCTGCGAGTCGATTATGAAGTTGCTGAAGAAAGACGCAGTGATCGAGTGGACAGAGGATTGCCAAAAAGCATTTGATCGGATAAAGGAGTACTTCTCTTGCCCACCTGTGCTGGTCCCACATGAGCCTGGGCGACCTTTGATTTTGTACCTGTCCGTGGTAGATTCGGCCTTCGGTTGTGTGTTAGGACAACATGATTCAACTGGAAGAAAGGAGCAAGAAATATACTACTTAAGCAAGAAGTTTACTCCTTACAAGGCCAAGTACACATTGCTGCACAACATTGACTTGGATAGCACAAAAGCTGAAAGTTGAGACACTACTTGACATCTTACTCAATATTGCTGATATCGAGGATGGATCCTCTCAAGTATATCTTCAAAAAACCAATGCCTTCTGGATAGTTGGCTAAATGGAAAATGCTGCTCAGTGAATTTGACATCACTTTTGTCACCCAAAAGGCGGTGAAAGCTCAAGCCTTGGCTGATCACATGGCCGAGAATCCAGTGGGAGATGACTATGAACCTTAGAACACCTATTTCCCCGACGAGGAAGTTATGTTCGTAGGGGAAGATATCACCGAGGAGTATGGAGGTTGGAGGCTATTCTTCGATTGAGCGGTAAATTTCAAAGGAGTCGGCATTGGAGCAGTATTAGTTTTTGAGATTGGACAACACTATCCTGTCACGGCCAAACTAACGTTTCCTTACACCAACAATATGGCAAAGTATGAAGCTTGCATCCTAGGACTTAGATTGGCAGTGGACATGAACATACAGGAGCTGTTAGCAATTGGGGATTCTGACTTACTGATTCACCAAGTTCGAAGAGAATAGACAGTGAAGAACTCCAAGATATTCCCATACCTGGAGTGCATAAAGGAGTTGAAGCACAGATTCACTATGATAGAGTTCCAGCATGTCCCTAGGCTACAAAATGAGTTCGCTAATGCTTTGGCTACCATATCTTCCATGATCAAGCATCCAGACAAGAACTACATTGACCCGATACCTGTAACGGTAAAGGAGCAGCCAACATACTGTTATCACGTAGAAGAAGAATCGGATGGACAACCTTGGTTATATGACTTCAAAAGACTTCTCAAAAAAGGCATTTACCCAAAGGATGCAACAATTCTCCAAAAGATCACTGAGGAGGCTAACAAATGGTTTCTTCCTGAATGGAGAAATTTTGTACAAGAGGACACCTGATCTAGGTTTGCTGAGATGTGTGGACGCAAAAAAAGCTGCTAAATTGTTAGAAGAGATACACTCTAGGACGTGTGGTCCACACATGAACGGTTTCGTACTTGCAAAGAAGATTTTGTGAGCTGGTTATTTTTGGATGACAATGTAGCATGATTGCATAAAGCACGTGAAAAAATGCCATCAATGCCAAGTCCACGGAGATATGATTCGAGTACCCCCTAATGAATTGAACATTATGGGATCGCCTTGGCCTTTCGCCGCCTGGGGAATGGATGTCATAGTACCTGTCGAGCCAGCCGATTCAGATGGACATCGTTTCATACTGGTAGCCATTGACTATTTTACCAAATGAGTTGAAGCTGCATCGTACAAGTCGGTAACAAAGAAAGTGGTGTCTAACTTTGTCCGTGATAAGATGATCTGTCGATTTGGCATTCCTGAGTCCATAATCACCGACAATGGGTCCAATCTCAATAGTGGCCTAATGAAAGCAACCTGTGAGGTTTTCAAGATCAAGCATCACAATTCCACTACATACAGACCTCAAATGAACGGTGTGGTCGAGGAGGCCAATAAGAACATCAAGAGGATATTACGCAAGATGACAGACAATTCAAAGTAATGGCGCGAGAACCTACCCTATGCTCTGTTAGGGTACCGCACCACAATGAGAACATCAACAGGGGCTACTCCTTATTTGTTGGTGTATGGCACTGAAGCAGTGATACCCGCGGAGGTCGAGATACCATATTTGAGAATCATCCAAGAAACACAACTAAAAGATGCTAAATGGGTCAAAGGAAGAATAGAGCAGCTAGCCCTCATCGACGGCAAGAGGCTAAACGTAGTATGTCATGGACAATTATATCTGAGGAGAATGGCTAAAGCATTTAACAAGAAAGTTCGAGAAAGATTCTTCGAACCCGAGCAATTAGTACGGAAGAAGATATTTCCAAGTTAAGAAGAAGCAAAAGGCAAGTTTGCACCAAATTGGCAAGGGTCGCACATGGTACACCGAGTTCTGAATTGAGGAGCATTGATATTAGCAGAGATGGATGGAGAAGTTTGGCCGAAACCAATCAATTCAGACGCTGTCAAAAGATACAATGTATAAGAGCTTGTACTAATTAGTGATTTCCCCATTCTGCAATACATTATGTAATCTGAACTACGTCACGACCTGATTCCCCAAGTGGGATATGTAGGCAACCTACTCAAGGTTCGGTTGCATAAATACAAAAAAAATTATTTTCCCACAAAGCGAACACTGGGGTAGAATTTTTTAGGAACTCTAAAAAATTCCTAAAGGACAAGCATAGTTGACACTGGGCGGAAATTTTTGAGGATCTCTCAAAAATTTCTAACAAAAACTGGGGCAGAATTTTGAGGTCATCCTCAAAATTCACTTGATGGAGTTTGGAACAGCATGAAGAACGACAATTTCGGTTTACACAATGCGACTCGTGACTCAATGGGACAGAACATTTCATTTCATCTCTTTCTTATAAAAAATTTCTCAAAGTTTGCATTATTTACTATTTCATACATATCCCTGACAGTTCGGCCAAGATCCCGGCACTCATGCACAGCAAGCGCGAAACAAGCTAAGAATGCACAAACCAAACCACTCCACACAACTCACCAATCTTTCTTTGGATGTTGGCACAGAGGATACGTAATTCAGCAATACACGACAGATATGTTTCAACGAAAAGGTTTGTCATTTAAGTTAGCTGAGGGTACACAGCCCGAAACGTCGGTTGAGGGTACACAGCCCGACATCGATTTCATTTCAAATTAGCTGAGGGTAAACAGCCCGAAGCGTCGGTTGAGGGTACACAACCCGATATCGATCTGACATTTCAATTAGCTGAGGGTACACAGCCCGAAGCGTCGGTTGAGGGTACACAGCCCGATATCGATTTGTCATTTACATTAGCTGAGGGTACACATCCCAAAGCATCGGTTGAGAGTATACAGCCCGATATCAATTTGTCATTTATATTAGCAGAGGGTACACAGCCCGAAGCGTCGGTTGAGGGGACACAACCCGATATCGATTTGTCATTTACATTAGCTGAGGGTATACAGCCTGAAGCGTTGATTGAGGGTGCACAACCTGATATCGATTTATCATTTACATTAGCTGAGGGTACACAGCCCGATATCGATTTGTCATTTACATTAGCTGAGGGTACACAGACCGAAGCAAATTGATAGCACACTCTTTTTGAAAGAAAAGGATAAGAATCTCTTAATTGTTCAAATTTATGTAGATGATATAATCTTTGGTACTACTTGTGAAAACCTAAGTAAGGAATTTACAAATGTTATGGGGAGTGAGTTTGAGATGAGCATGATGGGTGAACTCAATTTCTTTTTGGGTTTACAAATTAAGCAAACCTCAAATGGAACTATGATCCATCAACAAAAATATGTTAAAGAATTACTTAAAAGGTTTGATATGTACAATGCTAAGGAAATTAATACACCTATTGCAATTGCCACAAAATTGGATCTTGATCAACATGGAATTTCAGTTGATCAAAAATTGTATAGGGGCATGATTGGCTTCTTACTTTACTTAACTGCTGGTAGACCTGACATTGTGTTTAGTGTTGGTTTGTGTGCTAGGTTTTAGTCAGATCCTAAGGAATCTCATTTGAAAGCTGTTAAAAGAATATTGAGATACTTGAAAGGAACATGTTCCTTAGGACTTTGGTATCCAAAAGGTAGTAATTTTAATCTTGTTGGATATACTGATGCTGACTATGCAGGTTTCCTTGTTGATAGAATGAGTACCTCAGGTATGGCACATTTTCTTGGTGAGTGTTTGGTTTCATGAGGAACCAAGAAACAAAATTCATTGGCACTTTCCACTGCTGAGGCTGAATATGTGGCAGCTGCCTCATGTTGTTCACAATTGTTATGGATCAAACAGCAATTACAAGATTTTGGTGTTGATATAGGAATTGTTCCTATTTATTGTGATAACACTAGTGCTATAAACATGACAAAAAATACAGTGCATCATAAAAGGATCAAACACATTGATATAAGAGACCATTTCTTGAGAGACAATTATGAAAAGGATTTGATCACTATTGCATTTTGTCCTACTAAGAAGCAGATTGCTGAAATTTTTACAAAAGCTTTAGGAAGAGATCATTTTGAAAGGAATAGGTTGCAATTAGGTATGATTAAATTCACCTAAATCCACAAATGCTTCACTTCAAAATTGGCTAGAAAATTGTACTTAAAATGAATTTTATCAAAGTCAATTTGAAATATTCAGTTCAGTTTCATACTTAATTGTATACTCTTATGCCATGATTTCTTTTTAAAGTTGCTAAAATTTAATGTTGTTACCCTTATGTTCTTAGAATTTTAGATTGATCAAAATTGATTAAATTGGGATGGACACTGTTTTTTGTGATAAATTCAGGTATATACTCTTTTTAATTCATTTATATTAGAAGTTTGAGGCTATAGGTAACTTGAATTTAGGATAAATACCACTAGGAATCCTAATCATATCCGGTATGTATAAGATGCCAATCCGAGGGACCAATTCCCAATCAAATCAGCAACTCAAATCATAATGACTCTTTTCCGAGAAACTCCCAAGAGTACTTTAACGTTTGAAATTCATTCAATGAGGTAATAGTATCCGTTTTGCACTCAATATCCACTACTTATCTCACTCTATATATACACTTCTAACTCTTCATTATTTTTTTCACTTTGCTTACAATCGAATTCTAAAAAATTTCAGAAAAAATAGTGAACTATCTCTTGAAACGCATACTTACAATGTCTCTCTCACTTGAAAATTCATAATCCATTCCCACTCCTGATCAACCACAAATCCCAAACCCTCCTTCACCCATAGACACCACAACACCAAACCCTGAAGTTCCTGAAAATAATCCTGAAATTCCTAAGCCAGAAATTCAGGGGGAAGGACCAGTTCCCACTATTGAGTCGATTTTAGAACAAGTTGAGGACTTGTCGAGGGCTACGATTGTCTATAAGTATCAGCTAAACTATGCATCTCCTTTAAATATAGTAGAATATGAAGGGGAAAATTTTGAGGGGTCTGGGTCTGTTCCTGAGGGGGAAGGTGAAACTGTGAAACGTTTGGAGGCTCCCATGCATGGGTCGCCAGGGTCTCCAGAGGTTGCTTTTAGAGCACCCATGGAGGATGTGGCGGATTTAGATAATGCTATGAGTGATAGTGATAGGCCAATTATTGATCTTATTAACATAAAAAGTTTAAAAATAAAACTTGCTAGGAAGGGACCAATTGATCATAAGTTGTCTGCTGAGATTGCTGCTAAATTGAAAAAGATTGGTGATAGTTATAAGCCAGGGCTTAAGAAAAAGGGTGAAAGTTCTTCTAAGGAAAAAGGAACTGTTCCTTCTGCTTCTGCCCCTGCTAGTGGAGTTAGGAGAACAAGAAGTGCAGTCAAGGCTGCAGATGAAAAACTGGCGGCTGCAATGGAAAGAAGCAAGAAAGGAAAGGGAAAACAAGTTGTTGATCCTGTTGTTGAAGAAGACACAGATTTTTTAGAAAAAAAGAGACAGCTTGTGGATGATGAAGATGATGTGATGGAGGATGTTGAGGAATTTTTGCCTCAGTCTAAGAAGAGAAGAGTTGCACAGGGGCGTGTGTCAAGGAGTTCTGTGGAAGCTGCTGCTGGAAAATCTTCCAAGAGGACCAGGTCCTCAAAAAGAACTCTGGTTGATGAGAGTTCTGATTCAAGTTTTGATGAGTCTGTTGTTGGTGAGGACAGTGATAGTAAGGATGAGGGAGAGGAAGTTCAACACTGTGTGCATGATGACATTATACTGAGGAAAGTTCTAAAAGGAAGGGTACTCTCTGATGTTGAGGAAGAGGGTATGATGTGGTTGTTGCAAAAGTTGCAGGTTCAAGGCTGGGGAGACATGGTCCTTCGGATAAAAGGTAAATGTGCAAAAGTTATGGTTCAGAAATTCTATAAGAATTGTATCATTAAAAGGGATAGAATCTCCACTTCTATCCATGACCAAGAAATCAATTTTGACACTAAGGAACTGGGGGAATTGCTGGGTATTCCATCTATTGGGTATGAAAGCTACATCAAAAAGGTGTGGCCTGATTTGACAAACTTGCCTACTGGTTTGGAAATCACTAGGAAATTTGCTGAAAATAATGAGGAGGAGAAGCCTAGGGCTGTGCAGAAGAGTGAAATGCATCCTCAGCACCCGGTGCTGTTTGAATTTGTGAACAAAATGTTGTTGCCAAGGCAGGAGAAGAGAGGGATTGCTAGTTTTATGGACCAGGTCCTTATGGAATTGCTGGACAGTGATAAGCAGATGAATTGGCCCAGGTTCATCATTCATTTGATTAAGAAGGTTTTTACTGGGAAGAAAAAGTACTCATTCCCCTTTGGATTTATCCTGACTGATATGTTTGCTAAATTGGGAATTCCTTTGGAGGGGGTAGTCAATGCTACAAAGAAGGAGAAATTTGGCTGTGCTACCCTGATCAGCTGTGATATGCCTGTTCGAGCTGACCCTCCACTAGTTGGTGTTGGCAAACAGCCTTTGAACAACAAGGTGAGGGCCTTGAGCCAACAAGTTGCCATACAAGCTGCTGAGATAGATAGCCTGGTAGGCAGAGGCTGCTAAAGCAAAGGAGACAAATGAGGGAATGCTCATACAAATGTTTGAGTTGTTGCAGGAAAAGTCTCAGGGACCTGGTCCTTCTACATCCTGAACACCTTAGCCAAATGCCATCTTTTGTCCTGTGGAATTTAGACTAGTTCTAGTACTTTAGCCTTTTCCTTTTCTAGTTTTTGAATAATTCAGTAGTGCTTACTTGTATCCCTTATTTAGCTTTTTGTTAATGATGACTTATCTTCGATGGCTAATTTCATTGTCTTGCAGTTTCTTTAGTTTGAATTGTGCTTGCATTTTTGAGTTGCCTCAATGGCCATGAGCTGATTATTCTAACAGTTGATATGTTCTGAGTTATGCAACCTTTTCGATGATGCCAAAAGCGGAAAAAGTAAGTTTTGATTTTGCGTGAAATTTATAACCTAATTGAAAATCTGATCCTTAATGATGAAATAAGTTTCTACATATGATACTTTTGAGTTCCAAGTTGTACTTCAGGAAATTAAGGACATGCAGCTACGTCTATGAGTTTGTCATCATCAAAAAGGGGGAAAATGTTAGCTTGGATAAGCTTGAAGTTTTAACTGATGACTAAGGAACATATCCAAGGACATGTTCCTTTGAATCACTGCAGCTGAATAGATAATTCATGCAAAATCTTTTAAGCGAGAATATTAATTACTATCCTAAATTTAATGTTTATCTTGATGATTATGCAGGATTACACGAGATATAAAAAAGATTGCATAAAGAGTGGATAAGAGCTAAGGGATTCGGGTAACCAAGGAAAGAGTTCAATTAGGACTCAAACTCTTGGAAGCTTTGGAGTTCTAATTACTCAAGACTTCTTGGATTTTGCAAGCTATAAAAGCAAAAGTATTTCAGCTGTTGAGGTGTGCACAAATACAGAGAGAATCGAGCCATAGCATTGAAAGAGTCCGTATCTTATTTGTGTTTATCATTAGAGCCATAGCATTGAAAGAGTCTGTATCTTATTTGTGTAATCATTAAGCTACAGGGAACTAAGTAAGAACCTGTTCCTTAGATTGAGTCTTATCGAAGTTCAATCTTAGTTCAACTGTAGTAGGTACTATCGAGTTGTATCATCTTAATTCAAGTCGTGGACTTGAAGAAACTTCACTGATCGTGAAAGGGATCACTAGATGATTAGAGTTAGTCCTAGGTTAGTAAGAAGGTAGTCTTATAACCAAGTGAGTCTTTTACATAGTAAAGTTGAAATCCTACTTGGAAGAGTAGGTCGTGGTTTTTTTATCCCTAGTTAACGGGGTTTTCCCACCCTAACATCGAGTGTTCATTTACTTACAGTTTTAGTTCCGCACATATTAAAGTAAAGGAACACATTGAAGAAACTGGTCCTTAAAACAGTAAGTGGTGTGTCTTGAGAAATAACAGATCTCACTGGTAGCTGAGTGTACTAAGCGAGGGCCTCTTTAGTTAAGGTCGAGCCAAATCTCTTCACTAGAGCAGACTTGATTTCTTCCTCGCTAATCTCATTATTCTTCACATACATGTAATACGCAGTAGTATGCTCATCCGGATCAGTCGTTCCGTCATACTTCAAGTCATCCGGCAAGCTGAAGTGCTTTGGTATGCAGACCGATGCAGTAATTGCTTTGTAAGCGTGCTTGTAAAACTTTTTCTCATCTACCATGGAAATTTGGGGTGGAGCACCCGTCACATTACCAGTTCGATCGCGGATGGCCTTCATCTCTTTTATAAGGTCCGGAATGACAGGAGCTCCCTTGAGGTCTTGGTTGTTGATCGTTGAGGAGCCCTCAGAGACAGTATCCATGTTAAGCCTGTGGTTGGGAACTGATCCTGGTAAATTGTTCGTGGGCGCTGGTCCTCGTGGGGATGTGGCCTCATAGACGATCCAGCAAAGATCACTATATCCTCTGGGATTTCCCCTCGACTATGTTGCCTGAATTTTGCTCAGACGCGGTTTTGAGGAAATTAACAAGGAAACCTCTGAACTCAGAATTACCTTTCAGAGGTTGATTGGCTTCTCCATCACTAACAATAGGCATCGGCTCCTGAGAGGTGTCTTTTGCCTGCTCAACGGGATCTTTAGGCTTTACGCTGGGATTACTAGGATCCTTCGCGGACTTATTTACTGTGTCTGTAGTGTTCCTTGGAATGCTGCTATTGTCGTCAGACATGATTGCTTCCTCTCCATCGTAGAATACCTACAATTTTTGGAGCCCTACGGTGCGCGCTAAACTGTTTGTGCCTAAAATTTTATGTCTAGGTTAAACAATTAATTGTAGTTGAGGTCAAGAGCAATACAATTATTACGACGGAAAAGTAAGTAAATATGTTGAAAATAGCAATAATTAAAGCAAGACGAAATAAGCAAGAAAACGTAACGTAATACTTATTCCTTGAGAATATCCACACTCTGTGGTGAATCACCTTCATGTTTAGTACAATGTACGGAGGAGTATTTATAGTAGTGATACCCAATCCTAACTTAGGTAAAAAATACTAAGACTAATAAGGTTATGAACCTATAACACAAAGCGGATGATAAGGGGTAAAACACGCGGAAGCATATACGACACAAATATGCGGAAGCGATAAAACAAGATACGTGATATCAAATAGATATCGAGAAATTCAAGACTAGGAAGGAAAGAAATAGAAGAAAGAATGGATAAGCGATTCACAACAAGAATTGATTATCCAAAAGGAAGAAGTGAAACTCGAACCTTACAATGGTTTCATACTAGTGATGAATTTCCATAGGTTCCAAGTCGAGATATACTCGAAGCTTCAAGCTTCGAACTAGAAAGGCTCGGCCTCTTCTACGTTCTCTTCTCTCTATTCAATGTCTAAACTAGATAATGAAACGAAATGGCTAAGGGGTGTATTTATAGTTTTTCCTAATCCCTTGTGAAATGACTAAAATGCCCCAAAAGTGGGCTAAGGCATAAAAGACCACACAGGGTCAAAATAGGAAGTTCAATACAAAATTCAAGCAAGCTTTAGCATCGGGCGCTCTGCCTAAGTCTAGGCGCTCCGCCTAAGAAGTCCACTGATCAAAATGCTGCCAAGCTGGGCGCTCCGCCTGGACCAAGTTGTGTCTGGGCGCTCCGCCTGGCTGAGCTGGGCGCTCCTCCTTCCTTGGTGCTCCGATACATGATCTTCAAGTCGCGTCCGGAGCCCTTGACTTGCATTCCTTGTGTTCTCAAGCTTGGCTCCTGATGGTTGGTGTCTTGGCTCGATTTGCCCCGTATCATCCTCCCCTTCCTCGAAAGGATTTCTTCCTCGAAATCAAACCATCAAGCATACATGCAAAACAAGCACAAACAAGTTTCATACTTCACAATTAGGTTAGCTTAACAAGAATAAGTGCAAACTGTATGGAAAACATACTTTTGTGATAGAGCCAAGCATCAATACCCATTAAAAAGTGTATACTCCCAAAGGAAACAATAAATTCATGGCTCAACAAGAACAAGCACTCAAAATCATAACTAGCAAAAAGATCAAGGGTATGCATGTTGCAATCAAATTCCCCACAACCCTAAGCCCGTATCCTTCATACCAAGCCTTCAATACATTTTTATCACATTGTGGCACATTGGCTTTTGCATGCTCAACACTCAAGGTGTGTTTAATATATGGGACGGAGTAAGAAAAATAGTTCAATCTACAACAAAGATCAAATACTCCATTCCCCTTCTTAGAAGCACTCTTACACACACCGAGAGGTACATCTTCACCTCCAAATTTTCCTCCAAGACAACCCTCCTCGCTAGACAAACTCCTAAGGGAGGTCTCAAACAATGGGTTATCTATAGAGTGAAGCATTCCAATCCATGGAGGTTCAAGCTCACGCTCTACTCTAGTTTGATACAATTCACCACTTTCACTGAAGTTACCCTCATACAAAGGATTAGTATAGGCACACTTCTCGAGCTCATTAGCAAGCAAAGGTGTAGTTCCCAAACTAGAGATGATATCTACACTGAGGAGTCATTGAAAACAATTCGATCCATCTCATACACTAGAGATTCCTCAAGGTCACAATCATCCTCACTACGACACAAGAGACCACCACTATCAAGTAGGAATTCAAAGGGAAGAATGGGATAATCATGCAATTCATCTTCTCCTTATCAAATATGGGTGGGGTTTCATAACAATGTTCACAAACAAGGTCAACTTCAATATTTTTACTAAAGAGAGGTTCAATGAAAACCGAGCTCACATCATGATGTGGCTTTTCAACCCTCTCAACTAGTGGTTCATTTACACACACAAGTTGACACAATGGCTCTACACTAGTTGCAAACACATTGTAATCATACCAATCATCAACTAGCATAGAGTTTTCACAAACAAGATTACAAGACAAGGAAGTAATATGCTCATGGAAAGGAAAACTAATACTTACACTTGAGTTTCCATCTTGCTCACTCAATGCATTTGAAGTATCATGGCTAGCTTCTCCACCTTGTAGCTCACATTTGGAATCTCCTTCACCTTATCTTTCCATCTTGGAACATGGTTGAGGCTCCATAGATTTGCCTCCAAGAATTCATACATAAGAATTCAAACAAGTAGAAGGAAAAGATAAAGGGTTAAGGTTAGAATAAGGGGTGCCCTCACTCTCAATGATTCTTTTTCACTCTTTCTTTTCCCTCATTTTTTTTCAAGGTCAGGTGTAGATTTGGGTTGTGACAACCCACTCACGTCACTCAACACAACCTCTCCTTTTTCCATTTGAGAGTTGTCACCGATCGCTCCCTCACTCCTCTTTATCTTTTGTCTCTCATATTCGAGTGAATTGGGACGAGGCCCAAGAATACCCATGGCCGTAGTACGTGGAATCTTTACATCAACCCAGAATCTAGAACTTGGAGACTCATCACTTGATGTCTCCTTCTTCTTCATTGGTGAACTACTTGGCTTTAAAACTTGTGGTTTCGGGCTCACCTTGTCGACACTTGTCAACTCTTTTCTTGCACTAGTCCCACCATTTCTTGTGTTTGTAGAACTCCTCGATTGCACATTTTCACACATGGAATGAAGTTCTCGCTCTTTGCTTCTTTGCATAGCCAAATAAGTTGTACTAGTAGGCAATTGGCCTCTTAACCGATAAGGTACAACATCATAAACCCGTTTCCCTATGCCCACAAGATACGCATCCTTCATCATACTATATTGCACCCTCTTGTCTTCCAACCATGGCTCACCTATCCACACATCAACATGACACATGGGATACACATCACACCACACATAAAATTTATAATTCCTATGAGATATGAGTACTCAATCCTCCTTGGAAACCCACACTCCATCATACTTATAAGGATGATCTAGCGCATGGCATGGTATCCTTAGCCTATCAACCAAAGAGGTGCTAATACAATTGGCATTGGTAACGCCAATCTTGAGCAAGTATCCTCCAATACCATTTACCTTAACAACAAACCTTCGTCTACCCAAGTTTCCTACAGATGCATCCAAAAGAGAACTTGAATGCCCATGAGTGTCATCACCAACAACTTGGGTCTCCCTTATCCCTCCTCTACTAGCAAAATTACTAGAGTAACTTCCACTTCCCGTCACTCTTCCAACATTAGAAATGTTGTTGGAAGTCGAGGAAGGACCCTTGCCATCACTACAACAAAAGTTGGTATTAGTGACAAATTATTTTGTCGCCCAAAGTTTTGCATTTCGTCACCAAAATTTTTTATTGACGAAAAAATGCAAGTCGATAGGTCCTTCAATCATCGAGTACACTATCGACTTCCTGCACTTATCATGACAACATCACCGATCTTTGGCGCTTATGGGGGGCCCTATCATACACATGCACCACCAAAGTCTTCATAAGAACTCTGGGGTGAACCTGGATTAACGATGAGAAGCGGTTAAATCAGTAGCAAAGGCACCAGGACGGACGGTTGGTTGAACCGGGTGATAGCTTCGCGATCGATAGCTCAGTGAGGTATGCCACCCGCCCTACTTCTAAAAATTTTGTCCGCTGTTTGTCCCTATACCATGGGTCACTAATAGTATACTAAGACAATTTAGTGTTTCGTCACAAAAACAATAAAGCATTAACTACGAAATCCTTTTTCGTCCCCAAATGTATAGTATTTATGACCAACTTATTTGTTAGAAAAAAAAATTAAATTTTGTAGTTGATAATGTGCTTTCGTCACTAAAAATATTACTAATGCTGACGAAATTACCTTGTCACTAAACTATATTAATTAGATTGTCTTTAAAAATAAATATGTATTTCGTAGTTGAATAAATATATTTGTTTTGCTAAACAACATTCTTTATACACAAATTAGCATTTTGTCTCTAAAATGTGTAATTTAGTGACAATTAATTTTAAAATATTATCATCATAAACTGTTATTGACACGACCCGAAATCCGGTTATGCCGTGCGGGCACCCGACATCCTCCCCTAGACCCGTCGGGCGAACCCTTACTAATTAAATCAGGAAAATAAAAATAACAATTTACAAATAAGGACAAGACTTAAAATAAAAACACGGACATACTGATACCTCTAAGCTGTACAAAAGAAATTACAGCTGACTACCCAACATGCTAGGTTTAGGGCTATCCAGACCAGACATCTAAGAGTACAAAAGAAGACAGATACCTCCTGAAAGGAGCAAAATGCAACTGAAATAATGAACAATAAACTGGTGGCCGTCCGGAATAAAAGCTGGCTCACCCTGACAGCTGAAGTTGTCTTTGCTCCTTCACAACGTGGCAAACTAAATCTTGGAGCAAACCTGCCGAAACGAAATAGATAGACAAGAAACAAACAACAAAAAATGGGTGAGTCAAAAGGACTCAATAAGTGGGGCAGACTAGCCACCTCAAAGAATAGGATAGCTAGCCAGGGAGGAGAAACAGATAAATAAAATTCCTCTTATTTAAATTATAAAAAGAGAGAGCCAGATAACAACCGGAAAGACGTAAGAAACTTATAAACTAAACCAAAGATGCGTGCCAAAAACATATCAACAAATATGCAATGCACATATAAGCAGAACAGTAGTCATGTACCGTAAGTCTACACGATGGTATGAATTGAGATGGAATGAAATGAAGTGAGATGAAATTAAATGAAATATGATGCGAAGGGTCACATGTGCCGGTAATCCCATCTCGAAGCGGAATACTCCTGCATTCGAGGGGAATCCAATCTGATAACCAACTGGAGCGGAATACTCCTGCTCCTGGGGCGGAATACTCCTGCACCCGATATAATATAAACCAGAGGCGGAATACTCCTGCACTCTCCTGGGGCGGAATACTCTTGCACTCTCCTGGGGCGGAATACTCCTGCACCCGATATAATATAAAGCTGAGGCAGAATACTCCTGCACTCAATATCAGACATAAGAGCGGAATACTCCTTCTCTTGGGGCGGAATCCTCCTACCCTCAATTTGATACAATGGAGCGGAATCCTCCTGCTCCTGGGGCGGAATACTCCTGCACCCAATATGATATGCAATGTAATGCATATGAATGACATATAATGCATATGAATGCAGTGTGATGCAATAATAACCCTTCACCGGCGCGGGACTCTCATCGACAACCGGGAAGTAGATGCAAACTTACAGCCAGGGTACAATGCTCAGATCATCATTGTAATACCAACTATAGGACATAACATATAATATACAATGTAAATCCAAAGCTAAGGCATAATGAGTACGCCTATCGGCAGCTACACACGTAAGGAACACGTGGTAGAAAATCCACGAGGCCAGGTGCCTCCAAAGAAATGGATATAAACGCTTACCTCATCCAAAAGTTGGCATTGCTAATCAACAGCCGCTTTATCCTTTATTTTCATTGCCAAACGATCCCACTCTATTCAATAAGCAGAAAAATATATCAAATTAGGCTAAAGACTTCATTCCTCACATTTTAAGGCAATCCGGTTAGGAACCTGGTACCCTATTCGGATACGCAATACGCATGCCAGGCCTATATACAAGGTTTAAGGTCACATAACCAAACACCAAATAAATTACATTTATATGTTGCCCATAACTCACTGAGTACGAATATATATTCAATTCCATTATCGGGGGTCCATTTGACCTTTTAAACTATTAATTGAACTTATTAGAACGCTGTCTAATATTCCAAGTTTTACCGTTAAAATATATTCAAACACACGTAATAAACTCAAATAATGAATTAACATCATTACCTGAATTTTTCGGGGTAAAAATCCTATATTTTCTCCGGCTCTTTTCTCATTTTCTGGCATTTTTCTCTTTGGTTTCTAAATTTTTCGTCTCTGCTCCATTTCCATTTTTACTGTTGCTGCTCCTTTTACTTACATATGTTGGCTAAGGGGGTCAATCCCTTTTAGCCACCGCCTTGCTTTAGATTTTTTTGTCTTTTTCCTTTTTAATCTTTTTCTTTTAAAATTCGATGTTACGGTAAAAATTAAAACAGTACCTTACGATATTCGAAATAATTCCAACTTTTGCATACAAGTTATACTAAATATATGTAACATACTCACGAAGGCGGATCTCAAATCGGACTCCCGAAACTCAAGATACGAATTTAAATGAAAAAAGTCAAATTATTTAACTTTCGGCATTTTAGCGGAAACTAGCCGAACAACATCGAAATTCACTTTCAAAAGTTCATAAAAGTCACAAATAATCATACGAACCTAACGGCGCTTTCGGATTTCGAATCAGAGCTCATTCGCCCAAAACCGAGCTCAAAAATCTCTTTTTAATATTTATCGCCAACAAAAACTGAAACCTTCTTCCGATGCCTACCAAACGAGGTTTGATTTAGCTCAAATTTTACAGACAGGTCCTAATGGACATTACGAATATTTTAAAACTCTCGTTCGTCCTCGAACGAGCCTAAGTCTAAAGCAAGATTCACGCTGATAAGAAAAGAACTTGCACGACTTTCATAAACTATCTCACGGAATTTTTCTCCTGATTACAGAATCAAAATTATAACACGCATATCGAACTCTTGGATAAAAACATAGTTGGATAATATCCTAACGCCATTGCCCGAGCTTATTCTGACTACACTGAGCCTTCCTCGATCACGAGAGGAGAGTTTTACATTTTTTAAACGAAGATACACAGAACTTTGAATGGGTTAACATGATTATGTCGATAATCACCTCTTCAATATACCTTTCAATATAGAACAAGTCGATGAAACTAGGAATTAACTCACGCTGGATGCAATAGGGAAGCTTTTGAAGTACCTTGTCATTACACACTATAGAAGATTTGATGCAAGCTATATTATTTTTACGAATGCACTATGCAACATCTCAGTTGATTTTAGTGTTGTTCCGCAAGATCCTTGTGGGAATGTAGATACTCATATCCTAATGTATGTCAAAGGTTCATCTGAACAGGGTCTATCATATAAGGATAAGGATCATGCAACTACTACTGGATAGTATGATGTAGACCAAGAATGATCTTCAGACTGAACATCTCCCTCAGGGTATTGTCTTTGAATTGGAATTATTATGACTTGAAAAAGTAAATATAAAAGAGACATGTAGTTGGACCTTCAGCTGAGGCAGAATACCAGCAACAAAGTTCATTAAATGCGCACTTAGAACGCTAAAGTAACTTCTCAAAGAGTTGAGGTGTGAAGGAGATATGCCAATGATGGATGGACGACAAGCTGCACTAGACCTTTAACTCTAAATTTTCATGAAGTAAAACAGCGGCATTATGAGTATCCAGTTCTAGTTGAATACAGACAAATAGCCAGAAGAAAACCGGAGTCTCCATACAGGGTTACTACTGACGGTGTTCTCATGAATAAAGATAGACTTTGTGTTCCTGATGTTACAGAGTTACGTGGACAGATTTTGATAGAGGCACATTATTCCGAATATACTTTTCATCCAGGTTCGACTAAGATGTACTATGATCTTAAGCAGATTTATTGGTAGGACGGAATGAAGTGTGAGTTAGCAGAATTTGTGGCTCAATGTTCTAATTGCCAGCAAGTTAAAGTCGTGTCATCTTTCCAGACTCTATGCTTTCAGCAGATAGGTACGTATATATGATCAGGTTTCCAGCTTATCTCGAGCATTAATAGATTATTAGTGGGTTTAGCAATGATCGACACTTATTGTAGGTTTCTGCCGTGGCCTTACTTTGGGTCGTGAGAAAAGTGGTATCAATACCTCAGAGATTTAATATTACAATTCAGTATTTGGAGGAAGACTCCTCCACTTAAAGAACAAACTCATGCAGCCATTTGAATAGGAATAACCATCCTCGCACAGTCTGCTGGACTGAAGAAGATTTAGCTAAAAGCTGAATGTAGGCAGACCTAAGCTACCAACTACCCTTTCGAGTTGCCAAACAGCTGCAACTCTCAAGTTTACAACTCCATACCTTTGCCGTAAACACCACCGCCTGATGGATGGTACTTTTATATAAAAATTTCGGCAGAGTTTCCCCTGAAACTGGATGATCCGCAAAAACAGAACCAGCACTATACTATACATGGGAATGGATACCCGGATAAACTGATATCCAAAACAATAATATGCTTACCCGGCTACAATAACACGTACTCTGGCTCAACACATGGAACGTTACAAGCGGCTACCAATCGCCCAAGTTCACTAGTGCCGGACGAAGAAGAAATGGAAATGGATCGATAATAGAAATAATTAGAGCTTCAGGAATTTCATCTTCTTATTTGCTTGGCTACCAAAGCAAGACTATTTCCAAGTCAGGCTAACCAAAGAATCGTAATTGAAGAAATAGACATTAAATAAGCTTTATGGAAAAACATCCATACCAATTTAACCTCCCAATAAGAAGGAAACTCTGATAATTTACTAGAAACCCTTTTATAACCCAGATAAGCTCATAGAATAACATGACTTTATTAGCATTTTGAACCAAGATGAGATACGTAGATCGAATATTACTTACTAATCAATTTGCATCGGAAGAAACAATAACACTTTCGGATGGTGACGAATTAGGATCCCATCATCCTACCAACACTGATTTTCGAGGAGACAGGTAAAATGACTTGACATAATAACACAAGGTGGTATAACAGGATGCCAAGCAGGCAATAGCAATACTCACCGTCAAATCTCTCATATTTAGATCAGATAAACTAGTAGGGTCTCATAAATGCCAGGAATAAATCGTATCAGAAACTCACCCCTCTACCGCAATTGATTCTTAATTACGACAATATCCAAGAAAACCGTCGAAACATGATAAGGCACACCATTTCCAGATCGATCGGAAAGATAAATCTTACTTACAGATAAGGGAAGAAGAAACACACGGGTCTACTACATTTGCCAGACTGGAAGTTCATAGAACTGCCTCTGCAGCTGAGTCGAGCCACTACCCTGATAATTACTTCTAGAAGAACCACTACCACCACGCTCTCGATTTTTACTGGATGGTGGCATTTTTCTGAATGATTAAAATCTAAATAAAATCCTCTGCGACTGTGCAGGTGCCTGACGAGAGAAAAGACGACTGCCTACCTGTCGGAGTAACAGAAAACTCTTTAAAGGATAGCCAGACTCATGACAATAATACCACATTTTCGCTAAAAAATGGAATTTGGAAAGATTGTTGATAGCTGTAAAGAGAAGACTAAATCTGATCTTGATGAGCTACTGGCGCACTCTAAGAATCAAATGACACAAGCTGAGATAACCTGGAAGGTGACCTCCCAAAATAATCGGAACTCTTACCTCCAAATGAGGTACCATAGTTACCCACTAGGGCCACAAGATCTCTTGCTCTCCCGCTCTAACTCTTCTTAATATCAACAACGACATCAAATAAAGTCCCTACCTCAATCTCTTGAGCTATCTAAGATCTCAAGGAAAAAGAAAGGTTATCAATAAATCTTTGAATCTCTCGAAAGGCTCATGAACTAGTTCTCGTGCATATCCAGCCATCCTAAAAAATTCAATCTCATATTCTAAAACACCAACAGGCTAACCGATAGGCTACCCTGTCCAATCCACTCAAAGTGAAAACACTTTTCATCTCGCTTGCTACTCGAAAGGAATTTTTTTCCCACGAATCTAGAAGAAAAATCGAACCAAGTCAGCTAATAAGAGTGCGGTCCACCAATCCAGGGATGGACCTTGAAACTGGAAAGCAGAATAATCCACACGATACCGCTTGATATAATCAAGAGCCTGAAGGATACGCTGACATCATTTTATTTTAAAAAAACTTACACAGAGATTATCGAATGCATTGCTTGGGAATATCAGGATGTTCAACCGCGTAAAATAATGCAACCTCTTCGGACACTCTGACCGAACTGATACCTCGGCTGGCTAACAAGTCAGAACAATTAGAGGTACAACACATACTACCTGTGGAATATAATTTACTGCAGCAATATTAAGAACTAGAAAAGGAGCTCCCTAAGATCGAACGTCTGCACATGCGGACACCTGATAGGCCGTCCAGCGAATAATAGGTTCTTACGGTATCTGTATCGCCAAGATTCTCATAAAAGCATCGTAGAGAGCCAAGGGAACTACAAGGCCCTGCTCCCTTGCCCATCGGGAGCTCGTACAAGTGGGACCTCCATAACTAGATCGTCAGCACGATTAAAAAAAAACTCTCGGGGCTTCTTCAGTGCTAGCCCCAAGCTAGACTGCGTCGTCTTGAACTCATACCATTTCCTGATTTGTTGCACGAGGGTTCACGATTACCACGAACGAATTAACGAAAATACTTTTTCATCCTAGACCAACGCACGATAAGAAAAGAAGGAAGCGGAACTTCCTAAATGCCATCATAGCCCCTCGTAGATAAGTACGGACGTCTACGTACCCATCACCGAGACTCTACTAAACACTGTCTTAGTCTGGATAGACTCTAAACCGGGCTCTGATACCAACTGACACGACCCGAAATTCGGTTAGGCCGTGCGGGCACCCGACATCCTCCCCTAGACCCATCGGGCGAACCCTTACCAATTAAATCAGGAAAATAAAAATAACAATTTACAAATAAGGACAAGACTTAAAATAAAAACACGGACATACTGATACCTCTAAGCTGTACAAAAGAAATTACAGCTGACTACCCAACATGCTAGGTTTAGGGCTATCCAGACCAGACATCTAAGAGTACAAAAGAAGACAGATACCTCCTGAAGGGAGAAAAATGCAACTGAAATAATGAACAATAAACTGGTGGCCATCCGGAATAAAAGCTGGCTCACCCTGACAGCTGAAGTCGTCTTCGCTAACGTGGCAAACTAAATCTTGGAGCGAACCTGCCGAAACGAAATAGATAGACAAGAAACAAACAACAAAAAAAGGGTGAGCCAAAAGGACTCAATAAGTGGGGCACACTAGCAACCTCAAAGAATAGGATAGCTAGCCAGGGAGGAGAAACTGATAAATAAAATTGCTCTTATTTAAATTATAAAAAGACAGAGCCAGATGACAACCGGAAACACGTAAGAAACTTATAAACTCAACCAAGGATGCGTGCCAAAAACATATCAAAAAATATGCAATGCACATATAAGCAGAACAGTAGTCATGTACCGTAAGTCTACACAATGGTATGAATTGAGATGGAATGAAATGAAGTAAGATGAAATGAAATGAAATATGATGCGAAGGGTCACATGTGCCGGTAATCCCATCTCGAAGCGGAATACTCCTGCATTCGAGGGGAATCCAATCTGATAACCAACTGGAGCGGAATACTCCTGCTCCTGGGGCAGAATACTCCTGCACCCGATATAATATAAAGCTGAGGCGGAATACTCCTGCACTCAATATCTGACATAAGAGCGGAATACTCCTGCTCTTTGGGCGGAATCCTCCTACCCTCAATATGATACAATGGAGCGGAATCCTCCTGCTCCTGGGGCGGAATAATCCTGCACCCAATATGATATGCAATGTAATGCATATGAATGACATATAATGCATATGAATGCAATGTGATGCAATAATAACCCTTCACCGGCGCGGGATTCTCATCGACAACCGAGAAGTAGATGCCAACTTACAGCCAGGGTACAATGCTCAGATCCTCATTGCAATACCAACAATAGGACATAACATATAATATACAACGTAAATCCAAAGCTAAGGCGTAATGAGTACGCCTATCGGCAGTTACACACGTAAGGAACACGTGGTAGAAAATCCACGAGGCCAGGTGCCTCCAAAGAAATGGATATAAACACTTACCTCTTCCAAAAGTTAGCATTGCTAATCAACAGCCGCTTTATCCTTTGGTTTCATTGCCAAACGATCACACTCTATTCAATAAGCAGAAAAATATATCAAATTAGGCTAAAAACTTCATTCCTCACATTTTAGGGCAATCCGATTAGGAACCTGGTACCCTATTCGAATATGCAATACGCATGCCAGGCCTATATACAGGGTTTAAGGTCACATAACCAAACCCCAAATAAATTACATTTATATGTTGCCATAACTCACTGAGTACGAATATATATTCAATTCCCTTATCGGTGTCCATTTGACCCTTTAAACTATTAATTGAACTTATTAGGAAGATGTCTAATATTCCAAATTTTACCGTTAAAATATATTCAAACACATGTAATAAACTCAAATAATGAATTAACATCATTACCTGAATGTTTTGGGGTAAAAATCCTATCTTTTCTCCGGCTCTTTTCTCATTTTCTGGCATTTTTCTCTTTGGTTTCTAAATTTTTCGTCTCTGCTTCATTTCCATTTTTACTGTTGCTGCTCCTTTTACTTACATAGGTAGGCTAAGGGGGTCAATCCCTTTTAGCCACCCCCTTGCTTTAGATTTTTTTGTCTTTTTCCTTTTTTTTTTCTTTTTCTTTTAAAATTTGCTGTTACGGTAAAAATTAAAACGATACCCTACGATATTCAAAATAATTCCAACTTTTGCATACAAGTTATAAAAAACATATGTAACATACTCACGAAGGCGGATCTCAAATCGGACTCTCGAAACTCAAGATACAAATTTAAATGAAAAAAGTCAAATTATTTAACTTTCGGTATTTTAGCGGAAACTAGCCGAACTACATCGAAATTCACTTTCAAAAGTTTATAAAAGTCACAAATAATCATACGAATCTAACGACGCTTTCGGATTTCGAATCGGAGCTCATTCGCCCAAAACCGAGCTCAAAAATCTCTTTTTAATATTTATCGCCAACAAAAACTTAAACATTCTTCCGATGCCTACCAAACGAGGTCTGATTTAGCTCAAATTTTACAGACAGGTCCTAATGGACATTACGAATATTCTAAAATTATCGGCACAACAATTGGAGTCCTAACTTCCGAAATGACCGACCGATATCGTTTCAGTTATCCTTATAAAATGATCATAATTAGTGACAGTTGCACTTGTCACAAAATAAAACTATTGTTCGTAGTCAATCAACATATGACTAAAAAAAATTTAACCAATAATAATTGCATTAAAAAATTATTATTATTATTTACCATTATTTATAAGTACAGAATAAAAGATAATTTATTTCAATAATCTAGTTTATTCTTTTAATTTTCATCATACACATTTGAAATGACATAATAAAATGCTCAAGGTACAATAACATTTATCATAATCATATGATGAAGAACAACTATATTGAGATAATGACATATATATTACAGACAACTTATATTGAAAAACATAAATAAAGTAAAAATTAATCCAACATGAAAGTCTACACAAAATACGTAGACATTGATATGTAAAAAAATATGAAAATATGTTGCTTCTTTGTGCACTAATGTAAGACCACTTCTATATCTTCTAACTTTATTCTTGAATCAACTTCTATCTCCGAGTACCTGAGTGAAAATAAAAAAAAAATGTATGTACAATCCTAATAAATACTTTGTGAGGTCATGATATAAACATAATAGAGTTACAAACTTTAACAAAAAAATTTATATTAATTACTGAAGCAAATAATAGAATGAGAAAGGAGTAAAAGAGGTACTTACCCAAAAAAAAAAATTAGATATTTTTGAATCTTTTATTCAAGCTGCACAATAAATATTTCCTCCTTAAGCTTTATTTTGACTGCAAATAGCCACAAGAATTGACTGCTAATAGCCACAAGAATTGAGATTAAGCATGTAAAACCTTTAGTATTTAGCCTTTCAAAAATTAAAATTGCTCCATTTCTTTAAAATAAATGTTTTGTAAATTCTTTTGAACAAAATAATACTAAACTTATATCATCTACAGAAATGTAAAGTGCAACTAAGGCCACTCCAAGAGTGCACCATTTTTTGCACCATTTTGTGATTTGGTGTAAAAAATGGTGCAAATTCCACTCCAACAAGCACCATTTTGCACCATTTTTTGCACCATTTTGGTGTGATGAATAGTGTCGCACCAAATTTGGTGCGACACTATTCATCACACCATTTATTATTTTATTATTATTTCATTATTATTATTGTTATTGTTATTATTATTATTGTTATTGTTATTATTATTACTTAACCCTTTAATTAAATATATTAACTATATTTAATCATTTTTTAATATCTTCATAATATTAACTTTACATCGTAATTTTAGTATATAATTTTTTATAAGTTAATTTTCGTAAAAGTTAATTTTATAACTATAATTTTAAAAAATATTAACCATAAAAAAGAGTGCAACTATAGAATATAAGATGTTTCTAAAAGCGAAAGTACATTACATAAAAATATTTTAAAATTAAAAATACATCATAATTTAAAATGCATTAAATTAAAATACAATAAAATTGAAACAACATTACATAACAAACAACTATTTAGTAATCAGGTAGGCCGTCTCCTGGTACATTAAAGTCATTAAAGAACGGGGTGAATGGGGCAGAGGATTGTTGTGGTTGTGGTTGTGGTTGTGGCTGTGACTGTGGAATTTGTTGACTTCTTCTTTCCCATATTCTTGTTTGTCCTTGTAAAATATGTTCACGAATAGCTGGATTGGTAATATAACTCATATCCATGAACAAAACTTTGTTTTCTTCAGCATATCTTCTTACTGCTGCAGCTTCCAATCGGGCTCTTGAGGCTTCATTTTTTGCCTCATTTGATTCGTTCATTGAGGCAACAAGCCGAGCATTATGATCATTGACCATTTTGATGGAGTTCTCATCCATTTTCCTCTTCATTTTTGCTTTCTTCACCCCAGAAGGTCGCTGTAAAGATGTGGAACCACTTGCAACATCCTCATTTAAATTTAGTGAAAATGATGATAAGTTAGGAGATGATACTATGGGAGAATCGGGAGTAGGAGCCTCAGACTCTGATGATACATAAGCAAAGGTATCATTCCTTGATTTTTTTCTTCCCTCATCTCCATCGTTGAACTTCTCAAAATCTTTCATCATATTCCACACATGATCAAATTTAAAACCCTTTTTGAAACTCGAATCTTGCATGAGTAAAGTTTTTGCCTGTATTAACTGCAATATTAAACAAAAAATTAAGTAAAATAGGAAGTAAATGTATTAAAAAAGGTATATGTAAATGTAAAATAAATACTCACAATATCTTTATCAGATGCACCACTAGGATTCAAATTTTCAACTTGCCGAACACATCCATTCAATTTTCGTACAGCTTTCTCAATAGTTTGCATTCGACTTTGAAGCGATCTTTTGTTGCGTATCTCTCCACTTTCTAACTTTTCACTATTGTATGCATTTGCAACTCTATCCCAGAATTGATCTCTTGATTGATTGATTCCAATAATTGGATCCTGAGAAATGTTTAAATAATTTTTACATAATAAGATATCTTCATCTGCAGAGTATCTTGCAGAACGACTGGTCATTTTTTAGTACTGATAAAGAAGAAAAGGAATTTATACGATTTAAGGAAAAATAATAGCCAATTGTGCTTAGAGATATGAATGGTGGCTATAATGCTTTTTTTGAGTTATCCGTTAATATGTATAATCTATAATGCTTTCCAATAATTATATTATTTAAAATTTTATGGTTTAAAATACTTTAATATTAGATGGTTATAAAATAAAGGAATATAAATTATATGTAATGAATATGTAAAAAAGAAATAAAAGATAAAATTTATTTAATGGAAAGAAGAAAATAAAATTTAAATAGAAGATAATAATATAATATGGAGGAGAGAGAAGAATATAAAAAGAATATTCCTTTTTGGTGTAAAAAATGGTGTTATTGTTGGAGTAAATTTGGTGCTACACAAATTTGGTGTAAAATTTGGTGTAAAATTTGGTGTGCTTCTTGGAGATGGAATTTCATATGATAAATATACCACAAAGAAAATAGATATAATATTGTAGAAATGATGTGGCATACGCATACCTTGTGTTTTCTAAAATGTCAATGAAGGTTGAAGATTAATAGGAGAGAGGGTGAAATAATTGGGGTGTGTGGAGGGGAGTGGAGGCGGCATTTTATAAAAAAGGGTTAGGGATGAAAAAATAGTGGGAAAGTTTTGCGCTTAAAAATTTCGTTAAATTTTGAAAAAACGAAAAACCAAAAAATGTGGTTGAGAAATTACTGTAGTATATTATCTGTTTTGAATTTATTTACACCTTAATTTATTAAATCACCCAAAAATAGTTGCAAGAAGACCGAAAATAGTACTATTAACTAACAAAAACTCAGTTCTAAAGGATTTATTATATCGCAATAACTAAATCAGCTTGATTTCATATATTGTTGGAAAAAATTTGTTCTTTTTGATATTGCGGAAAAGATGATATTAATTGATAGAAAAACTTATGGTCGCTTCGATATTTTGACCAAAACAAAAAAAGTAAATAATTGTCCATTAGTATTTTGGCCAAAAATTGTAACTTTTTTTAACAAATTACACTTACAATAATGACTTCTACACAGAAATATTACTGTTCTTGTGTTTTCTAAATTACTATAATTTTGGTAGTAAAAAGTAAACCTCAAATAACAACTCTAAGGAAAAAAACAAGTTTTTGTTTTTAAAAAACCATTATTTGTATCATAATTTCATTTAACGTAAAATATAATTACGAACGAAAATAATATTGATTTCGTACTAAATTCTCATACTTATATAATAATACGAGTTTTAAGTACGTAAATAATTGCCCAGACAAACAGGTGAATCGACTCGACACATATATTTTAGCTCGGTTTGTCTCAATTGCAATTAAAGCTTTGCTTATTCAGTTAAAGCTCGTCCAAAGTTTGAATTGCTCAAGCTCACGCTTGATTGAGCCAACTCGACACAACTTAGTTGAGTTATGTAATTAATCCGTCAAGCTTACTTATTAAAAAATGGTAATATATTAATCTAAAAATTTAGCATAAATTTTTTTATTAATTTCTAAGATACTTATGTTTTACTTTGGAAGTTCAAATTTATATTTAACATGTATTCGACCAAATTTCAAATTATTTTTATTGAACTAATAATATATATTTAAATCAATCACAAGCTAATATTTGTTTTAATCAATCAAGTTATTATGAATTTAATTCTTTTAATGGTGTAGAAAAAATAAAGATTTGAGCTTGGTGGGACTTGGCTACGGCTCCATACTATTGCAAGTTTAGTTGAGCTTGACTCGGTAATATATAAGTCTCTTGGACCCGGCTACCTCGACTCGATGTCCAAGCCTACTAAAATTATATGTGTGGTGTTTTCACTGGATTAAATGAACTTGACATTTTTTCAAGAAGGAATTAAATTATGTTAAAGGTTAAAAAAAATATTTTTAAAATTTTAAATGTAGATAAAAAAGGAAGAATTTTCTAATTTTTCTCGCTTATATAGAAGAGTTAATTGTTTCCATTACCTTACATGTAAAATTAGCACCTGAGGAAAATAATTTTTCAAAAGATAAGCAATTTGATTTTCTAAAATGTTCTAACATAAATAAAGAAATAAAATGACACCTTAAGATCAAAATTTTCTTTGATTCATAAACATACCTTATCTGAAATGAAAAAGGAAATGTAAATTTTGTTCTATATTAAATGAAAAGAAGCACATCAATTATCATTAATTGTTTATGCTATTGATGATAAAAAATAAAAAAAAAAGGTAACAACCAAGTACAAAACTTTGTGTCTAAATAGTAGGTTAGTAGAGGCGAAAAAATAATTGTCACTGATTATTTTTACTATTAGAGACGAAATCTTAGGTCAAAAATAATATAATTTCGTTGCTAAATAGTAGGATATATAAAGACAATAATTTATTTCGTCCCTAAATATCAGCATTATTAGTGACGAAAAATATGGTAACAAATAAATACAATTTTTTGTTGCTAAAATTCATACTATTTAACTACAAATTTAAATCATCACTAATGGTATAACATATTTTTATGATGAATTTTTTTCGTCTCGAATAATCAACTAAGTATAAGACAAATATTGGATTTGTCACAAATTGGTAATATCATTAGTGACAAATTTATGTGTCATTGATTGCTTTAATTTTGTGGCTAGTATTACACTGTAAATAGCGCCAATTCTTTTTTTTGTGGGAATCCTTAGTGGACTAAACTTTAAGTACGAAATTTGAATTTTGTCACAAAATATATGTGGCTCATGTATTTAGACACAAAACATAATTTTTGTCAAAAAAAGAAAATAATTAGTGACGAATTATGTTTCGTAATTAAAAATTTCGTAGTTAAATATCATATTAGTTTTAGTGCATGAAACCCATAAGTTCCTCTCGCCTTGGTTCCATAGCCACTAGCGCTACTCTTACTACTACTACCCTTCACAAAATTGATAGAACAATACAAGTCTTTGGTAGCAAGAGCAATATCATCTCTCAAACCATCCTCCATATGGGAATTAGAAGCATTAGGTCGCTTAGCATACCTAGAAGAAAGATTTTTCTTTTCCATGGAACAACCACCACCTCCTCCAAAACTAATGGAAGGACCTCTACTACTCCCTTTTTCACCATTAGAAGCATCAAGAGAAGATGCAAATGAATAACTCATATAATCAATCTCATCATCAACTCTCTCTATGTCACTATCTACATGTTCAAATTCACCACAAGAAGAGTAAGTAGGAACATTGTACCTTGAAGCATCACCATCTTTGTATTCTTGACTAGAAGCATAAGGATTAACACATTCATCTCCATGAGCTTCATAGTCTTCATCAACCTCACGATCATCATAGTGAACCGATTCATCCTCATACTAGTCATAGTCCCCCCGAGTCAACATAGCAATATCCATCATCACCCTCGTAGGGACCATAGTCTCCCTCGTCCCCACACGAGTCATAGCCTCCACATTCATCATTCGACATAGTTGTAACACCCATAAAAAGAACCTCACAAAAATCACTCCCTCACGTGTATCACTCAATATATGAACACTCAAGAGCAATGCCTTAACAACTTAGAAACCATGATGATTACAACTAGCATGTCCAAGTAAAACTTCGGAATGAAATTAATGAGACTCGATGTACGGAAGGCTATTTAAGTGCGCGCTTGAGGCCAAAGAAAGTTCTACGACTCTTCTTTGAATTCTAATCTCCTCTATGCACTAGTGTCCTATTACGCTAAAGATTTAGTGTCAATGGAGTAGGCCCATTATCCTAGAAACACTACCCAAGAAGTTAGGAAGCAAAGGAAACACAAAAACTACGAAATGGAAACAATTCGGACCCGTTTTAGGGGTGCGCGCTCCGCCCAGAGGAGGAGGCGCTCCACCCAGTGCAAGGGGGAGCTTCGCCTGGTGGCAGGCGATCCGCCTAGTTTATATTTTGCGCAAAAGTTGGGCGGTCCGCGTAGCTTTAGCCGCTCCGCCTAAGGCACGATTCAACATTTTTTTACAACGGGTTTTTGGTGATTTTGGCCAACTTTTTCGATCAATTTCAACCCGATACACAAAATCAACGATACCCAAAGGTGTATACAACTATTATAACCAATCCCCAATGTTTTTCAACTCCAAACAAACAACAACAAGCTTCAAGATTGAAGTGTTTTCAAGAAAGCTTCAAACTTTTGGATTTTGATTTTAGAAATTTTGATTCGTAACACCGAATTGTGATATATGGGTATCAAAATGACGGGGATACAATATAGAACAAAGCCCAATACTTTTTAACACTTGGAGATTTGAATCCAACCCGATCTACCAATTTTTTTTTTCAAGTTTTCAACTTTTTCAAATTTTTTTTGTTTTCTTCTTTTTCAAGAACACAACAAACATGATACTAACATGATAAACAAGGAACATATGTTTGTAAGAACATAACCCGAGCCTTGCTCTGATACCAATTGATAAGGGGTAAAACACGCAGAAGCAAATACAAAACTAATATGCGGAAGCAATAAAACAAGATACGTGATATCAAATAGATATCGAGAAATTCAAGACTAGGAAGGCAAGAAATAGAAGAAAGAACGGATAAACGATTCACAGCAAGAATTGATTATCCAAAAGGAAGAAGTGAAACTTGAACCTTACAATGGTTTCATACTAGTGATGAATCTCCATAAGTTCCAAGTCGAGATATACACGAAGCTTCAAGCTTTGAACTAGAAAGGCTCGACCTCTTCTACGTTCTCTCTTCTCTCTATTCAATGTCTAAACTAGATAATGAAATGAAATGGCTAAGATGTGTATTTATAGTTTTTCCTAACCCCTTCTGAAATGACTAAAATGCCCCCAAAGTGGGCTAAGACATAAAAGACCACACAAGGTCAAAATAGGAAGTTCAATATAAAATTCAAGCAAGATTCAGCATCGGGCACTCCGCCTAAATCTGGGCACTTCGCCTAAGAATTCCACTGATCAAAATGGTGCCAAGCTGGGCACTTCGCCTAACTTCAGGCTCTCCGCCTGGACCAAGTGGTGTCTTGGCGCTCCACCTGGGAATTGGGCGCTCTGCCTGGCAAAGCTGGGTGCTCCTCCTTCCTCGGTGCTCTGATGCATGATCTTTAAGTCGCTTCTAGAGCCCTTGGCTTTCATTCCTTGTGCTCTCAAGCTTCGCTCTTGATGGTTGGTGTGTTGGCTCGATTTGCCCCGTATCAGCGGACTAATAAGGCTATGAACCTATAACTCAAGGCGGTGGTATATACTAAACCCTAACCGGGAGACTGTAAACCCTAGGAGGTAGGATGTATACCGTGCATCGTATTACCGTGTCGTCTAAACGGTTATTGACTTCAGGAGCTGGCGGGTATCCTCTGCACGCGGTGACTTGTAAGATAAGTATAGGCTCGCTAGCTGGACTGGCATCCCCGTAATAGTAGATGGTGTATTTTTGCCCACACAGTTTCATTCTCTGCCACTTAGACTCTCGTTCGTCCTGGAACGAGCCAAAGTCTCGAAGCGATTGAGCTCAACTAATAATAACATTTGAACGAACTTTTCTAGCCTATCAGCAAATACCATTGCACAATTACAAAAGCAGAATACTAAATGAACGAAAAAAATTAAGATCGAATCTGAATCATCGAAGTGATAAGGATACCTTTCATGCATACTAGATTCAAGCTCCCAGGTGTCCGCCTTGCGAGGACAACTATGCCATCACATTCGAACCATCAGAATCCACTTTGAACGAAGCTTTCGAACATCTCTGGCAACTATAGCAACGAGAAACTCCTCGTACGCTAGATTCACATCTAGCTGAGCAGGGTCTAACTCAATCACTTCGGAAGGATCCCGTATACACTTTCGGAGCATCGATACATAATAAACCGTATGAACTAGCATAGAAGCTAGATATTCAAGCCGATCAACCACCTTACCAATACGCTTCTCGATACAGAAAGGGCCAATGAACTTGGGACTGAGCTTCCATTTCCTTCCAAATCTCTTTACACCCCGCATCGGCGAAACTTTAAAAAATAACATATCGCCAACCTCGAACTCTAACTCTCGGCTCTTACGATTCGAGTATGAAATCTGCCTGCTCAGTGTGGTCCATAGACGATCCTGTATAACACGAACAACATCAAGAGTCTGACAAACCATATCTGAACTCATCATCTCAATATCTCGAGACTCGAACCAATCGATAGGAGAACTACATCTACGACTATACAAAACCTCAAATAGAACCATCTAAATGGAGGAATGATAGCTATTATTATAAGAAAACTCAGCTAAGGCCAAATGATCATCACAGTAGCCTCCGAAGTCCAATGCACAACCTCTTAATATATCTTGTAGAATCTGAATAACCCGCTCGGACTGACAATCAGTCTCATGATGGAATGTCATGCTAAGCTGCACCTGGGTCCCCAACTCCCTATGAAAAGACTGCCAGAATTGGGAACCCTGATCCAAGATAATAGATAAAATAGTGCCATGCAACCTAACCACCTAATCAATGAAAACCCGAGCCAACCTCTGAGCTGAATCAGTAGTCTTCACAAGGATGAAAGTGAGCTGATTTAGTCAGTCTATCAATAATAACCTAGAATGAATCATGGCGCCGCAAGGTCTTCGTCAGACCAACTACAAAATCCATCGTGATCTGCTCCTATTTCCACTCGGGAAAGGGCAATGCCTGAGCTAACCCTACCAGTCTCCGGTGTTCGAAGTTCACTTGCTGACAGTTCAAGCAATGATATACATAATAAAAAACGTCCCTCTTCATCCCCTTCCTCTAATATAGCTCTCGGAGGTCCTGATACATCTTAGTAATATCAGGATGAATAGAATTGCGCAAGTTATGAGCCTCGCAGAGCAATAGCTGCCTCAAATCTCCGACATCATGAACATATAGTCGGCTATAAAATCGAAAAATACCATCTGAGTCAATCTCGAAGGAAGGAAGTCCTCTATTAAGGACACGACCACACAACTCCTGCAAATGAGGATCCTCGAACTGTCTTCCCTTAATCAAACTGACTAAGAAAGACTCATCTACAATACATGCCAAGACTCGGCTAGAGTATGGGCGAAGAAATCTCACATCGAAGTCGCCAAGGGGCTGCAAATCTCGGGAAAAAGGTCGCATATCAGCATAAAGAAAAGCCAAGCTGCCATAGACTTCTTGCTCAAAGCATCTGCTACCACATTCGCCTTTCCCAGGATGATAGCGAATAGTGAGATCATATTATTTAAGCAGTTCAAGCCACCTCCACTGCCGTCCATTAAGATCCTTCTGAGATAAGAAATAATGCAAGCTTTTGTGATCAGTATACACCTCACAAAGCTCGCCATAAATATAATACCTCCAATTCTTCAAAGTGAAGATCAAAACTGCCAACTCTAGATCATGAGTCGGATAAGTCTTCTCATTCGGCTTCAGCTGCTTGGAAGCATAAGCAATTAATTTCCCATGCTTCATAAGAACACATCCGAGACTCACACAGGATGCATCATAATAGACTAAAAATTCACCAGTGACAGAACGAAAGGAGAGCATTGGAGCTGAAGTCAATAAGGCCTTGAACTTCTGAAAGCTCGCCTTACACTCATCGGACAATCAGAATTGATCCGCCTTCTAACTCGAGCGAATTAGGGGAGCTGGGATAGTGGAAAACTTCTCCACGAACCTCCGATAATAACCTGTCAGACTAAGAAAGTTGCGAATATCTTTCGGCAAGGTAGGACGAGGCCAATTTTGCACCGCCTCAATCTTCTTCAGATCATTCTTGATACCCTCAGTGGACACCACGTGACCCAATAATGCCGCAGAATCAAGCCAGAATTCACATTTCAAGAACATGGCATACAACTTAAGATCACGGAAGGTCTGAAATACCACCCTCAAATGATAATCATGATCCTCGCGGTTACGATAATAGATAAGAATGTCATCAATGAAGAAAATGACAAAGGAATCGAGGAACAGTTGAAACATCTGGTTCATGAGATCCATAAAGGCTGCAAGGGCATTAGTCAGCCCAAAAGACATAATTAGAAACTTGTGCCGTGATGAGTCCTAAAAGAAGTCTTTGGGATATATGACTCTTGAATCTTCAGCTGATGATATCCAGATCACAAATCGATATTAGAAAAATATTTGGCACCCTGAAACTGATCAAACAAATCGTCAATATGGAGCAAGGGGTACTTGTTCTTGATGGTGACCTTATTCAGCTGACGATAATCAATGCACATCCGCATGGTCCTATCTTTCTTCTTCATGAACAGAACAGGAGCATTCCACGGCGAAATGTTCGGCCTAACGAGCCATTTCTCAAGCAAAGTCTGCAACTGCTCCTTCAGCTCCTTTAACACTGATGGAGCCATGTGATAAGGAAGGATAGAAATAGGCTGAAACCCTGGAACTATATTAATTCCAAACTTGATCTACCAATCGGGAGGAAGTCCTGGGAGATAATCTGAAAACACATCGGTGAATTTCCTCACAATAGGAACATAATCAAGAGAGAATCTCCATTATAGTCTCTCGAACCATGGCAAGATATGTTGAACACCCCTTATTCATCATCTGCCTCGCCTGCAAGAAAGAGATAACACGACCTATAGGTAGCAATTGAGAACCCTGCCACACCATCGGTGCTGAGGAAAAGATAATTGAATAGACTTGGCACGACAATACAGAGTGGCATAGCACGACGCCAACAATTCCATGCCAATCATAACATCTACTAGGGTCTAGCGACCTCCAAAAGATATGGTACAAGTTGGATAAACTCAATCCACAACAATAATGTCTCCAATAGGAGTTGAAATACATAATGCATCACGGAGATGCATATAATCAATATAAAAATCCATAGCAAAATAAGGAAAGACATATGAATATGTAGATCCTGGATCCACCGAAGAATATGCATCTCGACCACAAACAGATCGAATATATGTAACAATGGTTGGAGATGCCTCAGCATCCTGCCTAGCGGGTATTGCATAGAGCTTTCTCTATGGTTGAGCTGAGCCGCCGCCCTAAGATCCACCACTGGAGGGACAACCAGAACCACGTCCACGACCTTTATCGGGTGGTTGTGCACCTCGAGCTGACTGAGACCCTAAAAGGGCACACTGAGGCTGCTGCTGCATAGGCCCTGAAGGGCGAAAGAAAGGACGGCTAGTATCCTGCTGAGGAAGATAAGGGCAATCCCTCTTATGATGCCCTGGATCACGAAAATGAAAACAGTCTGAGCCATACTGGCGCTGCCCAAACTGTTGATGATAGCGAGGAGGAAACTGGGTTTGACCCTATCGAGGTCGTCTTGAAAACCACTCGCTGAAAACTGAACTGCCCTAACATGAGGCCTACTCTGCTGTTGATAACTCCTACCTCCAGATGAGGTACTAGAATGCCCTGAGCCACGGGATCTCTTACTCTCCCGCTCTAACTCCTCCATCTCCAATTTACGATACGCATCATACCTTCTAACAATATCAACGGCGACATCAAATGGAGTCCTGGCCTCAATCGCATGACCGATCTGAGACCGGAAAATATGGAGAAAGCCCATCAATAAAACACCTGACCTTCTCAGAGAGCTTCTGCATAAGATCTGGAACAGACGCAGATATCTCAAGGAAGCTCTTACTCCGAGACTGACAGGTTACCCTGTCCAATCCTCTCGAACTGCCTCCTCTTCTTATCCTGCCGATTATGAGGGAGAAACTTATCCATGAATCGGTAGGATAACTCATTCCAAGTCAGCTTAGGCAAGCCCTGCCTGGCTGATCGAAGTGCGGTCCACTAAGCTAAAGTTGGATCCTCAAACTTGAAAGCAGTATACTCAACTCTATACTGTTCAAGATAACCAAGGGCCTCTAGAATACACTGGCATCGATCAAGAAACTCATGGGGCTTAAGCTTATCTGGTGTATGACCAAAGAATTTCAGAGGATAAAGTCTTATAAAATAATACAACCTCGATGGATTGTCGCCCTGATCTACTACCTGGACTAGCTGACCAACTGGAGGCACAACACCTGCTACCTCTGGAACATAACTACCTGGAGCTACATCTGGAGCTGGAATAGAGGCTTCCTGAGCCTGAGCACCAATCTACTGCAGCTTGAGGAGCTGCTTGAGCAATAGGAGAATCTACGGCAGCCTGAGGAATAGGAGGTCCCTGGGGCGTCTGCATCGCCAAGAATCTGATAAAAGCATCATGAAATGCCGGAGGAACGAAGAAGCTCTGCTCCCCCTGCCCATCAGAAGCTGACACTGTCGGAACCTCTTCTATTGGATCAGCATGATCCACTATCTTCGCAGCCCGGGCACCTCTACTCTACCTCGACCACGACTTCTACCACGACCTCTACCGTAGCAAACACCTTCACCTTATAGAGCAGCAAACATAGGGGCTGCCACTGGCTCCTCCGCCTCTCATTGAACATTCACGCGAATTCTTACCATTTACTATGAATGAATTAAGAATATTTAACTTCAAATAAGAAGACTCACGCATGATGGGGAAAGAAAGAAAGGAAACTGTCTAAATGCAACCATATCCTCTCGTAGATAAGTCCGGACATCTCCGCCCGATCAGTGAGACTCTATTAGACAGATTCATGATCTGGAAAGACTATAAACCGAGCTCCAATACAAACTGACACGTCTCAAATTCTCGGCTAAGTCGTGCTGGCACCCGACCACCTCTCCTAGACCTGTCAGGCAAATCCTATTGACTGAATTGATATAAATGTCGTAGAATTACCTTGAAAACAAAATGAACCTAACTTTAACAATACAAGATAACACTCAAGGATAGACATATATACAAGCTATCTAAATAATACATCTAACTACCCAAAACACACAGGTTTAGAGGTTTCAAAATCAGACATCTAAAAAGATACACATCTCCCCAAGGGAGTAAAAACAAGATAAACTATAATATCTACAACTGGCGGCCTCAAGGAACAAGCTGATGCAGTGGGGTCACATGTGCCCGAAATCTATCTCCGTCGCGGGACCCTCATCGTCTACCAGGAGATATATGCAATAATAACTCTTCACTGGTGCAGGATCCTCATCGACTGCCGGGAATAACATATCAAACTCACAACCAGAGTAGAGTACTTTATGCTCAATGCAATACCAACAACAAGCCATAACATAATATATAATGTACATCAAAGCTAAGGCGTAATTAGTATGCCTATCGGCAGCTACACACGTAAGGAACATGTGGTAGAACATCCCCAAGGCCAAAGACCATAAAAAAAATGGATATTATCACTTACCTCAAGCCCTAGGTCAGAACAGCTACTGGATAACTTTCTGTACTTTTCGATGCCTCTTAGAACAATCTTTTTCTGATCCGAAAAAATATATCCGCACTTATAAGTGTCCAAAGCACGAGTATCTAACCATTTATATAGGAAAGAAAGAAAAATTACGAAACTACCCCAGGGCCGAACTTAGCCAGAAGCCCATAAATTATACATTTTCGGACTCCTCATAGGCCCACGAGTCCAAGGGTATTATTAGTTTCATATTTTGATCTCATATACCCATTCAATTTCATAAAGTACTAATTTCTATATTTTGATTTAAAACTATTAACCTTTAAATCTTTCGAATAATAGTTTAAATCAAACTAAACATACGTAATCATTATACAAAATATTATAGAAATAATTACCTTAATATGACCAATTTTAGCTAGCTTCTCCTTTTTCCCTACTCTTTTCCTCTTTTACGTTCTTACTGCTTGTAAACTTTAGTAGCTTTAGATAAATAAGTATAAAAAATGATATGATACCTTAGCTTCTAGGTAGTTCTATATTTAACGTTTCATCTTACTTAAGTAAGAAGCGTATGGGAAAACTCACTTAAGCCCATTAAGGAAAGAATTGTTTTGGTTTCAAGAAATGAGTAACATAATTTGACTTGATCCATTTATTTTCATCTTTTTCTTGTTATGAAATATCAAATCCAACTACTAATTTATTCTTTTAAATATTTATAATAAAATTTGCTCACAAAGACGGATCTCGAATCTGATTCCTAAAACTCGACATACGAATTAAAATGAAAGATATCAAATTATTAACTTTTGGCACTTTAGGGAAAACTATCCGAACAACCTCGGAATTCACTTTTGAAAGTTCACACAGGTCACAAATGATCATACAAACCTCACGATGATTTCAGATTTCGAGTCGGAGCTCATTCGCCAAATCGAGTTAAAAAACCTCTTTTAAAATTTACCGACAACGGAATCTGAAATCTTCTTTCGATACCTACCAAACGAGGTCCGCTTTAGCTCAAATATTGCAGACAAGTCCTATTGGACCTTAGAAAGCTTTAAGATTGTCGACAAGCCAGTCGAAGTCCTAACTTTCGAAGGACTTTTCATTCCTAGCTTCCAAAACGACTAACCAAGGTCGTTTGACAAGGTCACTCGAAATATGCTTAAATCTAATCATTTCATGATCAAAAGCAGTTTTAGCTGCTCGTGATGAAATTATAAGTTACTTTTTTTTATGTGAAGATATTGTAGTACTTTTTTTTTTATGTGATGATATTGTAGTACTATTTCATTTGATTTTTTTTTTTAAAAAAATAGGGTAAAATGGAAAAAAGGGAAGAGCCTAATAGGACTGAGTTTTATAAAAATACCCATTACACAAGTGACAAAGAGTGTTCCTCTCAAAGAGAAAAATCTAACTATGCATATGTTCTAGTGCTATATCGATTAAATTTCTTCTAACAATGAATTCAAAAAATCTAATATTTTTTCAGAACAAAATGCAAGATTTGACAGTTCTATCTATTTCAAAAGAGAATTCAATGACACCTAATGTAATTGTTGATGTTCTACTTGGTATAAGGTCGGAGTAAACTAAAGGCTTTGGCTAGGGTCCAAAACCTACGACTAGAGCAAAAAAAAAGGAGGACGACAGAGTTATTGCCCATGACTGAATGCAGCTAAAGCCATTGTAGCTAATCAAAATACTTGGATAGCAGAACTAACTAAAGGGTTGGATACTATATCAGCATGCCAAGAGAAATTCTATGGCAAATGGAACATCTTACTAGCTCACTACCCTCAAGGTTAGCAGTACTACAACTTTGATTTTTTCTATTATACTTTTTTTAATCCGATATATGCTGTAAGTTTTTTTTTATTCTACTTTGCTTCTACTGGTGAGATTAGGTGTTTGATTTTCCTTAGTTGGTTAGTGTTAGATTATATCAATTGCTCCTTAAAAAATTTAAAAATGATATCAGTGAGAATATAGTCAATGAAATTATTTCAATTTACATTCTGAGAGATGACAAATCTATGCAACTTACTACGTTGATGTTTGGAATTACTGAATTTATTTAGCCAACTATGGGTCTTATTAGCATACCTATGTCGTACCAGTCTAGTGGCATGATCTAAATTTGTTAATCAGTTTTGAAAACAATGTAGTACCCCAACATAGTCGTTATCTCTTTGGCCTTATAGTATATTTCTAATTAAGTACATGGAAAGTTGAAAGATATAACAAAAATTTAGTGGCTTTTAAGTTTGAACTATAAACATGGCATTCACTTTCTTAAAGTCAATTCACAACCGTTGATGAAAATTTAAACCTCTTTTAGCACAAAATGTTTTATTACAGAAGGGATCTCCAAAACACTAAAACCCAGCATCCCTTGTTGTTACTCTCCTCGAAAACACTACTAAAAATCAGGGCTTTTCCGACCGCCCATATGGTCGGAATTGGATAACTTCTTTGGCTTGTCCGACCAAACAAGGCGGTCGGCTGTATGATGGTCGCATAAAGCTGTCCGACCGACGCGGTTGGACGTCAGACTGAAATTCGGTCGGATACCGATCGCCCATGGTAATTTCTGAAATAAAATATGATGAACTAGGCAACCGAGGCGGTGGAGATTGCAAAAATCTGGGAAATGTTTTTGAGCTGGGCGACCGCGGCGGTGGAAAATTGCATTTTCTGGGCAAAAACATACCTAGATCTCGGACCGATTCGTTCAGAAATTTGCGTAGAACCTGAAATAAAAAACCTGCAATTAGAGCTACACCACCTGTAAAAAATAGTAAAAGCAGCACCCAGAAGAAGATTAGGCGTCTACAAGCCTTAATGTTTCTCTAAACAAGGCTTATTGTTTTTAAACTGAAACTTTAACAATTTATATAGCATCAATAATTCATAGCGATTCAAACAAGTTAATACATGTCTAAAACAAGTCTAAAACATCAACAATCTATTATTACTACTCCGTTGCCTCAGAACTAGACTCAGAACCCGACTCAGACGACGAGCTGTATTGACGTTTGCTCTTGCCTTTCCCCCGGCTTTTGCTCTTTCTCTTGCTCTTGGTCTTGCTCTTGACCTTGCCCTTGCCCTTCTTTCCCTTGTCCGCACTACCACACATAATGTTCTGCATCATTTTCCGCATAGCTCTCATATTTTCCTCATTGCGCGAACGTTCTTCTTCACTCTTTCTCTTAAGCTCTTCGATTTCATTGCGCAAAGAGGTTTCCTCCTAGGGATTAATTGAACTAGCAGGAGGAGTGTAGGTGCCAAACAAACCTGGATTTAGACGTTCCGACGCATACTGCGATCCAAGGCCGTAAGCACTTCCCTTCTTTACTCCTCCATTCACCTCCAACCATAATGTGGTTTCCTCCTCTAGTATTATTTGAGCTGGGGTACTGCTACCACACTCGGATGCCTGACTTGCCATCCTTTCTTCATAAGCCGCCATAGCGTTTTCTTGAAAAAAATTAATAACAAGAATTAGATTTACAAATATTGACGGATTTAATAATTTTAAAAGATTGAATTTAATAACTTACATATAGCTCTCTAGTGTGGTCCTCGACCTACACTTCTTCTCCTTTTTTTGTTTGTGTATATATGCCACTTCTTAAAGATTTCAGGCACACGTACTGGCCGTCCTTCTTCCTTTTCCTATAAAATTAAAAAGATGACAAGTTAGATAGAAAATTAATGTGAGTTACATAAAACAATACATATAATAATTAATAAGTTACAAATAGCATCCGCTGAGTCGCTGCGCCCTTTTCGGAGGCTCGTGCGGCTTTTCCTTGGGCGCTCCTTTTCTTAAATTCATCACTATCCCAATATTCCAGATATTTTACCTAAACGTGATCGTATATCCAGTCGGGCTTCTTTCCTTTGACCCAACAATCATACAGGTTACCCATGACTCTATCTGCGCATTTTCCAAGGAAATTGCTTCGGGCAACACTATCAAAGGCAGGATGCCACTTACACTTTTCATGAAATAATTAAAAATATTAGATTTTTAAAAAAGTGACACTTAACTAAATTATTAAAAAATAAAACATAGTTATTACCTGAAAATCGTCAAACATGGACAACTTTACGGGGAAGGGTACCCTACCCCAGGATGACCATGGCTCACTCCATCTAGATTTAATGCATAATGTGACCAAGGGAGTAGGCACGTGCGAGGGAGTAAAACTAGATAAAAATTACTAGTGTTAATAATTATACTAAAAATTAAACTTCACAGTAGTATTAAATAGTTAAAAAATAACAAAAAATAATACTTACCCACGACTACCCTCAGGATAAATCCTCACCCTCCCGTCATCATCATATGATCCTGCAGGACCAATGTAATAAAGCAAGCTCAGATCCCAATATGGTACAGTAGGTGGTACCGAAGCGTTTACCGTGCTCGGATCAGAAGGTGGTACAGTAGATCCAGAAGGAGTAGATGATGAAGGGGATAGTGATGGACTGGAAGATGGCAAAGGCATGGATGATGAACTGATGTCATGCAGACGAACGACATAACCAGGCGATGTAGGAAGCGGCATGCCAGGGGGAAAGGAAGGAGGAGGAGTGAAAAAACCTGGAGCATATGTAGACAGAGGATGTGTAGGAAGCATATGAGGTACATGTGCAGGAGGAGTAGTATGACCTGAAGCAGGAGAGGTACTTTGAACCTTTCTTTTCCCCCGAGCCTTCTCCGAAGATGACATATCTGTAAAATAAGCACAATAAATTAGCACAATATAATCAAATTATAAAGTAGTGCAAATAATTGTAGTAAAGTAACAACAACAAACTACGAACATGTCAATCATTACGAACGTGTCAATCATCATCATTCGCGTCAAGGTCATCGGCTATTTCTTCTTCCTCGCTCGTCTCATCGCCATCAACAAATTCTTCCTCACTTGTTTCAATGCCATTCATATATTCATCCTCCTCGTTTGCCCTAGATGTTCCTTCCCAAAAATTAGTCGTGTTTTTTCCACGTCTAACCACCGATTCATCAAATTGTTCATAGATGCCTTCACTATGTTGCAACTGGTCGGATAATTCAATATCCACAATCAAGGGAACGGTTGAAACCTCATTTTGATATGCAACATCTAATACATCATCTACTTCCCCTCTTCCCACCGGCTTGCCTTTTAGAACAGCCCACCAATTGTCCTTGGCTTTGGAATTGGCTTTGGCTTTGTTCGTTGTCGGTGGATAAGGAACGTACCATACTTGCTTCACATTCTGGGCAATGATGAAAGGATCATAATGTCCATATGACCTTTTGTGATTAACTTCAACTATTTTAGAACATGGGTCTACCCTCGTACCCTTGGGACTCGGATCAAACTACTTGCAACAAAAAAGCACCAATCTTTTACGAGGCAAACCTACTGTAAACTCTATTTCTAAAATCTCCTCAATCACACCATAGTAATCAAAGTCTACATCCCGGTCACCAGTACCACTTTTCACACACACACTGCTGTTGTTGGTTTTCTTCCTCAAGGACCATTCTCTAGTATGAAACTTGTACCCGTTAACAAAGTACTTAGACATCCTCTTGTATTTATAATAAGGCCCGTGAGATATATCATGCAACAATGAAAAGTTTATGCCATTATCCGGATTGAGCACCTATATAAAGTTCAAGATAGTTGTACACATTAAACAAACATATATATATAATATAGCAAAAAACTTATGTATTTATTTATATAACACTTACAAATTCTCTAAACCAATCTGAAAATTTTTCATAAACAACAACAACGCCAAATTCTCCAACAAAGTGACTGGATGATGCGCCAAAAAAATTCATTAGTTAGATTAATGATGAAACTTGAATGTTAAGCTTTAATGTAAAAAAAGCATACTTGTAAAAAGGTGTGACATCGGGACAATTCAATAAAACATGAGTTGTAGCTGCTTTTCCATCCCGGTCAGTGAACTTGCATACTTCGGTCAATAACTTTCCTCTACCAGGTTGATTTAATATAGAAAATGGTGGATAATTCAGATCATTGTTGTCTCCAACGTCATGTCGATCCGGCCTATTTTGCAAACATGGCACATTTTGATCGAAATAATACGAACAAAAATGAGAATTTTCTCTAGCCAGATATGCCTCACATATAGACCCCTCAATTTGGTTCCTGTTTTTCACGTCCCGCTTACACTTGCCAATAATTCTGCATAATACATTATATTAATTAATTTACTTAAGATGAATTAAAAAAATAAATTAATAATAACTTAAGAGACCTTACATCTCAAAAGGATACATCCATCTACAGTGCACCGGACCTCCCAGTAGTGCCTCTTCCGCGAGGTGAATTGGAAGATGCTCCATTGCATTAAAAAAACCAGGGTGAAAGATTTTTGTCAACTTAGTCGCGACAAGAGAAAAGTTATTTTCCAACAACTTAAGATTCTCTTCCTTCAATGTCTTAGAACACAGCTCCTTAAAAAATAGGCTCGTCTCTGTAAGGGGTTTCCAAACTTTATCAGGCAAGCCATTGAATGCAAATGGGAGCAAGTTTTCCATGAAGATGTGACAATCGTGGCTTTTCATGTGAGTCAATTTTCCTTCTGTCATATCAACACACCTTTCTAGGTTTGATGCATATCCATTAGGCATCCTGAAATTCTTGACCAAATCACAAATCGTTCTTCTCTCATCCAATCTGAATATGTAACTGGCCTTGGGAAGCCAAATCGTGTTGCCAACTTGAGATAAGTGTAACTCAGGTCGCCTACAATGTTCCTCAAGGTCCAACCTGGCCTTCACATTATCCTTTGTCTTGTTCCTGACATCCATCACAGTATTAAAGACAACCTCGAAAAAATTCTTCTCAATATGCATGGGATCCAGGTTATATCGAAGAAGATTATCCTTCCAATAAGGAAACTCCCAGAAGATACTTTGTTTAGTCCAGTTATGAACAATACCATAACCAGGTGCTTTAGATGGTCGTTGGTCAGTTACCTTAGAATACACCTTAACCCTATCCCATATTTCTCCTCCTGACAGCCTTCGCGGAGGCTCCTCAAAATCAACCTGATTCTTCATAAATGCACTATTGTTATTCCTAAACGGATGATCCATTAGCAAGAATCGACGGCAACAGTTGAACCATGTAATCTTACCGCCATTTTCAAAAAGAATGCTTTTTGTATCTTCCATACAATAAGGGCAAGAGAACTTACCAGCAATGGACCACCCAGACAATACTCCATAAGCTGGAAAGTCATTTATAGTCCACATCAAAGAAGCATGCAGTTGAAAGTTCTGTTTCATTGATATATCATATGTTTCCACACCTTCATACCACAATAACTTTAACTCATCAATCTAAGGCTGCAAAATTACATCAATCGAGGCTTCGGGTTATTTAGCCCTAGGATAATGCAATTCAAAAACATATAAGGACTAGTCATGCACATTTCGGGCGGAAGATTGTACGACATGACAAATACGGGCCAACAAGAATAAGGTGTAGACGAGACATCAAAAGGAGTGAACCCATCTGAACATAGACCCAACCTTATGTTTCTTGGTTCACTAGCAAATGCCGGATACACCTGATCAAAATGTTTCCATGCCTCACCATCTGATGGATGGCTTAGAATGCCTGGTTGTTTTGTACGATCATGGCGCCATCTCATATGAGGAGCAGAGTTCATCGACGCATACAACCTCTTTAACTTAGGTATAAGGGGTAAGTAATGCATCGACTTAATAGGTATTGGCTTCTTTTTAGGGTTTAGAACCAGCTTGTAACGAGGCTCCTCACAGAATTTACATTTATATAATTCTACATCATCCTTATAAAACAATATGCAACTGTTGACACAACAATGAATTTCTGTGCAGAAAAGCCTAACGTGGAAACCAACTTCTTAGTATGGTAATAATTAGTTGGTAATGCCATGTTAGGCGGATTGAGTTTATTTAGAAGGCCAATGATGGAATCCATGGCTGCTTGACATATACTAAATTCAGATTTAATACTTAACAATCTAACAGCAGCTGACAACTTGGAATACACTGAGACTTCGTACACTGGACGACTAGCTTCCTCCAACCGTTTATAGAAGAGCTTTGCCTCATCATTAGGAATGTGCTCAACATTTGGTTGCGATGTACCCGGTTGGGAGGGCTCCTCTGGGTACATCCCAAAAGCATCATTAACCATATCGTTCATTCGATAATTATCAAGATCATTCTCCAAAAACGGACCACTCCCACCGACATAAGCATTTTGAAAATTAACATCACCACCCATATCCCTAGACTCTCCATGATAAATCCAAACAAAATTATTTGGCATAAAACCCTTCATATAAAGATGCATTTCAACATCTTCGAAACTTTGTCCTTTTATGCAATTGCATTTCACACAAGGACACTTAATCTGGCCCCACCGTATAAAATCATCAGGTGTTTTCGCCTTTTCAATAAATTCTTTAACACCTACTGCAAATTCTTCCCTCATCCCCGCCGCCCGTGATTATTTCTATTATATATCCAACTACGACTTTCATAAGATTAAGTAATTGTATAATTTTCTAAGTCAATTACTTTTATATTACTAACTAATTTGTTCTCTAATATTATCATTTAGTAATTCATAACACTTCTCAAGAATAAAATGAACTAGAATTTTTTAAAGATTAAAAAAGAATATTTAAAAATAATTTATTTAATTTAAATGAATTTACAAATATAATTAAGACATTTTAAATTGTATAACTACTATATTACTTATAGCTAATGTCTCTTAAGTTATTGTTAAGTGTGATATCAGTTCATTTACTTACAATTTATGCTACAAGAAAGCTCTATATTTGTCCCTTTGTAAAATAAATATTTCATTCTAAACAAATGGTTAAAAATATTTCATCAATTTTTTACTATTATCTTCTTCTTTACTAATTATTAAAAAATAATTTATTGTGAAACACTACCAATTTGAAAAAGATTAAGTACAACTTACTAGGAATTATATCTAAGAACCTACTTTCTTCCTATGTTCCTAACTCTCTAACTATGTTTCTACTTGGGAATATTGTATTATATTAATGCCTTTAATAGTATAATTAAGATGAAACAAATTTATTCTCAAAGCACACTATATATTATCCAACTTGGTGAATCTTTCAATTCCATATACAATAAAGTATAACCAAAGCTCTTTTAAATTTAAATGTTTATATCAAAAGCTCTTTCTTCTACGACGGCTTAAGCATTACGGTAACAACTTTTTCCCTTTAGTTAAGTAGATCATTACTTTTATTTAACCTTCTTATTACAACTCTTACACACACCATTTCCCCTAACCTTTCACATTACAAGATTTTTGGTTCTTTGCCTTCTTCTTTACAACATATACATAGAAGAGTATTTTGTACCAAAAGCAACAACAACAACAAAAAAACAACATAGAACAACCATAAAATTAGACATTTTGTACAACAATTTCAAGAGCTAGCAGACATCATTTTGTGCAAGATTCACAACAACAATAATAAAGCTTAACTTACAAACTGATAGAAACAAAACATCAAAACCAAATACTTATCATTTGATTTCCCCCTAGTGTCGTTACATTCAATTCACCCCTCATTTTCTATGGAAACATCTAGTTGTCAACATCCAATACATAAATATAATCTACATATAACACATCAATTCACCCCCTCGTTTTCTAGTTGTAAGTAGATATAATCCAACACATCCAACCAAGTTGTCAACATCCAACACATCAATTCACCCCCCATTTTCTGGTGTAAGTAGATATAATCTTTTACATACTACAAATAAACCATAGGAAAAAAATTAGAAGCAAAACAAAAAAATAAAAACGTACCTGAGCTGTTCACGCCGGATATGGCAGTCGCCGCTGCCAGAGATGGCGGTTTTCGGACCGGATCTGTGGAGAAAATAAAAAATGGGAGTTAGGGTTTAAAATTTGTTGAAAATGAAAAATTGGGGGTTTGTAATTGGGGAACTTACCAATTTAGGGATATTGAAATTGGGAATGGGGGATTAATAGAGAAAAAGGGGATGGGCGATTTGAGGGCAGATTTTGGGGTTGGGGGACGGATGTTTTTTGTTTGTAGAGAGAGACAAATGAGCTGTAATGGGGAGGGAGTCGGGGGTATAATTTCCCATTGTCCGACCGCGGCGGTCGGCTAGAATAAAAAAAAATTAATTATGTTCGGACCGCGTCGGTCGGAGGGTATAATAAAAAAATATTTAATATAAATTTACTGAATTGTCCCACCGTGTCGGTCGGCTAGACTGTTCCGACCGACTTTCGCTGGGAATTCAGTGGTCTGAACAACCTTAATTTTTAGTAGTGAGACTAGCACCATTAAGCAGAGCTAAAGCACCACAATATTTATTTACTTTTTTTTTTAATTTACAAAAGACAATGTTCATTTCCTTAGATACTAACGGGCTTGCATTTTGGTTTCGGATCTTTCAACTCATCTTTTCTAACATGAATGAGAAATTATATATATTCCAAGAGTAGTATAAAGCATGCGATTTGTACTTGACAAGTTTAAGTGTAGCGACTTGATGTCGTACGATGATTTTTGTGTTTAATATAATTGTGACATATTATCTCTGGTATTGTTATATTATGATTGCTTCACAATTGCTGTATGTTGTCATTTGAATTGTTATATGGTGATTGCTTTACATTACTATAGTCCTGCTAGAACCAAGTCGAAACTAGATTTCTGTAATTAGAAAATAATGGCTTTAATAAACGTTTCTTGATGCAGCGCAAAATAAACTAGTATTAAACTTTGTATTTTTATGTTTTTTGATGTAGCGGACAAGGGACTCTACAATCACATAATCAACTTTATGTACATTAAACTTTACCGTTATTTGTTCTCATTTATTACAACTCCTTTCCTGCTTCATCGCTTTGACCTATTGAATCCGCAGCCTTTCTACATTCAATTATTTAATGAGCCTGGTATGGAATTACCATCATTACACACAGTGGCGTACGCAGGATTTTTTGTAAGCAGTGTCACTTTGAATAAAGATATTGGTAAAATTTTAAAGATCAACATTTTACTTTTCAAAGTCAATGATTCTGTTGTTAGCCTACTATTGCGATTGAATACTTGTATATTTTAATGGTAATATTGGCTAATAGTGATATCTTGCATATGTGGTTTAAAGCCTCATAAATTTATTTAATCTTACAAAGGTTCAATACCCAAGCACCAAACATTTTTAATTGAATAAATATTCAGAAATTGTGCTAAAAAGTGGTCATTTGGACTCAAACCTGAGTTATGTGCGAGAAAAAACCGATAACATAACCGCTAGATCACTTTGACTTCTTGTTCTAAGTAGTGTCACCTTTTGTATTTGTACCAACATATAGTAGATTTTTCATATATTTATAAAAATATTCGGTAAAAAATTTCGATGAAGCAGTGTCCCGTGACACCCCTCCTATCAAGGTAGTTTCGCCCCTGATTACACATTCATTCGTGGTCTGGCTGCTGGTCTAGCGAGCCTGAAGCGACCGAACGAAATTAAGGATTGATTCAATACCGAATCCCAGATCTCTATAGATACAATTCTGTTATTCGTTTAACAAAATAAAATTAGATCTTATTTACATAATCATATCAAAGTATGTAATTAAACTATATTTTTTTCACAGGTATTTAAAAGTGGGAATTAAATCAAGACTAGTTGCTAGCAAATAGTCGCTGCATTATTAGTTTTGGAAGCTACCTCCACATTTTAGTTTTAGTTTATTAATATAGTATCTAGTCATGTTGGACAGGTGCTACATTATTTATTTCCTTTTATTTAAGGAGTTGTGATGCAATATATATTATTGTAGTTCCAATTGTTCTTAATTATTACTTCGTGTGTTTTTGTTGTTGGATTTTTATGATTAACCTTAAAATAAGAGAAATTTTTTCACCAATTATAGTTCTAAAATTATTGGAAAAATGATTAAATAAAAACTATAAATTGTACAATTATAAATTTTAAATTTTCACCGTAGTATTAGTAATAAGTGGCAAAATGTTTATCCTTAAAGACTCATGTTTTAATGATAACTACATTATACTTTTAAAAAAAGTATGAAACAAAAAACATCAGTCATTAATTGAGTACATTTCGTGACAAAAGTAGTCTTTGTCGCGGTATTACCTTTTTATTGACTACGAATTAGCGTTTTGTTTTGTGACAATTGTAATCGTCTCTAATTATTGTAGTTTTTAGTGCAAATTTTGGTAAGTCGACGGAGGCCATATTTTTAGCGGTGATATGATAACTTTTTAAAGATGAAATTTAAGACCAGTTTTACTATCACTAATTACTAATACATATCAGGACGAAATATATTTTGTATATAAAAGATAGTCTTTAGTCACAAATTAAAATGATAGTTAGCGATAAGGTCATTTCATCGGCATTAATAATCTTTTTAGTGATGAAAACATACTATCAACTACAAGTCAATATATTTTACGGCAAGTAAGTTCGTCACAAATATTATACATATTGGAAAAAAATAATGAGTCGTAGTTAATAAAGCGATGTTTTAGTGATGAAATACTAAGTCGTCTACATATACTTTTAGTGATAATATAGGGACGAATGGTTAACAAAACAAATTTCGTGTAAAAGTATTTTTGGTGACGAAATATGAACATTAAGTGATCAAATAATTCGTCATTGATAACGACTTCTGTTGTAGTGGTTGTATAGTGTAGGAAACAACTCCGAACAAAATGGTCCTTACAAACTTCGTGTAGAGCTTAATTAAAAAAAATTCAGACGTGCATGACATGTTGCATTATGTGCGTGCATTTGTATTTGTTTATTTCAGAGGAATCCTAACCGGCAGTACTTTCTAGACATGGCACATGCAGTACCTTCCTAAAATAGGTCACACAGCGTGCAATATCCCGTGTAGCAGTGTAGTGTTAGCACTATAGTGTAGAATTATAGTTAATTCCTTAATTCTGGTGGTTTCCTTGCTTTCATCCCAGCCTTATTTACACGAACCTCGGGCATCTAATCAGTCTTCAAACTCTTGATTGTCACCACTGGTACACCAAAAAGGCCTTATATCATTAAAGAAGTTCCTACAAAACAGAACACATGCGATTAGCGTAATTCAACTCAAAGTAATACAAAATATAGCATGGAAAATCATAAACACGAAGCTAAACAATAACTTTAGCATGGAAAATCATAAACACGAAGCTAAACAATAACTTTATCTAGCGTTGTATCAACACCATACTTAAAATATTTGTTCGTCCTCGAGCAATATATACTTTGAACACATGATTCAAAAACAACTCAAACCAATGACTTTGGTTTATAGACACTTAGAAATTCTGATATGAAATGCCAATACTTTATTAACACAAGCTCATGCCAAGAATATTTAAAATCTATCAAGTACATCATATCAATCTCCTATCTTACTAACAAACTCGAGACCACACAAGAGTTATACAAGTACTACACTCACCTGAGAGAATAATAATAAAGCTCGCTTCTCACAAATCATGTGTGTCGCACCCAACTTTTCGAGCTTGATTGAGTTCGAATACCGAGTTTGATATAGGCCACTCGTTTGATTAGTTTTTAGAGTTGCCACCTAATATATAATTTAAAAAGGCACATTAAGTCACCTAATTTGTGTCGAAGTCACTAAGTAACTCAAGGTAGGTCTTTCTAGTAGAGATCCTAAGGTAAGATATTCTCATGACTCAGAAGAAGGTGTTAGGAACTTCCCAAACCCCACAAAGGTGGTTCCAAGTACATTTTGGGATTGGATAGTAATAAAGCCATAATATCAAGCATATATATAAAAAGAGTCTATTAGCGCAAATACTAGATTAAGCAAAGCAAGGGCTAAAATATCAAGTCTAAGTGAGCTTCGAGGGGAATCTAAAAACTATGACACCTTAGGCAATGGTTTACCTTAATGACCTCGCTTAAAGTATTTTTACAAGAATGACCTCACTAACTTGACAAGTGCATCTACGGAGGTAGCACTTGACCTTTCATCTCTGTCAGCATTCTACCCAGATAACTTGAAGTACCGCTTTGCAGGCAGCACTTGCAATTTATACTTGAAGTATTTCTCCGGAGGGAACACTTATAAATTTATAATGTGAAGTGTTGCCTACCGAGGCCATTTGCTAAACCATTACCAAGGATAAGGGGTACATGTAGTGTAGTTTATTGAAGATCCTAGGCTCAAGCACAATTACAACTTAAAGCGATGCTAAACTCACCGAAATATGCTAAAAGCTCAATGTACACCGAAAATAGGTTAATTTATGCAAATTCCATTCAAGGTAATCCCACGGTCACGGCTGATTTGAAAAAATTCCCCCACTAAGGTGTAATGAAAAATATTCGGACGGAAATACCCCTGTCAAATTTTTAGATCGGGGCCAAGACTTGCCTTTATATTTCTCCACTTTTGAACACTTATCCCTTCAAGTATTGGCAAAAGGCAATACTTGCACTTGGCCGTAAGTCTTGGCAAAAGGCAAGACTTGCCTTTGACCCTATTCGATTTGCCAACACTTGAACGAGTGTTGGCAAAAGAAAACACTTGAACGACTCGTCGTAAGTCTTGGTAATGGCCCCTTCCAGTTTTTCCTGCATTCTCGCCATATAACTTGAAGTATTGGCAAAATATCACTTGCCCTCGAAGTATAGCCAATTGCCAAGCCTTACAAAATTTTTTCCTTGAAGTCTTGGCTCCGGACTAAATAAGGGCATTTTGCTAAAACATTCCTTAGTGCGGGCAATTTTCTAAAATCACTCCTTATGGAGGGCAAGCGGTGAAATTTTTTGCACTGTCACAATATAAATTCCAAGTTTGCACATTTGCGAAACAGCCTGATATTACTACATAATAACAATTTAAACACTCACATGTAGGTTGAGTTAGAGCGCTAAAATATCAATAGATGTCACAATTATGAGTCATTTGTGCAAAATTGCAAAAATTTGCCAGATTAGTGAAAACTAGGTTTTGGGTCCCAAAATACATTCAAACATTAAAAAACGTAGGAAAAAAGTGGTTGGAAGTATTTCAAGGTGTGTTAGCTATTTGGAAGAAATTTTGATATTAATTGTCAAGCACCTATATCTGTATGGCTATTTAGTGTGAGCTAGCGTAAAAATAGAGTGTATAGAATAATAATATTTATAGATACATATAAGTATATAGATATAGAAAACATTTTGCATACAACTGTAAATAAAGGACTATTAAATGCAAGCAATTACATATATGCATAAGGATACTGAATAATATAGTTTAGGACACTTTTGAAGAGTGAAGACCATGTAAATCATGCAACACGTGCACCTTTTTTTGGACTCATTTTGCGAAAATAACATATATATGTATATTAGTATATATATCATAATTTTCGTATGGCTTGACCACTAAAGCTGTTGTTCCCCTCCAAAATCACTAATTGACTTGATGAAGATTATATTTTGAAAATCAGTGTGGGTACCAAATTTAGAAAACATGCCTTTTACTTTAAAATTTACGGCTTTTTGTAAAGATGTCTCTGAATTGGTGAAAATTTGATGACTAGCCAATTTTGCACACGTTAAATGAGTTCCATCCACAGTTTCAAAATTCATTGAGAAATAGCCAATAATGACTCACGTACATACAGGCTACTGCCGCTAACAATACCCCATACATTGAATTTACTGAACTATTCTTAAAAACCTACAGCTCAACAATAAATACAAATCACGCGTGAAAAAAAACAGAGCAAAGCACACATTCTCTCAACTCTCCAAATCATCATTGTCTCTCTCCGGAAGTTTCAAATTCAAACTTTAAAAGGTAATTTGAGCTGCATTATCTCAGGTTCTGTGATGTTTCTGTGCTTAATTTCAGTTATTTTACGGAAATATATCTGTGTTTGTGACTGTAAATCAATGATTTGAAATAAAAATTCGTGATTATGATCTCATTTGTACTGTAAACAAATTTATTTTTGTGAGACGCGAATTTACTGTTATATATAATTAATATGAATCTGAATTAAGTTCAAAAGTGTATGCAGCACTAGGTGCTGGGGGTTTGTGTTACGCTGAAGCAAAGCCCCGTTATAATATCCTGTAGCTATGATTATATTTTAGCTTACCACTTCAAAATCACCTGTTATCCAGTATTAAATACTGGAGATTAGTGTTACGTTGAAGCAAGGTCCCATTACAATATCTTGTGGCCATGTATTTTAGCATATAGAGCTGCACTTCAAAAAATCCCCCCTGTTGTCCAGCATTAAATGCTGGGGATTACTGTTAAGTTGAAGCAAGGTCCCATTACAATATCCTGTTGTCCAGCACTAAATGATGGGGCTTAGTCTTACGTTGAAGTAAAGCCCCATTATAATATCCTGTAGCTATGCTATATTTTAGGTTATAAAGCTGCACAAAAAAAAAACCCATGTTGTCCAGCACAAAATGCTGGGGTTTAGTATTACGCTGAAGAAAAGCCCCATTACAATATCCTGTAGCTATGATTTTATTTTATGATATAAAGCTGCACTTCAAAAAATACCCCCTGTATAATTATCCATTATACTATGGAAATGTATATTTAGCTTATAGGTTAGCAATTCTTAAGCTTTCATTATTAAGCTACAATTGCAGTATTTTACCATGTGGCTTTCTTTGTTACTTAGTTTAGTATTTTTACTGTGTTTATAACTACAGGTGATGGCTAAACAGTGTATTGTTCTTGCATTCAATGGGAAATGGACACCAGATTATAAGTACATAGATCATGAGACAAGGATTTTTCTACATACTGAAACAGATACATTTGAAGATTTCAGAAAAAACCTTTGGAAAAAGATAGATTTAGATGATGAACATTTTGAGACATTCATATGGTTTGATACAGAACTTGGAACAAGAAAAGGTGTCCCTATAAAAAATACCGATGATTTAATCAGCTGTTTACACTTGATGAAGAACAATTCCGAGTATAGGAGTAGACGTTTCATATTTGACATTACACAACGATCTCCACAGTCCGAGAGAGTTGATTACGCTGAAGGGCAAATGATAATGCAAATAGACAACGATGATGCTTTTGAAGTGATAGTTTTAACACCTCCGTCTGTTGAAGCTGTAGCAGTAGATCAACAGTTAATGCATGCTGAAAACACAGAACAACAGTTTGTAAATCTTCAACTTCCTGAGACATCAAGTGCTGGAATAAAGAGAAAGAGGTATTCAAGGAAGAAAATAAGAGAATCTCCTCGTCCAATACTAAAAGAAAATGCAGTTTTGGACGACGTCAAGGTTGGATCAATTTTTTTAAACAAACAGTGTGTCACTAAATGTTTCCAGACAAGTGCAATTGCACACCATTTTGAATTCGAGGTTGTGAGATCAAGCACAACGAGAATTGCAAAAATGTGATTGGACTGTTCGATCTTCCAGAATTAAACAGTCTACACTGTTCAAAATACTGAAGTTTGAGAAGAATCACACTTGCTCAGTGGATGATAGAAAAAGAGACCAAAAACATGCTACGTCAAAGATTGTTCGAGATGAGATAGTTGAGAATCTGAGAGACGATAATTATCCTGTTAAGCCTAATTTTGTTGTTGCAGAGATTATAAGGAAAATTGGAGTTGTAATCTCTTATAATAAGGCATGGCGTGCTATAAAAGAAGGAGAGTCTTTAATTAGAGGGCGCCTAAGGAGAACTTTCAGAAGTTACCAGCATATTTATATGTGCTAAGATACATCAATCTAGGCTCACACGTTGCTCTTCAAAGAGATGGTGAGAACAAGTAAAAAAAATATGTACTTATATATTTTTGTGTAGGATTCCACAAATGCCGATTAAAAAAAGCCTGTGAGACTGCACTGTTATTTTTTGGAGTCCCCGTCACAAAATGCTGTGACGTGGTAATTATGTACAAGTAAGGTTCCAGTACTAGAACCTGAGACTCAAAGATTTTTAACATGCAATTCACTGATAACACTGCAATTCTATTATCCAGGTTCAAATATATGTTTTTTGCTTGTGCGGCATCTATCAAAGGCTGGAAACATTGTAGACCTGTGATAGTTGTCGCTGGAACATTCCTCAAATCAAGATATCAAGGAACACTATTGGTTGCAGTGACGAAAGATGCAAATAACCAAATCTTCCCACTTGCCTTTGGAGTTGTGGACTCAGAAAATAATCTGGCATACAATTGGTTCTTTAGGCAGTTGCGCATTGCATTTAGTTGCCGTGAGAATTTACTGTTCCTTTCAGATCGTAATCCTGCAATTGCAAATGAGATTACAAATGTATATCCTGAATATGCACATGGGATCTGTGTATATATCATCTGGAAAAGAACATTAACAAAAGGAATGTGAGTCCTGCAGTGATAAGTATATTCAATAGTGCATGTCGAGTCTACACGATTGCAGAGTTTAAAACAGACATGAACCAAATGAAAGAAACGGATAGGGCAACCTATGATTACCTCATGGAAGAACCACCAGAGAGATGGACTAGAGCTTGCTGTCGAAATCGAAGATATGACATGATGACATCAAATATTTTGGAATCCATGAATAATGCTCTATTACATGCTCGGGGAAAATCAATACTGTCAATGGTGGGAAACATAATGAACAAGCTACAAACCTGATTTTATGAGAGATGGAAGAGTGCGCAGAATATTTTCTTTGCAACATCAAAATGGACAGATGATGAATTGAAAAAAATAATAAAAAAAAATATATATATAATGAATGTGAGTATATCAACTAATACAGTTATTTTGGATGTCATTTGTCTTATGTCAATGATAATTCATGAAGTCCCAGCTTTTGTGCTGGGACTACATGGTATGCAAAAGCGGTGGATCCAGTAAATTGCAGCATTATATCTATTATGCTAGTTTTATTTATTTTTCTTTTTACTAAATAAAAACTAGTCAAGTAGTCTTATACATTACATTTTTACAGGTTGACCGGACTACGGATCAAAGCTTTAAGGTAACAAATGAAGGGAGAGAATTCATTGTCTGTTTGAAGAAGAAAGAATGTCAATGCCTCAAGTTCCAGATGGATGAAATGCCTTGTGAACATGCACTTGCTGCCATAGACAGAGTGCACCTAAACAAGTCGGATTATTGTTCTATATGGTATAAAAGAGAAACATGGTTAAAACAGTATGAAGCGAAAATCAACACTATTGGACATGAAGAATCATGGGTTGTACCTGATAGCATTAAAGATGAGATAACAAAACCCCCAGATTTTAAAGTTAAGGCAGGTAGAAGGCAGGAGAAAAGATTTGTCTCGACTGCAGAATATGTGAGACAAAAGGGGAAACAATGTGGGATATGTAGAAAGCGTGGACACAACAGGACATCCTGCAGACACACTCCAGTACTTCAACCATATTCAAAGAAACATAACTCCCAATAAAAACAATAGGTATGCCTCTTTATTTGCATTTTATTTTTAATTCTATTTTAGTGCAATTCAACACCCAAAGCTGCTATGTTAATTTTTTTTTATTTTTTATTTTTCAGTTAGGAATCCCGTCGTCACTAGATAGATAAAAGACCATTCTTCTCTATTTTTATCCAGTCGCAACAAATTTGAAGTAAAAAAGGACTATTCACTTGTAGAGAACTTTTTTTTTAAAATTTTACTTCCTCTGTATTCTTTAACAAGGATTAATATATATAAAAAATACACTTTTCATTTGTTGCTGTGCAAGATAGTTGTCTTAATTTATCTATTTTCTATTTTTTTACTTATTGAACAACAAACATTTTGATCTTACTTAAATAATAAAAACACAATTCATAATACGAAAAAAGATTGTTCATAATTCATCAACTGCTCAAAAAAGCTTCAAAATACACATGACATAAAAAGAGAAACAAACATCCGACATTAACTGAAAAAACATAAAAACTACTAAAACTTATTCAATCACAATAGGCTTCTGGGCTGATCCTACATCTTCGTCACTGCTGCCATCATCATCATTGTCGTCATCATCATCACCATCATCAACATCATAAACATTGTTGTGGCCTTGACGAACCTGACGGTTTACTAATGAAATTTCAAAAACCATAGTGGCAACACCGTTGTAAACCTCATGAACAACGTGATTAAACCGAAGAATATCACCCAGTCTGTAGCCTTTACGCTGAAGCATCTCCTTCCATCCATTGCACAACCTTGAATGTCCCTTCCCAGCCTTGAACTTCATTTCATAATCACTGTCATCATTTTCACATACTAAAAGTGCACTTCCATTGACCTTTGGCAGCTTCTCTTTCCAACTCTCTGGAAAGATCTGAAAAAATAAACTTTTACTGTTAATAAAAAAAAACATTAAAAAATTAGATGAACAAAAACATAAAAAATAATTTGGTAATTTTTTAACACACAAAATCATCTCAAATGAAGTATGACTTTGTTATTCGCATAGTGAAATCGCCTAGTTCCTCCAAACGATCGTCCTCCATATTATTGTTTTGATGAAAAAATAAATTAGTTGCAATCTTGTTGTTGTTTGCTTCAACTGCAAAGCCTTATTTATAGGCTAGGAGTTACTAACTTTTGTTCAACTGTTATGGTCAAAGAGAATATGTATAGTCAAAAATAGATTAAATATCACTATAAATGTAGTAAAAAAAGTTGTGTTTCTATGTTCTTCCCTATGTTTCTTCCAATTCGAGGTCTTCTCGTATGCCAATGTTATCCTGATAAAATGCTGGTACCCTAGATATTTAATGACACACTCTTAAAAACTGGAACAACTTCTATATTTACAGTAACGTCTCAGCATAAAAAGCTTGAGCACCCATGTGCCTTAAACTGCTGGCCCCAGCATAAAAATCTGGGGATTAGTATTGCGTTGAAGCAAAGTCCCATTACAATATCCTGTAGCTATGCTATTTTTTAGCTTATAAAGCTGCACTTCAAAATCACCCCCCTTGTTGTCCAGCACTAAAAATGCTGGGACTTAGTATTATGTTGAAGCAAAGTCCCATTACAATATCCTGTAGCTATACTACATTTATCAACATAAGAGTTGATACTTGTCACCTTAAATACCTACTAATGGAAACGGTCCATTTGCTACCAGACAAAATATTGAGGGAAAAAACGAAAAGAGGAACTCAAAATTCGTCTGGACGATGCAAATTAAACGGGTATGGTATGGAAGAGACAGGTTTTGGCCAAGAAGTTCTAATCAGAAATGCTGAGGCATAAACATTATTTAAGAGTCAACATTTTACACACAACACAAAAGGCAAACTTACAGCCAATTTCATTAACAGTGACATAAAAATTACATAAAAACATACTTGTAAAAACACAAAAGAAGTATCCTCAAGTACAAGAAAAGAGAAATTACACTTGTTTCACACACATGTTAACACTGTCTGTTTGCCTTTTTGAATACATGATATCATTGTAAAAAAATTAATAATATGTGAAAGAACAACAATAGATAATATATCAAATTAAAACATTGTTTGTTCTCCATAATTCCTAAACACGGGCTCCCCTGGCCCTCCATTGTGCAATTGCATGGGATCTGCCATCACAATAAGCAATTCCGTTAGTTTTTCATAATATTGTCGCTACGTGTACCTTAAATTCCACAACTTATCTTCACATTTCTTTCTGAATTTGTTCAAGGATTCCACCTCATTCTCCAGAATTTCAAAACGCCAATAGAGGTGTCTTGGTATTGAAGGCAAGTTCGTAACATGCCTTTCAGTTGATGGTCCATGACCATTCTGGAAAACCTGTGCTCCATTAAATGGTCTGTGGCCATTTGATGGTCCGTGGCCATTAGATGGTCCGTGGCCATTCGATACTCCGTGGCCATTTGATGGTCGGTGGCCATTCTCCATAGATACTTTTTGATCAGATAGTATTTCAAACAATTTCTTTTTTTTCTTTCAATAACAAAAATGACAGATTGGATTCCTGTCTATCTGTTTTATGGGTGGGAATTTATATACACTGGCATTTGTTTGTAAGAGTCACTTCTAGAAATTCTGAAAAGGTATAATATATATTTTGTCATAAGTTCTAATAAGTCACACTGTTTACAATGGGTCACACTGTTTAACATGACTTTTAATTACTTTGTGTGTTGTCCAGCATTAAATACTGGGGTTTACAAAGTTGGACTTCAAAATCGCCCCTGTTGTCCCAGCATAAAATGCTGGGACTTGGTGTTACGTTAACCCAAAGCCCCATAACAATATCCTGGGGCTTGGTGTAAAAATGCTGGGGCATATATTGCTGGGACTGTACATAAATATTATTTAAGAGTCGGCATTTTACACACAAACAAAGGCAAAGTTACAGCCATTTTCATTAACAGTAGTATAAAAATTACATAAAAATGATACTTCTAAAGACACAAAAGAAGTATCCTCAAGTACAAGAAAAGATAAATTACACTTGCTTCACATTGAAGCATAAAAACAGAACACTGCGAAACACATAAAAAAATACAGTAAAACATTAATGATTACTATGAACGCGAGAGCTAGAACCAAAGGTTGAATCTATAAAGTTCTGCAATTCAATGTCCAAGAGTTTGTCAAAAAGTCGATCCATATCTCTATTGTTTTTCTCTCTGAAAGCTACAAAAAATTCAAACAACACATCCAAGTTATTCTTCACGACTGATACCTCAGTTTTCAAAAACTCAAGATCACTTTTCAAATTCCTAACATCGTTATTCAACGGGCGCCATTGCTGTCTTCTTACTTCATCATTGCAAGCCATCTTTTATTTTATGCTTTGTTATTTTTCCTTTTTTTTTAGAATAATATTTTGTTTTGTACAAGTGAAAAAACAAGACCACTGTCTAATTTATAGAAAACAAAAATAGAAAAAACATGTAAAGAATATTACTTCTATTTTAGCTGACATTGTAACTCAAAAAAAACTGTAAATATTCCTTGCATCTTTCTCTATAAAAAAGATATCACTTTTTTTATAGGTCGTATCTGTATAGGAAAAGATTGAACTGAGATTTTCAACTGTATTAAAGTAACAGTATTACACAGTTGACAACACAAAAAGAAATCAAACAGATTCTAGAAAGATTCTATACTTTAGAACAGACTTCTATTCCAAAAATATATTGAAATTCACAAAATATTCCCTACTTTAACTTTGCAAATCCACAGCATTTGTGTATTGTTTTGACAATACATGAACAAAAGTAGATAGATTCTTTTGTCGTTTTACATGACAAGTCAAGTGAATAAAAAATCTTAGAAGATTATGTAAGTTAAATTACTATAAGAACTCTTTTACAATATTTAAATTGCACAATAGATTTTGTTTTTTGAATATGAGCAATATTTTCATAATTACATAAATTAATAATATTTATTCATATATAAAAAATTTCTACCACACACATTAGTCCCAGTACTTATGCTGGGGCCATGGTGTTATGCAGCTGAAAAACAACAGCATTTTGATCTGGAGGCTCCTATACTCATATTTGTAAACCTAATCCCAGTAGTTGTGCTGGAGCGATGGTGTTATGCAGTTGAAAATAACAGCATTTTGTTCTGAGGGTCCTTACTAATAATTGTAAGGTAATCCAGTACTTCAATCCTCACATGGATATATGATCTTCCAAAACTTGTAATAGGATTGAATTTCTGTTTCCTATTTAAGTTATTTTATCAAGCGTTACAGTTACGTGATAAGAAATGCACATATATATAATACATAAACACTGTAGTTTTTATTAGAACACAAATACATAGACAGTACACAGATTAAAACTAGTAGAAAATTATTCAATTAGAATTGGATTCTATGCTGATGCTCCATTATCATCATCATCATCACTGCTTTCATCATCATCACCCCCTCCCTCACCATCCTGATGGTTTATGACAGAAACTTCAAAAACAACAGATGCATTACCGTTGAATATCTCGTGGAACAGGTGATCAAAACGAAGTATATTACCTATCCTGAAGCCTTTTTTAATAATCATATCCTTCCATCCATTACACAACCTTGCGTGCTTCCCAACTTTGAAGTTCATCTCATATACCTCATCATCATCATCTTCACACAATATGCATGCCATTCCATTTTTATTTGGTAGCCTCTGCTTCCAACTTTTTGGAAAGATCTAAAAGGAATAATATTTCACAGTTAATAAAAAAATCACAAAACACTTAAAAAAATAAATGAAAAAAATAAAAAATACTTTGGTCATTTCTTTTAACATACAAAATCATCTCTATCAAAATAAGATGATGTGATTTTCTTATTGAAACTTCCTAGTTCCTCCACACGATTGTTTCATCTGCCATATCTTCTTTTCAAAAAAAAACTTTACAGTTTATAAGAGGAGATGAAGTCTCAAAAAACTCTGTAGTTTGCTTTAACTGCAAAGGGTTATTTATAGTAAAAAAAGTGAGTAACTGTTAGTCGATATGTATTTTGTCAAAAATACATTAAATGTAGTCAAAGAAATTATATTTTCTATGGACTTTACAGTTTCTGTATGTTATCAGTTTCAACATATATTGTGTAACTTAAATTACTATCACAAAATTTAATAATATTTATTCATATATAAAAAACTGCTCTCACATAAATTAGTCCCCCCCAGTACTTGTGCTGGAGCTATACTGTTATGAAGGTGAAAATAACAGCATTTTGATCTGTGGTCCTATACTCATAATTGTAAACTAATCCCAGCACTTGTGCTGGAGCCATACTGTTATGAAGCTGAAAATAACAGCATTTTGATCTGGGGTCCTATACTCATAATTGTAAACTAATCCCCAATACTTTTACTGGAGCTATATTGTTATGCAGTTGAAAAATAACAGCATTTTGATATGGGAGATGCTATCAAATTAATCCCAGAATCACAAAATTTAATAATATTTATTCATACATTAATCCCCTGTACTTTTGCTGGAGCTATATTGTTATGCAGTTGAAAAATAACAGCATTTTGATATGGGGGATGCTATCAAATTAATCCCAGAATTACAAAATTTAATAATATTTATTCATACATTAATCCCCAGTACTTTTGCTGGAGCTATATTGTTATGCAGTTGAAAAATAACAACATTTTGATATGGGGTCCTATACTAATGACAGTAAACTAGTTGGAAATTACAGACTAATAATTAAAAATGACAACATAGATACTTCATAACAACTATAAGTTGATATGTATTTATAGAATAAATTCCATAATGTAATAACAGATGCAACTTATAATTGAAAAGTCACCATTACATAATATTGTGATGTTGTTTACTGAACAATCACAATTCAAAAAACAACAGTTACATTACACATATATAACTGCCCCAAAAACTCAGATATTGTTTACCAAAAACTCAGATATTGAACTAAAACACACAAATATGCTATCTTATTCAAGAATCTTCAACAGTAGAGCCAGAACTAGAACTAGAACTTGAACTTAAAGGTTCTAGTTCAGGCTACCATATACTAACATTTAAAACCACACGATCTAAGGATTCAAGAACCCTAAAATGTAGCGTACTTCCTCTCAAAGATTGTTAGTATGAACAAACTCCCTCCATCCATTACAAAGTTTTCTCTATCTTCTCACTTTTAGGTAGTTCATCTGGAAATGAATACCACGGAAAATAAGAGTGGCTGGAACATCACGTCTGGGAAGCCTAATTGCCAACAATACTGGCAAAATCTACAAAACAAAACAAAAGAAGAAATGCAAACTTTTATAATGACATCAAACTAAAACAACACTTTAAAAAAATGCTATGATTAACTTACAAACTGATTTAATTCAGCATTCAATTCACTTAACACTGCTTACATTCAATTCACTTAACACTGCTTCGACGACTGTTCCCATTTTATTTATGAAAAATGTTCTCTAATATGCTGGGTATAGCTTATTTATCTAATATTAACTTTTTTCCGGCAGTTATGGTCAAAGAATCGATTAAAAATATCACAATAAATGTAGTAAAAAATGGTAGGTTTGTTTGGTCTTCCCTATTTTCTTCTAGTTTTCATAAATAATAAAGTCCAGACTTTTCGAATCCCCATGTTAGGGAGGCAATTAACCCAGCTGCTGGTATTTCTGTATTTTATTCACCCAGACTTAAAAAAAGCTGGGTCGCCTTTTATATTTACCATAACGTCCCAGTGTAAAGACTGGGTGAAGTCTGCGAAGCATAACAAGACCAACAAACAAATAACACTTTAAAAAAAATGGTATGATTAACTTACAAACTGATCTAATTCAGCATCCAATTCATTCAATACTGCTTCAACGGCTGTTCCTATCTTAAAAATACAAAAATATTTGCCTCTTCTATTCAGTAACAAAGTAGTCTATTTATATTAAAATAATTATACAAGAAATCTTCTCTATTATACTGTATTGTCCTTCTGCTTTTGGATGTTAGTAAAGATTCTTCCTTCTTTATGTAAAAGCTGCACATTGCTTGTTCTTTTCCTTTACGATGCATAACTGGGGCCAAGTATAAAGAGCATTGGAAAAATAAAAATAAAAACTCAAATGTCCATGTGCATTAATTTACTACCCACAGCAAAAACATCTGGGGCGTCCATGTGCCTTAAAATACTAGCCCCAGAATAAACATCTGGGAGGGGGTGTGATCCATGCGCCTTGTTTTACTACCCACAGCAAAAACATCTGGAGCGTCCATGTGCCTTAAAATACTAGCTCCAGAATAAACATCTGGGAGGGGTGTGTGATCCATGCGCCTTGTTTTACTACCCACAGCAAAAACATCTTAGTCATCCCCAGCATATTAGATAACATTTTTCACACAAAACAAACGCAAACTTACAGGCATTTTAATTAAGATGTCCTTCTAAAAACACAAAAGAAGTATCCTCAAAGTACAAGAAAAGATAAATTACAAGCATTAAAAACATAACATTGATGGAGACCCAATCTTTTTTCTATTATCGAGTTAATATAACATAAGTTTATTAAAAATAGTAAAATTAGTTCTCTGGTGACCCTGGTGGAGTATGTACTTCATTATAGTTTGGGATTTGTCTGATTGCCCTCATCATCCTTGTCATTTGTCGCTCTTTCCTTTCAATCTTCTGATCTTGCTGAATAATTAATAATCGGAAGTGATCTACAGTACGAGTCAACTGCTCAATGTCTCCCTGCAACCCTCCTATCTCCCAATACAAATCACGCCCTGTTATCTGTAGATTGCACATTTTGAAGTGCATGTCCATTCTCAACTACATGCCCATTTTGAAGTCCATGTCCATTCTCAACTACATGCCCATTTTCCTGTGGGAGAGATATTTTTTTTTCCCAAAAGACTGCAAGTAAAAAATTTGAGACAAATTCTCAAAGACTATATTTATAGACAGATACGCACAACTGCACCCCTAAAAAACAGGAATGCTAATAACCAACTCATAACTGCAGACCCCTAATTATTTTGGTGAAAATAATTATACTAAGTAATTATATCCAGTATGTTAACTGGGGGCGCTGGTACTTCAATGTAAACTCACAATATTTTGGACTGGGGGGGGTTGTGGAAACGTATGCTAAAATGCTTTTATACAAAGTCGCATAATTTTTGAACTGGGGCACAAGTACTTAAAAATGCAGAGTCCCGGTATTTTATAATGGGCACAAAAAGATTTTTCCACTCGCGGTGCTGGGTGTGCAAGTGCTTCATATGTAAACTCACAGTATATAAAAAAACTGGGACTATTTACCTAGAATCTAAGTCCCACACCGAAAATTTTATTAAACGTTGCAGTGTTTATAACGATTAATCAACTCTCATTCAAGTAAATTAATGTGTTGTCTTGGTAGAGTGCAGCATTTTCAGTGAAAGTTTCACTCTACCAAGACAATACATTAATTTTAAGCACGACTTTTTATTTTAAACAATCGATAATGTAGTAATAATTACACTGTCTGGGTATAATTGCATGTTATAAAAAAGGAACAAGGTGATATACGACGTCGTTGCTTATCTATATTACTACTACATTATCGATTGTTTAAAAAAAAATTATACTAAGTAATTATACCCAGTATATTAACTGGGGCGCTGGTACTTCATACGTAAACTCACAGTATTTTGGGCAGGGGGGGGGGAGGGGGGAGGGATGAAACTCGCATAATTTTTGAACTGGGGCACAAGTACTTAAAAATGCAGAGTCCCAGTATTTTATAATGGGCACGAAGGGATTTTCTCACCCGCTCACAGGCATTGGTGCTGGGGTGCAAGTGCTTCATATGTGAACTCACAGTATATAAAAATACTACAATTAAAGTATTAGCATTCCTACTTATATACTTCACAAGCTAATAAATAATAACAAACAAACAACATATTAACTATACATACTTCAAAAAATGTGTACGTTGCATTGTTTATTAAAAAGATAAATAAAGATTCAAAGAAGAAGCAGCCTTCCATGTTCACAAGCTAGCTTCTCATCATGCTCTCCATAATCATCATTTAATTTCTCTGGTGGAGTTTCATAGCCTTCATCTCTTTTTGATTTTCCATGCTCCAGTAGATTAGCAGCAACCATTCTCCCGTAAATAGTAATAGCTTCTACTCCCCATTCATATTTAAACAAATCATGTCCAAGCATGAGTAGATCTGTAAACCTTGTTACAAAAAGACCACAGTCTGTCTCTCCTAATTGTTTTGGTGCTGTTTGATAAACAATATCAAGTTTCTTGTACGTCGTACCAAAATTAGGATATTTTGTATGAAAATTCATCTCTTTTAGTAGCTGAGGTATAGCAATTGCATACATTGCCATCTTGATCTTCACAAAATGTTCATCCCAATCAAAAACCGAATCATAGACATCTATTCTATGATCTTTTATAGAAAAAATTCTCAACCAATAATGAGTGCAAGACATGTAATCATCAGGATCAACTGAAGTCTTCCTAATTGGCATAAACACTTTTTCGACTTGAGTCCATGCTATGCCACATTGATTAGTAGACCCGTTCACACACTCATTTAGGTTATTCTGTGTAGTTCCTTCAAAATGTGCTAGGTCAAAATCTAACTCAATCTTCTCTAAATCGTCCAATGTCAAGTCATGAATTCCAAAAACAACTTCTGCTGGAGGTTTATATTGTTTTTTCTTTTGTTGAGAACGAGTCCTTTTTGCTCCTTTCTTCTTCGCCTTCATTTTTTAAAAATCTTCTTTATTCTTCCACTATATTTCCATTCTATCCTTCTTCTCTTTTATTCTCCTGGTTTTCTCTTCCTTTCCCATATTTTCAAAATAGGATTCAATCTTCGAAAAGAACAACGACTCTACAAAAAAATCAAAATTCAAGTCTGTCGTGTGAACAACGCTGAGTAGTTTGTGAAATGATATACATGTTTCTTCCTTAGATAGTACAGTATAACATCAACATGCTGCATGACAAAAAAATCACGAAACACCAAAAAAAAAAAAAAAAGGTAGTTAACAAATATATATATATAAAAGACTACAAAACCAATAATATAAAAAAGCTGTAGAAAACCTCATTGGTAAGTGAATATCTTCTATCTGCAATCTCTCTAAACCACATTTTGCTTTTCACTGAAACAGTATATAATCTAATTTTGTTCTGTGAATTGATGTCTGTAATTTTGTCATCATAAAGATCATCACCCCTGAAAAAGTTAAACACAAACAACATAAACAATACAAATTTACTAATATAATCTACAACGCCCTGTAACTTAAAATACACAATAATTAAAAAAAAATAAAATAAAATAACTTACACTTTAGAGACGCTGTTTTGATCAGTCACTTTCAAGCCTTGCTTCAACCATTTATCAAAAATTGCCAAACAATTAGACGTAGCATTGACAGTATGAAAAGGGCATACACGCTTATAAGAAGGCTTCCAATCACATTTTTCCTTTGACTCAAAAGGCCTGAATGGAGATAATAAGTGGCGGCTAATCTTACGAACCATATGTCCCCTGCCTAACAGCTCTCCTCCTTCTGAATCATTTGATGGTTTGTCTGGCAAAACAGCAAAATCCATGACTTCCTCTTTTTTCACTGAACACTGCATAGCCGACTGTTGTTTAGATGAACACACATCTGCAAAATTCCTTGCACAGACGTCTGTTCCAGCAAGCTTCCATTTCTCCCCAAAAATTAACTGTTCAGGTGTTTTCATGGTTGAATCTAAAGCAGACTCTTGCTCCAGTACTACAATAGATGCATCAGCAAGTGTTATAAGTTTTGAATTATCTTTCTCTATTAATGCCAATTCTGGACCACCCTTACTTTCTGAGCGATCGATATCCATAGAATCTGGCCTGACATTATCAATTACTGCTTCAGTCTCTTGCGATGGTTGTGTCAAGCCAAGTGAAAATGAAGGTGCATCTATGCAACCAATATTAATGATGCTTTTGCTTGCTTCAGCCAAATTTTCACCAATTTTAGGTTTGAGGGGAGATGCAATTTCAGGAGAAGCATCACTATCACGTTTCTTCCTTTTCTTGCTGGAAAATGCTTTCAAATCCTTTTTTGGAGACGAATGCTCAACACCTTTTTTGAGACCTTCTTTAGAACCTTCTTGGGAACCTTCTTGAGAACCTTTATAAATAAAGATAATATATCACACATTTGCAAACACTAAAAAACAAAAAATAACTATAAAAAAGACGATTACATACCTTCTGGTGTAAAAACAAGACCAGCTATGCAAAGCTCACTGACAGTCTTAACTTCAAGTCGAACCTCAGCACTGTGACTGCGTTGATTGACAACATCTTCATTATCAGCTTTAACATTTGTTGCTTCTGTAAATGGAACAAGACACGCTATTCATTGACCAACCAAAAGGGTATTGTATGCTGGAGTGTGGACCATTCAAAATATGCAACATATTTTCGCGTACCAGGAGTCAAAAACATTTGGTTATCAGCAAGCTTAATTGGTTGAGAACCTTCTTGAGAACTTTCTTGAGAGACTTCAAAACAAGATAATTTGTTACACATTTTCAACAACAAAAATAGGAACACTAATTATTATATAAAAATTACTTTTACATACCTACTGGTGTTGAAATACCAGATTCAACAAGATGCTTTAATTCATTGATTTGTTCTTCAACCACAGCACTTTGCCCAAATTCACCATTATTACCTTCTGTAAAAATAAATAAGCACAATACATTACATTTCTCTATAGAAAACAGAAGTGCCAAAACACACATATTTAAATAGATTTCCATTACTATAGACTTCTCAGACATTGCTACTGGGGCACAAATACTTCATATGAAAAAGTCACAGTATTTGTGCTGGGGCTATAGTGCTTTGTTATAGAAAGTCCCATAATTTAGAACTGGGGCACAAGTACTTATTAAACAAAGAGTCCCAGTATTTTATTATCTGGGATATTAGCATATCATTAAAACACAGTATTAGTGCATAATATGTTGGTTGAATCTACCAATTTTTTTTTTCTTACCCTTAAGTGTGGAATAAATTTTTTCATCACGAAGCTGAACATCTGTTGGATTCAAAGATACGTCATCATCTTTAGATGGACACTTGTCCAATAAATCAGATGAAGGATTCTATTTATCTACATATACAATTAAAAAAAATCATTACATTAAAGAAAAAAAATTCCCTTTTACTTAGATTACGACTATATAGAATACTTAATTTGATTACCATGACTTTGTTGATGATGGTCTGAATTTGATGGCGCCTTTTCTAAACCATCTGTACCTTTTGCTTCATCAATGGGATCACAGGTATCAGCTTTGTAATCCATTAAAACATCCACAATCATTTGATTGCTTTTCTCTATTAAAGCATCTGAAATACCATGATCACTTTGTACACTACCAACAAGCTCTGGCAGATTATATGTTTCTTTGAAAAAACTATCGCGACCATCTGAATAATTCAAATTATCAACAAAATGACTCTTCTTATTTCTACTCCTGGTGTCTGATTTACTTACAGAAACACCACAGTTTTCTCCAAGATCACTTGTCTTTGATTTTGCAACAAGAAGTAGTAATGAATCAAACTTTGCATTCAACTTATCTGTAATCCTCTTCTCCATGTCAGCAAGATCTTTCTTCACACTATTTTCTGAGGAATTGATCATATGTTGAATCTTGGTCTCAGTAGGTAAGTTTACTTTGAGATTAGCTGTCAATTTCTGATAAAAGAAAAAAATATTAAAACCACATAAGAAAAAAAAATTAAAAGACAAAACCCACGAAGAATTTCACCTTTACAACTTCATTCATGTCAATAGATTCTGCTGTTGAACTAGTCTTTGAAGATGACTTTGAGGGTGACTTTGAAGTTGAAGCATGTTTAGATTTATGCCTTATTGGTCTCACAGAGGCATCCTCCCAAAACTATTAAAAAGTACATTTCAAAACCAACAAAAAAGTAAAAAAAAAAGAAATAACAAACAAAAGCAAGTACTCGTAAAACTCACATGTTCATTATGAAAGTAGTCATCACACAAGACATTGTATTGAGGGGTAAAATTACATGTGTAACGAAGCATCACAGGTTTGATCCTAGGGCGAACAGTAAAATACTGCCTGAACACAGGGAACACCTCTGCCACCCAGCAATAGAATAGGAATGGCATACCAGGAAACAAATAAGTAGAAGAATTTGGCTTTATGATTGATTGCAAATGGTGTACCATTTGACGATATATCTCAGTACCCCACTGATAACAGCTATGCACCTCTTCATTATCAATAATAATCATATGTTGATCATCCACTACATTAGGTAATGGCCGGCCCAATAAAACAGATTAAGTAAATATACCTCAGCTAGTTTAACAGCATCATCTTGCTCTAATGGAACATCCAATCGTACAGCTGACACTCTATTCACATTACCCTTGCTCTTTGGAGTCACTCTCACATAACTGGAATGATGTTCAATCAAATCAAGCAAGTCATATAACTTTAAAGTCCACTTGCTGTCCTTTCTATTAACATCGTCTTCAGGATTCCTGTAATACTTCTCCTTTAATCTACTCTTTAAAAGCTTAAAAATACTTATATCTACAATACTGGAAATATTAAGACCACTAACTACATGAAAATCATCAGCTGTGAAATCTACTATATCACCAAAAACTTTGAAGCTAAGCTTAGTGTTGTCTGAAGAAACTATTTGAGACTGCAGAAAACAATTTATAATCCTCCCAGAATATTTAGCATCTTCCAAAAGCATAAACTTGTCGAATGGCCCTTTCTTCAGTTTCTCCAGGTAATCCGCAGACAATAACCCTTCAAGTAATCCACGATAATCTGTGTCACCTTTCCTCTGGCAATCACGATTTTTCCACTGCGCAAATGGAAGCAATATACCATCGTCGTTTGGCAGATTATCCATAACCTCATCACTTGGTATAATCTCCATTGCTGTAACATTAGTACATGTATTAAAATAAAACAAAGAAAAATTAACACCTATATGCTTGCACCAAAATAACCCGCAGACATTGGTGCTGGGAGCACAAGTAGTTCACGTGCAAAGTCACAGTATTTTTGGTGCTGGGGTACAAGTAGTTCATGTGCAAGGTCACAGTATTTGTGCTGGGGGAGAGCTTGGTGGCCCACCCCCTCCCCCCCCAGACATTGGTGCTGGGAGCACAAGTAGTTCACGTGCATGGTCACAATATTTTGTGCTGGGGCCTATGATGCTTTGTTATACAAAGTCCCATATTTTAGAACTGGGACACGCACTTGTTAAACAAAGGGGTCACAGTATTTTGTGCTGGGGCCTATGATGCTTTGTTATACAAAGTCCCATATTTTAGAACTGGGACACAAGCACTTGTTAAACAAAGGGGTCACAGTATTTTGTGCTGGGGTCTATGATGCTTTGTTATACAAAGTCCCATGTTTTAGAACTGGGACACAAGCACTTGTTAAACAAAGGGGTCACAGTACTTGTGTTGGGGTAGAGCTTGGTGGCCCACCCCTCCCCAGACATTGGTGCTGGGAGCACAAGTAGTTCATGTGCATGGTCACAGTATTTTGTACTGGGACTATAGTGCTTTGTTATACAAAGTCCCATGTTTTAGAACTGGGACACAAGCACTTGTTAAACAAAGGGGTCCAGTATTTTATCATGGGGCAACAGTCTATCCCCCTACAGAGTCACGGTATATAGTTCTGGGGCAAAGGGTTTCACAAAAGAAACCATTGCCCCCTTTAAAAATAACCCACCATTTACAATGGACAAGTACCTGTAAAAAATACATAGTCCCAGTTTTTTATCATGGGGCAACAGCCTATCCCCAACAAAAGGTCACAGTATATAGTTCTGGGGCAATGAGTTTCACAGAAAAAAACGTTCCCCTTAAAAAAACCCCACCATTTTAAAGGGAATCAAAAGCTTATACTGTACTCCAATAGAAAATCTAAACATTTTTCGAAATAAAATCAAAACCTAATAACCCATATACACGTACAAAAATGAAAAAAAACAATACGAAGTAAACACAGTTACCTTAATATACGAAACAGCAAAACAAAGTTTTTACCCTAACACAAAGCTTCGAAATCTCAAAAATAAGAAATTGGTGTATTTCGAAAGAGAGCTCGTATATTTTGATAGAATTCAAAAGTCACAGTATCAAAGAGAGAAAAAAAAAACCCCGAATAAGTTAAAAATAAGGAAGGGTAAAACCGAAATTTCCAAAATGTGTAAAACGATGTCGTGATACTATTATTTTTTAAAAACGTGTCTAGTGGCTAATTCATCAGTGAATTTGTAAACAGAGGCTACGCATCACAAAGCGGGTGCCAAAGTGGCTTCCCCGCAAAATTTTTACTCTGAATTGAGTTATTTTTTTAAAAAATAGCCCCTACTTCGTAAAAATTTCAGTTACATTTTTAATTAAACAACCTATTTAAAATATGTGATCCCAGAAAAATAACCCTACTATATCCACTATCCAAATTTTGTTTTACACTAGCAAACATGTTTTCAATGCAGAATTCCAATTTTACGACCAATGCAATTGAACTATGTGTTTTCTCAGCATAAGTGAACATTATCATGATCTTGAAAATATTGCTAGGACTTAAATGAAGTCTCAAAATTGGTACGACTTATATCCATCCTAAAACCTGAACAAGGGGTTAGAAGATGACAAATGCAAGACAAAACAAAGTAAGAAATTCTCACAAATCATAGCACATAATAATAACCAGAACATCAGACAAGTAAATCATCATAAATGTTTGAAGACATTCATTTAGTTTAGGATTTATACCTTGATAAATGACGTCAAAAGAGAACACAAGCCTTAACAAACTCAGTGCAGAAATAATAGATTAAAAAAAGAGCCAAAACTTGTAGACTGATAGAACAAGAATTAAACAACTTTTTCCATTGCTTGAGAGGAAGGAGAGAGAGAATTGCTGTTTGAGAACATTTTAGGGATTTTTACACTCTATGCAAATTTAAAGTATTAACAAGTCATACCCATTAAAAATACACTACCTATAAAACTAAAAGTATTTACCCAACCTACCCATTTGTTATTGTATACCTTTGTTATGCCTTATAGGTGTATACCTTTAAGGTATACTGCGTAAATTACCATTTATTATTGTATACCTTTGTGATGCCTTATAGGTGTATACCTTTAAGGTATACTGCATAAATTATGGTATACAAGTCTGGAGGACCATTTATTACTGTATACCTCTGTTATACCTTATATATGTATACCTTTATGGTATACTGCATAAACTATGGTATACAAGTCTGGATGGTAGAGTGAGAAATAATTTAGTAGGTAAGTCGGGTAATATTTGAAAGTAGAAGATAGTGACTGTAATTATTTTAAGTTTTATGGGTATTTTTGTAAGTGTCCTAATATTTTAGCGTGTGTCAATAGGTGCAAGGGTGATGGTTTATATATTAAAGGAAAAAGGGTGATTTAATTCAAATTACCTAGTGTCAAAAGAAAAAAAGAAGAATAAATATATTGTAAGAAAATCAGAAAAGAAATCAGTTTGGAATCCCAATAAATCAAGGGCAATATTATTGAAGATCTGCTTCCATAAATAAAGTCTAACTACTCAAAAATTCAAATTTAAAGTGTTAATCACCAATCATACTTTCCAAATATGAATCCTCGGGAAAAAGCAATCCTTGCTTTCTAGTTGTGAAAATTCTACACTTATATTTTGCTATAACACTAAATAGTTGTAAATGGCCAGTAAGAATTTGAATCACCTAATAAGCTGATTCTCTGTGAATATGTCCTTAAAAATACTCTAATTACATTCAAATTACATTCAAAATTCAAACTATGAAGTTACACATTTTCACATGTACATGAATATATTGTACAAAAGAGTCCAGGTTTTTACCAAATTAACAAGTATAGCCGTGTGCATACCCACATGTTGATCGAAGAGGGAAACAAATATTGTACTTCATGCCTTACCATTTTTACAGCACTTGCACAATTTAGCATCACTGAATATTAAGCCTGTTTGGCCAAGCTGACAAAATCACCTTATTTGAGAAGTACTTTTTATCAAAAATGCTTTTCAAATAACTGCTTTGCGAGATAAGTAGTTTGTGGTTGGCCAAATTTTAGAGAAGTGCTTTTGTTATTAATTTATATTTGATCAATATTTAAAAAATTACCAAATTACAAAAATAAATATATAATAATATTAATTTGATTAAATATGGAAGTTTGAAACGGGTATTTTTGTCCCAAATAATGAAAAGCACTTATTTTCTCAAGAAGCTACCTTTTCAGCTTCTTCATCACAGCAGAAAAATATCTTCTGCTTCCACTCAAAAGCACTTATTTTTCCCTAGAAGCTTGACCAAACACCCCCAAAATTTTAAAGTAAGTACTTTTTGAGAAAAATTAGCACTTCTGGCTCCCCAAAAGCTTGGCCAAACATGCTCGTTTTTACATACTTTCACATTCGGGACAGTCACAACTAGACATACTGTATGAGTAATTACAAACTTTAATCATGTTGGATATATCTTAAGTACTAAACATGTGATTTCTATAATCAAGATAATAACAAGCATGTATTTGGTCATGGAAACAACACACACTTCACAGTTTGATCATACATAAGTTCAAAGAGGGATATTACCCATTTAAATGTTGACGAGTTGTGACCCATATTTCTTCATTTTTTTTTATGTGGGGTGAGCACTTTTGGGGTTGGTCTTGATTTGGTATGCTATTTTTCACTGGTCTTTAAAGCCTAAACAGTTTTCTTATTTTTCTATCTGAAATGACCTTTTTGCCCCTCGCATATAAAAGCCCTAGATTCATTATTTTCTCCTCCCTTTTACGGCTTAGTCAAAATTCCCTCTCTTTCTGAACGACCTTCTCATCTGAATGAAACCCTAGGTTGCGATTTCTCTCCTCCAATCGCTTTCAATTTTGTGTTTGTTTCAAGTTTCCTTCTTCATTTTCTTTATTTTTTAGTTTTTGGTTTTTTATTTTAATGTTATTTTGTTAAATTTTTTGTAGTTTCTGTGTTATTTTTGTTGTTTTTACAGGTATTGCGATTGTTTCTTCAAAATTTTTGGTTGTTTTTTTTTATATATTCTGTTGTTTTTGTATTTTTGTTGATGAAGTTATTACAGAGTTTTATTATCTCTATTTTGGGTTTGATTTGTATTGTGTTGACAATTTGTCATCATTTATCAACAGTTGTATTTTAAAGTGTGTCAGTTTCGTCATTTTTAGCCTGTGAAATTTGTAGTGTCCCTGCGTGTTGTTATATTGTGTGAAATGATAGTGATTCATCATCATTTGCTGTATAATGAAGTTATGCAGGTGCTGCTGGATTGTTAATGTTTCTTATTTGTCTATGTATATGCATTTTTGTGATGCATTATTCTGTGTATTGATTTATTTTTCTTATTTACTTCATGTATGTTTTGTTTATATTATTAAGATGGGGGCATTTTATGTAAAGGATTCCTTTTTCAGTATGGTCTGTATTTTTTCTTTATGTTGTTGTTGTTGTTTGAAGTGCCCACGGTCTGTCATCAATTAAGTTTAAAATTAGGTCTGTCATCGAGCTCCAATGGCATCAATGGAGCATCCCAGATCAGTCCTCATTTCCCTCATTTCAGCTAGAAGATTAGTAAAGCCAACCTGGGGAACACCCTTACATTTATCTCCAACTCCAGCCATGTACCTGCACAAAATTAAAGACTAAAGAATGCCTTAAGGTTAGCAAAATACCTCACTCACTCTCTCACTTTTGAATGACACTCGGGTTCACTCAAATTTTAGGGTAGGATCACTCAAACTTGTCTCAAATGTCTTCCTCGAATTGATCAAGTTCCTTAACGACCTTTCAGGCTCGCAAAGTTCACTAGTTCTCTTCGGGATGAGTGAATTTATGAGACTCTATAGGCGGACAGCTTTTAAAGTGAGCACGGGAAGCCAAAGAATTAACTACAAAAGTTAAAAATTCTAAATTTTCGCACGAAATCCTACAAGCTCAAAAATTAGTAATTAGCTTAAGTAGAAGAATTACCTAAAAATTACTAATTAGAAGTGGTGTTAGCAAAGAAACAAGGAAATCCTAAGAAGAGTCTGAATTTTTACCCTTAAATAGGTGCACGTGACAAGCCTTTTTAAAGTAGGCTAAGTTTTCTTTTTTTCCCCTTCTTTCTAACTTTGACTTGGAGAACTTTTACCACTTTTTCAACTACTTTGCACACATTTTTCCTTGCTCAATACCCTTGCAAAAAATGTGCAAATACCCTCCCTAAAGCCTAAGGAAAAACTAATTTCCTTATATGAAAAGTGGGTAAACTTTTCCTTTTTTGAATGAGAGTTGTTTTCCACTTGGACTAGGCTTAGGATTTCTTCCTTCTTCACACAATATGAAGCCTCTCTCCCTTATTTCCAACTCAAAATTCAGGAAACAACAATGCAATTCAACACCACAATTAACGTGTAGATGCAAGAAATTTCAAGATCAAGTTAAATTATTTTACTTCCAATTCAAGAACAACAAGTTGTTGTTCAAGAACTACCAAATCCCAGTCAAGAACGCGTCCACAAGGTCAAGAACAAGATGTATATTATATTCTTACAAGATTCTATCAACTTCCTTCCAAGAACAACTAAGAATTCAAGCAAAAACAAGTTGAAATTCAACAATACGCCAATAACTTCAAGAAACTCTCCAAGAATCGACTAGAACTTCAAGATTCAATCACAACACTTCTTTAGTTAAGTTTTCTTATATCATAGGCGTCCCAAACACAATTCACGGATAAAATTTTCTTTTTTTTTTCACGTTTTTTTATTTTTGGATGAACAGTACCCCCTTGAACAGTAACGATGAACAATAACGGTGAACAGTAACTGTGAATAGTATTTTTTTTTTAACAAAAATGAATTTAAAAGAACCTAAATTAAGAACTCTAATCTAAGGCACAAAGAACAGGATTGGGATTATTAAAACAAACCCAAGCTCTGATACCAACTGATGCAATATGATCTAAGGAATGTAAGAAACAAGATAAAAAGAAAGACACTCAATGATCTACCAAGAATTGCAAGTAGGAACTAGTCTACTTACCTTCTTGAAGAAGCCAAGTAGGACCTATTCTATGCAACAATCCTCAAGACAAACCTTTGTCTTGCAAATTGAATGATTAATGGAGGAACAAGTGCAATTTTGATTTCACCAAATTGGACAAGTTCACATGGTTTTGTTTAGAGAGCATAAATCTGCGTTTCTATTGCCAAAGGTGCTGAATAAAAATAAAGCCTAAGGCATGCTTATATAGGTGTAGATAAGCTGCCTATAATATCAGTGTAAAAGCCACAGGCTTGGCTATATTTAATGTGACCACGCATGGCCAAATAAGTGCCATCAAACTAAATTAAGTCTAGCTATGCAAAAGCATCAAAATGCTGGAAAAATACTAAGTATTAGGCGCCTAGCATAATCAGCCTGTTGAGGTGCTCGTTTAGCTCCAAAGCTCACGGTCTCAACCATCAACCAACACTCACCAACGTACTCCTTGGATTCGCTAACATGTTGCCCGGAAAAATATTCTCTCTTCTCCAAGCTATCTACCAAGATTGATGAAGGTCCGATAACTCCTTAGCCCGGCTCTTAGAATCATCCTCAATTTTTACTGGATATTCCTCCCTTCCTTGAAAGGATTTCGTCCTCGAAATCAAACCATCATCAATACAGCAACAATGGATATTTTTCTTCTCTCCTCCATGGATTACATCTACATCAGTTAGTGTTCGAAAACCCAGTTTGAATTTTGGTGTTTATCATTGAAGACTGGTGGTTGTTGTTGATTTGGGTTGAAGTTTGGTGTTAAATTTCAAAGTTCCATCGAATAGCCACAGTTCGTACGCCGGAAAATCAGCTGAGTTCCTAGTTCGACTGGAAATTTGAAATCTTCCTCCGACGATAAAGTTACCGGAGAGAAGAGCGACCCAGAATCTATGATAAATTGTGGACCGTGAACGAAGTTGAAAGATTTTCATACGCCGGAATTGTTGAGTCACTGTTCCATTGAAGAAAGGGGTAACCCAGGTGAGAGTTTTTCGGCAAGAAAAAGGAAAATGGATAAGGTTAAACCCTAATCCCTACTAAAGAGGGACCACCTTGTCCGTACAAAGGGTGTTGTGTCCGAGGTTTCCAAAAGAGGAAACGAAAGGTAGATTCTCCTAGTTTTTCACTTTTCTTGTGTTCGATAAATCTCGTTAGTGGATCTCTGGAGTAAATCTTTCACTCGAGGTCGTACTAGCTTGTTTGAGCTTATAGGAACTTGTGCGTGGGGTGACCGAAGTCCAAATTTCATAGGAAATTCTTTGACTTCCCGAGCGTAGAGTAAATAACGCATGTTCCATCGAGTCAACATCAATTCACTCTTCCTGTAGGAGATAGTGTAACTTGTCAAATTCGAAGGAACCGAGAGAAGTTGATCAACTGAGAAAGCCATTGGCTACAAGTTCTTGAGTGACCTAAAACCGAACCCAAAAATTAAGTGGACCCGAGCGCCACCCAATAAAATTGAGGGAGTGTGTGAGGTGATTTCTAAACTTTAACATTTTTCTTGGTCTTTGATTTGTACAGGTACCATGGCTGGGAATGGAGGCGAAGGAAAGGGCATTGAGGCGCCCGAGGAGTCGTTGGTCGATCTCATGGCTGCGATACAACACACCAGTGCCGAGGTAAGAGGAGTGAGTGCTCAAGTAGCTAACCCCGAGCAAGGGAGTGTGTCCGTGGCCTTACCTGGGTCCCATGTTGGTACTAGCAACTCCACTCCAATGAAACCTGAGCAATTTGCTGAGCTCGTTCGACAACAACAATTGAAGAGCGATGCTGTTCAAAATGAAGCTATAGGCAATCCCCGAGCTGAACAACACTTGCGCAATCCCCATGTTGGTCAACACTTGGGAAATTCCCAAGCGAAACAACAAAACTTGGGCAATCCCCAAGCTGGTCATCAACACTTGGGCATTCCCCGAGGTGAAAGATTACCACTTCCAATGGCACGAAGACAAGTTGTAATCGTTGATGAAGGGGTCGATGATGGAGAATTTCCCGAGGTTGAAGCTGAGTATGAACCACCGTTTGTTCAATGAAGGCAGGTTCAACGAGGTCGTGGAAACCTCTGAGGTCGAGGCCAAGCTGCAAATGTTGATTGATATTTTGAGCGTGAGGCTGATGACTATTATGATGAGTATCCGGAGCCGATCTGAGGTGCTGGAGATTCAAATTTGAACAGTGTCAAGATCACTATTCTACCCTTCTGAGGAATTAGTGATCCGAACCAATAGCTTGATTGGAAGATTCGATTGGAACGAATCTTCGAAACAAATGAGATGACCGAAGAGAGAAAAGCTGCACATACAATTGCTTCGTTCGAGGCATATGCATCAACATGGTGGGAAGCTGATAAAAGGTTGAGATGAAGGAATGCTTATCCCGAGGTCACCACATGGATGCAGTTGAAAAGAGCAATGGATGCTAAGTATGTGAATGCCAAATATCGGCAGGAGCAACTTCGGAAGCTCCTTGAATTGAAAAAAGGGTCCAAATCGGTTGAAGAATATTAGGATGATTTCAAAAGAATTCGATTGACTCTTGATTTGGAGGAAGATGACGAGCAAGCCATCACTCGATTCAAAAATGGCTCGACTCGATATGTGTCATCTCAATTGAGGCTGCATGTGTATCAAAATTTGGAAGATGTGTTCATGTTGCCATCAAAGCTGAAAAATGGGTGAGGGACGACAAAGAAAACCGGTACCGAGGAGTCACTACTTCGAATCTACTGAACCGAGGTAAAAAATGGAAGAGTCTGAATCCAGCAAGTGCCAACACCGTTCGAGATCCGAAGAAACCCTTCGAGAGGGGAGTGACCGTTAACCAACCAAGAGAAGTGGGAGGTAAAGTTCAACTCAATACTCCTAGTGCTCCGAATATTCAGTGTCATAAATGCAAGGGTTATGGTCACATGGAAAAGGAATGTCCAACTCGTAAAGTTATGCTTTTGCTCGAAGATAGAACTGTCCATGAGCAAGCGAGTGACACCGAGGAAGACAATTTCAAGGAGATTGACCGAGCTGAAAATGATGATGGTTGGGAAGCTGCCGAAGCTGATCATACAGAAATGTTTCTTGTGGTTCGAAGGAATTTGAGCTGCATGACTGTCGAAGAAGAGGATAACCAAAGAGAGAATCTTTTGCATGCCAGATGTCGAGTAAGGGAAAAAGTTTGTTCGATGATTATTGATTCGGGTAGTTCTGCAAATGTGGTGAGCCAAACATTGGTTTCACAATTATGATTACCTACCTCAAAGCATCCTCATCCTTACCCTTTGCAATGGTTAAATGAATGTGGTGAATTGAAGGTTGTCAAGCAAGTGTGGATCAAGTTCAAAGTTGGAGAATATCAAGATGAGATGATGTTCGATGTGATACCGATGCAAGCTTGTCATTTGCTATTGAGTCGACCATGGCAGTATGATCGGTCGGTTATTCATAACGGACGATCCAATATTTACACTGCTAAGCTCAGACGTGAGAGTTTCATACACAAACCATTGTCTCCGAAACAAGTCAGTGAGGACTATTAACGAATGAAAGAAGAAGCGACTAACGCTAAGTTTTCGATGGGAACGAAAATTGGGGCCGAAGACAAACACTCACTGCCTGAGGTAAGAAATATTTGTGCAATCATGCAACCGAGTGAGTATCTACGAGGCAACGATAACGGTCAACTGCTAATTTTCCTCGTACACAAGGGTATCTTTCTAAACTCTCATGATGATTTTTCTAATGATAACCATTTTCCTAGTGCTATACAAAGTGTTTTGCAGGACTTCAAAGACATGTTTCCGAAAGAAATGCCAGGTAGATTGCCTCCGTTGAGAGGAATCGAGCACCAAATTGACTTCATTCCGGGGTCTCAAATTCCCAACAAGCCTGCATACTGGTGTAATCCCGAAGACACCAAATAGCTCCAAAGGCAGGTAGATGAATTGCTGAACAAGGGCCTTGTTCGAGAGAGCTTGAGTCCTTACGCCATTCCTGTTATCCTTGTCCCAAAGAAAGATGAAACATGGTGAATGTGTGTTGATTGTCGAGCAGTCAACAAAATCATGGTAAAGTATCATCATCCTATCCCTCGATTAGATGACATGCTAGATGAGTTAAGTGGTTCTTCATGCTTTTCGAAGATAGACCTCAAGTCCGGTTTCCACCAAATCTAAATGAAACCCGGAGACGAGTGGAAAACCGCATTCAAGAATGGTTAGTGATGCCTTTTAGCCTCTCTAACGCACCGAGCACATTCATGCGGCTGATGAACTATGTGCTGAAACCGTTCATAAATAAGTTTGTTATTGTTTACTTCGATGACATGGTATTTTATAGTAAGTTTGTGGATGAACATAAGGCTAGTGCTTGAAACTCTACGAGAGGAGAAGTTATATGCTAACTTAAAGAAATGTGCCTTTTGTGTCGAGCAAGTTGTCTTTCTAGGATTCATTATGAGTGCTAATGGTGTTGAAGTCGATGAGTCAAAAGTCGAGGCTATAAAAGATTGGCCGACTCCAACCTCGGTTTCTCAAGTTCGTAGTTTCCATGGTTTAGCTAGCTTTTACCAAAGGTTTGTGCGTGACTTTAGTACCGTGGAAGCTCCTTTGACCGAGCTGGTAAACAAAGACCATCCTTTTGTGTGAGGAGAGTCCCAAGAGAGGGATTTCCAAGAGTTGAAATGGAGGCTTAGCTCTGCCCCGTTGTTACAACTCCATAACTTCTGCAAAGCATTCGAAGTCGAGTGTGATACGTCCGGAGTTGGGATCGGAGGAGTGCTTATGCAAGAATCGAAGCTGATCGCTTACTTCTTCGAAAAGCTTAAGGGTTCAACCTTGAATTACTCTACGTATGACAATAAATTGTATGCCCTCGTTCGAGTACTCGCTCATTGGCAAGATTATTTGTGGCCGAGAGAGTTTGTGATTAAAAGTGATCATGAGTCTTTGAAACATCTCCGAGGACAGGAGAAATTAAATCGAAGACATGCCAAGTGGGTGGATTGCATTGAGAGTTTTCCCTATGTAATTCATTACAAAAAGGGAAATGACAATGTTGTGACCGATGCACTATCAAGGAAATTTGCCTTAGCGACCACTCTCGCCTCAAGGCTCATGGGATTCGAAAGCATCAAGTCGATGTACGAAGATAATCCCAAGCTGAAAAGCGTCCATGACACAATCTTGAGTGGCCGAAGGGTTGAGAAATATCAGTGGCACGATGGCTACCTCTTCAAGAATGGGAGGGTTTGTGTGCCTGTGTCATCGTAGAGAGAGATTTTTGTTCGAGAAGCTCACTCTGGAGGCTTGATGGGGTACTTCGGTGTCGACAAAACTCTTGGTATCTTGACCGAGCAGTTCCATTGGCCAAAAATGCAATGAGATATGGAAAAGCTTTGCAATGCTTGTATAGATTGCAAGAAAGCTAAATCGAGGTCCAACCCGCATTGTTTGTACACTCTGTTACCTGTGCCTAATCGATCATGGGTTGATATGTCCAGGGATTTTGTTATGGGGTTACCAAGGTCGGAGGGTGGACATGATAGCATCTTTGTCGTAGTCGACAGTTTTTTCCAAAATGGCTCACTTTATTCCTTGCAAGAAATGTGATTATGCACAACATGTAGCTACTTTATTTATTTCTAATGTGTTTAAATTGCATGGTATGCCTCATATTATTGTGAGTGATCGAGACTCATAATTCTTAAGTCATTTTTTGGAAATATCTATGGGGTGCCCTCGGCACCAAGTTAATAGTAAAGACGTCTCACCATCCTCAGACTGATGGATAGATCGAGGTAGTCAACCGAACCTTGGGAGCTTTGCTTCGAGCAATGGCGAAAGTTAAGGTCGGAAACTGGGCTGATTATTTGCCCGTGATGGAATTTGCATACAATCAAACAGTGCATCGAATGATTAGAATGACTCTGTTCGAATATGTGTATGGTTTTAGCCCTTTGATTCCACTTGATTTTACCTCATTGCCTCGAGATTCTGTTATTGATTTTGAAGGTACTCGACGAGCAAACAAGCCACCGAAAGGAGAGCGTCTGATGTCATAATGAGTCGAGCTGAGTAACGGAGCACCGAAGTCAAGAGCTCGAGCTCAAGCTCAAATGTTCAAAATTCAAGTGTTCGGCTGAAGGAGTGAACGAACACTCAGTTTATTCAGCCCTACGTGGCTTACTCTTATTGGTCGCCTGTGACCGTTTACTATTTTGTCCTTAGAATAGTCTATATAAACCTCATTGCATGTCATTGTAAGGATATCTAGTTTTTGATTAAAGTTAAACATAGTTGTTGCTATTGAGTGTCTCCAATGGAGCCGAACCCCGATGTGGGCTTTTAAGAACTTGTGTCATTTTGTGTTAGCCAATCGAACATTTTCTCCTTGGTGATTCAATTTGCAAGAAGCATAGGTCTTCTTGAGGATTGTTGCTTAGCATAGGTATTTCTCTTTGCCTTCTCAATTGTTTGAACCGAGAGTAGTTGCTCAGATTCATTCCAACGAAGCAAGAGATTTGTCTTGCTTTATCTTTAATTTTTCCGCTGTTTTACTTCGGTTGCTTAGCTTAATCTTCATCGATTTTGACCTGCAGTATACCAAAACTTCCTGGTCCCCCCACCGTAATGTTGCCACTCTTTCCCACAAAGTGTACATTTAGCTTTTTGAGTTTCAGTATTTTTCATAATAAATTCCCACACTTCATATCGATGTCGTCGTTCTTTACGTTTATTTTAACTAGGACCAATAAATTGATTTTCAACCATTATGATTTTTTTGATTGAAATTTAGAAAATAGCCTTGGATAGTAATTTTAGAGAGAAATAGCTAGAAAATGATGAATTGTGATATAATTGATGAAATAATAGAGTATTTATATATAAAAATAGGTTGGGGAGGTATGAAGGGCATTGAATGGGGGATGTGGAGGCAAATATAGCCGTTTTTGGCCGATGGCCAACGATTATATTTAAAAGTGGGCTGCCTATATCATTTCAAATCCCGGTCCTGTCCGATCCGGTTCTGGCCCAGTCCGGTCCATTTAGTTGATTTTTGTTTTTATTTTTTTTGTTTTTTGTCCTTTTTTTTTTTTTATCATTTTAAGTCATAGATAATTTGTAAATTATGAAAATATAAAGACAAATTATTACAAACTTCTTATATATATTTGAAATGTTTAGTTTATTTCAAAGTACAAACTTTGAATTAAATTTTTTTAATATTTTTCAACCTTTGTATTAATTTCAAACTTTGAATTATTCTCAAACATTGAATTAATTTTATAATTTCAAATATTGAATTACTTTGATAATTTTAAAGTTTGAAGTAATTTAGAAACTAGTAAATTAATTGTATTATTTTTAAGTAAAGAATGAATTAAAGGAAATAAAAACACAAGTTTTTGATGGAGTTTCATGACTTGGAGCAATTTTATTAATACTTGTTAAAAATATAAAGGAAGTAAAGTACATAGCCAAACTTTCAATATTATTTCAAACTTTTTATTTCAAATTCTTAACTTTGTTAAGTTACTTTTTTCTAAACATATTGGCTAATTTTTTATGATAGCTGTACGCTTTTCTTTAGGAACGGGTGCTTCTTCTTCTTCTTCTTCTTCTTCTTCTTCTTTTTCGTCATTGCCGGTTTGAGTCCCTTCGCTTCCGTCGTTTAAAGATTTTTGAGATATTCTCTGTCTTTTTTCTTATCTTCTGGTAGTCCAAAGTTTCTTCGCTCGGCTATGATCCAATCCCTTAATAAAAACTGCTATCTCCATTGAGTCTTCCTTCAACGAATATCTATGATCTTCGATTTATAATCTTCCTTGGCTAAAAGTACTTTCCTAGGCAACTGATGAAGTTTGAATAGTTAATACATCTCGGGACATGTTTGAAAGAGTTGGAAATTGCAGTTCTTGAAGCTTCCAGTAATCTAAATTGATAACTTCAAAAATCTTTAAGTTTCTTTAGAAGTTGAAGTAAATAAACTTAGAACTCGTTATATTGCTCCGCGTGCTCGCCTGTTCTTCTAGTAACCTTTCATCAAGTTTTCTGGAAGTGCTCATTCTTGCTGGCCTTTTGCCCATTTGAGAAGAACTTTCACCGATGGATTGTATTGGTGGTGTAACACTGTCTAACCAAGATCTATACTTTGCTTAAATAGCCATGGTATCTGAAAAATCTTTAGCATACGCCTCTTCTACACTTTAGAATCCACTAGTCTCAAGTTCATCAGTAGTAATTTCTATATTTGCATATATTTCTCTAACAAGTCGTTCAGTTAACTTACATTTAAAAGCAGTGTTATGCTCTATGCACCTCCTAACTTACATCCATCTACAGTGCACCGGGACTTCCAGTAGTGCCTACCGCGAGGTGAATTGGAAGATGCTCCATTAAAGAAACCAGGGGGAAAGATTTTTGTCAACTTAGTCGTGACAAGAGGAATGTTACTTTCCAACGACTTAAGATTCTCTTCCTTCAATGTCTTAGAACACAGCTCCTTAAAAAATATGCTCGTCTCTGTAAGGGGTTTCCAAACTTTATTAGGCAAGCCATTGAATACAATTGGGAGCAAGTTTTCCATGAATATGTGACAATCGTGGATTTTCATGTGAGTCAATTTTCCTTCTGTCATATCAACACACCTTTCTAAGTTTGATGCATATCCATCAGGCATCCTCAAATTCTTGACCCAATCACAAATCATTCTTCTCTCATCCAATCCGAATTTGTAACTGGCCTTGGGAAGCCAAATCGTGTTGCTAACTTGAGATAAGTGTAACTCAGGTCGCCTATAGGTCCAACCTGGCCTTCACATTATCCTTTATCTTGTTCCTGACATCCATCACAGTATTAAAGACAGCCTCGAAAAAATTCTTCTCAATATGCATGGGATCCAGGTTATGTCGAAGAAGATTATCCTTCCAATAAGGCAACTCCCAGAAGATACTTTGTTTAGTCCAATTATGATCAATACCATAGCCAGGTGCTTTAGATGGCCGTTGGTCAGTTACCTTAGGATACACCTTAACCCTATCCTATATTTCTCCTCCTGACAGCCTTCGTAGAGGCTCCTCAAAATCAACCCGATTCTTCATAAATGCACTACTGTTATTCCTAAACGGATGATCCATTAGCAAGAATCGATGACAACAATCGAACCATGTAATCTTACCTCCATTTTTCAAAGTGAATGCTTTTGTATCTTCCATACAATAAGGGCAAGAGAGCTTACCAGCAGTGGACCACCCAGACAATATTCCATAAGCTGAAAAGTCATTTATAATCCACATCAAAGAAGCATGCAGTTGAAAGTTCTGTTTCATTGATATATCATATGTTTCCACACCTTCATACCACAATAACTTTAACTCATCAATCAAAGGCTGCAAAAATACATCAATCGAGGCTTTCGGGTTATGTGGCCCTGAGATAATGCAATTCAAAAACATATAAGAACTAGTCATGCACATTTCGGGTGGAAGACTGTACGGCGTGACAAATACGGGCCAACAAGAATAAGGTGTAGACGAGACATCAAAAGGAGTGAACCCATCCGAACATAGACCCAACCTTATGTTTCTTAGTTCACTAGCAAATGCCGGATACACTTGATCAAAATGTTTCCATGCCTCACCATCTGACGGATGGCTTAGAATGCCTGGTTATTTTGTACGATCATAGCGCCATCTCATATGAGGAGCAAAGCTCATCGATGCATACAACCTCTTTAACCTAGGTATAAGGGGTAAGTAATGCATCGACTTAACAGGTATTGGCTTTCTTTTAGGGTTTAGAACCGGCTTGTAACGAGGCTCGTTACAGAATTTACATTTATATAATTTTGCATCATTCTTATAAAATAACATGCAACCATTGACACAACAATTAATTCTCTGTGCAGAAAGGCCTAACGTGGAAACCAACTTCTTAGTGTGGTAATAATTAGTTGGTCATGCCATGTTAGTCGGATTGAGTTCAGTCATTAGGCCAATGATGGAATCCATGGCTGCTTGACATATACTAAAATCAGATTTAATACTTAACAATCTAAGAGCAACTGACAACTTGGAATGCACTGAGCCTTCGTAAAATAGACGACTAGCTTCCTCCAACCGTTTATAGAAGAGTTTTGCCTCATCATTAGGAACATGCTCAACATTTGGTTGCGATGTACCCGGTTGGGAGGGCTCCTCTAGGTACATCAAAAGCATCATTAACCATATCGTTCATTCGATAATTATCAAGATCATTCTCTAAAAACGGACCACTCCCACCGACATAAGCATTTTGAAAATTAACATCACCACCCATATCCTTAGACTCTCCATGATAAATCCAAACAAAATTATTTCGCATAAAACCCTTCATATAAGATACATTTCAACATCTTCCAAACTTAGTCCTTTTGTGCAATTGCATTTCATACAAGGGCACTTAATCTTTCCCCACCATATAAAATCATCAAGTGTTTTCGCCTTTTCAATAAATTCTTGAACACCTACTGCAAATTCTTCCCTCATCCCCCGCCACCCGGGATTATTTCTATTATACATCCAACTACGACTTTCATGTTCTATATCTACACAAAAATTACAAGTTTGAGATGCATATAAAATCGCAAAGATTTTAAACAAAATTTATTTGATACACTACCAATTTTCATAAGATTAAGTAATTGTATAATTTTCTAAGTCAATTACTTTTATATTACTAACTAATTTTTTCTCTAAGATTATAGTACTTTTAAATTTAAATGTTTATATCCAAAGCTCTTTCTTCTACGACGGCTTAAGTATTACATTAACAATTTTTAAATTTAAATGTTTATATCCAAAGCTCTTTCTTCTACGACGGCTTAAGTATTACATTAACAATTTTTTTCCTTTAGTTAAGTAGATCATTACACTTATTTAATCTTCTTATTACAACTCTTACACACACCATTTCCCCTAACCTTTCACATTACAAGATTTTTGGTTCTTTGCCTTCTTCTTTACAGCATATACATAGAAGAGTATTTTGTACCAAAAGCAACAACAACAACAAAAAACAACATAGAACAACCATAAAATTAAACATTTTGTACAACAATTCCAAGAGCTAGCGAACATCATTTTGTGCAAGATTCAAAACAACAACAATAAAGCTTAACTTACAAACTATTAGAAACAAACCATCAAACCAAACACTTATCATTTGATTGCCCCCTAGTGTCGTTACATTCAATTCACCCCTTATTTTCTATGGAAACATCTAGTTGTCAACATCCAACACATAAATATAATCTACATATAACACATCAATTCACCCTTCGTTTTCTAGTTGTAAGTAGATATAATCCAACGCATCCAACCAAGTTGTCAACATCCAACACATCCAACACATCAATTCACCCCCGGTTTTCTAGTTGTATGTAGATATAATCATTTAAATACTATACATAAACCATAGGAAAAAAAATTAGAAGCAAAACAAAAAAAAAAAACGTACCTAAGCTGTTCACGTCGGAGATGGCAGTCGCCGCTGCCGGAGATGGCGGTTTCCGGACCGGATCTGTGGAGAAAACAAAAAATGGGAGTTAGGGTATAAAATTTGTTGAAAATGAAAAATTGGGGGTTTTTAATTGGGGAACTAACCAATTTAGGGATTGTGAAATTGGGAATGGGGGATTAATAGAGAAATAGGGGATAGGTGATTTGAGGGCAGATTTGGGGGTTAGGGGACGGGTGTTTTTTGTTTGTAGAGAGAGACAAATGAGCTGAAATGGGGAGGGAGTCGGGGGTATAATTTCCCGTTGTCCTACCATGGAGGTCGGCTAGAATAAAAAAGAAAATTTTTAATTATGTTCGCACCGCGTCGGTCGGAGGGTATAATAAAAAAAAATATTTAATATAAATTCACTAAATTGTCCCACCTTGTCGGCCGGCTAGACTGTTCCGACCGACTTTTGCTGGGTATTCGGCAGTCTGAAAAACCTTAATTTTTAGTAGTGAGACTTGCACCCATTAAGCAGAGCTAAAGCACCACAATATTTATTTACTTTTTTTTATTTGCGAAAGACAATGTTTATTTTTTTAGATACTAACTGGCTTGCATTTTGGTTTCGGGTCCTTCAACTCATCTTTTCTAACATGTATGAGAAATTATATATATTCCAAGAGTAGTGCAAAGCATGCGATTTGTACTTGACTAGTTTAAGTGTAGTGACTCGATGTCGTATGATGATTTTTGTGTTTAATATAATTGTGACCATCTTATCTCTGGTATTGTTATATTATGATTGCTTCACAATTGCTGCATGTTGTCATTTGAATTGTTATATGGTGATTGCTTCAAATTACTACAGTCCTGCTAGAACCAAGTGAAACCTAGTTTTTTTGTAATTAGAAAATAATGGCTTTAATAAACGTTTCTTGATGCAGCGCATAATAAACTAGTATCAAACTTTGTATTTTTATGTTTTTTGATGTAGCGCACAAGGGACTCTACAATCACATAATCAACTTTATGTACATTAAACTTTACAGTTATTTGTTCTCATTTATTACAACTTTACAATTCTGTTATTTGTTTAACAAAATAAAATTAGATCTTATTTACATAATCATATCAAAATATGTAATCAAAATCTTTTTTTTCACATGTATTTAAAAGTGGGAATTAAATCAAGTCTAGTTGCTAGCAAATAGTCGCTGCATTATTAGTTTTGGAAGCTACCTCCACATTTTAGTTTTAGTTTATTAATATAGTATCTAGTCATGTTGGACAGGTGCTACATTATTTATTTCCTTTTATTTAAGGAGTTGTGATGCAATATTATATTATTATAGTTCCAATTGTTCTTAATTATTACTTCGTGTGTTAATGTTGTTGGATTTTTATGATTAACCTCAAAGTAAGAGAAATTTTTTCACCAATTATAGTTCTAAAATTATTAGAAAAATGATTAAATAAAAACTATAAATTGTACAATTATAAATTTTGAATTTTCACCGTAGTATTAGTAATAAGTGACAAAAATATTTATCCTTAAAGACTCCTGTTTTAATGATAACTACATTATACTTTTAAATAAAATATGAAACAAAACACATCAGTCATTAATTGAGTACATTCCGTGACAAAAGTAGTCTTTGTCGCGGTATTACCTTTTTATTAACTACGAATTAGCGTTTTGTTTTGTGACAATTGTAATCGTCTCTAATTATGGTAGTTTTTAGTGCCAACTTTGGTACGTCGAAGGAGGCCATAATTTTAGCGGTGATATGATAATTTTTTTAAGATAAAATTTTTAACCGATTTTACTGTCACTAATTAATACATATCAGGACGAAAAGTGTTTTGTATATAAAAGATAGTCTTTAGTTACAAATTAATATGATAGTTAGCGATAAGGTCATTTCATCGATATTAATAACCTTTTTAGTGATGAAAACATACTATCAACTACAAGTCAATATTTTTTACGGCAAGTAAGTTCGACACAAATATTATACATATTAGGAAAAAATAATGTGTCGTAGTTAATAAAGCGATGTTTTAGTGATGAAACACTAAGTCGTCTACATATTCTTTTAGTGACAATATAGGGACGAATGGTTAACAAAACAAATTTCGTGTAAAAGTATTTTTGGTGAAGAAATATGAACATTAAGTGATCAAATAATTCGTCATTGATAACGACTTCTGTTGTAGTGGTTGTATAGTGTAGGAAACAAACTCCGGACAAAATGGTCCTTACAAACTTAGTGTAGAACTTAATTTAAACAAAATTCGGATGTGCATGACACGCTGCATTATGTGCGTGCATTTGTATTTGTTTATTTAGAGGAATCCTAACCTGCAGTACTTTCTAGACATGGCACATGCAGGGCCTTCCTAAAATAGGTCACACAACGTGTAACACCCCGTGTAGCACTGTAGTGTTAGCACTATAGTGTAGCATTATAGTTAATTCCTTAATTCTGGTGGTTTCCTTGCTTTGATCCCAGCCTTCATTTACATGACCCTCGGACATATAATCAGTCTTCAAACTCTTGATTGTCACCACTGATGTACCAAAAAGGCCTTATATCATTAAAGAAGTTCCTACAAAACAGAACACATGAAACTAGCGTAATTCAACTCAAAGTAATACAAAATATAGCATGGAAAATCATAAACACGAAGCTAAACAATAACTTTATCTAGCGTCGTATCAACACCATACTTGAAATATTTATTCGTCTTCGAGCAACATATACTTTGAACACATGATTCAAAAACAACTCAAACCAATGACTTTGGTTTATATAAACACTTAGAAATTCTGATATGAAATGCCAATATTTTATTAATACAAGCTCATGTCAAGAATATTTAAAAACTATCAAGTACATCATATCAACCTCCTATCTTACTAACAAACTCGAGACCACACAGAAGTCATACAAGTACTACACTCACCTGAGAGAATAATAATAAAACTCGCTTCTCACAAATCATGTGTGTCGCACCCCATTTTTCGAGCTTGATTGAGTTTGAATATCGGGTTTGATACAGGCCACTCGTTTGATTAGTTTTTGGAGTCCCCACCTAATATATAATTTAAAAAGGCGCATTAAGTCATCTAATTTGTGTCTAAGTCACTAAGTAAATCAAGGTAGGTCTTTCTAGTAGAGATCCTAAGGTAAGATATTCTCATGACTCGGAAGAAGGTGTTAGGCACTTCCCAAACCCCACAAAGGTGGTTCCAAGTACATTTTTGGATTGGATACTAATAAAGCCATAATATCAAGCATATATATAAAAAGAGTCTATTAGCGCAAATACTAGATTAAGCTAAGCAAGGGCTAAAATATCAAGTCTAAGTAAGCTTCTAGGGGAATCTAAAAACTATGACACCTTAGGCAATGGTTTGTCTTATTGACCTCGCTTAAAGTATTTTTACAAGAATGACCTCACTAACTTGACAAGTGCACCTACGGGGGCAGTACTTGACCTTTTATCTCTGTCAACATTCTGCTCAGATAACTTGAAGTGCCGCCTGGCAGGCAGCACTTTCAATTTATACTTAAAGTATTTTTTCGGAGGCAACACTTATAAATTTATAATGTGAAGTCACTACAACAAATGTAGCCTTTAGGTAGGGGAAATTTGGTCGTTAAAAGGAATCCGGTCGTTATAGGCATATAACAACCAGATAAAATCCGGCCGTGGCCGGTTGTTATAGGCTATCACGTTAAAAGTATAACGACCGGAACCATCTGGTCGTCAAAAATCCTTTAGCGGCAACGAATAATCCGGTCGTTATACCTCATTTTGGCGACGGGGATTTCCCTACGTTAATTGCTTTTCCGGACATTAACAGTCATAAATCACCACAACAAATTCAATCATGATGGGTGCTTTTAACAGCTAAATTTTAGTATCGCTACCAAAATCTTTATTGCAGTTGCTTCCAAATATATATATACACTATACACATTAAAAAATAAAATATAATCAATATATTTATATACAACTTTATTGTTCCCATCCAAATAATATTACATTATTTTCTCAACTCGTAAGAAAATAAAATTAAAACAGTAGCATGTACAAACTGTAGCATCTTCAAATAAGCCATAGAAAAAAAAAAGTAAATTCTTGTGCTTCAACTGGTCTTTAACATTTTCAGCTACACCAATGTGTTCAGAGTAGTCTTCAAGGTAGGATTCTTCAGTCTTCAAATTTCAAATCCTCTTTCTGTTAAGAGAACGAATACCTGTTAGTTTAGTAGTAAACTGACACGACCCGGAATCCGGCTAGGCCATGCGGGCACCGAACATCCTTCCCTACACCCGTCGGGCGAACCCTTACCAATAAAATTAGGAAAATAAATATAACAATTCGCAAATAAGGACAAGACTTTAAAAAAGAAACACAGACATACTGACACCTCTAAGCTGTACGAAAAAATTACAGCTGACTTCCCAACATACTAGGTTTAGGGCTATCCAGACTAGACATCTAAGAGTATAAAAGAAGACAGATACCTCCTGAAGGGAGAAAAATGCAACTGAAATAATAACCAATAAACTGGTGGCCATCCGGAATAAAAGCTGGCTCACCCTGACAGCTGAAGTCGTCTTCGCTCCTTCACAAAGTGATGAACTCGATCCTGGAGCGAACCAGCCAAAATGAAATAGATAGACAAGAAACAAACAACAAACAAGGGTGAGTCAAAAGGACTCAATAAGTGGAGCAGACTAGCCACCTCAAAGAATAGGATAGCTAGCCAAGGTGGAGAAACAGATAAACAAAATTCCTCTTAATTAAATTATAAAAAGGCAGAGCCAGATAATAACTAGAAACCCGTATGGAAACGCAAACTATTCAACAACCAGGAACGTAAGACAGCCAGAACATATAGGTATCCCGAACACATCAACAATCAGAAATACATCCTGCTACGGCACGCAACCCGATCCATATATTCATACCGGTGCGACGTGCAACCCGATCCATATATTCATACCGCTGGGACGTGCAGCCCGGTCCATATATTTATACCGTTGCGGCATGCAACCCGATCCCCGCAACCCAGAATACGAGCCAGAAATATATAGACAAATAAGAAATGTACGTATAAGCAGAACAGTAGTTATGTACCACAAGTCTACACAATGTTATAAAATGAGATGAAATGAAATGATGCAAAGGGTCACATGAGCCCGTAATCCCATCCCGAAGCGGAATACTCCTGCATTCGAGGGGAATCCAATCTGATAACCAACTGGAGCGGAATACTCCTGCTCCTGGGGCGGAATACTCCTGCACCCGATATAATATAAACCACAGGCGAAATACTCCTGCACTCTCCTGGGGCGGAATACTCTTACACCCGATATAATATAAACCAGAGGCGGAATACTCCTGCTCTTGGGGCGGAATCCTCCTACCCTCAATATGATACAATGGAGCGGAATCCTCCTGCTCCTGGGGCGGAATACTCCTGCACCCAATATGATATGCAATGTAATGCATATGAATGACATATAATCCATATGAATGCAATGTGATGCAATAAGAACCCTTCACCGGCACGGGACTCTCATCGACAGCGGGAAATAGATGCCAACTCACAGCCAGAGTACAATGCTCAAATCCTCAATGCAGTACCAAATACAGGACATAACATATAATATACTAGGTAAATCCAAAGTTAAGGCGTAAGGAGTACGCCTATCGGCAGCTACACACTTAAGGAACACGTGGTAGAAAATCCACGAGGCCAGATGCCTCCAAAGAAATGGATATAAACACTTACCTCTTCCAAAAGTTGGCATTGCTAATCAACAACTGATTTATCCTTTGGTTTCATTGCCAAACGATCCCACTCTATTCAATAAGTAGAAAAATATATCAAATTAGGCTAAAGGCTTCATTCCTCACATCTTAGGGAAATCCAGGTAGGAACCTGATACCCTATTCGCATACGCAATACGCAGGTACGATCTATGTACAGGGTTTAAGGTCACATAACCAAACCCTAAATAAATTATATTTCTAAGTTGCGCATAACTCAATGAGTACAAATATATAATCAATTCTATTATCGGGGTCCATTTGTGACTTTAAACTATTAATTGAACTAATTAAAATGATGTCTAATATTTCAAGTTTTACCGTGAAACACGTAATAAACTCAAATAATGCATTAAGATCATTACCTGAATGTTTCGGGGTAAAAATTCTACTATTTCCCCGGCTCTTTTCTCATTATCTGGCATTTTTTTGTTTCTGTTGCGTTTTCTCTTCTCATATTTCTCGTTTTGTTTCTCTATGTTCCATATGTAGCTAAGGACCACCGTTTCTAATATTTACTTTTTTTTGTTTTTCTTTTATTTTATTTTCTTTTCTCGACGAAAATTAAAACGGTACTCTATGATATTCGAAATAATTTCAACTTTGGCATATAAGTTATACAAAATATATATAACACACTCGCTAAGGCGAATCTCAAATCGGACACCCGAAACTCAATATGCAAATTAAATGGAGAAAAATCAAATTATTTAACTTTCGGCATTTTAGCGGAAACTACCCGAACAATATTGAAATTCACTTTCAAAATTTCACAAAAGTTACAAATAATCATACGAACAGGTTTAGCTTATTCCGATGCCTACCAAAGGAGGTCTGGTTTAGCTCAAATTTTACGGACAGGTCATAATAGATATTATGAATATTTTAAAATTATCGGCACGCCAATCGGAGTCCTAACTTCCAAAACGACTAACCGAGGTCGTTTCATTCTCCTCCACTTAAACTCTCGTTCGTCCTCGAACGAGCCTAAGTCTAAAGCAATATTTCCGGTGATAACAAAAGAACTTGCACGACTTTCATAAACTATCCCACGGAATTTTTCTCATGATTACAGAATCAAAATTATAACACGAACACCGAACTCTTGGAATAAAACATATCTGGATAATATGATAATACCATTGCCCGGATTATTATGACTAAGATGATCCATCCTCGATCACGAGATGGAGTTCTACATTCTTGATGCAAAGATACACGGAACTTTGAATGGATTAACATGATTCAGCCGATAATCACCTCTTCGATATACCTTTCGATATAGAACAGGTCGATGAAACTAAGAATTAGCTCACGCTTGATACAATAGAGGAGCTTTTGAAGTACCTTGTCACTACACACTATAGAAGATTTGTTGAAAGCTATATTATTTTTACAAACACACTATGCAACATCTCAGTTGATGTTAGTGTTTTTCCGCAAGTTCCTTGTGGGAATGTGGTTACTCATATCCTAATGTATGTCAAAGGTTCATCTGAACATGGTCTATCGTATAATGATAAGGATCATGCAAATACTACTGGATAGTATGATGCAGACCAGGAATAATCTCCAGACTGGACATCTACTTCAGGGCATTATCTTTAAATTGGAATTATTATGACTTGAAAAAATAAAAATAAAAGAGACATGTAGTTAGACCATAAGCTGAGGCAGAATACCAGCAACAAAGTTGATTGCATGTGCACTTATAATGCTAAAGTAACTTCTCAAAGAGTTGAGGTGTGAAGGAGATATGCCAATGATGAATGGACGACAAGCTGCACTAGACCTTTAACTCTAAATTTTCATGAAGTAAAACAGTGTCAGTATGAGGATCCAGTTCTAGTTGAATACAGACAGATAGCCAGAAGAAAACTGGAGTCACCATAAAGTGTTACTACTGACGGTGTTCTCATGTATAAAGAAAGACTTTGTGTCCCTGATATTGCAGATTTACATGGACAGATTATGATAGAGGCACATTATTCCAAATACACTGTTCATCCAGGTTTGACTAAGATGTACCATGATCTTAAGCAGATTTATTAGTGAGACGGAATGAAGTGTGACATAGCAGAATTTGTGGCTCAGTGGTCTAATCGCCAGCAAGTTAAAGTTGTGTCATTTTTCCAGACTGTATACTTTCAGCCGATAGGTACGTATATATGATCAGGTTGCCAGCTTATCTATATCATTAATAGATTATTAGTGGGATTAGCAATGATCAACACTCATTTTAGTTTCTGTCGTGGCACTAGGTTGGGTCGTGACAAAAGTGGTATCGATGCCTTAGAGATTTAGTATTACCATTCAGTATTTGGAGGAAGACTCCTCCACTTAAAGCACAAACTCATGCAGCTATTTGAACAGGAATAATCATCCTCGCACAACATGCTGGATTAAGAAAGACTTAGCTAAAACAAAATGCGGCTCCGACCTGAGCTGCCAAATTACCCTTTCGAGTTGCCAAATAGCTGCAACTCTCGAGTCATAACTCCATACATTTTCTATAAGCACCACCGCCTGATGGATCAAATCAAAGGTCAGATGACGCCTCTCATTACCCTTAGTAGCTTGAAAAACAACAATGTGCTTACCCGGCTACCTTGGCACACACTCTGGCTCAACAAATGGAACATCACAATAGGTTACTGACCGCTTAAGCTCACCAGTGTCGAACAAAGAAGGGATGGCAATGGACTGAGGATAGAAATGATTAGAGCTTCAGGAAGGTCATCTTTTTATTTGTTTGGCTCCCAGATCTACACTACTTCCGAGTCAGGCTAACCAAAGAATCGCAATTGAAGAGATAGAACATTAAATAAGATTTATGGAACTGCTTCTATGTCAATTTAACCTTCCTATAAGAAGGAAACTCTGACAATTTACCAGAAATTCTTTTTATAATTAAGACAAGCTCATGGAATAACATGACATTACAAGCATCTTGAACAAAAGGAAGGAACATAAGTTGCATATTACTTACTTATCACTTTGCGCCGAAAGAAATGATAACACTTTCTGATGGTGACGAATTAGGATCCCATTATCCTACCAATATTGAATTCCGACGAGAGAGGTAAACTGATTTCACATAATAGCAGAATGTGGCACAATAAGATGTCAAGCAGAAAACACCATCACTCACTCCCAATATCTCGCATTTAAACCTAGTAAATCTCACAAATGCCAGAAATAAGTCATACTAGAAGCTCGTCCCTCTATCGCAACTAATTCTTATTAGAAACAATATCCAAGGAAACCATGGAACATGAAATGACAGGCAATCTCCAGATCGATCGGAAGAGTCAAATCTTACTCACATATAAGGGAAGAAGAAACACATGGGTCTACTAAATCGGATGCCTCAGCATCCTGCCAGACTGGCAGTTCATAAACTGCCTCTGCGGCTGAACTAAGCCGCTACACTGATAATTACCTTCTGAAGAACCACTGCCACCAAGCTCTCAACCTCTACGGGATGGTGGCATTTCTCTGGATGATTGAGATCTAAATAAAATTCCCTGCGACTGTGCAGATGCCTGAGGCCGAGAGAAAGGATGATGACCTACTTGCCAGAATACGAAAAAACTCCTCAAAGAATAACCAGACTCACGATAATGATAACACCTTTTCGACTAAAAATAGAAGCTGGAAAGATTGTTGATAGCTGTAAAGAAAGGATTGAATCTGATCTTGACGAGCTACTGGCGCACTCCAAGAATCACGTTACACACGTTGAGATAACCTGGATGGTGACCTCCCAAAATAACCAGAACTCTTATCTCTAAATGAGGTACCATGGCTGCCCACTAGGGCCACGGGATCTCTTGCTCTGCCGCTCTAACTCCTCTCGCTCTAACTTATGGTATACCTCGTACCTTCGAGCAATATCAACAACAACATCAAATGAAATCCCGACCTCAATCTCTTGAGCCATCTAGGAACTCAAGGAAAAAGAAAGGTCATCAATAAATCTTTGAATCTCTCGAAAGGCTCATGGACTAGTTCTAATGCATATTCAGCCACTCTATAGAATTCAATCTCATATTCAGAAACACCAACATGATAAGCGACAGGCTACCCTGTCCAATCCACTCGAACTGGCAACATTTTTTATCTCGTTCGCTACTCGAAAGGAACTCTTCCACGAATCTAGAAGAAAAATTGAACCAAGTTGGCTAATAAAGGGAGGTCCACCAATTCAACGCTGCACCCCTGAAACTGGAAAACAGAATAATCGACACCATACCGCTCGATAGAACAAGAGCCTGAAGGATATGCTGACATCATTTTATTTTAAAAAGAATCACGAGGTTTATCTGATGCATTGCTTAAGAATATCGGAAGGTTTAACTGCGTAAAATAATGAAACCTCTTTGGGCACTCGGACCGAACTGTTACATCGGCTGGCTAACCAGCCAGAATAATTAGTGACGCAACACATGCTGCCTGTGGAACATATTTTACTGGGGCAACATCAAGAGCTGGAACAAGAGCTCTCTAAGTCCGAACATCTGCATGTGCGGCGACCAGATAAGCTGCCTAGCGAATAATAGGTTCTTGCGGTATCTGTATCGCCAAAATTCTCGTAAAAGCATCGTAGAGAGCCAAGGGAACCACAAGGCCCTGCTCCCTTACCCATCGCGAGCTCATACAACTGGGGCCTCCGTACCTAGGTCGTCAGCACGAAAAAAAACTCTCGGGGCTTCGTCAGTACTAGCCCCACGCTAGACTGCTTCATCTTGAACTCATACCGTTTGTTGATTTGTCGCACGAGGGTTCACATTTACCACGAAGTAATTAACAAAAATACTTTTGCATCCTAGACCGACACACGATCAGAAAAGAAGAAAGTGAAACTTCCTAAATGCCATCATAGCCCCTCGTAGATAAGTACGGACATCTACGTACCCATCAGCAAGACTCTACTAGACACTGTCTTAGTCTGGATAGAATCTAAACCAGGGTCTGATACCAACTGACACGACCCGAAATCCGGCTAGGCCGTACGGGCACCCGACAACCTCCCCTGAACCCGTCGGGCGAACCCTTACCAATTAAATCAGGAAAATAAATATAACAATTCTCAAATAAGGACAAGACTTTTAAAAAATAAACACAGACATACTGGCACCTCTAAGTTGTACGAAAAAATTGGAGCTGACTACCCAACATACTAGGTTTAGGGCTATCCAGACTAGACATCTAAGAGTATAAAAGAAGACAGATACCTTCTGAAGGGAGAAAAATGCAACTAAAATAATAACCAATAAATTGGTGGCTCCGGAATAAAAGCTGGTTCACCCCGACAGCTGAAGTCATCTTCGCTCCTTCACAACGTGGCGAACTCGATCCTGGAGCGTACCTGCTTAAACGAAATAGATAGATAAGAAACAAACAACAAACAAGGGTGAGTCAAAAGGACTCAATAAGTAGGGCAGACTAGCCAAGAATAGCATAGTTAGCCAAGGAGGAGAAACAGATAAACAAAATTCCTCTTAATTAAATTAAAAAAAGGCAGAGCCAGATAATAACTAGATACACGTATGGAATCGCAAACTATTCAACAACCAGGAACGTAAGACAGCCAGAACGTATAGGTATCCCGAACACATCAACAATCAGAAATGCATCCTGTTGCGGCGTGCAACCCGATCCACATATTCATACCGCTGCGACGTGCAACCTGATCCATATATTCATGCCGCTGCGACGTGCAACTCGGTCCATATATTTATAGCGTTGCGGCATGCAACCCGATCCCCGCAACCCAGAATACGAGCTAGAAATATATGGACAAATAAGCAATGCACGTATAAGCAGAACAGTAGTTATGTACCACAAGTCTACACAATGTTATGAAATAAGATGAAATGAAATGATGCAAAGGGTCACATGTGCCGGTAATCCCATCCCGAAGCGGAATACTCCTGCATTCGAGGGGAATCCAATCTGATAACCAACTGGAGCGGAATACTCCTGCACCCGATATACTATAAACCAGAGGCGGAATACTCATGCACTCTCCTGGGGTGGAATATTCCTGCACTCGATATAATATAAACCAGAGGCGGAATACTCCTGCACTCAATATCTGACATAAGCGCGGAATACTCCTGCTCTTGGGGTGGAATCCTCCTACCCTCAATATGATACAATGGAGCGGAATCGTCCTGCTCCTGGGGCGTAATACTCCTGCACCCAATATGATATGCAATGTGATGCATATGAATGACATATAATCCATATGAATGCAATGTGATGCAATAATAACCCTTCACCGGCGCGGGACTCTCATCGACAGCGGGAAATAGATGCCAACTCACAGCCAGATTACAATGCTCAAATCCTCAATGCAGTACCAAATACAGGGCATAACATATACTCCCTCTGTCCCAATTTATGTGTCACACTTTCTTTTTTGGTCTGTCCCAAAAAGAATGTCACATTTCCTTATTTGTCAATTATTTAATGCATTATCTCTATTTTACCCTTATTGGGCCCTACTTACTTTAAAAGCCACAAACAAATTTTTGATTACTACAATCTTCTCTCTCTTACTTTTTTTAAGGGTAAATTTGAACATTTACAAAGTCAGCTCTTATTTCTTAAACTCCGTGCCAAGTCAAATACCGCCACATAAATTGGGACGGAGGTAGTAATATACTAGGTAAATCCAAAGTTAAGGCGTAAGGAGTACGCTTATCGGCAGCTAGGGGTGGGCATATAGCCCGAAATACCGAATTCCGCACCGACCCGAATTAGTTCGGTATTTCAGTATCGGTATTTCGGTATTCGGTACGGAATTCGGTATGAAATTTCAGTATTTCAGAATTTCAGTTCGGAATATGGTAAGAGGGTTTCAGAATTTCAGAATTTCAGAATTCCGAAATTCTGAACTTTTTTGGGTATGTTATGTAATTTGTATAATACTCTAAATCATCATACCAAAATCCAAATGGCCCAACGACCCCAACCTAACCCATTTCAATAAAGATTCACACTTTATCTTTTTATTTCTTAATCTTAAATCCTAAATCAAAATCAAAGCTACTATTTCTTCTCCAACTCTGACCGTATTTCTTCAGACCAAAACCACTTTGACCATCACTTTGATGTAACTTGTAAGTAGGAAAGAAGAATTCTTACGACGATGAATATGATCTAATTCTACTTGTATATGTGAGTTCATTCTCATGAAACTTTATTGTGAATCAACTTTAAGAAAAAGTAACTTTGCTGTCATATTTTAAAATTTTAAAGTTTCTATCTTTCCTCTTCCCTAATTAAATATTAGTAATGGTGGTAGAACTCTTAAGGCTCTAGCTTTCTCTGTTGCATATCTTCCATTAAATGATTACTTTTAAGCTTAAAATTGACTAAATTAGCCAATTTAAGAACTCCAAATTACTACCAGGATTGTCAATTAAATTAATTGTTAGACTAACATAGACGATACTAAAAGAAACTGAAATAAGAAAAATCATGGATAAACACTACAATAAAACTGTAAATATATTAACAAGTTACGATAATGGTGTTTTCTAGAATCCTAGTAGTAGAATTTATGCATAGCGGACATTGTGAATTTGTTTCGTTGATGTAGATTGCAAGTCAATTTTTATTTGGTATACTGTATACCGCACCGAATAAAACCGAACCGAAATATAAAATACCAAACTGTACTGAAGTAGTTTGGTATGGTATTTGGTATCGACCCTTTGGAAACCGTATACCGAAATACCGAACTGTATTTGATAAAACCGTTCCGAAATACTGAACGCCCACCCCTATCGGCAGCTACACACTTAAGGAACACGTGGTAGAAAATCCACGAGGCCAGGTGCCTCCAAAGAAATGGATATAAACACTTACCTCTTCCAAAAGTTGGCATTGCTAATCAAAATCTACTTTATCCTTTGGTTTCATTGCCAAACGATCCCACTCTATTCAATAAGCAGAAAAATATATCAAATTAGGCTAAAGGCTTCATTCCTCACATCTTAGGGAAATCCAGGTAGGAACCTGATACCCTATTCGCATACGCAATACGCAGGTACGACCTATGTACAGGGTTTAAGGTCACATAACCAAACCCTAAATAAATTATATTTCTAAGTTGCGCATAACTCAATGAGTACGAATATATAATCAATTCTATTATCGGGGTCCATTTGACCCTTTAAACTATTAATTGAACTAATTAAAACGATGTCTAATATTTCAAGTTTACCGTGAAAACATATTCGAACACACGTAATAAACTCAAATAATGCATTAAGATCATAACCTGAATGTTTCGGGGTAAAAATTCTACTATTTCCCCGGCTCTTTTCTCATTTTCTGGCATTTTTTTGTTTCTGCTGCGTCTTCTCTTCTCATATCTCTCGTTCTGTTTCTCTGTGTTCCATATGTAGCTAAGGACCACCGTTTCTATTATTTACTTTTTTTTGTTTTTCTTTTATTTTATTTTCTTTTCTCGACGAAAATTTAAACGGTACTCTATGATATTCGAAATAATTTCAACTTTTTCATACAAGTTATACAAAATATATATAACACACTCGCTAAGGCGGATCTCAAATCGGACTCCCGAAACTCAATATGCAAATTAAATGGAGAAAAGTCAAATTATTTAACTTTCGGCATTTTAGCGGAAACTAGCCGAACAACATTGATATTCACTTTCAAAAGTTCACAAAAGTTATAAATAATCATATGAACCTAACGGCGCTTTCGGATTTCGAATCGGAGCTCATTCGCCAAAACCGAGCTCGAAAATCTCTTTTTAATATTTATTGATAATAAAAACTGAAACCTTATTCCGATGCCTACCAAACGAGGTCTGGTTTAGCTCAAATTTTACGGACATGTCATAATAGATATTACGAATATTTTAAAATTATCAGCACGCCAATCGGAGTCCTAACTTCCAAAACGACTAACCAAGGTCGTTTCATTTTCCTCCACTTAAACTCTCGTTCATCCTCGAACGAGCCTAAGTCTAAAGCAATATTTCCGCTGATAATAAAAGAACTTGCACGACCTTCATAAACTATCCTATAGAATTTTTCTCATGATTACAGAATCAAAATTATAACACGAACACCGAACTCTTGGAATAAAACATATCTGGATAATATGATAATACCATTGCCCGAATTATTATGACTAAGATGATCCTTCCTCGATCACGAGATGGGAGTTCTACATTCTTGATGCAAAGATACACGGAACTTTGAATGGATTAACATGATTCAGCCGATAATCACCTCTTCGATATACCTTTCGATATAGAACAGGTCGATGTAACTAAGAATTAGCTCACGCTTGATACAATAGAGGAGCTTTTGAAGTACCTTGTCACTACACACTATAGAAGATTTGATGCACGCTATATTATTTTTACAAACGCACCATGCAATATCTCAATTGATGTTAGTCTTTTTCCACGAGTTCCTTGTGGGAATGTTGTTACTCATATCCTAATGTATGTCAAAGGTTCATCTGAACAGGGTCTATCATATAAGGATAAGGATCATGCAAATACTACTGGATAGTATGATGCAGACCAGGAATAATCTCCAGACTGGACATCTACTTCAGGGTATTATCTTTAAATTGGAATTATTATGACTTGAAAAAGTAAAAATAAAAGAGACATGTAGTTAGACCATGAGCTGAGGCAGAATACCAGCAACAAAGTTGATTGCATGTGCACTTATAATGCTAAAGTAACTTCTCAAAGAGTTGAGGTGTGAAGGAGATATGCCAGTGATGGATGGACGACAAGCTGCACCAGACCTTTAACTCTAAATTTTCATGAAGTAAAACAGTGTCAGTATGAGGATCCAGTTCTAGTTGAATGCAGACAGATAGCCAGAAGAAAACCGGAGTCACCATAAAGAGTTACTACTGACGGTGTTCTCATGTATAAAGAAAGACTTTGTGTCCCTGATATTGCAGATTTACATGGACAGATTATGATAGACGCACATTATTCCAAATAAACTGTTCATCCAGGTTCGACTAAGATGTACCATGATCTTAAGCAGATTTATTAGTGAGATGGAATGAAGTGTGACATAGCAGAATTTGTGGCTCAGTGGTCTAATTGCCAGCAAGTTAAAGTTGTGTCATCTTTCCAGACTGTATACTTTCAGCCGATAGGTACGTATATATGATCAGGTTGCCAGCTTATCTCTAGTATTAATAGATTGTTAGTGGGTTTAGCAATGATCAACACTCATTTCAGTTTCTGTCGTGGCACTAGGTTGGGTCGTGACAAAAGTGGTATCCACGCCTTAGAGATTTAGTATTACCATTCAGTATTTGTAGGAAGACTCATCCACTTAAAGCACAAACTCATGCAGCTATTTGAACAGGAATAATCATCCTCGCAAAACATGGTGGATTAAGAATGACTTAGCTAAAACAAAATGCAGCTCCGTCCTGAGCTGCTAGATTACCCTTTCGAGTTGCCAAATAGCTGCAACTCTCGAGTCACAACTCCATACATTTTCTATAAGCACTACCGCCTGATGGATCAAATCAAAGGTCAGATGACGCCTCTCATTACCCTTAGTAGCCTTGAAAAACGACAATGTGTTTACCCGGCTACCTTGGCACACACTCTGGCTCAAGAAAGGGAACATCACAATAGGTTACTGACCGCTTAAGCTCACCAGTGCCGAACAAAGAAGGGATGGCAATGGACTGAGGATAGAAATGATTAGAGCTTCAGGAAGGTCATCTTTTTATTTGTTTGGCTCCCAGATCTACACTACTTCCGAGTCAGGCTAACCAAAGAATCGCAATTTAAGAGATAGACATTAAATAAGCTTTATGGAACAGCTTCTATGTCAATTTAACCTTCATAATCTTTCATTTTGGGTTAGGGTGTCAGTTTGGTTTCTTTTCCATTCGTGCGTCTTTTCTGTCAATCATGCGAGTCTTCGTATCTAAGTGTCGTCGAACTACATATGGCCTGATTCTCTTTCAGTCCGAGATATGTAGGCAACTCGGAAACTGGAGTTCGGCCATGTCCATAAGTCTCGCCTTTTGATCCTTGGAATCAAAAGTCTTTGGCTTTATCGTGACAAAATTGGTTTCCCGTCAACTTCTTTACCCTGAAAACTCTTTCATCCTTTTTCGGTTAAAGAGGGGCAGCTGTTGACACCCAATTTTGTCCCGAAATTTTAATTAATGATAAATTATTTAAATAAAATCAATTTTAAATTTTAAAGGGAATTAATGAGTTTTTTAAGAAAAGGGAAAATTTGCAAAGCATAGCCCAATTCCACCTCACCGTGCAATTTCCTAATTCATTTTAGAATAGGCTAGAATTGTTCTTAAACATAAAAGTCAACCTATTTCTGCAAGCATTACATATACGTTATACTCCATCCCCAAAATAAAAAATCAAGAAATCCCTTTGACCCCACTGGAAATTCAGCCAAGCATTGTACTACCAGCGAATGGGAATTCCCCAGCATTGTACAACCTTATCCAATTGAGACCGTTAGGGGTTTTAGGAATGTTCCCCTCAAATTGGTAATCCTTTAAACCCTAGAAGTTCAGCAAATAAATATCTGTGGAAGCTGTGATTTAAGTGGGGGGAAAGATAGAGAAGTGGAGAAGAGAGAGAGCAGCAGCCGTAAATAGGAACATAGAGAAAATATACAGCATCCATACTTATATTTTTTTTATTTTTTTTAGTCCAAGAAATTTCGCTACTGTTTTCTGCAAATTTAGATTTATGTATCGCTTCATGTTCGTGTCATCAACTTCGTTCGAGTCGTACTCATCGATCCTCGCCCCAACTCGCTGCTCGCAAAAATGTAACAACTATTTTCATCTATTCTCAATATTGGTTTCTTATTTCCGGGCAACGATTATGCTTGTAATTTAATGTCGATTTCATATTCGAGCTTGTCTAGTTCATCTGAGTATATAGAGATGAACGTATGATTAGTCGATTAGATCATTCGTGGGAGATCTTAAAGCTGCATTTCTTGGTAGTAATAAGCCTTCAAAGTTGTTATCTTTGTGTTTATTTAATAATGTTATTTTAAGACTTGATTCTGCAACTCTAAATTAATGATTCAACCTTATAATCTAGACATGGATGATCCAGTAGTTTAATAAAAGCAGCAACCTGTTTAATGGTAAAACTTGTTCTTTTATGTCTTCTGTTTACCATATTAAGAGTGTAAATTCTGCTGGTATAACCTTGGTTTCCATATGAGTTCCTGGTTGTTCATATCAGCATGAGTGGTTAGCATTTAATGATAGAAAAAGGGTAAGTTTTTTTTTTCTTTCTTGTTGTCCTACTAGTTTAATTTTTAGTAGTCGAGCAACCTTTGTTTTAGCTTACTTCTGTATTTTCTAGTAAAATGTGCTCTATTCTGCATTGAGTTATTGGCTTGATTAACTGGAGATATGAGGTTGTGAGTAGGAGTTCCTGTAGGGAAAATCTTTCAAGTTTGTAGGTATGTGTATAGCAAGAAGTGTTATTGTGATCTATGTGAAGTAGTGTACAGCTGAAGGCTGCTGAAAATGTGTTTGGGAGGTGAGGAGTCTGCTGATTCTTTTTCTTGGGTTGATGTTTTGGCTTGTGCAGTTTTGGGATGTTCTCTGTTTTCAGAGTGTTTAGGAAGGCCATGTTGTTCATTTAGGTGCTGTTAGAGTGGTTCAGGTGTAAGATGGAGAATATGTGTTGTTTCTGGCAAGTAAAAGAGGTCAGGGGTTTAGCTATGTCTTGCTAAAATGCAGGTTATTCAGTCCTGGGGTTGGCTTTAAAGTTAGTTCAAGTGAAGTGCATAATCAGTATGTGTGTGTTAGTGGCAGTAGCGTGAGTGCAGGTTTAGTAAGGAATCTGTTCATGTGAGGTGTAGTAGCAGAGGTGGGAAGTTGTTTCAGGAGTGTTGCGGAGTAGAATTAGTTCAGGCAGGTTATGAGGGTGGTGATAGAGGATAGTGAGAGGTGTTTCCAAGGAGTTTGCAGGGGTCTTTCTTGATGTCTGCAAGGTCTGGAGGTAGTGAGAATTAGTTTTGGTATTGCCTGGTGGATCTTAAAAGCTCTCTTTTGTCGTGTTACCGTATTCATACTAGCACATGACCTTGCTTGATCTTGGACTAGAAATATTCTGTCTAAATATATAAAGTTTGAGTTTTTCATGATCTAATGTATAAAGTTCGGGTCTTTGTCGTGTCTGTTGCTCTTTTAAAGCATAAAATTAGGTAACTAGTAGAAAATTTATGTGAGGCCTATCATTAAATAAATTTTGATTTGATTCATATGCATGTACTGTGATGATAATTTAGTCCAGTATTTTAAATGTCCAGAGGTTTTATATATTTAAGTGTCTTTGACAAATCTTGTTTAGGGTCTGTTTCTTATCTTCTATGTCAAATGGTCTAAGTCAGTCTAAGTTGTTTGCTAGTTTAGTTCTGAGTTTCTGGACTCGTAAAGATACAATAATGGTTTCACAGGGATTTTTTTTTAGGGATACAGAAAATGATTTATTGGAACATGAATAGTTCTTAAAGTTGAGATATTGTATCTGTTTGGAAAGAAAAGAGGTTCTGTTGTCATTCTTTTAAAAAGAAGTATAGCGGGGTAAGGTCTGTTTATGAGGGCCTTGATCGGTATCATATCAAGCCTACGTTATTCCTGGTTTTCCCCTCTAGTTTATGGTTTAATGATTTGCCTTGTTATTGAGTTTTTCATCCTAAATTTATTAAGTTCCTTCTAAGTTAGCAAAGTAAGTCTTTGCCTGTTGCTTTGAATATGTGATAACGACCATGATGCTTCCCTTTCCCTGTTTATCTTGATTGGAATCTAGTTTTGGTTTCCCATTTCTCTGACTTTACAGTTTGATAGCAAGAAAATGTCAATGTCTGCTTGTTTCTTCTGTTAAGTAAAAATTTTGTCTTAAATCCATTTTGCAAAGTTGTTTGTTAAACTTGTAAAAGTTGTATCTTTAAATTTGGGTATTAAAATTGTTCAATCTTTCGTACTAAGATTAAAGATGCTACATTATTTAGTAAGCCTAACGAGGTAGCAGAGAAGCCGTTCCCTTTGTTGGTTGCATTATAGAAAATCTAACCTTGAATACTTACCCCTATATTTGGCATGTTTAGTATATATGGAATCAACTCTATTTTTCTTAGCTATATTTCATATTAACTATTCTGTTGCATTTTCCTGGCGAAGTAATGTAAACTTTTCGACTTGCTGCTTCTTTACTTAATTTGATGGCTTATTTGTTTAGTTTCTTTTACTATGTTTAAGCACTCACTAGTATTTGTCTCCCTAATTTTCTTTGGCATGAAACGCACCTTGAGATCGAGTTGAGTAAACTCACCAATTGGGATTGACTTATTGGCTTGGAATTGCATTGGGTCAAGCCCGTACTAAAATTTCAAGACTCTAGAAATTTTAGAAAATCCAAGGCTCGTTTTGCGAGTTGCTTTTCGGGTTCTATCTTTTAACTCTTGCCTTCCCTTTGCCCTTAGGATATTTATATAAATTACTTATAGAATAATTATGTGCTTATATTTATGAATAAATATTTCATTTATTGAGCTATTTATCTACTTTATGTTCATTACCTTTTATTTTGAAGTCGTTCTTTAATTTATTGCAAATCAGGCCATTTAAGCAAATGCGTGCAAAAATTTCATAAATTTTCAAAAAACTAAGCTTAATAATAGACTATAAGAAAAGACTTCTATCCTATTGATACGAAGTAGTTTCTTTTAAAAGTCGAAATTTGTAAACAAGTTTTAATTAACTTCTAATGCCCCGAAACAACTTTGCAAAAAGCGACTTGAAGCCTAAGTTCCATCTTATGGTGAGATACTCGGATTTTAAAGTTGAAATTAAGCAAGTGCCATTTATGCACTGTCACATATGAGTTGGCAAAGAAATTAGGACGATTAAATCGCTCATTTTTCAAAAGAAAATGCGCTTTTATTTTACTTTATTTTATTTTGAAAATAGTTAAAGCTCCCAAATAAATTGTAAATCTTTTGAAAACTTGCTAAATTTAATTAGTTGAATTAATTAATTGTTCAATTAATTATTTTTAGAAAAAGCGCATAAATAGCACTTGCAAATATTTTGGAATCATGTCGAATTAACCATTTTTAACGGAATTTCGAAAGTGCCTTAAAAACCTTCTTTCGAAATTAGCAAAACCTCTTACCTTTAGAATCTCTGAAAGAAAGACCGTCTTTTTATAAAAATGGTGTTTTGCACGCATTTGCTTATTTGGTTCTCTTTTTTCCTTAAATTGGGTGGCGACTCCAAAAACTCCAAAAGAGTTAGTCCTATTCCTAAATTTAGCCTTTCGGGGTTAGTTTTTTTGGGGGTTCAATAGCGTGGCGACTCCGCTGGGGAGCAATAAAGGTTTTGACCATAAAGATTTCCAATTATTTGCAACTAGCATGCCTAATTTATTTGCTTTATTATATCTGTTTGTGTGGTTTGTTTTGGAAAGCATGTATTACATTTTATTTGTGCATAGCCCGCATTCCGTTCATATTTCCTTCCTCATGGAGCCTTTCAATTTTTTTTCACCTCCTCGATTTCATCACGGGGCACCTGCTTGACGGGTAGTTATGCAGGAAGGGCATTGCCCTTACCTCACTTTTTGAAACTTCTTTCGTGTCACCAAAAGTTAGTTCGGGATATTGATGTTGCCTCATTTTGTCATGGCCAGTTCTTCTGCGTTGTGAGGCCAGGTCTATCCTGCATAGGTCGGGTCAGCCTTAACCGTTAGCCCACTCTTAGAAGGAGATTTTAGGTCATGCATGCATATACACCTTAGTTTGGACCAGGTCCTTGGTACTATTTTCAGGAATTAAAAAACCACCCTTTTGTTGACGGGTTATTAAATCCCAACGACACTGCATATTATGTGATCGTGTGGATATTATAACGAATCCAAATCATTTTCCATGTTAAATTGGAGAAGTTGACAATTATGACAGTTTATTTATATCTCAAAATTTGTATTGGCAAACGGCTTGTGTCATTATAATAACCACATGTGTTTGCAACTTGTCGATTAGGCCTACCTCCGGCACAAAGAGGCACCTTACAGCGTAGGACGCGTTCGCATCTTATTTACGCTCAACTAATTGTGATTGCCACATGTCAAACATGTTTAAATGCAAAGCGCTACGTGATGTGCGCTACTTGCTTATGTGCAACCTCACAAATGACATGCAAACTAACATAGTTACGTTTTGAATTTTTTTTTTTTAAAATTATTCCCCAAAAAGTGAGTTTGATTCGTGTTGACTTTCGAGTTGGTTAAGCGTCTGATCCGAAGTGAAGCAAGCTATGACTGATTTGACGGATAATCAGACTGGTATCCCCAAAACATTATGTAAGCAGAACTACGCACGGTCTGATTCCCAAGGAGGGATACGTAGGCGCTCTCAACGGGCTCGACTCTATAATATTACAATTTTAGTTCCCCCCCCCCCCTAAAAATCAACTGGGGAAAATTTCGCAAAGCAAGTTGAAGATTTGAAAGATAGCAACTGGGGCAGATTTTGCAAAGCGAGTTGAAGGCGTAAAGATCATAACTGGAGCAGATTTTGCAAAAGCCGTATTGCTTGACAAATATAAGTTGGCGAAGTTTCGAGAGTTATTTTGAGGATAATGCAGAGTTCCAAATATAAAGGACATTCAATTTGTTCAATATATGTCACAATCTGAAATCAGAGTTCATTAGCCAAGCCTCAAAGACTGATCACAAATCTAGGAAGAGTGAGAAGAAGGAAGAGTTGTAGGATGAAGGCTCGAGTCAGCATGAATCAAACGCTCCCCCCTCCCACCCAAAACTAACAATTTTTCTTTGAGTGCAGAAATTCTCAAAAGCAGCAAAATGAGGAAAATTAGCAACCATTTTGTCATACACATTGGACAATGTTGCCAAGATAATCAACCGAGATTGGAAGCGTTATCTAATTCATCGCATACGCGAAACAATTTTATTTTTCCCTCTATTTTGTCTTTGCTTAGTCAAAATCTTATTGCTTTATTAACAACTTTACTTTACTCTTTGCAGGAATTAAGCATTAACTCTGTTTTTCTCAAGGACAACACTAAACTCTTTATGGATTCACCAAACATAAGCCGGACGGCTTAAACTCTCACTTTATATCTCCTTTATCTTTGATATTTTCATGTTTGTATGCATCTAATGAAAACTTTATTTTGCAGGCTATTCCACCATTTATTCTACAAGTACCAACATCAAGTCTATTGGTGACAACCGAAAACGTTTATTTATGAAGTCTACCGTATACAATTGGAGAAGTTATTTTGGAAGTCTATCGTATACAATCGAAGACATTATTATTGAAGCCTATCGTAGACAATCGAAGGCCTTATCATTTGAAGCCTACCATAGACAATTGGAGGCTCTATTATGAATTCTATCGTAAACAATCGGAGACATCATATTTACCAAGTCTACCGTAGACAATCGGAGGCATGATTCTTTATCAAGTCTATCGTATATAATCGAAGACATTATCATTGAAGCCTTCCATAAACAATTGGAGGCCTTTTATGAAGCCTATCATAGACAATGGAAGGCGCTATTGTTATGGAGCCTACCGTAAACAATCGGGGGCCTCATTATGAAGTCTATCGTAAACAATCAAAGACGTCATTATCATTTAAAACCTACCATAAATAATTGGAGGCCTTTTATGAAGCCTATTGTAGACAATCGAAGGCGCTATTGTTATGGAGCCTACCGTAAACAATCGGGGGCCTCATTATGAAGTCTATCGTAAACAATCGAAGATGTCATTATCATTTAAAGACTTCCATAAACAATTGGATGCCTTTTTATGAAGCCTATCGTAGACAATCGAAGGCGCTATTGTTATGGAGCCTACCGTAAACAATCGGGGGCCTCATTACGAAGTCTATCGTAAACAATCGAAGACGTCATTATCATTTAAGCCTTACATAAACAATTGGAGGCCTTTTTATGAAGCCTATCATAGACAATCGAAGGCGCTATTGTTATGGAGCCTACCGTAAATAATCGGGGGCCTTATTATGAAGTCTATCGTAAACAATCGAAGACGTCACTATCATTTAAATCCTTCCATAAACAATTGGAGGCCTTTTATGAAGCCTATCGTAGACAATCGAAGGCACTATTGTTATGGAGCCTGCCGTAAACAATCGAGGGCCTCATTATGAAGTCTATCGTAAACAATCGAAGACGTCATTATCATTTAAAGCCTTCCATAAACAATTGGATACCTTTTTATGAAGCCTATCGTAGACAATCGAAGGCGCTATTGTTATGGAGCCTACCGTAGACAATCTGGGGCCTTGTTATGTAGTCTATCGTAAACAATCGAAGATGTCACTATCATTTGAAGCCTACCATAAACAATTGGAGGCCTTTATATCAAGCCTATCGTAGACAATCGAAGGCGCTATTTTTATGAATCCTACCATAGACAACTGGAGACTCGATCATGAGTCATTGCTGAAAGGCGGCATTTTCATCCTTATATTTATTTAAGTCTACTTTATGTTTCTATGGATTGAAGTCCTTTATTGTTTTATTTTCAGTCTACCAACGGCCCTGAAGTCATCTTGCCTCACAAAGCCAGATTTCTTCTAGTTGATTGGAGACGAGCTTGTCATTGACATTGAAACCAGCATCTACAAATTTTATTCATTATCTATTTCTTACTCCATTTATTAAGCCTTATTTGCAGTTACGCGCTTACCGTTTGTCGAGTTTATTACAAGATATTAGTAGCACCGCAGCAGCATTTGGAGCATAACGTGGAACTCTTTCTTAGCAGTGAACTGGGGTAATCGTTGATATGAGCTAGACTCGTCAACGAGGATCAGAAGAATCGCACTCGAACAAGAAAGTCTATCCTAATCTTTCATTTTGGGTTAGGGTGTCAGTTTGGTTTCTTTTCCATTCGTGCGTCTTTTCTGTCAATCGTGCGAGTCTTCGTATCTAAGTGTCGTCGAACTACATATGGCCTGATTCTCTTTCAGTCCGAGATATGTAGGCAACTCAGAAACTGGAGTTCGGCCATGTCCATAACTCTCGCCTTTTGATCCTTGGAATCAAAAGTCTTTGGCTTTATCGTGACAAAATTGGTTTCCCGTCAACTTCTTTACCCTGAAAACTCTTTCATCCTTTTTCGGGTAAAGAGGGGCAGCTGTTGACTCCCAATTTTGTCCCAAAATTTTAATTAATGATAAATTATTTAAATAAAATCAATTTTAAATTTTAAAGTGAATTAATGAGTTTTTGAAGAAAAGGGAAAATTTGCAAAGCATAGCCCAATTCCACCTCACCGTGCAATTTCCTAATTCATTTTAGAATAGGCTAGAATTGTTCTTAAACATAAAATTCAACCTATTTCTGCAAGCATTACATATACGTTATACTCTATCCCCAAAATAAAAAATCAAGAAATCCCTTTGACGCCACTGGAAATTCAGCCAAGCGTTGTACTACCAGCGAATGGGAATTCCCCAGCATTTTGTACAACCTTATCCAATTGAGACCGTTAGGGGTTTTCGGAATTTTCCCCTCAAATTGGTAATCCTTTAAACCCTAGAAGTTCAGCATATAAATATCAGTGGAAGTAGTGATTTAAGTAGGGAAAGATAGAGAAGTGGAGAAGAGAGAGAGCAGCAGCCGTGAATAGGAACATAGAGAAAATATACAGCATCCATACTTATAATTTTTTTATTTTTTTTAGTCCAAGAGATTTCGCAACTGTTTTCTGCAAATTTAGATTTGTGTATCGCTTCATGTTCTTGTCATCAACTTCGTTCGAGTCGTCGACCTTGTTCGAGTCGTACTCATCGATCCTCGCCCCAACTTGCAGCTCGCAAAACGGTAACAACTATTTTCATCTATTCTCAATATTGGTTTTTTATTTTCGGGCAACGATTATGCTTGTAATTTAATGTCGATTTCATATTCGAGCTTGTCTAGTTCATCTGAGTATATAGAGATGAACGTATGATTAGTTGATTTGATCATTCGTGAGAGATCTTAAAGCTGCATTTCTTGGTAGTAATAAGCCTTCAAAGTTGTTATCTTTGTGTTTATTTAAAAATGTTATTTTAAGACTTGATTCTGCAACTCTAAATTAATGATTAAACCTTATAATCTAGACATGTATGATCCAGTAGTTTAATAAAAGCAGCAACTTGTTTAATGGTAAAACTTGTTCTTTTATGTCTTCTGTTTACCATATTAAGAGTGTAAATTCTGCTGGTATAACCTTGGTTTCCATATGAGTTCCTGGTTGTTCATATCAGCATGAGTGGTTAGCATTTAATGATAGAAAAAGGGTAAGTTTTTTTTTTCTTTCTTGTTGTCCTACTAGTTTAATTTTTAGTAGTCGAGCAGCCTTTGTTTTATCTTACATCTGTATTTTCCTAGTAAAATATGCTCTATTCTGCATTGAGTTATTGGCTTGATTAACTGGAGATATGAGGTTGTGAGTAGGAGTTCCTGTAGGGAAAATCTTTCAAGTTTGTAGGTATGTGTATAGCAAGAAGTGTTATTGTGATCTATGTGAAGTAGTATACAGCTGAAGGCTGCTGAAAATGTGTTTGGGAGGTGAGGAGTCTGCTGATTCTATTTCTTGGGTTGATGTTTTGGCTTGTGCAGTTCTGGGATGTTCTCTGTTTTCAGAGTGTTTAGGAAGGCCATGTTGTTCATTTAGGTGGTGTTAGAGTTGTTCAGGTGTAAGATGGAGAATATGTGCTGTTTCTGGCAAGTAAAAGAGGTCAGGGGTTTAGATATGTCTTGCTAAAATGCAGGTTATTCAGTCCTGGGGTTCGCTTTAAAATTAGTTCAAGTGAAGTGCATAATCAGTATGTGTGTGTTAGTGGCAGTAGCGTGAGTGCAGGTTTTAGTAAGGAATCTGTTCAGGTGAGGTGTAGTAGCAGAGGTAGGAAGTTGTTTCAGGAGTGTTGCGGAGTAGAATTAGTTCAGGCAGGTTATGAGGGTGGTGATACAGGATAGTGAGAGGTGTTTCCAAGGAGTTTGCAGGGGTCTTTCTTGATGTCTGCAAGGTCTGGAGGTAGTGAGAATTAGTTTTGGTATTGCCTGGTGGATCTTAGAAGATCTCTTTTGTCGTGTTACCGTATTCATACTAGCACATGACCTCGCTTGATTTTGGACTTGAAATATTCTGTTTAAATATATAAAGTTTGAGTTTTTCATGATCTAATGTATAAAGTTCGGGTCTTTGTCGTGTCTGTTGCTCTTTTAAAGCGTAAAATTAGGTAACTAGTAGAAAATTTATGTGAGGCCTATCATTAAATAAATTTTGATTTGATTCATATGTATGTACTGTGATGATAATTTAGTCCAGTATTTTAAATGTCCAGAGGTTTTATATATTTAAGTGTCTGACAAATCTTGTTTAGGGTCTGTTTCTTATCTTCTTTGTCAAATGATCTAAGTCAGTCTAAGTTGTTTGCTAGTTTAGTTCTGAGTTTCTGGACTCGTAAAGATACAATAATGGTTTCATAGGGATTTTTTTTTAGGGATACAGAAAATGATTTATTGGAATATGAATAATTCTTAAAGTTAGAGATATTGTATCTGTTTGGAAAGAAAAGAGGTTCTGTTGTCATTAATTTAAAAAATAGTATAGTGGGGTAAGGTCTATTTATGAGGGCCTTGATCAGTATCATATCAAGCCTACGTTATTCCTGGTTTTCCCCTCTAGTTTATGGTTTAATGATTTGCCTTGTCATTGAATTTTTCATCCTAAATTTATTAAGTTCCTTCTAAGTTAGCAAGGTAAGTCTCTGCCTGTTGCTTTGAATATGTGATGACGACCATGTTGCTTCCCTTTCCCTGTTTATCTTGATTGGAATCTAGTTTTGGTTTTCCATTTCTCTGACTTTCCAGTTTGATAGCAAGAAAATGTCAATGTCTGCTTGTTTCTTCTGTTAAGTAAAAATTTTGTCTTAAATCCTTTTTGCAAAGTTGTTTGTTAAGCTTGTAAAAGTTGTATCTTTAAATTTTGGTATTAAAATTGTTCAATCTTTAGTACTAAGATGAAAGATGCTACATTATTTAGTAAGCCTAACGAGGTAGCAGACAAGCCGTTCCCTTTGTTGGTTGCATTATAGAAAATCTCACCTTGAATAGTCACCCCTATATTTGGCATGTTTAGTATCTATGGAATCGACTCTATTTTTCTTAGCTATATTTCATATTAACTATTCTGTTGCATTTTCCTGGCGAAGTAATGTAAACTTTTCGACTTGCTGCTTCTTTACTTAATTTGGTGGCTTATTTGTTTAGTTTCTTTTGCGATGTTTACGCACTCACTAATATTTGTCTCCCTAATTTTCTTTGGCATGAAACGCACCTTGGGATCGAGTTGAGTAAACTCACCAATTGGGATTGACTTATTGGCTTGGAATTGCATTGGGGTCAAGCCCGGGCTCAAGTTTCAAGACTCTTGAAATTTTAGAAAATCCAAGGCTCGTTTTGCGAGTTGCTTTCCGGGTTCTATCTTTTAACTCTTGCCTTCCCTTTGCCCTTAGGATATTTATATAAATTACTTATAGAATAATTATGTGCTTATATTTATAAATAAATATTTTATTGATTGAGCTATTTATCTACTTTATGTTCATTACCTTTTATTTTGAAGTCGTTCTTTAATTTATTGCAAATCAGGCCATTTAAGCAAATGCGTGCAAAATTTCATAAATTTTCAAAAAACAACGCTTAATAATAGACTATAAGAAAAGACTTCTATCCTATTGAAACGAAGTAGTTTCTTTTAAAAGTCGAAATTTGTAAACAAGTTTTAATTAACTTCTAATGCCCCGAAACAACTTTGCAAAAAGCGACTTGAAGCCTCAGTTCCATCTTATGGTGAGATACTCGGATTTTAAAGTTGAAATTAAGCAAGTGCCATTTATGTACAGTCACATTCGAGTTGGCAAAGAAATTAGGACAATTAAATCGCTCCTTTTTCAAAAGAAAATGCGCTTTTATTTTACTTTATTTTATTTTGAAAATAGTTAAAGCTTTCAAATAAATTGTAAATCTTTTGAAAACTTGCTAAATTTAATTAGTTGAATTAATTAATAGTTCAATTAATTATTTTTAGAAAAAGCGCATATATAGCACTTGCAAATATTTTCGAAACCTGTCGGATTAACCGTTTTTAACGGAATTTCGAAACTGCCTTAAAAACCTTCTTTCAAAATTAGCAAAACCTCTTACTTTTGGAAACCTGTCGGATTAACCATTTTTAACGGAAAGACCATCTTTTTATAAAAATAGAGTTTTGCACGTATTTGCTTATTTGGTTCCCTGTTTTCCTTAAATTGGGTGGCGACTCCAAAAACTCCAAAAGAATTAGTCCATTCAGTTGATATTCTTAAATTTAGCCTTTTGGGGTTAGATTTTTTGGGGTTCAACAACTCGCAGATGTAAAAGAATGTAAGTGAAGAATACCTCATAACACTATGAACTTTTAGTACTTATTAAACCAATAGCACTAAGCCTAGTAGCAAAATATCACCAAATCTATTTACTAATAGAAAACGATTGTAGAACTTAATACCAATATCATTAATGCATCCGCAAAACTACAGTATAATACTAGTACCCAACAGAGAATAATTATCACAGAATTAAGTTCAGTAATCCATGTTTCATTTAACTCAATAGTAAAAAATATCACTAAATCTATTAACAAGTAGTTATCGTGCCATAGTTTGCAAAACAGTTACATGTGTTCCAATTTGTGTTCTCTAATGTCCGACCATCACTCGCAGCAAGAACATATTGCAGTCAGGAACTAATATCTTTACAGCTGTTTTTCCTCACTTATTTCAGCTTCGCAGAAGCAAATGAACTACAAAATTTCATTCAAGTCCCACATAAAATAACACCAGTCCATTAAATGAAGATATTGCAACTTGAGGCAATCAAATAAATCTTTCTTCTGTTTAAGTTATTTGACTCAGTTCTGCTACTTGATGGAGGAGGAACTCTTTCTTTGCCAGCTCATTCTCAATCAACATCACAAAAAAGCTTAATTTATCTGATCTTAAAGAGCGCAATCTGCAAAATGTGAATCCTGTTAGAAGATTACTCCATAAGAAAATCATATTAGAAAAAATAATGTACATTCTGAAAGAAAATAGAAATGAAAGAAAAGTTATGCAAAAAGGGTGTGAATTTAGGTTGCGAACTTATGGGAATTTCCTGCTCTAAAATTTTTATTGAATGCTGCTTCTAGTCATGGTTTGTGATTCAGCTTCAACCTGATAAGAAGCAAGTCCATTCTTCCTAGCATTTTTTTTCCAACACTCACGCCAATCTTAAATGGTACCTCAAGGCTCAACTGCACAAGCAGGTAGCTGTCTAGTTTCCCATTCAATTGAGAAAACAGTCACTTCTGCTTATTTTCTAGGGCATAGGACGATATGAACTACTTGAGTTCTCTCATGGTATTGAAAATAAAATGTACAAAGAAATAACTAAAAGTAAAACAATCTGTGAAACTAGTAGATTCAAAAGCCTAGTAAATTTCTGCATACAATTATTTGTATTTGTTACAAGAAAAAGAAGATAAAGCTGAAGTTGTACATAGAACTAAGTTGGTAGTAGTATTCTTTATTTCTCTTCTTACTAAAAGAATGAGTATTTACATATTAAACCAGAATACATGAATATTTTTCTCATCCAACTAGATATTATTTGCACTCTTCAAATCTTTAACCAGTATAATAACAAAAAAGATTTGACAGATGAAGAGATGAAAGTCCAAAATAAATTTCTGCGTTCATACTCGTGCAAGTATCAAAATTTGGACCAATTGATGGTGAGCTTATTTAGCTGACGATAATCAATACACATCGCATAGTCCCATCTTTCTTTTTCACGAATGGAACATGAGCACTCCACAGAGAAATACTCGGCCTAATGAACCCCTTATCAAGCAAATCCTGCAACTGCTCCTTCAGCTCCTTTAACTCTGATGGAGCCATGCGATAAGGAGGAATAGAAATAGGCCGAGTCTCTAGTATTATATCAATGCCAAACTCGATCTCTCGATTAGGAGGAAGTCCTGGCAAATCGTCTGGAAAGACACCAGGGAACTCCCTAACGACAGGAACGGAATCGAGAGATGGAATCTCCACAGTGGTATCTCGAACCATGGAAAGATACGCTAAACACCCTTTATCCATCATCCGCTTTGCCTTCAGGAAAGAAATAACATGCCCCATGGGTGGCAAATAAGAACCCTGCCACACCACCGGTGCTGAACAAGGAAGAGACAACTAAAGAGACTTGGCATGACAATCTAATGTGGCATGACATGACGCCAACCAATCCATGCCAATAATAACATCAAAATCAACCATATCTAGGATTAGAAGATCTACCAGTGTCTCACGGCCACCAAAAGATATGGTACAAGCTGGATAAACTCGATCCACAATGATAATGTCTCCAATAGTAGTAGAAACACAAAATGGATCATGAAGACACATATAATCAACATAAAAACCCGAAGCAAAATAAGGAGATACATATGAATATGTAGATCCTGGATCCACCAAAGAATATGCATCTCGACAACAAACAGATAAAATACCTGTAATAACAGCTGGGGATGCCTCGGCATCCTGCCTGGCCGGAAGTGCATATAGTTGTCTCTGTGGCTGGACTAATCTACCACCCTGAGATGCACCTCTGGAGGACCACCTGAACCACGACCCCGACCTCTACCAAATGGTGGTGCACCTCTAGCTGGCTGAGACCCTGAAGGGGCACCCTGAGACTGCTGCTGCATAGGCGCTGGAGGGCGAGGAAAAAAACTACTACTACCTTGCTGATAAAGATAAGGGCAATCCTTCTTATGATGCCCTGGTTCACGATAATGGAAACACCTTGGGCCGTACTGGGTCTGGAAAACCTGCCGATGACTACTAGGAGGAAGCTGGGGATGACCCCGTCAAGGTCCTGGTGCGTCCTGAAAACCACGCGTTGGAAACTGAGCTGGTCTGACAAAAGGCCTACTCTGCTGCTGATAACTCCTACCTCCATGCGAGGTACTAGAATGCCCTAGACCATGAGATCTCTTACTCTCACGCTCTAACTCCTCCATCTCCAAACTATGATAGGCCACATACCTCTTGGCAATATCAACAAGGACATCAAATAGAGTACCAGCCTCAATCTCACTAGCCATATGGGACCGCAAATGAGGAGAAAGCCCATCAATAAAACGTCTGACCCTCTCGGAGGGCTCCTGCACGAGATCTGGAGCATAGCTGGACATCTCTGAAAACAACAGCTCATACTCTTAGACTGACAGGTTGCTCTGTCTGATCCTCTCAAACTGTCTCCTCTTCTCATCCTATTGACTGCGAGGGAGAAACTTCTCCATGAATCGATGAGAGAACTCACTCCAGGACAGCTTAGGCAAGCCCTGCCTAGCTGGTCGAAGTGCAGTCCACCAATCTAAAGCCGAACCCTCAAATTGGAAGGCAGTATAATCAAGTCCATACTGCTGAAGATACCCAAGGGCCTCTAAGATACGCTGACAATGATCAAGAAACTCACGGGGCTTAAGCTTATCTAATGTACGACCAGAAAATTTTGGAAGATCAAGTCGGGTAAAATAATGCAACCTTTCCGGATCATCAACCTGACCTGCTACCTGGACTGGCTGACCAGCCTGAACAACCGGAGGTACAACACCCGCTACCTCTGGAAGATGACCACCTGGAACATGAACTGCTGGGGCTAAATGTGGAGCTAGAATGGGGGCTCCCTAAACTTGAGAACCAATATCTACCGCAACCTGAGGAGCTGCCTGAGGGAGAGGATCATCTAAGATAGCCTGAGGAATAGGAGCATCTACAGCAGCCTGAGGAATAGGAGCATCTACAGCAGCCTGAGGAATATAAGCATCTACGGCAGCTTGAGGAATAGGAGGTCCCTGGGGCATCTGCGTCGCTAAGAATCTCATATAAGCGTCATGAAGTGCGGGGGGAACGAATAAGCCCTGCTCCCCCTGCCCAGCAAAAGCTGGAACTACCAGAACCTCTGCAGCAGGATCAACATGATCCACCATCCTCGCGACTTGGGATACTCTACCTCTGGCTCGACCACGACCTCTACTGTGGCCAACACCATACCTCGCAGAGTAGCAGGCATAGGGGCGATCGCTGGCTCCTCCGCCTCTCGCTGAACATTTGTGTGCGTTCTCACCATTTACTGCGGAAAATTAAAAATATTTACTTTCAGATAGGAAGACTCACGCACGATAGTGAAAGAAAGAAAGGAAATTGCCTAAATGCCACCATAGCATCTCGTATATAGGTACGGACGTCTCCGCCCGATAAGCGAGACTCTATTTGACACTGTCATGATCTGGAAAGACTCTAAACCGGGCTCTGACACCAACAGACACGACCCACATTTTCGGCTAGGCCGTGCGGGCACCCGACCCCCTACCGTAGACCTTTCGGGCGGACTCTATTGACTGAATCAATATAAACGGCGTAAAATTACCTTGAAAATAAAATTAAACATGACCTTAACAACATAAAAGAACTTTCAATGATAGGCATGCATACAAACTGTCTGGACAATACAACTAACTACCCATAATACACAGGTTTAAAGGTTTCCTCAGATCAGACATCTAAGAAGGCCAAAAGATATACACACCTCCCAAAGGGAGCAAATTAAAGAGAACTATAATATCTAAAGTTGGTGGCCGCAATGAACAAGATGGCTCACCGTAGACAGCTGAAACATACTACTCCTCAATCACGACGCGTCTGGCTGGGTCCTGGAGCAGAATCTGCCGAACAAAAAGAAAACACAAGAAGAAGTAGGGGGTGAGTCATAAGGACTCAATAAGTGAGGACAAACTAGCAACCTCGAAAAATAGATACGCTAGTCAGGAAATCAGAAGCCATAGCATTCAACCGGATAAATCATTCAAAGATAATTGATGCAATAAATCTATACAACTAAAAAAATGCATATAAAAATATGCTATGATGTATCATGATGCAATGGCGTCACATGTGCCCGAATCTAACTCCAGCGTGGGACTCTCATCGTCTACCAGGAGATATATACAATAATGACCTTTCACCAGCGCGGGACTCTTATCGACTACCGAGAAGTATATGCAGTAATGACCCTTCACCGGCTCGGGACTCTCGTCGATTACCGGGAAGTATATGCGATAATGATCCTTCACCGGCTCGAGACTCTCATCGATTACCAGGAAGTATATGCAATAATGACAGCCAGAATACAATGCTCAGATACTCAATGCAATACCAGAACCAGGACATAACATATAATGTACAACGTAAATTAAAAGCTAAGGCGTAATGAGTACGCCTATCGGCAGCTACACACATAAGAACACGTGGTAGAAAATCCACGAGCCCAAATGCCTCCAAAGAAATGGATATAATCACTTACCGTATTCCAAAGCAAGCCCTGCTACTCAAGAACTACCTATTTCCCTTAGATTAACTGCCAAACGATCCCGCTCTATTCAATAAGCAGAAAAATTATATCGAATAAAGCTAAAGGCTTCATTCCTTATGTCCTAGGGCAATCCAGTTAGGAACCTGATACCCTATTCGCATACGCAATATGCAGGCCAGGCCTATGTACAGGGTTCAAAGTCCTTTAACCAAACTCTAAATAAATTACATTTATATATTGCCCATAATTCACTGAGTACGAATATATTATCATTTCCATCATCGGGGGCCAATTGACCCTTTAAACTATCAATTTAAGTCATTAGGGCAATGTCTAATATCCCTATTTTACCGTATAAATATATTCAAACACACGTAATAAGCTAAGATAATGAGTTAACATCATTACCTGAAGATTTGGTGTAGAAATTCCACTATTTTTCCACCTCTTTTTCCCTTTTTTCCTCTTTCTTTTCTAACCTTTCTTTTCTCTATTTTGTTCGTATGTTTCTGTTTGTATGTTTCTGTTTGTATATCTTAGCTTCTGCTGCTAAGGGATTAAATCCCTTAGCTAACCGAGTTTGCAATTTATTTATTTATTTTTTATTTTTTAAATTCGCTACGACGATTAAAATTAAAATGGAACCGTAGAGAAGTCGAAATGATCCCAAATATTTCAAGTAAGTTATACAAAATATATGTAACACACTTGCTAAGACAGATCTCAAATCGGACTCTTGAAATTCAAGATGCAAATTAAAAGGAAAAAGACTAAATTATTAATTCTTTCGGAACTTTAGTCGAAATCAACCGAACAACCTCGAAACTCACTCCAAAAATTCTCACATGTCTTAAATGACTATACGAACCTAGCGACGCTTTCAAATTTTGAATTGGAGCTCATTCGCTAAAAATCGAGCTCGCAAATCTCTTTTTAATATTTATCGACAATAAAAACTGAAAACTTCTTCCGACACGTACCAAACAAGATCTGATTTAGTTCAAATTTTACAGACAGATTCTAATGGACCTTATGAATGTTTTAATTTATCGGCACACCAATTAGAGTTTTAACTTCTGAAACGACTGACCGAGGTCGTTTCACATTATCTCATGCACATACACCAATTAGGCTATTTTAGGAGCATTTGAACGAACGACCGCATTTTTACAAACTTGCATATCTTGTCATAATTTTTTCACAATTATTCTTGTTTTTAATGAAGACACCTAAATCATTTTAAAACCTAATATAATGGATTTTCTTAATTATTTAGCTTTAATAAGCATTTTTACATAACTTTTCACATATTTATACACATTTTATACGCTTTTATACGCTACCTATACACTATATATACGCACATATAGATATATACACGCACGCGCGTGCGCGAATACACACACGCGAGCGCGCGAATACACATACGTCAGCTTTATTTTTTTTACACGTCACCGCCTACGTGGATTAATCCTAGTTGTCCACTGCACAAATCCAACGGCCAGGATTCAAGTTTCTATTTTTTATTACACACGAACCCCCAAAACCCTATTGGCTCTTTTTATTTTCTCCTCCTCATCTCAGTCGTTGCGACGATCTCTCTCTCTCTCTCTACGTCTCCACCGTCTATGGCAATTTTCGGTCGATTTAGCCGGCGAAATGTAAAACAAATTACATCGCCGTGATCCTCTTCTCACCCGCTACAAAACCTATAGCTTTTTGACAATATTCAAACGAGGTCGATTCTTAACTCTCATCGTCAGGGTTCCCAGTGCAGGAAAATGTCTCCGACTTGGCCTTTGCTATTGCTCGAAAAGGGTGAGGAAACCTTCATGCGAACTCGATTTAAGACGGGTCAATTTGACCCGACCCCGATTTGTGCAAATGGGCAACCTAAAACCCTTTTATTTTCCAAAATTATTTCTGAGTATAAATGATGTTAAATTTGAAATTTTTTGGTCTTTTGGCGTGTTAACATAATCGATTGATTAATATAAATTCACAAAATCATCAGTTTTGGGTTGATTTCACTATTTTAACAATGATATTAGTTCGTATGCCTGAATTTGCCTACTGTAATAGCAATGTTAGTTGTTATTAATAAACCAATTAAGGGAAGAAACTACATGATCGTAATTTAACTGTTCTTTCACTAGGTTAAGTGGAACTTTGTTCTTGATTTGTGTGTATTAACTGAAATTGTCACTCTCAAGACCTATATTCCTTATCTCCATTACTGAGACATAACTTGACACCCTCAATAATAGATTCATCTTTGACAGTGTATTCTGACCTTTATTGTGTTGAGACGCATGATCACATAGCTTAAAATTGGAATAATTTGGTTTAAGCTTGATTTAAGGGATCTTGACTGGGCTTAATTTGAATTGGTCATTGATATTTAGTTCTGGCATGATTAGGAGGATTTTAAATTAATTCTATTTGAATTCTTGATTGATGACTGGATTGGAAATCAGTTTTGTGGTTAATGTGATTTCAACAGAGAATTATCAAGTTGATTGACTGATCTTCGAGCCTAAGATTAGCCTAAAACCTGTTGCAAAACTAATTTGTCAACCTAGACTTTATTTGGGTTTAATGGAAAGGATCCTATTTTGTTTAGGATCTGTTTTACCTTAATCTGTGGGGCAGATTAATCTAAATATGGAAAAGGTACTTGACTTCTTTTCTGAACCTTGGGAAGCAATATTCTCTTGCCATTCTTGGCTTTCACCCGTTGGGACTCTAATTCCTGTCACTTTACCTATATAAACTTGTTCTCTTCATTCACTTTGGACACACTTTGACTCCTCACATACCTCTCTAAAATAAAAGAAACTGAAAGTCTAAAAAGATTGACTGCAGACTCTGGTTCTTTTCTTTCTTGCTCACTGGATACTAATCAAAAAGGCCCACTGCACTACTTCTTCATCACTCCATGTTTGCTACTATTTTGACAATGTATAAGCTATGGCTCACCCTATTGTCTGCTCTCATGTTCAGACTGTTTATACCTATGTTCCCTTGTGTGGTTTCTATCTGTTTGTTTCCTCTGTGTGTGTGTGTGGGTTTTGTTTCTGGCCCTGCTAATCCTTTCATGCAGCATGTGTCAGGATAGCCTCAAGGACTATACAATTGTTTAATTTGTAGTGCTTTAGTATGTTTGAAGGCCTTGGAAAAGGCTCTCTTTTCCCTGATAAAAACTGAGCCTAGATAGGCTGCATTCCACTGAATACAGGGCACCATCTGACCCCTGCTCTTCCCTGTTCTTTTCCCTTAGAAACTATCCCCATCTTGTACATTTGATAGGGATCCTGCCTGTATCTGTGATTAAAACAGGGTATACAACCTTGAGGTTGTGTACTTGGCTGCCCAGGAGCCACTTTTAACTTCCTTCTCCTACTTGCTGCACTAATCATCCTAAACCCATGATTTAATTGCCTAGAACTTGCATGATAATCATTAGAAACGAAACCTCAGGCTAATCTATGTTTATTTTCTTGTGGCTAGAGGCTGAACATTACTATCATATACAGGCTTTTGATGTTAAACCGTAACATTCGAAATTTTGTGAAATCTGGAATTTTTTATTAAATAGGGGTTAATTGTGTTATGACTGCCTAAAATCAGACTGTTTTCTGTAAATTTAAAATTGCTCCTCTTTGCATAAATGATCCAAGCCCAAAAACATTTTCAAATCAGGCCTTTATGTGTGGAAAATGATTTTAAAACTTATTTAAACTTCTTATACACTAATCTAATAATGTGTATGGGGTATAACTATTGAGGTCGACTATACAACTACACAAATATTTTCTAAAGCCTAATACTATTAATTACTCATGTATTTGCATGCCTATACCTGTATCTATGTGTCACGCCGACCCTAAATGGCTAACATTTTGTTTTAAAAACAACACCCATTTGGTTTTTGACAAAATTTGAAACTAATTGCGAGAACTACCTATTTTTGTAAAACTGTCAATCTGTGCGAATCTAATTTGTATGCTGAAACTGCACAAATAAGCTGAATTTCGATGCCCTTTGCATATTTAACCCTATTTTCGATTAGGCATTTGTGTTAGAGGCCTTAAAACGCGACTAGGCGTGAAATATAGGCCGTATGTGTACAAAATGAAGTCCACTTCTGTATATGCTATTTAAACTTGCATAGATGGTTTTATAATTGAATACGAAAATGATCCTTTAAGTTAGTAATGCATATGATAATGTTCACAACTTTGTAAACACATCCCAAAATATAGACTCGGGCCGGAACCACTTTTTGGGGGACTTGGGGAAGTGCTTAACACCTTTTTCCCTGAGTCACTTAGACTTCTTACCCATTGAATCTCTAAAACTGGACCAGATTGACAATAAAATTGGCCTTAGACGCTTAGGTGGCCTAATACACCTTAGAAAACTATATTAGGTAGCGACTAAAACTCTTGCGCTCAAACGAGTTACCCATTCAAATCCGAAACCCAACTCGCTCCAAGTTTAGTCTAAAATCGGGTGTGATAGAATGGCGACTCCGCTGGGGATATTCAAAGTCCTAACTATAACGAGTCTTTAATTTTGAGATTTTATTTGATTATCATCTTGTTATTCATATTATTATGATTTTACTAACTTGGTATCTTTTTCTTTTTCTTTTTCCCTTTTGTGTATTTATTTTTATGAATTCGAAATTCGATGTAACTTGGCATATTTCACTCATGCTACCCCACCCCTGGGAAATGACACTTTGCGCACACACGGGCGATTACATGGATCCCACGGTCGCTTCACCACAAAAAACCTTTTAGGAGGGACATTTTGGAATAAAGTAGGTCCGTGGTACAACCAACAATTTCAAATGATCTCACCCCTTGGCCGTCCACCTTGGGGAACCGTGTCTAGAATAACACCACTTTTTAAATGTAATGAGCATGCATCATGCCGTAGGAAGGGCTCCCCGTGAGCCGGCTAGTATTCAACTTGTCAAAATTACCTAATGGGGTTTTAACCCCAAAAGGACGTTTGGACATGCTTATATGAATTTGAGAGAAAAGAAAAACAAAAAGAGTGAAAAGAAAAGTGAGACGAAAATTAAAACGCATTTTGTCCAATTATTCTCAAAAGGGGAGGGGAATTTTAATCCTTTACTTTTTCTTTATAGGTCACAATGAGTCAAAAGTTTCACTATTTCGGAGTGACTATAGGCGCACCTCCTTTGTTAACTAGTTGGTGGAATAATTTTTCATTGGGTGAGCAAACCGAAGTACGTCCACATTTGGGGCATTTGGTTTCCCTATTAGAAAGGGAGCCGTGTAGAGAAATGATTAAAGCGTCGGTGTCATTTTGGGACGAAAAACTAAATGTGTTCAGATTTGGGGATGTTGAGTTAACACCTTTGCTAGAAGAGATAGGAGGGTTCGCATCACATTTGGGGTTAGACAAACATCGTTGGCAAGGGAGTCGCATTCTGGCACCTAGTGTCCCCACAGCTAAGGAGTTTCCTAATAAATTAGGGATGGTGAAAAATGTGAATGTAGAATTTTTTTCAACAAAAGAAAATATCTTTTTCCTACTTTTACAACCGGTTTGGGTATTTGAGTGCATTCAATGACCGTAAGAAAGAGTTCAAGTCCTACAAAGACTGGAGAAGAGCTAGACCACTTGCATTTACTATTTGTTTCTTAGGAGTAATGGTGTTTCCTGAGAGTTCGAGTCATGACATATGTTCGAGGCTTGACATGGTTGCCGATGCGGTATTTAATGGAATTGATGGTTAACGTTATACTATAGTTCCTATGATTGTGGCGTGACATTTGTCGGGCTTTGGGTTGTCGCAAAAGAGGAGCAAGATATTTCCAGGGTTGCAATCTTCTACTACAAGCGTGGTTCAAGGAGAATTTGAGGAAAGCAAGCGGCGTGCAAGCGTTGTTTAAGCTGGCTGGTTACAACTATTTGGTTGGAGAACGATACGGGGTTCCGAAATTCAAGCAGACAAGCAGCACGGAGAAATGGGTGAAGTTGTTTGAAAACATGACGGAGGGTTTAATTCAGTAGATGTTCACATGGTTTCCTTCATCATACTTCATCATTAGTTCTGAGAAGGCACCTTTTCTGATACTAAATTTGTCATTTAAATTAGCTGAGGGTACACAGCCCGAAGCGTCGACTAAGAGTACGCAGCCCGATGTCGATTTGTCATTTAAATTAGCTGAGGGTACACAGTCGGAAGCATTGACTGAGGGTACACAGCCCGATGTCGATTTTTCATTTAAATTAGCTGAGGGTAAACAGCCCGAAGCGTCGACTGAGGGTACACAACCCGATGTCGATTTGTCATTTAAATTAGCTGAGGGTACACAGCCCGAAGCATCGACTGAGGGTACACAGTCCGATGTCGATTTTCCATTTAAATTAACTGAGGGTATTCAGCCCGAAGCGTCGAGGGTACACAGCCCGATGTCGATTTGTCATTTAAATTAGCTGAGGGTACACAGTCTGATACGTCGACTAAGGGTACACAGCCCGATGTCGATTTTTCATTTAAATTAGCTAAGGGTACACAACCCGAAGCGTCGACTAAGGGTACACAGCCCGATGTCGATTTGTCATTTAAATTAGCTAAGGGTACACAGCCCGAAGCGTCGACTGATGGTAGACAGCTCGATGTTGAGTTGTCATTTTACTTAGTTGAGGATACACAACGCGAAGCGTCAACTGAGGGTACACAGGCCGATGTCGATGTGTTATTTAAATTAGCTGAGGGTACACAGTCTGAAGCGTCGAATGAGGGTACAAAGCTCGATGTTGATTGGTCATATAAATTAGCTGAGGGTACACAACCCGAGGCGTCGACTGAGGGTACACAGCTCGATGTCGATTCGTCAATTAAACTAGCTGAGGGTACACAGCCCGAGGCGTCGACTAAGGGTACACAACCCGATGTCGATTCGTCATTTAAATTAGCTGAGGGTACACAGCTTGAGGCGTTGACTGAGGATACATAGTCTGATATCGATTTGTCATTTAAATTAGCTGAGGGTACACAACCCGAAGCGTCGACTGAGGGTACACAACCTGATGTCGGTTTGTCATTTAAATTAGCTGAGGGTACACACCCCGAGGCGTCGACTGAAGGTACATAGCATGATGCCGATTTTTCATTTAAATTAGCTGAGGTTACACGGCCCAAAGCGTCGACTGAAGGTACACAGCCTGATGTCGATTTGTTATTTAAATTAGCTGAAGGTACACAGCCCGAGGTGTCAATTGTGGGTAGACACAACCCGATGTCGATTATGTCATTCTAATTCCTTGCAGAGGGTACACAGTCCAATGCATCGACTGAGGGTACATAGCCCGATGTCGATTGATTTGTCATTTAAATTAGCTGAGGGTACATAGCCCGAAGCGTCGACTGAGGGTACAAGCCCGATGTCGATTTGTTATTTAAATTAGCTGAGGGTACACTACCCGAGGCATCGTTTGAAGGTACACAACCCGAGGCATCGTTTGAGGGTACACAGCCCGATATCGATTTGTCATTTAAATTAGCTGAGGGTACACAGCTCGAAGCGTCGGCTAAGGGTACACAACCCGATGTCAATATTTTATTTAAATTAGCTGAGGGTACACAACCCGATGTCAATTTGTCATTTAAATTAGCTGAGGGTAAAAAGCACGAGGCGTCGATTCAGGGTACACAGCCCGATGTCGATTATGTCATTTTAATTCCTTACTGAGGGTACACAGCTCAATGCATCGACTGAGGGTACACAGCCCGATGTCGAATCTAACACTTGGCACAACCAAATAAATGCAGTCAAGCATGACAGACACGCCCGCATATGGTAAAGAATCCTAGAAAGACAACCCAGCTCGATGGAAAGGTACGTTCTACGTGCGCTTATATACACATTATTTTGCATACTCACCTTTATTGCAGGATATATGCTCTGACAACGCGAACATTGCAATCTAACCCCACATCGATTCCTTAAGTCGTGAGCACTTCTCTAGGGTCGCGACAAAATTAGTCATTCTGTCAACGTCTTTGCCCGAAGACTCTTTCATCATCCCCGGGCAAAGAGGGGCAGCTGTTGACACCTAATTTTATCCCTCCTTTATCAATAGCCATTATTCAGAAAAAATGTCATAGATAACCACACAATGACCCTGTACTCACTCCAATCCTGAGTCATTATCTCATTCACGTACACCAATTAGGCTATTTTAGGAGCATTTCCACGAACGACCGTATTTTTACAAACTTGCATATTTTGTCATAATTTTTGCACAATTATTCCTATTTTTAATGAAGACACCTAAATTATTTTAAAACCTAATATAATTGATTTTCCTAATTATTTAGCTTTATTAATTACTTTTCTTATTTTTGTAATTTTTATAAGCATTTTTATATAATTTTCCATACATTTATACATATTTTATACGCTTTTATGCACTACCTATACACTATACATACACACACACACACACACACACACACACACACACACACATAAATATATATACGCGAATATACACACATCAGCTTTATTTCTTTTTTACACGTCACCGCCTACGTGGCTTAATCCTGTCCGTTCACGACACCAATCCAACGGCCAGGATTCAAGTTTCCATTTTTATTACACACACACCCCTGAAACCCTATTGGCCCTTTTCATTTTCTCCTCCTCGTCTCAGCCGTCGCGACTGTCTCTATCTCTCTCTACATCTCCGCTGTCTATGGCGATTTTTGGTCAATTTAGCCGGCGAAATGTAAAACAAATTACATCGTCGTGATCCTCTTCTCACCCGCTACAAAACCTATACCCTTTTGTCAATATTCAAACGAGGTCGATTCTTAACTCTCATCGACGGGGTTCCCTTCCCGCTGCCGGAAAATGTCTCCGACTTGGCCTGAGGACGTCCTAAAACGACGATATTGCTTGGAAAGGGTGAGGAAACCTTCATGCAAACTCGATTTAAGATGGGTCAATTTGACCCGACCCCGATTTGTGAAAATGGGTAACCCTAAAACCTTTTTACTTTCCCAAATTGTTTTTGAGTATAAGTGATGTTAAATTTGAAATTGTTTGGTCTTTTGGCGTGTTAACATAATCGATTGATTAACATAAAGTCGCAAAATCATAAATCTTGGGTTGATTTCACTATTTTAACAATGATATTAGTTCGTATGCCTGAATTTGCCTGATGTCATAACATTGTTAATTGTTATCAGTAAACCAATTAAGGGAAGAAACTAAATGATTAGTAATTGCACTGTTCTTTCACTAAGTTAAGTGGAATTTCACTTGATTTGTGTGTATTCACCAAAATTGTCACTCTCAAGACCTATATTCCTTATCACCATTACTGAGATGTAACTTGAAACCCTCGACAGTAGATTCATCTTTGATAGTGTATTCTGACCTTTATTTTGTTGAGATGCATGATCACATAGCTTGAATTTGGAATGATTTGGTTTAAGCATGGTTTAGGGGATCTTGACTGGGCTTAATTTGAATTGGTGATTGATATTTAGTTCTGGCATGATTAGGAGGATTTTGAATTAATTCAATTTGAATTCTTAACTGATGACTGTATTGGAAATCAGTTATATGGTTAATATGATTTCAACTGAGAACTATCAAGTTGATTGACTGATCTTCGAGTCTAAAATTAACCTAAAACATGTTCCAAAATGAATTTGTGAACCTAGACTTTATTTGGGTTTAAGGAAAAGGATCCTTGTTTGTTTAGGATTTGTCTTACCTTAATCTGTGGGGCTAATTAATCTATATATGGAAAGGGTACTTGACAGATTTTCTGAACCTTGGGAAGCAATATTCTCTTGCCATTCTTGGCTTTCACCCTTTGGGACTCTAATTCCTGTCACTTTACCTATATAAACTGGTTCTCTTCATTCACTCTGGACACACTTTGACTCCTCACATACCTCTCTAAAATAAAAGAAACTGAAAGCCTGAAAATATTGACTGCAGACTCTGGTTCTTTTCTTTCTTCCTCATTGGATACTGATAAAAAAGGCCCACTGTACTACTTCTTTATCACTCCCTGTTTGCTACTATTTTGACAAGGGCTATACCAGTGTTTAATTTGCAGTTCTTTAGTGTGCTTACAGGCCTAGGAAAAGGCTCTCTCTTCCCTGATAAAACTAAGCCTAGACAGGCTGCATTCCAGTGCATACAGGGCACCATCTGACCCCTGCTCTTCCATGTTCTTTTCCCTTAGAAACTGTCCCCATCTTGTACATTTGAGAGGGATCCTACCTGTATCTGTGATTAAAATAGGGTATATAACCTTGACATTGTGTACTTGACTACCCAGGGGCTACTTCTAACTTTCTTCTCCTACATGCTGCATTAATCATCCTAAACCTATGATTTAATTCCCTAGAACTTGCATGATAATCATTAGAAACGAAACCTCATGCTAATCTATGTTTATTTGCTTGTGTCTAGAGGCTGAACATTACTATCATATACAGGCTTTTGATGTTAAACCGTAACATTCAAAATTTTGTGAAATCTTGAATTTTTTAATAAACAGAGGCTAATTGAGTTATGACTGCCTAAAATCAGAGTGTTTTCTGTAAATTTAAAACTGCCCCTCTTTGCATATATGATCCAGGCCTGAAAACATTTTTAAATCTTGCCTTTATGCGTGGAAAATGATTTTAAAACTTACTTTAACCTCTTATAGACTAATCTAATAGTGTATAGGAGGGTATAAGTACTGGGGTCGACTATACAACTATACAAATATTTTCTAAAGCCTAATAGTATTAATTACTCATGTATTTGAATGCCTATACTTGTATCTATGTGCGGCAGCCCTTTGTTTGCATCTATGTGCTTCTGTGAAACTCACTTTTGAAAACAACCCACTTATCTATATCCATTTCCAAAACTGACCCTAAACAAAAATAGCCAATTAAGATTAGGGCTCGAAAATTAATGACGAGTCACACCGACCCTAAATGACTAACATTTTGTTTTGAAAACAACACCCATTTGGTTTTTGACAAAATTTGAAACTAATTGCGTTAACTGCCTATTTTTTGTAAAGCTGTCCATTTGTGCAAATCTAATTTGGATGCTGAAACTGCACAAATAAGCTGAATTGTGATGCCCTTTGAAGATTTAACCCTATTTGCGATTAGGCATTTGTGTTAGAGGCCTTAAAATGCAACTAGGCGTGAAATATAGGCCGTATGTCTAGAACATGAAGCCCACTTATGTATATGCTATTTAAACTTGCATAGATACACTTTGTTTTATAAATTGATTACGAAATTGATCCTTTAAGTTAGTAATGCATATGATAATATTCACAACATTGCAAAGACATCCCAAAATATAGACTCGGGCGGGAACCACTTTTTGTGGGACTTGGGGAAGTGCCTAACACCTTCTTCCCTGAGTCATTTGGATTTCTTACCTGTTGAATCTCTTAAACTGGACAAGTTTAACAATAAACTTGACCTTAGACTCTTAGGTGGCCTAATGCACCTTAGAAAACTATATTAGGTGGCGACTCCAACTCTTGAACTCAAACGAGTTACCCAGTCAAATCCGAAACCCGACTCGCTCCGAGTTGAGTCTAAAATCAGGTGTGACACCATTCACAGGCTTGGTTAGGACTGAGAGTCTTGGGAAGAAAGAGGAAAGGGAACAAGGTCCAAGAAGGATGGATGGGGAATGGTGCAAACAACCCCACTCATGCACTCGAGCCTCACAGAAGCATCATTTGCAACACTACCCTTTGCAAAATTCAAAATATTTCATTCCTCCACTCCAAAAAGCGCGACTATATGCTCCAAAAACTGCCTATCCGTAAAGGCGCGCACCAGCCCCACAACCCATATACCACACTCGCCAAGCTCCACATAATAAATACCAGACTCCACCAAAATTTTTGTATCGGCCAAGGAGCTCTTCTACTTTCGTCCCAAGACCCGAATACAAGAAGGCGCGAGAGGAGAAAAAGAGGAAGCTCACACCAATCGGGGAATCTTACACTAGTGTCTTCGAGAAGTTGTAGGCTTTAGATATGTTGAGGCCGGTCAATGGAGGAATGCATCCAAGGGACAAAGTGGATAATTCTCATCAATGCGCTTACCATTCAAGCGCACCAGGACACGACACAGAGGATTGTCACTTTCTCAAGAAGGCGATCCAAGATTTGATAGATAATGGTCACATCCAAGTCGAGGGCTCAAATGAAACAAAATCAATCAGAATCCATTGCAATTCCCTGATGCATAGGTGCAGTACATTGGCCCTGACTTGCAACTGATCAATTGGGAAACACTGTAGCCTGTTTTGTAATGGTTTATGTGCGCTTGGTTATTTTAAGGGTTGTAAACCAAGCGCATTTATTTTGCTTGTTTGATGCTCAAACCTTTCTATTTTTAATTCAATGAATAGCGAGACCCTTTTCTCATCTCAACATTATGTCTCTTATTTTCTTTCTTGGTCTTGTTTCCTAAGTATTCTATTTTTATATTTTGTCGGCTTTAATAACCTGACATGCGTGTGGAATTTACGTCTTGATCTAAATACGTGCTCTGACATTGTGAGCTATCCAATTAATAAAGAGGGATAAAAGAGAGAGTGAAATAAGTTGGAAATAAATCAATAGTCATCCGATAAGGGAGATCGGTGAGAAGTTCAAAATCATGCATAGTCGCTTTGACCGAATTTAAATATCAGTTTTTGGAACTATCGTTGAAGTAGAAGTCGAGGACACGTGTGGATCAATCCAGGTCAATTGATTGAACCATTATTTGTACGAGGCATTCTCGGGTCGGGATGACGAACAACTTTCATTTTCTTCTACCCAAACACTATGTCCTTTGGCAGCCCTTTTTGTGTTTTCTTTGGCCAACCCTCCCTTAGAATCAATGTGATTGTAATTGAAAAATGATAAGAAAAAAAAGATAAAAGAAAAAAAGAAAGAATAAAAAAAAAAGCAAAACAAAAATCTACCATTAAGTGGTAAAGCTACGTCTGATCTGATTCCTCTCAAAAGGATACGTAGGCAACCATTTGGGTGCGGTCATAGCAGAGGAAAGTTCATTTTATCCCAATCTCATAACGACGCAAACTTTCCTTCAAGTTTGCGGCCAATGTCAAAGGAAATTCAGATCTCCATTTTATGCTAAACTGGGGCAGAAGTTTGTCTTTATTTTATTTTATATAAAATAAAAACAAACTTCTATTTTGTTGTGCCATCTATCCACATGTTTCAAGAGATGTTCGGCATATCAATCTCGAAATCAGGGAAGAAACTCACAGTGTCAGTGCCCCAATTTATCCTAAACTAGTGCAAACATTGTTTTTTAAAATTTAGAAAAAGAAAGGGAGAAAGTCAATTCCTTTTGCTTTCATTGTGTTCATCTCGGGGGAAAATCTCGATATCCCCTATATTTTCATGTCAGGAAAAATTCAAAAGATGATTCCTCGATTCTCACTAAATTGAGGCTACAATTTGTTATTATTTTAAAAGAAGTGATTCCAACGGTTGTAATATTTACCAAGTCGTTTCATGAGATGCCTGCATACCGCCTTTCATGTCAAAGAGAAAAAGAAAAAAAAATTCCCAGTTTGCCTAAATTAGGGCAGAAGTTTGTTTTATTTGAAAAGCAGTAATTTCAAAGATGGTAATGTTCATCCAATCATCTCTGGAAATGTTTCTCAGCCTTTTTCTGAACATTTTTCTCCTAGCCTAATCAAATCCCATGATACGATCCAAATAAAGACCCTTCTGACCGATCATTGAGAATATCAAGCTGAATGGGGTATCAAAGGACAAGTTTCGCACTGTAAAGTCGTATTCTTATGAGTCGACAATCGCATTTAGGAGATAGGAGCACCAAGGTGATTAAATGAGAAATTCTCCGGGAATCAAGATAAAGTCTGAAATTGAAGAAAGAAAGAAAAGACGGGGTCGGGCAGCAAGGAAAGATGGGAGGTCGATGGGAAAGAGCGAAAAAATGAAAGAAATGAAAAAAAAACAAGAAAAAATGAAGTTTTGTCGGTGAAAACCTGAAAAGGTGCTGCAAGACAATAGTGAGTTAAAAGAACAAAGAGAGAGGCTAGTCGGTTAAAACCCGAAGGGCACTAATAATCGAATGAGGGTCGTTAGATTTTCCATCAAGGACGATTGGAAAAAATGGGAGCAAAATCAGGGATAGACCGTGTGAGTAGATTAAGAGTTGAATCCAAGATGCATGTCATATCTTTTACGGTCATTTTTTTACCTCTAAATAAAGTTGTTTCTTACCTTCTGGGGCATCTTTTGTCCGATGTCTTTTCATTTAAATTTTTCACTCCGCCTTTTGTTTTATTTTCTTCTCATTTCATTGAATCAGAAACAAGCAAAGAAAATTTTACAAAACTTTCTTACAAGTTTCATTTTTGTACTAGAGCGAGTCAGGACCAACCTCGATAATTGGAGCTCAGGTGTGAACTCGACAAAAAGAATAACACATCGAAATTGCACCATTGGTGCAAGCTAAATCGGAGGTTAAGCTAAACACGATGAAACACCAAAAATAACAAGAACAAGATAGAACAATACAAATCTTGCTTCGATTCGAAGGAACGTCGAGGAACTAGTCTCGGGTTCGATCAAATCGGAGGCAAAGAATCATCTACACTAAGCAACAATCCTCAAGAAGTCATGCTTCTTACAAATTGAATGACCAAAGAAGAAGATTGTTCAAACAATTCAACACTGAGTGACACAAGTTTTTAAAATCCCACATTGGGGTTTGGCTCCATCAGAGACTCACAATAGCTACAGCTATGTTTGATCATTCAAAAAAAAAAAAAAAAACTAGTTCCTTACAATGAAATGTAAAGGTGTTTATATAGGCTACTCTAGGGACGAAATAGTAAAATGCGTCCAATAAGAAGAAGCCACGCAGTGGCTGACTAGCTAAGTGTTCGGTTTCTGGAATTCAAACACTCTCAATTCGATCGTCTTTCTTCGGTTGCTTTCAATGCTCGACGTCGAAGTGAAGTGTTTGGTCGCTCCCTTTGATTCGAACACATGAGCTCTAACACTTAAACTTCGGAGGCTATTCCTTCGGTTGGCTGTTTATTATTCAGCGCCCATGTTAAGTGTTCGGTTGCTCCCTTCTTCGGCTTCGAGCTTGTAGATGACGCCTTCGGATCTTGTGCTCGACCAATCAACTTTGGAGCAGCTGTCTTCTCCTGGCCAAGCCAATTGAATGTGAACGCCATGCATTAGCTTGGCTTGACTTCGTGTCATCGGCCTTGGTGGAATGAATATCTGATCAGCACAGTGTTGGGCTGCATCATCCTCCCCTTCTTGAGAGGATTTCGTTCTCGAAATCGAGCCTTCCTCAGGCTCCGATACTTGGCCTACAACACAGGGGGTTAAGTCAGCAGCATTAAAGGTGTTCGACACATTATACTCACCAGGGAGTTCGATCACATAAGCATTACTGTTGATCTTGCTCAGCACTTCAAACGGACCATCCCCTCAAGGAGCCAACTTTCCTTTTCTTTGGTTTGGGAATCGTTCCTTTCGGAAGTGAACGCAAACCCAATCTCCATTCTTTATTTCCAACATTTTACGCCCCTTGTTCTTCTTCATTGCAACTTTGGCATAAGCTTCATCGAGGTTCTTCTTCACCTTTGCATGCAACTCGATCAAGGCAGTGGCTCGCCGAGTACCTTCAAAATCAATAATAGAATCTCGAGGAAATGGCGTTAAATCAAGTGGAATTAAAGGGTTAAAACCATACACACATTCGAACGGAGTCATTTCAATCATTCGATGCACAGTTCGATTTTATGCAAATTCCATCACAGGCAAACGATCAGCCCAGTTTCCGACCTTGCCTTTGGTCATAGCTCGAAGCAGAGCTCCCAAGGTTCGGTTAACTACCTCGGTCTGTCCATCAGTCTGAGGATGGTGAGACCTCGAGAATAGTAATTTGGTTCCGAGGGCACCCCACAGATATTTCCAAAAATGATTCGAGAATTTTGAGTCTCGATCACTCACAATAGTACGAGGCATACCATGCAATTTCAACACATTAGAAATAAATAAATTAGCTACATGTTGTGCATCATCACACTTCTTACAAGGAATAAAATGAGCAATTTTGGAAAAACGGTCGACTACGACAAAGATGTTATCATGTCCACCCCCGACCTCGGTAACCCCATAAAAAAATCCATGGATATATCAACCCACGGTCGATTAGGAACAGGTAATGGAGTGTACAAACTATGAGGGTTGGACCTCGATTTAGCTTTCTTGCAGTCTATACAAGCATTGCAAATCTTTTCCACATCTCTTCGCATTTTTGGCCAATGGAACTGCTCGGTCAAGATACCAAGAGTTTTGTTGACACCGAAGTGTCCCATCAAGCCTCTAGAGTGAGCTTCTCGAACCAAAAGCTCTCTCCACGAAGACACCGGCACACAAACCCTCCCATTCTTGAAGAAGTAGCCATCGTACCACTGATATTTTTCAACCCTTCAGCCACTCAAGATTGCATCACGAATGCTTTTCATCTTGGGATCATCTTCGTACATTGACTTGATGCTTTCGAATCCTATGAGCCTCGAGGCGAGAGTGGTCGCTAAGGCAAATTTCCTTGATAGCGCATCAGCCACAACATTGTCTTTTCCCTTTTTGTTATGAATTACATAGGGAAAACTCTTAATGAATTCCACCCACTTGGAAAGTCTTCGATTTAATTTCTCCTGGCCTCGGAGATGTTTCAAAGACTCATGATCACTTTTAATAACAAACTCTCTCGGCCACAAATAATGCTGCCAATAGGCGAGTGCTCGAACGAGGGCATACAAATCCTTGTCATATGTAGAGTAATTCAAGGTTGTACCCTTAAGCTTTTCGCTGAAGTAAACGATCGGCTTCGATTCTTGCATAAGAACTCCTCTGATCCCAACTCCTGACGCATCACACTCGACCTCGAATGCTTTACCGAAGTCAGGGAGTTGCAACAACAAAGCAGACTGCAAAGCCTCCATTTCAACTCTTGGAAAGCCCTCTCTTGGGACTCCCCCCACACAAATGGATGGTCATTCTTCACCAGCTCGGTTAAAGGAGCTGTTACGGTGCTAAAGTCACGAACAAACCTTCGGTAAAAGATAGCTAAGCCATGGAACGAACTTGAGATACCGAAGTTAGAGTTGGCCAATCTTTGATTGCTTCGACTTTCGACTTATCGACTTCAACACCATTAGCACTCAAACAAATCCAAGAAAGACTACACGCTCGACACAAAAAGCACATTTGTTGAAGTTAGCATATAACTTCTCTTCTCTAAGTTTATCAAGCACTAGCCTTAGGTGTTCGACATGTTCATCAATTAATTTACTATAAACAAGTATGTCATCGAAGTAAACGACAACAAACTTATTTATGAACGGCTTGAGCACTTGGTTCATCAGTCGCATGAATGTGCTCGGTGCATTAGAGAGGCCAAACAGCATCACTAACCATTAATAGAGAGCGAATTTTGTCTTGAATGTAGTTTTCCACTCGTCTCCGGGTTTCATTCAGATTCGGTGGTAACCAGACCTGAGGTCTATCTTCGAAAAGCATGAACAACAACTCAACTCATCTAGCATGTCATCTAATCGAGGGATAGGATGACGATACTGTACCGTGATTTTGTTGACTGCTCGGCAATCAACACACATTCACTATGTTCCATCTTTCTTCGGGACAAGGATAAAAGAAATGACGCAAGGACTCAAGCTCTCTCGAACAAGGCCCTTGTTCAGCAATTCATCAACCTGGCTTTGGAGCTCTTTGGTGTCTTCGGGATTACACCAGTATGCCGGCTTGTTGGGGATTTGAGACCCCAGTACAAAGTCAATTTGTGCTCGATCCTCTCAACGGAGATAATCCACCTGGCATTTCTTCGGGAAACATGTCTCCGAAGGCCTGCAAAATACTTTATACAGTACTAGGCAAATTGTTATCGTTAGAAAAATCATCATTAGAGTTTAGAAAGATACCCTTGTGTACGAGGAAAACCATCAGTTGATCGTTAGCGTTGCCTCGTAGGTACTCACCCGGTTGCATGATTGTACAAATATTTCTTACCTCGGGCAGTGAGTTGTTGTCATCAGCCACAATTTTTGTTCCTACCAGAGACTTAGCTTTGGCCGCTTCTTTCAACTCCTTCATTCGTTTATAGTCCTCGCTGACTTGTTTCGGAGTCAATGGTTTGAGTATGAATCTCTCCCCTCCGAGCTTAGCAGTGTAAGTGTTGGATTGCCCTATATGAATAACCGACCGATCATACTGCTATGGTCGACCCAATAGCAAAAGACAAGCTTGCATCAGTATCACATCGAATATCATCTCATCTTGATATTCTCCAAATTTGAACTTGATCCACACTTGCTTGACAACCTTCAATTCCCCACACTTATTTAGCCATTGCAATCTGTAAGAATGAGGATATTTTGAGGTAGGTAGTCCAAATTGTGAAACTAAGGTTTGGCTCACCATATTTGCACAACTACCCGAATCAATTATCATCGAACAAACTTTCTCCTTTACTCGACATCTTGCATGGAAAAGATTTTCTCTTTGGTAGTCCACTTCTTCAAGAGTCACGCAGTTCAAATTCCTTCGAACCACAAGAAACATTTCTGGATGATCAGCTTCGGCAGCTTCATGACCATCATCAATTTCAGCTCGGTCAGTCTCCTCGAAATTTTCTTCTTCGGTGTCACTCGCTTGCTCATGGACGGTTCCATCTTCGAGCAAAAGCATAACTTTGGGAGTTCGACACACTTTTGCCATGTGACTATAACCTTTTGATTTATGACACTGGATACTTGAAGCACTAGGAGAATTGAGTTGAACTTTACCTCTCACTTCTCTTGGCTGGTTAACGGTCACTCCCCTCTCGAAGGGCTTCTTCGAATCTCGAACAGTGCTGGCACTTGCTGGATTCGGACAAGCTTTACCTCGGTTCAAAGGAGTCGAAGTAGTAACTCCTCAATACCGGTTTGTTTTGTCGTCCTTAACCCATTTCTCAGTTTCGATGGCAGCATGAACACATCTTCCAAAGTTTGATACACCTGCAGCCTCAATTGAGATGACACATCTTGAGCCAAGCCATTTTTTAACCGAATGATGGCTTGCTCGTTATCCTCTTCCATATCAAGAGCCAATCGAATTCTTCCGAACTCATCAAGATATTCTTCAACCGATTTGCACCTGTGTTTTAACTCAAAGAGCTTCTGAAGTTGTTCCTACCGATATCTGGCATTCACATACTTAGCATCCATTGCTCTCTTCAATTGCATCCATGTGGTGACCTCAGGATAAGCATTCCTTCATCTCAACCTTTTGTTAGCCTTCCACCATGTCGATGCATATGCCTCATACGAAACAATAGCATGTGCATCATTTCTCTCTTCGGTCATCTCATTGGTTTCAAAGATTCTCTCCAACTTAAGCTTCCAATCAAGATATTGGTCGGGATCACTAGTTCCTCTGAATGGTGGAATAGTGATCTTGACACTGTTAAAGTTTGAATCTCGAGCACTTCGGATCGGCTCCGGATATCATCATAATAGTCATCAGCCTCGCGCTCAATATTTCGATCAACATTTATGCCTCGGCCTCGACCTCAGAAATTTCCACGACCTCGTTGAGCCTGCCTTCGTTGAACGAATGGTGGCTCATATTCAGCTTCGACTTGGGGAAATTCTCCTTCATCCACCCCTTCATCAACGACCACAACTTGTCTTCGGGCCATTCGAAGTGACATTCTATCACCTCGGGGAATGTCCAAGTATTGATAACCTGATTGGGGATTGCCCAAGTTTTGTTGTTGTGCTTAGGGATTGCCCAAGTGTTGTGTAGCTTGGGGATTGTCCAAAGCTTCAATTCGAACAGCCTCGTTCTTCAATTTTTGTTGTCAAACGAGCTCAGAAAATAGCTCAGGTTTCATCGGAGTGGAGTTGCTAGTTCCACCGCCGGACCCAGGAAAGGCCACAGACACGGTCCCTTGCTCGAGGTTAGCTACTCGAGAACTCACTCCTCTTGCCCCGACACTGATGCCTTGTATCACAGCCATGAGATCGGCTAACAACACCTGGGGTGCCTCAATGCCCTTTCCTTCGCCTCCATTCCCAGCCATGGTACCTGCACAAATCAAAGACCAAGTAAAATGTTATGGTAAGAAATCACCTCACACACTCCCTCACTTTTATCGGGTGGCGCTCGAGTCCACTCAATTTATGGGTTCGGTTTTGGTCACTCAAGAACTTGTAGTCAATAGCTTCCTCGGTTGATCAACTTCTCTCAGTTCCTTCGAATTTGACAAGTTACACTGTCTCTTTCGGGAAGAGTGAATTGATATGATTCGATGGAACGGACGCTATTTACTCTGTGCTCGGGAAGTCAAAGAATTTTCTACGAAATTTAGACTTCGGCCACCCCACGCATGAGTTCCTATAGGCTCAAACAAGTTAGTACGCCCTCCAGTAGAAAGATTAACTCCAGAGATCCACCAACTAGATTTATCGAACACAAGAAAAGTGAAAACCTAGGAGAATCTACCCTTCGATTCCTCTTCAGAATCCTTCAAACACACCAACTCTTGTACGGACAAAAGTAGTCCCTCCTTGGTACGGATAAGGTTTTACCTTATCCAATTTCCATTTTCTAGCCGACAATAACTTCACCTGGGGTTTTGAATGTAACAGTTTACCCCTTTCTTCTTCAATGGAACAGTGAATATTTACTTCAGTGTACGGACAAAGTTTTTAACTTGTTCACTGACCACGATTTCAACAGACTTTGGGTTGTTTTCTCTCCGGTGACTTTAAACGTCAGAGGAAATTGCAAGTTTCCAGTCGAGCTAAGAATTCAGCTGCTCTTGTCTGTACACTATTACAAATGTAACAATTTTCTGGCGTACGGTCGGTGGCAAATCGATGGAACTTTAAATTTTTAAGCTAAAAAAAAACCCCAAATCAATAACAACCACAAGTCTTCATCGGTAACAACCAGAAACACAACTGGTGTCGTTAACAACCACCACCACGTCCAAAACAGCCCAAAACCCTTCGAGAAAACCTAGTCATCAATAGCGTATGACAGGTGCTCGTTGGATTCAGTGGACGATGGTGAACAAGAATCAATGGTTGTTTGATTCAAACAACCAGCATTCAAACCGAAATTTTTGCACTTTTCTTTTCTGCTTTTTTTTTAATAATAACAACACAATAGAAACTACAGTCAACAATAAGGAAGAAGCTGAAACTGAAAGACACAAAAGTACGAGACTCGAACAAGATTGGGGTTGTGAGAACAAGCCCAAACCTTGCTCTGAAACCAAGATGGTGCAAGCTAAACACGATGAAACGCAAAAAATAACCAGAACAAGATAGAAGCAAGACAAATCTTGCTTCGATTCAAAGGAACGTCGAGGAACTAGTCTCGATTTCGATCAAATCGGAGGCAAAGAATAGCCTATACTAAGCAACAATCCTCAAGAAATCATACTTCTTGCAAATTGAATGACCAATAAAGAAGATTGTTCAAACGATTCAACACCGAATGACACAAGTTCTTAAAATCCCTCGTCGGGGTACGGCTCCATCGGAGACTCACAATAGCTACAGCTATGTTTGATCATTCAACCAAAAAAAAAACTAGTTCCTTACAATGAAATGTAAAGGTGTTTATATAGTCTACTCTAGGGACGAAATAGTAAAATGGTCACATGCGACCAATAAGAAGAAGCCACGCAGTGGCTGACTAGCTAAGTGTTCAGTTTCTGGAATTCAACGCTCTCAATTCAGTCGCCTTTCCTCGGTTGCTTTCAATGTTTCGAAATCGAAGTGAAGTAATTGGTCGCTCCCTTTGATTCGAACACATTAGCTCGAACACTTGAACTTCGGATGGTATTCCTTCGGTTGGCTATTTATTATTCAACGCCGATGTTAAGTGTTTGGTTGCTCCCTTCTTCAGCCTCGAGCTTGTAGATGACGACTTCGGATCTTGAGCTCGGCCAATCAACTTTGGAGCAGCTGTCATCTCCCGGCCAAGCCAATTGAATGTGAACGTCATGCATTAGCTTGGCTTGACTTCGTGTCATCGGCCTTGGTGGAATGAATGTCTGATTAGCACAGAGTTGAGCTGCACCAACCATGAAGATTTCCAGGGAATGTCATGCTATTTTCTACAAAGATTTGATCAAAGATGGAGATGATCATTTTACTTTGAAGCACTTTTATGTTGGGAGGCATGAAATAAATCAACTGTATCAAGACAGCTGTACGTCGGGGACCAACTTGAAGGGCAAAAGAAGGAACAAAGAAAAGAAAGGAAGCAGCAAGGACCATCTGAGCCGGGGTTTTCAACTATCAATTCAAGACCCATTGAGAAGATGCGTTTGAATTATCATCTTTTATCAAAGACTCCATTGGGATAATGAATTTTATTTTCAGCTTTTGTCAAAGACCCTACTGGGATAATGGGTTTCAATTCTCAGTTTTGTCAAGACCCATTGGGATAATGGGTTTCAATGTTTAGTTTGCAGTCAAGATCTCATTGGGATAAGAGTAAGAGTATTAAGATTTCAGAACAGGACCCACTAGAGTAGTGGTTTTTATTTTTAACAAGAACAAGATCCATCGGAGTGATGGTTTTCAATTAAGCAAGAACAAGACCCATCGGAGGGATGGTTTTAATTTTCAGCAAAAACAAGACCCATCAGACGGATGGTTTTAATTTTAAGCAAAAGAAAGACCAATTAGAGTGATGGTTTTCAATATTTAAGTCAAAGCGGCAATTTCAATTTTCAATCAAAGCCCGTCAAAGCGGCAATTTCAGCTTTCAAGTCAAAGCCCGTCAAAGCGGTAATTTCAGCATTCAAGTCAAGTCCGTCAAAGCGGCAATTTCAATTTTCAAGTCAAAGTCCGTCAAAGTTGTAAAAAAAATCAACTTTCAAGCCAAAGCCCGTTAAAGCGGCTATTTCAACTTTCAAGTCAAAGCCCGTTAAACTGGCAATTCCAACGTTTAAGTCAAAGTCCGCCCGAGCGGTAATTTCAAGTTTTCAAAACCCACTTTGGTAGTGGGAGCTTCGGACTAGTTTATCAGCTTAGAAAGCATGAAGACTTAATTTAGGAAAAATTATAATTTTACATTTCAAGTTGTATTTTCATTTCCTTTGTAAAAGCAATGACCACCAGCCAGCAACCAACAACAAATGACCAGTAGCAACAACTCTAGTATGTCAGAAGTGCCTCGAGTCAATTCATGTAAGTCTAGTCATCGAGTAAGTCCCAGTTAGTCCTAAAAGTGTGTAGAACTAGTCTTTGAGTGTCTAGAATCTAGTGTAAATTTCTCATGAGTGTAGAAGAGTTTAGTGTTTGTCTGAATGCAGTAGTCCCAGCTGCCGCACGTGAGGAACTATACTGACCTGGTTCCTTAGTCCGGGGATATGTAGGTAGCCTTGTAATCAGGGTACGGTCGCCTTTTTCCCTGATCTTGGCTAGAACCAAAATGCCAAAGTTAGTTGGGATTATGTCTTTGTCCGAAAACTCTTCGCATTTCCGAACAAAAAGGGGCAGCTGTATCACCTAATTTTGGCACGAAAATATAGAATTTGCTCAAAATAGCCTTGCTAATTTCATAAGATTTTTGTCAAATTTTACTGGAATTATAATTTTTTATTTCAACTAAAATTGTTGTTAATTAGGAAAAAATGAGAAAATTATCAAAATCATTTCTCCCTGTCCTCTTTCACTTCCTATATCCCAAATACACCAAAGATAAACCTTCTCTTTTGTTCTTATTTTTTTTCCTTTTTTGCTATGATGTTTAATTTTTACTTTTTTCCGTTAATTTTTTGGTAATATTGTGATCGTGTTTTGGTTATGAGTGTTTGAGATTGATGTGTTACTGCTTCTGTGATATTGTGCAATGAGACAACAACTTAGTTTGGCTCGGCAATAGGTAATGAAATTGATCTGTAGGTGGCTTGTAGTAGCAAATGCATCGAGGCAGCGACTTCGTACAATGGTGGTAATGGTATATGTTATGATTGTTTTGATGCAGCATTGGTGAAGGCTATTTCGCGGTGGTTTAAGGCACGGAAAGGCAGCATTTGTGTTGGCTTGAGCTTGGAGCGTTGCCTTTGTTGAAGCTATGTATGTTCATGATAGTAGTTGGAGTTAAGATTGGAGATAGGTCGACTGTGGAGGCGACGAGTTGGTGACTGTGTTTTGTTCGGATCAAACTGGTTAGAAAAAAAATATTGCTTTCCTTTGTTTATTTTACTAGTTTAGTCTTATAGCTTAGTTTAGCATTAACATGAAATGAAAATCCCATGTTTCCTATGTTAGTTTAATTCGTAGTTTAGTTTAGTATAGTATTAACATGAAAATGAAAGCTTACATAAATCATCTTGTGTACTGTTTCCCTTTGTTAAGGTTAATGCATATGAATATTTTCTTTTTCCTAATCTAACCATGAAAACCATGAAAATTATCCAACATTTTTGTTGTGTTCATCAGTTAAAAGCTCGTGTTGTTGCTTTACTTAGTTAAGCTTTCAAATTGTATAAGTTGATTTCTGCTGCCCAAATCTGTTATTTTGCTCAAGTGTTGTTTTAAATGTGAGTTTGTCTAATTTGTTAATAATGAAGCATGATGAATCCTTTGGTTTTTGTCTTTTGTCACCATGAATCTTTCAAGGAGTATCTTAAGTCAAGTGTAGAGATTTTGTTGAGCTTATTGCAAGCATTTTGCTCAAGTTTGTTAAGTCTAAATTCGTTGTTAGCTTGCTTAAAGTGAAATCATATAAAGATAAGTGTTTAATCTTTTCATTATTTTTAGTAAGTTTATAGAAATAGAGTAATTAGGTTGGAAATGAAATGTTTGGTCTTGTCTATTTTGTTTTGTTGGCTTAAGTGGATGCTGGGAGTGAACTTAGCCAATTAATTTAGACAATTTAGTTAAGTTTGAACTTTTAGTTAGGTTTGGAGTTAGTGTTTTTGTTGAAATAGTTTGGGTTCCATAAAATTGAAAAATCAGATATTTTGTTAGAAAAGAGTGTGAAAAAAAGAAGTTAAAGAAGGCTAAATGTGGCAGCCCAAAATCATGGACTTTTGCCCTTCCCTATGTGCTTTATTTTGCTTTTCCAAAGTTAGCACATGGGTCTTGTACCTTTTAGCCAATAACACACTCTCTCTTTTGGCTATATAATTAGGGGACTTTAACTCTTCATTTAAGAAGACTTGCTGAAAGATACACCAATGAACAATCTGAAAAATTCAGCAGAAAGAGACTTGAGAAAAAATAGTGAAAAAAATTGAAAGTCTAGAGTAAGGATTTTAGAACCAACAGATCATCACTTCAAGTAGTCTTGTGGGCATGAAATTTTTTGAGTTTAATTAGGAAAAAATCTGGTTAGCAAGTATTAAGGGTCTGTTGTTGTTGTTCGTTCTTTCTTGAAAGCACCGGTACTTCATTTATTTGAGTTTGAGCTGGTGGGTCATTTTGCTGCATACTATTGGATTTCTGGCCATTAAGTAAAAATTTCTATCAACTTTTTATTATCTTGCTATGGCTGCTATCACATTTATAAAAACGGTTTAATTCAGGCCCATTAAAGTTTGGTGGGCTCTTATATCTGAATTTATTTTGAAGCTATTAGTTATAAAGTAGTAGTACCATGAAAGTTAGAAATTATAAATTGTTTAGACTATTTACTGTTTTCGTATAGCTTGCATGATTAGGTAGATATTGAACTTTACTTTAGATCAATGTACAATAATAAAGTAGAAGTTTATTTTTAATAAGATTGTATGGAAATACATTTGGAAAAAGCATAAAATTTCATATCCATTTGAGAAGTTTTAACTTGAAAATAATGTACATAATATGTTTTTTTGCATTCTCGTGACCATTTAATAAATATGAAGTAAATTTTGGCTACTAGGCAAAACTAGGACGTAGAGGCAAACATACAGAATTAAAAATTAAAATAAGACATCTTTATTAAATTGTTAATTGTTTTAGTGATTTAGTTTAAATTAAAAAAAAAAAAGCTATTACAATGTCACTTATGTTTAAGCATTCAAACAAATAAATATTAGGCTTGCATTGTATAAAACCAGATCTAGAAGAAAAGTATTCAATTTATAAATCTTGACAGTTTTAAATAGAGCTCGAATCCGGAACAATTTTGAAATGAATTATGAATATAGGCTGTTTAGCGCCAAGAAAACATATGAAAAAGCAAATTTTGTTTCAAGTGGGTTAGGCGTAGCAATCAGCATTGACGTTTCTTTCAGATTTGGCAAAACTCATAGGCTGAAGAAACTTCTCAAATGTTTACATGAAACTTAATTTAACTCACATTAACACGTTTAGGAAAATTGAAAGGAGTGAGAAATACACGATTAGTCAATGATAGATATGATTTGTGATCTGCCTATTAGGTAAAAAAGAAGAGATTACATCGAAGAAAGCTAATTCATTATAAGTATACCCCGTGGGTTACTTATACAATATTCGGTTAAACCAATCAAAGGGTAACAAACAAATGCAAATACAACAAACAAATTCAAAGAGTCGAAATGCGTCAGTAAAAGCAATTGTGCTTGGCACAGGACTCAAGGGTGCCTACACCTTTCTGAGAGTCAACCGAGATCCTTGCCCGAAATTCTGAATTCTCTTAATAATTGCGTACCTTGCAACGCCCGTCACAGCCTTTAAATATACAATTCTTAATTTAGTTTTTGTAAAAAAGGGTCGTGACAAACACCACTAGTACTCACAACAAACCCAAGAAAGACTACACGCTCAACACAAAAGGCACAGTTTTTGAAGTAAACATACAACTTCTCTTTTCTAAGTGTATCAAGCACTAGCCTAAAGTGTTCGACATGTTCATCCACATATTTACTATAAACAAGTATGTCATCGAAGTAAATAACAATAAACTTATTTATGAACGGTTTAAGCACATGGTTCATTAATCACATAAAAGTGCTTCGTGCATTAGAGAAGCCAAAAGGCATCACTAGCCAGTCAAAGAGAACGAATTTGGTCTTGAATTCGGTTTTCCACTTATCCCCCAGTTTCATTCGGATTTGGTGGCGACTGGACCTGAGGTCTATGTTCGAAAATCAAGAAGAACGCTCAATTCATCTAGCATGTCATCTAATCGAGGGATGGGATGACGATACTTTACCATTATCTTGTTGACTGCTCGGCAATCAACACACATTCGCCACGTTCCATATTTCTTTGGGATAAGGATAACAGGAACGGCGCAAGGACTCAAGCTCTCTCGAACTAGGCCTTTGTTCAACAATTCGTCCACCTGCCGCCAGAGCTCTTGGTGTCTTCGAGATTATACTGGTATGCAAGCTTGTTGGGGATTTGAGACCCTGGAATGAAGTCAATTTGGTGCTTGATTCCTCTCAACGGAGGCAATCCACCTGGCATTTCTTCAGAAAACATGTTTCCGAAGTCCTGCAAAACACTTTGAACAACACTAGGAAAAGGGTTATCGTTAGAAAAATTATGATTAGAATTTAGAAGGATACCCTTATGCATGAGGAAAATTATCAATCCACCATTGTCATTGCCTCGTAGATACTCACCCGGTTGCATTATTACACAAATATTGTTTACCTCGGGCGGTAAATTTTTATCCTCGGCCATAATTGGTGTCCCGATGCGAGACTTTTCTTTGGCTACTTCTTTTAGCTTCTTCATTTGTTTATAGTCCTCACTGACTTGTTTTGGAGACAATGGTTTGAGTATGAAACTCTCTCCTCCGAGCTTAGCAGTGTAAGTGTTGGATCTTCCATTATGTATAACCGATCGATCATACTGCCATGGTCAACCCAATGGAAAATGACAAGCTTGCATCAGTATCACATCGAATATCATCTCATCTTGATATTCTCCCACTTTGAACTTGATCCACACTTGATGGACAACCTTTAATTCTCCACATTCATTTAACCATGGCAAACGGTATGGATGAGGATACTTCGAGGTGGGTAATCCCATTTGTGAAACCAAGGTTTGGCTCATCACATTGGCAAAACTACCCGAATCAATAATCATAAAACAGACCTTTCCCCTCACTCGACACCTTGCATGGAAAAGATTTTCCCTTTGGTTGTCCTCTTCTTCAAGAGTCATACAACTCAAGTTTCTACGAACCAGAAGAAACATTTCTGGATGGTCAGCCTAGGCTGCTTCACAACCATCATCAGTTTTAGCTCTGTCAGTCTCCTCTTCGTTTTCTTCCTCGGTGTCACTCGCTTGCTCATGGATGGTTCCATCTTCGAGAAAAAGCATAACTTCATGAATCAGTCACTCTTTTTCCATGTGACCATAACCCTTTCATTTATGACACTGAATTTTTGAAGCATTAGGAGTATTGAGTTTAACTTTACCTCCCACTTCCTTGGAGTTAGTAACGGTCACTCCCCTTTCGAAGGGTCTCTTTAATCTCGGCCATTGTTGGCACTTGTAGGATTCATTCGGCCATTGTTGGCACTTGTAGGATTCATACTCTTCCAATCTTTACCTCAGTTCAAAGGAGTTGAAGTAGTTACTCCTCGGTACCGGCTTGCTTTGTTATTCTTCACCCATTTCTCAGCATCAACAACTGCAAGGAATGTATCTTCCAATATTTGATAAAAATGCAGTCTCAATTGAGATGACAGTTCTCGAGTCAGTCTATTTTTGAATCGAATGATGGCTTGCTCATCATATTCTTCCATATCAAGAGCTAATCGAATCTTTTCAAACTCATCATAGTACTCTTCGATCGATTTGGACACCTATTTCAAATATAGAGCTTTCGAAGTTGCTCTTGCCGATAATCTTTTCAAACTCATCATAGTACTCTTCGATCAATTTGGACACCTATTTCAAATATAGAGCTTCCGAAGTTTCTCTTGCCGATATTTAGCAGTCACATACTTAGCATCCATCACTCTCTTCAGCTGTGCCTAAGTAAGAATCTCAGGATAGAAATTTCTTCTCCTTATTCGCTTGTCAGCTTCCCACCATGTCGATGCATATGCCTTGAATGAAGAAATTGCATGTGCAGTTTTTCTTCCTCGATCATCTCATTTGTTTCAAATATTTCGTTCCAAACGAACCTTCTATTCAAGATATTGGTCCGAATTACTAGTTCCTCTAAAGGGTGGAATAGTGATCTTTGACACTGTTCAAGTTTGAATCACGAGCACCTCGGATCGGTTGGGATACTCATCATAATAATCATCAGCCTCACGCTTAAAATATCTATTAAAATTTGCACCTAGGCCTCGACCTCGAAAGTTCCCACGACCTTGTTGAACCTTCCTTCGCTGAATGAACGATGGCTCATACTCAGCTTCGACCTCGGGAAACTCTCCACCATTTCTCTCTGACCATGACTTGTCTTCGAGCCCTTGGAAGTGGTAATCTATCACCTCGAGGAGTACCTAAGTTTTGATGATCAGCTCGGGGAATGCCTAAGTTTTGTTGTTCCTCTTGGGGAATGCCTAAGTTTTGTTGTTCCGCTTGGGGAATGCCCAAGTTTTATTGTTCAGCTTGGGGATTGCCCAAGTTTGTTTCAGCTCGAGGATTGCCCACAGCTTTATTTCGAACAGGCTCATTCCTCAACCGTTGTTGACGAACCAGCTCAGCAAATTGCTCCAGTTTCATAGGAGTGGAGTTGCTAGTACCAGCATTGGACCCAGGAAAGGCCACATACGCTTTCTCTTGCTCGAGGTTTGCTACTCGAGCACTCACTCCTCTCACCTCGGCACTGATACCATGTATCGTAGCCAAGGGATCAGCTAACGACATTTGCGGTGCTTCAACACCCTTTCCTTCGCCTCCATTCCCAGCCATGGTACCTGCACAAATTAAAGACCAAGAAAATGTTATGGTTAGAAATCACCACACACTCTCTAAAATGTTAAGGTTAGAAATCACCTCACACTCTCCCTCCCTTTTATTGGGTGGCGCTCGGGTCCACTCAATTTGTAGGTACGATCACTCAAGAACTTGTTAAGAATGGCTTCTACTGTTTGATCAATTTCTCTATGACTCTTTGAATTTATTAAGTCACACTGTCTTCTTCGGGAAGAGTGAATTGATTTCGACTCGATGGAACGGACGCTATTTAACTGCACACGGGAGGGCAAAGAATTTTCTATGATATTTGGGACTTCGGTCACCCCACGCACGAGTTCCTATAAGCTCAAAAAAATTAGTACGACCTTGAGTAGAAGGATTTACTCTAGAGATCCACTAACAAGATGTATCGACCATAAGAAAAGAATATAACTTAGGAGAATCTACCTTTTGTTTCCTCTTTTTGAAACCTCGGACGCAACAACTCTTGTACGGTCAAAAAGTTGTTCCTCTTTGGTACGGATTAGCGTTTAACCTTATGCACTTTTTCCTCTTTCTTGCCGATAATTTTTTCACCTAGGCTTTTGGCAATAACACTTTACCCTTTTCTTCTTCAGTGGAACAGTGAATTTTACTCCGGTGTACGGACACTTTATACTTCGTTCATAGTCCACTGATTCAACAAGATTCAGGTCGTTTTCTTCGTTAAAACTTTTCAACGACGAAGCAACTTAAGTTCCAAGCCAAGCTAAGAACAGCTTTCAACGACACCCATACTGAGTTACAATTTAACAAGTTTCCGGCGTACAGACGGTGGCTATAGAATGGAACTTTCAAATTTAAAGCATAAAGCTCGACCCAAATCAATCACCAACCACCAGTTTTCAACAAAAACCACCAAAACTCAACTGGGGTTCAGAAACAATACCACCAGCATCGGAGCAGTCAAACAACAATGAGAAAACTTAGTCGTCCAACAGTGTACGACAGGCACTCATTCGAGTCCCCAAATAATGGTGAATCCAAATATGTGGTTGTTTAATCCAAACAACTAACCAACAACCAAAATTTTGAATTTTCTTCTTTTTACTTTTAATTTTTTTGTAAATAAGAATAACAACAGTGATAACAACAAGAATACAAAACGGAAACAAATACACTACGCACGAAATGTAAAGATAAAGAACATGATTAAGGCTGTAAGAACAAACCCAAACCATGCTCTAATACAAAGATGGTGCAAGCCCATCAACGATAAGCTTAGCAACCGAAAAAAAAACAGAAGAAAAGTAAAGATAATTAAATAAAATATAAAAGCTAGACAAATCTAAGCTTCAATCCAAACGAACCCAAGGAACCAATCTTGGGGCCACTCGGCTGAAAGGCAAAGAAACACCTAAACTAGGCAACAATCCTTAAGAAGACAACTAGCTTCTTGCAAATTGAATGATCAAAGAAGAAAATGTTCAAACGGAATCCACCGATTGACCCAAGTTCTTATAACAATCCCACGACGGGGTTCGGCTCACAACGGAGACACAATAGCAACAGATATATTCAATATTCATCAACAACTATCTAAGAAATGAAATACTAAGGGGTTTATATAGATAGCCCCAAGGGTAAACTAGGAAATGGTCACAGATGACCAATGAAAATAAGCCACGCAGGGCTGATAATTAAGTGTTCGGGCGCTCTTGTGCTCGGTCCCTCTTTAGCCTCGACCAGTTGAATTTGGACGCTCTCCTGCCTCAGGCGTATTGCAGCCCTTCGGTCTCTTCACTGCTCGGTATCAATGTTGAGGGTTCGGTCACTTCCTTCTTCGAGCTCGAGCTTGCAAATGTAGCCTTTGTATCTTGCACTAGACCACGCAGCCTCTGAACGGTTGCTTCATCCCGACCATGCCAGCTGGATGTGAAAATCATGTAAAATCTTAGCTTGGCTTTGTATCACTAGCCTCGATGAGTTGAATACTTGAGCAGCACGGGTTCGGGCTGCATCATCTATTCTTTCTCTCTACTACCCCATTTTCCTGTGGGGTTCTTGGTGTAGAGAAATAGTGGTCAATGATGTGATCTAAGTAGTATTTAGTAAACTTAGCACTCTCAACCTCTGTGCGATGATCAGATATGATGCTTACGAGTTCTAACACAAGCCTTTTTCTGCACGATATTAGCCCAATCCTTGAAGTTGTCAAATGCTTCATTATTTGAAGTCAAGAACAAGGTCCATGTATACCTTGAGTAGTTTTCAACTATCACAACCAAGAACCTCTTTCCTCCTCTACTTTTGACTCTCATAAGTCCACACAAGTCCATCTGTACCAATTCATGTGGTGTAGAAAAACTAGCCACTTTCGTTGATTCGAATGATGATCTCATATGTCTCCCCTAACAGAAGCATCACACATTTTGATATATTTAAACTTCTTAGTAGGTAATCCATAAATCAAGTCCTTTGATACTTGATTGGCTGAGATAAATTTGCATGTCCCGTTCTCTTGTGCCACAACTGTGAGTCAGTTTCTTGAATATTTAACAAAGTCAAGTTGTTTTCAGAAAGAGAACCTGATGAAGCTTTGTATACATTATTCACTCTCTTTTCTTCCATGAAAACTTCTCCGCTCTGTAGATTCTTCACAACACATCCTACATATGAGAGGCTAACTTCATTTCCTCAATCACATAGCTGAGAGACACTTACAAGTTGTGTCTAAACCCATCAACACAATACACATTTTCAATTGCATAATCAAGTAACCTCCCAACTTTACCAACACCGACAATCTGACCACTTTTTCCTCTTTCAAAGGCAACACTGCCTCCTTGAAATGTCGCGACTGAGAGAAAATTTTGTCTCTCTCAAGTCATGTGCCTTGAACTACTACTATAGAGAAAATCAGCTTGGGTTATTCACTCTCCTCTCCAGCATGCAAAACAAATTAAGGGTTAGTTTTAGGAACCCAGACAAGCTTGGGTCCCTTCTTATGAGAGAATGGATGAATTAAATCCTTCTTAGCCCAATCAGGTAAAGCACACTTTTTATTTTTAGTTTTAGCCATACTTGTTTCCACACAACTTTTTTTAATATCCCGTTCTACCACAAAAGGTGCAGAGCATGTTGCAAGGTAGACCTACATATTTGCTTTTAGGATTGTATGGAGGTAGTGGTTTCTTAAAACCTAGACCTTTCTTACCTTTGTTCTGATTTTCAAGAACCCAATTCATTGCCTCAGAAGATTTATTCTATTTTGTTAGCATGGTGAGTTCATAATTATCCTTTTCAAACTTTTCTTTGAGAACTTATTCTTTTCTGTTTCCTGGTAAGGAATCTCATTTGTTCTCTTAAGCTCATTCTCAAGAAAGGTTTGAACTTCACTGATTATTTGTTTTCTATTAGCTTCCTTCATTCTTCCAATTTCTAGTTCAAGTGCTGATATTTTTGAATTAGATACAAGAGCCTCTCCCTTTTGAGAAGCATTGATTTCTTCAAATTCGGCATTAACTTCTTCAAGGTTCTTGCATCTAACTTTTAAGTCAGACACAACTTTAGATAGTTGGTTTTTCTCAGACTTCAACTTTTCATAACCCTCAATTAGATGGCAGTTATTAGCATTAAACTATCAGGTATGTATGCAAATTATCTTTTGGATCAGAGAAACATACCTCAGCAGTGTGAGCAGTTTCTTCACCATCGGTTGCCATGAGAGCAACTTCCTTCTGCTGGCTATCTTTATTGTAAATCTCCTTTAGTTTCTCCCATATTTTCGTAGCAGACTTGCATTCTGTCACCTTTTCTAGGACATCAAAGGTCATTCTATTCTTCAGTATCAACATAGCTTTGGCATTTGCTTGAAGTTAATCTAAATCTTGTGGATCCAGTTCTTCTACTAGCCTAGGTACCATGGATCCGTTTGCAGCTCTTATCGTAGGTACATGGGAGTCCTCTTTTCACAACTAACCAGAGACTATAGTCCATAGCTTGAAGAAATACTTTCATCTCTCTTTTCCATTCTTTGTAGTAGACTCCTTCAAACAATGGAGGTCCAAATGAATTCCTTCCTTTAGTGATTTCAAACGAATTTGTATCCCTTGAGTTCTCATTTGTTAACCCCATCAACACTAGTGGTGACTCTTCCTCTGAATCCATTCCTCTATTAGATTCACTATCAATTGGTCCCCAAGTCACATAGAAGGCTTCCTTCTTTTTTCTTTATTCAACTCTGAAATTTGGTGGACGTCTGGTCTTCTTTTTGTCCTTGTCTTTGTCTTCGTCTTTAGAAGTGTCCTTCTCCTTATCCTTTAATGCGTTGTTCTTCATCTACTCAACCTCCCACATTGGACAATCCATAATAGCATGATCCTTCTTGAAACACTTAAAGCAGCCTGAGTAGTCTGGAATATCAACTATGTTTTTTCTCTCAAAGTTGTCCTTTGTGTTTTCTTGAAGCCATCGAAGTTCCTAAGGTTTAACTACTGTCTAAGGGAACTAACCATTGTTGGTTCGACAATTTACAAATCAACCTCAGGTTCTTCAGTTGCCTCAAGAACAAGAGTCTTTTCCTTCTTGGGCCCTGACTTGCTCTTGGATTCCTTCATCATATCATGAGTCTTCAAGCTGCATACTAATTCCTCCAACTTGATAGATCTGAGTGGCTATGACTCAATAATAGTTGTCATCTTTGGTTCCCATGCATCTTGAAGAACATTTAGCACTTCATCAACTATTTCAACCTGTAGAAGCTCCATATCTAGAGATCTCATCTCATCTGTGATAATGGTCAGCCTAGTCATCATATCTTGAATAGATTCCTTTTCTCTCATTGTAAAAACTCAAATTTTCTTTTCAGCATTCTCCTCTTTGAGTCCATGACTTCAATAGTTCCTTCGTAAGCGACTTCTAAAGCATCCCAGATTTCTTTGGCAGTTTTGTAAGATGAGACTCTATTGAATTCATGAGGACCTAGTCCACAGATTATAAGTCTCTTGACCTTGTGATTAATTTCAATCATCTTGTAGTCAGCTTCATTGTATTCCGATCTTTCCTTAGGTTCAATAGGAGCAGCGCCCTTTACCAATTGTCTTTGTTGGAATCAAATTTCCTTTAGAAACTATTGTCCATAGTTGATAATCCTCTATGGATATATAGTTCTCTATTCTGCTCTTACACCAAGCATAGTATTGCCCATTGAATTATAGTGGTCTTAGATTGGAATGTCCTTCAGTGATGGTGGGTGGTGCACTCATGATTAGCTCCTTCTCAAGGTGTTAAACTAGCAACGAGATGACCTGCTCTAATAGCACTAATTATACTCTATGCATCTCCTAAGGACACTACAAGGAAGGGGAGTTGAATAGTGTCCTCCAATTTTCGTTGGAGAACTTGACTCTTAAACACAAGAATCTGGTTCTAGTACTGCTTGTTATCAAATCGCATAAACACTGAATGTAAAACTTTAAGTATAGAACATAGTGTTTTTACATGGAAAATTCCTTGCTCAAAGGGACAAAAACCACGACCCACATTCCTAGATTTTAAAACACTTCCACTAACACAAAGAGCAAGTTTTTTATTACAATCTTTGTAATCAAGGGGCTACACCCTACTTACTCTCAATACTAGACTCTAACTTTACAAAGTAATCTCTCAAAAGTTCACCTATTACAACAACTTCTCTAATAATCAGATAGGTAAAACATTCAATACGTAATAAAGTGATAACTACAATTATGCGGGGCAAATTGGAGTCAAAGCGCGAACCATCAAGAGCCAAGCTCAAGAGCACAAAGAGGACAAGTCACGGGCTCCGAAAGCAACTTGAAGATCATGCATTGGAGTGCCATGGAAGGAGGACCACTTAGGCTCCAAAGGAGAGGCTCGAGAGACACATTTTGAGGCGTTTCAAGAAGCTACATGAAGAGGCGGACCGCCCACTTTTCTAGGCGGACCGCCCCCTCAAGTCTCTGAAGTTTACTAGGCGGACCACCCCTTTACAGAGGCGGACCACCCACTCTCCAACAACACTCAGCAAGCTGCACACTAGGCGTGGCGCCTAGTTTTATGGGTGGACCGCCCATTTCCTTTGACAGCATGACGGGATTCCTTTTGGTTTTGTGTGTATTTCCTAGTATAGCCCTATGTGGCCTTTTGTATTTTAAACCCAACTTTTGGGCTTTTAGTCATTTCATAACATGTAAAGGAATTCTATAAATAGACCCCTTAGTCATTTATTTCATTTAGCCTACTTTGAATGATGAACATGAAACTTGAAAGCTTGAGAGCATTTCAATGAAAACCCCTTATACGGGCTTGATTTCACTTGGTGGATTCCAAATTGAACTTCAATCCTTTGTTGATCATTCTGTTTGCGAGAGCCGATTGTCTCTCGAGGATAGTTGCTTAGTGTAGGTGTTCCTTGACAATCACCCGAGGTGTATCGAAACAAGTTCTTTGGTGCTACTTAGGTAATTCGTTCGAACCACGTCTCGCTTTTATCTTTACTCGGGGCAAATTGGAGCCAAAGTGCCAACCATCAAGAGCCAAGCTCGAGAGCACAAAGAAGACAAGCCATGGGCTCCGAAAGCAACTTGAAGATCATGCATTGGAGCGCCATGGAAGGAGGACCACTTAGGCTCAAAAGGAGAGGCTCGAGAGACACATTTCGAGGCGTTTGAAGAAGTTATAGGAAGAGGCGGACCGCCCACTTTTCTAGGCGGACCGCCCCCTCAAGTCTCCGAAGTTTACTAGGTGGACCGCCCCTTTACAGAGGCGGACCGCCCACTCTCCAACAACACTCAGCAAGTTGCACACTAGTCGGGGCGGCTAGTTTTATGGGCGGACCGCCCATTTTCTTTGACAGCATGACGAGATTCCTTTTGGTTTTGTGTATATTTCCTAGTATATCGCTATGTGGCCTTTACTGTTTTAAACCCAACTTGTGGGATTTTAATCATTTTATAACATGTAAAGGGAATGCTATAAATAGACCCCTTAGTCATTTATTTCATTTAGCCTACTTTGAATGATGCACATTAAACTTGAAAGCTTGAGAGTATTTCAATGAAAACCCCTTGTGCGGGCTTGATTTCACTTAGTGGATTCCAAGTTGAACTTCAATCCTTTGTTGATCATTCTGTTTGCGAGGGCCGAGTGTCTCTCGAGGATAGTATCTTAGTGTAGGTGTTCCTTGACAATCACCTGAGGTGTATCGAAACAAGTTCTTCGGTGCTACTTAGGTAATTCGTTCGAGCCACGTCTCGCATTTTGTCTTTACTTTATTCCTTCCGTATTTTCCATTGCATCAGTTAGTATTAGAGCAAGGCTCAGAATTTGTTCTCACAAACCCTCGATCCTTGTTCATCGTTTCTTACCTTTGTTCTTGATCTTGTTTATGTTCTTGTTCTTCTTTATTTGAAAAGGAAGAAAAAAATCAAAAACTAGAAAATCACAAAAAAAAATTGATAGAAGTTCTTGGTTGTGATGATCTCTTTGATGTTTGATATTTGAGATTGATCCTTGTTGAAAACCCGTTAATATGGTACCAACATCTTGTGATTTGAAGTTATGAAACGAAATTTGATGATTTGAATCCCAACCTTTTGAAACACTTGTTTGAAACTTGAAATCATTGATTCTTGATTATTGTTGTTTGTTTGGATCTAAAAACCATTGGGGATTGTTGGGAATCATCATAAACAACTTTGGGTACCATTAGATTACAAAAAGTGGAAATCGTTGGATTTTTGGGTGCTATTGAGCCAAGAACACGTTGTTGAAGGAGTTGCGGGACTCTAGTAGGCGGACCTCCCTCTTACAGAGGCGGACCCCCCACTTTGGTGCAAGTCTCTGGATCTCACTAGGCGGACCGCCTACTTTTTTATGCGGACCGCCTACTATACACTGTGAAAAATCAGGCGGACCGCCTGTTTACAAAGGCGGGGGCCTATTTCTAGGAGTTGTCCAGGTAGTTGTTTTTCGTAGGTTTTCATTTTTTGTTGGCTTTTAACACTTCCGGCTAGTACTTTTCAAGTAACACTTCAAGTTTACTAGTACTAGTTCATTGAGCGATTAGGAAGTTCGTGCTTAGAGGAGAGTAGAGATCAAAGAAGACTCGTAGTACATTATTTTCTTCAAGTGCTTACTTAAATAGCCTAGCGTTCATCGAGTCCCATTAATTCCAATCTTATCGGAGAGTATTTGGTTCTTGTTAACTTGAATGGTTATTGAGGAGGTTGTTCAACTACGAGAAAGCTTTTGAAATCAAGCTTGAGTGATTATTCCCCCACCACTAAACGAGTGTACCCGAGTGACATTCAAAAGTGAGGGAGCGTGTGAGGTTTTTACTCTAACCTCTTCTCTTAGTTTTGTTACTTTTGTAGGTACATGGCCGGAGACGTTTAGGATACCATTAAGGTCCCGGTGAGCTTCTTGGCCACTCTCTTGGCCGAGGTGAGAGCAATAAGTGCGAGGTTTGAGAGACTTGAAAGAGAAGAGACCCCGAGTGTCTCAAAAGATGCCGGAGAAGGCACTCGTGATAGTGTGTTGGGCACTCCCTAATAGTTGGGTATTCCTCAACAAGTGGGCATTCCCCACAACTTGGGCAATCCCCAAGGTGATGATTTGAAACAAGTGAAGCGTCACCTTACTCCAAATGAAGACGATCTTGAGTCTCATTCCATTGTACTTGAACATGAGAGACAAAAGAAAGAGAGGAGTGAGGGAGTGACCGGTGACAATCCTAGAGAGGAAAAGGAGAGGAAGTAAGGAGTGATGTGAGTGGATTTTTACCCGAATCTACACTTGGCCTTGAGAGAAAAATGAGAGAAAGGAGAGGAGAGGAAAGACAAAATGAGAGTGAAGACACCTTTTGTTCTAACTATGCTATATCTTCTTCTTCTTCTACTTCTTTTGGCTTATGTGTAGGTACTTTTGGAGGAAAGCTAGTGGAGCCTCAACCGTGTGCTAAGAAAGGAAGGCAAAGTGATTAAAATCCTCATTGCGAGCTTCATGAAAAGGAAGTTGAACATGATAATTCAAATGCTATGAGTGCTCAAGGAAGCAACTCAATTGTAAGTACTTCTTCATCTTTTCATGAACATGATTGTTCCTTGTCTTGTGAAGACTCAATGCTAGTTGGTACTTGTGTTGCATTTAGTGAATTTTTCAACTAGCATAGAGTCGACTAGTCAACTTGTCTGTGCATGTGTATCACTAGTTGAGAGAAATGCTAAGCCACATCATGATATGAGCTCATTGTTCAATGAACCTCTCTCTAGTGTAGATGTGATAGTTAACTATACTTGTGAACCTTGTTATGACACCCCACCCATATTTGATAAAGGGGGAGATGACTTATCTGACTCTACCCTTGTTGATATAATTGATTTTGGTGGATTTCTGTGTCGTAGTAAGGATGATAGTGACCTTGAGGAGTCCAAATTATATGAGTTGGACAAGGTTGTCTATGATGACTCCTCAAGTGTGAGTAATGAACTTAGTCTTGACAGTTCACCCATGTTTAAAAATGAAGTTGAGATGTCTACTTTTACTAATCCTTTATTTGAGGGCATCTTTATTTGTCGGGGTGATTTCTATCGGACTAGAGTTGAGAATGAGTTAGAACCTCCATGGTGTAAAGGGTTTGAACCCATAGACAACTACTTGTTTGAGACTTTGAGTGAAGTGGGTGATTCTTCTATTGACCCTACTCTTGATTGTTGGGTTTATGAAGAAAAAGAAGCCATTATCAATGCATTTCTTAAGAACTTGTCTTGTGAGGAGGGTAGGTGATGTTTGGGAATATTTGCCTATTTTACCTTAATATTTCCTCACATTTTGATACGTTATTCGCCCATTGCACGAAATAATTGTGATTGTTGCGTTCACCTATTGTGTTTGTAATTTTAGGAATGGTTTGGATGAATACGAGTGCAAACAGAGCGAAGATGGATACTGTCGATCAAGAAGTTGATGAACTTAGCTAATTGTGGGATATGGCATTAAAAGGAAAGGCTATGGTGCAAGTTGTACATCTGTCACAGCTTCAGACTTTAGAGTTCTATGAGCCATGCGACGCTTAGGGTATAGCTCGCGACATCCAGATGCTATGAGCCATGTGATACCTTTCGTATAGCGCGCAATATCCAGAGGCTATAAGCCATGCGACGCCCAGAGAAAGCTTTTGGAGATTTGAGAACCACTGTTGTGGCAATGCTATAAGCCATGTGACGCTTGCCCTGTGGCTTTTAGTTCAGCGACCCCAATTTTTCCAACTTAGTTTAGGCTTTGGTTTAACTCATCCTAGCACTTTGTAAACACTACAGATACATTATTAGGAGGTCTTTCTTGGAGGTTGAAATGTGGAGGAGAGCAGAGGAGTCCTAGATGTTTGTTCGTTCTAGAGTTAGGGCAACTACATGAAGGTTGATATTTGAAAGTTCATTTCTACCTATTGATTTACCACTATGGATTGTTTATTCTTTCTTGAGCCTAATTGTTTGGTTATTAGGGCCCGATAATTGAACACTATCTACGGTTTACAAGTTGAACTCGGCAGAGGGAATTTATGAACGCACATAAGAAAGAATAGGGCTTGATTGTGAACCTGGACATCAGGCAATCGATTTGCGGGTAGGATAGACATATACCTATTCGCCTTGCTTAGCTAAATACAGAGTTCTTTAATGCATGCAGGTGATTTAACACCATAGAAATATAGGCGTTAGAGTAGCTTGCATAGACTCGTGAAGAATCGACAGGTTTTCACGAATATAAAAAACCTGTTAGTTAGCAATCTAGGAAATCGAGAAGTAGAATCAACTGAAAAACTCAACTGGATTGTTTGTAGCTTTGACTCTGGACCGTTTCTTCCTTATTGATAACAACTATAGTTTGCTCTCGAATACTTGATTTCAATTTCTTGCTTTTTAATTATTGTTTTCCTTAGTTAGTAAAAATTACAAATCATCATCGAAAATGATCCCTGAATAGTCTTTAGGAAATTGTTTGCTAGGATACAGTCATTAACACTAGTCCTCGTGGAAACAATACTCATCTTATCACTTTATTACTTGTCGACCATGTATACTTACGTGTGCATTTGGGAGCAACAAGTTTTTGTCTAGATGATGAATTTGGAGGTGCGGAGGTATCTCTTGGTGTGAATATGAGTGCTTTTAAGAAGGGGAGTGGAGTGATTGATGCTAGTTGTAGGTTGGGTTATTTTACTTACTCCATTCTATGTGTTGCTCACACCTTGAGTGTTAAGAATGTCAAACTCATTGTGCCACAATGTGGAAAAAATGTATTGAAGGCTTGGTATGTTGGATATAGGCTTAAGGATCGTAGGGAATTTGCTTGCTACATATTGCATAACCTTGAACTCTTTGCTTGTGATGATTGTGAGTGCTTGTTTTTGTTGAGCCAAGACTTTATTATTTCCTTTGGGAACATACATTTTTTTATGGGTATTGATGCTTGGCTCTATCACAATAGTGTGTTTTCCACACCATATGAACTTATTCTTATTAAAGTTAACCTACTTGTGAAGTAGGAAACTTTGTTTGTGATTGTTTTGAATGTAGGTTTTGATGGTTTGATTTCGAGGACAAAATTCTTTCAAGAAGGGAAAATGATGCGGGGCAAATTGGAGCTAAAGTGCCAACCATCAAGATCCAAGCTCGAGAGCACAAAGAGGACAAGTCACGGGTTCTGAAAGCAACTTAAAGATCATGCATTGGAGCGCCATGGAAGGAGGACAGCTTAGGATCCAAATGAGAGGTTCGAGAGACACCTTTTAAGGCGTTTCAAGAAGCTACAGGAAGAGGCGGACCGCCCACTTTTCTAGGCGGACCGCCCCCTCATGTCTCTAAAGTTTACTAGGCAGACCGCCCCTTTACTGAGGCGGACCGCCCACTCTCCAACAACACTCAACAAGCTGCACACTAGGCGGGGAGCCTAGTTTTATGTCCGGACCGCCCATTTCCTTTGACAACATGACGGGATTCCTTTTGGTTTTGTGTGTATTTCCTAGTATAGCCCTATGTGGCCTTTAGTGTTTTAAACCCAACTTGTGGGGTTTTAGTCATTTCGTAACATGTAAATGGAATGCTATAAATAGACCCCTTAGTCATTTATTTCATTTAGCCTACTTTGAATGATGAACATGAAACTTAAAAGCTTGAGAGCATTTCAATGAAAACCCCTTGTGCGGGCTTGATTTCACTTGGTGGATTCCAAGTTGAACTTCAATCCTTTGTTGATCATTCTTTTTGCAAGAGCCGAGTGTCTCTCGAGGATAGTTGCTTAGTGTAGGTATTCCTTGAAAATCACCCGAGGTATATCGAAATAAGTTCTTCGGTGCTACTTAGGTAATTCGTTCGAGCTACGTCTCGCTTTTATCTTTACTTTATCGCTTCCGTATTTTCCGCTGCATCATACAATAAAGAACCTAAACAATTTGCTAGATTATTTGCTCTAAGTTCTTCAATGATTGTCAACACCAGTTAAAACTATTCAAGAATTATTGAATCGCCTTTTGTTTGCTTTCAACTCTCGTAGTTGAGAACTGCTATATACATTGTGATTTGATATCTTGTCGGAAAGAAAGTACAAATATGAGATATTATGCTATTAAGTAAATATTATTTTGGGAATTAACTTTGCCAGATCGCTGTTATCTAACGTCGGGATCGTTTGGCCTGGTGCACCTTGTACAGTATTTCTCCTCCACTAGTAGGAAAGAACTAGTCCACTCTCTAAAAGGGAACCCAGCTGATGGGGTAGTCAGATGACCGTGATAAACTCATGGTGTCAGACCGTAATATTCGATTCTGGCTCAGGAACTTCTCATTGTGTATAAAGACACGAGTACTATGGTTGAAATTATTATTTTCAATGGAAATACCGTATTATTTTAACTATGCATGTTTTTCTTATATATATGCTTGTTCCATTAATAACGCTATGGTTGATATTGTCCTCACTTAGTCTGTGTGACTAACCCTTTTCCTTTCCCCACTCACAGATAAGCTAGTTGAGGCTGATACTTTGAGTCAAGGTGAGTGACAGAGCTGAGGATTGATCCAGCAAGTCCTGCATTTGCTTCACGTGGGCCATTATTTATTCCTTAATTAATTTTAGTCATTAGTTCGTTTGAATCTCGTGGTTTTCTCCTTAGTCAGTCTTGGGATGTTGTTTTGATAAAAGTTAGTGTTAAAGTACTGTATAATTTAATTGTTTTCGTGGATTACATGGATTTGGTTTCGTTGAACCTTACTTAGACTTTGTAGTAGTTGATTATTATAATGTTTCTGGCTGCTTGTTGACAGGTTTAAAATTTTGGTTTGCTCCCGATACAGGGGATACTCTGCCGAATTTTCTGCGCGAAATTCATAGGCTTGCTAGGTAGGCTTAGTCTAATCTAGCACCGATCACGGCCCTAAATAGGGTCGTGACAAAGTGGTATCAAAGCTCTATGTTTAGGGTATGATTAAGGAGCACCGGTTATAGTGGAGGCTTAATTGTGTAAATATTGTGCACCACATGCACGATCGGGACTGCAACGACTAGATAGGATGTGTCTATCTCATTTTCGTTCATTATCTTAACTTTTTTTGTATGTGGTCTAGAGCTAAGTAAGAATACTAATATGTTTGTTATGATTATAGATGGAAAAATGTGGGGTCAGAACTGGGAACAATGCGAGAAATAGAGACGAGGTACGAGCTGAATCAGAGGAAACAATTCATACTCCACTAGACTTAGGTGAAGAACATAGGAGGAGAGGTCATGATACTCCAGCTATACAGGTTACCGACGTCGGCGCTGAAAGTGAGACACCACTACCACCCCCAAAGCCTCAAGTTGTTGCTAATGTTGCTGATATGGTAGCTACACTGTTGCATAAAGCTGTTGAAAGCTTGGTGGAGGAAGTTCAATCACAACTTGGGTTAATGCACTGCATAGAGGGGATACTTTGGAAAACATGCTTCCGAAGTTTCTGAAGTTGAAGCCTCCCGTGTTTACAAGAGTTTGTGAGACAGAAGATCCACAATTTTTCTTGGATGGAATTCAGGAGGCTTTGGATGCGCTTGAGTGTACCAGCACGAGATCTGCTTAGCTTGTTGTGTATCAATTCGAAAATGTTGTTGAGACCTGGTTTAAGTCCTTTAAGAGGGGACGTCCAGTTGGTTCACCTCTCTTGACTTGGGACGAAGTCTCTGAAACATTCATGGATCAATTTCTGCCTTAAGGCAAATTGGATGCTTTTGCAAAGCAATTCGAGGGATTAAGGCAGAACGCAGAGATGTTAGTTGATAAGTATGATAGAGAGTTCACTCGATTAGCCCAGTATGCACCACAATTGGTGGAAAAGGAGACTATGCGGGTTGATAGATTCATATGAGGTTTACATAAGACTCTATCCTACCTACTAGCGACACACCTGACTAAGTGTGACATTAATTACTCTCAGGCTGTAGATGTTGCCAAAGAAGTAGAGGCTAGAGGGATTGAAGAGAGAGCAATTAAAGCACAGAATAAGAGGACCAGTATCACAGGATTCTATGAAGGAACTACTGGTTCTAACCAAGACAGTCGATCACAAAATCACCCTAGGACTGCAAATACTGCAGCTACATCTGGTGTTTACTCATCTGTCAGTACGCCTGCCCCTGGGCAAACTCATAAAAATTCAACACCATCGTTTGGGCAAGCCAACACCCTTATATCTGCTTGCAATTTTTATCACAGGAACCATTTGGGTGAGTGTTGGGGAAAGATTGACACATGTCTTCATTGTGGTCAGATGGGGCATTTTAGGCAAGATTGTCCACGTTAGAAAAAGGTATATAGTCAAGCTTCGACACCTGCTAATTCAACACCAAGCATTTCCACAACTCAGAATACTAGGGTTAACTTGAGATCAGCAAGTAGAGGCACTGGGAACAAGGGTTCCAACACTAGAGGACAAGGAGTAACTGAGAGTGGTCAATCCCGAGCATTTTCCCCTACTAGACAAGATGCTCAAGCATCGAATGCAGTGGTTACAGGTACTCTTATAATGTATTTAATAAATATTATTACCTTACTTGATCTTGAATTAGTTCATTCCTGTGTGTTCCCTTTTGTACGCAAAAGCTAACGTTGAAATTACAGGTATACTCTCAGTATGTTCATATGACGCTATAACTTTAATTGATTGTGGATCCACCTATTCTTATGTATCTCCAAATTTTGCCACAAAGATGCATCAAGATCTTCGACAGTTATACTAGTGGGAAGGTATGAAAAAGAATGCTGCTGATTTTGTCATGTGCTATCTTACTTGTCAGCAAGTTATGGCAGAGCACCAGTGACCAGCAAAGTTGATTCCGCGACTTGAAATTCTGGAATGGAAGTGGGGACAAATCATTATGGACTTTGTGACTGGGTTTCCACGTACACCTAAGTGTTACGACTCTATATGGGTGATAATGGATCGACTAACAAAGTCAGCACACTTCTTGCCAGTTAGGACAACATACAATGGTACACGTTATGCACAATTATATATTAATGAAATCGTAAATCTTCATGGAGTTCCTGTGTCTATAATTTTTTATAGAGGGTCCAAGTTCACCTCTCATTTTTGGAAGCAATTCCAGCGAGAGTTAAGACTGTGAGTGGATCTGAGCACTGCGCTCCATATGAGGCTTTACATGGAAGACAATGTCGGTCTCCTATTAGCTGATTTGAGACTGGTGAAGTTAAGATTTTGGGTCTCGAGTGGTACAATTAGCACTTGACAAAGTTCAATTGATAAGGCAGAGGTTGCCGGCAGCTCAAAGCAGGCAGAAAGCGTACGCGGATAGACATTGTGAGTTAGATTTTTTTTAATGTGTTCTTACAGGTTTCTCCGATGAAAGGTATCTTGAGATTTGGGAAAAAGGGGAAATTGAAACGACCTTAGGTAGTCGTTTCGGGAGTTAGACTCCGATTGGCATGCTGGCAGTTTTAAAATATTCGTAAGGCCCATTAGGACCCGTATGTAAAATTTAAACTAAATCGGACTTCGTCTGGTAGGTATAGGAAGAAGGTTTCAGTTTTTGTTGTCGGTAAATCTTAAAAAGAGGTTTTAGCTGGATTATGGCGAATGAGCTCTGATTCAAAATTCAAAAGTTTCATTAGGTTCGTATGGTCATTTTATGACATGTGTGAATTTTTGGAAGTGAATTCCGAGGTCGTTCGGATAGTTTCCTCTACAGTTCCGAAAATTAATAATTTGATTTCTTTCAGTTTAGTTCATATCTCGAGTTTCGAGAATCGGGTTCGAGATCTGTCTTAGCGAGTACGTCACATAAATTTTGTATGACTTGCTTGAGAAAGTTCGGATCATTCCGAATTTTGTAAGGTTCCATTTTAATTTTCGTCTCTGTAGCAAGTCAAATATATTGATGGAAAATTTGCTAAAGACTAAAGAGGAAGAACGGATAACACATTTTGTGTGTAATAGTTTATATAGTTTCAATGACAAGGGAATTAGCTTACTCTTGAAGGCGCGTGATGGCCAATTATATATGGCCATGTTTGACCATAGTATATAAGGATATGTGAGAAAAAGAAATAAAGTGTTTCCTTAGTTATCTTTATCTTGGAAAAAGAAAATGCTAAGGGCATTCGGCCCTGTTCCTGAAGCTTCAACAAAAAAAGGGAGATGAGTAGATCAGCCATAAATCAAGTGGAGTTCTTACATATCAAAAGTTACCGCTAGACAAAATCATAAACTAGTACCATCTTTCATTTAAGATTTTCAAGGAAATCTTCAAGGCTAGGGTTTGAGCGAAAAAGGTAAATTCAAGACTCAAACTTCATTGATGTTTAAATAAGCTTATTGAGAACATTTATGAATAGGATTTTTGATATAAGCAAGATATTGAAGTACCCTAACAAGTGAGTAATCTTAAAATGTTTCATAAAAAAAATAGAATTTTAGACTTAAACCTAGAAATTGCTACTTTATGAAATTGAATGGGTATATGACATCAAAATATGAAATTAATGATGCGTTGGACTCGTGGGACTATGAGGAGTCCGGAAATGTATAATTTATGGGCCTTCCGGCTAAGCCAAGCCTAGGGGTATATTTGTAATTTTTCACTCTTTCATGTATAAAGGTTAGATACTCGTTATTTGGGCACTTATAAGTATGAATATGTTTCTTTGGCTCAAAAAAGGATTATTCTAAGAGACAAAAAAAAAAGGAAATGAAGTTATTCAGTAGCTATTCTGACCCAAGACTTGAGGAAACTGATATTATCCATTTCTTTGATGGCCTTTGGTCTGTGGATATTCTACTACGTATTCCTTACGTGTGTAGTTGCCGATAGGCGCACTTATTACGCCTTAGCTTTAAATTTATATTTTATAATATGTTATGCCCTGTTATTGGTATTGCATTGACCATAGAAATATTGTTCTCTAGTTGTGAGCATTGCATATACTTTCGGTAGTCGATGAGAGTCCCGCACCGGTGATGGTCATTATTGCAAATACTTCCCGGTAGTCGATGAGAGTCCCGCATCGGGAAGGGTCATTATTGGATATTACTTCCCAGTAGTCGATGAGATTCCCGCACCGGTGAAGGGTCATGATTGCATATTACGTCCCAGTAGTCAATGAGAGTCTTGCGCCGATAAAGGTTCATTATTGCATATTCTTCCCGATAGTCGATGAGAGTCCCGCGCTGGTGAAGGGTTATTATTGCATATATCTTCAGATAGATGATGAGAGTCCCGCACCGGAGATAGAGTTTTGGCATATGTGACCCCATTGCATCATACCACATTCATTTCATTTCATTGCACCGGCTGTTGTGTATTATGTGACTTAGTGCAATGTTTTGTGTATGTGTCATGTATTTCTGATTGTTGATATATTTCTGGCTCGTATCCTGGGTTGTTTATGAGTTTATGGTTTCTTACGTATTTTCAGCTATTATCTGGCTCTGCCTTTTTATAATTGAAACAAGGTGAATTTTGATTATCTGCTTTTCTTCTCCATGGCTAGCATATCTGCTTCTTCGAGGTGGCTAGCTAGCCCCCACTTACTGAGTCCTTTCGACTCACCCTCTGTTTGTTGCTTGTCTATTTATTTCGTTTCGGCAGGTTCACTCCAGGATTGAGTTCGCCACGTTGTTGAGGAGCGAAGACGACTTCAGCTGTCAGGGTGAGCCAATTTTGGTTCAGGATGGCCACCAATTCCTAGCCAAAAATTTGGGTCATGTCAGAAATTCAGTCCGAGGTATATTAGACCATATAAGATACTTGACAAAATTGGCAATATTGCATACCGTCTAGCTCTTCCTCTTGAGTTGTCTTCTGTTCACTCAGTATTCCACGTATCTATGTTGCAGAATTACATACCCGACCCTTTTTACGTGCTTGAGCACAGAATGTCCAGTTAGATGAGAACTTGGCTCATGAGGAGCGGCATGTGGCCGTGATAGGCAAGTGAGGAAGCTGCGGTCAAAAGAGATTGCAACAGTGAATGTTGCATGGAAGAATCACACTGTAAATGAGGAAACATGGGAAGACGAGGAGGAGATGCGAGTTGAGTATCCTCACCAATTCAAAACCGCAGGCATGTATATATTTTGAATTCGGGGATCGAATTTCCTTAAGGGGGAAGAATGTAATATCCTTAAAATAAAAATAAATAAATAAATAAATAAATAATAATAATAATAATAATAATAATAATAATAATAATAATAATAATAATAATAATAATAATAATAATAATAATAATAATAAGAAGTCTAATGTAGTGGTCTTATAATATTATCAAGATATTGGGATAATTTTAAGGCCAAAGTGAAAGTTCAATGGCCTATTTGCAATTTAACATAAACAAGAAAGCAAAAAAATTAAAAAGAAACAAAAACAAAAGAAAGAAAAGAAAAGAAATTAAATTAAAAAAACTAGAGAAGCTAAGCAAGAAACGGAAGTAAAGGGGAAAAATAAGGAGCCATTAAAGGCTAGCTACTGTTCAAGCTTGCTTTCTCATTCAACTTTATGCAAGGTATGTAGACAAATACTTATCAATTTCTTTAATTATCAAAGAGCTTATACTAAAGTAGTATTTTCCATAAACTCTCCCTATATAGAACTAATAATTTCTTATGAAAGATATAAATTTAGCTATGATATAAAAATATTACTCCGTAAATTACTTACTGGAAACAGATGTAGTAGGAAAACAAAGAAGGACAAGTAAAAGAAAAAATTTCTCCTTATGGCAGGGAGTATAGGAAGAGGGGATTTTTCATAGTTAATATATTTACTGTATGGTCTCTATAATTAATATATAGAATGGTGATAATTTATTCTAGAATATGAAACAAGCGAATCGTAGAAGGCTAGCACACGTTAGGGACAAACAAAGCTAGTATTGTGAGTGAAATATCTTTCGTAGCTGGTTTTCAACTTTAGCATATTTGAAATTCACTTTCTTGCATCAATACTATTTTTATTAAATTGTTTATTGCATGGGACAAGCGCTATTATAACTGATATGTTGTTATATCCGCCTATTATTTTGATACATGAGTTGTTGATACAATTGATATGTTTTGAAACCGTGATCTATTTGAGAACTGCTATATACATTGTGATTTGATATCTTGTCAGAAAGAAAGTACAAATATGAGATATTATGCTATTAAGTAAATATTATTTTGGGAATTAACTTTGCCAGATCGCTGTTATCTAAGGTCGGGATCGTTTGGCCTGGTGCACCTTGTACAGTATTTCTCCTCCACTAGTGGGAAAGAACTAGTCCATCCTCTAGAAGGAAACCCAGCTGACGGGGTAGTCAGACGGCCATGATAAACTCAGGGTGTCAAATCGTAATATTCGATTCTGGCTCAGGAACCTCCCATTGTGTATAAACACATGAGTACTATGGTTGAAATTATTGTTTTCAATGAAATTAGTATTATTTTAATTATGCATGTTTTCTTATATATATTCTTGTCCCGTTAAAAATGCTATGGTTGATAATGTCCTCACTTAGTCTGTGTGGCTAACAATTTTCCTTTCCCCACTCACAGATAAGCTAGTTGAGGCTGACACTTTGAGTCAAGGCGAGTGGCAGAGCTGAGAATTGATCCAGTAAGCCCCGAATTTGCTTCGCGTGGGCCATTATTTATTCCTTAAGTTATTTTTGTCATTAGTTTTTTTGAATCTTGTGTTTTGCTCCTTAGTCAGTCTTAGAATGTCGTTTTGATAAAAGTTAGTGTTAAAGTACTTTATAGCTTAATTGTTGATGTGGACTGCGTAGATTTGTTTTCGTTGAACCTTACTTAGACTTTGAATATGCGTAATGAGGTAGTAGTTGATTATTAGACTGTTTCTGGCTACTTGTTGACAGGTTTAAAATTTTTGTTTGCTCCCGGTACAAGGAAAATACTGCCGAATTTTCTGCGCAAAATTGATAGACTTTGTAGGTAGGCTTAGTCTTGTCTAGCACTGATCACGACCCTAAATAGGTTCGTGACACAAAGAGACAACTACGACACAACTTCTCTTGTTGACTAGGATATGTAGATGCGCACGCGCCACTACTCCTAGTTCTTCATTGATATGCATCCCACAATCTTTTCAATCAGTCATGCATTCACCTTATGGACTAGGTTCTTCACTAAGTCCTTCATTTTTCAATATTCAAAACGATAATCTTAACAAGCATGATGCAACACAGAAGTAATATAAAAAAGAGGAGAAATTGGAAAAAAATATTTTCTAAATTTTTCAATCAGTAGTGTCACAGGAATTTTATATACTTCAATAGACTTATATTGTTTCAACAACTCCGATGTTCAAGCGATATAATATAACGGTTGGATAATATTTTCACGAAAATTCTAAAGTAGCATGATAAAAAAAAATTAAAAATTTCAAAGAGATTGAGCAACAAAGTTTCAATCTTCATCTTTAAGGTGATAGGTTTCCATAACGTGCTTATTAAATATTTGTGAAAAAGGTTCTCTATAAATATAATAAATATTCAATGCTTCATATAAAGTGTTCCATCTAGTACATACTTCCTTTGAGACTCTCTTAATAGTAATATTTAATTCTATACATTTTCTTTCCCACTATCTTTTTCTATCTTGGTTTTTTGTTCTAAAAATATAAGCAATAGCTACTTTCAGCTTTTTGATAATGTAGTTAAACAAGTCAAGACCATCTTTTACTACTAAATTATAAATATGACATGAACATCTAACATGAAAAAACTCCTCAAAATGGGGGTTTAAAATTGGTCTTAAGTTCCTAATTGCGCCATCATTGTTTGTAGTATTATCTACCATAATATTTAAAATTTTGTTACTTAAGCTATACAATTGACAAATTGATGAAATTTTATTTGAAATAAAATTTACCGTGTGGTTCATCAACAACTTTACAGCAATAATATATTTTTTAAAATTCCATTCAGGATCTATCTAATGAACTGTAATTGTAAGATAATCATAATTATTAGTAGAACAACTCATATCCGTAGTAAGACATACTCTAGTGTCAAAGTTATAAAAAAAATATCACAAATAATATTTATATTCGTTCTTAAATTTAATAATATCATTTCTAAGAGTAGTTATTGAAAAATATTTATAAGAGTGATTATATGTATCTTGAATATAACGAACAAAATCAGTATACGAAGGAAAAGTAAAGGGTAAAGCCTCTACCGCTACCAATTTTACAACATTTTTCCTATCCTTTTGCTTATCATAACGAAGAAGCCCTCCTGTTACTGGGTTAAGATGTTGTTGGGTACCCGAACTCTAATCATGCGCTACTCCTCGATTTTCAGTCCCTAAATTAATACCCCCTGCCTCGATGCCCATTCTTTAAGATGCTTATTCATCATTAGCATTCTAATTTTACCCGTCCCACCTTCATTACCCCCAGTTTTAAAAACCAAATCTTTTTTACAAATATTGCATACGGACCTCTGTATATCAACTTTCTTTTCCGTAAATTCCCACATCGCAGATCTATCCTTACATTTAACCAGTTGTCTAGTAGGAGCTACATGAGGCAAATCAGACTGAACTTCAGGTGGACTGGCTAGGAATTCACTAGATGGTGTTTCTTCTAAATTAACCATTTGTATGGTTTGATAGCCATATTGTGTTTCTAACATATCATTATCAAGTAGATTATTAGCGCAAACATCATGATAATACTGAGATTCATCTATTTGGGCTAAATCATCTCTATAAGGCTGACTAGAATAACTAACAATTCCTTTACTCATATTTATCCGATGACCGCGTGCTCGCCCTCACCAATAGTTCTAGTAGAACCTCTTTGAGACATAATTATAGAAAATAAAAATAAATTTATGAAAAAAATAATAAAAGAATAGGAAGTAGGAACGACCAACCAAATATAGCCATATAATTGAAGTGAAGTTGAAACTTGATCCTTCACTCCAATTAATTAGGAATACTTGATAATTAAAAACATCAATAAATAGCCAAATTGATATTTGAAGCAAGTAGCATCACCAATTTATCCAATAATTGATAATTCAAAACATTACCAAAAGCCAAATATAACTTTAATAGCAACTCCAATTCAAACTTGATAAAGTAGCCAAATTAAAAAAATTAACGAATAGCCAAAGTAGAAAATCAATAATAGTATAGAGAATTTGAGAGAATTGGATGATTTATGTAAAAATATGATAAAATAATGGGGTATTTATAAAAAAAATAGTTTGGAAGGGGGGCACTAAAATCGTTGTTTTTTTTGCCATTGGACAACGGCTAGAGTGTCAAAAGAGCCGTTGTCAATGGCTAGTTAACGGCTAAAATGTGCACATTTATTTTATATAGGGCAATTCACAAAACTATACAAACTAACACTCTTTCTTACACAAAAATGTCAACATTTTCCCATTTTCAAAACATGGCAACATTTTTTTTCAAAACATAGCAAAATACACAAAATAGTGCTAAAAACCCTAGATTTTTCTCCTACCAACCCCAGCCACCACCCCAAAGCACTGCTGCTGTATGTATTGTGTATTTTCAGTGTATGAAACATGTATATTTTTTGTATTCACAGTGTATGTAAAGTGTGTGAATCTACATACATTAGATATACACATGAAAAACAGTTTCTTTTGCCTCCACCACCACCAACAACCACCGTACACCGCCAGAGAAACCAACAAACAAACATACACATATGTGTTGTATGACAAATGTATATACATTGTATGTCCGGTGTATATTCACTGTATATACAGTGCATACACCGCACATACAATGAAAATACGCATGACATACATTACATACAGTCCACAAACACCAAAACACACCAAACCGCCGCGGTTCCGCCGTGGTCCCACCGGAAAACTCAAAAAACAAAAAAAAAAGATCAAATAGCGGATCTGAAGCAGATCCGGTGCAGTAGCAGCAATAATAAGATCTTCAGCGACGGGGGAAAAGAGATCTGCAGCGACGGGGGAAAGGGGAGGGGCACCGGTGACGACGGCAGCAACGGCGCGACGGGGGAAGGGGAGGTGTTGGAGACGATGGGGATGAGGGATGGGTGGGGCGGTATAGACAATGGGGGTGGTGGTGAGGGAGAGAAGAGAGAGGGAAGAGAGAGAAAGGGAGAGGAAAGGTAGGGTTAGGGTTCTTTTAAAAAATGCTATGTTTGGTAGCATTGGAAAAAGTATTGCTACGTTTGGTAAATGTGTAAAATGTTGCTATATTTTTAAAAAAAGATCCCTAATTTAATATACAGTGTAATTTACCCTTTTTATATATCCGGTCCGGGCTGGTTCCCGTCTAAAAAATTGCGGTTCATCCGATCAAAATAGTGTAGACCGTGGCGGAACCGAGAGAATGGTTTGGGTGAGTCAGGCCGGTTCGATTTTACTAGTCTGAGCCGGTTTTCGGTCCGGTCTATTTCAAACCAGACCGTTAGACACCGTTACTCTTTACTAACTCTCTCTACTCTCTCCGAGTTCACCCACACACTAACAAAGTAATTTGGGGAACAAAATTTTCATTCTTTTTTTTAAACTCTTATTATTTACATAAAACCTAAAAGATTCCCTAAAATTTGATAAGCAAATTGAGGGTTGTATTCATTGACTGAACCCTAAATGAGATTTTAGTCAACTCTTTAAGTGTTTGGTCCGTATTTCATCTTCTCCCGACTCCAGACTTTTTTTTTAGTTTTTCTCGGGAAAAAAACCCTATTTTAGACTTCTCAATTGCTTCATAAATGTTTTTAAATTTTTATGTGTTGTTATTAGCAAGAAAGAAAAGTGGTGAAAGCAATCATAGAGCTGTCAATATTTCCACCAGACTTCGGCAATTTGGAATCTGAAGCAAAGCACAAGCTCAGTTGTGGTGCTGATTGGCTCCCCATGGACATCACGGTTTTGCCTCTCTCTCCCCTTCCTCATGTGATTTTCAAGTTCTCATTTTTTTTCCTTTTGATTTATAATGAATTGTTTGATTGAAGTGAAAGTAAAAATTTTATTGTAGAAAAATCTATTTGTTTATGTTTGATGTTTAGTGTTGAGCTTGTACTTATTAAGTTGCTCTTATTTTATCATATGTGAATTGAAAATCTCAGAAATAAATTAATATAGTATGACTTTCGTTCTCTCTCACCTTTTTTTGTCTTGTTAGGACAAATTTCAGCTTGTTTACAGTTGTCCAAATAAAATAGAGCAAATAGAGAGGATTCAAGTTGCTACTTGGTTAGCTTTATCATACTATGCTCATTGTTCCCTGCTACTACTTTGATATTAAGATGAGATTTTAGTGGAGTTTTTCCTATATGATTAGTTGTGCTAGATCTATCATGAAAATATCTGATATAGCTTTATGCAAAATATGATAAATTTGTTTAAATCCAACTTTTACTAGCTTTAGCTGAGTATCATTCTTGTTAAGATAAAAACAGAATAATAATTGCATTCACCCACACAGTGGTATTCATTATATTATAATACTAATATTACTTGCGAAATCTTCTCCTGTAGCTCTATTCTGTGCAAAACTATGGTTCCTCTGTTATGCTTTCAGTTTTGCAGTCTCTTGGCTTTAATGCACCAAATTTGTTGTAGCTTCTAGATATTTTTCATTCCTTAAAGAAAGTGAACAATGATGATATCTTAATTATCGAGATCTCTATAGTATCTGGGAACATATATGAATCTAGATGCTCTATTAACTTCAGTTGGTGTCAATACTATAGTATGCACGGTGGTGGTAGTGAAATGACCTCGATCAGTTATTTCAGAAGTTAAGACTTCGATTGATATGTCGGCAGTCTTAATAGATCTATAAGGTCCATTAGGACTTGTCTGCAAAATTTGAGCTGATTCGGACCTTGTTTGATAGGTTTTTTGAGAAGGTTTATGTTTCGGTTGTCGGTAAAGTTTAAAAGAGGTTTTCGAGCTCGATTTGAGTAAATGAGCTCCGTTTGGAAATCTGAAGGTGGCGTTAGTTTCGTATGGTTATTTTTTATTAAAGACCCATGTCGACTTATTTTATGCCTAATTCGTTTCTAGTTGAATCCAATCAGTTCCAAAGTGATTTCTTGGGACCAATTCACTCGAATTGTTAAGGTATTTATTCTAATTCAAGTCTTGAGGTTAATTCAATGATTAAAGTGGCAATACATGAATTAGATTGAAGAGAATTGGGGTAAGAACCCTAAACTTATTAAATTGGAGAGGGCTGTTGAATTGAACTTACCAATGTAATCCAATAGTATATTTGGACTCGTGAGAGTATGAGGAGTCCGAAAATATAAAGTTTTTGGGCGTTCGGCTAAGCCGGCCCAGGGGTGTTTTTGTAGTTTTCTTCTATATCCAGCTAATAACTAAAGAACCAGTTTGTGAGCACTTATGTAAGCAATTTCTCTTATTTGCCTTAGAGGAAAGTTGTTAGAGAAGCGTCAGGAATGAAAGGAGTTCGTTGAATAGTCGATTTGGCCTGAAATTAAAAGGTAAGTAGTTTAATCATTTCTCTGAGGTCCTTCAGCCTTTATGGATGTAATACGCATGTACCCTTTACGTGCGTAGCTGCCGAAGAGGCGTACTTACTCCGCCAGCGCTTCGCGAATAATTATTTTTTATGGTGTTAAGTGTTGTGTTTCTTTGTACTTGAGAGTATGATACTCCGGTTGTGAGCGTGACATGTTTTGTTTGCTTGGTATGTGTGTTTTGATGTAGTGTATTTATTGTCGGGATAAGAATGGGAGAGTTATGTCACGATGAATATTAATTGAGGAGCTATTAACCTAAGGTTATGAATATTATGTAAATGTTTAGATTGATTAATTAATTGAATAAATTGTCTATCGTTTGAGATATGAAGCCTTATGGTTGGAAAACTTATCCGCTTCTTTGGTGGCCTTTGGCCTTCTGAGATAATTTATTCACGCGTTCTTTATGTGAATAGCTGCCGATAGGGCGTACTTGTTACGCCACCGCCTTGTTATGTATTTTCTAATTGTTTTTCTTGATTTCTGGATTGTTATGTCATCTAAGGGCAGGAGGATTCCGCCCTAAGAGTGGGAGGATTCTACTCCTTGGATCAGTATGAGGATTCTGATCCTTGCATCATATTAAGGGTCGGAGGATTCCACCCCGGGGTAGGAGGATTCCGCTCCATTCATTGGGCACATACGACCCCATTGCATCATACCTCATTCATTCTATTTTATCGCACCGACTGTTGTGCATTGTGTGATTGTAGATTGATGTTCTATGTATGTGCCATGTATTTTTGATTGTGGATATATTTCGGAGTACTTATATTTTTAAGTCTATCTTATGTCCCTGGTTGTTTCTGAGTATATGGTTCCTTACGTGTTTCTAGTAATTACTTGGTTCTGCCTTTTTATAGTTGAAATAAAGTGAATTTAGTTTACCTGCTTAGCTTCACACTGGCTAGCATATCTGCTTCTTCGAGGTGCCTAGCCAGCCCCTACTTACTGAGTCCTCTCAACTTGCCCTCTGTTTGTTTCTTATCTATTTATTTCGTTTCGGCAGGTTCGCTCGAAGGTTGAGTTCGCAACGTTGTTGAGGAGCGAAGACGACTTCAGCTGTCAGGGTGAGCCAAATTTTATTCAAGATGGCTACCAGTTTTATGTTTATTATCTCAGTTGTATTTTTTTCCCTTCAAGAGATGTTTATACTTCATTTGTATTCTTAGATGTCTGTCTAGATAGCCCTAAACCTAGTACATTGGGTAGTCAGCTGTAACTTCTTCTGTAAAGCTTATGTATAATTATATTCGTGTCTCTTTAGGTCTTATTTCTTATCTACAAGTTGATTTTATGTTTGATTTTGTTAATTAACCAAAAGGGTTCGCCCGATGGGTTTAGGGGAGAAAGTCGGGTGCCCACACGGCCTAGACAAAAATCTAGGTCATGTCACTTGGTATCAGAGCCCGGTTTAGAGTCTATCTCGACTAAGACAGTGTCTAGTAGAGTCTCGTTAATTAATATATAGCCGTCTGTACTTATCTACGAGAGGATGTGATGGCATTTAAAAAGTTTCTATTCATTCTTTTCTAATCGTGCATCAGACTTCTTGTGGGATGTTAAACTTTTTTCATTAATTCCTTCATAGTAATGGTGAACCATCATGCGGTAAATCGCCATACGGCAGGAGCACAAGAGGCAGCAGCCCAGCCTGGGGCTAGAGCTGCCCAGACCTCGACAGTTGTGGATCGTGCTGACAATCCAGTTGTGGAGGCCCCACCTATGCCAGCTCCTGGTGGGTAGGGGGAGCAGGGCCTTGTAGTTTCTCCAGCTCTCTACGATACTTTTATGAGATTATTGGCGGCATAGATACCCCAGAAACCTCTTCATCCTCTTGTAGCTCATCACGCTGCAGCAGATGCAGATATTTGGGCTTAGGGAGCTCTTGTTTAAGTTCCTGAGGGGTCTCAAGTAAATTATGTTCCAGAGGCAACAAGTGTTGTGCCTCCAGTTGTTCCGGCTGATTAGCCAGCCCTAGCAGCAGTTCGATCCAAGTGCCCATAAAAGTTGCATTATTTTACCCGATTGAACCCTCCAATATTCTCAGGCCATGCATCAGATAACCCCTGTGAATTTTTAAAACGATGTAAGCATATCCTTCAGGCTCTTGGTTATCTCGAGCAGTATGGTGTTGATTATACTACTTTCAATTTCCAGGGTCCAGCATTGGATTGGTGGACCGCTCTTTTATCAGCTAGGCATGGCTTACCTAAGCTGACTTGGTACAAGTTTCTCATGGATTCATAAAAAGTTCCTTTCGCACAGTGGGCGAGATGAAAAGCGTTGCCAGTTTGAGTGGATTGGACCGGGTAGCCTGTTGGTTTCAGAATATGAGATTAAATTCTCTAGGATGGCTGGATATGCTCCAAAGCTAGTCCATGAGTCTTTTGAGAAGGTTCAAAGATTTATTGATGACCTTTCTCCTTCCTTGAGGTCCCTGATGGCTTGAGAGATTGAGGCGGGGACATCGTTTTACGTTGTTGTTGATATTGCTCAGAGGTATGAGGCATACCATAAGTTAGAGCGGGAAGAGTTGGAGCGGGAGAGCAAGAGATCCCATGGCCCTAGGTTCTGATTATTGTGGGAGGTTACCTGCCATGATAACTCAGCTTGTAGCACGTGATTTTTAGAGTGTGCCAGTAGTTCGTCAAGATTAGATTCAGTTTTCTCTTTATAGCTATCAATAATCTGTCCAGCTTCCATTTTCAGCGAAAAGGTGTTATCATTATCGTGATTCTGTCATCTTTAAAAGATGTTTCCCTTGCTTCGGCAAGTAAGCAGTCGTCCTTTCTTTCACCATCAGACACCTGCTCAGTCGTAGGGGATTTCATTTAGGGCTCAGTCATCTAGAGATATGCCACAATCTGGTAGGGACTGAGAGTGTGGTGGTTGTGGTTCTTCTGGAAGTAATTATCAGGGTAGTGGCTCAGCTCAGCCGCAGAGGCAGTTCTATGAACTGCTAGTTTGGCAAGATACTGAGGCATCCGATGTAGTATACCTAGGTATTTCTCCTTCCTATATAGGTAAATAAGATTTGATTCTTCTGATCGATCTAGAATTCATTTATCTTATAAAGTTTCTATGGTATCATGGGATGTTGTTTCTATAAAGAATCTTTTATTGTAAAGGGGTAAGCTTCTGGCATGATTTATTCGTGGCAATTGTGAAGGATTTGGGAGTGAGTGTCGGTATTGTCTGCTTGGAATCTTGTTGTGCCACTTTCTGTTATTATGGCAGGTCAGTTTACCTCTCCTTGGGATTCAGTGTTGGTAGGATGATTGGGATTCTTATTCGTCATCGTGTCTCCTCTTGGTTTGAGACGCTAGTAGATTTATGTTATTCTATGAGCTTGTCTATATTATCAAAGATTTTCTGGTAAATTGTCGAAGTTTTCTTCTTATTGGAAGGTTAAATTGCCATGGATGTTGTTTCATAAAGATCATTTAATGTCTATTTCTTTATTTGCAATTTTTTTGGCTAGCCTGATTCAGAAGTGTTCTAGCTCTGGTAGCCAAACAAATAAGAAAATGAGCTTCTTAAAGCTCTAATTATTCCTATACTCAGCCTGGTACTATTTCTTCTTCTTCCGGCACTAGTGAGCTTGCGCAGTAAGTAGCCGTTTTTGATGTTCCCTGTGTTGAGCCAGAGTCTATGTCAAGGTAACCTGGTAAGCACATTGTTATGTTTCAAGGCTACTAAGGGTAGGGAGAGGCGTCATCTGACCCGTGATTTGATCCCTTAGGCGATGGTGCTTATGGGGTGAAGGTATAGAGTTGTGAACTCGAGATTTGCAGCTGTTTGGAAATTCGAGAGGGTAATTTGGTAGCTCAGGTCCGAGCCGGATTCTGTTTCTAGCTAAGTCTTCCTTAGTCTAGCATATTGTGCGAGGATAGCTATTCCTATTCAAATTAGATGTATGAGTTTATGCTCCAAGTGGAGCAGTTTTCCACCAATTCTGAATACGAATAGTGAATCTCTAAGCCATTGCTGAAGCGTAAGCTAATTCTTAGGTTCATTGACCTGTTCTATATCAAAAAGTATATCGATGATGTGATTCATCGGGGAATCATGTTAATCCATCAGAGTTCCTTGTATCTTTATCCAAAAATTTAGAACTCTCCTCTCGTGATCAAGGAAGGATCAGCTTAGTCAGAATAAGCTGGGAAAAGGTGTTATGATAACATCCAGATATGTTTTATTTAAAAAAATTAGGTGCGCGTGTTATAATTCTGATTCCGTAATCATAAGATAGTGTCTGAGGAGTAGTTGAAGAAGGTCATGCAAATTCTCTTGTTATCTAAAATGATTCTTTATATATGATTTAATTTGAAATACTTTAGACTCAAGCTCGTTCGAGGATGAGTGAGAGTCTAAGTGGAGGAGAATGAAACGACCACGATGAGCCGTTTCGTGAGTTAGGACTCTGATTGATGTGTCGACGGTCTTAATAGTTCTATAAGGTCCTTTAGGACTTGTCTGCAAAATTTGAGCTGATTTGGACCTTGTTTGGTAGGTTTTTAAAAAGGTTTCCGTTTCAGCTGTCGGTAAAGTCGAAAATAGGTTTTCAAGCTCCGTTTGGAAATCTGGGAACTATCGGAAGTGAAATCCGAGGTCCATTCAAATAGTTTTCACAAATGTCCCGAAAGTTAAAAAACTGACCTCTTTCTGTAGGACCCACATCTTAAGGTATGGAGATCCGTTTTAAGATCCATCTTTGCGAGCATGTCACACATGTATTGTATGACTTGTATAAAACATTTGAGGTCATTCCAAGCCTTCTAGAGTCATTTTCAAACCCGAATCGCAACACCAGCAGGTGTTGATGCAGAATTCTGCCTCTGCGGGCAGACTTGCGCGATCACGCGCAAGTGGGCGCTTCTGTGCTTGTTTCTACTGCCTAGAAAAGCGATCGTGCACTTAACAGTGCGACCACGAAGAAGGAGTGGCGCATGGGCGCGCGATGTAACACAAACGCGCTAGTTTCTGGTTATAAAAGGCCCATGTCGGCTTATTTTGTTCCTAATTCGTTTCTAGTTAAATCTAATCAATTCTGAAGTGATATCTTAGGACCAATTAACTCCAATTGATAAGGTAACGATTCTAATTCAAGTCTTAATGTTAATTTAATGATTAAAGTGGCAATTCATTAGTTGGATTGGAGGGAATTAGGGTTAGACCTTAAACTTATTAAATTAGGAAAAGTTGTCGAATTGAACTTGCCAATGTAATCCAATAGTATATTTGAACTCGTGAGAGTATAAGGAGTCCCAAAATATTAAATTTATGGGCGTTCGGCTAAGCCGGCCAAGGGGCTTTTCATAATTTTCTTTCATATCCGGCTAATAACTAAAGAACAAGTTTGTGAGTGCTTACGTAAGAAATTTCTCTTCTTTGGCTTAGAGGAAAGTGGTTCAAGAGGCGTCAGGAAGGAAGAAGTTCGTTTAATAGTCGATTTGGCCCGAAATTAAAAGGTTACTAGTTTCATCCTTTCTTTGAGGGCCTTGAGCCTCTATGAATTTACTACGCACGTATTCTTCATGTGTGTAGTTTCCAAAAAGGCGAACTTACTACGCCAACACTTCATGAATAACTCTTTATTATGTTGTTAAGTGTTGTATGTTTTCTTTGTACTTGAGAGTATGATACTCCGGCTGTGAGTGTGACGTGTTCTGTTTGCTTGGTATGTGTGTTAGGATGTACTGTATTTATTGTCGGGATAAGAATGAGATAGTTATGTTGCTATGAATGTTAATTGAGGAGCTCTTAACCTAAGATTGTGAATATCATGTAAAGGTTTAGATAGATTAACTGATTTAATAAATTGTTTATCGTTTGAGATATGAGGCCTTATGATAGGTGTATTTATCCACTTCTTTGATGGCCTTTGGTCTTTTGGGATAATCTATTCATGCGTTTTTTACGTGAATAGCTGTTGTAGACACCCAATTTTCTCCATCATGTTTTCAAAATCAACCGTTCTTAAATCCTACACGCACTTGTGTATCCATTCCTACCTCGGCTATTCTTTTCAAATTGATATCCTGACGATTGAGGCCATTTTCAAAGCATCGTCCCAAACCATAGCTGTTTTTACAACTCTTGCAATTGTTTCTATTTTAACAAGATTATTCAAAAAATTTTTAAGCATCGAAATTATAATTTTTATGTATTTTAGCCTTCCTAACATTTTAAAATTTATTTCCTAATTTCCCTATATTTTTTAATCCATTTTACACTATTTTTATACTTATTTATACATCAAATATACAGTATATATATATATATATATATATATATATATATATATATATATATATATATATATACGCATATCACACACATCATACATCACACATCAGCCTATTTTGCCACCTCCTTGCCTACGTGGCTTGATCCTGGCCGTCCACGATATTAATCCAACGGCCAGGAATCAAACTTCTATTTTTATCAATTCATACCCCCCAAAACCCTAAAAACAATACCCATTTTCCCCTACACCCCTCAGCCGTACCTCTCTCTCTCTCTCCTCGGCGATTCAAATCGCGATCTTATTCTGATCAATTTTTTGGCCGCCAGAGAAATTTGGGGAAAATTACACCATTGGGTTCCCCTCACTATCCGCTACAAAACCTTGGCACTATCGGGGTGTTTCGACGGAGGTCAAATTTGACCTCTCGTCGACGTGAGTGTCTGTCATCAGAAAAGGTACGCCGATGATGGTTTTTGTTAAAAATACATGACACCATCGTGGGGAAAATGACAAAAACCCTATGCATGACCTTGGATCGGGTCAATTCGAACCCGATTCCAAAACCTAAATGGGTAAACAGTAACTCTTCCTTTCTCTTTTCGATGTTTTCTGGTCCTACGCGACATTATTCCTAAAATTTGCCTAAACTTTTGTTCATGCATTAATGTGCTTGACTGATTGCTTGTTGATTAAGTTGAAATAGAATAGGTGCATGATTATCAATCCTCATCTAAATTTCAAGTACCGTTTGAATCTCTGTATGCCTAAATTTCGATATGTGAGCAGTACTTTGTGTCTTGTTGCTCAAAACCCTATCTTTAAAATTTGTAAATGCCTGAAGCATTGTACTGATGTTTTGCAACCGTCTTGATCCTCTACCTTGATTTAAAATTGCATAATTTCTTTGATCACCTATGTCTTACTTTCTACTCGAAATTTTTATTGGATATGTGATTTAATGCCTAAAATTAGGGTAACAATCTGACTAAAGGATTCTTGACTAATTGAATTGAAATTTTGGATTGGAAACTTAAAAGGAAGTTGGTCTTGATTGATATGATTTCAATTAGAATCCCCTTCAAATCTGTTGATTGTTTTTAACTAATTTCGAGCCTAAGAATGGTTAAGGATCAGTCTTTTGAACCTAGACACTTTCAAAACTATGGGGAGGGAGTCCAAAATGATTTAGGAAAAGGTTTGCATTGATTCTAGGAGATTTGATTGGTTTATTTTTGGTAAATCGGCCTAAGGGCATTGTTTTAAATTTGGAAGTGATTTTCCCTTGCCTTTTATATATCACCCGTTTGAATTTGAGCCCCCACTTCCCCTCACCTATATAAACAGGCTCTATTAGACAATAAAAGACAGAGCTTCTGGTATTAACACCTAGCATACTCCTTACACTCACACACTGAGCTCTGATATTATTCATACACAGAGCACTTAGCATCTACTCTACTCTCTTCTGCTTGTCTTCCAACATCACTAGAAGACCTGTTCCTTGTTGATTCTCTAATTTTTGCTCTCTACAAGTGCTAAAAATCACTTACAACTCTGTTTACTTGTTCAGCACTGAAGGTAACTCTCTCTCTCTCTCTTGACTGCATAAACTTATTTTCCATCTCTGTTTGTACTGGTTTGAAACTGCTTATACCATTACCCTTTCATGCTCTGTGTATCCTTGTTGAAAGAATGCATAACTACCTTTATCAGTGTCTATTCAAGGCTGTCCCTTTGCCCTTTGTGCTAACTCTTTTGTGCAAGAAGTGTAAGTATATCTTCAAAGGTATACCAAGTCTTACTATAGGCTTTGGCTATTTCGCAAGCCCCAGTAAAGGGGTCTGTTTATCTGTAGGATTCAGGTCATGCCAACACTGGCTTTGGGTCCTAAATTTAAGTTTGATCAGGTCTATCAACTGCCCTGTGCAATGCCTACATAGGTGCACCTCCAGGATATCTAATTAGGTTTAACACAGCTTACCCCTTGCCTAATTAAACTTTACCCCTTAGAGATTGCCCCCATTATGTATATTCATTACGTCCCTTACAGTATTTGCTTCAGGGCACACAGTTACTAGACTGTGTGCAAAGGGCTACACAGGGGCCCCTATCTCTCCCTTACCTCATTATGTGTTGCTTTATTCAAGCTTAGGATATTTTCCTTTGATAATTGGATAAATATTACCAATCATAGCATAACTGTATGCTTCTTAAACGATAATGCTACTGATTCTAATATGTATCACAGGTTTTAACTGCTTGAAAATACGTTTTACGATGCTGAGACTGGAACTTTATCTTAAAAATTGAAATTATTTGTGAAAAGTATGAAATCTGGACTTATTACGCTAAAACAAAACTGTTTCTGTTTGCGCAAATGATCCAGGCCCAGTAAACCTTTTAAGAAATGGCCTGTTTATGTGTAAAAAATGTTTTGGATACTCAAACACTCTCATACTCTAATCTGATAGTGTATAAGGGTGTATAAAGCTTTTGGGGTCACTTGTACACTTTAAAAGATTTTTTCTAAAGGTATAACTATCACTTAGACCATATATTTTCATGTCTAACACCTATTTATATACTATTATATGCGACGCCCCCTTATCTGCATCTATGTACTTTTTCGTGAACCTACTTTCAAAAACAACCTTCTTACCTATATATATATCTTCCAAAATTTGACCCCTACACCAAAAGACCATTAAGGTTAGGGCTCGACAATTAATGACGAGTCACGCCGACCCCAAATGAGCCAATATTTTGTTTTCAAAACAAACCCTTTCAGTTCTTTATTAAATCTGAAATTATTTGCAAAATAAGTTGTTTATCCTAATATTCTTTTCAAAATGTGTTGATTACATATGTAAGATAAATTAGAATGTCTATCTTTATTGTAACACTTGTTTGCGATTAGGCTTTGACATTAGAGGCCATAGACACAATTAGCCTTAAACGTAGGTCGAATATGAAAGTTATTTGATTGCATATGTAAGTATATTATACTTTAGTTAAATTAATTCCTAAGTTAGTATTCATGACGACATACACTGTTTATATCCCAAAATTAAGACCCGAACGGTAAACACTTTTTGTGGGGCTCAGGAGAGTGCCTAACATCTTATTCTCTGAGCCATTTGGACTTCTTACCCGCATAGAATCTCTTAAATAAATTAGTAGACCTTTTGAACATGACTTTAGACATTAGGTGACCTAATACACCTTAGAAACTATATTAGGTGGCGACTCCAAAATCTTAAACTCAAATCACCCAGTCAAATCCGAAACCCGACTCGCCTCGAGTTGAGTCCAAAATCGTGTATGACAGCTGCCGACAGGGCGTACTTCTTACGTCACAGCCTTATTATGTATTTTTTTAATTATTTTTCTTGATTTCTACGTTGTTATATCATCTAAGGGCATGAGGATTCCGCCTTAGGAGTCGGAGGATTCTGCTCCTTGTATCATATTGAGGGTAGGAGGATTCCGCCCTAGGAGCAGGAGGGTAGGAGGATTCCACCCCGTAGTAGGAGGATTATGCTCCATTCATTGGGCACATGTGACCCCATTTCATCATACTGCATTCATTCAATTTTATTGCACCAGTTGTTGTGCATTGTGTGATTGTAGTATGATGTTTTGTGTATGTGCCATGTATTTCTGATTGTGGATATGTTCCGGGCTACTTATATGTTTCAGTCTATCTTATGTCCCTGGTTGTTTCTAAGCGTATGGTTCCGTATGTCTTTCCAGTTATTACCTGGCTCTGCCTTTTCATAGTTGAAATAAAGTGAATTTGGTTTACCTACTTAACTTCTCCCTGGCTTGCATATCTGTTTCTTCGAGGTGGTTAGCCTTCCCCCACATACTGAGTCCTTTCGATTCACCCTCTATTTATTTCTTATCTATTTATTTCATTTCGGCAAGTTCACTCCAGGGTTAAGTTCACCACGATGTTGAGGAGTGAAGACGACTTCAGCTGTCAGAATGAGCCAACTTTTGTTAAGGATGACCACTAGTTTTATGTGTATTATCTCAGATGTATTTTGCTCCCTTCAGGAGATATTTATACTTCTTTTGTATTCTTAGATGTCTGTCTGGATAGCCCTAAATCTAGTACATTGGGTAGTCAGCTGTAACTTTTTCTATACAACTTATGTATAATTATGTTCGTATCTCTTTAGGTCTTATTTCTTATCTACAAGTTGATTTGACGTATGATTTTTGGGAATTTAATTCAAAGGGGTTCGCTCGATAGGTCTAGGGAAGAATGTCAGGTGCCCGCACGGCCTAGCAAAAAATTCGGGTCGTGTCAGGTAGTGCCTTTGTATCAAGCTTTAAGGAAACACCAATGGTTTATGGGGGTTTACTTGGGTCAGAAAATTACTCAGGTACGATAATAAGATTTCTTTCAACATTGATCTAATTTCTCTAAGTTGGATTCTAGAGGTATGAGAGACATCTGATCAAGAAATATGTGCTGCTAGACACTTTGATGTACGTGTGTGGATGACCCTAACACCACGGCTATACTAAAAATGTATTTATGTTGATGATTCTTTTCAGGTTAAATGGAATAGTGGCACGGTACTTGATGCTGGCCAAACTACCACAAGACTATTCACGCGGAGCCAAGCTAAAGAGATCCAAAGTGTTCACCTATACTTGGTATGGAAGAGCTTTGAAGACGGAGACCTCAGAGACGAGTTGAAGGCCTTCTACTTGAACGCAATGGGGGTTCCAAGACTAGGCGGACCGCCCACTGCACCAAGCGGACCGCCTGGTTGATGTGCCACTCTCTGGATTTCAAGGTAGGTGGACCGCCAACTCTGCCCAATCTGCAGAGACGGAATGCCCACTACTGAGGCGGGGTGCCTACTTCTCTCAACACTGGTTCAGGCGGGACGCCTCTTTGGCTAGGCGGGCCGCCTACTTCTGGGAGCATTCAAGACTAGTTTTTGTTGTGTAATTCCTATTCTAGCCCTAAGTGATTTTATTGTATTAAATCTACTTAGTGGCTTTTAGTCATTTCATAATTATGTAAAAGAGCACTATATAAACTCCCCTTAGCCATTTTCTTCATTTACCTTACTTTGAATACAAAAACACTTTGAGAAATACTCTCTATGAACCTTATGAAATTTGGCTTGAATTCAATTGGAAGATTCTAAGTTGAACCTCAAACCTCTCCGATCATTCTATTTGCAAGGACCTCATGATTCTTGAGGATAGTTGCATATCATAGATGATTCTTGACCTTCCTTCGGGGTGTAACGAAATATTTTTCTCGTTGCTACTTGAACAATCGTGTGAGTCTCATCTCATTTTTATCTTGTTTATCGCTTCCGTAGTTTTTCCTACATCAGTTGGTATCAGAGCAAGGCTCAAGTGTTGTTCGTAGAAACCCTCGTTCCTTGTTCATCGTTCTTTTATCTTTGTTCTTGTTGTTTTTTATTTTCTTATTCTTGTTTTATTGAAAAAGAAGAAAAAAAAATTCAAAAACTTGAAAATCACAAAAAAATTGCTAGATGTTCTTGGTTATGATGATTCCTTGGATGTTGAGAGAAGAAGCTCTTGTTCGTGTGAGAATGTTGGGCAATACCCAACCATTGGGCAATCCCCAAGGTGAAGTTCCACTCATGAGACCCCGTAGAAATGTAACACACCTTGAGCAAGTTGTTGAGGCTTAAGAAGGGGAGGGCCCCGGACTTGGTGATAATTATGATGACTTTGATGCTCCCTATCCAAATAGGAATGCAATGAATAGAGGCTGGGGAATGGATAGAGGTCGTGGGCGAGGTCGTGGACCTCCAAGGGGTTATGTGGGGAAAAAATTGAGGCGTGAGTATGATGAAGTTGATGACTACTACGGGGATCAACCGGAACCAAACCGTGGGGGGTCGTGACAACAAGCTAAATAGCGTGAAGATCACTATCCCACCTTTCAAAGGGACTAGTGATCCGGAGAAGTTCACGGAGTGTAAGGTTCAATTGGAGCGGGTGTTTGATATAAATGACATGTCCGAGGAGTGGAAAGCCACTTCTGCCATTGTTTTATTTGAGTCATATTCTTCCACTTGGTGGGAATCCGTCAAGAGGTCAAGAAGACGAGTTGGGATGCCCGTGAACATTGCTTGAAAAGAATTGAAAGAGGTGATGAACACCAAACATGTGACACCCAAGTATCGGTAAGAACAACTCAAGAGGCTTTATGAGTTGAAACAAGGCTTCAAATCGGTTGATGAGTACTTCAATGAGTTTGAAAAGAACCGAATGGTCCTTGACATGGAAAAGGAAGATGAGGAGCAAGCTATCATCCGATTCAAGAATGGCTTAAACCGAGAGATTGCTTCTCAATTGAGGTTACACATCTTTCATTCTCTTCAAGATGTTTTTGATGCCGCGGTTGAGGCCGAAAAGTAGCTCAAGGAAGAGAAGACCCCTCTCTATAGGAGTACTACTTCTACTCCCATGACTCGACCCAAAGAATGGAAGAGCCCGAACATAAGTGGTGCAAGTTGAAGTCGTGAGTGTAAGGAGAATGTGATGAAGGGTGATGATCCTAATATGTTTCTAGTGGTACGTCGTAGTTTGAGTGCCATGGTGAATGAGGAGGAAGTAGATATGCAAAGGGAGAACTTGTTCCATGCTAGGTGTAGAGTGATGGGATAAGTCTGCTCCATGATTATTGACTTGGGTAGTTGTGCTAATGTGGTGAGCCAATCTTTGGTTTCACAATTGATATTGCCTACCCTTAAACACCCAAATCCTTACTATTTACAATAGTTAAGTGAGTGTGGGGAGTTGAAGGTGATGAAGTAAGTCTTGATAATGTTCAAGATTGGGAACTGTTAAGATAGGCACATGTTTGATGTGGTTCCAATGCAAGCTTGCCATCTCTTGCTTGGTAGGCCTTGGCAATATGATAAGGGAGTGGTTCATGATGGCCGAGCCAACACTTAAACGGTTAAATATGAGGGCAAGAAGTATGTGCTCACGCCCTTGACGCCGAAGCAAGTGAGTGATGACTATAGGCACATGAGGGAGTTGAAAGAAGCGGCTAAAACTAAGTCCCCCGTGGAGACTAGACCTTTGGCCAAGACTCCACCATCTTCTACCAGTGGCATTTGTGCCATGATACAACCGGGTGAGTACTTGAGAGGTAATGATTGCACCAAAATGCTCATTTGCCTAGTGCACAAAGGTATGGTTTTAAATTCCGATTGTGATTATTCTTATAACACCCTTTACCTAGTGCTATTGAGAATGTTTTGAAGGTATTTGAGGACATATTACCAAAAGATATGCCGAGTGGTCTTCCTCCATTGAGGGGGATTGAAGATCAAATACACTTTATCCCGGGTTCCCAAATCCCAAACAAGCAGGCCTATAGGAGAAATCCCGAGGATATCAAGGAGTTGCAAAAGCAAGTGGCTGAGTTGCTCAACAAAGGCTTGGTTCGTGAAAGCTTGAGTATTTGTGCCGTACCGGTCATTCTTGTGCCAAAGAAGGACAGGACATGGAGGATGTGTGTTAATTTTCGCACGGTCAACAGGATAATGGTGAAGTATCGTCATCCCATTCCTATATTTGATGACATGCTTAATGATTTGAGTGGTTCTAGTTTCTTTTCCAAGATAGATCTTAGGTCCGGCTACCACCAAATCTTAATGAAAATGGGTGATGAGTGGAACACCGCATTCAAGAACAAGTTTAGTCTTTATGAATGGTTGGTGATGCCTTTTGGCCTCTCCAACACACCTAGCACTTTCATGAGGTTGATGAACCAAGTCTTGAATCTGTATATCATGTCATGACCCAACCTAGGGCCGCGACAGAAACCTATACTGAGTGTCGATCATTGCTAAACTCACTAATAATCTATTAATGATAGAGATACGTTGGCAACTAGCTACCTGCAAAACACGCAAGCTATAGTCATATCTTCTAATGTCTGAATGATCCGCTCAATATGTCCGTCTGTTTGTGGATGAAATGTTGTACTCAGATTCACCTTTGTCCCTAAACCTGTCTGGAATGATCGCCAGAAATTAGTTGTAAATTGTGCGCCCTTGTCTGAAATGATAGATACTGGAATACCATGTAGGCTGACGTGGGCCAAATCGAGCCAAGACACTTTCCAACGTGTACCAAGCTTGAAAGGTGCAAAGGACTAGAAGTCAAGAGCGTTGGAGGTGAATTGAAGACGCGTCAAGAAGGCCCCAGGCCAGGCGCCCCACCCAAGACCAACAGGAGCCAGGCGCTCCGCCCAATGTCCAAGCGGTCCGCCCAAGACACCCTACTGATCAAAAGTTGAGGCGCTCTGCCCAAACGCTAGACACCTGATATTTTTGGTGTCCTTTTACTATTTTTGCCTTGCATGGTATTTTAGCTTAAAGCCTAGCTTGTGGGCATTATAGACCTTTTATTTCAAGCATAGAAACTCTTATAAATAGCTTAGTCTAGTCGATTTCATTAGCTAGCTTGTTTTTTATGAATGATGAATTTTGTAAGAGTTGAACTCTTGGGTTAATAAACCAACCATGTTTTGTGTCTTGTCTTCTACAAGTGGATTCTAGTTGAACATCAACCTTCCCCGATCATTCTACTTGCGGGTTGCGGTTGTAACTCGAGGGTAGTTGCATAGCGTAGGTGTTCCTTGACGATCTCCTGGGGTGTATCGAAACTAGTTCTTCGGTGCTACTCTGGTTATTTGTTCGAACCACGTCTCGTTTTTAACGTTATCTTTACTTTCCGCATTTGATCCTTATCAGTTTGGTATCAGAGCAACGCTCGGATTTTGTTTCTTCAAACCCTGACCCTTGGTTCTTCGTGCCTAGTATCTTTTCTTTTTGTTTTCTTGTTGTTGAAATTATTGAAAGAAGAAAAATACAAAAAAAATAGAAAAAATAAAAATTCAAAAATTGGTCATAACTTTTTGGTGTGTTTGATTCTTGTTATGGGTGTTATGGAATAGTGATCCTTGTTGAAAACCCATTGTTTTGATTCAAAAAACACGTGGTTTGGATTGAAACTACGAAATTCTAACTTTGAAAACCCCAAAATTGTTAAACCCTTCTTAAACCCTTATTCTTGATGATTTTTGGATGATTCATGGGTTGGACGATTGTTGATTGTTGATTGTTGATTTGATTATAGGGGGTTTTTTCTACATTGAAAAACAAACAAATTGAAACAAATTTCGTGAGATTTGGAGTTGAATAACATCAAGTTCGAAGAATCGAAACCCATTTTGAAAACCTTTTTGAAACCCCAACTTGAATCTTTGAATGATGATTGTGCTTTGATTGTTAGTTGTTTGGGTGTAATAATCATTGGGGTTTGACGAATATAGCAATATTTAACTTTGGGTACCTTGGATTTGTGCAAAACATGGTGAAATCGATCCAAAAATTGTATTGAAATTGAAGAAAAACGAAGTTGGGAAAGCTGAAACCCGACAACCGGGCGCTCCTCCCAACCTAGGGGTGCTCTGCCCACCTGCCTCCACTAGTGAAACTTGAGGGCCTCCACCTCACCTAAGGGCACTCCGCCCAGCCCCCAGGCGCCCCACCCACCGCTGAAGGGTGTGATTCGGGTGGTTTTCCTAGGTTTTCTTACTTCTTTTGCTTGCTTAAGCTCCAACTAGTGCTTATCTAAGTAACATTCCTACTTAATTAGCACTAGTCCATTGAGCTATTAGGTAATTCGTGCCTTAGTTGGAGAGTAGAACTCCAAGAAGAATCGTAGAATCTTTTGACTAAAGTCCTTACTTTAAAGTGCCTATCGTACATTGGGTCACGAAAACTCCACTCACCCCGAAGTACACTTGACTTGTGAATTGAGTAATTGAGTTGAGGATTGTTGTTCAACTACTTGAAGCTTTAGAAGTCAAGTTTGAGTGAAATATCCACCACCACTAAACGAGTGAGCCGAGTGCTATACACGTGAGGGTGTGAGTGAGGTGTTTTCACTAACGTTTGTTCATCTTGTAGGTACAATGGCAAATGATGGTGAAGATTTTGTAAAGAATGCCTTGGCTAGTATCCTGGCTAAAATGGATATCATGAGCCAAAGGATTGAATCTCTTGAAAGGGTGACCTCAAGTACCCAAGTTGAGCAAGGGACCCCGAGTGTCCAAGATGATAAAGGGACCCCGAGAGTCCAAGTTGAGAAAGGGACCCCGAGTGTCCAAGTTGAAGCTGGTGAAGGCTCAAGTAGTCCCACCTTTACCCTGGAATAAGTTGTTGAATTGCTTAACCAACAACGGGTAAAGGAAGATCGTGAAAGAATTGAACAGGTGTTGGGCAATCCCCAACGAGCGGGCATTCCCCGCCTAATGGGAAATCCCCACCTTTTAGGCAATCCCCAAAGGACTGTTCCACTCCCAAGAGCTATTCTAAATATGCAACCTCTTGAGCAAGTTGATGAAGCTCAAGAAAGGGAGGAGGAAGAGTATAGTGGTAGTGACTATGGAGCTCCTAATCCGAATGGGAGAGCCATGAATTGGGGACGTAATATTGATAGGGGTAGAGGCCGAGGTCGAGAGCCACCCATAGGACATGTTGGAGGGAATGCTAGGAGGGATAATATTGGTTATGGAGATAATTTTGGAGGACAACCGGAGTCTTACCAAGGGGGTCGCGATAACAACAATCTTAATAGTGTGAAGCTCACTATTCCTTCCTTCAAGGGGAGAAGTGACCCGGTGGAGTACATTGATTGGAAGTTAGACATGAAGCGAATATTTGACACCAATGATATGGCCGAGGAGAAGAAGGCCAAGTATGCAATATCTTCTTTTGAATCCTTTGCTTCTACTTGGTGGTAATCGGTCAAGAGAAATAGGAGGAGGAATGATATGGCAATCAATGTGACTTGGGGTGAATTGATCCGTGTGATGGATGAGAAATATTTGACTCACAAAAACCGTGCAGATCAATACAAAAGTCTCTATGAGTTGAAGCACAGTTACAAGACGGTTGGGGAATACTTCAATGAGTTTGAACAAGTCGTGATTAGATTTCGAAGTGGTTTGAAACGAGACATAGCCTCTCAAGTGAAGTTTCACAAGTATGAAAACCACTATGAACTCTTTGATGATGCGGTTGAAGCCGAGAAATGGCTTAAAGATGAGAAGCCCACTCGCTACAAGAGTAGCACTCCTACTCCCATGAGCCAACCAAAATAGTGGAAGTCTCCAAACACAAGTGATGCAAGTGCTAGCAAAGATGTGAAGAAGCCGTATGAGAAGTCTACACCACATGTGGGAGGTAATTCTAAAATTCACTTGAGAAATCCAACTTCTACTTCTACTCAATGCTATAGGTGTAAGGCGTATGGACATATTGCTAAAGATTGTCCTACAAAAAGAACCATGGTTGTGGTAGACAATTTGGTGTATGAGCAAGATAGTGAGCCCAAAAATGAGGAGAATGAGGAGGATGCTTGTGAGGAGGCTATAGAGGACGAAGAAGATCCTCAATTGTTCTTGGTGGTTAGAAGGAGCTTGAGTACCATTTTCATGGAAGAGGAGGTGGAGAATGTTCAAAGGGAAAACCTCTTTCATGCTAGATGCCGAGTCATGGGTATAGTTTGTTCCATGATTATTGACTCGGGAAGTTGTGCCAACATAGTGAGCCAAACATTGATTTCCCAATTGAAATTACCCATCTTGAAACATCCCAACCCATACCGATTACAATGGCTAAGTGAGTGTGGGGAATTGAAGGTGGTGAAGCAAGCATTGATTGAGCTTAGCATTGGGAACTATAAAGACAAAATCATGTTTGATGTTGTCCGATGCAAGCATGCTGGGAGACCATGGCAATATGATATATGTGTGGTGCGCGATGGACGGACCAACTCATATACGGTCAAGCAAGATGGGAAGAAGTATGTGCTTAGACCTTTGACTTCGAGGCAAGTAAGGAAAGACTACAAGCGTATGAAGGAGTTGAGGGAAGAGGCTAAAGCAAAGTCACCCATTGTTCTTGAACCCGAGGGAAACAATCTTATTGTCTTGCCATTGCATGATGAAAGTGAGAGTCACTCTACTCCAAATGATGATGATCTTGAGTCCCACGTACTTGAAAATGAGAGACAAAAGAAAGAGAGAAGTGAGGGAGTGACCGGTTACAATCCTAGAGAGGAAAAAGGAGAGGGTTTGAGGAATGATATGAGTGGATTGTCACCACAAACTACACATGAATTTAAGGTAATATTGAGAGAGAAGAGAGGTGAGGAAAGAAAAATTGAGAGTGAGAGCACCCATTGTTCTAACAATTCTTCATCTTCTACTTTTTCTTGTGATAGCTCATGTGTAGGTACAATTGAAGACAAGCCATTGGAGCCTCAACCATGTGCTTGGAAGGAAATACAAGAGGAGAAAAATCTTCAATGTAAGCTTCATCAAGGAGGAGTTGCATATGACACTTCAAGCCTTGAGAGTGACCAAGGAAGTACTACAAATGTAAGAGTTACTTCACCTTTTCATGAGCCTACTAGCTATTTGTCTTGTGATGACTCAACACTAGTTGGTTCTTGTGATACATCTAGTGAATATGCCACTAGTGAAGAGTCTAGTAGTCAACTTAAGTGTGCTTGTGTATCACTAGTTGAGAGAAATGCTAAGCCACATCATGATGTGAGCTCATTGTTTTGTGAATCTCTCTTTAGTGTAGATGTGAAAGTTGACTTTGATTGTGACCTTTGCTATGACACACCACCAATCTTTGACAAAGGGAAAGATGAACTAGATGATCATACCCTTATTGATATGCATCTATTTGGTGGACCAATGTGTTATGGTGAGGATAGTGACCTTGAGGAGTCCAAATTGCATGAATTGGACAAGGTTGTCTATGATGACTCCTCAAGTGAGATTAGTGAACCTAGTCTTGATAACTTGTCTATGCTTGATCATGATATTGAGATGCATGCTTTAACTAATCCATTGTTTGAAGGCATCCTCATTATTGGTAAAGACTTGTATCGGACTAGGGTGGTTATTCAAATGGAACCCACATGGTGTGAAGGGTTTGACTCCTTAGGCAATCCATTGTGTGAGAACTTGGGTGAGGTAGATGACTCTTTGAATGACCCTACTATTGCTTGTTTGGGTTATGATGAAGAAAAAACCTAGCCTTGATAACTTGTCTATGCTTGATCATGATATTGAGATGCATGCTTTTAGTAATCCATTGTTTGAAGGCATCCTCATTATTGGTAAAGACTTGTATCGGACTAGGGTGGTTATTCAAATGGAACCCCCATGGTGTGAAGGGTTTGACTCCTTAGGCAATCCATTGTGTGAGAACTTGGGTGAGGTAGATGACTCTTTGAATGACCCTACTATTGCTTGTTTGGGTTATGATGAAGAAGAGGCCATTATCAATACCTTTCTTATTAGGTTGTCTTGTGGTAAGGGTTGCTTAGGTGATTAAATGGGAGGTGAGGATGAATCCCTTGGTGTGAGTCCGTATGCTCTAAAGAAGGGGAGTGGAGTACTTGATGCTATTTGTAGATTGGGTTATTTGACTCACTCCACTCCACATGTTGATCACACTTTGAGGAGGGATTGGTTTGTTGATCTTGAGCTTAAGGTTCAAGGGGATATAGATAGCTTGATCTTGCATTTTCCATGTCCCCATGACCTATTTGCTCATTATTGTGTTGAGTGCATGTTTTCATTGAACCAAGTACTTGATGATCTCCTTGGAGATGTGACATTTGTGCTTATTATTGATGCTTGGTTATACCATAAGGCTATGTTTTCCAAACTTCTTGCACTAACCTACTTTCAAAGTAGGAAGTTTTGTGTTTGTTTGTCGTTGCTTGTAGGTTCTAAGCTCCATGTTAAGGCAAGGGAGATTTTGGAAGAAACCTATGTCAAAGTGACGATCAAGGAATACGTGGGAGGAGAGCATTGGGCACCCCGAGGAGATGATGCCATGGACGAGAGCGCATTGGTTTTGAGGATGAAATCTCTTCAAGAAGGGGAGGATGATGCAAGTCAAATCGAGCCAAGACACTTTTCAACGTGTACCAAGCTTGAAAGGTGCAAAGGACTAGAAGTCAAGAGCGTTGGAGGTGAATTGAAGACGCGTCAAGAAGGCCCCTGGCCAGGCACCCTGCCTAGGCAAAGCAGGCGCCCCGCCCAAGACCAACAGGAGCAAGGCGCTTCGCCCAATGTCCAGGCGGTCCTCCCAAGACACCCTACTGATCAAAAGTTGAGGCGCTCTGCCCAAACGCTAGACACCCGATATTTTTGGTGTCCTTTTACTATTTTGGCCTTGCATGGTCTTTTAGCTTAAAGCCTAGATTTTGGGCATTATAGACCTTTTACTTCAAGCTTAGAAACTCCTATAAATAGCTTAGTCTAGTCTATTTCATTAGCTAGCTTGGTTTTTATGAATGATGAATTTTGTAAGAGTTGAACTCTTAGGTTAATGAACCAACCATGTTTTGGGACTTGTCTTCTACTAGTGGATTCTATTTGAACATCAACCCCTCCTCGATCATTCTACTTGCGGGTTTCGGGTGTAAGTCGAGGGTAGTTGCATAGCGTAGGTGTTCCTTGACGATCTCCTGGGGTGTATCTAAATTAGTTCTTCGGTGCTACTTGGGTTATTTGTTCGAGCCACGTCTCGTTTTTATCGTTATCTTTACTTTCCGCATTTGATCCTTATCAGTAGGCGCACTATCTCTCTGATATAAAGTCTAGCATAATCCTCCGCTGTATATGTAGTTCTAACAGGCAAGAAATGAGCTGATTTAGTGAGCTTGTGAACTATAACCCAAATAGAGTCATAGCTGCTCCCAAATAGAGGCAAGCCTGTAATGAAGTCCATATTCACTGCTTCCCATTTCCACGATGGAATCTCTATTTCTTGTAACAAGCCATTAGATTTTTTATGCTCGACTTTAACCTGCTGGCAGTTAGGACACTGAGCCACAAATTTTGCTATGTCACGCTTCATTCCATCCCACCAGTAAATTTTCTTAAGATCATGGTACATCTTAGTCGAACCTGGATGAACAGTGTACCTAGAATAGTGTGCCTCAGACATAATCTATCCACGTAAATCTGCAACATCAGGAACACAAAGTCTATCTTTATACATGAGAACCCCGTCACTAGTAACCTTGTATAGTGTCTCCGATTTTCTTCTGGCTATTTGTCTGTATTCAACTAGAACTTGATTCTCATACTGACGTTGTTTTACTTCTGTCACTAGGCAAGCAGTGGCTACGTTCTGAACTGTAACACTTGCGTCCTCTGATTCTATTAATCTGACTTCCATGTTGGCCAACTGGTGGAGTACATGAGTTAACTCTCTTTTCTGTGGATATAAATAAGATAGACTACCCATAGACTTACAACTAAGGGCATCAGCAACAACATTCACTTTACCCGGATGATAAAGAATGTCCACGTCGTAGTCCTTCAGCAACTCTAACCACCGCTTATGTCGTAGGTTTAGCTCCTTTTGCTTAAATATGTACTGGAGGCTCTTGTGGTCTGTATAAATATCAACATGAACCCCGTAAAAATAATGTCTCCAAATCCTTAATGCATGAATGACTGCTGCAAGCTCCAGATCATGGGTAGGGTAGTTCTGCTCGTGCTTTTTCAGCTGCCTGGAAGCATAGGAAACTACTCTTTCGTGCTGCATCAAAACACAACCAAGACCAATTTGAGAAGCGTCACAGTAAATGACATAGCCCTCAGATCCCTCTGGAAGTGTAAGTACTGGAGCTGTTATCAACCTGTTCTTTAGTTCTTGGAAGTTGTGTTCGCAAGAATCAGACCGCTCAAATTTAGTTGTTTTATGTGTCAATTTGGTCAGTGTAGCTGCAATGGAGGAGAAACCCTCTACGAACCTTCTGTAAAACCTGCCAAACCTAGAAAACTGCGTACTTCAGTTGACGTCGTAGGTCTGGGCCAATTCTTCATAGCCTCGATCTTCTGGCCATCTACTTTAATTCCATCTACAAAAACTATATGGCCAAGAAATGCCACTGAATCTTACCAGAATTCATACTTTGAGAACTTAGCATATAATTGTTGGTCTCGAAGAGTACCCAATACTGTGCGTAGGTGCTCCGCACGCTCTGATTCAGACTTTGAATAGATGAGAATACCATCAATAAATAGTTCGCCAAGCGAGTGAGTCAACCTCTTTCCTAATCACAAATAAATCTAGATAAGGCCTGAATAAGCTGTTCATCAGATCCATAAATATTGCAGGGGCATTAGTGAGTCCAAACGACATCACTAAAAACTCATAGTGGCCATACCTAGTCCTTAATGCAGTCTTAGGTATATCAGATTCTCTGACTCTAACCTGATGGTAGCCTGATCGCAAATCTATCTTCGAGAAGCACTTGGCACCCTGAGCTGGTCGAACAAGTCATCAATCCTGGGCAGAGGGTATTTGGTCTTGATTGTGACTTTATTCAGCTGTCTGTAAACTATGCACATGCATAGAGAGCCGTTTTTCTTTTTCACAAACAATACCGGGGCTCCCCACGGGGAAATGCTAGGTCTGATGAGGCCTTTATCAAACAAATCCTTCAGTTGCTCCTTAAGTTCTTTCAATTCTGCTGATGTCATTCTATAGGGAGGAATGGTTATGGGTTGCGTACCTGGTACTATGTCAATAGGAAAATCAATCTCTCGTTCTGGAGGAAGACCAGGTAACTCATCTGGAAACACATCAGGGAACTTATTAACTATCGGAACTGACTCAAAAGTCGACGTCTCCTTCTCTGTGTCTCGAACATGAACAATATGATATAAGCAGCCTTTTGCAATTAGCTTCCTTGCCTTAAGGTAAGAAATAAACAGACCCTTTGGCGATGCAGAAACACCCTGCCACTCTATAACTAATTCTCCTGTAAAGTGAAATCGGACTGTCTTCGTTCAACAATCAACGTTAGCATAACAAGAAGACAACCAATCCATTGCGAGAATAACATCAAAATCAACCATTTCTAGCTCAATTAAGTCAGCTGTAGTGCTACAATCATCAATCATCACCGTGCAACCTCTATAAACACGCCTAGATATTATAGAATAACCAACGGGAGTGTCTACCTAGAAAGGTCTAATAGCCTCTGGTACTATTTTGAATTTAATGGCCACAAAGGGAGTAACATATGATAATGTAGAACCGGGATCTATCAACACATACACATCGAGAGAATTTACCATCAGAATACCTATGAATACATCTGGTGAAGCCTCTTGGTCATGTCGACCAATAAGAGAATATGTGCAGTTTTGAGGACTGCCTGCTATAGAAGATCCACTTCGACCTCTACCACGACCTGTTGGTGCGTGAGGAAGTTTCCCCTGAGGGCGTGTTGGTGCTGAGGAAGCTACTGCTGATCTAGTTGGCTAGACCGCACCACTACCACCTCTAGTCGGGCAATCTCTCATGAAATGTCCTGCCTTTTGACAAATATAACAAGTATCAACTCCTAATTGAAATGGGCCCAAAATGGCGTCTACCATAATTTGGGCATCTGGGATATGTCTGAATTGCCTGTACAAAAGTACCACGACGCTGAAATCCTGAAGTCTATGATGCCTGACTAGCTCTAGACTGAGGAGGTCTATCCGATCTCGGCCACGGGATTGTGGAGGTGTACTAGCTGGTGGCTATCTAACACTCTGCTGCCTACTGGCTCCAGATGTCTCTCTAAATAAACCAAAAAATCTGCCCCTCTTATGTATGGGACCTAGTAAAGACTGGAGGCTCTAGTCAGATAAAATCCCTGATCTTGGATCCAGTATCTCCCTGGGCATCTACATTATGTTGTCTAGTCTAAGCAACTACAATACTGGTCAATAATCTGATGGTATCCCTCATTTCATGTCCCTGACAATCAGGCTAAGGAGCTGGAGGTATGGTAGCTGCAGTACCTCAAATATCGCCCTGAACTGAAGGGATCTGTGAGGCCTCAGATGGAGCGCCAGGTATGGACTCCTCACTCTCATCCACCTCATGTGGCACTCTACTAGTACCCTGGTCGGTAATAGCCTTGCCCTTCTGGGCAGCTGTTAGTTTCTTTGGCAGCATCGCATTATTCAAAACATTACGGTTAGAAGGGTGAATTCTAAAATCATGGCCCTATCGCACGATCTAGAGAAGAAAGAAAGAAAACTATTCTGAAATGCCTTGTAGCCTCCTATTCATAAGTATGGCGCGCAACATACTCCTGAACAAAACTCTACTAGACAAGGCCTGTAGACACCCTAGGACTGAACTGCTCTGATACCACTTTTGTCATGACCCAACCTAGGGCCGCGATAGAAACCTACACTGAGTGTCGGTCATTTCTAAACCCACTAATAATCTATTAATGAAAGAGATACACTGGCAATCTGATCATTTATACACACTTATCTGCTGAAAGTGTAAAGTTTGGAAAAATGACACGACTAACACATGCTGACATATACAACATACTGAAAGAACCACACAGGGACATATCTACAGGCCTCGAAGAGCGTTGAACTGAATATACAAAGGACGGAGCAAGGTCCCGCCATACCCAAACTAGCTGACTATACACATACCAAAAAATAAGTAATTTTGGGAATAAGCAGAGTGACTCCAATAGCTGGTAGATGGCCTACTAACATGGCATAAGCGCTGATCTATCTGTACCTGCACGGCATGAAACACAGGGCCCTAGAAAAGGGTGTGAGTACGATATGTACAAAGTATGTAAGGCATTAGCATATAATATATCATAGCTGTATGAAACCGTAAGGCTGCAATATAAATATGTAAATATGAGCTGAAGTGTAGCAATGAAGTTGGAAATCTGAAACATGAACTAAACATGATCTGAATATAAACTGAAGTCTAACTGAATCTGAAACTGAAGAATGGGCTGAACAATACTGATAAATAACTGTAATATGACTGATAATTAGTAACTACAAACTGGAACTGATAGGCATCAACAGATACTGACATTAAGAACTGGTGGTTGATAACTGAGAACTGATAACTGGTATTGAGCTAAAACTGAACTGTTATCTGAACTGGTACCTGTCTGGTGTTATGGGATGTATCCCCCCAAATCAGGTAACTGGACATCTGCACCAATAACTGATACTGAGATAAAACTGAATTGTTATCTGAACTGGTAGCTGTCTGGTGTTATGGGCTGTATCCCTCCAAATCAGGCAACTGAACATCTGAACTAGCCTCATGTATAGTCATGCCATATATACTGTGGCCATATACACATATATAACAAACCTGGCTGGTGTTATGGTCTATCTCCCCCCTCTCCCTCCCCCCCTAGCCAGTAATATCTAGTCTCTCTGGTCAGAGTGTGTGAATGACACCCAGTCACACTAGGTGTTTCGAATCCCGCCTGAAACAGAGGGGCTGTATCTCCCAGATGGGTAGTATCACACGTGACCGGACTGTGCGTCCAATATCCAGCCTCTATGGGGGACTCCAAATCACACATAACATGATCACAATATAAGCATAAGCATGTATGAGGCATAACACATGTGGAAATAATAGATATGGACTCAAAGGAATGATAAGAAACTCTTGGATGGAATTATAGACAAAACCTAAAACTCAGAATTTGTCCCTCTTTGAATTTCTATAAAAAAACCTAAAACTCAGAATTTGTCCCTCTTTGAATTTCTATAAAACTTTCGGTAGAGTTTCCTATGAAACTGGATGATCCAAAAAAACAGAACCAGCACTAAATATATACGGGAATGGGTACCCGGATAAACTGATAACATAAACAACTTAAATGGATAACAAAATGAGACGACCGGAGGACATAACAAATTCGCAGATAGAATATCTGGACAGCACCACTGTCCTGCCTTGGGACCTAATTTTCAGTGTGTAGATAAAAATTATAGATTTTATGATCTTCATAACAGTTGTAGATATATGCCTTAGGGTTCTAAGGAATCTTTAAGCATCTAAATATCACTTTTGTACAGTATATACTAACAATTGTCCAAAGATCAAAACGATTTTCCAGATATTTAAACATGTTGTGTTGCTATTTTTAGACAGATTTCACCGTGGTTCTTAGCACCAAATTAGGCACATACACGGTTACCTTTATGCCATACAATTTCCTAACAAGAACCATCAAGTTTGGAACTAAGACAGATTTCAAAAGCTACAAAACAAATGTCTTGTCGAAAAAAGGTTTAGCCTTACATACCTTTGATACTTTTTGCTTCTAAGTCTTTTTCCTTTGAATTCCACACCTTCTAAAGCCTAAAAAAGCTATAACATAGCATTGAGGTACTTTACTTAGCCATGAATTAATTCTAAAACTCAAGCTATAGACTAAATTGAAGGTAGCATAACGTAATCTTAATCGCGTAGAGCGTTTTGACGCAATCCGTCTTCAATTTCGAGTTACGATTGGCGTCCTTCCTTCAAAATCATAAAACTTGCTTCAAGACTCATGGAGGAACTGTTTCTCATTTGATATTTCTGGAAATAACGAGATGAGGATGACTTTTCTATTTTATACTAAAAACATTTCAGTTTTAGTCCTCTTTTGCGCGTATGTCCCTTTTTCTGACCTGCCTTCTAATGCTCATATATTTTTATCCAGATATTGTATGAACAAACCGTCAAAATTATTGGAAACTAAACTCCAATATCTTCAATTGGGTATATGATATGTCCCCAAAAGACCTTATATAACACATGGATTTAATTGCTCAAAAAGCTTCATTACAAGGTAAATCCTTAGTCGGTTTTTCCGCAACTTAAATCCGATTTTTTCCAAACTTTATATTCAACATATAAACGTCATATATGGTCCTGTTATGACTTTAAACTCACTTAAATCATTCTTAACATATCATTAGAATGACATACCTCACTTTAGACGTACGAGGTGTAACATATCAATAAATTTGTGGTTGTCTATTTTGATGATATCTTGATATGTAGAAAATCAATAGATGATCATGCTTTCCATTTAAGGCAAGTGCTTGAAGTGCTAAGAGCCGAAAAGCTCTATACCAATTTTAAGAAATGTGCCTTTTGTGTAGAAAAGGTTGTCTTTTTTGGCTTTGTTGCTAGTGCAAATGGTGTAGAGGTTGATGAATCTAAAGTTGAAGCCATTAGAGATTGGCCTACACCTACCACCGTATCTCATGTGAGGAGTTTCCATAGCCTTGCTAGTTACTATAGGTGCTTTGTTAGGGACTTTAGCACCATCGTCGCACCACTCACCGAGTTGGTGAAGAAAAACAAACCCTTTGTCTGGGGAGAGCCTCAAGAGAAGGCTTTCCAAGAGTTGAAAAGTAGGTTGAGTACCTCCCCTTTATTGCAATTGCCCGACTTCGGAAAGGAATTTGAGGTTGAATGTGATGCCTCGAGGGTGGGTATTGGGGGTGTTCTCATGCAAGAAGGGAAATCCATTACCTACTTTAGTAAAAAGTTGAAGGGTGCAACATTGAATTTCTCTACGTATGACAAGGAGTTGTATGCCCTAGTGAGAGCTCTATCGCATTGGCAACATTATCTTTGTCTTAGGGAATTTTTGATTAAGAGTGATCATGAGTCACTGAAACAACTTAGAGGCCAAGAGAAGTTTAACAAGAGGCATGCTAAGTGGGTGGAGTTTAGTGAGTATTTTTCTTATATAATTAATTACAAGAAGGGAAAGGACAATGTTGCAGTCGATGCACTTTCTAGAAAGTTTGCTGTTGCTACCACTCTTGCTTCTAGGCTTATGGGTTTTGAAAATATAAAATCAATGTATGAACATGACCCAAATCTCAAGAGCATTCATGATGCTCTAGTGAGTGTGAAGAGGGTGGAGAAATACCAATAGGTAGATGGCTACATTTTCAAGAATGGAGAGTGTGTGTCCCTGAGTCCTCTTGGCGAGAATTTCTAGTGCATGAAGCACATTGTGGAGGCTTGATGGGTCACTTTGGGAGGGATAAGACTTTGGCCATCCTTATGGAGAAATTCTATTGGCCTAAAATGGGGTTGCATGTTGAGCGGCTATGCAGTGCTTGTTTAGATTCCAAGCACGCCAAGTCTAAGTCGGATCCCTATGGCTTGAATACTCCCTTGCCTATTCCTACTAGCCCGTGGATAGATATTTCTATGGATTTTGTTATGGGGTTTCCACGGTCTAGGGGAGGACATGATAGCATTTATGTTGTCATAGATAGGTTCTCCAAGATGGCACACTTTATTTCGTGCAAAAAGAGTAGTGATGCACAATATGTAGCTTCCTTGTTCATTGATAATATGTTAAAGTTGGATGGAGGGCCTCAAACCATTGTGAGTGATAGGGACACTAAGTTCCTAAGCCATTTTTGGAGGTGCTTATGGGGTGCCCTTGGCACCAAATTGTTGTTCTCTACATCCCACCACCCTCAAACGGATGGTCAAACTGAGGTGGTTAACCGAACCTTGGGGTCTCTTCTTAGAGCTATGACCTGAGGTAAGGCCGGGACTTGGGTGGAGAAGTTACCACTCATGGAGTTTGTATATAACCGTAATTTGCATAGAATGATTGGCATGACTCCATTTGAGTGTGTTTACAGTTTTAATCCTTTGATTCCACTTATCTTACCCCTTTGCCGAGGGAGATGGTTGTTAATTTTGAAGGTAAAAGCCTAGCTATGACTTTGATTGAACTCCATGATAAGGTGAAGAAGAACTTGGAGGAAGCTTATGAAAAGGTCGCCTCCAAGAAAAACAAAGGAAGAAAGAAGGTGGAACTCAAGAAGGGAGATTAGGTGTAGGTGCACTTCTGGAAGGAAAGATATCCAAACCATAGGAAAGGGAAGTTGGCACCACAAGGAGATGGTCCATTCCAAGTGCTATCCAAGATCATCAACAACGCTTATGTGATAGACTTTCCGGGTGAGTATAATATTTCTATCACTTTTAATATTTCTGACTTGACTCCTTGTCATGTAGGTGATGATGTCGTGGAGGATGATGCCTTGATTTCAAGGACGAAATCTTCTCAAGAAGGGGAGGATGATGCCGACAAAACTACCACAAGACCATTCACGCGGAGCCAAGCTAAAGAGATCCAAAGTGCTCACCTACACTTGGTATGGAAGAGCTTTGAAGATGGAAACTTTCAAGAGGAGTTGAAGGCCTTCTACTTGAGCGCAATAGGGGTTCCAGGACCAGGCGGACCACCCACTGCACCAGGTGGGCCGCCTGGTTGATGTCCACTCTCTGGATTTCAAGGTAGGCGAACCGGCCACTCTGCCCACTCTGCAGAGGCGGACCTCCCACAGCTGAGTTGGGGCGCCTACCTCTCTCAACTCTGGTTCAGGCGGGGCGCCTCTTTGGCTAGGCAGGGCGCCTACTTCTGGGAGCATTCAAGACTAGTTTTTATTTTGTAATTTCTATTTTAGCCCTAAGTGATTCTATTGTATTAACTCTACTTAGGGTCTTTCAGTCATTTCACAATTATGTAAGGGAGCACTATATAAACTCCCCTTATCCATTTTCTTCAGTTACCTTACTTTGAATACAAAAACACTTGAGAAATACTCTCTATGAACCTTATGAAATTTGGATTGAATTCAATTGGAAGATTCCAAGTTGAACCTCAAACCTGTCCGGTCATTTTATTTGCAAGGACCTCGTGATTCTTGAGGATAGTTGTATAGTGTAGGTGATTCTTGACCTTCGTTCGGGGTGTAACGAAATATCGTTCTTCTTTGCTACTTGAACAATTATGTGAGTCTCGTCTCGTTTTTATCTTGTTTATTGCTTCCGTAGTTTTCCCTACATTAGTACTAGTCATTAGCTTTTCAAGTTTTTAAGGTAAAGCCATTTTAACTCCTTATGTTAATTTAAGTTAATTTAGTTTCAAGTAATTTTTAGCATTTACGAGGAAAATATTACCATATAAATCTTTAGTAAATGAGCTTTGGTCTATTAGTGTATATTGCAAAAATAAATATACGGTATATTTTTTTTATCTCTTCATTTTCAGTATGCATTTAAGTTTGGAGTTTGAATGCTCATGTGTGGGGTTGTGAGACTACTCTAAGCTTGGGTTTCTTTCTTCTTCTTTTTTTTTTGGGATAAATAAAGGATTTTATTACCAAAGAGAGTATTACAGCTCTAGGGAAACAAAAACTACTAGCAGCAAATCCTGGACAAGTCCCAGTTTTGCAGAATACTTCCTCAGCCTAACTAACTATGCTAACTCATTAAACAAACTAATCAGGATAAAAGTTCAACTATTCCAACCTATGCTTCAGCTTGCTATGCATACTCCCTCTATAGTGTACTTCTTGGATGATGAGTCAAATGACATTGTGAGGTGTTTTCTTCTGAGTTTGGAACACTCTGTTGTTCCTTTCCAGCCATATATGGTACACTGCTCCTGTGATTTCCATTTTATTGATTTCAGCCTCCACGCTTTTGCCCTTTGCATTTTGCATTGCCTAGTTTAGTTCCCGTTGCCAATTGCAGACCAGCCTAGTAATCCCTTGCCATCTTAATAGGTTTGACCACGCAGTTCTTGAGTACTCACATAAGAGAAATAGGTGATTATGACTCTCATCAGCAACCTCACATAATGGACACACGTAATTATCTGCTACTTTCCACACCGGCAGCCTGTCTTTAGTGGACAACCTTTGATGCATGGATAGTAGCAGAATGAACGTCATTTTTGGAGGACTCAAGTTGTCGCATATCATCCTTCTCCATGGCACTTTTGAAAACTCCTCACTTAGTTTATGGTACATACTTTTAATAGAAAAAGTATGCTTCACTGCTAGTTCAATTTTGTTAAGTCCTGCTTTGTCCAAATATTTCTTGGCATTTAGAATATTCCTTAGCATCCAGGATGTCTGATTTGTATACGCCTCCTATAAGGATTTACCCTTAGTGTAGTACACATGAACCCATCGAATCCACAGTCGGTCCTTCTTTTTGCTTAGGCTCCAGAATAGTTTACATATAGCTGCAATGTTCTAAACTTGGATGTCCACCAGATTGAGGCCCCCTGCAGATTTTGGATGACACCGTTTTTCCCAGGCTAGCGAAGCTCACTTTGAAGATGTTATGCTCCTTGTCCACATAAATTTTCTGCACATACTTACCACTTTCTTGATTACCTTCTTTGGTAGAATAAACATCTGAGCCCAATAGGATTGGATAACAAATAATACACTTCTTATTAATTGAATTTTGCTACCATAAGAAAGAAATTTTGAAGTTCAGGTAGTAATCCTGTGCATTATTCTATCCACTAGTGGTTAACATTGCTTCACAGAGAGTCTCTTGGAGTTTAGTGGTACCCCAAGGTATTTAAAGGGTAACTCAACTTTCACAGAACCCAGGGCATTGAAAATTTCCTATTGAGTAGCATTATCTACCCCACCAAAGTAGATTGAACTGTTTTCTTTGTTTGCTTGCAAGCCAAAGGCTAGGGGGAACTTTTTGAAGCCTTCATAAGGCATAGTCACATATATCACATCACCCCTACTGAACAGGAGAAGATCATCAGCAAAACTAAGTTGAATCAGTTGCAGCTTTACACATCTTGGGTGGAAGTTGAAATTAGGTTGCTTCTTAAATTGCTTTAATATTTTGTTCAAGTACTCCATTAATAGTCCAAATAGGAAGGGTGACATAAGATCACCCTGCCTAAGCTTGGGTTTCTATTTGAAAAATAAAGTTCCAACCATATGTGAAGTTCACATGTTAAGAGATTCTCCTTGTAGTGTATCGTGGCATGTGGGATTGAGAGGGATTGAGCAAAATTTTTTGTTGGATACTAAGTTGTGAGTTCCTGTTAAGGCGAACACATTTATATGAGTGGTGAGAGTTTTCTGACTAAATTCAGAATTCTTTTTATGGATGTTAAGTTGTCAAAAAGGACTAGAGATTGATTAATAAAAACTAAACTAAGTAAAGGACATCGTATGTGGACAAAATTATAAAACATAAAGGCACTAAAAAGCTTCAGGATGGAAAATATTCTTAAGTTTTTAAAGTGTTTTCAATTATTTGTAATTAAAATTAAAGAGCTCATTTTTTCTTTTCTTTTTTCTCCCTTTGGTTACCCCTGATTTGAGCTATAACAGCTTATCACGTGTGTGTAGTACGTGTGATTATTCTTTTTCTTTTTGGTACACTTGTGCAACTCTTATACTACGTTAAATTATAACCAATGAGCCAGAGTAGACCTTTCTAAAGCTATGTCAATGTGTCTATTGTACACATTTTATAACTTATATCTCTTCTATTCTGTCATTGTAAAATCTTATTGCCGCTAAGATTAACACATTGATATTGCTATATATTTTTCTTGTAACTCGTTTTATTGGTATCAGATGAAAAACATCATCATTCAACATGTAGTTTTTATTTTCTTCATTTGACTTTGAACTTGCATTGGTATACTATTGATTTCTATCTAATTTTAAATTTCATTTTGGATATATAGCAAAGTTCAAGCAATGGATTCGAAAATGGTGGCAAAACATCAATTTGATGGAAAGAAATGATGACAAGAAATCTATTTGATATTTTCGATGTTCAGGATGATAATTGGACAATTGATGTTTATTATTCTTATAAATACATTTAGTTTTGTAAAGTTCATTTCTAGTCTGAGCCTTGAAGCAACTTTCTTTGTTAGCTGATGTAGAACATGAAATGTATCCTCTTATTCGAAGCTCATTGTAAATATAAGCATTTAATTTTGTTATATCATAATATATGTAGTATTTGAATTTTTATATATATATATATATATATATATATATGTGTGTGTGTGTGTGTGTGTGTGTGGGGGGGGGGGGGGGGGGAGGTTAAAAAAAAAGATACATTACAACCTAAATAAACTCATCACACTTGATGAAAAGTGTGGCCATAGGGTGTTGGTAAATGTGTGCCGTAAATAAAAGGGCACATTTTAAAATGTTGTTTTATGAGTAACAGTTCAAAAGCATGGCCTATAGTGCAATAAAAGCCACACTTCAAATGTGTAGCTATAAATCATCAAAATCATTTGGTGCAAGCCAAACTGGACGAGCAACGAACACACACGGAAGATAAACAAACAGAAGGTAAAAGATAGAAACAAGACGTAATCTAAACTCAACCAAGAAAAATCAAGAGCCTAGTCTTGGAGCCTCTCGGTTAGAATATTGTAATAAGACACCTATTCTAAGCAACGATCCTCGAGAAAATATGGTTCTTGCAAATTGAATGATCAAAAAAGAAAATATTCAATCGGATTCCACCGAATGACACAAGTTCCATTATCAATGGTTCCCACGGTGGGGTTTTCTAACGACGGAGACAAAAGCATACAACTTACTCAATATTCATAGACTAGCCTCTAACAAATGAAATGCAAAGGGGTTTATATAGAAATCCCAAAAGATAAAATAGTAAAACGGTCACAGTCGACCAATGAAACAAAGTCATGCATGGCTGAATTAAATTGAATGGCTCGGATGTTAATGTAGCCTTGGGTCACTTCACTGCTCGGCATCAATCATCAAAATTCAGACACTTGTTGCCTTGGGCTCGAGTTTGGTGATATAGCCTTCAAAGTTGGCACCCCGCCACTTACTCTCCGAATTAATGCTTCTTCCCGACCACAGTAGATGAACATGCACATCATACAATGTCTTTTCTTAGCTTGGCTTCGTGAAACCGGTCTTGATGGCATGAACACATCTTGATCAGCATGGACACGGGCTGCATAATCCTCCCCTTCTTGAGAAGATTTCATCCCTGAAATTGTGTCTTCTTTGTCCTTTGGTGTTCGGCCTGCAACACAAAGAATCAAGTCAGCAACATGAAAGGTGTTGGACATATTATACTCACTTGAAAAGTCAATCACATAAGCACTGTTGTTGATCTTGTTCAGCACTTGGAACGGACCATCACCTCTCGGAGCCAACTTTTTTTTTTTTTTTTTGGTTCGGGAACCTTTCCTTTCGAAAATAAATCCAAACCCAATCTCCCTTCTTTAACTCCAACTTTCTAAGCCCCTTGTTCTTATTTGAGGCCACTTTGGCATAGGCTTCCTCAAGATTCTTCCTCACTTTGGCATTTAGCTCGAGCACAGCAGTACCTCGGCGTGTACCTTCAAAATTAATAACAATATCTCGAGGCAGCTGGGTTAAATCAAGTTGAATTAAAGGGTTAAAACCATATACACACTCAAAAAGAGTCATTCCAATCATTCTATGAACAGTACGGTTGTACAAAGATTCCACCACGAGTAAATGGTCGGCCCAGTTTCCGGCCTTACCTTTGGTCCTCGCTCAAAAATGAGCTCCGAAGGTTCGATTGACTACCTCGGTCTGTCCATCAATCTAAGGATGGTGAGATGCTGAGAAGAGTAATTTGGTGCCAAGGGCACCCCGTAGATACTTCCAAAAATATGACTCAAGAACATAGAGTCTCGGTCGCTCACAATAGTACAAGGCATACCATGCAATTTCAAATATTCTATCATGCCCACCCCTCGACCTCGGTAACCCTATCACAAAATCCATGGATATATCAACCCAAGGGCAGTAAGGAATGGGTAATAGAGTGCACTATCCATGAGAGTTGGACCTCGATTTAGCTCTCTTGCAATCTAAACAAGCATCGCAAAGTTTCTCCACATCGCGTCGCATCTTCGGCCAATGGAATTGCTCGGTCAAAATACCAAGAGTTTTGTCCACACTAAAGTAACCCATTAATCTGTCGGAGTGAGCTTCTCGAACCAAAATCTCTCTCTAAGATGACACAGGCATAAAAACTCTCCCCTTCTTAAAGAGATAGCCATTGTGCCACCGATAATTATCCACAGTTTGACCACTCAGTATAGCGTCACAGATGCTGTTAAGTTTGGGGTCGTGTTCATACATCAGCTTGATACTTTCGAACACCATCAGTCTCGAAGCGAGAGTGGTTGCTGAGGCAAACTTCCTAGACAGCACATTGGCCACTACATTGTCTTTACCCTTCTTGTAATGAATTATATAGGGAAAGCTCTCAATGAATTCTACCCATTTGGCATGCCACTGATTCAACTTCTCTTGGCCTCTGAGATGTTTTAAAGATTCATGATCACTTTTAATCACAAAATCTCTCGGCCATAGATAATGTTTCCAATGAGCAAGTTCTCTAACAAGGGAATACAACTCCTTGTCTTACGTAGAGTAATTCAAGGTTGCACCCTTAAGCTTTTCACTAAAGTAAGTGATCGGATTCCCTTCTTGCATAAGCAATCCTCCGATCCCGACTTCGGACACATCATATTCGACTTTGAACGCTTTGCTAAAGTGAGGGAGTTGCAACAATGGGGTAGAACTTAACAACAGTTTCAACTCTTGGAAGGCCCTCTTTTGGGACTCTCCCCATTCAAATGTTTGGTTCTTTTTGACCAGCTCGGTTAAAGGAGCCTCCACTGTGCTAAATTCACATACAAACCTCCTATAAAAACTAGCAAACCTATAGAACTCTGAACTTGAGACACCGAAGTAGGGGTCAGCCAACCTTTGATAGCCTCGACTTTTGAGTCATCAACTTCAACACCATTAGCACTTATAACAAAACCAAGGAAGATAACATGTTCAACACAAAAGGCACACTTTTTGAAGTTAGCATACAACTTCTCGTTTCTCAAAGTTTCAAGCACTTCTACATGTTCATCCACAAATTTATGATAAACAAGTATGTCATTGAAATACACAACAACAAACTTATTTATAAACGGTTTAAGCACATGGTTCATCAGTCTCATGAATCTTCTCGGTGCGTTAGGGAGGCCAAACAGTATCACTAACCATTCATACAGACTGAACTGGTTTTGAATGCAGTTTTCCATTCGTCACCCGGTTTCATTCGAATTTGGTTCCACCTAGTAAGGCCTCAAAGGCTAGGTTGTGTTCGAGATTTGCAACTCGAACATTCACTCCTCTCAGCTCGGTACTGCTGTCTTGTATCGCGGCCATGAGGTCAGCCAAAGATTCCACGGGCGCATCCATACCCTTCTCCGTTTTCCAGCCATTTGCCTGCAAACACAAAGACTAAGAAAATGTTAAGGTAAGAAATCACCTCACACCCTCCCTAAATTTTGTAGGTTCGGTCGCTTAGAACTTGTAATCAATGGCTTCGTCAGATTGATCAATCTCCTCCAGATCCTCCAAGTTCGACAAGATTCACTTTCTTCTTTGGGAAGAGTGAATTGATGTTCGACTCGATAGAACAGACCCTATTTAACTGCGCACAGGAGGTCAAGAATTTTCTACAAAATTTTGGAATTTAACCCTTCATGCAAGAGTTCCTATAAGCTCAAACAAGTTAGTAGTACCTCGAGTAGAAGATTTACTACAGAGATCTACTAACGAGAAGTCACGAACACAAAGAAAGAAAGAGAACCTAAGAGAATCTACCCTCAGTTTCATCTTGTGAAACCTCAGTACTCCACTCATGTACGGAATGAAAGTGGTCCCTCCACAGTACGGACTAGCTTTTATCCTTATCCAATTTCCTCTTTTCAGCAAGCAACTTTTCACCTTTGATTTTAGCAATGGCGCTAACACTTCTTCTTCAATGGAACAATGAACTTTTCTTTTCTGGTGTACGGACAATCTTAAACTTTGTTCACTGTCCAAAACCAAGATATGATTCAAGGTCGCTTTTCTGATAAACTTTGAATTCAAACGAATTAATTTAAGCTCCAGCAAAGCTAGGAACACAGCTTCATTTGTCCGCACACTGTTAAGAAACTTAACAATTTTCGGACATACGGACAGTGTTTCACGACTGAGCTTCAAAATTTTTCAAGTAAACACTCGACCAAAATCAACCGATAACAACCAGTTATAACCCCAAACAACCACAGCAATAAAAATTTAAAATGGGGGTTTCAAACTTCAACATCGACATCTGACTGACTGAAAATCACGAAAAAAAGTTTTCGTCAAATGATGTACGACCAGTTGTTTTCTTATTCTACATTTGCCAATAACAACAAATCTGTTGTTGTTTAATCCAAACAACCAACAATCAACAAAATTTTTTATTTTTTTTTCTTTTCTACTTTTTTTTGTAAGAACAAAAACAACACAATAAGAACACAAAACAGAAATTGAAAAACAAGAACGCACAAAGATAAAGAATAGGATTTGACTTGTAAGAATAAAATCTAAACCATGCTCTGATACCAAGATGGTGCAAACCAAACTGGATGAGCAACGAACACACGCGAAAGTTAAACAAACAGGAGGTAAAAGATAGAAGCAATACGTAATCTCATCTCAACCAAACAAAACCAAGGAACTAGTATTGGATCCTTTTCGGTTAGATTGTGAAAAAACACCTATACTAAGCAACGATCCTCAAGAAAATATGGTTATTGCAAATCGAATGATCAAAGAAGAAAATGTTCAATCAGATTCCACCGAATGACACAGGTTCCTTTAAAGATGGTTCCTATGATGGGGTTCGCTCACGACGGAGACAAAAGCATACAAACAAATGAAATGCAAAAGGGATTATATAGAAATTCCTAAGGATAAAATAGTAAAATAGTCGGAGTCGACCAATAAAACTAAGCCATGTAGGGCTGAATAAAATTAAATGGCTCGGACATTAGTGTAGCCCTCGATCATTTAACTGCTCAGCGTCAATCATCAGAATTCGGACACTTGTTGCTTGGGACTCGAGCTTGGTGATATAGCCTTTAAATCTGACACCGGGCCACTCACTCTCCGAATTGTTGCTTCCTTCCAGCCACGCTAGATAAATATGCACATCATGCAGTGTCTTGGCTTGGCTTCGTATGACCGGTGTTGATGACACGAACACTGCTTGACCAGCACAGACACGGGCTGCATCAATGTTGCCATAGGAAGCATGGGCGAGGCATGGCCTTTGGTCGATGAAAGTGTTGCCTTAGAGAAAAGGCAATGCCTCTTTTGGCTACTCTAAAAAAATGTTGCCTTATGTAGGAAAGTGTGGAATTTGATCAAAGGCTACACTTTTTAATAGTTTAGGTCACACTTTTCGAGTATGGTTAAAGGCATGATTTGTTGTAATGTGTTTGATAATTGGGGCGTGAAAAAAAAAACTAATAGAGAAAAGAAAATATTACAAAAAAAAAGTGAAATAAAAAAGAAAAAAAAAGAATTCAGTGTCTTCGGGAAGTTACAAGAGAAGTGGAAATTTGGTAGAGAAAATTAATGTGAAGATTGTTGAGCATAATTATGTTGTTGTAGTAGTGTCATACGGAGCATAGTCACTTTTAGTCATATTATCAGTCCCGTCCATTAGCCTACATTACATCCAAATGAAAAGTCCTACTTGATTCTGACATGATCTACCTACATTAGTGGAGAGTGACAAAAAGGGCAAGCATATAGTACTGTCCTGTGTGCATGCAAAAATCTTTTTTGAGCGTGAGAGTTTTTTTATTTTGATGTAGTGCCCTGTTTCGTTGATTGAATATATTACATGTGTGATAATAGGGCAGTTCTTTGATTTTGAGGCACATTGGAGTCTGTACGGTGCAAAGTTTCAGTTCTCAATACATGATTATGAGCGAAAGAATAGGTGTTTAAATCTACTAGTTGATATATGTACATAACTGTCGGATAGGGTATGTGAATGATCTTGCTTGCTATCTGTGACTCGTGCTGAAGTTTTGTGTTTCCTCGAGGACAAGCAAAGGATCAAGAGTGGGATGGTGATAATAGGCCAAATTTATACATAATTAGATGTGTTTTACCCCATACTTTGATGCATTTTGGTTTGATGTTAAAAATATGATGAATTGAGCTAATTGATTTAATTTTGATGTATAGGAGGCTAATGGGGCCAAAGAAAGTTAACTTGAGCAAAAATGAAGCCAAAAGGAAAAATCTGGAGAATTCTAAGGAAGTTGTGCGTCGCATGACCATAGCACAGCCTTTAAATAAAATTTTGATGAAGAAAAATATTTTCGAGGTAGTGAGCTAACACTCCCCATCGCATAACCATCGCATGGGAGAAGAAAAAAAAGATCCTATGGTGTTTTGGAGTGGATGTGCGTCACATAGACCATTGCAGAAGTTCCAAGAACTTTGTGCTTTAGTTGTGCTTCGCACAGCTATAGCACAAAGGCAAAATTTATGCAGTTTTGTAAAGCAAGGCAGTTTGGTAATTTGGTTCAAGAACATGACATAAAAGCCTGAAAGTCAATTTTTAGAGGAATTCCTAACCTAGAGAGAACAAGAAGAAGGCTAAAGCAGTGCAAAACTATGCTCTAATGAGTTTTTCTTAACTCTTTCAATCCTTTCTTGTAAATTATTGTTTATGGTTGCTTATGTCTTAAATCTTGTGAACATAAGTGGCTAAGTGATGTTGGGCATATTTCTTGTATTTCAGACATTAATTAATATTCACTTTAACTTGACTTTGATGTTAATTGTGCCCAACATTGCTTAATTAGTGATATTACATTGATCTAATGTGTTTGTGTTGACTTAGGTATAATCTTTGAAGAATTGGAGCTTGATTCGTACAAGAACAAGGAAGAAGCAACATGTACAGCCATGGATGCTTGGCATGCTAGGCTGTATGGACTGGGAAGACTGCAAATATTGAAGAAATTGAGAGAAGTAGCGCATACAGCCACGGATGCTTGGCATGCTCCGGTGTATGCGCCGTAAAACAGTCCCAGAGCTGCCAGGACAGGCTAAAAACGTGGGGCACTAGCGTGTTTTGATAATTAAAACCCTTGTACACATATTTTTAGGATTATTACATACTTTTGGAGGCAAGAACCTTTGGGAGGCATAGAAACGCTAGAGATGGGTTGGAGCTCAACATCTACATTGAGTTTTCTTCTCTTTTCTTTAATTTAGTTTGTCTAGTCTATAGTTGTGGGATCTCCATGAATGTTGATTTTCGGATGTTGAATTGATTTCATTGAATTATTATATTGGGTTATTTATTCATATCCTGAGCCTAATTATTTGATTGCTTCATCACCAATTGAATACTATCTATGAACCTAGGGTTGAACTCGAAAGTGGGAACCGTAGGTTGCAATATGATTGAATAGAGTGTGTTCCTGAACCTGGACATCGGGGAATGATTTCGCGGTTAGGATAGAAATATACCTAACAGTCACGCTTAGTCACTATACAGGAAAAATAAATGCATTCTTGTTAATACTGACTCCATAGACATATAGGCGTTAGGTTGGCTTGAATAGGCAAGCAGGGTACCGAAAGAGTCCTGTGAGTAATATTAACCATGTGATTAGTAACCCAGATAAATTAATTTAGTCAGATTAACTTAAGGATTCGACAGGATTGGCAGATATCCCATGACCCTAGGCTATTATCCCTTCTTGAATCCAAAATCGTGTTTTACTTATTATTATTTTCTTGGTTTAATTAGTTAATTTTAGTTAGATAAATTCTCAACTATTGAATCCCTCTTGTTTAGATTTTAAGGAATTGTCTGATTTAGTTAGTAGTTAATCAATAGTTCTCGTGGGAACGATACTTTTCTTATCACTTTATTACTTGATCGACAGTGTATACTTGCGTGTGCATTTGGAGCGACAAGTTTTTGGCGCCGTTGCCGGGGACTTAGAATTAGCTATTTCTAGATTAGGGTTTTACTTTTGTCTATTCAAGTTTTTAGTTTAGTTTAGTTTAGTTTATTACTTGTTAACATAACATCTTTTAATGAAAAATGGTCGAATTTTGGCTACTCGTATTTTGGTGCTCCTTGCATAATTTGTAATGAACGTCACTTGTGGGAGAATTGTCGACATCTTAATGTCCTACAGAACTATTTATCTAGTCGTTCCTCTGCAACCTTTGATCAGAACTGCTGTCAATTGTGTGGTGGTTTGTTGAACGATTGTCCTAAGTGTCGTACTCTTTCCCCAAGTAATATTCATTATAGTACTAACCTTGCTTGTAATTTTGTTAGGAGCAACGGAGTGCAGGATGCATCACAACAAGAGAAAAATTCTGAAGAAGTGGAGATCGTGAGAAAAACCTGGCTAATGGAACAATCCCAACGATTAGATGCATGTGGGGGTCTTCTTGATGACATTACAAGTGCAACTAGATGCTCTATGGATGGAAAAGTGTGCTCAAACAAGAGATTGACCGATTTGGCGAGGTTATTCACGACTTTGAGGCTAATTTGATTGAAAAGATTGAGGCGTCTACGTCTCAACAACCAATTATTTTGGATAGTGTATTTGAGGTGGATGAAGTTGAAAAGGAATTTAAGAGCCAATTTGAGGAGCTAAGTGTGGATTTCCAACTGTTCGACCCAATAATATTTGATGATGCCAAAGTTGAAAAATTGGCACTAGAGTCAAGTGGGAAATTGAAAAATATAATTTTTGAAGACTCTAGTGTGTGCAAAGATGAGGATGTCAATAATAAGGCAATTTTAGAGTTGAAACGCACTGGACCTTATTCTATGCACTTTTCGACATTGTGTTTGGATGGCGAGCCTTCCGAGCTAATAGAAGAGTCACTGGAGGAGGAACAAGGTGTCTATATTCTAAGGTTTGTGATGTCGAGGAGACAAAATGATATTCCTCATTTAAAAGCCAAGAAGTGCAAAATGCAACGTTTAATTCTGGGTTTCTTTGGTTTTATACCACCACCCCGAGAATATAGTCGTAAGCTTGAAACCAACTTGGGGAGACAATTCATATGTTCGAAGTGGAAGACAAAGTGATAAATTTTGTACGCGTTGTGCCGCGATGTTAAATCAAGCGCTTTTTGGGAGGCAACCCAAACTTTACCGCTTTTTATTTTTGTTTTTAGCTAAAAAAAATTGTACTATAGTAACTTGTTTAGTTTGTTCTGTTATCAAGCATTAGGGAAAACCTCCCAGGGAAGTGTCAATTTATAGAAATGTTAAGAGGATCAGCAACACTAGTTGGTACATCTTACATCACGCCGCACACACGTTGCATAGGCATTTCAGTTGAAGTGAAAAAATGAGATAGTGTAGTGATAGCCATCGCGCTCAATACTGTATTGGGCAAGAAACTGTCGTAACAGAGATCAAGGCATCACGAGGTACGCTGTCCACCCCAGGTAAGTTAAATTCTGAACTGAAAAGCCATCAACTTTCACCTTCTCATTATTATCCCCATAAACACAATACTTCTGTCTCTCTTAATCGCTGCTACCATAAGCAACGGATCAGCCAGCCCTTAAACATCATCTTCCAGTATGTAATCTGCCTCTCTTATCCCTTTTCGCTCTCTCTCTCTCTCTCCTCCTCTACTGCTTACTTACTATTGTTATTATACATGGCCCCATTCTCTTTTCCCTTAGGCAGTTTGGTTGGTTTTGAATTTCAAATGAGCACAATGTGTGAAAACGTGAATTTGTTGGTGGTATATGACTGTGGTAAAGGGTGGGGTGACACATTGTTGTGTAATTATTGAGCTCCCGGAGTTGGGAGGTTAAACACAAAATAAATTGAATATAAACAAGCTGCCCGGATCAGCGCACACAATATGCTCGCTGAAATGTCTGAATGAAATTTTTGATGTGCCTGGCTAAGTCTGAGTAGCCAAAACTACTTACAAGCTGATTAAACATGAAATTGAGTATGGGGATGACCTTGGGGATAAAGTGTGGGGTCGTTTGCACATTATGTACTTCGCTCGCACACGACAAGTGTCATTTGTGTGCTACTAACACTGCTGCTTCCGTATGCTCTTTTAACTGGAGTTGCTTGACCTGTAGTGCTTCATGAACTGTTTCAAAATGTTTGATGTGATAACTTAACATAAGTGTGGGGTGCTTGCACCCCGTTAGTGCGCACTAGTTGGTTTGAATGAATCTGTTGGATTGAAATAGAAATTATGCGCTAGTGAGGGAACTCTGAGTACCTCGTTTACCACCCCTTGTTTATATTGTAGAGTGCATTGAGGACATTGTACAATTTTAAGTGTGGGGTGGGGGATTCCTATTCTATGCTTATAAATTTTTGTTTTTATCAATTGACATTGTTTTATTTATTTCTTTCTTTCTAATTTAGTTTAATTTAACTGGTAGCAAAAACATTAAAAAAAATATAGAAAACAAGAAAATCCAAAAATAGTTAGTCTTTTCTTAGTTTATTTTAGCATAGTTAGAGTGAATAATAATCCACTGTGGTTTTTCTTTGGGCATCGGTTCTTTTCCATGGGATGTACACTTGAACCGGGTACATTTTATTTTATTTTTAGATAGTTTTAGTCGTCGTAGTAGTAGAAAGGAAAGGAAAACTTGGGTTTGGAGTCTAGGTGCCTTGTGACATGTTTGATGCTAGCATATTTAGACCTGAGCACGTGGATTAAATGCCTTCCTTGTGAGTTTTTGAAATAAATTGTGCTAAGAAAAATGAATAACTTTGTTTGGGACGCCTAGGCTCAGTTTCTTGATTCTTGTGCGCTCAGTGCTTTAAGCTTTATTTTCTAGCTTGTTTTACTGCTTTGATTGAGAGTCCAAATTGAGCTATCTTGAGTGAGTCATGTGCCACTGTGTGAGTGAGGTATTTTTTTCGTTCCGTGCTTGTCACTTGAGTCTAGAACTTGCCCGGAGTGTGGTTGAAGCGAAATCCTAGGTTTCGCTCAGTTTGAAAAATGATTATAGGCCTTCCTTGACCCGTTTAAGATTTCCTAGCCTACCCTATACTTGATTGACCCTAGTCAGCCCCTTTGAGCCTTTATCCTTTTTATTGGTAGCCATATTACAACCCTTGACCTATTTTGAATTGAATTACCTATTCCTTTTGAACACCCTATCTCCTTAAGTACTTATATGAACAATGAGCTTAAATAGCTGAGGTTGGAGAAATGGATGGTTTATGAATTGGTGCCAGTTGTCATGTAAAAGAAGTGTTTGTGAAAAAAAAAAGAGAAAAAAGTGAAAGAAAAAAAAATTATTACTTGATGGCCAGGCCAACTTGTGAGTAGGAAAAATTGTGAAGTTTGAAAAAAAAAACAGTAATTTTTGTGAGCTGAAAAATATTCAATGGCATAAATAAAAAGGGAAAAATTGGATGTGCTTGAATTGAAAAGGGGAGAGTTTTTAAAAGAAGGAAGTGTGCTGAAATTGATATTCTGTAAGTGCTTAGGGAGGCTTAGTCACTTTATCTATCTCTATCCTACCTGTCCTGCAGCCTTCGTTACAACCTTTAATAAGTCCTATTTGATTTTGAGTTGAGCAGACATACATTAGTGGAGATTTACACAAAGGACAAGCTTATGGTACTTCTTGTGTGGCATGTGAACTTCTTTATGAGAGTTGAGTGAATTCATTCGATCTATGAAGTCCTGAAATTAATTACAATATCTTGTGAGTATTTGACTACTTCTTCTGATTTGTTGTAAGGGCACTTGATTCATGAAGGATAGGTGATTTTATTAGACTCTCGGTCGAGGTAAGTGAGCGGGCTTGAGAAACTTCGTGTCACGGAGTCTGTAATTGAGGTTAGGATGTTACAATTTGGTTGTTCAATTTATTTTAAACGTTTGGAATCTTTTGGCACTGTGCAATATGAGGAAGCGCTTGGAAAAAATGCATGTGAAAATTTTTAATTGTTGGTATCAACCATGGTCACAGGTGTAGTTGTTCTTAATTGTTGAGTTGCTCTTTTGAGAATGAAATTGAGGTTGTGTCTTGAGTCATTTGAAGTTAGGGTACTGTTGGTCAGAATTGCTCAAGAACGAGCAATAGTTTAAGTGTGGGGTGTTGATGTTGGGCATATTTCTTGTATTTCGGACGTTAATTAATATTCACTTTTACTTGACTTTGATGTTAATTGTGCCAAACATTGCTTAATTAGTGATATTACATTGATCTAATGTGTTTGTGTTGACTTAGGTATAATCTTTGAAGAATTGGAGCTTGATTCGTACAAGAACAAGGAAGAAGCAATGGGTACAGCCATGGATGCTTGGCATGCTAGGCTGTATGGACTGGGAAGAGTGCACATATTGAAGAAATTGAGAGAAGTAGCGCATACAGCCACGGATGCTTGGCATGCTCATGTGTATGCGCCGTAAAACAGTCCCAGAGCTGCCAGGACAGGCTAAAAACGTGGGGCACTAGCGTGTTTTGATATTTAAAACCCTTGTTCACATATTTTTAGGATTATTACATACTTTTGGAGACAAGAACCTTTGGGAGAAGTAGAAACGCTAGAGATGGGTTGGAGCTCAACATCTACATTGAGTTTTCTTCTCTTTTCTTTAATTTAGTTTGTCTAGTCTGTAGTTGTGGGATCTCCATAAATGTTGATTTTCGGATGTTGAATTGATTTCATTGAATTATTATATTGGGTTATTTATTCATATCCTGAGCCTTATTGTTTGATTGCTTGATCCCCAATTGAATACTATCTATGAACCTAGGGTTGAACTCGGAAGTGAGAACCGTAGGTTGCAATAGGATTAAATAGAGCGTGTTCCTGAACCTGGACATCAGGGAATGGTTTCGCGGTTAGGATAGAAACATACCTAACAGTCACGCTTAGTCACTATACAGGAAAAATAAATGCATTCTTGTTAATACTGACTCCATAGACATATAGGCGCTAGGTTGGCTTGAACAGGCAAGCAGGGTACAGAAAGAGTCCTGTGAGTAATATTAACCTTATGATTAGTAACCCAGATAAATTGATTTAGTCAGATTAACTTAAGAATTCGGCGGGATTGGCAGATATCCCATGACCATAGGCTATTATCCCTTCTTGAATCCAAAATCGTGTTTTACTTGTTATTATTTTCTTGGTTTAATTAGTTAATTTTAGTTAGATAAATTCTCAACTATTGATCTCTCTTGTTTAGATTAGAAGGAATTGTCTGATTTAGTTAGTAGTTAATCAATAGTTATCGTGAGAACGATACTTTTCTTATCACTTTATTACTTGATCGACCGCGTATACTTGCGTGTGCATTTGGAGCGACACTAAGCTACCCCTTCTAGGGCTTGACTGAACTATTATAGAATGATTTATTGAGTATTTCATTAATTTAATCGAGCTTGACATAGTTATTCCTGATTATTTCAACTATGTTTTGATTGCTTTTGATTTGTAGAGCTCACAATTGGATATGTCCTTATCCTTGTAACTCTTGAAATAGTATTTTGAGTTAGGGTTAGTTGAATTGCGACACTTTAGCCCAAATAATAAATTATTTAGGGAAAAAGAGCGGGATGAGTTCGAGAACAACGACCCCTTATCGTGGTCACATGGGTAGTCCAACTTATCATCTTGTGTTAACTTAGAAAAGTAACTCAGGATTGTTATTGCTTGTTATTGGAAAATACTAGCGGTAAACTAGGAACTCACGATCATTAGGGATAGTTAAGCGATATTGAATACGTAGTATTCGATACATAACTCCAATAATTGGGGAAGTCATGTCCTAGGCCTTTTAATCTTGAAATTTTCTCTAATGCTTATTACGTGTTTTTAGTTTTCACTATCTATTTTAGTTTTCACATCAAAAATTATTTTAATTTGCTCTTGAAATTAGTTGAACGTAAATGTGGTAAAAGTTGAGTCACCAATTAAGGTTTCCTCCTGGTGAAATTCGACCCCGAACTTGTTAAATCGAATTATATTTGCAACAACCGCTTATTCCTTTTAGGACAAGTTTTGAACGTGATCAACAATTCTTATTATTATATTGTACTTATGCATCGGGCGATATTGTAAATTTCAACTTTTAAGTACATAGCTTTTCGAGAATAAAGAATTTTCTGTACTAGGTCCTAAAATCATTTATACCTACTGTCGAGGAGTTCATTAACCACAAAATTTTGCCGATTGTTTTGAAGTAGAGCAGAATTTCTAAAATAATTCAAATCTATGAAGTTGTTTTAGCTTGACCATATTTTTTTGTTTACCGTTTTGAGGATTTTATTTGCTTCTCGGAGTAAGTTTAGTTGGGAATTAAGATTGCTCGGCCATTCCATTTAGTTTTTGTTGAATGACAAAAATGACTTTTCTTTCAATTTAGAAATACATGTTAAACTCATTGTATGGGCCTAAACCAGTTTTAGGATCACAAATCGAATTTGGATTTGAATATAAGCAAAACTTCATATCAAAGCTAAATAAATGCACGAAATAGACGTAAATGCAAAAGAATAACTTGATTTCAATATATAATGGTGAGTACAAATTTGGGCAGAGTTTCAGTATCTATTTCTGGATACCTATTATACAAAATGAACTACTATTTATAAGCCTAAGAGCCTTGCCCACGTTCTCCACTATCAGTTGTGGTTTGACCTACGATCTTGGCATTAAAGGAAGGAGTTAGTGGGCTGAAGTAGTGGGCTGCAAAGCCGCTGGAACCGAGGCTATTCACCGAGGCGCATTATGTGTGACCTCGGTGGGGGGCCTTGTTGTTCGATCGAGGCCGACACCACCGAAGCTCAGCTTACGGCTTGCCTTCGGTGGCGACCTCAATGTGTAATCTTCGGCTACCCACTTACTTGCTTCGGTCTTCAGCTTGCTATTATGTGCTCGGTCGTTATCAACTTGCATGACCGGAGCGAATTATCGCAAGCCGATTTTTACCCAATACAGATAGTCCCCCCACTCTTTGGTTACTTACCGAAGTTACCGAGGAGTGGAGTGAAATCCAGCGGAAAAACGACGTGGCTTGATCTTATCCAAGTGTTTCAAATTTGTCAACGGTTCGCATCTCATCAGGTCACTTCTCATTGACACGTGTCACCCATCCGTTGGCTTCTCAAACGATCACGCCGTAATTTTTGACTTCCCCCAACGTTACAATGATGATGATGCCCCACCACCTAGCTCTTCCATACCTACTCTTCCCCTCACTTTCATCTTCTTCAATTAACAGTGTTAAAAGAGGAAAAACGCGAGCTTCCATACTTTTTAGGTTTCCATTTGCGCAAGAATTCTTAGTTTCAAACTTCAACCATGTCCGCCACTCATTCACGACAAGATTCGAGCGACTCCGGCGAAAGGGCAAAGATTGCCCAGTACGCCGCCATTATTTCCAGTGGTGAGTTTATCACCACCGTGCCAGCGTTACAAGTAATAGATGCGGAAGGAGGCGGAGAAGTAACTTCTGGCGCTGGTGGCCCTAGGCGTCGGAAGGAAAGAGCTAGGCGTGACGTCGCTACTGGAGGCGAGGATGTCAGCCTAGAGGAAGGTGATGACATCACGGAGATGACTGGCACTGATGATGTCATACATAGAGATGAGGATGTCGAGGGCGACGACGCCGTGGACGAGGGTGAGAGAGGAAACGTCACCGAGGTGGGATCTTCGGGCCCGGTGATTCCTCTCGAGCAAGAGCTCGAGCCTCACCAAATAATTCCTTCTCATTTTGACAACGGCAAGGACCTCAAGCTACAGGTTCAATCAGCTAATCAAGAAGAGAAGAATAGAAATATTCCAGTAAACACGACACCGACCGCATAACACAAGCTCACATTGAGTGGGTCCGGAGGGAGTGCAAATTTGGGCCCGAGGTGAAGCTGATTATACCTGATCCAACAAGCAGAGTTTGCCACCATGTTGAGGGGCTCTCTTTCGCTTATACCTACCCTTTCACCCTCGGCTTCTCCCTCCCGGTGCACAAGATTATTGATGACTTCTACCGAGCCTACAACTTGTGCTTGGCCCAGCTAGGCCCCGGCGTTTGGAGGGTCATTCAGTGCATGGACTGGATGAACATGGAGGCAGGGGTCGAATTCACTTTGCAGCATCTCATCTCCCTTTACTATCCCTATTTTCACAAGGTCTGGGTTGTGGCGCTGAACAACCGAGGCAAATACGTGCTCCTCCACAAGAGTGAGGACCACGGGGACCGAGGCTGGAGCAACTGTTACATCTTGCTTTCCTTGAGTGGTGGAACAACACACGTAAGTATCCCTTCGTTTGTATTTCATTCCTCGGTGATCGTTCATAGTTGCTAACTGTGCTTCTCTATTACTCCTTAGCCAACAAGGTTGATATCATTCCCCCCGAGGGGTTGATTGAATGGGTGAAGGCGATGACCGGGTCTCGTAAACGCCCTGAAAGAACGTAGATGAAGATGGCTGCTGACTTTGGTTGGCAATGCAAACGGCATGGTATGCTCCTTTGTGGTGTTTTACTTGGCATGTTGTTTTAGGGTTTTAACTTCGTTTTGCTGACTTCTTTCCCTGACTTCGGTGGCAGGTTTTCCAAACCGTGCCGTCAATACGAAGAAAAGCAAGAAAAAGAAAGAGAAAAAGAAGAAAAAGGATGGAGAGGAGACCGAGTCAGACAACAACCTGGCTTCAGTGGCAGGAGATTTAAAGGAGTTGAAGGAATCGAAGGCTGCGAAGTCTTCAAAAGCTTCAAATGGGGCCCCCGGCCAAGGGTCCTCCAAAGGTAATCACCATCCTTGATCAACTCGTCGGTTATCATTCCTCTTTGCCTCCTTGTTTCAATTCATCCATGTTACTTCTCGTAGGTGTGAAGAGGAAGAGGGCAGTTTCAAAGAAGCCCTCTCGTTCAGTGGCTCCTCGTACCGAGGTTGAAACTCCTCCCCAACCTGAGGCAGCGGGGGAAGGGCGCCGAAGATTAATTGATGAGCCCGATGATGCAGCTGCCGAAGGTTTAGCTCGCAGAGAGGTCGAGTTTGTTGACCTCGAGGACCAAGAGCATAGCTTCGAGGCGGCAGTTGCCAAGATTAAAGGCAAGTCCAAGGTTGTGGAGGCTGGCGCTGCTATGATTGAAGAGGGAGCTGGTACCGACATGGTGAGGGCATAATTCGAACCCGCGAGGATTTCGTGCTCGGTGGGGTCTTATCGGAAGCTCGAGGTGCCGACCTCTTCAAATCTGTTGGCATGCAGCCGAGCCGACATCTTGAGTCTTATGCCTTTGCTAGGCCCGAGGAAGATAAAGTCGTGCAGGAATTTTCTCGAGGTCAACTATATAATACCATTGCTGCCAATGCTGTCAGAGTAAGTTTCATTGCTCTTGAGTTTTTCCTTGGATTTTCCTTTCGTCTTTGTCTTCGGTTCATAGCTGACTTTGATTTCCTGATTGATCTTTGTTCAGAGTTTCGTTCTGTCATTGAGGGCTATCGAGGTTGAGACCTCGAGGAATGAAGAGGTCCGGCGTGTTGCTCGTGCGTGGGACAGGCAAAGAGACAGCTTCAATGCACAAAAAGCTACACTAAAAGCTGATTTGTCCAAGTCCCAATTTGATCTGCATGAGGCCGAGGCAGCTTCTGAGGCGAAAATCAAAGCCCTTGGTGACGGCTTCCAAGTAGAACGCTCGAGGCTGGAGGTCGAAGCTGTGAGATTGAGTGCCGAGCTGACCCAAGCAAAGGCTGAGGTTGTGGAGATGGCCAAAAAACACCACGACCAGCTGAAGAAGCATGTGCTTCATATCCAAAAGTTGGAGGGTGAAAACTCCAAACTTTCAGCTAAAGAAGCCGAGGTCGAAGCCCTTCGAGACGAGATCGCTGATCGTAAGAGTAGGGCTGCGATCACTGTTAAGAAAGCCGAGCTGGACAAGCGATGGGCCATTATCAGATCTCGGTTGAGGCTACTCAAGCGGTGCCGCACCGGCGAGCTTAACTTAGATGAGGAGATTGCAAAAGCTGAGGTGAAGTCAGTAGAGGCTCAATCTATTATTGATGAACTCCCATCAAGTGAGGCCTCGAGAGGCGATGACGATGAGGAGGATGATGAAGAGGCCGAGGGGGGCTCCGAGGATGGAGGTTATTCTCCCGAGGCTTAGATTTCTGATAGCATTTGGTAAGCCTTCGGACGTTTATGCATAACTTTTTGGACCTCTAGGTCTTTTTTATGTAAATATTCTTAGCCTTCGGGCTCTTTAATGAAATGTTTTTCATGTTTTCATCTCAAGTGTTGGTTTTTGCATGTACCGAGCATCTTATAATAAATAAATACTTGCTTGCAAGACTTGATTGAATTTAATCGACGCAAACTTAGAACGATGTCTCGTCCTCGAGTTGATGCATTCAAAGTGCAGCTTCGGAGTGCAAGATTATAAAGGCAAATAAATATGGGATCAAAATTGTTTCATTGATACCAACGAGCCAGAAATCGGCTATTTACATGGAACCAAGTCGAAGCGGACCTTGGGTACAAAATAAATTAACAATATGCCACTGCCGGGCGAGATTACAATGTACTAAACCTATTCTACGGGCGTCAGTCCCTGGTTATCGGATAGATAAGCTTCGGTTGGGAGGCTCAATGTCGACCTCGGCATCAACTCTCGCCTCTCACTCCCCCCCAGTGTTCGGTTGTGAATCTTGATGAAGATCCGACCACAGGAAATCATTCGGTTCGCTTCCTAAAAAGGTCAAGCAGAAATGGAACGAGGAGCAAGTTAGTACATTTCGACCGAGGCCATAGGAGCGTTGTTCAGCTCGGGGCTGTGGGTGAATTTAAAAAGATTAAAAGAGCATTTACCTCGATTAGAAGTAGTACCGCTTCATATTGGAGATGTTCCAATTCAGAGGTTCGGGCTCGCCTTGGAAATTCTCAATTTGATAAGATCCCTTTCCAACAACTGCCTTGACTCTGTAGGGTCCTTCCCAATTTGCAACAAGCTTTCCCCGTTGTCTTCCTTCGTTGACTGATTTGTTGCCTTTGGCACATAGTCGCCAACTTTGAAATCTCTGAGTTTGGCTTTCCTATTGAGGTACGCTTCGATCTGCCTTTTTTGGGCAACCAGCCGAACCAAAGCTAATTCCCTCTTCTCCTCGAGCAAATCTAATTCTATGCGCATAGCCTGTTGATTTGCGTCCTCGGTGGTGTGGGCGTACCAAAAACTTGGTTCGCCCACCTCCACGGGGATGAGGGAATCTATACCATAAGCAAGTGAGAAAGGAGTCTCACTGGTGCTGTTCTTCTCCGTTGTTCGCATGGCCCACAGCACCCCTGGTAATTCCTCGGGCCAAGGACCTTTCTTCTCATCGAGCCTTTTCCTGAGATTTTCGATTATGATTCTATTTGAAGACTCGGCTTGGCCATTAGCACTTGGGTGATAAGGAGTCGAAGCAATTCTTTTGATCCCCCATTGTTTGAAGAAATCAGTGATGGCTGCCCCCATGAATTGTTTACCGTTGTCGCAGGCAATCTCCCTCGGGACACCGAACCTGTAGATGATGTTCTTTTTGATGAAATCGATTACTTGTTTTTGCTTTACCTCGGTGAGAGCCCCTGCTTCTACCCATTTCGTGAAGTAATCAGTTAGCACTAAAATAAAGCGAACACCACCTTTTCCCTTCGGCAATGGCCCAACAATATCCATCCTCCACTTCATGAAGGGCCATGGTGATACCACTGAATGTAGGGGCTCGGCCTGCTGGTAGATCATCCGTCCATGGCGTTGGCACTTATCACATTTTTGCACGAAGGCCTTTGCATCGGCACTGATAGTGGGCCAATAATACCCAGCTCTTAATAATTTACGCACTAAGGATTTTTCCCCCGAGTAGTTGCCACATTCGCCTTCGTGCACTTCGGCCATCACATACCTGGCCTCATCGGGACCCAAACATTTGGCCATCGAGCCGCAATATAACCTCTTGTATAGATTACCCTCGATCAAGTGATACGAAACTGCTTGGGTCCTTAATTTCTTGGCTTCCTTTTTATCTTGGCGGACAGTCCCCGAGTCGAAGTAAGATATGAACTTACTCCGCCAATCCCATCTGTTGTCCACTGAATTGACCTGCAACTTCATTTCTCTCATTTGTGCGGACAACAACCGAACCACTGAATCAGTCCCCGAGTGGGCTTCGTCAATCACCAAACCTAGGTATGCCAGGGCATCAGCCTCGGTATTTTCCTCCCGAGGCACTTGTTTAACTTGCCATTCCTGGAATTGAGCCAAGATTCTTTGTGCTCGATCCAAGTATAGTTGCATTTTGGGCTCCCGAGCAGTATAATCACCGAGGACCTGGTTCACTACCAACTGCGAATCACACCTTAGTTCAATTCTTTCTACCCCCCATTTCTTTAGCCAACTCCAAACCTGCTAGAGCCGCTTCATACTCGGCCTCGTTGTTGGTCACCTTTTTGAACCGAACCGAGTGCCTGATTTTCTCCCCGGTGGATGCTCTCAAGACTATCCCTAAACCCAAACCTTTGGAGTTAGTTGCCCCATCTGTATGAAGTATCCATAGCCCCGAAGCAGTTCCCTTCGACATGGAGTTTTCCTTTTCCGCTTCGAGCAGAATCCCAACACTAAAGTCAGCTACGAAGTCATCCAGGACCTGAGATTTGATGGCTGTTCGAGGTTGATAGGTGATGTCGTATTCGCTCAACTCTACCGCCCATTTTGATAACCTCCCCGACAACTCCGGTTTATGCAATATACTTCTTAAGGGAAAGGTTGAAACTACCGCTGTTGGGTGACATTGGAAATAGGGTCGTAGTTTCCAAGCAGTAACAAGTAAAGCAAGTGCTAGTTTTTCCAAGTGTGGGTACCTTGTTTTAGCGTCGAGGAGTGTCTTGCTTACATAGTAGATGGGTTGTTGCTTTCCATCTTCTTCCCGAACCAGCACAGCGCTGACTGACACCTCAGACACAGCCAAGTAGACCAGCAATGTTTCACCTTCTTTTGGCTTGGCGAGCAACAGCGCGTTAGCCAAGTATCGCTTCAAATCATTCAGCGCTTGTTTACACTCCGGTGTCCATTGGAAGTGATTGTTTTTTCTCAAAATGGAGAAAAATTTGTGGCATCGCTCCGAAGACCTTGAGATAAATCGACTCAAGGCGGCGACTCGGCCAGTCAAGCGTTGAACTTCGTTCACCCCGCTGAGCTCTTCGGGGATTTCCTCGATGGCTTTGATTTTATCTGGGTTAGCTTCGATCCCTCGTTCAGAGACAATGAACCCCAAGAATTTGCCTGATCCTATGCCGAAGGCGCACTTCTCAGGGTTCAATTTCATGCCGTATTACCTCAAAACAGCAAAAGCTTCCCTCAGATGATTCAAGTGATCCTCTATTCGGATCAATTTGATGAGCATATCATCTATGTAGACCTCCATAGATTTTCCAATATACTCCTTGAACATGCGACACACCAACCTTTGGTAAGTCGCCCCGGCGTTTTTCAGGCCGAAGGGCATCACCTTATAGCAGAAAGTACCTCGGACAGTGATGAACGAGGTTTTCTCTTCGTCCTTCGGGTCCATGAGGATCTGATTGTAGCCCGAATACATCTAACAAGGTTAATAGTTTGTGTCCAGCCGTGGAGTCTATTAACCTGTCAATTTGTGGCAATGGGTAGGAGTCTTTGGGGCAAGCTTTGTTCAGGTCAGTGTAGTCTACACACATCCTCCACTTGCCGTTCTTCTTTGGTACGACAACCACATTGGCCAGCCATTCGGGGTATTTCACCTCTCTTATGAAACTATTTTCTTGCAACTTTATGGTTTCAACTTCGATTGCTTTCTTTTTTACCCCGGCGTGAGGTCTCTTCTTTTACTTTACCGGAATAAATTTTGGGTCCACATTCAGCTTGTGAGTCATGATCTCCGGATCGATACCAATTATGTCTGAATGAGACCAAGCAAAGTAATCGTTGTTGGACTTCAAAACTTCAATAATCGCCTTTTTCGACTCTGGGTCCAACTTCGAGCCGACAAACACCTTTCTTTCGGGGAAATCTTTCAATAGGATGAAAGATTCCAATTCCTCAATGGTAGAGTCCTCAGCTTTTTGCTTCCGAGGCTCTTGAATGCAAACCGGGATCTTCTCAATTTCTCCTCGGGGGTCCTCCCCTCTCGACCCCAGTTGCTGTAGTTGCTATTGCTTTGGCTCGGTTGAGGCGACTCCATTTTTCAACACAACCGAGTAGCATTCCCTTGCTACTCGTTGCTCTCCTTTGATTGACCGAACTCCCCAAGGTGTAGGGAATTTAATCACTTAATGCAGTGTGGAAGGAACAGCTTCCATGGAGTGGATCCAAGGCCTTCCGAGGATCACATTGTATGCTAAGCCCTCGGGCATCACTTGAAACAGCGTTTCTTTGCTTACTCCCTCAGCGAATGTTTTGAGTGTGATTTCACCCAAGGTTTTCTTTGTGAAGTTGTTGAAGCCGGCTAGCACTATCGCTTTGGGGACAACCTCCCCTTTGAGCCACATTTTCTTAACATCCCCGTAGCTGATTATGTTGACCGAGCTATCGGGGTCGATCAGGACTCGCTTAATGTGTCGTTGATTCTTAGAATGATGACCAAGGCATCGTGATGAGGGAACATCATCCCATCACAGTCATCATCGTCAAATACGATCTCTTTGCCCGAGACGCCAATTTGGGTTCTCTTCTCCATGGTGATCGATAACTTGGCGAATTTCTTGGCTGCTGTGAAATTCACACGTTCAACTCTGATCCCCCGGTGATGACATTCACAACTCTCTCTGGGGGTGGAGCCCGAGGTGGTTGCCCATCACCTCGTTTCTTGGAGAAATTGTCCTTTCCCTTATCAGTAAAGAAATCAGCCAATACTCCTTTTTTCAACAAGTGAGCCACCTCGAGGCGCAAGGCTTTGAAATCCTCGGTCTTGTGGCCATAATCCGCATGGAACTCGCAGTACAAATTGCGGTCTCTCTTATCTGCTGGAGTCCTCATGTCTTTGGGTACCCTCACCCCGGCAGTCCCTTTGACTACATTGACCAGTTCCGAGGTCGATATATTGAAATTGTAGTCGGGGATCCGAGGCAGATCCTTCTTCGGGGCCGAAGCTGGGCCTGAGGGATTTCTTTGGTTCGTGCTGGGTTGAACCTTCCCTCCGAGCCCTTGGCTTATGTGTGGGCTAGCGTATGAATTTCTGAAGGAATTTCCCAACCTTTGGCTAACAGCCTGTCTCGTTGAGGTATATGGTTCGTACCTCCCCTTCATGTTGCCTCGCGACGCTTCGGCGCGGTGCGAGGATTCGCCTCAGTTTTTGTAATTGTAACCTCGGCTTTTGAACTCAGCTTCCTCCAATCTGATTTTGGAGTAAGTTCGCTTGTGTAGATCCTCCCATGTCAAAACTTGATATTGTTGGAGCTCCTTCCGCAATTCGGCAGCAGTGTCAGAATTGCGAATATTAATACCCTTTTCAAATGCCATGATGGCCAGGGTATCGTCCATCCGAGGTAATTCCATGCGCTCGGCGTGAAAGCGCTCAAGGAACTCCTTAAGTTGGCTCACCGGGCCTCTGTTTAACCTCGTATATGTCCTCCTTCATTTGGAGGATCTTTTGGGCCCTGGTGTGTGCCTTAACGAAGGCGCTGGACATTTCCTTGAAGGTGGAAATCGACCCTGCTGGTAAGCACATGTACCAACGCAGAGCCCTTTTCTCCAAGGACTCGCCAAACTTTTTCAAGAACATCGACTCGAGCTCTATTACCGATAAGTCGTTGCTCTTTACCATTGCCATGTATTATCTTACATGCTCTCTGGGATCGGTGGTCCCATCATATTTCTTCAAAAACATGAGTTTGAAGTTCTTGGGGGTTGGGGCTAGAGCCGCTTCGGGCTTGAAGGGCGGCTCCCTGTATTGATCTATATCAAGATCATCTTAAACTTTTGTTAACCCCGGCACGCTCTCGAGGCATTTTCCCACTATTGCGCCCGTAAGCTTTGACGAAAAAAGACGTGAAACTTTGGAACAAAGCGTTTCTGCTTATATTCCTACAGACTGCGCCAATTTGTATGGGCCTAAACCAGTTTTAGGATCACAAATCAAATTTGGGTTTGAATATAAGCAAAACTTCGTATCAAAGCTAAATAAATGCACGAAATAGACGTAAATGCAAAAGAATAACTTGATTTCAATATATAATGGTAAGTACAAATTTGGGCAGAGTTTCAGTATCTATTTCTGGATACCCATTATACAAAATGAACTATTATTTATAGGGCTAAAAGCCTTGCCCACGTTCTCCACTATCAGTTGTGGTTTGACCCACGATCTTGGCATTAAAGGAAAGAGTTAGTGGGCTGAAGTAGTGGACTGCAAAGCCGCTGGAACCGAGGCTATTCACCGAGGCGCATTATGTGTGACCTCGGTGGGGGGCCTTGCTATTCGATCGAGGCGGACACCACCGAAGCTCAGCTTACGGCTCGCCTTCGGTGGCGACCTCGATGTGTAATCTTCGGCTACCCACTTACTTGCTTCTGTCAGCGTGTTGTTATGTGCTCGGTCGTTATCAACTTGTATGACCGGGGCGAATTTATCCAATACACTCATTAACATGGACACACGCAATTCAAGAGCACTAGTGTCTTAGTAAATTGTTCCTCAACTTTTTTATTCTCTATAAATGCCTGACATGTTGGAGAAAATAAATAGGAATATCGAAATATGATATATTCTTGTAATTAATCACACATTGATGATTTTTTAAAAATAAATAATGGGTATAGAATAAGTTATTATCAAGTTAAAAAATCATAAAGACTATCAATTATTATCGAGTTCGGACGCCTATGTGATAACTGACGAACGAATTGATAAGGGTACAAATTTTAGCAGCAAAGAGATTTAAATTGTTGTTGAACTATGATACAAAATTTGTATTAACTAATATAAATACCGAAGTAAGTACATATAGTTGTACATCTTTTCACCGTTCATCAAACACTACTCCTATATAAAGCAAGTATTGGAAACATGGAAACATGCTGAAAATATTTTTGTTAATTTTATAGTCACTATTTTGATATATAAAAGTTTTAATAATTTATTTCGGAAGACACGCATGTACGCTAAAACTAGTAAAATGAAAAATTAAAAGGGACACACTTTCAGCCCTTTCTTTCTTTGTCCCGTCCGTTTCCTCCACCCCTGACAAAACAAAGTAAAATTTGGGAAATTTTGATCACTACCCATTTTGGGACGCGCTCATTGGGGACTATCCATTGTTTTAAAATTCATTGAAGAATAGTCAAAAATTCGCGCGCACACTTAAGCTCCATTAGCGTTGGACTGAAGCTTTATATAAAGTCCCATAACAAAGGTCCAGTCCCATAACAAAATACTGAGGCTTTGAACAAATTTTGTTCACAGCCCCAGCATTTTGTTATGGGACTGAAGTTTTATACAAAGTCCCATAACAAAATGCTGGGGCCTTGAACAAAACTTGTTCAAAGCCCCAGTATTTTATACTGGGGTTAGTTTACTGAAGCTTCCCAGTATTTATACTGGGATTTATCCGGAGATGGCTATTTCTAAGCGAATTTATTTTTGACAGCTACAAATCAATTAGCGCGCACCAAACAGGCCCCTACACAAAATTTTTACTTAAAATTTTACTTGAGCCTTAGAGACCCATATTGTGTCATTTTAAGTTATAAATGACATTTTTATAGATCATTGCTTGTGGACTGTCTTTTCAGTTCATCTCTGACATGGTGACTTAGCTCAGAATGGATAGATATTATACGTTAGAAATCAATAATTCTAGGAATGATTCCCTCAAGGGTTTGCGTTTTGATTGTGCTCCCTTCTCCCTTTTCTTATTCAGCAATATCTTCAGATAGACAATGATATAAAAGTATACAACAACAACAACAAACTCGGCGTAATCCCACAAGTGTGGTCTGGGGAGGGTGAGATGTACGCAAACCTTATCCCCACCAAAGTGGAGAGGCTGTTTCCGATAGACCCTCGGCTTAACAAAACAATTGAAAATTTTGAAGGCAAACAACTATTTTGAAAATAAGATAAAGACAAACAAGGTAAGAAACACCTTAATGCTCAAGAACTCATAAAACTACTGATGCAGGGAAAAACGAGCGGAAGCTAAAGACGATATTAAAGTGCGGAAGCTAAAACAAGATAGGCGATATCGATGAAGATATCGAGATAAAGAGCAAGACGAGGCTTGAACGTTTACCTAAGTAGCACCGAGGAACTTGTCTCGATACACCCCGGGTGAAGTCAAGGATCACCTATACTATGCAACTATCCTCAAGAGATACCCGACTCTTGCAAATAGAATGATCAAAGATGGATGAAGTTCAAATTGAATTCCACCAATTGAATTCAAGTTCCCAACAAGGGTTCAAATGAGAGCATAGCTCAAGTTTCATCAATATTCAAGATTGTGTAAAATGAAATGAAAGCCTAAGGAAGACATTTATAGTCTTCTACAATGCATAATGAAATGTCCTAAATACCCCCAAAGTGGGTTTAAATAATAGAAGCCACTTAGGGCCAAAGTTGGAATTACACTCCAAAATAGTGGAAATCTCGGATGAAGGCTCAGGGAACTAGGCGCCCCGCCTACTAGGGGAGGCGGTCCGCCTCTGCAAGGTGTGGAGGAGCTGCACAGGGGAGTGGGCGGTCCGCCCATTGCACTAAGCGGTCCGCCCAGTGAGAGATCCAGAGAGTGACAACAAATCAGGCGGTCCGCCCACTTTGGGAGGCGGTCCGCCCCTTCCTGAAGCCTCTTGAGGCGCCTCACTTTGTGTCTCTTGAGCCTCTCCTTTGGGTCTAAGCGGTCCTCCTTCCATGGTGCTCCAATGCAGGATCTTCAAGGTCGTTCCGGAGCTCATCACTTGCATCCTTTGCATCCTTCAAGCTTGGCACTCGTTGATTGACATCTTAGCTCGATTTGGGCTGCATCATCCTCCCCTTCTTAAAAGGATTTCGTCCTCGAAATCAATCCATCAACCCCAAATCGAGGTCCGTCCCTGACACCACCATGACCACCCCGAGCAACGCAACTCCTCCAGGGGGTAGACCCCACTATGGGTGGCTCCTTATGATGCGGGCCCAATCCTTGATAGCCCCGGGCCCAATCCTTGATAGCCCAGCTGCATCATCCCCCCTTTCTTTAAAGCAAGTTCGTCCCCGAACTTCGCATGGTGTAGCCAGGAATCGAACCCGGGTTGGCTCTAATACCAAACTTTAAGAGAGGCACTGCAACCATTTCTACCAAAAGCCATAGCTGTTGTAGAGGCGCAACGCAACTCTTATATCGCCGGATCAACCCCAAATCGAGGTCCGTCCCTGACACCACCATGACCACCCCGAGCAACGCAACTCCTCCAGGGGGTGGACCCCACTACGGGCGGCTCCTTATGATGCGGGCCCAATCCTTGATAGCCCCGGGCCCAATCCTTGATAGCCCAGCTGCATCAACTACTATAGTCAGGGCAAACATAAAAGACCAATAGCGCAAAGGACAAGATAAGACTACTATGAATAAGAACAATACAGCTAAAAAGACAGCACTCAAACGCCTTTTACCTAACCTTCTACCTTAATCCTAGACCTCCACGTTTTCCTGTCAAGGGTCATGTCCTCAGTGACCTGGAGGTGAGCCATATCATGTCGAATCACCTTGCCCCAATTCTTCTTTGGTCTGCCTCTACCTCTCCGCAGACCCAGCACAGCCAGCCTCTCACACCTCCTCACCGGTGCATCGGTGCCCTTTCTCTTCACATGACCGTACCATCACAACCTTACTTCTCGCATCTTGTCCACCACTGAGGCCACTCCCACCTTGTCACGAATGACCTCATTCCTAATCTTATCCAGCCTCGTGTGCCTACACATCTATCTAAGCATACGCATCTCTACTACGCTCATCTTTTGAATGTGTGTGGTCTTGACTGGCCAACACTCTGCGCCGTACAACATAGCTGGTCTAACGACCGCTTAGTAGAACTTACCTTTAAGCCTAGGTGCCACTTTTTTATCGTATAGGACACCAGACACGAGTCTCCACTTCATCCAGCCTGCCCCTATACGATGGGAAACATCCTCGTCAATTTCTCCATTACCTTGAATGTTAGAACCAAGGTACTTGAAGCTCCTCTTTTGGTGAATTGCTTGCGAATCAAGCGTTACTTCCTCTGACTCATGCGACGCCTCACTAAACTTTCACTCCATATACTCTGTCTTTGTTCTGCTCAGCCTGAAACCCTTAGACTTTAAGATATGCCTCCAAACACTCCAGCTCATCCTAGACTCCGCTGCGAGTCTCATCGACCAACACTATATCGTCGGCAAATAACATACATCATGGAAACTCCCCTTGTATGCCCCTAGTCAACTCGTCCATCACCAAGGCAAATAAAAACGGACTAAGAGCTGACCCCTGGTGCAATCCCATCTTGACTGGGAAATGATCGGAGTCTCCTCCTACCGTTCTCACGTGGGTCTTGGCTCCATTGTACATGTCCTTAACAGCGCTAATATACGCCACAGAAACACCTTTAGATTCCAAGCATCTCCGCAGAACCTCCCTTGGGACTTTGTCATAAGCCTTCTCCAGGTCAATGAACACCATATGTAAGTCCTTTCTCTTATCCATGTACTGCTCAATCAACCTCCTCAAAAGGTGGACTGCTTCGATGGTCGATCGCCAGGCATGAAACCGAATTGGTTCTCCAAGATTTTTACATCCCTTCTCATCCTCTTCTCAACCACCCTCTCCCATACTTTCATGGTGTGACTCAATAGTTTGATGCCCCTATAATTGTTGCAATTTTGAACATCTCCCTTGTTCTTGTACAGCAGAATCGTAGTACTCCACCTCCATTCTTCGGGCCTCTTGGCTGTCGCCAGGATAACATCAAACAACCCAGGATAAAAGTATGATATCCGTTATGCAAGATAATTACGACAACTTCTAAAATCCTACTTTATGAAAATGAGCTTTTGACATGCCTATGTAATAAAGGAAAGAATAAGTTTTAGATATAAACAACAAAAGTTTTGCTTTTCGCAGGACAATATTGATGACCATAACTTACTGATGTTTGGCATTTTATGCCTATAATTCCTTAATATTTCCTCACGTTTGGATACTTTATTCGCGCGTTTTCTAGTTAGCGAATGTGATTTTGCAGTAATTTTATGTCGTATGATTGTAGGTTGTTATGAAGTGCGATTGGAGCTTTTAAAGAGCATGATCGAGCAAGAAAAGGTTGGAATTGGATTGAGGATTGGATCGAGCACACGAAGGCACGATGCGACGCGAGCTGCGGACGAATAGAAGCTGAAATTGGCTTGGAGCGTTGGGTGGCGCGCCGCGCCAGCTATGGCGCTCAACTTTCTGGCGCGTTTTGTGGGTCGGGGCGTGGCTATTGCGTGCGAGATTCGACGGGTATTGCCTTGTTGCGCACGTTTTGAAGTGCGGGGTGCCAGCTATAGCGCCCCTAGAGCGTTTTTGGAAGTCGTATTTCATCTAGGCTTAGGGATAATTAATTCCTAGGCTTTTGTAAACATTATAAATACTCATTTACTTAGTTTTTTAGGGGAGTTCAGACTTTGGAGCAAGTTTTGGAGGAGAGGGGAGGAGCCCTAGATGTCTTCTAAACAAGTTCTTTCTCTCTTTCTCTTATTCTTCTCTTTAATTCTATAGTTTGTTCGTTCTAGGGTTAGAGCAAATATATGAAGGTTGATGTTTGAAAGTTGAATTCTTCCTATTGATTTACCATTATAGATTGTTTATTCTTTCTTGAGCCTAATTGTTTGGTTATTGAGGCCTGATAATTGAACACTATCTATGGTTTACAAGTTGAACTCAACAGAGAGAACTTGTAAACGCAAATAAGAAAGAATAGGGCTTGATTGTGAACCTGGGCATCAGGGAATCAATTTGCGGGTAGGATAGACATATACTTGCTCGCCTAGCTTAACTAATCACATAATTCGTTAACGCGTGCACGTGATTCAACCCATAGACATATAGGAATTGGAGTAGCATGCATAGACCGTGAAGAATCGAAAGGTTTTCACGGGTACATTTAACCTGTTAGTTAACAATCTAGGAAATCAAGAAGTAGAATCAACTGGAAAACTCAACTGGATTGTTCGTAGCTCTGACCCTGGACCGTTTCTCTTTTATTGATAACAACCTATAATTGGCTCTATTACTTGACTTCAATTATTTGTTTTAATTATTGTTTTAGTTAGTAAAATCTCAACCATTGGAAAAAGATACCTGAATAGTTCTTAAGAAATTGTTTGTTAGGAGTCCAGTCTGAATAGTCCTCGTGGGAACGATACTCTACTTATCACTTTATTACTTGTCGACCACGTATACTTGCGTGTGCGTTGGGAGCAACAAGTTTTTGGCGCCATTGCCGGGGACTAAATAATTGACTGTTTTCTTTATGAACGATTTATTATTTTCTATTCAGGTTTAATTTTTGTTTAGTTTAGTATTGTGTTACTTGTCTTATCATGGCATCTTTTAATGAAAATTGGTCGAGTGGTTATGATTCTAATTTTGATGATCTTTGTCTGCTTTATGGAGGAACCCACTTGTGGGAAAATTGTCCAACTCTTTTAACCCTACGAGACTGGTTATGTAAATTTTCTACCACCTTTGATTGGAAATTTTGTAAATTGTGTAGTGGTCGGTGGAATGATTGTCCTAAGTGTCATGCTCCTTCCCCCAATAATTTTTGTGATGATTCTAATGATGTTTGTGAGTTTGACAGGAGTGATGAAGTGCAGGTTGTTAGCCAAACTTGGCTAGTGGAGCAAGCCAAACTCTTAGAAGCTTATGGGGATTTCAAGAGCGACCTTACAAATACGACGAGACAATTTATGGAAGAAAGAGTGGAGCTCACACAAGAAATTGATCAATTTGGCTTAGCTATTCACGATCTAGAGGCAAATTTGAGTGATATGATTGAGGTGTCTGAATCCTAATTATCAGTTGTCGTGAATAGTAGATTTGAGATAGAGGAGCTTAGGAACCAATTTGAGGAGCAAAAAGTGGAATTCCTACCATTCGAACCAATATTAGTTGATGATGCCGAAGTTGAGGAAATCACATTAGAGTCAAGTGAGGAAATAGAAAACATCATATTTGAGGACTCTAGTGTTTGTGCAAGTGAGGGTGTCAAAAGTAATGCAATTTTAGAATTGAAGCGCATTGGACCTCATTCCAATCATTTTTCAACATTGTGTTTGGATGGTGACATGAAAATTGAGCCACCCGAGCCTATGAAGAAACCAAAGGAGGAGGAACAAGGTGCCTATATTTTAAAGTTTGTGACGTTGAGGAGACAAAACGACATCCCTCATTTAAAGGCTAAGAAGTGTAAAATGCGACATTGGTTACTTGGTCCTTTTGTATTTTTGCCACCACCCCAATACCATAGTCGTAAGCTTGAGGCAAAGTTGGGGATTCAATTCATAAGTTCAAGGTGGAGGAAAAAGTGATAAAGATGTCTTCGTCGTGCCGCGATGTTAAATCAAGCGCTTCTTGGGAGGCAACCCAATTTTCTTGCTTTACTTTTATTTATTTTTATTATTATTTTTATGGTTGTATATTACTTTGGGTGATTCTTTGGATTGCAGGTTCATGTAATGTCGAGTTTAAGTGTGGGGTGTCCTGACCCCTGCCTAATATTGATGACCTGTTGGGGGAAGTATGAGTACCCCTTGCTCTACGGATGCTTGGTGGGTTCGTAATGGAGATGGTGCCACTGCTCGCGCCAAAGGCTATGTCGTTTAGCCTTCAGGGAAGTTCCTTTAACTCTTGCACTTTCTTTTTGTCGCACTGAGGACACTGCTTGATTTTAAGTGTGGGGTGGGAAGCTTCCGTTCTTTTTGAGGTTATGGATGATTGTACCCTTAGGAATTTAATTTTAGTAATTTTTATTTTTGTCACTTGATTTTATTTTAATTTGTTTCTTGCTTTAATATATAAAAAAATGAACAAAAATTAGAAAACTAATGAAAATTTCAAAAAGATCTTATTTTTAGTTTTAGTTAGTGGTACAGTCATCCGCCCTGTGGTTTTTCTTATGGCCTCGGTTCTTTTCTACGGGTAGACCTTTGAACCGGGTTATTTTTTATTTTGTTTTTAGGATTAGTATAGTATTAGTTGTTAGGTGGCCCTAGACGAAGTATTAGGTAGAATGCTAGGTGCCTTTGATTTGTTTGATACCGATGTACTTGGACTTGAGCATGTGCTATTTGTGGTGTCTTTTGGTTTTAAATAGTGATGCATGTCTAGAAAAAATGGAATGACCCCCTTGAGACGCTTGAGTCCACTCACTTGACTTAGTTGTGAACCTTTGTGTATTAGTGCTTAAATTCCCACAAGTTGCACCTTATTTGTTTGATTGAGAATTGTGATGGAATCATCTTGTGTGAACTGTGTGCAATGTGTGATGTGAGGCATATTCTATTGTGTTCCATGTTTGCATATTGGTGTCTAGAACTTACCCTCTGTGTGTGCAAAGCGAAATCCTAGGTTTGCTCTAGTCGGGAGATGATACAGGCCTTCGTGGATAAGCTTTTTACCTTGATTTGCCTATCCCTTTTATATGCACCTTGGACTTGCTTTGTGATCATATTGACCTTTTTTATTGGCACCCACACCACGAGCCTACCCATTTGTTCTAAATTGCTTTCTTTTGACCCTTTACTCCTTAAGCACTTTAATTGATAATTTTAGATTATTGTGGAGTTTGTGATTGAAGTATTGGGAGGTTTTTCAGTGGAACCAATGAGGGGAATACTTGATAAATTGTGAAATAGTTGAAGGAGCATTGGCAAGGTTTGGAAAGAATTGAATAGAAAAAAAAAGCTGAAAAAAAAATTTAAAAAAGAAAAAATAAAAGAAATGAATATACATCCTTGCTAGTGTTGTGCTTAAAAGAAAAATTGCTACTTGTTGCAAAAGGTGTGTGTGAAATTTGTTGGGTGGTGAATTGGGTGGCTTTGATGAGATATGTGCTTAAATTGAATGTGATGTATTAAAGTGCTTAGGGAGGTAGTCACTATTACCCATATGTATCCTACCAGCCTCTTAGCCTACATTACAACCTTTAAAGTCCTAGTTAATCCCGACTGGAGTGAGCCTCCATTAGTAGAGTCCTATACTACGGGCAAGCCTATGGTACATCATGTGTGACATGTGAGCTTTTCATGAGAGTGGGTGAATTCTTTCTATGCTATTGTCCCCGTCCTATTCTTGATATGCATTGTTGTGTGTGATATTTGGGGGACACTCTCTTGCTTTATTATTGGTGAGGGCACACGGTTTACATGAGATAGGTGAAGTCGTGGCTTCTTGGTTGAGTAGGTAAGGGTGACTTTGTGGGAGCATGGTTGCAATGAGTCGAGTTTGTGCATTTGAGTTGTCTTGGGGTGGTTGTTCTCGTGTTTTGAGTTTGTTATATTGTTGGCATGTGTGTTGGACCCATAGTAGTCATGTATGCATTTGTTCAATGGTCGGTATTAACCATAATCAGAGGCAGACCTGTTCTACCTAGGTTGGGAAGTTATTTGTAATTGCTCGAGCGCGAGCAAAGGTTCAAGTGTGGGGTGGTGATGTTTGGCATTTTATGCCTATAATTCCTTAATATTTCCTCACGTTTGGATACTTTATTCGCGTGTTTTCTAGTTAACGAATGTGATTTTGCACTGATTTTATGTCGTATGATTGTAGGTTGTTATGAAGTGCAATTGGAGCTTTAAAGAGCATGATCGAGCAAGAAAAGGTTGGAATTGGATTGAGGATTGGATCGACCACACAAAGGCACGATGCGACGCGAGCTGCGGACGAAGAGAAGCTGAAATTGGCTTGGCGCATTGCGTGGCGCGCCGCGCCAGCTATGGCGCTCAGCTTTCTGGCGCGTTTTGTGGCGCGAGGCGTGGCTATTGCGTGCGAGATTCGACGGGTTCTGCCTTGTTGCGCGCGTTTTGAGGCGCGGGGCGCCAGCTATAGCGCCCCTAGAGCGTTTTTGGAAGTCCTATTTCATCTAGGCTTAGGCGTAACTAATTGCTAGGCTTTTGTAAACATTATAAATACTCCTTTACTTAGTTTTTGAGGGGGAGTTCAGACTTTGGAGCAAGTTTTGGAGGAGAGGGGAGGAGCCCTAGATGTCTTCTAAACAAGTTCTTTCTCTCTTTCTCTTATTCTTCTCTTTAATTCTATAGTTTGTTCGTTCTAGGGTTAGAGCAAATATATGAAGGTTGATGTTTGAAAGTTGAATTCTTCCTATTGATTTACCATTATAGATTGTTTATTCTTTCTTGAGCCTAATTGTTTGGTTATTGAGGCCTGATAATTGAACACTATCTATGGTTTACAAGTTGAACTCAACAGAGAGAACTTGTAAACGCAAATAAGAAAGAATAGGGCTTGATTGTGAACCTGGGCATCAGGGAATCAATTTGCGGGTAGGATAGACATATACTTGCTCGCCTAGCTTAACTAATCACATAATTCGTTAACGCGTGCACGTGATTCAACCCATAGACATATAGGGATTGAAGTAGCCTGCATAGACCGTGAAGAATCGAAAGGTTTTCACGGGTACATTTAACCTGTTAGTTAGCAATCTAGGAAATCAAGAAGTAGAATGAACTGGAAAACTCAACTGGATTGTTCGTAGCTCTGACCCTGGACCGTTTCTCTTTTATTGATAACAACCTATAATTGGCTCTATTACTTGACTTCAGTTATTTGTTTTAATTATTGTTTTAGTTAGTAAAATCTCAACCATTGGAAAAAGATCCCTGAATAGTTCTTAAGAAATTGTTTGTTAGGAGTCCAGTCTGAATAGTCCTCGTAGGAATGATACTCTACTTATCACTTTATTTACTTATCGACCACGTATACTTGCGTGTGTGTTGGGAGAAACATCTACCACTTGAATTATGCATCATTCGCCTCAAATAATATGTAGAGCCGAAGGTAGGAACCTATGTTTGAGGAACTAAAGTTTTGTTCAATTTAGATCATCTTAAACGCAAAACATCGACCCATTTTTTTAAGGATTACTTGCTTCGTCTAACATGCACGCATAAGTTATTCTATAGGTTGCTTTTCTCTTATTGGTCTTGCTTAAAAGCAAGAACATCCTATTAGGAGTGAAGTAAATAAGAGCATTCAGCAGGTAACTCATGACAAGTCATGGTACATGTCTATCTTAGAAGCTAAGGGACACAATAGTGTCAGCATCTCAACTTTGAGTAAGAAACTCATGTTTTCTATATTTTAAGGAGTTTAAGCTATAGTAACAAAGAAGCAACTACAGTGACTAAAATAATTAGAACAAAACAAAACCTTAATAATGGTCTCTCAGACTCTTGATGAGAACATGCACTTTCACCTAGTTTTAGTTGAAACACTAATACACATATGAATATGCTCATCTGGTCTTATTCAAACTGCATTTAACTTATATACATACTATAAAGAACTTTGTACTTTAACATGTTATAGTAAATAATCTGCTTTATTTTACAGGTTGCTTATCCCACTTTTTATAAATGATTATAGCTATATTTTGTGACCTGATAATATAAAAATTATTACACTATAAACTCATTAAAAATTTTACAGTGACCTACTTTACTGGAGGAAGTTAAACAACATTATTCCAACCGCGACCACTATTTTTCATAAATTGGAAGAAGCACTATCCCATTAGCACATAAACGGACATATAAGGTGAGGAACTAGCTAGTTGAAGAGAAACAAAAGGTTTGGCAAGAGCAGGGAGATGAGGAACTGGTTCAAAAGAAAAATGAAAAGCAACGACAAGATGGATAACATAGCAAAAAGATGGAAGCTTCTGAGTGGGAAGAACAACTGGGAAGGCCTTCTAGATCCTTTAGACAATGATCTACGTCGATACATAATTCACTATGGAGAAATGGCTCAAGCAAGTTATGACAACTTCAATTCTGATATTATGTCCAAAAATGCAGGGAATAATCGATATTCCAAGAATCACCTCTTTGTGAAGGTCGGCCTTGAGAAATGCAATCCATTTAAGTATCAGATAACAAAATATTTGTATGCAACGTCCTCCATTCAGGTACTGTTAAATCGTGTCACTACAAGAATACACATTTATTGCTACGAATTCTCAGCTACGAAAATAAATATCCTAGCTAGTACATAACAATAGCTACAAAAATTAAAATCTTGTGGCTATTTAAAATTTTGTTAAATTTTTTAGCCACAAAATTTTAATTGGCAAAGCTAATTTATCATTATTGTTACACTTTCAAAATATCATGGCAATAAGTACCTAAATAGTTACAAAATTATTGCTTCAAAAATATTTCATAGCTAATAATAAATTTTTGCTACGCGTTTATAGTTACCGTAGCAATAGTACCTAATAGTAGCTACAAAAATAAAATTTTGTGGCTAATTACAAATTTTTAATTTTTCTTAGCCACAAAATTTTAATTCGCAAAGATGATTTATCACTTTTGCTACTCTTGCTAACTATCGTAGTAATAAGTACCTAAATAGCTACAAAATTAGTGATACAAAAATATTTCGTAGCCAATAATAAGTTTTTGCTACGCGTTTATAGTTACCATAGAAAAAGTACTTAACAATAATTACAAAAATTAAACTTTCGTGGCTATTGACAATTTTGTTAAACTTCTTAGCCACAAAATTTGAATTGACAAAGCTAATCTCTCACATTTGTTACACTTGCAAACCATCGTAGGAAAGTGCACTATCTTTCTTTTTTCAATTACTATGAGTTGCTATATGGAACACTAGAGTAGTTCCAATATTATTGAGCATCATTTAAAAAAAAAAAACTAATAATCAAATATGGTTGATATGAGGGTATACAAAAAGATATTTATTGTATCAAAATTCAAGTTAAATTAATAATAATTGTAAGTTATAATATTATTTTTCAAGATATGTAATTATATATAATCGGAATTGAGTTATATAACAAATTATAAAGAATAAAAACTTATACATTTATATCTAATTATATTGATCATTAATTATATTCAATACAAATAATCATAAATGTTATTAATGGTATAGCTATTACAATTTTTAATCGATTAATAATTATCATCAATCCAATTAACAAGTACAACAATAATTACTACTACACTTTAATGAAAAGTTAGTGGGAATTATTTTTACAAATTTTTAATATGATTAGTGCTCTCTTTTGGTTTATAATATTTATAATTATTTATTAAATTGAAAGAGGAAAATTTAACTAAACTATCAATACCATAACTTAAAATAAGAGTATCACTTGTGAATTCCATAGTATTAAAAATATATAAGTAATTGTAGTTAGGGCTGTGGAAAATCGAACCAGTATCGTTAGCCGAACCGCTACCGGTACCGATAAGCATAACAATATCGGTATAGTGGTATACCGGTTCGGTAATGGTATTGATTTCTAATACCAACAAGATATCGGTACGGTAACGGTATCTATATATCTTTACCATTACCGTATCGATAATCTGTAAGATTTTTTTATGATAATTTTTATATATTTTATTTTATTTATTATTAATATAAATTTTTTTTTAAATTTTAATTTAGTACAACTTTAGTTTATAGGTTAAACTTCAATTTTATTGCTATTGATGGTCATTAGTCATTACTCTTTATGAGCCATGAGCCATTTCATATGCTTGATTCTGCTTCTAGGCTTCCACTTTTGAGTCATCAAACTCTTTAGTAATTTCTTTTTCTTTTTTGTTATTTTGACATAAGTCTTTAGGAAGTAAAGAGAGTTCTTTAATTACTTGTGATGACTGGTAGCATACAATAATTATAAACTAAAAGAGACTTTTGTGAAGAAATATGTATAGTAAGAGAGCTGTAGCTTTGTTTTTCTGGACGAGATCTGCATTACTCGAATGTTGGTTCCACTACAATGTGTCTGTTAGCTATTGACGCCGACCACCAAGAATTCGCGCATTACTTTGGTGGTACAAGTAATATCGGTTACCGAATTGTTAATAACCGATAAATCGATAGCTTGTCGGTGCAGTATTGGTTTTGTATAATTACATATCATTAACCGATATACTGCTATCGATAAGCTAAAACCCGAATCATCTCCATCCAAAAACAAAATAGTTATAACGTTCATATAGTTTTCTTTTTATGTCAAAATTATGTGTATTCGAGAAATATTCAAAATATACAAATTATATTATTTAGTTAATTTTTATGATTATTAGTTTCCATTTTTTCAAGAGAAGAAATAAAAAATGTGTTTTTCAATTTTATGTCGAAATTTAAAGGAAATTATTTTAGGAATATTAAAATTTCAACTTTTTCTCAAATAAGACGAACAAAAAATTTAAGAATTATATTTTAAATTTTCTATATTTCATGCAACTCTATTTGATTTTTCTACTTTTTTAGCTAAAATATTCATTTATGTATGTTATACTTTTAGTTACAATTATAAAAAGGTTTGTAGATAAGAATTAAAGGAGAATATATATTAAAGCAATGCTAATTGGCCGAAATGTGCCAAACCCCCAAAACCTAAACTTCAACACTCATTCTCTCTCCCTCTTAGCCGTCATTACTCATCCCTCCCTGTTACCAATTCTTCATCCATAAACTATATTATCAGTATTATTCTGTAAAAGTAAGCACAGAATTTCCTTCTGTTAATTCCTATCCATTTTAGTCTTTTATTTTTATAATTTTCACTTGTTTTGCCTTCTGTTTTACGGATTCATGTTCACTATAATTTTCTGTACTTTTTAAAACTAAAATGTAATTGTCTTTAGTGATCCAATAAATATATATAATTGTGCATAAGGTTTATATAACTCGTAGAATTGAAAAATATGTATAGTATATTAAGATCTTCTTCCATTCACTACTTTTTAGTTTACGAATAGTAATTTTATTTTGTTATTGCTATCTTAGGTTTTTTCAAGCACATTAATATCTTTATATCATAAGGTTTTCTAACCCCTTACGTTGACTTGAAGCTATGGTTCAATTTTTTGGATTATATTTTGGCAATTTTTTTGGATTAAATTTTGGTAATTTGATATTTTTCTATTTGCTAAACAGTGTATGGAAATTTGAAAATTTTAAGATTATTTTGTTAAGGAGTCCTAGTTCTATCGACAAATTTCATTATATATTAGAAAGGAGATGTTTAAAGCTTTGGATGAAGATCTACTGGATTACTTTCTACTACTTATTTGCTCCATTTATTATTTTTCACGTTCTCATTGGTTGGTTGTTAAATTATTGTCTTACTTTTATGATTTATCTATGGATTGTGAAATTTTTTTTCTCTCCTTTTATGTGATTAACATTTTTCTTCTCAATCAACCTGCATCATCATATAAAATTTTGTCTTGGATTTACTTATTTCTTTCATGCTCATGTTGGTATTTTGTCTTGGATTTACTCATTTCTTTCATGCTTATGTTGGTTTTTTTTTTTTTTTTGGAATTTACAGGGTACATAGTGAGCCTACTTGATCACTTGAAGCAAGAATATTATTGGTTGGAAGCTATAAGAATTATATGAGCTAGTTTTATTTTTTATATTTTATTATTTGTGTTTTACACAAAATTTATGTAATATGGAAGCAATGACTTATGATCATGTATCTTGGGATTTTTCTTTTGGAAAATATTCAATGTCATTTTTATGATTAAAGTTATATTCAAGGGTTATCATTTTTTGGTTTTAATATATCTTTCAGTAATGGAGGGTTGTGGAAAATATAAAAATATTTAAACAGCGGTAATATATATATATGAATGGTGAAATGAAAATATTTTTTGCATTTATTTAATAAATCAGGTTTTTCATCTAAAAATTTAATATAATATAAATTTTTCACGAATTTAAAAGTAACTTGTTGCTATCATATTTTGATACGTGGCTAAATTTAAATGCATAAAATTAAAATATATTAAAATTTTCTCGAATTTAGGAGTAATTTGTAGCTACAAAATTTTAATTTGTAGCTAAACATAGATGATGACACTGACTATACAGCTACGTATTTAAATTTTGTGGCTAATAAATTAAATTTTTTGCTACGATATGTCAACTTGTAGCTACAATATTAAGATAGCTATAGATTTGATTTGTCGTAGCAAAAGAATACAATTATTTGCTATGGATGTATGTTTTTCATGGCAAAAAGCTCTTATCAATATAGCTACAACACAATTTTTTTGTGGCAATAAGTAGTAGTTCTTAGCCACAGGGAACGTAAAGTCTGTAGCTAACTTTTAGCCACCCCATCTTTAGCTACGAATGCTACAAAAGAAAATATTGTGGCTAAAGGTTTTAGCTACGGAAATTTTCATATTTAGCTACGATGTATCTCATAGCTATAGATGCAGATTGTTGTAGTGTGTTACCATCTCATCCTAATGTTTAAATTGTTTAAAAGAGCACATGTTTAATTGTATCTTCGCAACAGGTTCCTGAGGCCTTCATCGTAAAATCATTGTCAAGGGAGTCATGGAGCAGGGAATCAAATTGGATAGATTTTATTGTTGTGGCAACGGATGAGGGAAAAGTTGTGTTAGGAAGAATAGATATTCTTTTTTCTTGGAGAGGGACGGTTCAAACTTTGGATTGGGTGGCTGATCTTGATTTTCTTCAAGTTTCAGCACCCAATATCTTTGCTGGTAATGCTGATCCTAAAGTTCATCGAGGGTGGCACTCTATTTATACTTCCGATGATCAACAATCACCATTCAATAAGAGAAGCGCCCGAGATCAGGTAAAATGTTGAGCTTGCATAGTTCTTATAAATACTTTTGTTACCGCCTCGAACATATCTTCTGTGACTTATTTTTAGAACTGTTTTTCCTAGGAAATATTTTGAAAGGTATCGTTGGGGAGTAGAAAACGTTTTCGAAAAAAACAATTGAAGTCATTATATGAAGTTAAGAGTTGAGATAATGGTGAAGGAGAATGGCTTTTCCACCCAAAAGTGAGGAACTGATTTTAACGGACAATGTTTTCTCTGGATAAAAAAGTTTGGCAACCAAACATTGAAAAAAGGACTTATTTCTTGAAAAACCTTTTTGGGGATATATTTTTTGTAGTGATTGAAGGGTTTTTTGGATATAAAATTGATAAAACAGTAAAATAGAAATAAAATAGAAATTAGGAATTGGGATTAATTTTCAGGTTGAATATTACAAAACCCTGGACCTATTTAAATAAGAATAAAGGACACCTGTCCCAATCTAGAAGCTCGACTCATTTTACTATTATATAACTCGATGGACTGATATGTAAATACCTAGACTTAATGACCTTACTAAAATTACCATGTTTATGACTAAACAATTGAACAACAGATCCTCCCCTTTGACTTTGACGATCCCTTTTTCCAACTTTGACTACTATCTTCACTTACCCATTCTTGACATTCCATTTCCCTTCAAAGAACATTGATGTAATCAATGTTCAAGCTCTGGAAATTGCGATTGCATGAAAGTGTAATCTTCCCATGTCGCCTCCTCCGGTGCCAGATTAGCCCATTGGATTAGCCATTGAATCACCGGTCGATTACCTCTTTTGACCACCCTACGATCCAATATAGCTACTGGTTCAGTAAGGATCTGCCCCTCATCAGTGCAATAGGGTGGATCTTGTGAAGCAATTATGGAATCCCCAATCCTTTTCTTCAGTTGCGATACATGGAACACGGGGTGTACCTTGGATCCAGCTGGTAGCTTTAATTCATAGGCGACTTGCCCAATCTTTTTCACCACTTCATAAGGCCCAAAGAATCTTGCTGATAACTTGAGGTTCTTCCGCACTGCCACTGATGACTGACGGTAAGGTTGGAGTTTGACGAACACCCATTCACCCACATTGAATTGTCTTTCGCTTCTCTTTTTGTCTGCGAATTGTTTCATTCTGTTTTGTGCTTGTATAAGATTGTCCTTGAGAAGCTTGTTCATCAATTGTCTTTCCTGAAGCAACTGATCCACTGATTCCATTTTCCCTTGTGCCACTAATTCAAACGTGGGAATAGGGGGATCATAACCATATAGGGCCTTGAAAGGTGTCATTTTTAGAGAGCTATGGTAGCTGGAGTTGTACCAAAACTCTGCCTGAGCTAACCATCGACTCCAGTCCTTGGGCTTATGACCCGTCATACACCTAAGATAGCATTCCAAACAGCGATTAAGCCTCTCTGATTGCCCATCAGTCTGTGGGTGGTATGAAGAACTTGGTTTCAACTGTATCTTGAGACCCCTAAACAATTCCTTCCAAAAACTACTTACAAATATAGGATCTCGATCAGACACTATAGAAGAGGGCAGTCCATGTAGTTTACAAATGTTGTCCAAAAATAATTGTGAAATCTGGGTAGCAGTGTATGGGTGAGATAGTGCAAAGAAGTGTCCATACTTTGAAAACCTGTCTACTACCACCAAGATGGAATCTTTCCCATTCGATTTTGGCAACCCACCAATAAAGTCCATGGCGATGTGTTCCCACGGCCTTGTAGGGATAGGAAGTGGTTGTAGTAACCCTGGGTAAGCCACACTTTCATCCTTGTTCCTTTGACACACCTCACAACTCTTCACCATCTGTTTCACATCTTGCAATAATTGAGGCCAATAAAACACTCCTCTAATGCGCTGTTGAGTTGCTAGAATCCCTGAGTGTCCACCCCATGGAGTGGAATGAAACTCCCCAAGCAATTTCTTCCTTAGAGTCCCATTACTGCCAATCCAGACTTTACCATTATGCCTCAAGATTCCATTTTGCAATTGGGACCCCTAAAAAGCATTAGGATCAATAGTAAGCTGTGTAATCATCTCTTGGACTTGTGCATCATTCTCATAGCTTTCAAGCACCTCCAACACCCATTGAGGTTGCACTACAGTGACATTGTTACATTCATTTTCTTCAAATCTGCGGGATAGAGCATCCGCAGCCACATTTTCAACTCCTTTCCGATAGTGAATTTCATAACTTAAGCCTAAAAGCTTAGTGATGCCCTTGTTCTGTAGTGAAGTGGTGATTCTTTGCTCTTTTAGAAACTTTAGGCTAAAATGATCTGTCTTGATAATGAAATGATGAAGCTGTAAATAGTGTTTCCATTTCTCCACTGCTAGTAACAGTGCTATCAGTTCCTTCTCATAAGTGGACAAGCCAAGGTGCTTAGGACTCAAAGCTTGGCTAATATAAGCCACAGGTCTGCCTCCTTGCATCAACACCGCTCCTACCCCTTTCCCACTAGCATCCACCTCAACAACAAAAGTTTGGTTAAAATCAGGTAGAGCTAGAACTGGAGCCTTGACCATAGCCTGTTTTAACTCTTCAAAGGCTTGGGTTGCTTCTTCAGACCATACAAATCCACCCTTTTTGAGTAGATTACTCAAGGGTTTACTGATGGTAGCAAAGTTCCTAATAAACCTCCTATAATACCCAGTGAGGCCTAGAAAACCCCTCAACTCTTTGACAGTTCTAGGCTGAACCCATGATAGCATTGCCTCAATCTTTGCTTCATCAGTACTCACCCCCTTGCTTGAAATGATGTGACCAAGGTATTCAACCTTGTCTTGACCAAAGCTGCACTTGGAATGTTTGGCAAAAAGCTTATGCTTTAACAGTAACTCAAAAACAACCTTCAAATGAGTCACGTGATCTTCTAGTGAAGTACTATATACTAGTATATCATCGAAGAACACAAGGACAAACTTCCTCAAATAAGGTCCAAAAACTTGGTTCATTAGTGCTTGAAAAGTTGTCGGGCCGTTTGTTAGCCCAAATGGCATCACCTTGAATTCCCATAGTCCATGATGAGTGCGAAAAGCCGTCTTGAATTCATCCCCCTCTTTCATCCTTATTTGATGGTAACCGGATCGCAAATCCAACTTAGAAAAGAATTTTGCCCCACATAGTTCATCTAACAGATCCTCCACCACAGGAATGGGGTATTTGTTTTTGACTGTTAGCTCATTGAGCTTGCGATAATCAACACATAATCTCCAACTAGAATCTTTCTTTTTAACCAGTAATACTGGTGAAGCAAATGGTGAAACACTTGAAGTCACAGTTTTAGCCTTAAGCATGTCGGCCACAATCTGTTCAATTGCATTTTTTTTATCAAAAGAGTAGCGATATGGTCGAAGATTAACAGGCTTTGAACCTGGTAGTAAATCAATGGCATGATCATGAGAGCGTTTGGGAGGCAGCTCCTTAGGCTCATTGAATACTCCAGCAAACTGTTCCACTAAGCTTTGTATAGGATCAGGCACCTTTTGAGGGTTGATGTTTCCCTCCACCATCAACAATTGAGCCATGTAGTTGCACTGTCCTTTCCCCAACAATTTATGCAATTTCCGAGCATCAGTCATGGAGATAGCATTGGGTCCTTCTTGACTCCACAAATGAACGATGGAATCATTTTTGACAAATGACAGGCCCAAAGGTCTTGTGTTAAGGACCACGGGCGAAATGGAATCTAGCCAATCCATCCCTAACACAGCGTCACAGCCTCCCACTTTCAGCAACCTAAGAGGGAATTCAAAATCCATGTCTTGCATTTTCCATTTAAAATCTTGACAAATCTGCTCGCAATAAACATTTTGACCATTAGCCACCCGAACTCGCATGGGATATTGTAACAATTCTGTTTTTAATGCAAGCCTCTTAACCACTTGTGGGTCGACAAAACTATGGGTCGACCCACTGTCAATTAAAATCAACATTTGACACCTTTTGGCCCAACCGGGGAGCTTAATTGTGGTTGAAGCCTGCTCCAGACCCATTAAAACATTCAATGACACTTCCCCTTGGTCTTGTAATAATTCATTGGTCACAACTTCATCCTCGACCACGATCTCGGGAGCCTCACAAAACTCCTCCCCCTCCATTGCATTGAGTGCTTTAGCTTTACACACATGTCCCGAGAAGTACTTGTCATGACATTTATAACATAGGTTCTTCTCCCTCAACATGTCATAAGTCAAGTTTTTATTATTAATTCCCTTAGTGTTAACAACATTTGCATGACGCACAACATTGTTATTAGCCACAGGTTTGGACGTTAAATAGGCAAACTTTTGATTGACCTTGTTTAGGACTTGTTGATATAAAAATCCGAATGATGATTCAAATCTTTTGGCACACGCATAGGCATCCAACAACGTTTTAGGATCGGTTTGTTCAACAAGAGGCATGATATCGGCCTTTAATCCCCCAATAAAGCATCTAATGAAATACGACTCATCCATAATGGGATTATTAATCACAAGAAGACATCTAAGCTCTTCAAACCTACGTTGATAAGTTTCCACATCCGTTGTCTGATCAAGCCTATTAAATTCACGTACAATATTGATTGGCCTATTTTCTCCAAACCTCACACACACATCAATGCAAAATACAGCCCAATTCACTTTTCCCTTCCTATCTTGAACATACCCCTCAAACCAATTATCAACATAATCCTTAAAATGAATGGCTACAAATGTCATTTTTGCATCATCCGTAATCTGATAGTGATTAAAGAACTTATCACATTTGCGTATCCAACTTCTAGGATTCTTTTCTTCAAATTCAGGAAAGGGCAGTTTAGGTGGGTTAAACTTGTTAAATTGTCCATATAAGTCCGGTCCAGGGGGAGCCAAATTGGGCCAGCCCACATACCCCCCATTAAAATACCCCACCAGAAAGGTGGCCTGAGGGGGACCATAGTATTGGTTATATTGGTTATTTTGAGGGTTGTGGTTAAATCCTGAAGAATGAATTTCAAATTGGGGGCTAGGGTTTGCGTATGGATTAGAAAATTTGGGGGTGGTGAAATTGGATGGATTAGGTGGTTTATAAGCTGCCGCTGCTGGATTTAATGAGGATCCGGCGTGGACTTCCGACAACATCAGAGGATATGAACTAGGGGTGGAGGGATATTGAGGTGTTTGTGGGGTTAGATTCTGGGGTTTAATCGGACCAGAGAAACTCACTGGTGATGACAACGAGACCCTAGATCCTATGTTTCCCATAACTGACGACTGAACCCCATCAATATTCCCCATTGTTGCATTCTCAACCAGCTGGGGACTTGAAGACGACGAAGGAATATCCTTTGGTGGATTCTGTTTAGAGGAAAAGAACCCTTCCTCAACCCTTTTAAACGATTCAGCAAATTGTAATATTGATTTTTCGAACCCCGATTGACGTTCATCCATCTGTTCAAAACGCTTCCCGGTTTCCTCAGCTAAGCCCTGAAGCTGTGCCTCTAACCTTTTCAAGCTCTCCTCCACACCTGAATTTTTTTGTTTATCAACCATTACAGCCAGAATCAATGCTCTGATACCAAATGTAGTGATTGAAGGGTTTTTTGGATATAAAATTGATAAAACAGTAAAATAGAAATAAAATAGAAATTAGGAATTGGGATTAATTTTCAGGTTGAATATTACAAAACCCTGGACCTATTTAAATAAGAATAAAGGACACCTGTCCCAATCTAGAAGCTCGACTCATTTTACTATTATATAACTCGATGGACTGATATGTAAATACCTAGACTTAATGACCTTACTAAAATTACCATGTTTATGACTAAACAATTGAACAACAGATCCTCCCCTTTGACTTTGACGATCCCTTTTTCCAACTTTGACTACTATCTTCACTTACCCATTCTTGACATTTTTGTTATGCCAAAGCAAACCTAACTATGATATTATATAATATACTCTAAAATATTTTGGATCTGTTAATAGGTTATCGATGAATTGAAGAGATTAGCAGAGCAGTACAAAAGTGAGGAAATCAGCATAACAATAACAGGACATAGCATGGGAGCAGCAGTTGGAACACTAAACGCAATCGACATAGTTGTGAATGGGTTCAATAAGTCAAGAGACAGAGGGCTGATAAGCAAGGGATGTCCAGTGACTGCTTTTCTTTTTGCAAGTCCCCGAGTGGGAGATTCGAATTTCAAAAATGCATTTTCTAAGCTGGAAAATTTGAGAATCTTACGTGTTTGTAATGCACTGGATATCGTTCCGAATTATCCGATGATAACTTATTCAGAAATCGGAGTTGAATTAGCCGTCGACACTACGAAATCAAACTATCTTAAAGTACCTGGAGATGTAAGAAGTTGGCATAGTTTGGAAGCTCATATGCATGGAGTTGCTGGATTTCAAGGGGCTAAAGGTGGGTTTAAGCTTGAAGTAAAATGGGATATTGCACTGGTTAATAAGCATTTGGATGCATTGAAAGATGAATATTGTATACCAAGTTCGTGGTGGGTTGAGAAGAATAATGGAATGGTCCAACAAGATGATGGATCTTGGAATTTGATGGATCATGAGGATGAGGGATGATTCTACTACATAGATGGCAAATTCTCACTCAATCCTTCTCTGAGATCTGTTTTTGTTTTCTTTTTTCCTGCTACTATTATTTTTATTTATTTTTTACTATTAGGGGTGAACAAAAATTTGTTCTTTCGTTTGAGTATTTCTTTAGGGTGCTGAGAATGTTATTATCAAGTTGTGAGGTAATAAGGTTATTCAATCTTCATCTATGTTTTGTTACATATGTTATCTCATAAATGAACTTCTAAGCAGATTAAAAGAGTATTTTTAATAAATTTACTTTGAAGCCTGGAGAATTCGATTTTATATATGTTGCGCGGTATTCTAAGGTGACGGATCAAAGGGAATGGCTTTGCTCCTTTTTAGTTTGGCAACAACAAGCACTCCTACATAACTCACTCGTGGCACTGCAGTGACAGACGTTGACTTTCTGGTGGCTTTGGTAAATGCTGAAGTATAAAGGTAAGAGAAAAGTACGGGGGTTAAACAAAAAATGTGCAAGAGGGCGCATGTTAAGCTGAGAGAATTTTCTTTCGGCGCAAGATTAGCTATGCTCGACGAGCTAACACCCCTGCAATACCACAAAATCAATCGAAAATTATGAAACCTCAGTTAACTATGAGGAAATCCCTCATCCACCTATAACATTTGGCAGCTTACCACTGCCGATGTTGTCTATAGTAGAAGATATGGAAGAGCAACCTTCAAATATAAAATTGACGACCAAACCGATTAAGCTTGAAGGAGTTGCTATCCAGATCAAAAAGGAGCTGGCAGGACATCGCCTTCAGTATTCTGAAGCTGAATCTTCAGAGCAACTGACACCTACAACACCGAATCTAGGTAACCGTGGTTGTCGCATGGGTAAGCCATTGAAATTATCCCTCCTATTACAAGAAATGGTAAGGGTGTAGTTAAAATAGAGGTGGGTAATATTAAAGTCTAAGAGGACTATTGGGAAACTGCCTTGATTGGCTATGTAATTAGGGATACACCATATAAAATCAATAGAATATTATGTAGCTAATGTGTGGAAGTTTGTCTCTGAACCCCAGATTCTAATGCATGATGATGGTTACTACATCTTTAAGTTTAACTTGGTTGATGAATGTGACTTGGTGCTACAAGCTGGACCTTATACTTATCACAATAAACCATTCATTCTTCTGCAATGGAAAATTGATTTTAGCTTTAATCTTGGATCTTAACTACCATACCCCTTTGGGTTGTATTTCCTGATTTTCCAGTGGGGTACCGATCAGTAGAGGCCCTTAGCAAAGTGGCTAATGCTATTGGAACACTTCTATACGCAGATCACTTATTTACTAATATGTAAAAGATCTCCTATGTTAGAATCCTGGTAGAAGTGGATATTTCTCACCCTTTGGAAGAGTGTATTGAGCTTGACACTCCTACTGGGCTTATTCATCAATCTGTAGGGTATGATTAGTATCCCAGGTACTGCACAGGCTGTATGAAGTTTTGTCATACTCTGGAGGTTTTCTTGGCAAAGGATGAAGCTAAAGTTGAATTTCAAGAAGAAGAAGGAGATGAGGAGTATGAGGAGAAGGAGGAGGAATAGGAAGAAAAGGATTCAGACCAAGCTATAATGGCAACAAGTAGACTCTATGCCTGGTGAGGGTAATGTGGAGGATACATGCCAGCTGGTAGCAGTAACACCTAGCAAGCCTCAGACTGACGAAGTGACTTAAACTACAAGACAAGAGAGCAACCAAGCTGCCACAGAAACTGTTCACCCAATAGTTTCTTGTGTGAGTGCATGCAACAAGTTTAATGTTTTGACAGATTTACCAATGGATGGTGAGAAAGGCCCTGACTCTTGCTGGGGGAATGGGGCAAGCCAATTCAAACCCCTATGAAACTCTGTACCTGGAACATTAAAGGACTGAATAAGCTCTTTAAACAAAAAGAGTTGAAGCTCTTTTGACAAAGAATAAACTTGATCTCCTGAGTTGCCTGGAGACAAGAGTTAAAGAAAGAAAATTAAAAATGATATCGCATAAGTTGGCAAGGGGATGGGAGAAGCTGCAATTATTCCCAAGCAGTTAATGGTAAAATTTGGTTAATATGGAGAGATCATCTTTCAGTACAAATTTTATCTAAGACTGGCCAGTTGATTTGTTGTGAGGTAGGGGATATAAACACTCAAGAGTATCATCTCCCTCACAGTTGTATATGCTAGGAATGAGTTAATTCAGAGAGAGAAACTATGGGCTAGTCTAGTTCACCTAAGGCAATCAACTAAGGAGCTTGGTTAATTTGGGGGGACTTTAATAATGTGTTATATAGTGTGGACAAAATAGGTTCACTTGTAACTCAAGCTGAAATCCAAGGTTTTTAAGCAATGCATAGATACATTTCAGTTAACTCCACTAAAATCCACTATGAGGCACTTCACCTGGTGTAATAAGCAGCAGGCGAATAGTAGAGTGAATTGTAAAATTAACTGGCATTTTGGTAATCTTAAGTAGCTGCAAGTTTATGGGGATATTGTTGCAGATTTCCTGAACCCTTTGGTCTTTGATCACTCTTCTGTGGTCATTGAGTGTGTCCCTTGACTCAAGCTTGTTGATACTCAATTTTGTCCCTCCTTTTTCTGAATTGGCTATAATTTAACTTAAAGGGACAATATTTGACTATTTGTGTAAAATGTGCATTAGAAATCATGCATTTACGTGCGTTATCCTCTACTTATATATTACATACTTAAATGTGGCTATATTACGTAATTTTTTATTATTTAGGCTATTTGTCAAGCTGCGACTGTTTGCACAATTTTGTACATTTATAATATATCATATAATTGTATCATTTAGGCTACATGTCAAATTTGTATCAATTTGTGATTATTTGTGCAAATTAGTAATTATCTGTGATTATTTAAATTTAGATAATTTTATTTGAGCTTATTTAATGATTATTTGTGCATTTTATTCAGTATGTATATCTATATTTTTTATTTTCGCACCTTTAAGTTGAATATTGGCCAATTTAAAAAAAAATATCAAAATTTCTTTTTTATTAAATCTTCCATATTTCAAAATCCCCACTAAAATTCCTTATTTGTTTATATTTATCTTTATTTATTTTTTCTATTTAATTACTTTTTTCTTTGAACCTAGACACAATATCTAACCAAATACGTCTTTATTATTTGAATTTTGAAAGGAGCATTCCTAAATCTTCTTCTTGATTTTTTTAATTATCTTTTCAAATCAATTTAATATCCTAAAATCCCTCCCTAATCTTCTCCTAATCTTTTCCTAATCTCTTTCAATCTCCCTCCTCAATTCCACACCCAATTTCCCTATCTCTAGAACCCCCAACAGCTCTTTTTTCTAAGTCTTTCTTATAAAATTGACTATGAAATGCATACAAGTACATAGATACATCAGATACATAGTACAATAGAAAACTCAAAAACACAGTACACCAGCCCGCATCTCATCTCTTCACACACCTACTCCCTCATCTTCTCCTTCATTACACACCTACATTATCAGAAATACACAAGCAGTGCCATAGCCACACTTCCTCATCCTCTCCACCTCCGAATCAAATACACTTCATATACAGTATACTCACTTCCCCCTCCTCTCGCTATCACACATCTCTCATCTTCTCCAATACACCACATACATACACAAAAGCGGATCAGAAACAGGGCCAACCATACAGTTATACACAAACACACTAAAAAAATTACACAAGCAGATCCCCCTACTCGATCGATCTTCTTCTTGAACACCACTTACAAGCAGAGAGCAACATACATATACACGCATATGCATGCCCCTTACCTTCTTCTTTCCCATTAACACCTATACCATCGGGTAAGAAATCAACAACACCAACAGTATTCCTTACCTCACAGCAAACACACACAAATACACACCAAAATACTCCCTCGTCTTCTCCCCGGCTTCCCCTTCACAGTACACACAACACACGCCTAAAATCCTCTCAATCTCCTTCTTCAATTACCCCATCCTTACACCTAAGACAAATCACTGATACATATACCTACATACACAAATTAGAAACAGGGGATGAGGGTAAGGGAACATCGGTGAGCACCATCGCCTGGAACCTCACCGGAATTCCTGTGACTGGTCACCCAATCATCTGGTCCTTCGTCACATGTCTGCCTGGTCACCGCTTTGTTTCCCGTGCCACCTCACCGCTGTCGTTGTTTGACCGTCGGAATCGACTTTTTTTTTTATTTACTGGATTTGTTTACTTCACTGCATATCATTGTTGGCATATGAATATTTGTGTTCAGCCTTTGACTTTCGTGTTGGATTCTGCTGCGTATTTGTTCTATTAATTCTTTGGGTTTGACAGATTTTCTAACTTTTTCAGATAGATGGTTTGTTAAGATTTGAATAGACATTACGCAGTGTACGCTGAAGTAGGCCAATGAAAAATATATTTACATATATTAAAGCCTCGGGATTAATTCGAACATAATACTACACTTGAACCATCCCATCCCCGTATCCCTAAAAAAATAGGTGATGACGATGCATATCACTTTGCAAAACCAGCGATAGTAGAGTGGTGGGATTGAAGGTACCTGGCATGGGAAACCGGTCCGGGCTCCGTGTTTGCAGCCGTACCGACACCCCTAACCTCTGCTTGATGCAATACACCATTCTGAGCCTACACTTTTACCAAATTCATTTTCTCTTTTATTTTATTATTATTTTTATATTTATTAGTATTGCTATTATTGATATTTTGTGCTATTATTAATATTATTTTCTAACTTATTTTCTTTATATTTTTGCGAGGTAAAATTGGATGAGATACGACGGTCTATTTTTGAAGGAGAACAACTAAAAGAAAATCCTTTATTTATTTTTATTATATTATTATTTATTAATATTACTAGTATTTTATTATTCTTATTAGTATTTATTATTCTTATGGTTATTTATTATTATTATTTCACTTTATTAATTGTCGTACTAACTTATTTTTATTTTTGCAAGGTACCTTTGGAAGAACTCAATTCGTAGATTTAAAACCCTTTTTCATTTAACCTTAATTAATTATATGCATATTATCGTATCCATTTAATTACTTATCTATTTTAGTTAGCTATTTTATTTGCTTATTTACTTAGAATCCCAATTGTTTAGTCCGGTCGGTAAACCACATTTGGTGGAGCCTGAGAGGTGCCTAACCCCTTCCTCTTGGGTTAACTTGAACCCTTACCTAAATTTCTGGTTCATAGATTAAGTTTCGGAGTTAGGTATAAAATTAGCTAGAAACAAAATAGGTGCCCTAATACGCCTAGTTAAAAAAATATGTTAGGTGGCAACTCCAACTCTTTACCCGTGAGTTACCCAATAAGTCGAGCCCTATTTTGAACTTTAACCGGTTCAGGTAAAAATAGGATGCGACAAAGCTTAGGCCAAGGCCTTTCAAACTATTTCCTCACATTATGGAAGAGCCCGGATTTGTTGACATATTGAGTTTTGTGTGGCACCAACATCAAGGGGGTGGAGAAGTAGGCAAGGTGTGGGGAAGCTTCATGACCTCAAATAAAGCTTCGATGACCTGAATTCTTATATTGCATCATATAGTAAGAAACTTGATCATGCTAGGAAGGAACTAGAAATAGTTCAGACCAGGATGATCACTCAAGTTCATGACTCTCTGATTATGCAAGAGAGTCAGTTGTAACTAGAAATAGAAAAATAGAGTGAAGTGGAGGAGCAGGTCTTAAGGCAGAAATCTATAGCTACATGGATAGCTTGTGGTGATACTAACTCTCACTACTTTCATGCTCAACTCAAAATGAGAACAACAAGAACCACCATCTCTTCAATCTATAATATGCAGTGAGACAAGATCACTGATTCTAAAGCTATTGAAGAGGAGTATATAACCTTTTTCACTAGTCTTATGGGGACTCCTGCATCAGAACTTCCATGCCCCAACTCTGAGGTCATTAAGAAAGGGCCATGCCTCAGCTATCTGCAACAGTGTGATCTGATTAAGGATGTAACATTTAAAGAGATAGTAGCTGCTATCAGAGACACGCAAAATGACAAAGCCCTGGAGATGATGGCTATCCTTTTGAGTTCTTTTTAAAGAATTGGAATCGGTAAAAGATGATGTTGTGAAAGCAGTAAAAGAATTCTTCACCACGGGCACTCTCTATCAGGCAATAAGTGTAATTGCAATTTCTCGTGCCTAAAGTTCCCTCATCAACTCAGGTGAAAGACTTTAGGCCTATTGCTTATGGTACCACTTTGTATATATCATTTCCAAAGTACTCACTAATAGGCTTAAAGTTGTGATAGATTGACCCATAGGCCAGTCACAGTCAATATTTAACCAAGGAAGAAGCATCCTTGGTAACATTTTGTTCAGTCATGAGCTCTTCAAAGGTTATACCAGAAAGGGTCTCTCCTTTAGATGTGTTTTAAAGATTGATCTTAAAAAAAAAAAAAAAAAAGAACCATGCCGATCTTGCCACCAAGAAACCTTTGACTTCCACTGTGGTGCCCAAGACAAGGCAAGATGAATAGGAATATTGAAGGGACATAAGGCTCAGCTAGCCTTTCGTCGCACTACCAAACGAAAGAACTTTTTAAACATGATAGGCTTCTTCAGAAAGTACGTACTAATCCAAGGAAGGAGGATATTCAAAAAAATAAAATAAGGATTCCCAATCTCGATGCAAAAAAGGAAAAGCAAGTACTCCTGGTTCAACCAAACCCGAATGGGAAGAAAAGGGTCAGCCAAACTGCGGTAAGCCAGGCGGAAACTTTCTTTCATGCTATAGCGTGCTTGGGTCGCGATTTATGGCATTTCCACTATAAAAAAATCTCATTCAAGCATTCTCATTCAATGTCAATGTTATTAAATGAAAGGCTTTCCATACAAATTCATCCAGTGGATAATGGAGTGTGTCACTAAGGTATCATACTCTTTAATCATAAATGGTGGTCTTATCAAGCCTTTCAAGGCCAAGAGAAGGCTTAGACAAGGAGAACAATTATCCATCTCAAGGGCCAACTAGCTAACTAGGGAGAAGTGAGAAGTAAATGATACGAGGCTAGGTATTGCTATATTTCTTATACTTTTGCCTCGTATTCATTCTTCTACTTGTGATATTTGTTAGCACTTTAAACTGAATTTTTCTTATTTGGTATGTTTCATGTTAAAGAAATTATGTTGATGATATGAGGCCTTCGTGGAGCAAAGTTTAGTGAAATCAAAGATTTTGAAGTCTGAGCAGAAGCCCGAGGATCGTTCGAATAAAGGACGGACGGACGAAGAAGGAACGAACCAGATGAAAAGACCAGGTTTCATAACGTGCTGCACTATGTGTTGCATACCGTGCCGGCACTCCATGCTACACTATGTGATGCACGACATGTAGCCCCGAAAAATTATACTAGTCTGAGTTTTAGTTGGCTTTTCCAATGGCAGTTTCGTCTTATATCAAATCCTACACTATAAATACATCTTGGAACCCAATTGGACAGGACTTTGACTCAATTAAGAGAATGCTAGGAAGAGTGAAGATCAAGATTCAAGGCTCTACCTCATCAATTCATATATCTCTAGTGATTTTTACATGGTTATAGTTATTTTTTATCTTAGAACACGACTATGAGTGGCTAAATCACCCATTCTAGAGTTTATTAGACCACTCCACATGATTGTGTGATAATAGTTATTTTTTTACTAATGAACCTTGTTAATTCTTCCTATCTATGTTGGTTACGAATTGCTTGCTATTAATTGGTAGGATCCCCAATTAATTGTTCTTTTATCCTTGTGATTACTAGGAATAAATTTATGAGTTAGGGTTAAACATATAGCAGTATTTTAACCTAAAACAAAGTTATTGCTTAGGTTGTCAAAATGGTGAATTGTGACTATTGATCCTTACTGTGAACCATAAGTGTAGTCCCTCTTATCTTCATTAGTTAATTGGAATGGTTGATTAGTGAAAGTTATGATTACTTAACGGAAGTTGATAGTTGCAAACTTGGAGCACTTGTTCAATAGGAAGACTCCAGGGGAATTAATAACATAATACTTTAGCACAAGTTAGGAGTTGGGGAAATCAATCCTAAGTTTCAGATATCTTGAGTTAAGTCTATCTTTAATTCCTTGTTATTTAGTTTCTTGTTAAGTAGTTGATAGAACCAAACCAAATTAAAGATATACTCTTGAAGTTGATTGGATATATAGTTTTAGCTAGATTAACTGCTAGGAGTCATGTTCTCTGTGGGATTCGACCTTGGGACTTTAAGTACCGAGCTATATTTGATGCGATCCCTTAGTCTCTTTTATAGGTCATAGTTGGGCATGATCAGTAAACGACAGAAAAATAGATCATTCTCACATATTGAGCACACCAATGACACGAAACAACAGTCATGTATCATACAACAATCTTTGTTACAAAATGATACTAATGCAATATAGTACAGTACGGTCACATGTGCCCGAATACCATCTCGGAGCAGACTCTCTCGCACTCCGGAGGTACACAACCTGATGTAAAATCCATTGCACATCTGGGGTGCGAACTCCATGACGCACCTATAATATGAACTCCATAACGCATCGTTGTTACGAAATCCATGGCATATCAAGAGTTACGTAAAGTGATGCAGCATCTCTGATGTATCAACAATACACAATACCGTTCTAGATATTATGGAGTCCTTCTAATCTCAGTATATTATCATGACTATCACTAGCACAAGTCTTTTATTGCTAACCAAATGATGTGTCGAAATTCACGACTTAACAAGATTTTTCTATTCCTTAATTGTTGTCCACGACCACCTTATAACTTTTATTCACAATGAAAATGCTAAGTTTTAAGCTTATCAATTGATATCCACAATAACCACCATAATATCACCCTCAATATAACCTTTACATAATAAGTTTTACACATGGTATTCATGTTTACAATAAAGAGTTTATATTCTTGAATCGACACCAAACCTAATGCAAATCAACATATTACAATATAGTACAACACCCGAAATATAAAGCAAACAGAATCCCAACATAGTAAGTATGCCGAACAGCAACTAAGCACGTAAGAAATGCGTGGGTAGATCATCCATAGACCAAAGACCGCCAAAGAGTAGGATCAAATCACTTACCTCAAGTCTAGGCTCGATATAGCTACTGGATGATCTCCTTTCCTTCTCGATACCCCTCGAAATAATCTTTTCGAGCCAAAGAAGTTTAATCACACATATAAATGCCCAAAGAAGGAGTAATTATCCTTTAGACGAAGAAAGAGAAAAAAATTATCAAAATACCCTGGCGGGGCCTAGCTGTAAATTTGGGTCTTGTCAATATAGTAATGCATCAACTCGTCTTTTGATTGTTACAAATATGAATGAAAATATAGAGAATTTTTCATTTTTAACATAGCAAATATAAACTTATGTAGCATAGGAGGAATAGCACCTTGCAATTAACTTAGTTCTTGTTTATGTAGATAGACTCATCACTCCAACGATCGTAATCAATTATTCTTGAAGAGTAATGATATTTCTATTACACTACTAGATTCTCATTAAATGCACGTCATTAAATTGTATACTCATTATATTATCCCCTTTCTCCCATAGGTAGGACATCTAAAATTTATCTTATTAACTTGTATCGAATCTCTCTCTTTCTCTCTTACTTTGGTCTACTGTCTTATAATTGTTCTATAAGTCTCATCGCCAGAAACCAAGAATTTAGGACAGGCAGATAAGCAGCTATATTCATTTACTTTCTGTCACCTTATTTTTAGTATTACTTTTCCATCATTATTTTGGCATTATTTTGATACAATTATATTGATTGTGACCTAAAATACAAATTTAATTGTTTAATTTATTCATAGGTTGATTTCTTTGAAGTATATAATGTTCACATATCTTTATTTCATTAATAAATACAAAGGTCTCCTTAAAAAGATGTTTGAATATTACAAACTTGAATCAGCTATCTATATATCTACTAATTGAGAAACATAAAAGAGTGATGTGGCATAGCTCAAATGTCAAGGATTGATCATTTTTGGCTCTTTTTGCTCATTTTCAATTCACTCCTTCAATTGCAGTTGTCCTCCACTTTGTTCTCCTTTTCGGTTTACTCATTTTCCTGAACGTCTATTTCCATAATGGTCCATAAAGACAATTAACATTAAATATCATAATGAACAATAGAAGTGTGCTTAACGTTACAGGTCCTTTTTCTTCCAATCTTTCTGTTACGCATGTTTTTCCTTAATTAGAGTGACTCCATCCTTCTCAAATACAATGTTATAAATAGTTGTATACGTTCAAGTTCAATCCTTCAAGGGAGATTGCTGTAGCTATTAAAAAGGGTTTTAGGTGGTTTATTAAGGATATTGGTTATTATCTTTCTTCGATGTGTAGTTCTTCTATTATGGAAACTTTCAAAAGTTTCAAATGTATGAGTAGCAAAGAGGCTGCAGAGTAATGCAAATTACACCTTATGCGTAAGAAAAAATTCTATGTTCTGTTTGGTTAATACATCATAACGACGATGGCTTTATCTATACAGGTGAAATTTTTATTTCTCTCCTTTATTTATACATATTTATTTTTAGGTTTCAAGAATCCTAAAACAGCCATTTGGTTTATCATTTGTGTAACTCTTTCAAACTAAGAACGACACTTGACCTAACAACTATTTGATTTCTCGATCATCCCTTTATCTCTGAGAAAGCCAATATAACGAGGTTGAGTTTGATAATTTTTAAGCGATAATAAATATATTTAAATAGTGGCTTTTGTTCAATGATCATTACCTTCTGTTCGAGTTATATTTTTCTTCATTTTCTCTTCTATCTTTACCTTCTGTTTGAGTTATATTTTTAATCAATGTTACGATCGGAGTATATATTGAAGATAAGATAATCTAAGACTAAACATTCATTATGTTATTATAAAAGTTATATTAATAATTATTTAGCTATATATTTTTAAAATTTTTGCACGGTCACATTCACTAGTTATATTTTAGTAAAGGAAAAGAAAAGAAAAAAGGAAAAAGAAAGAGGTGAAAAGAAGAAAAAAGGGGAGCAAAAATGGAGCAAGAGTAGTGGGTAAGTTTAAAAAAAGGTCCCAAGCAAGTTATATAATAATGAAAAGGGCCTCAAGTTTTAAAAAATAGGTAGAGGGTCCTTCATTAGGATTAGTGTTAATTGGGTAAAAGATGCATACAAACTTAACCCTCAAGTTTTTAAGTTTACACTTTGCACCCAAAGTTAAACCCTCATTTCACCCCCCCCCCCCCCCCAAAATGGCAAAAAATATTTCCCACCCAAAAGCTCCCCACCCCCGCCGTCCCCCACCTTCCCCATCACTGCTGCGCCGATTCCGGCGAGTTTCCGGCCATTTTTTTTGCTTTTTTGGTTCATTATCAGCTCCCCAAAGTAGATTCAACAACTATTTACAAGTATATTGTGTATTTGCAAAAGATTTGTTCCAAAAAAATTTGAGAATTGTCAAAATTTGCTCAGCCATTTACAACACGAATCTCAACTAATCGCCTTGGATTTTCAGCCACATTTGGTCTCTGGTAAGTGTTCTTTAACTTTGTAGTCGAGAAATTTGATTTGAAGCTAAAAGCTACCGGATTGAGAATTTTGAAGAACTGGGTTTGGTTTCTGGTCAAACATCCGTCGACGAGATGGTTGATGTTTAAACATCTCGTTGATGTTTTTGTGCACATCGTATCATATGTTTAAACATATGTGCTAATGCTGAGCGTATGTTTAAACCATTAAACATTTGGACTTATGTTTAAACATCATGCATGATGTTTGAATATAAATCAGGATTACTAAACATCATTGAGGATGTTTAAACATAAGTCCAAATGTTTAAACATATGATCGTATGTTTAAACATTCTCATTGATGTTTAGTAATCATGCTAAATATTCAAACATCATGCATGATGTTTAAACATAAGTCCAAATGTTTAAACATTTTAACTGATGTTTAAACAACCTCAATGATGTTTAGTAATCCTGAATCATATTCAAACATCATGCATGATGTTTAAACATCTAAAAATATGTTTAAACATTTGTGTCGATGTGTAAACACTGTAAATTTTTTTACAGAATGTTTGAAGCAGTACCTTTCATTTTTTGTGAATATGGCTTCTATAAACAATTGTATTATGAAATTTATGCTATAAGGATCTAATTTAGACCCTCTTTGTATCTTCAGGACAAATAATGGGGCCCGTATTATTGGTAGTTGATTATCTCGGCGAATGGGTGGAGAAAGCTAAAAGTTTTGTTTGGGTTCCCGTTGTGAAAGAGAGTAGACCTATTCTTGTTAGTAAGCAGGTTACTTATAATGAGCTGGTTGAAAAAATCATTCAAAGTTGGGGAATTCTTGATGATCCGAGGGATCTATCTATTACGTACTTGTTGAGCATTGTAAAGCAAAAGACTGCACCCTCTCACATTAGGAATGATATTGATGTCTCTCTTTTTATGGCTGATGTGGATGCATCTGGTTCTAGGCCCACTCTACGTGTAAATGTGGTTCCTCGGACTGAAAATTCTAATGAACAAAATCATGGGTTGGATGACATTGTAGAGGAGGCTTCACTAAATATGAATGTGGCTGAGAAGGAAGAAGATGAAGAAGCAAAAGAAATCCAAGAAGATAATGAGGTACAGTTTCCTGATTCAATACCATCACAAGGCAGCCACACTCGGCCGGACGGCACTGGTTTCTACACAGGGCAAACATTCACGAACAAGCGCGAGTTGGTTGTGCTGTTAAAACTTGCTGCAGTGAGAGTGCCTTTCTATTTTCAGTATGTGAAGAATAAGAAGAATGTATTTTGTGCTAGATGTGTGGACAAGAATTGCCACTGGTGGATTCGAGCCATGAAGTACAAGAGCTGTGACATGTTTTATATCACGGTCTACAACAGCCAGCACACTTGTGGTTCTGAGCATTCTAAAAGCCATCATCCACACGCCACGTGCAATGTTGTTGGAGAGTACATGAAGAACAGATTTCATGATGGAAAAGCACCATCCACCAAAGAAATCAAGGATGCAGTTCTAGCAGAGTTGGGTTGCAAAATAAGCTATTGGAAGTGTCTCAAGGGCAGCAACATTGCAAAGTCTTTGGCAAGGGGGTCACCCGAACATGGCTATGCCATTCTTGGTGCATACAGCTATATGATTCGGCAGTCAAATGAAGGAAGCAAGACAGCATTACAGGTTGATGAACAAGGGAGGTTTCTGTATTTTTTTGTTTCTTACGGATCGTGGATCAGGGGGTTTAAGACTATTAGAAAAGTGCTGGCTGTTGATGGCACTTTTTTGACGGGTCCATATGGTGGAGTGTTGTTGTCCGCTGTCGGTCAGGATGCTCAAAATCACATCTTTCCTCTTGCATTCTGTGTAGTTGACAAAGAGTGCGATGCCGCCTACGAATTCTTTTTTGAGCAATTAGTCGGAATAGTCCCGGACGATGATGAGTTGTGCATTATCTCCGACAGGCACAGAAGCATTGAAAAAGCTGTTTGTAAGGTTTTCCCATTTGCTAACTATGGTTATTGCATGAGGCACCTTGGTGAGAACCTCCGCACGACTTTTCATTGTGGAGATTTAATTGGTAAGTACATTACCGCAGCGGAGGCGTATACGGTTGCTCAGTTTGATAAGCATTTGAAAGAAATTGAAGAAATTGACCCGAGGGTATCCAACTACCTGGTTGATCTTGGGGTTGAGAAGTGGAGCAGAGCACACTTCCCTGGAAACAGGTACAGCTTATTACACCAAACATATACTTAGATGTTTGAAACATTATTGTTGATGTTTGAAACATAGTGTTAGATGTTTAAACATATTAACGAATGTTCCAGTATGTGTGACTGCATTTCCTGTTTATTGTTTGTTAATATTGTAGGTTCAATGCGATGACCACAAACATTGCCGAGTCGGTTAACTCAATGTTCAGGAATCACAAAGAATTTCCAATTGATGCGCTTTTCAATGCTATAAGCGAGAACTATGCTGAAAAGTTTCTTCAGAGGCGCATGGAATTTTTGAACAGTTCGAACACTTGTGTACCCTTAATCGAGGAGGTGATAACAGCCAACAATTTATTGGGCAGCAAGCTTTTGGTGCATCGAGTGAATACCTGTTTTTTCAAAGTTAAAGGAGGCGGTCCAACAAATATGACTTATGAGGTGGACCTACACAACAGGACATGTACTTGCAAGCGGTTTGATTTGGACAAGATACCTTGTCCACATGCTATGGCAGCTATGAGGTTGAAGTATCCAGATGAGTTTGGGAGGAAAATCTATGAATACACGTCGCCATATTATTATGTAGATTCCTACTTGCTTGCATATGCCGAACCAATCTATCTAGTTCCGGATGAACAATGTTGGCATGACTGTCCTCAAGAGCTTAAGGAATGGAAATTACCTAGCCCTTACTTGAAACTTGGCCGTGGAAGAAGGAGGATGAAGAGAATTCCATCCGTTGGGGAGCGATTCAAAAAGAGGAGAAACAAATGCGGGATTTGCAAAAAGCTTGGCCACAAAAAAACTACCTGCCCAACAGTTACAAGACCAAGTCAGAACGATCCCACAAGTGTTTAGCTGCTGCTTTGAACAATCCTTTTATTTGGGTGTTTGTTGTTGAATTTCTGAACCTCTTTTTAGACAATCCTTTAATATGTAATCTCTATTTAGACAATCCTTTATTTATGTTTGTATTAAGTTATTAAGGTGTGTCTTGTTTCCTTATTCTTTGCATGTTTCCTTGATCCATATAAAATGTTTGATCGCACTTGAGTCTGTTCCAAACATCCTGCACAATGTTTAAACATATAACACAATGTTTAAACATCTTGAACTATGTTTAAACATCAGTGGAGATGTATACACATTAGATCGAATGTTTAAACATAAGTTAATATGTTTCAACATCACGTGTAATGTGTAAACATATTATGAAATGTTTGAGATTCCACCTAATATATTAAACATCCCACTGGATGTTTAAACATCACGACGGATGTTTCACAGTAACTGTGGAAAACTAATCGTCTACACTGAAAAGACGGGTTCTCCTGAAAAGTCACATTTCAAAACTGCACGACTGCACTGAAAAGACACATTCATTCCACAAGGTGCCTCTTAAAGTATAAAGGGTGACTTTTAAAAACCACATTGACATCCTATAAATACCCAACACTATATGCACCAACAGTATATGTGAATTTTCCATCACCAACAACTTCAACAACATAAATATGTCTGAAGCAGGATCAAACGACCCCTTGCAGGTTGGCAATAGTGATCAGGCATCACGTCACAACCAACCAATACAGAATGCGCCACAAGGTGAACGACGAGGCGATATAAATTGGGAAGTTGCAATTCTAAAGGACGACATGGCAGAGATGAATCGAGCCATAGAAACAGTACGAGCAGATTTATGGCGTTTAAGGTACAGGTACGCAAGGGATCACCGAAGGGTCATGCAAATAATTGCACAAATTTTGGATGAACTGGACCTGGAGATTGAAGGCGAATGAAGTTTATGATATATTTTAAGTTGTTATATATTACCTTAGTTTCCGTATTTAACATATTATTATATTGTAAACTTTATATCATGTAACGTATTATTATGTTATAAACTTTATATCCGTACGTCGTAAACTCTACTATTATTTAATGTAGTCGTTTAGTCTCTTTTTTACAACTGCGTCTTCAGCAGTTTAGTTTAGTACTTGCAATGTTTTAACAAGCAGGCGGAATCTTAAACATTTAACACGATGTTTAAACATATTTCGTTATGTTTACGATCTCACTAATTTACTTAAACATACTATGTTATGTTTAAACATTTCTCATGATGTTTAAACATCACGTGTGATGTTTAAACATATCATCTTATGTTTAAACATTGGGATGTTTAAACATAAGATGATATGTTTAAACATCACACGTGATGTTTAAACATCATGGAAGATGTTTAAGATTCTGCCAAATATACAAAACATCACCCTCTGATGTTTAACATTTCGTGAGATGTTGCACATCGTACGAGATGTTTAAAACATCTGATCGTATGTTTAAACATCAATACAGATGTTTGAAACATATGACAATATGTTTAAACATTTCATCAAATGTTTAAACATATTATGATATGTTTGGATGAAGCAATCTATTTTTTTGCAATTATGCAACCATATGTTGAGTTATGAGACGTATAATTACACATTTTGAACGATGAACTTAATGATTAAGTATACAAAGTATAATTCCATCGATATTGAAGGTGTTTGAAATGATAACACTGATGATTGGTGTTTCTATCAATCAAGATGGAGGTGTTTGAGTGAAAGGTGTTAGTGTTATGAGTGATAACACCAACAACTAAGCGTTTACATGTATTTTTATTGAAAGGTGAACATATTGGTTGTTTAAATTCAAATAATTAGTCGTTCCTATGTGCATGTGAATGATTTTGAGCAAAATTAGAGTGAGAACTCTATTTTAACTTGTTCACTCATGTAGATGAACATTAACAAAAGAGTTTGGAGTGACCTATCAAGGGATTAGAGTTAATCTAAGTTTTCATCGACAATTGAAGGGTTTAGGAGTCAAAACAGTAAAAAAAAACACTTTAAAGTAAGTATATATTGATAATTGAACTCATTCTTATTGAAAGCTCAAGCTTAAGCTTAAACATCTGTCATAATGTTTGAAACATATCATGATATGTTTAAACATATCATCAAATGTTTAAACATATCATGATATGTTTCAAACATCATGACAGATGTTTAAAACATCTTATCGTATGTTTAAACATCACTACAGATGTTTGAAACATATGACAATATGTTTAAACATTTCATCAAATGTTTAAACATATTATGATATGTTTGGATGAAGCAATCTATTTTTTTGCAAGTATGCAACCATGTGTTGAGTTATGAGACGTATAACTACACATTTTTTTTTGCAAGTATGCAACCATGATTAAGTATGCAGTTATTCTATGGTGTAAAAGGGAAAAGATGAAGGGGTGTACGTGGGGTTATGAAGGGGTGCGTTTGAATTTATGAAGGGGTGGATGTGAATAGGCACATACACAACTACATATGAATAGGCACCTCCTATAACCATCACATATGCAACCGAAAAGGCACCAAATGTAGCCTATATATATGTTCCATAATTACTTCCATCCAGCCCAAACAAAATCTGAAGAAAACAGCACAAACCATCACTATTAGAAAGCACTTGAATCTGCAGCAAGCAACAACTTTAACAACAACAAAGATGCCTCGCCGAGGAACGCCACCAAGAGCACCAGAACGTGATCGTAGAATGCCAAGGACCACTGAAATCGAAAATGTCCGTGAAGATATTGCAACCTTGAGCGCAGATGTGGATCAATTACCAGCATATATTGGAAATATTGAGGATCAAGTGACGCAATTAACAACTAGGTTCGACGAATTCCTTGAGGATTATAAGATAAATATACATCTTATCAAACGTATGCTCCGTGGTATTCAAGTTGAACTCAAGATTGACCCGCAGAACTACTCTACACCACCACGTCCTCCAGCGGCACAGATGTGAAGTGAAGATATAATGTAGTTTGAATTGTCTCCTTTTAAGTCTAGTCATTTCATTTTCAGTTTGTTTACAATGCCGTGTTTTGTAGTCTTGTATTTTCATTTTCCGTTTCATTGTTTTGAATAATTATTAAGTGGTATTAAGTATTACTTATCAAAAAGAAAAACAAAAAGGAAAGATTTGGATGCCGTGTTTTGTAGACATTTGGATGGTGTTTCAGCATATTCCAATTAATAATTTAAACATCTGAATTATGTTTCAACATAGTCAAGTATGTTTAAACATATGATGAAATGTTTAAACATCCACACGATGTTTCTTAAATCAGTGAGATTGCACACAACCATACTATTTACATAAAACAGATAATTATCCTTACATGACTTCCAACAAAACATAACATAACATAAAATTAAGAAAACAAGCCAAAACAAATACTTAATCATCCTTACATGCCCACAAATACTTAATTTTCCAACCATAACTTATCAAACTACGGTACCATCTTCCCACGAAATATGTCCACAGCCCATTTCATCCTAAAATCCACCAAGGTGCTGTCACAGAGCTTGTCCCAGGGAGTCTTTGTAAGAAGGTGTTCAATGAAGGCAAGGGCATAAGCACCTGATGCAGTACGAGTGGTGCTTGTCGGGAGGTCTTTCACACGCTCATATGGCCACACTTTTATGTTCAGGATATCCTCCGGCAAATTTTGGAACATCTCGCACTGTCTGATGAAAATGGGGAAAAGGGAAGTGATGGGCTTCATCAGTGTGTCAAATTCATCATCATTTATGTTGTCACTGTACATGGAGTCGTACACCCTTATCTTACCTTCCTCCACAAGGAACTCCACAGTGACAAAATGAACCCCTTTTAATTTCATAACACAGAAAATTCTCTTCACCCCAGCCCACTCCACACCCCCTGGGTTCGGCTGCTTACCTTGCGCATAGTCCAGCATGTCATCCTTGAATTGAACAGTCTCAAGCTGTACTTCTAGGGGCGCAGCCAATGCATCAGCGAGTACACGCTGCTTCTTGTAAAGCTCACACAGTTTCTTAGAGAAATTCAAATCCAAAATGACATCGGATTTGAGATAGAACTGGGAGTGGGCATTCTTTTTAAGCCTCATCAGGCTCATGATTTCCTCAACATGCTGCAGAAAAGGAAAAAAAAAGGAAACAGAAAACACATAAAGAAAAGGAAGAACATGTCAACATCAGGGGAAATGTTTAAACACCAGACATAATGTTTAAACATATTGTGATATGTTGCAACATCGTATAGATGTTTAACATTATATAAACATATATGCGCTATGTTTAAACATTAACTAATATGTTTACACATTCTGTATTATGTTTAAACATATCATAAGTTATTTGTGATGTTTAAACACTGCTTGTTATGTTTGCACATCCCAATCCATGTTTAACATATCTGATCTGATATATGCACTAAGAAAAAAGAATTAGGGTGAATTGCGTGTACCTTTTCCTTCAAACTGTTTTCCATTCTAATGATTTCTTCCAGATCCTTGTAATTGTACTCATGCCCAAGAAACAGTGGACTTTTTTCATTTTTCTTCTCTGCCAAGAAGGCATCCAATGCATCTTTGCTCTTCTTATCCACAGGCTTGTAGATATCAATCTTCCCCCTCACTGTTTTCTTCTTCCCCTTTCTTCCTGAAGCAGTAAATGGGGATTTCATAACTCTACTAGGGAAGATGCTTCTCAAACCTACTCTCTTGGGCACCTGTGTTTTCATGATTTCCTTCATCTCAACTAACATAGTCTCAATCCCACCAACCTTCAACAACAATTTATCTGTGTCTTCCTTGCACTTTAAGCATTTGCAAGTGCACTCTCCGGTCGACGTACCCACAACTGCTTCTTCTCTCCTCACAACTACTCCTCTAGTACTTCCACCATCTTCTTTTCTTCTTGCAGGTCCTCTACTGCTGCCATCTTCTTCTCTTCCAATAACTCCTCATCTACCCTCATCCTTCCTTCTAGCATATCCAAAAAGATCCCCAGCAATTCCAGTGTACTCTCTTCCACTTGCTCCAAAAAGATCAGCACCCTTGCCCCCACTGTATCCCGTCAACATTGCACCACGACTTAGCACAACATGTTCTAGAGGGGTGTTAGGAACAACAGCTTGTTTCCTCAACATTGTCACCCCATCTAACTCCCGCATCAAGCCATCAATCACCATGTCTTCTACATCCTCAAATGGCACAAAGTCATGCAGCACATCCCTCAACTCTTTGGGTGTGGGTACGAGGTAAGGGTGCACCTCCTGCAATAAAATAACCACAAATGTTAAAACTAATGATTAAGCATTTATTGTAACATTTAAACATCAGTACCAGTGTTTAAACATCACGACTAATGTTTAAACATTTCGTGTAATGTTTAAACATCACTACTAATGTTTAAGCATTTATTGTAACATTTAAACATCAGTACAGGTGTTTAAACATTTAGTATAATGTTTAAACATTTTGTGTAATGTTTAAACATCACTACTAATGTTTAAGCAAATAATGCAGTGTTGAATGTGAAAGAACTGGGGAGTAAAAGAAATCCTACCTGGATGTCAACATGCTTGAACACTGCATCTGGGTCCTTTTCTACCTTATCCCCCAACCAACGTTTCATCCGTGGTATTGTCTTCTCCTTAGGGTATTCCCTTAGCCTAAGTGCCGGAATAGCCTCTAACACCCATGCCATGAAAGCCCATGGAAATCCATACAGTGTGTAGCTATTCTCAGGAGCCTTCCAGCTTGTAAAATCCTTCAGGATATAAAACACAGTCAAGTCAAAGCTTTTTCTTCCCCATGGGTACTTGTAAAAGTATTCAGGGGTGCTCGCAAGACAAACAACCCATTCCTCAATACCACTGTTAGTGTCCTTTGAACACAACACTTGGTGCTCGAACCAACACAAACATAAACTGAACCTTATGTCATCATCAGTCACCATGTCTTCACTCTCTATCAGTTCCAGAATATAATCACTACTTGCAGCCTTCTTCCCCTTCCTTGAAACCAAATCCCACAAATCTTTCCCCTTGCTACGGGCTTCATCCATGAAATCATCAGGGGGAGGTAGGGCACAACTCAATCTTGTCATCAGGGCAAACTCCTGCATCCCAAAACGAAGAGGCAGTTCATGGAATTTAAACCACGCCTCAAACTTCTTTTGACAAATAACCCGGCGAAGTAAAATATTGTGAACCAGCTTTGGAGCAAACACACACTTGGGCAAATCGATTAGGTGCCCGAAACAGCTTTCCTTGAATCTATCCATTAGATTAAAATGATGTAAAGCTTTACGAAATTTATCCAACTTCGAGTGCAGTGATGATCTGACCGTCACCTTCTTTGTTGCGAACGCATTATTATACTCCATCCACATCTTCATTTGACTCAAATCAGGCAGGTCAGTCTTTATGCATGGGGTAACCTCATCAGCCAACTCCACCTGAAATTGATACAAGAAAAACAATTATTACACAGTCACATTTCTAATGAAGAAAACATTTTCATGGGTTAAACATTGTTAAGATGTTTAAACATCATCCAATATGTTTCGAACATCTTATAATATGTTTGGAACATAATCTATAATGTTTGAAATAAATCCAAACATCATTTATTATGTTTGAAACATAATATAAAATGTTTGAAACATTCAGAGTGATGTTTGAACATATTCGTATATGTTTGAAACATCATACAAGATGTGTAAACATAAGCTTCGATGTTACCTCCTGTTCTATAGCCTCTACAAATTGATCCTCTGCTGTTGCTTCTGTTGTTGCTTCTGTTGTTGCTTGTGTTGTTGCTTCTGTTGTTTCTTCTGTTCTAGCAGGCAAATCATGAACCGCTTTTGTTCTTCCTTCCCTTGCCTCACTAACTCTAACTTGAGGCATAGCACTACCCCTACTTTCTCCCCTTTGTTCATTACTTGGCTCTGCTGCTTCTGCATCCTCTGTACCTTCTTCACTGCTTCTTGATCTTTGTTGTTCCTCTTCGTGTTGATTTTTGCTAAGATCCCGACTAGCTTGACTAGCACGACTAGCACGACTAGCACGACTAGCACGACTAGCGTTTGGGCTCTCGAAAGGGACCTGTAAAAGATCCGGTACTGCCCTGCTTCTCTGTCTTTTTGCACGAGGAGATTCACTTTCAGATTCCAAGGGAATTTGCCTGTCTGTGGCTTTGGCTGTGGTCTTCTGGACCTTCTTAGCAGCAGCAGCCGTAGCCTTTACCAGTTGCCTTTTTTTGGGGGGCATGTTGCCTATATACACAAATAACAAATAAGTTTCTTTACACGTATTTCCCATATTTATAAGAACAAAATATGGTTCAAAAAACTTGAGGCCCATTTCCTATTCAAAATATACAACTATCATGATTGTGTACATTAGGCTTGTTATTACCACTCTTCACAAGTTTTAAGAATAGGAAACATGTTTTAAAAATGCAGTTCAAACATCACGAGTAATGTTTAAACATCACGCTTAATGTTTGTATTCTACAGGGGATGATGTTTAAACATCTCTATTGATGTTTGAATCATCTCCGGCTAAACATCCGGCGATATGGCCAAACACAACACAGATGTTTCAAACATCTTACGGGATGTTTGAAACAAACGGATTTTGTTTAACAATATCACCGGCAACTACACAAAAAAATCAGTCAAAACTTCATCATTTCCTCGTCCCAAATCGACCCAGACAGAATCATAAACAAACATAACTTTTAAAACAAAATTCTACGGTTTTTTGTTAACAACAAAACTCGATCAAAAAATTGGTAAAATCATGAAAACAAATGAAGAAAACAACAATGTTGGTGTCGGAGAAGACTTACAATAGTGATTCGGTGACAATGGATGAGTTTCACAGTCCGATTTTGAAGAAAAAAACCGGGTCGAAAACGGGTTTTTTTCGCGGGTCGTCTTTTTGAAGAGAGTGATGTTTGGGATTTTTGGGAAATGTTTGGGATGTTTGGAGTTTTTGATTTTTCAAAAATCTGATGTTGGGGGTAAAGGGTAGGTAGGAGTAGTGGGTAAGTTTTTATGTTTTGGGTATTTTAATTTTGTCCCACAATTTTTAAAAGTGTGTAATCATCCCCCCACTTACACTTAATCCCCCATTTGAGAGAAAAGAAAAGCAAAAATAAAATAGAGGACCCTTTTTTTCATTCCACACTTGGGAGGACCTTTTTGTGTCATTTTCTCAAGAGTAGTAGGTTTATAGAGAAATTAAAGATGATTAGTATAAGGTGCTCAATCAGACATCCCCCACAGCTTCTCCATCCAACAAATCTCCATATCAATTGGCCTAGCTTAGCTCCATCATTTTCCCTTCCACCTCGTATCCATCGACATATCATATCATCAGCTATGGCCAGTAAGGAAACCCCTGTTCCTGCTGCTGCTGTTGTGCCTAATTCTTCAATGACTCTTCTCTTTGTCGAAATGGGTGTCGGCTATGATCAACATGGGTATGTTTAGTTTCTTTTTTTTAGTTTGAATAATGGGTGTGAGCTAAATGAGTGAATATAAACAGGCAAGACGTTACATCAGCTGCAATGCGGGCTTGTAGGGATGCTATTTCTTCCAATTCAATACCCGCCTTCCGAAGAGGTACTGTTGTTTCTGTTTGAATTATAACTTAATATAATTTAATATCATAATTGTTGCTTACCAAATTACAGAAGATGATAATCAAGTTTAGGTTTTAGCACGAATCGTTTGTTGAGTTCCACTAAACGAGCTTTCTGCAGTTCAATAATGTGTAGGGATTTATGAAATGACCTGTATGTGTAGGCAGTGAAGGGAATGTTTAGTTTTCTGTTAAAACTGTTAGCTCTACAAGTATTTCCTCTGGATAATTAGGCTCCCATTAGTGTTTTTTCTCTAAGAGGATTTAAAATGGAAGAAAGGTCTACAAGTAACAGCTTCTTGATGTAGCGGAAAGGCATAAGTGTAGCTTAGAGAATGTAAGAGGGAGAGAGAAGAGAGATGGGTTCAGCTCTTACAGCATTTCAATTGGTGGCTGTCGGTTTTGGATGCCGCTTCACAGTTTTTGTTGGAGCTTGCTGCGACATCTGGGATGATGTCAGCAGGTGCATGGAGGGTCACATGATGATTTGCGACCTCCTTTCTGTACAGCTTGATGCTTCCTTTTCAGAGACTGGTTAATTTTACTTTTGATCATGCACCTTCATAGCCTCTGCAATGTTTGGTTGACATTTTTTTTTTGGATGTATGGAAGCCCTTCTTTTTTCCTCAACTTATGTAGAGAGTATATTAGTCATAAGTGAAACAGACGGAAGCAGCTGATACAGTTATCAAGCAATAAAATAAATAGTCAAATTGGAGTGGTTTTAGGTGGAACGTTAATACAACCTCTCTGACATTTTGGTTCTGGTTAACTTGCTAAAAACAAGAATTCAAAGGCTTAGCCGTGGACTAATTTCCTTCTGCAAGGCAAATAGCACTATCTTTTGATTCCCCTAAACTCTGCTGTGACATTTTGTATGTACAATTGTCACGGCCAAAATTATGAGGCGAGTGACTAGCACCCACCGAGCTGGGCACCCATAGAGAGAATCCTAAACCCTGTTGTATCGATTAAAATAAGCCTACATCAGGTTGCAAGCAACTCAGCAACGTCATCTGTCAGCTAAACAAAGCATGAGCATCCCATAGAAAGGCCCGAAAGTATCTCGTATATGAAATAAGCCTCGACAGGAGGCATAGACTAAATACACTTGCAAACTGTTACAGTTTAGGATATTATTTTAAATGTTATATCATGGGGTCCAAATAGTTTAAATCTAATAAAAATTGGGGATCCCTATTCGCTCAATATAATTTTCAGGCAGAGGCGATACAATTTACCTTGCCTGAACCTAGCTCTTATCAGTAGGCATAGTACCTTTTTCAAGTTCAGCTTTTTAGATTGTAAACACACTTCAAGTTTTCCCGTTCTAACAATTTATGTGGTGTCGCAGGATCTATACCTGGTGTTTCATTCGAGCAGATGAAACTGCAGATCAAACTGGGAGTTCCTCAGCCTCTCCAACAGTCCTTAGATCTTGAGAAGGTCAAGGCAGTCTTTCCTTAGTAAGTACGAGATACAATAACACGTCATTGTTAGTAATAGCATCTCCACTGGTGTTTTCATATGTAACATGAATATTGCTCTGGAACTTTAATAGCAATAGATATTAAGTAGGAAAAAAGGAAGTCACTGAACTTTTAAATTTCCCTGGAACAAGTGGAGGCAGGAAAAGTAATGAAAGACTGTTTACGCAAACTGGCCCTATCCCCAGCCTCACATTTGAATGGGTTGGTAACTTTAGATGCATCAGATCTGGAACTTACTACTTACATTTTTGTTCGCTTCTTTCTGTTTTCTTTTTGTCTCTTTTGTGTGTTTTTTAGTGGAAGAATCTTGAATATTGAGGTCTCCGATGGTGGACTGATATGCTCCAGCGGTGTCCTAGTGGAAGACATGGGAGATAAGAATGATGATTGTTACATAGTGAATGCTGCTGTTTATGTTGGTTACTGACCTTATTCCATCATCTTCGAGGTCAGTTCTCTTTACCTTAGTCAAAGGTATAGTGCAAATTCTTTTCAAATTATCCCTTCCTGAAAGACTTTCGTCTAGCCATAAGCTTTAGATGCTAGAAAACCTCAATTGTTAGTGCTAATCTGTAATTATAACTCAAGGTTTGCCTGCCTTGGCAATTCTCATATTTAACAGATAACTGGTCTAATAGAGTGAATATCTGAAATCTGTCATTCTGCGTTTTTGTCTGGGTTAATACCTCAAAACCCCGTTAAACATATCACTTTTCTTACTCATACTTAAACTATTGGGTGTCTCCATTATCCCCCTGAACTAGATTGTTCACATATTCAAATACCTCCTGCAGCGGAAAGAGTTGATACGTTAGATATACACTCGAAAAGCCATTTTAAATTTGCCAAGTGGCAGCTGATAGTTCCAGTGCCTTTAAAAAAAATAAAAAATAAAGAAAAAAGGGGGTCAAATTATAATAAATAAAACTATTATGTCATTTCCTCCATCGAACCATGAACCCCCTGTCAAGAGCAAAATCAAATCGCCGAAGACGGTTTCACAGCGGGCTTGTGGTGGTCCATTACATATTTGAAGAATCTTGGAATCTTCCGTTTTGGGGGCAGTAATGTAATTTGGTTTCTTAAATCTACTGTTCCTTCTGCAGAACAGCAGATTGTTGGTCTTATAAGTGTCTTTGTATCTGCTGTAGTTTCTGCATATATTTTTTTAGTATGATATACTGTTCTTGATACCTACTGAACTACTTTTTTAGTTAATTTGAACATCTTATTATCTTTTGTTACCCAAGACAACTTTTGTCGAAGAAGAGGTAATCTTACTATAATAAGAGGAAAGTTGGAAGAACAATTAAGAAGAAAAAGATGAACTTTGAAGGAGTTGAACAAAACCCAACTTAAGCAGCAGCTAATGAACAACGAAATATGCAAAGAAAAGGGGCGGAGATACAATAGTAAATATACATGTAGGCAATCTTTTTACCATTTTTCATCCCCCACGCACCACCTACGAATTGAACACATGAACTTCTCTGCCACATGGCCCTTTGGGTATTAAATGTTGTAGTTCAAGAGGGTAATGGAAAAATTCAATAAATTAAAGTATGAAAATAAGGAAAGTGATATTGTTTAGGGGGGCTTTGAGGTATTAACCCTTTTAGTTTTGCAGCTTAATTTTGTCCAGACTGCAGTTTCTAATTCTTCACTAGCTATAGTTTCTCTTTTCTATGTTTTACCTTGTGCTGGTGCAAGTGAATGAGAATTATCTCTTCTGTTTGATGACATTTTTGTGCATCAAGTTGATACTTAGTACTGATTACTGTTAATTATGGTCTTTTGATCAGTGTAATATGAAGCTTGCTAATCATTTCGGCAAAGTCAGCAAGTCTTCGGCCTGAGATGAAGTTACAGTACTCCATGCTGAAGTACAGGGATCAACTATTCTCATCTACATATGTTGTACGAGTGTGATACGAGGATAACTCCAGTGGACTCAGTTCTCTGTATCCTCCCCCTTCCCCCATCCCACCAAACAGAGTTTTCTCCTTAAAATGGGGAAACCATAATTGCGAACAACGTGATTTTACTCCAAGATTGACTTTAGTTCAAAATAATTTAAAGTGTTTAGTATCACTGTTCTGTTACATGATGTGTTGTTGCAAAGGAGAGAAACAATCACACTCGAGAAGGGTCAAAATCATTTCTTTTTTGGGAATTTTACACCCTATACCCAAGTGCTTCATTTATATTACCCGTAACTACCCAATAAAAATTGGATTTCTCTCCATACCCATCCGGTCAACTTAATTTACCCGGATACCCATTCTCAGGTTGTGTCGTAGCTTCAACTTAGCAAATCCAATCGCGCGCTAATTCCACACATCCTTATTGTGTGCATTGCCTCTGCATTTAAAGTAGAAATTTGGTGAATTTAGCCTCTAATTTCTCTAAAAGGACTTCAAAATCATAACTCATGGAGTAAGAGATTAGAGAAGATTGGTATGGAAAGATCCTTCAAGTCTTAAATGAAGAAAAAGGTCTTCCCTTTTCTTTACCCTTTTCGCTTAATTGTTCAATGAGATTAGAATTAAGTGTGGAAACTTAACAATTTAAAAACTTTGGGTAATATTTATAAGACATTAAAACTTGCAAATAACCTAAAAATTATATAAAAACTCCACAACTTTCCAAAAAAATCAAATTCCATCCGCCCCGCCCCCCCCCCCCCCCCCCCCCCTCCACAAAATCTCCCTCTTCTACTCCTTTCCTCTTTCCTGCATCATTTCAAAATTTTCATTTTCCTCTTTTACCCCTTCTTCCTCCTCCCCTTCCTCATTCTCTTTTTTCTTGAATCTACTTTTTTCTTTTATTTGGCCATTTTCTTCTTTCTTCCTCATCTTTTTTTTTTATTATTATTATTATTATTATTATTATTATTATTATTATTATTCCGACTAGATTCGGAACAACTAGTTACCAGCATTTCTAGAACCTTTATGTGGGCAGATAGTCATGAGATGTCTCGTAAAGCTTTAGTTGCATAGGATACTCTTTGCAAGCCTGGGTCTATAATGGGCTCAATATAATAGAGTTTCAATGGCAGAATAAAGTTGCTCTATGCAAGTTCCTATGAGCAATCACTTTCAGGGAGGAGATTTTGTGGGCTCAATGGATCCACAGTTATTACATAAAGAATGGGGATATAGCTTCCATGGAAACTCATAAACAAGTTTGTTGGATCATCATAAAACTCTTTGATGCCAGAAAATAGATACTGACTCGAGATATGCATACTGAACTGACTAATTTCGGTAATGCATTCAAGTTCAGTATCAGAAAAGTGTCACGACCCATTTTCTGAACGAGCTATGACCGGCACTCGGTACCTAAGCTTGACCGAGCGAACCACCTGTACTTATCCATCCTGTCTTAACCCTGAGAATATATGCAACTTAAACAATCCTCTTAAACATAAATATTCTTAATAATAATAATAATAATAATAATAACAATAATAATAATAATAATAATAATAAGAATCTTATAAAAATATTATTCTTGAGAATATCACGGTCAAATTATGTTTCCGTGTAAAACAATGCAAGACTGGAACACAAACTCAAAATACTAGACTGTCTATGAAGCCTCTACTGATAAACTGACGCACTGCGCAGGACATGAGCTTCCTGACTAGTTCACAACATAATAAATAACAAAATAGGTTGACTTGAAAAGAAAGTACTCCACGAATAAAAGTGGAGCTCACCAATAGCACTGGAAGTGAGGGAAAAATCCTAGCCTGTCGCCTGAGTATCTGCAACACCGGTTCCTATGTTGCGCAATAGGACAACGTAGGTTCGATTTTTGATTCTGAGGATTCTTATCTGAATAATAATAAGAAGGGGAATCCAGAAAATTATAAATTGCAACTGCTTGATATTGATCAAAAAAATGAAAATAAAGACCTGCTCTGGTTTCAAAAACCTCTTGTGAGTCTTCTTTTCGATTATAATCGATGGAATCGACCATTTCGTTACATAAAGAATAATCGATTTGAACAGGCTGTAAGAACTGAGATGTCACAATATTTTTTTGACACATGTAAAAGTGATGGAAAACCAAGAATATCTTTTACAAACCCACCAAGTTTAGCAACTTTTTGGAAAATGATAAAAAGAAGGATACCCCTATTGTCACTCCAAAAAAACGCTCCCTAATGAACTGGACAACCTGTGGGTTTCTACCAACAAAGAAAAAAGCAACAAGAGAACGTCAGTGCACCACAGCGGTACTCAGTGAGTCTCAACGACCCCCACTAAAGCGGGAACGAGACTTTAAAAAGGAACTTGAAATGCACATAACTCATAAAACCATGAAAACATAAAATATTTAAAGAAACTGAAATAACTTAAAACAATAAAATTACGAACTTATATATATATATATATATATATATATATATATATATATATATATATATATATATATATATATATATATATATATATATATATTGTTTCTTTACTTTTTGGGGAGTACCAATTAATTCTGAATAACATGAATACATAAAGTCACAGTGATCGGCACGGGTTCGATCCCCGCCTGATCGAATAGGCCCCTTCACTGTGGCGCCACACAGTTCCAGGTGATAGCATGCTGCTCGTTTTATGCCATGGCCGTGTCAGGCAAATCTTATACTAAACTCCCACTCTAGCACGAGTAGTTCCGGAGTCAATATTAACCACCAATGGTCACGAAGCACTTCTCAGAATCTCAAGGTAACTCCCAAAATATTTTTATAAAACTCTACTTGACTACTTTAAGGTCCAATACGTTTCTTGAACATAATCCATGAACATACCCATAATAATCTTGAGTAAAACTTGACATGAATATATTTTTAAAAATTCAATAATTCATAAAATTTGACATATAATATAACGTAAATTAACATAATAAAATATGAAAATCAATGTATATAATTAAGAGTAAACTCTTGAATATTAGCTTGAATAGGGTTAGCTAATATGCACTCTCTCGCTCCAATTAAACACATATTAGCTCTTTAAGACATTTAATCAAACACTTTATATGCGGAATTTTGTGAGTAAAATTTCTTTAGTAAAGGGTTATATCAACTCACCTCGATCAATGTTTTAAAAGGCGGGGGCGCAAGGCGAGGCGTTTTACCTATAATGAGGCGAGGCGTAAGTCCCGAGACTTGGGGCGTAAGTCCCATGGATCTTATTTTTTAATTAATTTTAAATTAATAAAATAGCATAATGAGCCAAAAAAATATCAAAAGTACAAAAAAATTACAAATAAGAAAAAAAATTATAGAAACAAAAGATCTAACCTTTTTAACAATGGTAAGCAATTGAATAATGTTACAGTTTTTATGAGATACAAATAAACCATAAGGCCTTAACTTTTAAACAATTAAAAATAAAAATTTGTTACAATAAAAAGTAAATAAACAATAAAAATTATTACTATTATAATTTTAAACATTAATTCTTCATTGATAAATATAAAATTTCTATTAAATTGCAAAATAATTGAAGTCTAACAATTTTGAGTGACTGAAATAAAACATGAAGACCAACAACAAGTGGTGATGCTATAAACAGCGGCTATGCTTTTTTAGATTAAGTATACAGATGATATTCATCCTTATGATATTCTTAATTATAATACATGTAATATTATGTCTCGTTAATTGAGTTATACTCAATTTTTGAATTTCTATAGATGAATATAACTTCATTTTTAAAGAAAATTGTGGATGAACAATCTTAATTAGAGAATTGGATAGATCTTTGCATAGGTTCAATAAGGCGAGTTCCGAGCGTTGGGCGTTGGGCGTGCTTTGGACGCATCATCGGGCGCTTGAGGCGTAAGTCTCACGGATCTAAGCCCCGTCCGAGAGTCTCAGGGCGTTTTGCTAGTGCCCCACCCCGAGGCGAGTCTCGAGCGAGTCCCTGGGCGAGTCTTTAAAAACAGAGACCTCGATTACTCCTCGAGCCTAAACGTAAGCTCCAATTCACGCACTTCACATCACCCAACAACTACGATAACCACCAATTCGAATAATCAATACCAAAGTTTCAAACTTTTTCCCTGGGTTCAACCATTAGCTTTCTAGGTTTTTGGATAAGTTCCTAAAAATATAATCTATTATGACTTGATATTCTTGTCTATACTAACGTTGTCACTGTTCAAGTTTTGTAGAAAAAGAATTACCTTAATCAAACTGAAAGAAAATCTCCCTAAAACTGAATTTTCTATTGTTGTCTATAGCTCTCAGCGTTGGTGCTCTGTTGCTACTTTGCACGTAGCTTCTAAGGGTATTTTGATTCCTGTACGCTGTTTTAAAAGGCCCCATGTGGCTTATATGTTTTTATTTCGTAAATAGCCCCTTTTTTATGTTGCACTTGAAAATTGACATCATAATGCCATTTAGTTTGTCTTTTGATATATCTTCAGCTTTTAGCCCTTTCTAATTTCTCTTTATACTTTAAATATAATTAAATATTTGTACTTCATCCAAGGTAGATTCTTTAACTTATTTTCACCATTTTCGTCATACTCGGACCTCGCCATAATATATGAAACGGTTTTACGTAAATATTTTCTATGACGGTAAGTGTCTTAAAACTTAGAAATTTGAGGAACGTCATATTCTCCCCCTCTTAAGATCATTCGTCCTCGAATAATTTTTATTCATCACTCCTAGGCCACTTTTCCATTCCACCAACTTGCCAAATGTTCCAAATTTGGCTAAGTGTCGGATTTCTTAAAAATTTCGGCTGAGTCTCCCCTATAGCTGGACTATCCGAAAAAATATCCATGTCATAAATACCACAAGAACAACCAATACACCATAACATGCCATTCATAGGCACCAATAATAGCTCAAAATAATCACTACTACTCCGGCAAGGAGGTATACCTCAACAATAAATGAAACATGCTCCGGCAAGGAGCTAAATTTCTATAATGAATCTAAGATGCTCCGGCAAGGAGCTAAATCTCAATAATAACTCAACTGCTCTGACAAGGAGCTAAATTACACTAACAATTTAATTATACTCCGGCAAGGAGCTAAACCACATGATATATCATAATTAACCAGGAAAAAAAATTTAATACTAATTAAACCTTTATAGTTCACATACCTTGCTCTTCAAATAGATGGGGATACCTCTCCTTCATGTCTTCCTCAACTTCCCACGTAGCCTCTTTTGAATTATGACCACACCACAATACTTTCATCGAAGCTATATCCTTTGTTCTTAACTTTCTAACTTGCCTATCAAGAATCTGGATAGGTACCTCTTCGTAACTCAAGTCTATATTAATTTCTATGGTGCTGGAAGGAGTAACGTGTGACTCATCATGTACTTTCTTAACATAGACACGTGAAAAATAGGATTGACCGAAGATAACTCAACTGGCAAGGCTAACTCATAAGCCATATTACCTTTCTTGCTTAAAATTTCATAAGGTCCGATAAATCTAGGACTAATTTTTCCCTTCTAACCGAACCTCATAACTCCCTTCATTGGTGACACTTTTAGGAATACCATATCGCCTACATTAAACTCTAAGTCTCTGTGCCTCTTATCAGAATAAGACTTTTGACGACTCTGAGTCGTTTTAAGCCTTTCTCTAATTAGCTGAACTTTCTCTAAAGCCTCATAAACAAACTCTGGGCCATGTAACGACACCTCTACTGGTTCGAACCAGCCTAGTGGAGATCTACATCTACGCCCATATAGCGCCTCATACGGAGCCATCCCAATACTAGCCTGATAGCTGTTATTGTAAGCAAACTCGATGAGTGGTAGGTGGTCATCCCAATTACTACCGAAATCTATAACACAAGCCCTCAACATATCCTCGAGGGTCTGAATGGTCCTTTCGGCCTGACCATCAGTCTGCGGATGGAAAACAGTACTTAAGTTGACCTTGGTTCCTAACCTTTTCTGGAAAGCTTGCCAAAAATGAGCTGTGAACTACGGACCTCTATCAGAGATAATCGAGACTGGGGTGCCATGCAACCTAACAGTTTCCTTGATATACAACTGAGCATACTATTCTGCGCTATCTGTTGTCTTCACTGGCAGAAAATGAGCTGACTTTGTGAATCTGTCTACAATCACCCAAATTGAATCATGCTTACGGTACGTGAGAGGCAAGCCTACAACAAAATTCATATTTATCGCTTCCCATTTCCACTGCGGTATCTCTATATCCTGAAGTAGACCACCTGGCCATTCAAACATTTAGCCACATGATCTACCACTTGCTTCTTCATGATTTTCCACCAATACAAATCCTTCAAATCTTGATACATTTTAGTAGCACCTGGGTGAGTAGAGTGTCTCGAGCTGTGAGCTTCTTCCATGATGGCTTTTCTGAGATCATCTACATCTGGTACACATAACCTGTCTGATGTAGGGAAAACCTACGAAAAGCGATAAAGAGATAAAGATAAAAACGAGACGAGACTCGAACGATTACCTAAGTAGCAACGAGGAACTTGTCTCGCTACACCTCGGGTGAATGTCAAGGAATCACCTACGCTATGCAACTATCCTCAAGAGATACTCGACCCTTGCAAATAGAATGATCAAAGATGGATGAAGTTCAAATTGGAATCCACCAATTGAATTCAAGTTCGCAACAAGGGTTCAAAGAGAGCATAGCTCAAGTTTCTTCAATATTTAAGATTGTGTAAATGAAATGAAAGACTAACTCCTTCTATGCCTAGTGTAATGTCTAAAATACCCCTAAAGTGGGTTAAAACAATAAAGGCCACGTAGCGCTAAAGTAGGAAATACACATCAAAATGAAGAAAAATCTCGTCATGCTAACACAGGGGTAGGCGGTCCGCCTCCCCCTCTAGGCGCTCCGCCTTGTTTCTGCTCTTCAGAGGTGGTTGCATACTAGGCGGTCCGCCTAGTGCCTTTAGGCGGTCCGCCTCCTTGGATCCTGAGGCTTGAATTTGTGTAGGCGGTCCGCCTCTTTGTGTAGGCGGTCCGCCTCATCCTGGGAGGTCTTGAAATGGCTCAAAATGGACTATAGGTGTTCCTCCTTGGTCCGTAGTTTGTCCTCCCTCAATGATGATCAAGTTCATGACTTCAAATCACTCTCGGATCCTCCTCGGGAGCCTTTGATGTATACTCCTTGTGCTCTTGAGCTTGGCTCTTGATGGTTGGCGCTTTGGCTCCAATTTGCCCGGCATCATCCTCCCCTTCTTGAAAGGATTTCGTCCTCAAAATCAAACCATCAAGTCCTACAATCAAAGACAAGCACAAACAAAAACAAAACTCCTACTACAAGAGTAGGTTAGTGCCACAAGTATGGGGAAAACACACTCTTATGGTATAACCAAGTATCAATAGCCATAAAGAAGTTCATGTTCCCAAGGGAACTAGCAATTACTTGGTTCAACAAAGAAGTGCACCCAACACAAGAACAAACAAAGAGATCAATAGTGCGTGAGATATGCAATAGCAAGCTATCAAAATCCCTATGATCCCTAAGTTCAAGATTAGCACACCAAGACTTTCCACTACACGAGTAGGTAAGTCCAACAAGAGTGAATGCAAGTGATGTGGAAAATTCACTCTTGTGATAGAGCCAAGTATCAATACAAATCAAAAAGCTTATGTCACCAAAGGAGACAACAAGTTCTTGGCTCCATAGTGACAAGAACTCGCATCCATAACAAGCAAAGAGATCATTAGGACATAGAACATTCAATATTAAGCAATCAAAGTTCCTACGACCCCTAAGCTCGTGATCAACATACCAAACCTTCAATGCATTACTTTCACATTGCGGCACAATGGTTTTGGCATGCTCCATTCTCAAAGTGTGGTTAACATGTGGGATGGGATAGACAAAGTAAGTCAATTCACAATTAGAATCAATTACCCCCACTCCCCTTCTTAAGAGCTCTCATACTCACACTAAGAGATACCTCATCACCTCTAATTTCATCCTCAAGACAACCCCTCTCACAAGGTAAGCTCTCAAGGAAGGCATTAATAATGGCCTCTTCATCATCATAACCCGAACCAACAAGAGTAGGGTCACTAGAAGAATCATCTACCTCACTCGAAGCTTCAAACAAAGAGTTGTCTATGGGATCAAATCCCTCACACCACGGAGGTTCCAACTCATTCCTAACTCTAGCTCGATACATCTCACCACCACCAATAAGGATGCCCTCAAACAAAGGATTAGTCAAAGTATGCATCCCATTCTCAAGGTCAAGAAAAGGTGAAGTATTAAAGCTAGGTTCTTCACTCTCACTTGAGGAGTCATCATAGACAACCTTGTCCAATTCATGCAATTTGGACTCCTCAAGGTCACTATCATCCTTACTACGACACACAAATCCACCAAAACCAATTATATCAACAAGGGTAGAATCACATAACTCATCTTCCCCTTCATCAAATATTGGTGGGATGTCATAACAAGGTTTGCAACCTAGGTCAACTACCACATTTTCACTAAAGAGAGGTTCTTTGAATACCGGACTCACATCATGATGTGGCTTATCAATCCCCTCAACTAGTGGTTCACAAGTACGCATAAGTTGACCAACCGACTCTATGCTAGTTGTATGTTCATCAAATACATCACAAGTATCATCTAGCATTGAGTTCTCACAAGATAAGGAGTTTTCATGCTCATATGAAGGTGAAGAAACACTTACTTTTGAGTCGCTCCCGTGAGCACTCACATTGCTTGAAGCATCGCGTTCAATTTCTCCTTCATGAAGCTCATAATCGAGATCTCCGTTATCTTGTCTTCCTTCCAAGGCAAATGGTTGAGGCTCTAATAGCTCCCCTCCAAGGGTACCTACACAAAAGCTATAGCAAGAAGAAGAAGAGAACACATGGTTAGGACAAAGGGTGCCCTCACACTCAATTTGTTTTTCCTCCCCTCTTCTTTCTTTCAATTCGCTCTCATGTGCAAGTGTGTGTAGATGAGGTCCAAGAACGTTATCACCTCGCTCATCTTTCCTCACTCCCTCATTTGCCATTGGTTGGCTCATAGGAGTAGTAGAGCTACTCCTAGAGTGAGTAATTACTTCTACTTGGGGATTGCCCAAGTCGTGGTGAATGCCCACTTGTTGGGGAGTGCCCAACGATTGGGGATTGCCCAACTTCCCTTTACTAATGCCTTCTCCGGCATCTTTTTGGACACTCGGGGTCTATCCCTCTTTGAGGCCATCAAACCTCGAGCTTATGGATCTCACCTCGGCCAAGAGGTTGACCAAAGTGCTTACCAGTACCTTAATGGTATCGTATACGTCTCCGGCCATCTACCTATAAAAATCAATGACAAGAAAAAGAGGTTAGAGTTAAAACCCTCACTCGCTCCCTTACTTTTGAATGTCACTCGGTACACTCGTTTAGTGGTGGGGGATTTTTCGCTCAAACTTGATTCAATGACTTCCTCGTAGTTGAACAACTTCCTCAATAACCAATCAAATTCACAAGAACCAAATACTCTTCGGGAAGAGTGGAGTTGATGGGACTCGATGAGCGCTAGGCTATATAGGTGAGCACTTGAAACAAAATGTACTACGAGTCTTCTTTGATTTCTAATCACCACTAAGCACGAGTATCCTAAACGCTTAATGAACTAGTACTAGTAAAGTAGGAGTGTTACTTGAAAAGTACTAGCCGGAAGGGATACAAGCAAACAAAAACCGAAAACCTACGAAAAACTACAATCCGGACAGCTTCCAGAAAGAGGCGCTCTCTCAAACCTGAGGCGCTCCGCCTCCAAAAGTCCAGAGAGCAGCCCAGAGGGAGGCGGTCCGCCTCAAAATGTAGGCGGTCCGCCTACTTGGTTTTCCTGCAGCTTTGCACTCCGCGTTTTTTATTCTTTAGCACCCAAATATCCAAAAACACATTGTTTTTCCAATCTAATGGTACCCAAAGGTGTATAAGATGATTACAAAAAAACCCCAATCAAACAACAAATAATCGATTTCGATTCTTGAAGCCAAGTTTCTAGGGTTTTGAAAATTTTGAGATTTGATTCTTCAAATTTCGAATCACAACACCAAATCATTACATTTTGGTACCAAAAGAACGGGAATCAAACATATATCAAACCCCAATGATTTTCAATGTTTGGGTGTTTGAATCCAACAAGTTTCACCAAATTTTTTTGTAGTTTTCAAATTTTTGAATTATTTTTGTTTTTCTTCAAATTTTCATGAACAAACAACACAATCACATCAACAACAAGAACAAGACCGAGGATTTGTAAGAACGAAGTATAGCCGTACTCTGATACCAACTGATGTAGGGAAAACCTAGGAAAAGCGATAAAGAGATAAAGATAAAAACGAGACGAGACGAGACTCGAACGATTACCTAAGTAGCAACGAGGAACTTGTCTCGCTACACCTTGGGTGAATGTCAAGGAATCACCTACGCTATGCAACAATCCTCAAGAGATACTCGACCCTTGCAAATAGAATGATCAAAGATGGATGAAGTTCAAATTGGAATCCACCAATTGAATTCAAGTTCCCAACAAGGGTTCAAAGAGAGCATAGCTCAAGTTTCTTCAATATTCAAGATTGTGTAAATGAAATGAAAGACTAAGGAAGGCTTTTATAGTCTCCTTCTATGCCTAGTGTAATGTCTAAAATACCCCCAAAGTGGGTTAAAACAATAAAGGCCACGAGGGCTAAAGTAGGAAATACACATCAAAATGAAGGAAAATCCTGTCATGCTAACACAGGGGGAGGCGGACAGGGTAGGCGGTCCGCCTCCCCCTCTAGGCGCTCCGCCTTGTTTCTGCTCTTCAGAGGTGGCTGCACACTAGGCGGACTGCCTAGTGCCTTTAGGCGGTCCGCCTCCTTGGATCCTGAGGCTTGAATTTGTGTAAGCGGTTCGCCTCTTTGTGTAGGCAGTCCGCCTCATCCTGGGAGGTCTTGAAATGGCTCAAAATGGACTCTAGGTGTTCCTCCTTGGTCCGTAGTTTGTCCTCCCTCAATGATGATCAAGTTCATGACTTCAAATCACTCTCGGATCCTCCTCGGGAGCCTTTGATGTATACTCCTTGTGCTCTTGAGCTTGGATCTTGATGGTTGGCGCTTTGGCTCCAATTTGCCCGGCATCACTGTCATTTAGCTTCAAAAATCTATTGCTTCCAAGAGTGAAAGCAGTGATTTCTTTATTTCTGAGTCCTTCTTTTATTTTCACCAAGTACGGATCCTCATCTTGCTTAGCCTTAACATGTGTAACAAGCGATGAACGTGCTAAAGCATAAGCAACCACATGTCCTCCTTCTGTCTCATCCAGTCTGATCCTGTCATTTGCCAGCTTTTGCATTTCTCGGCCTAACGGTCTATTTTGAACTGATAAATGAGCTAAGACACCCATTGACTTTCTGCTGAGTGTGTCTGCTACCACATTATCTTTGTCCGGATGGTAAAGGATATTAATGTCATAATCCTTCAACAGCTCGAGCCACCTTCTCAGTCTCAACTTTAGCTCTTTTTGCTTGAAAATGTATTGGAGACTCTTATGGTCGGTATATATATATCAGAACGCTCACCATACATGTAGTGTCGCCATTTTTTTAAAGCAAACACCACTGCTGCAAGCTCTAAGTCGTGAGTGGGGTAGTTCGTCTCGTGGTTTTTCAACTGCCTGGAAGCATAGGCAACAACCTTTCCTTCTTGCATGAGAACGCAACCAAGCCCTACTCTTGAGGCATCACGATACACTGTGAATCCACCTAAACTTGTCGGCAAAGTTAACATAGGTGCAATAGTCAACCTCTTTTTCAATTTCTAAAAACTCTGCTTGCACGCATCTGACCACTGAAATTTAACTGCTTTCTGAGTCAGCTTGGTCAATGGTGCTGCAAGTGAAGAAAAGCCCTCTACAAATCTCCTATAGTAGCCTGCCAAACCCAAGAAACTTCAGGTTTCAGTCGGTGTTGTTGTCCTTGGCCAATTCTTAACTGCTTCAATCTTCTGAGGATCTACTTTAATGTCTTCGCTAGATACCACGTGGCCTAAGAATGCCACTGACTGGAGCCAAAATTCACATTTAGAAAACTTAGCATAAAGCTGATTTTCTTTCAAAGTCTGCAATGTTATCCTGAGGTGCTTTTCATGTTCTTTCTTGCTTTTAGTATACACCAAAATATCATCTATAAATACAATAATAAAGGTGTCTAAGCATGGCTTGAAGACTCTGTCCATTAGGTCCATGAATGCTGCTGGTGCATTTTTCAACCCAAAGGACATCACTAAAAATTCATAGTGCCCGTAGCGAGTCTTGAAGGCTGTTATTGGGATATCTTCTTCTCTGATCCTCAACTGGTGATACCCCGACCTCAAGTCTATCTTTGAGAAGTACTTTGAACCCTAAAGTTGATCAAATAAGTCATCAATTCTAGGCAATGTATACTTATTTTTAACTGTAACCTTGTTCAACTGCCGATAATCAATACACATTCTGAGAGACCAATCTTTCTTTTTGACAAACAGGACCAGAGCACCCTACGGTGACACACTCGGCCTGATGAAGCCCTTGTCAAGAAGATTTTTAACTGCTTTTTCAATTCTTTAAGCCTTGTTGGGGCCATTCTATATGGAGGAATAGATATGGGCTGAGTTCTCGGGACAAGGTCAATACCAAACTCTATGATTCTTTCTGGAGGAAGTTCGGGAAGGTCATCTGGGAAAACTTCTAGAAATTTCCTAACAACTGGCACAGACTGGAGAATTGGCGCCTATGATTCTGCATTAATGATATGAGCCAAATAGGCAACACACACTTTACTTATCATCTTTTGCGCCTTAAGGTAAGAAATAAATTTACCCACTGGAGATGTTGTACTGCCCTTCCATTCTAGGACTTCTTCATTTGGAAACTGGAATCTGACTATCTTGGCACGACAATCCAACGTGGCATGGCAAGAAGATAGCCAATCCATACCTATGATCACATCGAAGTCCACTATTTCAAGCTCTATGAGATCGGCCGTGGTATTACGGCCTTGGACTGAAATTGAGCAACTCTTATAAACTCTAGTTGCTTTCACCGGCTGATCAACTGGAGTAGATACTGAGAAGGACTCATTTAACTGTTCAGGTTCTAGCCCGAGACTCATAGCGAAATACGAAGTGACATAAGAATATGTAGAACCTGGATCAATTAAGACATATGCATTATGTGAACAATCTTGAAGTATACCTGTGACAACTGCTGGAGATGCTTCTGCACTCTGACGATCAAGTGTGGCATATAGACGGGGTCGTCCCCCTCCCTGATTAGCTGAGCCTGAGCCTCTACCCGCCCCTTGCCGAGCCTGATACTGAGGGCCACGAGCTTGGGGTGGTGCAACTGTAGTAGCTTAAGAACCTGCTGGACGTGCTACTTCCCTACCAAATTTTGCTGCAACTTGGGGCACTCAGATTTGAAATGCCCTTCTTTATGACAATAGAAACAACCCCTGGTACTCATCATACACGGCCCTGAATGTGCACGCCCACATAACGTGCAAGGATTTTTTTGCTGAAACTGCTGTCCAACGTTGCCTTACACTCTAAGAGACATGTGCCTTGAAATTCTGATTCATGAGAGATTGATTCCCATAGCTCTGACTCTTTTTAAAAGTTGACCCACCAACTGACTGATGAGTGGACGGCGCTGGTGCAATAAACCCCTTACTGGAGGAACTTCTTCCTACTCCATTGGCTGAACCACTATAACCACCCGTTGTGTGGGCCTTCTTATTGTACTCCTTTTCTTCCCTCATTTATTGTTTGTCTCTTTCCAAATTCTTAGCAAATCCCACAACTGAAGAGAAAGTTGTCATCCCTGCCGCTGCAACTGCTGTGGTGTCCTTGATGTGACTACCCAAACCATTGACAAACCTGCAAATCTTTGCTCTGTCTTGACCATGTCCGGAGCATACTTAGCGAAACTGATGAATTCCATGTGATACTCTGGTACACTTTTACTCCCTTGCTTGAGCTGCTCGAATTGTGTAGCTTTAGCTTCCTTATCTTCTTCTGGTATGAAGTTAGCTATAAATGCCTCTTCAAATTCTTTCCAAGTAGGTGGACTATCCTTTTCAGCTCTTTCGTTATCCCACATCTGAAACCAGGATCCAGCTACATCCCTGAGCTGGAAGGCAGCGAATTCAACATCATCATTACCAGTAATTTTCATAACCTGGAGGGTTTTCTGGACACCCTCTAACCATAGCATGGGGTCTTCATCAACTTTGCTGCCATGAAACAATGGAAGGTTCAACTTGATAAATTATCCACCCTGGAATTCGGGGCTGTCCTCTTTCCTCTAGTTCTGGTTGGCTAAGAAAGTCTGAAACATATCCATAGTACTGCCAACAGCATTAAGCACATACCTCACCTTTGGAGATATACCCATCGGAGCCGGAACTGCTGGTGGGGGTGGAACTTGATCATGATTAGCTTGCGCATTAGGCTCAACCTGCTCTACCTCTTCATCTTGTTCAACCTGGGGCACTGGAGCATTCTTAGCAGGTCTACCCTTCTTACTTTTCTTAGTTCACTTCTTACTCACGATATGATAATAATCAAACGCGGAAAATAAAAAGGATAAGAACGAGACGTATCTCGATTACAAATCTCAAGTAGCAACGGAGAACTTGTTCCGTTACACCCCGAGAGGAGGTCAAGAACACCTACGCTAGGCAACTACCCTCGAGCTAACGTGAGCACGCAAGTAGAATGGTCGGGGGGATTGGAATTCATCTAGATCCGCTAAAGGAAGAACAAGTCCCAATTCAAGGTTTTTCATTCAATAAGAGTTCAACTCTTCAACACAAGTGTTTTGTTTTTCATCAAAAGTAAGCTAATGAGAATAACAAGCAACCTAGCTATTTATAGGTATTTTTAGATACCATATGAAAGGTCTAATATGCCCACACTTAGACTTAGGAATAAAGGACCACGTAGGGTCAAAATAGTCTTAACATAGCTAGGAATCACGTGCCTCAGCAATCCGGGCGGAGCGCCCACGAAAACAAGCAGTGGGGTGGCCTAGGCGGGGCGCCCAGAGTTGGGGCGGAGTGCCTCAGCCTAGGCTTCTTCAGGCGGAGCGCCTGGAATGCCAGGCGGGGCGCCCAAGGCACTGGGCTGCTCCTCTTGAACTTTGAGCACTCGGAACGGCTTCCAATCGCTTCCTTCTTCTAGGCCCTTCCTCATCAAGTGTAGGTGAACTCCTTGGATGTCCTTAGCTTGGCTCCGAGTGAAGGGTATTGTGGGGATTTGGGTCTTATCATCCTCCCCTTCTTGAGAGGATTTCATCCTCGAAATTGGAGCGTCATTCACGACCTCTTCATCATCATTCACGACCTCTTCATTACCTACATCCAAAGGAACCAAGTCACAAACATTGAAAGTATTAGAAACTTGATACTCACTTGGCAAGTCGACCACATAGGCATTGTTGTTTATCTTGGAAAGCACTTGGAATGGGCCATCTCCACGGGGTTCCAACTTCCCTTTTCTAAGGTTTGGAAACCTTTCTTTCCGGAAGTGCACCCACACATAGTCACCCTTCTTGAGTTCCACCTTCTTGCGTCCCTTGTTTTTCTTAGAGGCTACCTTTGCATAGGCTTCCTCCAGTTCTTCTTCGCCTTAGCATGTAGCTCCATCAAAGCCTTGGCTCTAGCTTTACCTTCAAAATTAACAACCATTTCCCTTGGCAAAGGGGTTAGATCAAGGGGAATCAAGGGGTTAAAACCATAGACACACTCGAATGGAGTCATGCATATCATGCTATGCAATGTGCGATTGTAGGCAAACTCCATAAGAGGTAGACGATCATTCCAAGTCCCGGCCTTACCCCGGGTCATGGCTCTAAGAAGAGCACCCAAGGTTCGGTTTACCACTTCCGTTTTCCCATCGGTTTGTGGGTGGTGGGACGTGGAGAACAAGAGCTTGGTGCCTAAAGCACCCCACAAACACCTCCAAAAATGACTTAGGAACTTAGTGTCCCTATCACTCACTATGGTTTGAGGCACACCATGCAACTTCAAAACATTCTCAATAAACAAAGTTGCAACATGTTGTGCACCATCACATTTCTTGCACGGAATGAACTGAGCCATTTTGGAGAACCTATCCACAACAACATAAATGCTATCATGGCCCCCTAGTCCTTGGTAATCCCATCACAAAATCCATTGAGATATCCAACCATGGACTAGTAGGTACGGGGAGAGGGGTATACAACCCATGGGGGTGGGCTTTGGATTTAGCACGCTTGCACTCAAGGCAATTGTTGCAAAACTTTTCCACTTGCACCCCCATCTTTGGCCAATGAAATTGTTCTTTAAGAATAGCCAAAGTCTTTCTTGTGCCAAAATGTCCTATGAGTCCCCCGCAATGTGCCTCATGTACAAGCAACTCCCTCCAAGAGGACTCGGGTATGCACACTCTACCATTTTTGAAGATATATCCATTAACCCATTGGTATTTGTCAACTCTCTCCCCTTTCTCTAGAGTGTCATGGACACTCTTTAGCTTTGGGTCATGAGCATACATCAATTTAATGCTCTCAAAACCCATGAGCTTAGAGATGAGAGTGGTGGCTAGAGCAAACTTTCTCGAAAGCGCATCCGCCACAACATTGTCCTTCCTTTTCTTGTATTGGATCACATAGGGAAAGGACTCAATGAATTCAACCCACTTGGCATGTCTCCTATTGAGCTTCTCTTGGCCTCTCAAATGCTTGAGTGACTCATGGTCACTCTTGATTACAAACTCACGAGGCCAAAGGTAGTGTTGCCAATGGGCAAGAGCTCTCACAAGGGCATACAACTCCTTGTCATACTTAGAGTAATTCAAGGAGGCCCCTTTCAACTTTTCACTAAAGTAGGCGATGGGTTTGCTATCTTGCATTAAAACACCACCAATTCCCACCCCCGAGGCATCACATTCAACCTCAAATGCCTTTCCGAAGTCGGGCAATTGCAATAGAGGGGCGGTACTCAACCTACTTTTCAACTCATGGAAGGCCTTCTCTTGAGGCTCTCCCCAAACAAATGGTTGGTCCTTCTTCACCAATTCGGTGAGTGGAGCGGCAATGGAGCTAAAGTCTTTCACAAATCATCTATAAAAGCTAGCAAGACCATGAAAGCTCCTCACTTGAGTCACGGTAGTAGGAGTAGGCCAATCACGTATGGCCTCTACCTTAGACTCATCCACCTCCACTCCTTGGGCACTCACAACAAACCCAAAGAAGACTACCTTCTCAACACCAAAGGCACACTTTTTAAAATTAGCATAGAGCTTTTCGGCACTCAACTTTTCAAGCACTTGCCTAAGGTGATCAACATGGTCGTCTATTGATTTGCTATAGATCAATATATCGTCAAAGTAGACGACCACAAACTTGTTGATGAATGGCTTTAGAACATGGTTCATTAGCCTCATAAAGGTGCTAGGTGCATTGGAGAGCCCGAAGGGCATCACCAACCATTCATTTGAATGCGGTTTTCCATTCATCACCGGGTTTCATCCGAATTTGATGGTAGCCGGACCTAAGGTCAATGCTAAACACACATGAACCACTCAATTCATATAACATATCATCAAGTCGGGGAATGGGATGACGGTACTTTACCGTTATTTTGTTCACGGCCCGGCAATCAACGCACATCCTCCAAGTGTCGTCCTTTTTGGGAACAAGGATCACGGGTACGGCACAAGGACTCAAGCTCTCCCTCACCAAGCCCTTAGTGAGCAATTCATCAACTTGCTTTTGCAATTCTCTTGTATCTTCCGGATTGCTCCTATAGGCCGGCTTGTTTGGGATTTGGGATCCCGGGACAAAGTCTATTTGATGTTCAATACCCCTCAAAGGAGGTAATCCATCCGGCATCTCATCCGGGAACATGTCCCCAAAATCCTTCAAGACATTCTCAAACACACTAGGCAAAGGGTTAGAAGAAAAATCACAATTAGAGTTTAGGATCATACCTTTGTGCACTAGGCATAGGAGAAACTTGGTGCCATCATTTCCTTTTAAGATCTCGCCCGGTTACATCATGGCACAAATGCCACTGGTAGAAGAAGAAGGGGGGATTGCCACCATGCTTTTGGACAAAGGGTTAATCTCAATGATTGACTTGGCCTTTGCCACCTCCCTCAACTCCCTCATCCTATTGTAGTCATCACTCACTTGTTTGGGAGTTAGGGGCTTCAACACAAATTTCCTTCCTTCATGTTGGAGCGTGTAAGTGTTGACACGTCCGTCATGAACCGTTTGTCGATCAAATTGCCAAGGCCTTCCAAAGAGAAGGTGGCAAGCTTGCATGGGCACAACGTCGAACAAGTGTTCATCAACATAACTACCCATTTTGAACTTGATCATTGCTTGCTTCACTACCTTTAGCTCCCCACATTCACTAAGCCATTGCAATCGATATGGCTTGGGAAGCTTCACGGTAGGCAACTTCAATTGGGTTATAAGAGATTGACTCACAACATTAGCACAACTCCCGGAGTCAACGATCATAGAGCATACAACACCCTTAACACGACACCTAGCATGGTAAAGGTTTTCTCTTTGCAAGGTTTCATCATCCTCCACAATCATAGCTCCTAAGCTCCTCCTCACTACTAGAAAAGTATGAGGTTTCTCATCCTCCACCGTGTCATCTAGATCATCCTCCTCTACTCCCTCATCTCCCTCTACTCCCTCATCATCCTCCGGTTCACTCTCTTGTTCAAATGCATTTTCACCAACAAGAACCATGGTCCTCTTCGTAGGACACTCCTTAGCAAAGTGTCCATACCCCTTGCATTTGTGACATTGAATGGAAGAAGAAGTAGGAGTATTCAATTGGGTTTTAGAATTACCTCCCACATTGGGTGTGTACTTCTCAAACGGCTTCTTCACATCTTTGCTAGCACTTGCTCCACTAGGGCCACTTGCATTTGTGAATTTTGCATTGGGAGTAGGATTTTTCCAATCCTTTGACTTGTTCATGGAGGTAGAAGTGTTGCTCTTGTAACGGTTGGACTTCTCTTTCTCAAGCCATTGCTCGGCTTGAATAGCGGCATCAAGAACTTCTTAAAGTGAAAGATAAGCATGCAATCTCATTTGTGAAGCTATGCCATAGCTCAAACCATTCATGAAACGGATCACGGCTTGCTCCTCATCTTCGGTGTCCATATCTAAGGCCATTCGAGTTCTTTCAAACTCATCAAAATATTTATGCACCGTTTTGACACCTTGCTTCAACTCATAAAGTTTCTTGAGTTGCTCTTGACGATATCTTGGAGTGATGTACTTGATACTCATGATACCCTTCAAGTCATTCCAACCCACATTCACGGGAACCCCCGCTCTCCTCCTTGATCTCTTGACGGATTCCCACCAAGTAGATGCATAGAATTCAAAGGATGAAATAGCATAAGTACCTTTCTTCTCATCGGTCATCTCATTTGTGTCAAACAATCTCTCCATGTGTAGCACCCATTCAATGTAAGCCGCCGGATCACAATTCTCTTTAAAGGTTGGGAGATTAAGCTTCACACTATTGATGTTGATGTTGTCACGACCCCCACGGAAAGGCTCCGGTTAGCCCCCATAGTGATCTTCATTCACACCATACTCCCTTCTAGCATTCCCTCCAACATACCCCATAGGTGGCCCTCGACCTCGGCCCCTACCTCTATCCACATTTCGACCCCAATTCATACCTCGCCTTGGTTGAAAGTGATCATCAAACCCATACATATCATCTCCATAATCGGCTTCCTCCCCTTCTTGAGCTTCATCGGCTTGCTCAAGAGGTTGCACATTTCGGATGGGTCTTGGTAGTGGAATGTTTCTTGGGGGGTTATCCAAGATACGGGGAATGCCCGTTCGTTGGGTATTGCCCAACACTTGATCAAGTCTCTCTCGATCATCCTTTACCCGTTGTTGATTGAGCAATTCAATGACATGGCTAACTTGCTCCGGGGTAAAGTTAGGAGTACTTGAGACTTCAACTTGGACACTCGGGGTCCCTTTCTCGACTTGGACACTCGGGGTCCCTTTCTCCGATTGGACATTTGAAGTCCCTTGCTCAACTAGAGCACTAGAGTTCACCATCTCGAGGCTTTCAATCCTCAAGTTCATACTATCCAATTTGGCGAGGATAGTAGCAAGGGCACTCTTTGCAAATTCATCTCCTTTGGAAGACATTGTACCTACACAAGTAACAAACGTTAGCAAACAACCTCACACACTCCCTCACTTGAGATCACTCGGTTCTCTCGTTTAGTGGTGGTGGCTATTTCACTCGACTTGTAGTTCCAAAGCTTCACGTAGATGAGTAGCAATTCCTCAACTCAACCAAACTATTCACGAGTCAAGCACACTCCGGGATGAGTGGATTTAATAGGACTCAATGAAAGCTAGGCACTTTGAAGTGAGGACTTGAATCAAAAAGAGTCTAGGAATCTTCTTGGAATTCTACTCTCCAACTAATGCACGAATCAACCTAAAAGCAATGAAAGATTAGTGCTAATTAAGTAGGAAGATTACTTAGATAGGCACTAATAAGAGATTAGGCAACAAAGAACAAGCAAACCTAGAAGAAACTACCCAAAAACAACCCTTCAGGATGTTAGGCGGAGCGCCCAAGGCACGGGGCGGAGCGCCTGACAATTTGGTGCAGTGAGGTCGGGTAGGCAGAGCGCCTGGGGTTTAGGCGGAGCGCCTGGGGCAAGAACAAGTCAGGCGGGGCGCCCAAACTTTAGGCGGAGCGCCTGGACGAAGAACACCTGGGTTTTTCCACTCCGTGTTCTCCGTTTTCAATCTAATTTCTAGGTCGATTCCAAGGTGTTTTGGCCAAATCCAAGGTACCCAAAGTTGCTCCTTGATACAACCTACAATCCCCAATCAATTTCACACCCAAACAACCAACAAATAATGCTCAATCAAGATTCAAAGTTTTCAAGTTTGGGGTTTCAACATGGGTTTCAAGGTTCAAAAGTGGGTTTTGATTCTTCAAAAACTATGTTACCGAACTCCGAATCACACGATTCTTGTTGCAAATTGTTCGGTTTTCAATAGGGATCAAATTCCAACAATCAATTCCAAAACCCCACAAACACACAACCCAAAATCATTCAAATTCCTCAAGAACAAGGGTTTGGTAGGGTTTATCAACAATTGGGGTTTTCAATTTTCAATTCAATCCAATCCTAACAAATTTGGTACCCAATCGTCAAGTTTTCAACAAGGATTAATAATCTATAACACCCACTTCAAGAATCACAAGCACCAAAAAGTTACACCAATTTTGGAATTTTTGAATTTTTTTCAATTTTTTTTGTAATTTTCTTTTTGCAATAACTTCAACAACAAGAAATCTAAACAAACTAACCTAAGCACGAAGAATCAAGGGTCGGGGTTCGTAGGAACGATACCCGAACCTTGCTCTGATACCAAACTGATAAGAATCAAACGCGGAAAATAAAAAGGATAAGAACGAGACGTATCTCGATCACAAATCTCAAGTAGCAACGGAGAACTTGTTCCGTTACACCCCGAGAGGAGGTCAAGAACATCTACGCTAGGCAACTACCCTCGAGCTAACGTGAGCACGCAAGTAGAATGGTCGGGGGGATTGGAATTCATCTAGATCTGCTAGAGGAAGAACAAGTCCCAATTCAAGGTTTTTCATTCAATAAGAGTTCAACTCTTCAACACAAGTGTTTTGTTTTTCATCAAAAGTAAGCTAATGAAAATAACAAGCAACCTAGCTATTTATAGGTGTTTTTAGATACCATATGAAAGGTCTAATATGCCCACACTTAGGCTTAGGAATAAAGGACCACGTAGGGTCAAAATAGTCTTAACATAGCTAGGAATCACGTGCCTCAGCAATCCGGGCGGAGCGCCTAAGATTGGGGCGGAGCGCCCACGAAAACAAGCAGTGCGGTGGCCTAGGCGGGGCGCCCAGAATTGGGGCGGAGCGCCTCAGCCTAGGCTTCTTCAGGCGGAGCGCCTAGAATGCCAGGCGGGGCGCCCAAAGCACTGGGCTGCTCCTCTTGTGCTCTAATCACCCGGTACGGCCTCCAATCGCTTCCTTCTTCTAGGCCCTTCCTCACCAAGTGTAGGTGTACTCCTTGGATCTCCTTAGCTTGGCTCCGAGTGAAGGGTCTTGTGGGGGTTTGGGTCTTATCACGATAGCTGCAATAGTTTCTTCAGGAGTTTCTTGATCGTTAATGCTAGAGCTTCGAGCACGAGCCATTTCTGTGAATTCGGAAAAACGAGTACATTAGAAATTCTCTTAGAGTGAGGCTCTATTGCACGATCTAGAGTGAGAAGAATAAGAGACTTTTCTTAAAAGTCTGCAGTCACCTGTTCATATGTATGGTGCGCTTCATACCTATAAACAAGACTCTACTGACACGGCTTCATAGACCCCTAGGAAAATCTAAACCTGATGCTCTGATACCAAGTTTGTCATGACCCGTTTTCTGAACGAGATATGACCGACACCCGGTACCTAAGCTTGACCGAGCGAACCACATGTACTTATCTATCCTGTCTTAACCCTGAGAATATATGCAACTTAAACAATCTTCTTAAACATAAATATTCTTAATAATAATAATAATAATAATAATAATAATAATAATAATAATAATAATAATAATAATAATAATAATAATAATAATAATCTTATAAAAATATTTTCCTTTAGAATATTACGGTCAAATTACGTTTCCGTGTAAAACAATGCAAGACTGGACCACAAACCCAAAATACTAGATTGTCTATGAAGCCTCTACTGATAAACTGACGCACTGCAGGACATGAGCTTCCTGGCTAGTTCACAACATAATAAATAACAAAATAGGTTGACTTGAAAAGAAGTACTCCACGAACAAAAGTGGAGCTCACCAATAGCACTGGAAGTGAGGGAAAAATCCTAGCCTGTCGCCTGAGTATCTGCAACATCGGTTCCTATGTTGCGTAATAGGACAACGTAGGTTCCCAAAAGAGAACGTCAGTACACCATGGCAGTATTCAGTGAGTCTCAATGACCCCCTCCCCCCCCCCCCCCCCCACCCCCACTAAAGCAGGAACGAGACTTTAAAAAGGAACTTGAAATGCACATAACTCATAAAATCATGAAAACATAAAATATTTAAAGAAACTGAAATAACTTAAAACAATAAAATTCCGAACTTTAAACATAGATATATATAGATATATATATTGGGAGTACCAATTAACTGTGACATAACATGAATACATAAAGTTACCGTGTGATCGGCACAAGTTCGATCTCTGCCTGATCGAATAGGCCCCTTCACTGTGGCGCCATACAGTTCCAGGTGATAGTATGCTGCTCGTTTTGTGCCTTGGCCGTGTCAGGCAAATCTTATACTAAACTCCCACTATGGCACGAGTAGTTTCGGAGTCAATATTAACCACCAATGGTCACGAAGCCCTTTTCAGAATCTCAAGGTAACTCCCAAAATATTTTTATAAAACTCTACTTAACCACTTTAGGGTCCAATACATTTCTTGAACATAATCCATGAACATACCCATAATAATCTTGAGTAAAACTTGACATGAATATATTTTTAAACATTCATTAATTCATAAAATTTGATATATAATATAACGTAAATTAACATAACAAAATATGAAAATCAATGTACATAATTCAAGGATAAACTCTTGAATATTAGCTTGAATAGGGTTTAGCTAATATGCACTCTCTCGCTCCAATTAAACACATATTAGCTCTTTAAGATATTTTATCACACACTTTATATGCGAGATTTTGTGAGTAAAACCTCTTTAGTAAAGGGTTATATCAACTCACCTCGTTTACTCCTCGAGCCTAAATGTAAGCTCCAATTGACGCGCTTCACGTCACCCAACAACTACGATAACCACCAATTCGAATAATCAATACCAAAGTTTCAAACTTTTTCCCAATTCAAGAACTTGGGTTCAACCATTAGCTTTTTAGGTTTTTGGATAATTTCCTAAAAATATAATCTATTATGACTTGATATTCTTGTGTATACAAACGTTGTCACTGTTCTATTTTTGTAGAAAAAGAATTACCTTAATCAAACTGAAAGAAAAGCTCTCTGAAACTGAATTTTCTATTGTTGTCTGTAGCTCTCAGCGTTGGTGCTCTGTTGCTACTTTGCACATAGCTTCTCAAGAAAATTTTGATTCCTGTAAGCTGTTTTAAAAGGCCCCATATGGGCTGATATGTTTTTATTTCGTAAATAGCCCCTTTTTTATGTTGCACTTGAGAATTGACATCATAATGCCATTTAGTTTGTCTTTTGATATATCTTTAGCTTTTAGCTCTTTCTAATTTCTTTTTAAACTTTAAATATAATTAAATGTTTGTACTTCATCCAAGGTAGATTCTTTTAACTTATTTTCACCATCTTCGTCATACTCGGACCTCACCATAATATATGAAACGGTTTTACGTAAATATTTTCTATGACGGTAAGTGTCTTAAAACTTAGAAATTTGAGGAACGTCACAAAAAGCATATATGGCATTGATGCCACAGTACCAAAAGGTCCAATGGAGGAGCCCAAATCAGGATCAAGGTCCGATTCCAAGGCACAAGTTTATACAGTGACTAGCCATTCTCAACAAGCTTGCAACAGTTGATAAATTAAGAAAGTGGGGCATCACTACCCAAGCTGAATGTGTTTTGTGCAATACAGGGAACGAGAAACTCTCAACCATCTCTTTTTTTTTTTGTCCTTGTTCAAAGTACATTTGGAGATTCATACTGCAATTGATGGGGTTTGATGTGGGGTTGGGGGAGGGGGGGGGGGAGAGAGAGGAGAACAGACAAATAGGGGATTAGAACGAGAAAGTTCAAAGGATATCACAAAGAGTAAATAACTGAAGACAAAGAGTTGAAATCTTGAGGCTCTTATCTGCAGCTGTAAAAATTTCGCCCAGCGGTCACTTTTAACACTGGTATTTGGTTTGAGGCCACTATTTTCTTTGGTCTTACACTAGAGGCCACTTTTGGGCCTTTACTAAATAAATATTGACTTAAGTTCTGATCATTGACTGAAGTTCAGTCCATACGGCCCATGGACTGAAGTTCCATCTTTAAGGACTGAACTTATGGATCTGGACTGAAGTTCCATCTTTAAGGACTGGACTGAACTTCAGTCAATATGGCCCTAGATTGAAGTTCAATCTTTAAGGACTGAACTTCAGTCAACATGGCCCTGGACTGAAGTTCAATCTTTAAGGACTGAACTTCAATCCGGCCCCCAAACTGAAGATCTATCTTTTAAGCGAAAGTGGCCACAAACTAAATATTTTAGCATTAGTGGTCTGTGCCCAAAGACTAATGGCAAAAATAGCCTTTTGTGCACTTCCCCCTCTGCAGCTTCAGCCAATCATGTTCAGCAAGGAAAAAAATCAAAGAAGACTATAAGCTCAAAAGAAGGAATATGGCCGGAGAGTTCATGACATTGTGTAGCTGCATATATGGGAACAAACTCGTGGCAAATGGAATAGGATACTGGAGAAACTAAGTGCTTATCCCATTTAGGCACAAATACTTGAGGAAATTATCTTGAGTAGACGAGAGTATGTTGAGATCTAATTCTAAGAGTGCAAAAGAACTAGTGGTGTAAAAAATTTACTTAAATAAATAGACTTTTCTTTTTCGACCAAAAAAAGAAAGAAAATTCTCTATCATAAGAGTATCTCATAATATTAATTGCATTTCTATTTTTATTCATTATTTAATGTTGTCAACAAACAACGGATAAACTAATACATAGATTAATTTGTTCTTACACGACTTACCAAACAATTCATAATTACACAAGGGTTATTTTCCTGATTCCCCTTGCCAAACATTATACTAGTATTTGCTTTCATTTTATTTAACCTGTACAAATTTTTAATCATTTTATATTTGAAAAATTCTAACTTTAAACCATTTATTATAGCGTTAACCGTCATGATTTTATAAGCACGCATATCTCAAGGCAAATCTAAGACAAATTCCAAGAAACTAATTCACGGCTGATATAAACGGCTGAAGTTAGCTGTATTTCGCAAAGACCAACTTCCACTGCTCAAAAGTGTACAACAATATTATCCCTCAATACATAGTGATTTTTTTTCCTTTATTGTGTGCCAGATCATCCCAACCTTCCAGCAATTCCTGATCTAGGGAACCTTCGTCTTCATCAAATTAGCAGCCATCTTACAGTAGCCCTCGTTTATGTTAGAAATTTATACCTTGGGACCTGCAATTTCTTTCACTCCACTCCATTCCATCACAGCTCAGAAAGAGTCGAGAGCCACCAAGAAACAAAGAAAAGAGGTTTGTTACAGAGAGAAGACTTCACAAGTGTGTAGGCAGTGGAAGCACTCAGTTGGGTCCAAGAAGTAAATCACACACACACAGTAGGAATAGTCTTCCAATTACGATCACATACTTCTGATATTAAGGACTTGTTTAGCATTTGGTGGGCAATCACTTTGTGCGGTGGCAAATAAAATACAACAAAAAAAACATTTATGAAAAAAAAAGAAGACAAGTAGCTTTTTTAAACAATACTGTCGAATTTGCCTGTTATTTCACTTGCAACGTGGAACTGCTTGTGATACATATCCTTTTGACAACTAATTAAATCAGTCTCTAATACCATTCTAGGAAGAATGTCAACATCATCAATGACCCAAAAAAACAAGACCTCGTTACAATAGCAAGTCCACAATAGCAACTTCCATAGCAAGACCAGATATCCACTTAAATTCCAAAACAAGCAAATCACTTTCTGATTGTCTAAGCAGTAAGCCTTTAGTAGGAATCAATTACATCAAACAAATGTTCCCAAATATTAGCCCAAATCATGAGCAGGAACCACCAAGAAGCTGATCAATGCTCCAATGAATCCAATATGATTGCAAAACTCAAAAGCACACATTGTTGTAAAAAGGTACATGTACAACAAACAGATTACCGTTGCCTACAACAACATAATACCCAGTATACCCCAGGGGTCTGGAGAGGGTGAGATGTACGCACCTTACAACAACATACCGGAGCCTAATAGGTTTAATCGATATATACCGTTGCCTAATAGGTTTAATCGATATATGTACAATTCCTGGAAGTAGAAACTGCCTGGTGATGTAGGCAAGATTCTCTTAAACTAAGTGTGCTTGGATTATGTGTTTGACTCAGCTGACATTATTCCCTCTATCCCTCCCGAGTTTGTCCACTGGAAAATTACCACAGAAATCAAGGCGAAGAGAAGTCACAGGGAGAAACTTGATGATCCCAACAACTCCAAGAAAGGATTCAAACGAACAGAAAACTACAGCTTTTACTTCATTTCTGTTTTTGACAAGTGATAGCTTTGTGACTAACGGTTGTTAAGACAGCTAGAAATATAGCCTAACTAGCAAACAGTGTAAGTTTGGTTCAGCCAACCAACTAACATTTGTGTGTCACCTTATTTCAATTACCACCAGAACTCTATATATGGCAAAACATAACTTCACTAAATATGGAATACAGAAAAATCTTAGGCAAGCTTCAGATATTTGTTACAAATCTGCAGGTAACAGCATCAACAAAGACCCCCCATTCTGCCAGTAGTTATAGAAAAAACTAGAAAAAGCAGACAAACTGGTGTACATTTGGTTCTGACCACCACAAAGCATGTGTGTCTCCTATCTTCACGCTACCACTCAGATATTTAAGCTCAGTAATGTTTTTATTTTACAAAATAATTTTAGTAAAAAAATATACAGATATTTTCTTAGGAATAAGCAGTGACACAGAGCATTAATATAGACCCTTATAGATAGATAAAAGCTGGTCCAATAATGACAGGCATATAACATGATAAAAGACCAAGCAAAAAGGTCAAAGTTGCCATATTACTCGCAAGACTGCCAGATAGGAAACATAGTAGGAACAGTAAGTACGGGCAATATTAGATAACAAAACTGTCATCAATCCTCAATACACTAATCAAAAGATACAGCAAATTTGAAGTAACCTAGGTCTAGCATAATTCTAGCAAATATCAACTAATAGCCACACATAGGAGCAGATAGGTGAAGCAGCAACAGATGTACAGCAGTCCATGTAACCAAAGAGTTCAGAGTCTGCAATCAGGAAATCACCATAACCATTTAAAGCATGTTGCGCCCAAGAAGCTCTCAAGACACCTGAACAGATATTCATGTAGAATTTAATCATTCAAGATCCCAACATATAAAAGCTGTTGCGGGCACAATTTGTAACTCGAATCATTTGCAAAGTACAGGAAGGCACATAAACCATACAAACCAGCATATTGAATCAAGCAATAACAGGGCTCTTCAGAGATGGAAGGCACTACTGCAAGTAGATCCTCTTACACCTCTGTTTCCGATGAAACAGGAAAATAAACAAAAAGAATAAACAAGCCCGACAGAGGTTACTCGCCATTCCTATATTAGTATTAAATCGCAGATACAGAAAAATCAACCTAAGGAGAAAAACTAATACAACAAATATGCTTGAAACTCAAACAAAAACAGTGGTAGAACCAATAGCATAAATGTGATCTTTCCAACCTCCAAACCACTTGTCCAAATACTACAAAACAGACACAGACACAAACGCATACAAAAGATATCCATAGAACTCCAAAAATTAGTGAAATTGCACATGTATCCAGAAAAAATGCATACAGCTATTCCCAAAGAGTCACTTCCCAAAGTTTCGTAAAATGGCACACTACTATGTTTCTCCTAGCCACATCACATCAATCAAGTAATGAACACTCTATTGCACACATTTGTTAGGATAGGAAAGATGTTGGCCACTTGAAATAAACAATAAATACAGTAAAAAACACATAATTCCAGGAACAGCAAGTCATGCAGTATCACAAGACATTTAAGCTACAAATATCAAACAAAATATAGTGCCTCATCGAATATATGCACTAAAAATAATAATGGCATATTGTCAAACGAAGAACTACACATATAGTGCCTCATCGAATATATGCACTAAAAATAATAATGGCATATTGTCAAGCATAACTGTAAGCAAACAAGCACAAAAAAGATTACCTCAGTAGTATGGTGGCATGCCCTGGTACATCCCACCAGGTGGAACCCTCGACCCTGCTCCTGGTTGTGGTACCTGTGAGGGATAACCTGACTGTAATCCATAATTACCACCTTCTGGATAGCCTCCTCCAGAGGCAGGCATTCCAGCAGAGCTTTGAGGCATCCTGTATGCAGCACCATAATCCCCAGCACCACCTCCATACCCACCAGCACCAGGATATCCACCGGCACCACCAGTAAATGATCCCGGTTGCCCTTGGTTTCCATATCCAGGCCCAGGTGGCCCGCCAATGCCCGGACCTAGATGTGGATTCTGATGTGCAGCAACCATCCCAGGCTGAGGCGGTTGCTGATGCATCCCCGCACCAGGCCCACCGGAATAACCCTGATAAGCACCCATCCCACTCATAGGAACACCATAATTGGAACCAGGCATCGCGCCAACCCTATCATCACCAGGCATTCCTGTAGGTCCACCTGCATTTGGCATTCCAGGTCCACCCATATTCTGTGGCTTCCCCTTCTTATTATCCGTCGCCAATTTACACAACAACTGATGTCCATCTAACGTCTTCACCGGATCAACCAAAGACGCCCTCGCTCCCTCCTCAGTCTTGTACACAAAAAATGCAAAACCCTTAGCTTTCCCAGTCTGTTTATCGAATCCCAACGGCCCCTCTTCAATCTCCCCATACATTGAAAAATGATTCAAAAGCTTCTCAGAACTAATCTCAAACGGAACATGACCAACATAAATCTTCCTAAGCGAAACATCAGCCGACTGTGAATTCCCTGAATTACCAGCAGCAGCCAATTGCGTCACAGTAATACGTCCATCAATCTTCTTATTCGGTTCCTTCAGAGCAAGTATAGCCGCATCCACATGCTTAAACGTAACAAAACCGTACCCTTTTGACTTGCCAGACGCCTTATCGGTTATTACTATCGCCTCATCAAGTTCTCCGAACGCAGAAAAGACCTGTCGGAGCTTATCAGTAGTGGTTTCCCAACCGAGGCCTCGGACGAAGAGCTTACGCTGAGAGATATCAGCATCGGCTACGGAACGAACAGCTTCGAGGATATCGGGGTACCGGAGAGAGGCGCTACGGAGAATTGAAAGGCACTGGTCCTTGGTGAAGGGTTCAAGGATTTTGTCGATGTCTTCAGGGGAGAGGATTCCACTCACAGGGGTTTCGGTGGATAAAGGATAAGCGCCGCCGTTCTCATCAGCTTTGCGTTTCTTTGATAGATCCATTTTTAAAGAGAGAAACCCTAATACACAGAGAGGGGGGGGGGGGGGAGTAAACCCTAGAGAGAGAATGAGAGATTTGTTTGGGATGTAAGAGTTTATATAAAACCCTATAACGCAGGAACTGCTTATTTTATACTAGTAGTACAATTATAACGCCTTTGGATTATATGCTATACGTCACCGTATTGTTGGTAATTCCACTTTCTACTCTTCAACCATTTGCGAGCCAAGCATGGTTGGTCTTGGGTTTGGATCGGGATTGTGCTAATAAGGGGTGTTCACACACAAATATTTCTGTCGCGGCCTATTAAGCCACCTCCATATAAGTAATAATACGGTTCAATAATCCGTTATTACTTGTACCACTTAAGTAATGTGCAAATTCTCGATGGTCATATTAGTGTACCGCTGTATAGGAGGCTTCTATGCAACTACCTACTAATACGTAACAATAAAAAATAGATGTTGATACTAAAGCACAAAGATCCACTTGCATTATTCGCTTGGACAAATTTTTAATGTCATGTTAATTATCACCATCATTGTCATTCTTCCACCATTGATTCCATCAAAGTTGTTTCCTCAATAGTGGATAGATTCCACTATGCTCTTAAACTTATTTATGCTTATGCAATGCAAAATTAACTCATATAAGAGACATTTAAACTCTTAAACTATGTCAAGAGGTCTTCACTACCTTCATATGGGCTTTGCTAAAGCAGTAGTACATTGTGATGTCAAGTATGCAAATATGTTGGTTGATGAGAGTTAATAGAAAAAGTTGTAGATTTTTTACTGTCTAATAAGTTTATGACCCGAAGTGGAAGCCTAGAAGTAGAATCAAACGTATAAAATGGGACAGGCCTCATAAAGAGTAATGACTACCAATAATAGTTAAAGTTTAACCTATAAACTAAAGTTGTACTAAATTAAAATTTAAAAGGGTTAATACATTAATAAATAAAATAAAAGATATAAAAATTATAAACTGAAGTTAGCCAAATTTTGGTCTAGACTTCAAAAACTTAAGTTTGTTGATTTGCATTTGATCCCAATTCGAATCAAAAGTATGAAACAAGGCTCAACTTCTTATCAAATTCAAATTTTTTAATTTGAAATTGAGCCAAAAAAAAATCATCAGTTTTGAAGTTCAGGCCAAGAATGGCTAACTTTAGCTCAACCACAACGGTCTGAAAATATCTCATTGATAGTCTGAGCTTTGAAGATAGGAAAATCTGAATAAAGTGGCTAGTATTTGTAAACACAAGCCGAAATCGGCTAGCTTGAAAGAATATATGATGCAACCCAAATTGCATCTCCATTCACTCGGAGTCAAGACAAAGAGATCCAAAACACTCACTTACACTTGGTTTGGAAGGGCGTGGATGATACGAGCTCGAGTGATGATTTGAAGACCTTGCATTGGAGCTCGATTAAAGGAGGAAACCCTATGCTTCAGGGCCACGTGGAGCGCCCAGACTGAGGAGGAGCGCCTAGCTCCTTGGCCCAGGAGATGCGCCAGAAGCCAGGCGGAGTGCCTCAGCCAACGCAGCCCCAGGCGGAGCGCCTAACCAATGGGCGGAGCGCTCAAGCAAGCCACCGCATTGGTCAGTGGCTCCTCAAGGTGGAGCACCTAACTTTAGGCCGAGCGCCCGGCGTGCTGAATTCTACAACTTTTGGTGTCAACTTCCAAATTTAGCCCTAGGTGTTCTAATGTATTCTACACTACTTTGAGGGCTATTTAGATTTTCCATAGCATGTAAATGGGTGCTATAAATACACCTCTTCATCATTATTTCCATTTACTACACTTTGAATACACATTAAATGAGATTTTCTCTCAAGAACACTTGTAACTTTTTGGCTTGAAATCAATTGGAAGAATCCTAGTTGACTTTCAATCCTCCTTGATCATTCTATTTTCAAGGGTCGGGTGTCTCTTGAGGATAGTTTCATAGTATAGGTTCATCTTGACTCGAGCGAGGTGTACCGAAACATCGCTCTTCGGTGCTACCTCGTAAGTTGTTTAGGTTGCGTCTCACTTTTATCGTTACTTTTATCGCTTCCGTGTTTACATTGCATCAGTTGGTATCAGAGCAAGGCTGGGGGGTTGTTTCTACAAATCTTCGTTCCTTGTTTCGAAGTGTTTTTACCTTGTTCTTGTTCTTATACATGTGTTTATTCTTGAAAAATTGAAAAAGAAGAAAAAAATTCAAAAAGTTGAAAATCACAAAATTTGCTAGATCTTGTTTGTTGTTATGATTTCTTGGATGTTTGATATCGGGGATTGTTCTATGATTTTAACCCGTCGTTTTGATACCCCCCCCCCATTACATCGTTTGGTGTTGCGGTTTGAAAATCGAAATTTTTGAAGCTCAAAATTTTTGAAAACCCTTGAAAAATTTTCTCAAAATCTTGAATCAAGATTGTTGTTGGTTGATTGTTGTTATAAATCATTGGAGTTTGTTTGTAATAGGGTAAAACACCTTTCGGTGTCATTTAAATCGAAAAACGTCTTGAAATCGTTAGAAAAATTGGTTGCAAATCGTCAAATTTCGTGTTCTTGACGAGCTGAAGCACCAGGCCAGGCAGACCGCCCAAGCCCTAGGCACTCCGCCCAACCAAGCTTCTGCCCAAAAGTCACGAAACTCCAGGCGGACCGCCCACTTCCTAGGCAGACCGTCTAGACCTGGAACGGGTTCGAGTAGTTGTTTTTCTTAGGTTTTCGTATTTGTTTGGTTTCCGTCGCTTCCGGCTAGTACTTTGACAGTAACACTCTTACTCAATTAGTACTAGTTCATTGAACGATTAGGGTAGTCATACCTAGGGGAGAGTAGACCTCAAAGAAGCCTCGTAATTTAATTTTTGCTTCAAGTGCGCACTAAATAGCCTAGCGTTCATCGAGTCTCATCAACTCCACTCTTCCCGAAAAGTATTTGGTTCTTGTGAATTGATTTGGTTATCGAGGAAGTTAATCAACTACGATGAGGCTATTGAGCTCAAGCTTGTGTGAACCAACCCCAACTTGAGTGAACCCAAGCGACAATCAAAAGTGAGGGAGTGCGTGAGGACTTTTACTCTAATCTCTTTTCTTGTTTTTGATTGTTTTTGTAGGTACATGGCGGAAGAGAAGGTAAAGGATACTATTGAGGTTCCAACCGACGTCTTGGATAACCTATTGGCCGAGGTGAAGGCTCTAAATCTCAAAATGGAGGTTTTTGAAAGAGAAAGGACCCCGAGTGTCCATAAAGATGCTTGATGCAATCGAAACTACGAAAGCGATAAAGAGATAAGAAACGAGACGAGACTCACACGAAGGTCCAATTAGCAACGAAGAACGATGTTTCGTTACATCCCGAATGATTGGCAAGAATCACCTACGCTACACAACTATCCTCAAGAATCACGTGGTCTTTGCAAATAGAATGATCGGAAAGGTTTGAAGTTCATCTTGGGATCCGCCAATTGAAATCAAGCCAAAAACAAGGGTTTCAATAGAGAGAATTCTCATATGTTTTGTGTATTCAAAGTAAGCTAAAATGAGTTCAAGATCTAATGAAGACTTTTATAGTCTTCTACAACTTGTAATGAAAGGTCATAAATACCCCCCCAAAATGGGTTTAAACATTAAAGGCTACTTAGGGCTAAAGTAGGAATAACATGCTAAAAACAAAAGAAATCCCGCATGCTGTCACAGGGGTTAGGCGATCCGCCCCCCCCCCCCCCTCTCCTAGGCGCCCGCCTCCTGGGCTAGATCCTGAGATATTTCAACAAGTAGGCAGTCCGCCTCAAAATGTGGGCGGTCCGCCTCCCAAAAATCCAGAGAGTTGACATTTTATACTTAGCCGATTTTTGGCCAATCATCAGGTAGGCGCTCCGCCCCTTTCAAGAGGCGCTCTGCCTCTTCCTGGGATGTCTTGGAGTGCTTCAAAATAAGCTTGGGGTGGCTCCCCTTAAAGCCTAAGCGGTCCTCCTTCCATGGTGCTCCAATGCATGATCTTCAATGAGGTTCCGGAGCTCTCGTCTTCTACGTCCAAGCTATTCCCTACCAAGTGAATGTGAGCATCATGGACTGCTTTGGCTTGGCCTTGGGCACTCACAACAAACCCAAGAAAGACTACCTTATCAACACCAAAGGCACATTTCTTAAAATTAGCATAGAGCTTTTCGGCTCTCAACACTTCAAGCACTTGCCTTAAATGATCAACATGGTCGTCTAATGACTTGCTATATATCAAGATATCATCAAAGTAGACGACAACAATTTATTGATGAATGGCTTCAACACATGGTTCATTAGTCTCATAAAAGTACTAGGTGCGTTGGAGAGGCCAAAGGGCATCACCAACCATTCACATAGACCAAACTTGGTCTTGAATGCGGTTTTCCATTCATCCCCGGGTTTCATCCGGATTTGATGGTAACCGGACCTAACGTCTATCTTCAAAAATATACTAGAACCACTTTACCGTGATCTTATTGACCGCAAGACAATCCACACACATCCTCCAAGTTCCATCCTTCCTTAGAAAAAAGATCACGGGCACGGCACAAGGACTCAAGCTCTCCCTCACCAAGCCTTTAGTAAGCAATTCATCCACTTGTTTTTGTAGCTCCTTGGTATCTTCGGGATTGCTCCTATAAGCCGGTTTGTTTGGAATTTGGGATCCCGGGACAAAGTCGATTTGGTGCTCAATACCCCTCAAGGGAGGTAAGCCAATTGGCATTTCATCTGGGAACATGTCCTCAAAATCCTTCAAAATATTTTCAAAAGCACTAGGCAAAGGGTTAGAAGAATAATCAAATTTGGAAGTAAGAATCATACCTTTGTGCACTAGGAAAATGAGTAGCTTGTTGCCATCATTTCCTTTCAAAGGCTCACCCGGTTGCATCATGGCACATATACTACCGGTAGTAGATGGTGGAGTCACTACCAAGCTCTCGGCCAAAGGACTAGTCTCAACAACCGACTTAGCCTTTGCCGCTTCCCTCAATTCCCTCATGTGCCTATAATCATCACTTACTTGCTTGGGCGACAAGGGTTTGAGTACAAACTTCTTTCCTTCATGCTTGACTGTGTAGATGTTGGCAGAGCCATCATGAACCACATGTCTATCAAATTGCCAAGGCCTACCAAACAAGAGATAGCAAGCTTGCATAGATACAACGTCAAACTTGTGTTCATCCACATAGTTCCCTATCCTGAACTTAATCATGACTTGTTTTGCCACCTTCAATTCACCACACCCGCTAAGCCATTACAAACGATTAGGATTGGGGTGTTTTAAAGTGGGTATCTTCAATTGGGAAACTAGTGTTTGTCTAATAACATTGGCACAACTTCCCGAGTCAATAATCATGGAACAAACAATACCCATGACTCGGCATCTAGTATGGAAGAGGTTTTCTCTTTGCAAAGTCTCAATATCCTCCACAAACATGGCACCTAAACTCCTCCTCACAACAAGGAAGGCATGAGGATCATCATCCTCAATTGCATCCTCCTCCACATCAACCTCCTCATCACACTCTACTACCCCATCCTCGGGTTCACTATCGTGTTCATACACCAATTCACCCACCACAACAATAGTTTTCTGTGTAGGGAAATCTTTGGAGATATGTCCATACCCTTTACATTTATAGCATTGAGTAGAAGTAGAAGTAGGATTGCTCAAGTAAGTTTTAGAGTTACCTCCTACATGTGGTGTAGACTTCTCATAAGGCTTCTTCACATCTTTGCTAGCAATTGCACCACTTGCATTTGGGAACCTTGCATTTGGAGTAGAAGTCTTCCACTCATTTGGCTTACTCATGGAAGTAGTAGTGCTACTCTTGTAGCGAGTGGACTTCTCATCTTTGGGCTATTTCTCGGCTTCAACCGCATTATCATAGAGATCATAGTGGTAGTCATACTTGGGGAACTTAAATTGAGAGGCTATGTCTCGATTCAAACCACTTCTAAAGCGGATCACGGCCGGTTCATTATCTTCCCCATCCAAGTCTAAGGTTATCCGAATTTGCTCAAACTCATTGAAGTATTCCCCAACCGTCTTGTAACCTTGCTTCAACTCATAGAGACGTTTTATTGGGCATGACGATATTGCTCGGTCAAATACCTCTCATCCATATCTCGAATCAATTCTCCCCAAGTAACATTGATGGCCATGGCATTTCTCCTTCTATTTCTCTTGACCGATTCCCACCAAGTAAAAGCAAAGGACTCAAAAGAAGATATTGTATACTTGGCCTTCTTCTCCTCGATCATATCATTGGTGTCAAATATTCGCTCCATGGACAACTTCCAATCAATGTACTCCACCGGGTCACTACTCCATTTGTAGGTAGGAATAGTAAGCTTTACACTATTAAGGTTGTTGTTATCTCGACCCCCTTGGTAAGGCTCCGGTTGGCCTCAAAAATTATCTCCATAACCACCATAATCCCTCCTAGCATTCCCTCCAACATACCCATGGGTGGCCCTCGACCTCGACTTCGGCCTCTACCCCTATCCACATTACGACCCCAATTCATGGCTCTCCCATTTGGATTAGGAGCTCCACAGTCACTACCACCATACTCTTCCTCCTTTCCTTCTTGAGCTTCATCAACTTGCTCAAGAGGTTGAACATTTTGAATGGGTCCGGGAAGTGGAATGTTTCTTTGGTAATTGCCCATTAGGTGAGGAATTCTCACTCGTTGGGTATTGCCCAACACTTGTTCATTTCTATCACGATCTTCCTTTACCCATTGTTGTCTAAGCAACTCAACAACTTGTTCTGGGGTAAAGGTGGAACTAGATGTGCCTTCACCGGTTTCAACTTGGACACTCGAGGTCCCTTTCTCAACTTGGACACTTGGGGTCTCTTTCTCGGTTTGGACACTTGAAGTCACCTTCTCTAGGTTCTCAATCCTTAGGCTCATACTATCCAATTTGGCAAGGATAGTAGCCAAGGCATTCTTCGTGGTATCATCTCCTTCGTTGGCCATTGTACCTACAACAACAAAAAACAACTAAAGAGATTAGAGTGAAAGTCCTCACGCACTCCCTCACTTGATTGTCACTCGGGTCACTCAAGTTTGGGGTAGGTTCACTCTTGCTTGATTCCAAAAGTCTTCCTCGGAGTTGAACAACCACCTCAACAACCAAACAATTCAACAAGTCCTAAATGCTCTTCGGGAATAGTGGAGTTAATGGGACTCTATGGACGTTCGGCTTTTAAGTGAGCACTTGAGCCAAAGAAATTCTACGAGTCTTCTTGGAATTTATCAACTACCAACACGCACGAATATCCTAAGCGCTCAATGAATTAGTACTAATTGAGTAGGAGAATTACTCTCAAAGTACTAATCGGAAGTAACGGAAACAAACAAAATACGAAAGCCTATGAAACAACTACCCGAGAACCCCTTCCAGGAGGGGGATGTCCGCCTAGACAAGGTGGGCGGTCCGCCTATGAAAAATCTAGAGAGCTGATTCTTGGTGGGCGGTCCGCCTATAGAGTGGGGCGGTCCACCTACTGTGCTTCACTGCATAGTTTGAGCTCGTGTTCTTGGCTTTGGCACTCAATTTTTCCAAGGTTTTCAAGGTGTCCTTCTAATTCAAAGGTTCCCCAATGCGTATTCAACTATTACAAGCAAACCCCAATGGTTTATAACAACAACCAAACAACCAAAATCCAAATCAAGAAAATTTTGAACAATTTCTAGGGTTTTCAACTTTTGGGGCTTTGATTTTTAAATTTTCGATTCACAACCTTAAAACGAGTTTTGTGGGTATCCCAATCAACGAGAATATGCTAACATACAATCCCCAATAACATTCACCAAAGAAAACATCATAACCAAGAACAACTAGTGTTTTTTTTTTTTTTTTTTGCTTTTGAATTTTTTTATTCTTTTTCAAATAAACAAGAACAAGAACATGAAAACAACAAGAAACAAAGATGCCAAGCACAAAGAGTAGGACGAGGGTTCGTAAGAACGTAACCCTAGCCTTGCTCTGATACTAACTGATGCAATCGAAACTACGAAAGCGATAAAGAGATAAGAAACGAGACGAGACTCCCAAAATCCAGAGAGTTGACATTTTATACTTAGCCGATTTTTGGCCAATCTTCAGATAGGCACTTCGCCCCTTTCAAGAGGCGCTCTGCCTCTTCCTGGGATGTCTTGGAGTGCTTCAAAATGAGCTTGGGGTGGCTCCCCTTGGATCCTAAGCGGTCCTCCTTCCATTGTGCTCCAATGTATGATCTTCAATGAGGTTCCGGAGCTCTCGTCTTCCACGTCCAAGCTCTTCCCTACCAAGTGAATGTGAGCATCATGGATTGCTTTGGCTTGACTTCTAGTAAAGGGTCTTGGCTTGGTTTGCATGGTATAATCCTCCCCTTCTTGAGAAGATTTCGTCCTCGAAATTAAGGCGTCATCCTCCAAGGCATCATCACCTACATCAAAAGACGTCAAGTCACTAACATTGTAAGTATTCGACACGTTATACTCACCCGGTAAGTCTATCACATATGCATTGTTGTTGATCTTGGACAACACTTGGAATGGTCCATCTCCTCTTGGTGCCAACTTGCTCTTCCTATGGTTTGGAAATCTTTCCTTGCGGAAGTGCACCCACACCCAATCTCCCTTCTTGAAATCCACATTCATCCTTCCTTTGTTTTTCTTGATTTCTATCTTCTCATAGGCCTCCTCTAAAGTATTCTTCATCTTGGCATGAAGTTTAAGCAATGCCTTGGCCCGAGCTTTACCTTCAAAATCAACAACCACATCCCTCGGCAAAGGGGTAAGATCAAGAGGAATCAAAGGGTTAAATCCATAAGCACACTCAAATGGAGTCATGCCAATCATTCGATGCAAAGTGCGATTATATGCAAACTCCATGAGTGGTAGCTTATCAATCCAAATCCCGGCCTTACCTTTGGTCATGTCTCTAAGTAGATCTCCCAAAGTTCGGTTCACCACCTCGGTTTGCCCATCGGTTTGAGGGTGGTGGGATGTAGAAAATAGCAATTGGTGCCAAGAGCACCCCACAAACACTTCCAAAAAAGGCTAAGGAACTTGGAGTCCCTATCACTAACAATGTTGCGAGGCACCCCATGCAACTTTAATACATTATCAATAAACAAAGAAGCTACAAGTTGTGCATCATTAGTCTTTTTGCATGGAATGAAGTGAACCATTTTGGAGAACCTATCAACGAAAACATAAATGCTATCGTGTCCTCCACTAGTCCGGGGTAAAGCCATAACAAAATCCATAGAGATATCAACCCACGGACTAGTAGGTACGGGCTAAGGAGTGTACAAGCCATGGGCGTTGGATCTAGACTTGGCCTTCTTACATTCTAAACAAGCATTACAAAAACGTTCCACAAGAGGCCGCATTTTTGGCCAATGAATTGCTACTTAAGTATGGCCATAGTCTTATCCACCCCAAAGTGACCCATCAAGCCCCCACAATGTGCTTCTTGCACTAACACATCTCTCCAAGAGGACTCGGGAACACAAACTCTACCATTTTTAAAGTTATAGCCATCAACCCATTGGTACTTCTCAACTCTTTCTGCCTTCTCAAGAGCTTCATGAATGCTCTTTAGCTTAGGAGCTTGAGCATACATCAACTTAATACTCTCAAAACCCATGAACTTGGAGACAAGAGTGGTGGCTAGAGCAAACTTCCTAGAAAGTGCATCCGCCACAACATTGTCTTTCCCTTTCTTATATTGAATGACATAGGAAAAAGACTCAATGAACTCCACCCACTTGGCATGACGCTTGTTCAATTTCTCTTGGCCCCTAAGATGTTTGAGTGAATCATGATCACTCTTAATCACAAATTCCCTAGGCCAAAGATAATGTGGCCAATGAGCAAGAGCTCTCACTAGGGCATACATCTCCTTGTCATACGTAGAGTAGTCCAAGGAGGCACCCTTCAATTTCTCACTAAAGTAGGCTATGGGTTTTCCATCTTGCATTAAAACACCACCAATTCCCACCCCCGAGGCATCACATTCAACCTCGAATGCATTTCCGAAGTCGGGCAATTGCAATAGAGGGGCGGTACTCAACCTACTTTTCAATTCTTAGAAGGCCTTCTCTTGAGGCTCTCCCCACACAAAAGCCTTGTCCTTCTTCACCAATTTGGTGAGTCGAGCGGCAATGGAGCTAAAGTCTTTCACAAACCTCGTATAGAAGCTAGCAAGACCATGAAAGCTCATCACTTGAGTCATGGTAGTAGGAGTAGGCCAATCACGAATTGCCATTAGCTTAGACTCATCTACCTCTACTCCTTGGGAACTCACAACAAACCCAAGAAAGACTACCCTCTCAACACCAAAGGCACATTTCTTAAAATTAGCATACAACTTTTCGGCTCTCAACACTTCAAGCACTTGCCTTAAATGATCAACATGGTCATCTAATGACTTGTTGTATATCAAGATATCATCAAAGTAGACGACCACAAATTTATTGATGAATGGCTTCAACATATGGTTCATTAGTCTCATAAAAGTACTAGGTGCGTTGGAGAGGCCAAAGGGCATCACCAACCATTCATATAGACCAAACTTGATCTTGAATGCGGTTTTCCATTCATCCCCGGGTTTCATCCGGATTTGATGGTAAGCGGACCTAAGGTCTATCTTCAAAAAGATACTAGAACCACTTAGTTCATCGAGCATGTCATCTAAGCGAGGTATGGGATGTCGATACTTTACCGTGATCTTGTTGACCGCACGACAATCCACACACATCCTCCAAGTGCCATCCTTCTTTAGAACAAGGATCACGGGCACGACACAAGGACTCAAGCTCTCCCTCACCAAGCCTTTAGTAAGCAATTCATCTACTTGTTTTTGTAGCTCCTTGGTATCTTCGGGATTGCTTCTATAAGCCGGTTTGTTTGGAATTTGGGATCCCGGGACAAAGTCAATTTGGTATTCAATACCGCTAAAGGGAGGTAAACCGATTGGCATTTCATCCGGGAACATGTCCTCAAAATCCTTCAAAATATTTTCAAAAGCACAAGGCAAAGGGTTAGAAGAATAATCAGATTCGGAAGTAAGAATCATACTCTTGTGCACTAGGATAATGAGTAGTTTGTTGCCATCATTTCCTTTCAAAAGCTCACCCGGTTGCATCATGACACATACATTACCGGTAAAAGATGGTGGAGTCACCACCAAGCTCTCGGCCAAAGGGCTAGTCTCAACAACCGACTTAGCCTTTGTCGCTTCCCTCAATTCCCTCATACGCCTATAATCATTACTTACTTGCTTGGGCGACAAGGATTTGAGCACAAACTTCTTTCCTTCATGTTTGACCATGCAGGTGTTGGCACAGCCATCATGAACCACATGTCTATCACATTGCCAAGGACTACCAAACAAGAGATGGAAAGCTTGCATAGGTACAACGTCAAACACGTGTTCATCCACATAGTTCCTTATCTTGAACTTAATCATGAATTGCTTTACCACCTTCAATTCACCACTCGCTAAGCCATTACAAACGATAAGGATTGGGGTGTTTTAAAGTGGGTATCTTCAATTGGGAAACTAGTGTTTGGCTAATAACATTAGCACAACTTCCCGAGTCAATAATCATGGAACAAACAATACCCATGACTCGACATCTAGCATGGAAGAGGTTTTCTCATTGCAAAGTCTCACTATCCTCCACAAACATGGCACCTAGACTCCTCCTCACAACAAGGAAGGCATGAGGATCATCATCCTCAATTGCATCCTCCTCCACATCAACCTCCTCATCACCCTCTACTCCCCCATCCTCGGGTTCACTATCTTATTCATATACCAATTCACCCACCAAAACCATAGTTTTCTGTGTAGGGAAATCTTTGGCAATATGTCCATACCCTTTACATTTATAGCATTGAGTAGAATTAGAAATAGGATTGCTCAAGTGAGTTTTAGATTTACCTCCTACATGTGGTGTAGACTTCTCATAAGGCTTCTTCACATCTTTGCTAGCAACTGCACCACTTGCATTTGGGAACCTTGCATTTGGAGTAGGAGTCTTCCACTCATTTGGCTTACTCATGGAAGTAGTAGTGCTACTCTTGTAGCGAGTGGACTTCTCATCTTTGGGCTATTTCTCGGCTTCAACCGCATTATCATAGAGATCATAGTGGTAGTCATACTTGGGGAACTTCAATTGAGAGGCTATGTCTCGATTCAAACCACTTCTAAAGCGGATCACGGCCGGTTCATTATCTTCCCCATCCAAGTCTAGGGTCATCCCAATTGTCTCAAACTCATTGAAGTATTCCCCAACCGTCTTGTAACCTTGCTTCAACTCATAGAGACGTTTGTATTGGGCATGACGATATTCCTCGGTCAAATACTTCTCATCCATCACTCGAATCAATTCTCCCCAAGTAACATTGATGGCCATGGCATTTCTCTTTCTATTTCTCTTGACCGATTCCCACCAAGTAGAAGCAAAGGACTCAAAAGAAGATACTGCATACTTGGCCTTCTTCTCCTCGGTCATATCATTGGTGTCAAATATTCGCTCCATGGAAAACTTCCAATCAATGTACTCTACCGGGTCACTACTCCCTTTGAAGGTAGGAATAGTAAGCTTCACACAATTAAGGTTGTTGTTATCTCGACCCCCTTGGTAAGGCTCCGGTTGGCCTCCAAAATTGTCTTCATAACCATCATAATCCCTCATAGCTTTCCCTCCAACAAACCCTATGGGTAGCCCTCGACCTCGGCCTCTACCCCTATTCACATTACGACCCCAATTCATGGCTCTCTCATTTGGATTAGGAGCTCCATAGTCACTACCACCATACTCTTCCTCCTTCCCTTCTTGAGCTTCATCAACTTGCTCAAGAGGTTGAACATTTCGAATGGGTCCAGGAATTGGAATGTTTCTTTGGGAATTGCCCATTATGTGAGGAATGCTCACTCGTTGGGTATTGCCCAACACTTGTTCATTTCTATCACGATCTTCCTTTACCCGTTGTTGTCTAAGCAACTCAACAACTTGATTCGGGGTAAAGGTGGAACTAGATGTGCCTTCACTGGTTTCAACTTGGACACTCGAGGTCCCTTTCTCAACTTGGACACACGGGGTCTCTTTCTTGGTTTGGACACTTGAAGTCACCTTCTCTAGGTTCTCAATCCTTAGGCTCATACTATCCAATTTTGTAAGGATAGTAGCCAAGGCATTCTTCGTGGTATCATCTCCTTCGTTGGCCATTGTACCTACAACAACAAAAAACAACTAAAGAGATTAGAGTGAAAGTCCTCACGCACTCCCTCACTTGATTGTCACTCGGGTCACTCAAGTTTGGGGTAGGTTCACTCTTGCTTGATTCCAAAAGTCTTCCTCGGAGTTGAACAACCACCTCAACAACCAAACAATTCAACAAGTCCTAAATGCTCTTCGGGAAGAGTTGAGTTAATGGGACTCTATGGACGTTCGGCTTTTAAGTGAGCACTTGAGCCAAAGAAATTCTACGAGTCTTCTTGGAAATTATCAACCACCAACACGCACAAATATCCTAAGCACTCAATGAATTAGTACTAATTGAGTAGGAGAATTACTCTCAAAGTACTAACCGGAAGTAACGGAAACAAACAAAACACGAAAGCCTACGAAACAACTACCCGAGAACCCCTTCCGGGAGGGGGACGTCCGCCTAGACAAGGTGGGCGGTCCGCCTATGAAAAATCCAGAGAGCTGATTCTTGGTGGGCGGTCCGCCTATAGAGTGGGGCGGTCCGTCTATTGTGCTTCACTGCATAGTTTCAGCTCGTGTTCTTGGCTTTGGCACCCAATTTTTCCAAGGTTTTCAAGGTGTCCTTCTAATTCAAAGGTTCCCCAATGCGTATTCAACTATTACAAGCAAACCCCAATGGTTTATAACAACAACCAACCAACCAAAATCCAAATCAAGAAAATTTTGAACAATTTTTAGGGTTTTCAACTTTTGGGGCTTTGATTTTCAAATTTTCGATTCACAACCTTAAAACGAGTTTTGTGGGTACCCAATCAACGAGAATATGCTAATATACAATCCCCGATAGCATTCACCAAAGAAAACATTATAACAAAGAACAACTAGTGATTTTTTTTTTTTTGTGATATTTTTTTTTTTTGAATTTTTTTTCTTATTTTTCAAATAAACAAGAACAAGAATATGAAAACAACAAGAAACAAAGATGCCAAGCACAAAGAGTAGGACGAGGGTTCGTAAGAACGTAACCCTAGCCTTGCTCTTATACCAACTGATGCAATCAAAACCACAAAAGAGATAAAGAGATAAGAAACGAGACGAGACTCTCACGAAGGTCCAAGTAGCAACGAAGAACGATGTTTCGTTACACCCCGAATGATTGGCAAGAATCAGCTATGCTATACAACTATCTTCAAGAATCATGTGGTCCTTGCAAATCGAATGATCGTAAAGGTTTGAAATTCAACTTGGGATCCGCCAATTGAAATCAAGCCAAAAACAAGGGTTTCAATAGAGAGAATTCTCATATATTTTGTGTATTCAAAGTAAGCTAAAATGAGTTCAAGACCTAATGAAGACTTTTATAGTATTCTACAACTTGTAATGAAAGGTCATAAATACCTCCAAAGTGGGTTTAAACATTAAAGGCCACTTAGAGCTAAAGTAGGAATTACATGCTAAAAACAAAAGAAATCCTTCATGTTGTCACATGGGGTAGGAGGTCCCCCTCCCCCTAGGCGCCTGCCTCCTGGGCTGATCCTGAGAGCTTTCAACAAGTAGGCGGTCTGCCTCCCAAAAATCCAGAGAGTTGACATTTTATACTTAGCCGATTTTTGGCCAATCTTCAGGAAGGCGCTCCGCCCCTTTCAAGAGGCGCTCCACCTCTTCCTGGGATGTCTTGGAGTGCTTCAAAATGAGCTTGGGGTGGCTCCCCTTGGAGCCTAAGCGGTCCTCCTTCCATGGTGCTCCAATGCATGATCTTCAATGAGGTTTTGGAGCTCTCGTCTTCCACGTCCAAGCTCTTCCCTACCAAGTGAATGTGAGCATTATGGATTGCTTTAGCTTGACTTCTAGTAAAGGGTCTTGGCTTGGTTTGCATGGCATCAATGCCGGAGAAGGCACAAGTGATGCTTCAACCATGAGGCCGGGGCGATTTTCCGAGCTAGCTCAAGAACAACAGTTGAAAGAAGAAGCTCTTATTCGTGAGATATTATTGGGCAATCCCACAGCCTTGGGCAATCCCCAAGGTGAAGTTCCACTTATGCGGTCGCCGTAGAAATGTTGAACCCCTTGAGCAAGTTGTTGACGCTCAAGAAGGGGAGGGCCCCAGACTTGGTGAAAATTATGATGATTATGATGCGCCCTATCCAAATAGGCGGGCAATGAATGGAGGCCGGGGAATGAATGGAAGTCGAGGGCGAGGTCGAGTACCTCCAAGGGCTTTTGTAGGAAGGAACTTAAGGCGAGAGTATGAGGATGTTGATGACTACTATGGGGGCCAACCTATGGGTGTCAAACGGGTATACGGGTCCGGGTTGTAAAATTGTAACCCCGTAGGTTCCGGGTACGGGTCCGGATTCGGATTTAAATTACGGGTTCTTAACGGGTCCGGGTTTTGGGTGGGGAAAAAACCCGTGCGGGTTCGGGTCTTAGCGGGTACGGGTACGGGTTCAGGTCTTAAAAAATCGGGTTTGAGTCCGGGTTTTATTTATTTTTTAATAATAATATTTTAAATACTTAAAAAAAAATATGAATGATAGGAAAAACTGAAAGACTTACTTTATTTAAAATACTTGAACTATTAAAGTATTGAACATTAAACTTCTAAATTTGAAAAGTGCAACATCAAAACTAGATAATGAAAATTCAAATTACAAATTTAAATATGTCTATTTCTTTGTGTAATTTCTTCCATGTCATTTTCCTCATGCTCCGGTGTAGGTGCCATTGATAGTGCTTGATCACTTAACAGAATTTGTTCAAGGTATCATCTTGTTCTAGTGAGTCTTCAATTCCTTGGTTTCTTCACTCCGATCTAATCCAGTCTCATAAACAAACTAGACAATCTAAAGCATTATTACCCAAAAGAGTGACGGGTATCACCTATTTGAGGTATATATCGAAGTTAATAGTTGAAGTTCTATACCATATTTGAGTAATATATATTCAAATTCTTGATATGTTATGGAATATCAAGTTTCTTTTTTAATTAAATAGCTAAACTTGCTTCTCTTGAACATATTTCACGATTAACAATATGGACACGAAACGAATTAAACCATGAGTGGAAAACTTGTGTATACCTTTCTCTACACATACAAGTTTTAACACTCAGTTTATTTTAACGGATACGGGTATATCCACTAATACCCCATAATTTTGACGGGTCTTAACGGATACGGGTATTCGTTAAGGAAAAAAAAAACCGTTCGGGTAGGGGTATTTTAAGGGGTTTACGGGTCCGGGTCCGGATTTTTGCGGGTCCAGATGGGGTCGGATTTTAATGAGTCCGGGTCCGGGTTTTGACGGGTAGACCCCTACCCGTTTGACACCCATAGGCCAACCGGAGCCAAACCGTGGAGGTCGAGACAACAACCTTAATAGTGTGAAGATCACTATCCCACCTTTCAAGGGGACTAGTAATCCAGAAAAATTCCTAGAGTGGAAGGTTCAATTGGAGCGGGTATTTGATACAAATGACATGTCCGAGGAGAAGAAAGCCACTTATGCCATTGCTTCATTTGAGTCGTATGCTTCCACTTGGTGGGAATCCATCAAGCGGTCAAGAAGACGAGTTGGGATGCCAATGAACATTGCTTGGGAGGAATTGAAAGAGGTAATGAGTACCAAATATATGACACCCAAGTATAGGCAAGAACAACTCAAGAGGCTTTACGAGTTGAAACAAGGCTTCAAATCGGTTCATGAGTACTTCAATGAATTTGAAAAGAGCTGAATGGCCCTTGAAATGGAAACGGAAGATGAGGAGCAAGCTATCATCCTATTCAAGAATTGTTTGAGCCGGGAGATTGCTTCTCAATTGAGGCTACACATCTTTCACTCTCTTCAAGATGTTTATGATGCCGCGATAGAAGCCGAAAAATGGCTCAAGGAAGAGAAAGCTCCTCGCTATAGGAGTACTACTTCTACTCCAATGACTCGACCCAAAGAATGGAAAAGCCCGAACACAAGTAGTGCTAGTGGAAGTCGTGATGTCAAGAAGTCTTTTGAGAAGGCCACTCCAAGAAGCGACTTCAAAGAAGTGGGAGGTAACTCTAAAATTCAATTAAATACTCCTTCACCTTCTTCTTTTCAATGTCACAAGTTCAAAGGATATGGCCACTTTGCCAAAGATTTCCCCACCCGAAAAACAATGATAATCATGGATGATGGGTTGGTGTATGAGGAGAAAAGTGAGCCCGAGGGAGAGGTTGTTCAGAATGATGAGGTAGTTGAGAGAGAAGAGGATGTGGCGGAGGGTGATGACCCTACAATGTTCTTAGTGGTACATCGTAGTTTGAGTACCATGATGAGCGAGGAGGAGGTAGATGTGCAAAGGGAGAACTTGTTCCATGCTAGGTGTAGGGTCAAGGAACAAGTGCGCTCCATGATTGTAGATTCGGTTAGTTGTGCTAATGTGGTGAGCCAAACTTTGGTCTCACAATTGAAATTGCCTACCATTAAACGCCCAAGCCCCTACCGTTTACAATGGTTGAGTGAATGTGGGGAGTTGAAGGTGGTAAAGCAAGTCTTGATAAAGTTCAAAATTGGGAACTATCAAGACGAGCTAATGTTTGATGTGGTGCCAATGCAAGCTTGTCACCTCTTGTTTGATAGGCCTTGGCAATATGATAGGAGCGTGGTACATGATGGCCAAGCCAACACTTACACGGCCAAGCATGAGGGTAAGAAATATGTGCTCAAACCCTTGACGCCAAAGCAAGTGAGTGATGACTATAGGCGTATGAGGGAGTTGAGAGAAGCGGCTAAGGCTAAGTCCGTTGTGGAGACTAAGCCCTTGGTCGAGGGCTTTACCACTCCATCTTCTAAGACTAGTAGCATTTATGCCATGATGCAACCGGGTGAATACTTGAGAGGAAATGATGGAACCAAAATGCTCATTTGCCTAGTGCACAAAGGTATGGTTCTAATTTCTGATTGTGATTATTTTCCTAACCTAACCCTTTGCCTAGTGCTATTGAGAATGTCTTGAAGGTTAATGCTCATTTGCCTAGTGCACAAAGGTATGGTTCTAAATTTTGATTGTGATTATTTTCCTAACCCTAACCCTTTGCCTAGTGCTATTGAGAATGTCTTGAAGGTTTTTTAGGACATGTTCCCGGAAGAGATTCCAAGTGGACTTCCTCCTTTGAGGGGGATTGAACACCAAATCGATTTTGTTTTAGGGTCCCAAATCCCAAACAAGCCGGCCTATAGGAGCAATCCCGAGGATACAAAGGAGTTGCACAAGCAAGTAGATGAGTTGCTCAACAAAGGCTTGGTTCGTGAAAGCTTGAGTCCGTGTACCGTACCGGTCATTCTTGTGCCAAAGAAGGACGAGACATGGACGATGTGTGTTGATTGCCGTGCGGTCAACAAGATAACGGTAAAGTATCGTCATCCCATTCCTAGAATTGATGGCATGCTTGATGAATTGAGTGGTTCTAGTGTCTTTACCAAGATAGATCTTAGGTCTGGCTACCACCAAATCCGGATGAAACCGGGTGATGAGTGGAAAACCGCATTCAAGACCAAGTTTGGTCTTTATGAATGGTTGGTGATGCCTTTTGGCCTCTCCAACGCACCTAACACTTTCATGCGGTTAATGAACCATGTCTTAAAGCCATTTATCAATAAGTTTGTGGTCGTCTATCCACTTGAGTCAAGTTCTCTAAGTGCTAAGAGCCGAAAAGCTCTATGCCAATTTTAAAAAGTGTGCCTTTTGTGTTGAAAAGGTTGTCTTTCTTGGTTTTGTTGTTAGTGCCAATGGCGTAGAGGTTGATGAGTCCAAAGTTGAAGCTATTAGAGATTGGCCTACTCCTACCACCGTTTCTCATATTAGGAGTTTTCATGGCCTTGCTAGTTTCTATAGGCGCTTTGTGAGGGACTTTAGTACTATTGCCGCACCACTCACTGAGTTGGTGAAGAAAGACAAGGCCTTTGTGTGGAGAGAGCCTCAAGAGAAGGCTTTCCAAGAGTTGAAAAGTAGGTTGAGTACCGCCCCTTTGTTGCAATTGCCCGACTTCAGAAAGACATTTGAGGTTGAATGTGATGCCTCGGGGTGGGTATTAGGGGTATTCTCATGCAAGAAGGGAAACGCGTTGCCTACTTAAGTGAAAAGTTGAAGGGTGCAACCTTGAATTACTTCACGTATGACAAGGAGTTGTATGCCCTTGTGAGAGCTCTAGCTCATTGGCAACATTATCTATGGCCTAGGGAATTTGTGATCAAGGGTGACCATGAGTCACTCAAGCATCTTAGAGGCCAAGAGAAATTGAACAAGAGATATTCCAAGTGGGTGGAGTTCATTCTTTTCCCTGTGTAATTCATTACAAGAAGGGAAAGGACAATGTTGTAGCCGATGCACTTTCTAGGAAGTTCGTCCTTGCTACCACTCTTGCTTCTAGGCTTATGGGTTTTGAAAGTATAAAATTGATGTATGAACATGACCCAAAGCTCAAGAGCATTCATGATGCTCTAATGAGTGGGGAGAGGGTGGAGAAATACCAATGGATAAATGGCTACATTTTCAAGAATAGGAGAGTGTATGTCCCCGAGTCCTCTTGGAAAGAATTGCTAGTGCGAGAAGCACATTGTGGGGGATTGATGGGTCACTTTGGGGTGGATAAGACTATGGCCATACTAAAAGAGCAATTCCATTGACCGAAAATGAGGCCTCTTGTGGAACGCTTTTGTAATTCTTGTTTAAATTGCAAAAGGGCTAACTCTAGATCCAACACCCATGGCTTGTACACTCCTTTGCCCGTACCTACTAGTCTGTGGGTTGATATTTCTATGGATTTTTCTTATGGCCTTGCCACGGACTAGGGGAGGACACGATAGCATTTATGTTGTCATTGATAGGTTCTCCAAAATGGCTCACTTCATTCCGTGCAAAAAGAGTAATGATGCACAACATGTAGCTTCATTGTTTATTGATAATGTGTTAAAGTTTCATGGGCTGCCTCGCACCATTGTTACTGATAGGGACTCCAAGTTCCTTAGCCATTTTTGGAAATGTTTGTAGGGTGCTCTTGGCACCAAATTGTTGTTCTCCACGTCCCACCACCCTCAAACTGATGGGCAAACCGAGGTGGTGAACCGAACCATGGGAGCTCTACTTAGAGATATGACCAAAGGTAAGGTCGGAACTTGGATTGATAAGCTACCACTTATGGAGTTTGCATATAACCACACTTTGCATAGAATGATTGGCATGACTCCATTTGAGTGTGTTTATAGTTTTAATCCTTTGATTCCACTTGATCTTACCCCTTTGCCAAGGGATGCAGTTGTTGATTTTGAAGGTAAAACTCGAGCCAAGGCATTGCTTGAACTTCATGCCAAGGTGAAGAAGAAATTGGCGGAGGACTATGACAAGATTGCAACCAAGAAGAACAAGGGAAGGAAGAAAGTGGAACTCAAGAAAGGAGACTATGTGTGGGTGCACTTCCGTAAGGAGAGATTCCCAAACATTCGGGAAGGGAAGTTGGCACCCCGAGAGGATGGACCATTCCAAGTGCTCTCTAAGATCAACAACAATGCATATGTGATCGACTTGCCCGGTGAGTATTACGTCTCTAGTACATTCAATATTTATGACTTGACTCTTTGTGATGTAGGTGATGATACCTTGGAGGATGATGCCTTAATTTCGAGGACGAAATCTTCTCAAGAAGGGGAGGATGATGCAACCCAAATTGCATCGAGACCATTCACTAGGAGTCAAGCCAAGGAGATCCAAGACACTCACTTACACTTGGTTTGGAAGGGCATGGATGATACGAGCTCAGGACACGATTTGAAGACCTTGCATTGGAGCTCGATTGAAGGAGGAAATCCTACACTTCAGGGCCAAGCGGAGCACCCAAACTATGGAGGAGTGCTTAGCTCCTTGGCGCCTAGGAGGTGCGCCTGAAGCCAGGCGGAGCACCTCAGCCAAGGCAACCCCAGGTGGAGCGCCCAAGCAAGCCACTGCATTGGTCGGTGGCTCCTCCACGCGGAGCTCCTAACTTTAGGCCAAGCGCCCGACGTGCTGAATTTTACAACTTTTGGTGTGAACTTTCAAGTTTAGCCCTAGATGTTCTAATGTATTCTACACTACTTTGAGGGCTATTTGGACTTTTCATAGCATGTAAAGGGGTGCTATAAATACACATGTTCATCATTATTGTCATTTACTACACGCCGAATACACATTAAATGAGATTTGGTCTCAAGAACACTTGTAACTTTTTGGCTTGAAATCAATTAGAAGAATCCAAGTTGACCTTCAATCCTCCTTGGTCATTCTATTTGCAAGGGTCGGGTGTCTTTTGAGGATAGTAGCATAGTGTAGGTTCCTCTTGACTCGAGCGAGGGTGTATCGAAACATCATTCTTTGGTGCTACCTCGTAAGTTGTTTAAGTTGCGTCTCACTTTTATCGCTTCCGTATTTACATTGCATACATATATGATTAGATTACAAAAATAACTGTCATGTGCAGCAAAAGAATATGGGCAATTAGCAAAAGTATACAAGCTAAAAAGCTTCATTACACAAAAATATCAATATTTTCCCATTTACAAAATATAGCAACATTTTTTTAATCAAAACATAGCAAAAATACATGAAAGAGTGCTAAAATCCTAGATCCACCTCCTACCACCCCCCAGCCGCCACCCACCATCACTGCCACCACCATCGACCATCAGCCATCGGAAATTATTTATTTTAATTTTTTTTTTGTAGATCTGTGTATTTTCGTTGTATGAACAATGTATGGACAATGATGCATTGTGCATACCGTAAAAATAAAGTAGATACACACACATACAGTTATTGTATGTTTGTATATTCTCTGTATGGTTACTGTATGCACAATGTATGCCTATTCATTCACCGGACATATACATAAAAAAAAAATCGATACTTGTTGTATATTTATTGTATGGCAAGTTTATATTCACTGTATATACAGTGTGCATGCACATAAAATGAAAATATGCAAGGCATAAATCCCACACAGTCCACAAAAACCAAACATACACCACAACCACCGTGGTTCCACCGTGTCCCACAAATTTTTTTTTTTAAAAAAAGGACCAAAGCACCGGAAAACACCGGATCTGCTCTTCTATAGCAGATCCGGCACCGCCGGAACTCAGGCGACAATGGTAGCAATAAAAAACATAGCAGCAGCAACCATCGCCGGCGACGACGGGGGATGAGGAAGGGGCGCCGGCGACGGGGAAGGGTGGGGGAGGCAGATCGCGCAGCGGGGAAAGGGGGAGGCGCAACAACGATTACAAACAACTGCGGTGCATGCAGGGGAAAAGGGAGGTGCCGGAGATGACGAGGGATGGGGGAGGGACACCGGCGGCGGGAAGGGTGGGGAATCGGCGGCGGGAAGGCTGTTAGGGTCGGGTAAAGATTGAAGAGAGAGGAGAGAAGAGAGAGAAAAGGAGAGGAAAGTTAGGATTAGGGTTTTTTAATTGTGACATGTTTGGTAGCATTTTTGAAAATGTTGCTACATTCGGTAAAGTGACAAAATGTTGCTATGTTTTTAAAAAAGTGCCCTAAAATGACACTGAGTGTAATTTAGTCAAAGAATTTTATCCCATAATGATATTTTAATAGATTGAAAGGGCGCAATTGGTAAAGTTGTCTTCGTGTGAACTATAAGTCATAGATTCAAGCTGTGAGAACAACCAATGACGCTTGCATTAGGATAGGCTGCGTACATCACAACCCATGAGGTGCAGCCCTTCCCCAAACGCTTCCATTTTTTAATGACATTTTAATAGATAATGTGTCCATTAATTTATTTAACTCTGACAAAATATATATTCAGAATTTTATCCCTAAGTCTAGCAAATAGAGATTAAACTTATATTTTATGTGACCAAAAAAAAAAAAAAAGACTAACAAAATCACAAAATCAATCAAAACAGATATATAATTGGTTTTGTTTTGATTTTGGTAAACAGCAAAACAAAACTAGACTATGAACACCTCTTGTAGAAGGTCCATTATAGAGCTAGGAAATTTTCTTTTCTTTAAGTTTTTTTTTTATTTTATATTTTATATTTTTATTAATTCTTTCTTTAGCATGGGAATTTTGTGGCCAAATGGAGAGGAATAGGTTTCTGATTATTGATTCACAGGTATTAGATACTTATTCAAGCTAGGGCTACTTTACAACTTACTACTTTAACTTTTTCTAATTGACATTGATGTCATACTTCAGATTCTTTGTTTCACTTCCCCCATTCCTTCCCCTTGTTTAGGTCCAATGACAAAAAAAAAATTTACATAGATTTTAGTTTCTCCAATAAAAAAGACACTCATAAAGTTATTTATGTATTGTTTCAGTCTAAATACAACATGAAAATATTTATGGAGGATAACTATTAAGTTTAAATTCCGCACATATATCAAATGAACAAAGTATATTCAAGATGCACTTATTGTAAGTGATAACCCAAAGGTAACGAATTGATGAGATTGGGTCACTGAATTATCTAGAAGTAGCATGAAGAATCTCTTTATTACTAAGTTCATAAGTTTTAAGTATTATTGACAAATGATTCTTTTTTTTTTTTGTAATTTCACTTCAGTCACTAAAGGTAGCTAGCTTTATTAGTTGCCTATGTGTATTGTTTGCTACGAATTTTCTCTGCATTTTTTCCTTTTATCAAGGTGCCCTCCTTTCGAATCACTAAGGAAAAAAAACACCAACCCAGCTATTTAGTTATCTTCCTTACAAATCCTCCATAAATGAAGCAAATAGGCTCAAGCATAAAACGAGAGTTTTCGATCCTTAATATTGTGAAACAATTGCATCTAATGAAATTCTTATTTAGCCACCAATGGAGGTGGCCATCGAAACTAGACAAAGTGTAGAAAGAAAGTTATGCATCTTGTTTGGCAAAATAAGCTTGTTTTTGGTTACTGGCAGCAGCAAAAGCCTCAACGTAACAGGGAAAGTTTTGGTGATGCCAGCAAGACTCTTGAAATGAATCTTGCGAGTGGGAGGACAATGTGATCTCACTTACCGGAGGCCATAGCATCAGCTCCTTAGCCTTCCTTGAGCTTCTTGATCCTCTTCTTCTCAACGTATCCATTTACTTCACTATCATAACTTACCAGCTTGCTGATCATCTTGAAGTTGTGTTCCAGCTTCTTCTTTTGCATGATCCACATGTAGCCGGTTGTCTTCACGAATCCAACTTCGATCACATCAGCCAGAGGGAGAAGCCCTGCTGGGAGCTCAAATTCTTCAAGAAGTGGAGTAGCCATATCATTTTCAAACCTTCCTCATGCCCCTTCACAATTTCTTCTTCCTTCTCTGCCATGACTAGTTCTTCAAGAAGCAATTTTCTTCTATTTTAAGTGTAACTGTAGTTATGGGGTGCTTCTAATGTAAGAGACAAAACTTTAATGGAGAAACCAAAGTAATGAACATTGTATCAGCCATCAATGCTGTCTCTCACTTTTGTTTTCATCCAATGGTCTTACTTCCCCATTCTTTTTTCTTGATATAGACCGCACTTCTCCAAGAAGAACATTACAATAAAAATTTTAAATGCATACAGAGTTATCTGGCACTTAAAGTTAAGGCTAAGTTTGATGTTGGCTCGTAATTGGATTTGCTTGCTGTGGAATTAGTTGGGAACAACTATTAATATATAGACTCTTTTCAGCTGCTGCTATGGTTTTTGTGTCCCCTCATGCGCGATAAATAAATTGAACCTTGTACCAAACATTATCCTTATTTTCTCCTATCTTTCAGGGTTTATCTTCTGTCTTATTTCCCCTATAATGCATCTCCATGTTTGGGGAAAAAGTTATACCGTATTAAATTGGAATTGGATAGTCAACACCTACATTTGTATTCAAATTATCACCGTCACCTGTACTAAAACTCCTCAAACCTTAGTTTTTACTGGAAAAGACCTCGACATTTGACACATAAAATTCAAGAGAACAGCCATAGCTGTGTTCTTGAAGTAATAATCTGGTGCTCGACATATGCATAGTTTATTTGAGATTGTCAATAATCTTCAGATTAGTTTCTTGCAACCATGGAAAATATAACATTCTAGAATTATACCTTCACTAAACCTATCAATTTTCGCCAGACTTCAATTTCCTTCAAACAAGAAATTTGAGTTCCAGGTAGGAGGTTCTTGCCCTCACGTCTTTGATCTATTTGTGTAATAGGCGAAACAATGGCATAAAAACTCTCCCTTCAGTTACCTATCTCACAATGAAAGCAAAGACCAGTTAGTATAAAATTGTCCAGTTCCATAAGACTTCCAAATGATTACCCAACTAAAGTACAGCAACTTAACACAGAATTACATTGCCATCAATTATGGCTATTATAACGAAGTTACTAGAAGAAGAATCAAGCTATACTGTTTTAGTGTCATTTATTTCCAACTGAATCAATTGTTTTACAACTGCATGAGCTACAAACTAGCAGTAATAAAAAAGGAGTATCCCTGTTGCTTCTCTTGTTGACTTATGTGGTCTGCCACATGAGAAATTACTCCAGCTCCAGCATTATGAAGCCATTCATTCTTCACCTGTTACCAGGAATACTCATCATATTAGAAACAAATTGATAGGAAGGAACCTAACGAAAATTGCCAAGGACTTTACATGGATATTGTTATGAGCGAAGAAAGGCCAAAATGCTGAGTGAAAGCTAACATCAACTTTCTTCCAACTGAACTGTTGCAAGCCACATATCATTTCCTCTGTTCAAAAAAGAGTATGAGATTCTAGTTTGCCGTGAAATGAACAGTTACAGAGGCATCAAGATTCATTTGCAACAGCCAGGAACCGATTTCTTAGTAATATTACCTTCCATAATTTCATGATATTCCAACGTGTTCTGCATGCTCGGAGTATTCTGAGCTGCCTCCTTAGCTTTGGCTGCCTCGGGAGGGAAATGGGGACCTTCACATGGAACTGCGGGACAAAATTCAACATCTACAATATGCCTGTAGCCATCCAAAGATCGTCGAGGAGGCTGCCAAAATAAGAAATCATTAGATTTGTCTGAAGCATAATCATCCTATTATAAATAAAAGATTTTATCAGAAGAATGTTTTTGTTGAAAAGGATGCTTCTACTCTGCTCACATCCCACCAATGATGCTTCTATCATGATAAATATGAATTATGATACTATTCTTTTGCAAATATTGCATACATCCTACTGAAAGAAATAAAAGTATGCATACATGACCTGATTAAAATTGTCATCGTAAACATCAAGGCCATTAACCAAGAGAGTAGCCATTCCTAGCTTATAATCATTATTTTTGCACTGTTAGATGAGGAGGATAGAAGAGCAGCCTTATAGGAAATAGCTAAACTGTATCCCTCATTAAATTGCATGCACAAATTCTTTCTTGGTGATAATACTGCTTTGTCTGAGTAGTTCAAACTTCAAAGTAATGGAGTATCATTTTACATTTTCCTCGGGAATAACAGTAACCCACCATAAAAATACTTTCAACTTTTCTCTTAAAACAGTGACACTTTAAGGAGTAAAAATTTCCAACTCAAGGAAATGACGGTCGTCGTCAGATCTCATTCGTTTGAAAGGTGTAAAAAAGTTAGCCGTTTCTGACTTTTGATAAAACAAATGTTAACACCAGGGCTCCTTCTTCCAAGAATACTCAAAAGATTGTAAACGCCTACTGTATAAAGCAAAATTATGACAAATTTACCTTATGTGCCATGTCTCATAGGAAACACACGTTTACCTACCCATGTCCACTTTATCTGATATACCTTAAGATTTACCTAGTACACAATAAACACAGTACAAAGAGTCCCTGAAGTTTTCGGAAATCCAATAGATGAAATTTAGTAATACTTTTCCAGCTTTAATTCATTAACACGGAAAACAATATAGAAACTAAAGCTTAGGTCTCCATCTAATACACCCTTCAACTTTTAACCATGATCCAAAGGACAATTTGCTTAATGAGAGGAGAGATTCGATCACCTTGACTAGTTCTGTGTCCCTTCTTATAGAGGATGTACGCCAACCAACCATATCTAGATTATGTCAAGAAATTACTAGAATATATATCCAAAAAATAATAACCATAGAAGTCAAATATAAATACACAATTAAAGGAATAAAGAAAGAGAGCATGAAAAACTACATGGAGCTGAAAAGGATACGGTCATAAGAGACATTAGCATAAAGAACACGACACTTGAAAGTGCCAAGGGCCGATCTGCAAGAAGGAAAACCATGAATAAGAAGCCTAAGATTGGATGAGCACTCCGCTTGTGAGAAAGTTAATTAGATTGTATGACTCACATAAATTTACCATCATTGCAGTCAGATGCCATTCTTAGCAGAAGAGGTGGTCTGTTGGGTTTGCCATCCGTGAGGAAGAGCTGCCTACCAGTCCGACCAGCAAAAATGGGAGCAATTGGTGCTGCAAGTTTCTCTAAGATTGGAACTCCCAAGAGAAATGGAAGCTGAAGAATAAAAGATAATCAACTGTATGGACGTCAAGAGCCAACACAAGTAATCACAACCATTTTCCAAATTCTGATAGTATTATCTTACAATTAGATTATATAAAAAACATCGTAATGAAGAAACTCAGCAGATTTGCATATCATGTGATCCATGTTAAGGAGGATAATATGACCTTAGAACACACTATGTGAATCTATTTGACTAGGCACGGGGTCTAAGAAAGATATGAAAGACTTTTGAAACGTGTGGTCCTAAACAAGTCATAACATATGTGGCTATAATACTAGTGGAACTTGTGGTCAAAAACATGTCAGAGTATTCGTGTCGCTATAGAAGATTCTCATTGAGGGTAAAATTGCACGTTCAAGTTAAATTGTTTCAAAATTAACAAAGTGGTCATTCTTTTTAAAATGGAATCGAAAGAAATAAGTTCACATAAATTGATATGGAAGAAGAATTGATGTTTGGGTTGAATTTGAAAAGAGGGAGCATCATTTGCCAAAATATCAGTCATAGAAGAAGGAATTGACATGGTCAAAAGTCTAGTAACTTCTCAAGGATAAGTAAAGCATGATATTTAAAGGTTTTTTACCGCAAACATCGTCAAGAAATGAGTGCTTCTCCGACATCCAGCCATGCCATTTTCCAGAAAGTTTATACTAAGAATTGTTGTTGGAATTCCCAATTAGTATCGTAATTGTTAAACAGATTGCATTATGAGAACAAACCTGCTTTCTCCCTCTCACACCAAGATGTGGCGTTGCTAAGGTGATAAAATTGATTGGTTCCAGCCCAGCAATTAAGCCTTTATTGGAGGAGCATGAAGGTTTGAAGTTTGTATCAGTTGAAGCAACCCCATCATCAGAAGGGTCATTATAATCGGATGGTGTATAAAGAACAGCAATTGCATATCGAGCAATCAATCCACCAAGAGAATGAGCTATAAAGGATATCTTCTTTATGCTCTCTTGCTTCTTTACAACCAGCATAACCTGTTCATAATTACATGTGTCATATATAAAAGGCTCATTTGCACTAGCTAGCGCAAGCTAAAAGTCGGAAAACTTTAAAGTGGCCACCTAAGAAGTATGGAATGAAAAATATTACGATTTAAAATCAAGAGAGGTGCCAATTTGACTATATAAATTCTTTTACCTAAGATTATGAGATGATACAGAATGCAGGTTAACATTTGGGATCATGAAAGAACCTTTCTTTAAAGAATCAATGAGTGTAACCAGTGGCATAATACACGTCCACAGCAAATTTCTATGAAGTGGAAGGTAGATAGATCATAGAAAGTAAAGTTGGTAGTACTTGGAGAACAATTTGCGATTAGACGAAAGGAGATAATAACTGCTTTCAGTAATACTTTGTGAAAATTGGTTTGACTTATGATATGGGGTTGAGACTTCGCAGATCTTCTATTGTGTCAAAAGTGTCATGTTCACCAATCACAGGACTGCTATAACGTGTCTGCTCTCTATCATTTTTCTTCCCACATAGGAGGCCGAGCTTCTTAGACAGAAACTACCGGGTTACATTATAGCTATTTACATGATTCTACTTTTATGATGGATATATTATACCTCTAAAAGCTCCGCCTATGTGCAAGGCATAGATGGTCCCAAGCTAGATTAAAGGAGGAGGTATGCACTAGGTTGACAACCGATGTAAGAGTAGTTTAACTATGACGAATCATCTTCATGTCGAAGAATGCCAAAATTTCATACTAGTTTTGGGTTAGAGATAGATAGATTAGTTGATTGAGAGCCCGTTTGGGTAAGCTTAAAAGTGACTTAAAAGCACATATGTGCTTATAAGCTCATTATTGGGTGTTTGGTAACTCAAAAAACAATGAGCTTATAAGCACTTCTGTGCTTGAAATAAGCCAAAAGTGAGAAGTTATAAAGTCCTAACTTCTCAAAAGTAGCTTATAAGCAACTTATGGCTTATAAGCTACTTATAATAAGCTCACCCATACGGGCTCTAAGAGCATACCCCTAAGGTTATTTGCACAGGATTTTTCCAGAATACCCTACTTAGAGACCTAACCTACACCATGACACTCTGTAGTAATATCACATGCACAACCGAGTCCACATGCCACCTCTTTTTATACTCACTTCATCTGCTAGCCTTTTTCCAGCTCCATCAATCCCAGTGAAGGTTTTAGTGAAAGTGTTACATGAACTTGCTGCAAAAGAAAAAGGGGAAAAAAGAGAGAAAAAGAACAAAAAGAGTCAACTGCCAATCCCAACTGACTAACTTTTAGAGTTTCATTGTTTATCATAACTTTCAGGTTATGAGAAGGTAGGATCAGGTTCAAAATCATAATTATTTCATGAAGAAGAAACCATATTCGCCTATATTGAAATCAGAGGGCCTACCCCTCCACTTTACAAGAAGTTCTAAAGTCGAGAAGGAAAAGAAAGTCTTGATCCAGTTGCACTTTTTTCTATTCTTATAGATTTTCAAGCTGTGTGTTGGTGGGAACCCTGCAAGGGTCTTACCACCTTCTGGATTGACTATATTTGAGTATAGGGAGTACCTTAGGGTTAACTTCCGGTCGAGATCTGTGCTAGCGGACCAAAGTGAGTATTGCATGATTAGCAGGGAATCTCCTGCTATGAAATTCAGTCCTCCTCGACCAACCACAAAAACAAAAAGAGGAAAACAAGTTGCAGAAATGACTTGTCCATCCCTTCTGAATGAACTAATGTATTTCTTGGCACCTTAAAGGGGAAGGGAAGCCATAACGATGAGATTGCTGTGCGTAGGAAATGTATATGTCATCTGATTTATGTTACTTAGTCCACTAGTTAAAAAGAAAAAAAAAACAGCACGAAACTTGTTGAGTTGTCAATAATTGCAATGACTTCAGCTTGAAACAGGGAACAAAGGCAGTAACAAAACGCCAATCTTTGCTAAATAACTAAGTATTTAGAGTTGTTTCGCTACTCCAGAGTGCAAGTAAAGTGCTTCGGTCCAGGAAAAAGTTTCCTGACAAATCTGATAATCATCTCATTGAAAATGCATCATGAATATGCCAAAAGTTAAAGTGTTTAGCATCTAGCTTCCAAAAGTGTCTGGGACATGCACGGCTTGAACTTCTGGAAGCGATGGAAGCAAGAGCTTATTGGTACCTTAGTATCTGAGAGTAGCAACAACAACTCTTATAACTACTATGCCCCCGTCTCAAACAGGTCGGGGTCTGTTATATGTATCCTCATTGAACATGTTACTCCATTGAAAATCATCTCATGCCCGTATAATGCCAATACAAATAAAAAGCACAAGAAGTTTTCTATATTTTCTAAACATATAATTCTCTTGAAGGGTAAACCATCCAACTAAGAAGCATAAAACCCACCGTTAAAGTGTTGACATGTCTAAAGCATATTCTCAACTAATACGTATCTCCTACATAGATCTTTTCCTTTCATTTGCGCCCTATCTTTCGCTACGTCTGTATGAATCTACGAGTAGAGTGCAATTGAAGTAAGTAAATCCTAGGGAAATCATTAAGTAAATGCAAGAAAAATTGACATTGGAAAATTTGGATAGAAAGCTATACCATAGATTAAAAATTTTCTTCCCAACCGCCTCTTTAGCTCTGCTTGCGCGTACGTCCAATCACTTGGACTGCATCCCATGCAAATTACATGCCAAGCAAGTCGAGTCAGATGACACGGTAAAATCTATGCACGTTATCAGCAATTAGCATAGTAACCATTGCCAAATATATCAGGTACAACATCAATGAATACCAAAAACACCAAAATTTTAACCAAAATCCATAAAGGTGATGCACACACAAAAGGTATATGTCACCCATTGAGAAGCCACGAGAGAAGACTCAAATACAATTTCAAGCTCCTTCAAATTCCAAAGACATATTAGAAAAACGAAAATGACAACCTGCACAGCACACCCAGCACACCAATAGCAGTAAAACAATGTTCACACCTGAAAATTCACTGACTAATCAAGGGGTCATCTGTTATCTAATTGAAGAGATGATTCTCTCCAGCAGAAACTTTCATTCCTTGAGCAATTTAGGAAGAAAATGTTTGGTCATGACCTTTAAGGAAAAAAACAGTTGGACAACCCAAGTTAAGAGACCTGTAGGTGAACCATATAGTTGTTGATCTTGTTGATGAAAAATAAAATAAAAAATTTGTCGGCAACACCTTATATCAGTTAGATAGAAGATACTTTCATCATTGCCTCCAGAAACTTATACTTGGAGGTCTAACAAATGCATCCATTTAATGTTTTCTCCTCACAGAAGGATAATACCAACTAAGCCCGAACATATGCTTGCATGAATATGGCAACAGGTGACACGCATTAGCACTTTCTCTCTTTATCTTTTCATCCTAAGCATATGGCAGTCTCAAATTGTTGATATCAGAATCGGATCACTATTCACATTCCCTAATTCTTTTTGGATCCTTCTTTTAGTATTTAGTATCCTATAAACTTCAATCGAAAGGCAGAAATACAGATGATAACCTCATTCAATGAATTACCTCGCCAAGATGCCATGAACAAGAACAAGAAGATGCTCAGGTTTATCCTCCACGTCCATGTAGCACGTTGGTGAGAAGCCACTTCTTGTAGTTGAACTCACTACCTGGGCTCTGAGGCTTCCATTTTTCCAGAAACTATTTATGCCTGGAGAACAGGCATGTATTTCTCAAAACTGAGGGGATAAAAACAATTTGCAGAAAGGAAGGAAAAAAAAAAACTTTAAAACTATGCAAAATGTTCGGAGGATAAACAAAGGGAGTTTGCAAAAGTGCAAATGTTTGTCATATCTGAAATCTAAATTCTGATGTAGCAAGTTAACAACAAAAACAACAATAGAGGCAAACCTAGCACCATTATGGTAATTACGGAAAAAATTACTGTATCTATATGAGTATAAACCCTTTAAATCTATATACTTTTATATTTTTATTTGACATATCTATGTTAAAGGCAGTGGTTCCCCCAATGTGCTCAAATCCTGGATTCGCCTATAACAACAACTAACCCAGTAACAGTAATATCCTACTCCCGTCTCGATCCTCATCCATTCTTCTTTTTCTCGAAGAGGGCGAGTCTTCGTCATCTTGAGGTTCGTGCGGTTGGTGAGAGGACCTCTTCTTTTCTTTAACATTGGGGAAACTATGCTTGACAAATCTTTGTATTGTGGAAAAGCCCCATAGACCCATGGAGAAAACAAAAACTGACGTGCGCCACCTACAAAGCAGAATAAGTAACAGTAATATCCTACAAGTAGGGTATGGGGAGGGTGAGATGCACGCAGACCCCACTAAAGTGGAGAGGAGTAAAATAATGCAACTCGATGCACGTTATACAATGATACTGCACAGACATAAGTTTCCAAACTTTAATTAAGCAACCAACCAACCCAGGGGAAAGGGCCTAGCAAGCTGCAGGTGCATAGCCCTGACAATCGGAATCACACAGAATGATCAAACTTGAACTAGCTAAAGCAGATTATTACTCTCCGTCCGTTCCAATTTCTGTGAACCTATTTCTAAATTTGAAAACAAACTTCCACTTTTACCTTTCATGAGATGATCCAGACAAGCATGTATATCTTATGTTAGACCACAAGTTTCAAAAATCTTACTTTCCTCATTAAACTCCGTGTCTAGTCAAATGGGTTCGCACAAATTGAAACGGAAGGGAATATATTAGCAAGTCTCCGATGATCTAAGTAGCAAATTACTTCAGCCTACATGGAATTGAAATATCTGGATCTTTTTGATACATAATGTTAATATATAGCCATAATTATCAATTCAAATAAATAAAAGAGGAGGGGTAACAATTTACCAGAAAAGGTGACAAAATTCCAAAGAAAGCCACGGCTACGGTCAAAGGATGACGATGAAGAGGAACATGGGTTCCAAGATAAGAAGGAATTGTGGTGCGTAAATCGAGGTGAATAATGATGAAATGTTGAGGCCATATATAGCAATAGAGTTTGTGCTTTGCCCGTCTAATTCGCTTCTTATGTCACCATCCTTTTCTTACGATTAATATTATCCAATGCCCATTTCCAGTATGGATATTTTAAACAATACATATATTGCCTTCCGCCATTATCTTGGGGCAGAAGCCCATAAGCTGCTGCGGTTTACTTCCATTTTCTTTTGTTTTTTTCTTGCTGCATAAATATACACAGCATATAACTAGGATGTGAAGGAGTCAGCACTTTGATGCACATGGGGTGTGTTTGGTAGGTAAAAAGTTTGAAAAATATTTCGTTTAAACTAAAGAAAATGACTTCCAAAAACAAGCTCCACAAGAGATATTGAGCCTGTTTGGGTGGGCTTATAAGCTGGTTGTGTTTGGCTATCCTAAAAACAATTTATAAGTCAATTCATTTTAAGCTCAATAATCAAAAAGCCATAAGTCTTACCTAAATTATAGTTTTTTTCTTTAAAAAAAAAATAATATTAAGCAGTCGAACCAACAACTGTCTTAGCATGATTTCGAAGGGCGACGAGAAACTCAGCTAGAACAATAGAAATGTTGGGAAATACATGCAAAAGGGGAGGGAAGTCGGGAAATAAGGATAGAGAATTAAGGGAAGCAATATTGTCAGGACAATCAACACCGATAAAGATTGATCCAGCTTCAACACCATCAATAGCGAAAATACAAGTGAAAGAGTGGGAACAAATGATTCAGAGCTCCGAGAACGGGAAACAGATATGGGCAGATGAGGTAGATGATGTAGAAAACCTAAGTCCGAGGCGATCGTCGATTTGGGATAATTTTGACATTTCCAAAGTTTCAAATGCTGGATTCAAGCTGGAATTTGTAAATCCTGCAAAGCGAGGTGAGCATACTATAGGTGAAATTGAATTTGAAGATATAAGTTGAGAAATAGAGAATTGGGCAAATTTAGTAGTGTGCTATGTGCTTGGGGCTCACCCCTCCCCCTTTTTGTTCTAAATGAATTTATACAAAGATTGTGGACCAAACATGGATTGAATAAAGTAATGATACTTAAAAATGGAATCATATTGGTGCGATTTGAAATGGTGCAGGGTAAGAATTAAGTGTTACAAGGTGGGATATACCACTTTGATAACAAGCCATTTATCGTAAAGGCTTGGAATCATGATATGGAATTCTCGAGAAATGAATTGCTCAGTGTTCCTATATAGGTAAAATTGCCAGAGCTTGATTTCAAATATTGGAGTGCAAGGAGCCCAAGTAAAATAGGAAGTTTAATAGGAAAACCATTTATGGTGGATCGAAACACAGAAAATAAGATATGGCTACGATATGCAAGGCTACTGATAGAGGTGGAACTAGATGCTCCTTTTCCAGACATAGTTTACTTCAAGAATGAAAGGGGAATGGTAATAAAAGGTAGTAATGTATGGCTGGAAACCAGTTTTATACTTAGCGTGCAAGAAGCATGGACATGGTGCAAAGGAATGTAGGAGAAATAGAGTCCAAAAACCAGAACCCAATCAAGAGGCAAAGGTGGTAGCACACCAGCACAAGGACATAAGTGTAGTAGACTCAACAGTTCGGGCTGAACCAACAAGAGAGGAGACTATAGTTGATAAAACTCAGGGGGTAAACAAATGTCGCAATCAGAGGCTCAAATGAAAGATGCAAAATGGGTTCATCCAACAAAAGGAAATTGGGGGAGAGGGAAAAATGTACAACATGCATATGTAAGGGTCACCAACCCTTTCCAAACTCATGAGGGCAAACAAGTACAAAAAATAATGGAGCAAGAGGGAACAACTTGAATAAGAGCAATGTAAGTATGATACAAAGAATGTAGCTGGGAATGTGGGCGGTCGATTCAAACCACCGTCTGATCATAGTTAAGGTTCTCTGATGGAATGTTAGAGGCCTAAATAGCCTCAACAAGCCAAAAAACTTAACCTCTTTTGCAGACAACATGAAATAGGTTTAATAGGTCTAGTAGAAACTAAATAAAGCAGCATAACTTAGAGAAAGTAGTTAGTAGTACGTTTTGTGGCTCGAAGTTTATTTCCAACCTCTAATTTCACTATAATGGGAGAGTATTGGTAGTGTGGAGGTCGGATTGGTATTAGGTGGAGTACATGAGTGGCTCAGACGAAGCCATATATTGCTAAGTGAGGAATCTTACAATGCAAATGAGCTTTGTAAGCACCTTTGTCTATGCATTCAACACCAAAGAAGAGAGAAGATCATTGTGGATATATCTGGAACGGGTGCAACAGAGCATAACTATGCCATGGGTGGTGCTGGGGGACTTTAATACCTTCATGCACACAGATAATAAAATAGGGGGAACCAAGTGATATTGGCAGATATAGTTGATATGAATATGTGCATAAATGTCAACTGGTGGAACTTGCAAATTCTAGGAACATGTATACATGGAATGACATACAAGGTACTGAAAGAGTTTTTGAAGTTAGATTAGGTTTTTATTAATAGGGAATGGATAGAAAATATGCAAACATGTGTAACAAAGTACATTGCAGAGGGGATGAGTGACCATTGCCCAGTCTTGGTGTCTCAAGTAGATGCTCCTAGAAAAGCCAAGAGATCACTTTAATTTTGTAACAGGTTGGTGCACAATCCAGAGTTCCTAGGTGTTGTTAAAAAGGGATGGGAAGTGCAGATATCAGGCTGCAAGCTTTTCCAAGTCGTCATGAAGTTGGAAAGAATGAAGCAAGAGCTAAAGAAACTTCGGACAAAAACAAATAGGGGTCTGATGAAAGAGGTGGATGATGCAAGAGCAGAGCTAATAAGACTACATCAAAGTCTACAATGAATCCAATAGATGAAAGCCTGCAATATAATGAGAGAGAACAGTATGCAATATTTAAGAGAATCTCTTACCTGCCAGAAGTGAAATTACAGCAGTAGAGTAAGGTGAGCTGGGTGCAACTGGGTAATGACAACACCAGATTTTTTTTCTCTACCTTAAAATAGAAGAAATTGCAGCAATCAATAGTGCAGTTACAAGATGATGATGGGAATGATCATACAGATGAAGAGGAGATAACAAGGTTATTTGTGCAACATTATGAGAAACTGCTAGGCACTTCTCAAGAAAATAGAAGTAGGACCAGTGCACTTGTCTTTACTCAAGGAAAAATGCTGCTAGTGGAGCAGCAAAATGTAGTTATTACAGAGATACATAGTGAAGGAGGTGAAAAGTGCTATGTTTAGAATTAAAAGCATCAAAAGTCTAGGGCTAGATGGGTAGGATGATGCAATATAAAATGGCCTAAACGACAACCATCAAAAGCCAAGCTCGAGAGCACAAGGGATACGAGTCAAGGCCTCAGGGAACGTCTTGAAAGATCATGTATTGGAGCGCCGAGGATGATAAGGATCAATACGACAAAATAATAAAGATAGGAGAGCGAGACACTTCTCGAACTCCCTTCGAAGTAACCCCGGGGAACTTATCCCGAAATACCCCCGAATCGGCGTCTAGAAGGACCTACACTATGCAGCTCGAGTCGCACCCGGGACTCGCAAGTAGAATGATCGGGTTTTCGGTTCAAGACTCAACTAGGATCCGCTAGTGAATTCAAGCAACCAAAGAAAGGGTTTCTTCAATAAAGAGATAAACTCTATTCATCATTCATAAGATTTAAAGGTAAGCTAATGTTTGAAGAGGCTAAGTGAAGTATTTATAGGCTTCACTTAGTCATACTAAAAGGTCTAAAGTACCCCCAAAGTGGGTTAAATCAAATAAGGCCACGCAGGGCTATAGTTGGAAGTTCAAGCAAAAAGTAATAAAATATCCCGCAGGCCAACACAGGGGGAGGCGCTCCGCCTCCAGGTTGAGGCGCTCCGCCTTCTTCTGTTCAGCCCTCTGCTTTTTGGTAGGCGCTCCGCCTCAGCTTTGAGGCGCTCCGCCTCCTTCTGGAACTTGTGCAAGAGGCTCAAAATGAGCTTGGGGTGGATCCCCCTTGGAGCCCAAGTAGTCCTCCATCCATGGTGCTCAAAAGCATGATCTTCGAGCTACTCTCGGAGCCTCCTTCCACGTCCCTCCAAGTCAAGTGAAGATGGGTGTCTTGAATCAACTTTGCTTGACTTCTAGTGAGTGGCCTTGAAGTCATATGCCCCGCATCATCCTCCCCTTCTTGGGAAGGTTTCATCCTCGAAACCATGGCTTCCTCCTTTTCGGCATCACCATCTCCTACATCACAAGGGATCAAGTCAGTCACATTAAAAGTATTAGACACATTGTACTTACCGGGTAGATCAATCACATAGGCGTTGTTGTTGATCTTGGAAAGCACTTGAAAAGGACCATCTCCACGGGGTGCCAACTTCCCTTTCCTAAGGTTTGGAAACCTTTCTTTGCGGAAGTGCACCCACACCCAATCTCCCTTTTTAAGCTCAAGCTTCTTCCTTCCCTTGTTCTTCTTGGAAGCAACCTTGGCATAGGCTTCCTCCAAGTTCTTCTTGGCTTTAGCATGGAGCTCAATCATAGCCTTTGCTCGGCTTTTCCCTTCAAAATTAGCAACCATTTCCCTTGGCAAAGGGGTTAGATCAATGGGAATCAAGGGATTAAAACCATACACACATTCAAATGGAGTCATGCCAATCAAGCTATGCAAAGTACGATTGTAGGCAAACTCCATGAGAGGAAGTTTATCAACCTACGTCCCGGCCTTACCTCGGGTCATGGCCCTTAAAAGAGCACCCAAAGTCTGGTTTACCACCTCGGTTTGCCCATCCGTTTGTGGGTGGTGGGACGTAGAAAACAAGAGTTTGGTGCCAAGGGCACCCCACAAACTTCTCCAAAAGTGGCTTAGGAACTTGGAGTCCCTATCACTTACAATGGTTTGAGGCACACCATGCAATTTCAAGACATTGTCAATGAACAAAGATGCAACATGTTGTGCATCATCACACTTCTTGCACGGAATGAAGTGCGCCATTTTGGAGAATCTATCCACGACAACATAAATGCTATCATGGCCCCCCCTAGACCGTGGCAACCCCATCACAAAATCCATTGATATATCAACCCACGGACTAGTAGGCACGGGGAGAGGAGTATATACAAACCATGGGGGTTAGCTTTAGATTTCGCATGCTTGCACTCAAGGCAATTTTTGCAAAGCTTTTCAACTTGGACCCCCATCTTTGGCCAATGGAATTGTTCCATGAGAATGGCCAAGGTCTTGTTTCTCCCAAAGTGTCCCATCAAGCCCCCACAATGAGCTTCACGAATCAACAATTCCCTTCAAGAGGACTCGGGAACACACACTTTACCATTTTTAAAGATATATCCATTAACCCATTGGTATTTCTCTACCCTTTCCCCCTTTTCAAGAGCTTCATGAATGCTCTTTAGCTTAGGGTCATGAGCATACATCAATTTAATGCTCTCAAAACCCATGAGCTTGGAGGCTAGGGTGGTGGCTAGAGCAAACTTTCTCGAAAGCGCATCCGCCACAACATTGTCTTTCCCTTTCTTGTATTGGATTACATAGGGAAAAGACTCAATGAATTCAACCCACTTGGCATGTCTCTTATTGAGCTTCTCTTGGCCTCTTAGATGCTTAAGTGACTCATGGTCACTCTTGATCACAAATTCTCGAGGCCAAAGATAGTGTTGCCAATGGGCAAGGGCTCTCACAAGGGCATACAACTCCTTGTCATATGTAGAATAGTTCAAGGAGGCCCCTTTCAATTTTTCACTAAAGTAGGCGATGAGTTTGCTATCTTGCATTAAAACACCACCAATTCCCACCCCCGAGGCATCACATTCAACCTCAAATGCCTTTCCGAAGTCGGGCAATTGCAATAGAGGGGCAGTACTCAACCTACTTTTCAACTCATGGAAGGCCTTCTCTTGAGGCTCTCCCCAAACAAAAGCTTGGTCTTTCTTCACCAATTCGGTGAGTGGAGCGGCAATGGAGCTAAAGTCTTTCACAAATCGTCTATAAAAGCTAGCAAGACCATGAAAGCTCCTCACTTGAGTCACGGTAGTAGGAGTAGGCCAATCACGTATGGCCTCTACCTTAGACTCATCCACCTCCACTCCTTGGGCACTCACAACAAACCCAAGGAAGACTACCTTCTCAACACCAAAGGCACACTTTTTATAATTAGCATAGAGCTTTTCGGCTCTCAACTTTTCAAGCACTTGCCTAAGGTGATCAACATGGTCGTCTATTGATTTGCTATAGATCAATATATCGTCAAAATAGACGACCACAAACTTGTTGATGAATGGCTTTAGAACATGGTTCATTAGCCTCATGAAAGTGCTAGGTGCATTGGAGAGCCCAAAGGGCATCACCAACCATTCATAGAGACCAAATTTGGTCTTGAATGCGGTTTTCCATTCATCACCAGGTTTCATCCGGATTTGATGGTAGCCGGACCTAAGGTCAATTTTGATAAACACACATGAACCACTCAATTCATCTAACATATCATCAAGTCGGGGAATAGGATGACGGTACTTTACCATTATTTTGTTCACGGCCCGACAATCGACGCGCATCCTCCAAGTGCCATCCTTTTTGGGAACAAGGATCACGGGTACGGCACAAGGACTCAAGCTTTCCTCACCAAGCCTTTAGTGAGCAATTCATCAACTTGCTTTTGCAATTCCCTTATATCCTCCGGGTTGCTCTTATAGGCCGGTTTGTTTGGGATTTGGGATCCCGGGACAAAGTCTATTTGATGTTCAATGCCCCTCAAAGGGGGCAATCTATCCGGCATCTCATCCGGGAACATGTCCCCAAAATCCTTCAAGACATTCTCAAACACACTAGGCAAAGGGTTAGAAGAAAAATCACAATTAGAGTTTAGGATCATACCTTTGTGCACTAGGCATAGGAGAAACTTGGTGCCATCATTTCCTTTTAAGATCTCGCCCGGTTGCATCATGGCACAAATGCCACCGGTAGAAGAAGAAAGTGGGATTGCCACCATGCTTTTGGACAAAGGGCTAGTCTCAATGATTGACTTGGCCTTTGCCACCTCCCTCAACTCCCTCATCCTATTGTAGTCATCACTCACTTGTTTGGGAGTTAGGGGCTTCAACACAAATTTCCTTCCTTCATGTTGGAGCGTGTAAGTGTTGACACGCCCGTCATGAACCGCTTGTCGATCAAATTGCCAAGGCCTTCCAAAGAGAAGGTGGCAAGCTTGCATGGGCACAACGTCGAACAAGTGCTCGTCAACATAACTACCCATTTTGAACTTGATCATTGCTTGCTTCACAACCTTTAACTCCCCACATTCACTAAGCTATTGTAATCGATACGGCTTGGGGTGTTTCACGGTAGGCAATTTCAATTGGGATATAAGAGATTAACTCACAACATTAGTACAACTCCCGGAGTCAATGATCATAGAGCATACAACACCTAGCATGGAAAAGGTTTTCTCTTTGCAAGGTTTCGCTATCCTCCACAATCATAGCTCCTAAGCTCCTCCTCACAACTAGGAAAGTATGAGGTTCCTCATCCTCCACCGTGTCATCTTGATCATCCTCCTCTACTCCCTCATCTCCCTCTACTCCCTCATCTCCCTCCGGCTCACTTTCTTGCTCATAAGCACTATCACCAACAACAACCATGGTCCTCTTCGTAGGACATTCCTTAGCAAAGTGTCCATACCCCTTGCATTTGTGACATTGAATGGAAGAAGAAGTGGGAGTATTCAATTAGGTTTTAGAATTACCTCCCACATTGGGTGTGTACTTCTCAAACGGCTTCTTCACATCTTTGCTAGCACTTGCTCCACTAGGGCCACTCGCATTTGTGAATCTTGCATTGGGAGTAGGATTTTTCCAATCCTTTTGCTTGTTCATGGAAGTAGAAGTGTTGCTCTTGTAACGGTTGGACTTCTCTTTGTCAAGCCATTGCTCGGCTTGAATAGCGGCATCAAGGACTTCTTGAAGTGAAAGATAAGCATGCAATCTCAATTGGGAAGCTATACCATAGCTCAAACCATTCATGAAACGGATCACGGCTTGCTCCTCATCTTCGGTGTCCATATCCAAAGCCATTCGAGTTCTTTCAAACTCATCATAATATTCATGCACCGTCTTGACACCTTGCTTCAACTCATAAAGTTTCTTGAGTTGTTCTTGACGATATCGAGGAGTGATGTACTTGATACTCATGATACCCTTCAAGTCATTCCAACCCACATTCACGGGGATTCCCGCTCTTCTCCTTGATCTCTTGACGGATTCCCACCAAGTAGATGCATAGGACTCAAAGGATGATATAGCATAAGTACCCTTCTTGTCATCGGTCATGTCATTTGTGTCAAACAATCTTTCCATTTGTAGCACCCATTCAATATAAGCACTCGGATCACAATTCCCTTTGAAGTTTGGGAGATTAAGCTTCACACTATTGAGGTTGGTGTTGTCACGACCCCCACGGAAAGGCTCTGGTTGGCCCCCATAGTGATCTTCATTCACACCATACTCCCTCCTCGCATTCCCTCCAACATATTCCATAGGTGGCCCTCGACCTCGGCCCCTACCTCGATCCACATTTCGACCCCAATTCATACCTCGCCTTGGTTGAAAGTGATCATCAAACCCATACATATCATCACCATAGTCGGCTTCCTCCCCTTCTTGAGCCTCATCGACTTGCTCAAGAGGTTGCACGTTTCAGATGGGTCTTGGTAGTGGAATGTTTCTTGGGGGATTATCCAAGATACGGGGAATGCCCGTTCGTTCAATTCTCTCTCGATCCTCCTTTACCCGTTGTTGATTGAGCAATTCAATAACATGGCTAACTTGTTCCGGGGTAAAGTTAGGAGTACTTGAGACTTCCACTTGGACACTCGGGGTCCCTTTCTCAACTTGGACGCTCGGGGTCCCTTTTTCCGATTGGACATTGGAAGTCCCTTGCTCAACTAGAGCACTAGAGTTCACCCGCTCAAGGCTTTCAATCCTCAAGTGCATACTATCCAATTTGAAAAGGATAGTAGCAAGGGCACTCTTAGCAAAGTCTTCACCTTCGGTAGACATTGTACCTACACAAGAAACAAACGTTAGCAAACAACCTCACTCACTCCCTCACAAGTGTTTCACTCGGATCACTCGTTTAGTGGTGGTGGCTATTTTACTCTTGCTTGAATCCAAAGCTTCACTAAGTTGAATAGTAAACCTCAACTTAATCACTCGACTCAAAAGCCAAATGCACTCCGGGGTGAGTGGAGTTGATATGACTCTATTGGAACGCTAAGCTTTTTAAGTGCGGACTTGAGCCAAAAGAGACTACGAGTCTTCTTTGAATTCTAGTCTCCAGTCTAGGCTTGAGTTTTCCTGATAGCTTAGAAGGGCTAGCACAACTCAAGTAGGTAAGATTACTCAAGGAAGTACTAGCTAGAAGTAATGCGATCAAAGAAACAAGAAATCCTACGAAAAACTACCCAAAGCAATAACTCCCAGAAGTAGGCACCCCGCCTCAAAGGAGTAGGCGCTCCGCCTCTGTTGGAGGCGCTCCGCCTCTGTGGGGAGGCGCTCCGCCTCAGCAAATTCCAGAGTGGTCACAGACTTGAGGCGCTCCGCCTCAGAACCTAGGCGCTCCGCCTCCTGCAACCTTCAACACAGTTTCACTTCGGGTTTTCTTGGTTTTGCACCCAAAAATCCGACAATTCTTACGTTGTTTTAGCAATTCAAAGGTACCCCAATGTTGTTTCAATCACAAAGAACAAACCCCAACAACTTTTATCAAACCCCAATCAAAAACAAACAATCCACCATGTTCATCATCTTCAAAACTAGGGTTTCAAAATTTTCAAATTTTCAAAGGGTTTCAAATTTTCAAATCTTTCGTTTCAACTCCAAATCTTGTATTTAGGGTACCAAAAGAACGGGTTTCCAATAAGGAACAAACCCCAATAACAATCACACAATGGGTCCAACAAACCAAGAATCTATGATCAAATGTTTTTGTGTTTTTCAACTTTTTCTATTTTTTTGTGTTTTCTTCTTTTTCTTCAACAACAAATAAGAACCTAACGTAGAAACTAACCTAGGCACGAAGAATCAAGGGTCAGGGGTTTGTAGAAACAAAACTCGAGCCTTGCTCTGATACCAAGATGATAAGGATCAATACGACAAAACAATAAAGATAGGAGAGTGAGACACTTCTCGAACTCCCTTCGAAGTAACCCCGGGGAACTTGTCCCGAGATACCCCCGAATCGGCGTCTAGAAGGACCTACACTATGCAACCACCCTCGAGTCACACCCGGGACTCGCAAGTAGAATGATCGGGTTTTCGGTTCAAGACTCAACTAGGATCCGCTAGTGAATTCAAGCAACAAAAGAAAGGGTTTCTTCAATAAAGAGATAAACTCTATTCATCATTCATAAGATTCAAAGGTAAGCTAATGTTTGAAGAGGCTAAGTGAAGTATTTATAGGCTTCACTTAGTCATACTAAAAGGTCTAAAGTACCCCCAAAGTGGGTTAAAACAAATAAGGCCACGCAGGGCTATAGTTGGAAGTTCAAGCAAAAAGTAATAAAATATCCCGCAGGCCAACACAGGGGGAGGCGCTCCGCCTCCAGGTTGAGGCGCTCCGCCTTCTTCTGTTCAGCCCTCTGCTTTTTGGTAGGCGCTCCGCCTCAGCTTTGAGGCGCTCCGCCTCCTTCTGGAACTTGTGCAAGAGGCTCAAAATGAGCTTGGGGTGGATCCCCTTGGAGCCCAAGTAGTCCTCCATCCATGGTGCTCAAAAGCATGATCTTCGAGCTACTCTCGGAGCCTCCTTCCACGTCCCTCCAAGTCAAGTGAAGATGGATGTCTTGAATCAACTTTGCTTGACTTCTAGTGAGCGGCCTTGAGGTCATATGCCCCGCATCAGAGGATGGAGGAAGCAGGGCAGCCCAAAACAGGGCAAAACAGGGGAGCACACTGGGAGCTCACTGCCTGATGGAGAACATTTGTTCTTCGCGATCGCGATACTATCTGTGCGATCGCGAAGGGTACTGATTTGGCCTGCGCGACAGCGCCCCATGGAACGCGAAGGCGAGGCTGAGGAATGCTGGAGACCTGCGCGATCGCGAGCCCCTTGGCGCGATCGCGATGCTTTGTAGAAGTGCCTGCGCGATGGCGTTCTCCCTTGCGCGATTGCGAAGGGTTAATGTGGAGCAGCGGACCAGAATCAGCTGCAGGGGCAAGTTTTGTCCATTTATCATTGTAAATGTATAAGTAGAACATTAGCTCATTTCATTAGGAAGTTTTACCTTGTATTGAATTGAGAGAAGAGAGAATTAGAGAAGGCCGAGCCTTTCTAGTCCGAAGCCCGAGGCTTCATGAATCTTGTACGACTTGGAATCTATGGAGATTCACCACTAGCGTGAATTCCTTGTAAGGTTCGAGTTTCATTCTCCCTTTTGGATAATTTAATTCATGTCTTGAATTCCAATTATCCGTTCTTTCTTCTCGTTTCTTGACTCCCCAATGCTTGTTTCCCGATATCATTGATATGATCTATCTTGTGTTTTATCGCTTCTGAATTGTTTGTATCGTGTTTAGCTTCCGCTCGTTTTGCGTTGCATCAGTTGGTATCAGAGCATGGCTAGGCTTCGTTCTTACGAATTCTCGGTCTTGTTCTTGTCGTTGTTGTGATCGTGTTGTTTGTTCTTGAAAATTGAAGAAAAACAAAAAAATTAAAAAATAGAAAACTTGACAAAATTTGGTCGAGCGGGTTGGATACGAATCCCCGAGTGTGAAAAAGTAGTGGGGTTTGTTCCTTATTGTATTCCCGTCGTTTTGATACCTATACCTCGTGTTTTGGTGTTGCGATTCAAAAACTCGAAAATCAAATCCACAAGTTGAAAATTTCTTGAAAAACGCTTCAAACTTGAATCGAAGCGTTGTTGTTGTTGGATAGAGGTTTAAGACCATTGGGAATTGGTTGTTATAGTTGAAAACACCATTGGGTATCATTGGAACTGAGTAAAAGTCGAGTCGGGGTGGTTTTGTGTGCCAAAAACTGAAATTGCAGTCGGATTCTGGTTCTGCACTGCAGTCCTGCGCGATCGCGCGAGGTCTGGCGCAATCGCGCTGAGGGAAGCATTGGTCTTCGCGATCGCGACCCCTAGCACGCGATAGCGAAGAACACTTTTTCCAGAAAATTCCAGTTTGGGACAGAACGTTCGCAACGACTTCCAAATAGTTTTCAAACATCATGACTCCAATTGGTTCATTAAATATGATGAGTTTCTAGATCACAAACGAAATTTCATCCGATTCCGAATCCGTTTGGTACCAATTTGAGTCAAATCTTTTGTGTCCCGTTTTCTACCATACCTCTTGGTTAGTGTTTCTAAGGTAATTGGCCTACTTGAAAGACACTAATCCTTTAGCGTATTAGGTATTCGTGCGTAGAGGAGATTAGAATTCAAAGAAGAGTCGTATAACTCATTTGGCCTCAAGTGCGCACTTTAAATAGCCGTCCATACATCGAGTCTTATTAATTCCATTCCGAACTTTAACTTGGACATGCTAGTTGTGATTACCTTGGTTCCCAAGTTGATAAGGCCTCACTCTTGAGTGTACATATTGAGTGATACACGTGAGGGAGTGACTTTTGGGAGGTTTTGTTCTTTGGTGATTGCAATAATGTCGGACAATGATGATGGAGTAGATTATAGCTTATTTGACGATGATGCGAGTTGCTATGATTCGTATGGTGATGACGGAGACTATGGTTCCTATGAGGGTGATGATGGCCATTACTATGATGATGGAAACCATGGCTCCTATGGAGATGAAGCGGTTCACTATGACGATCGTGAGATTGATGATGACTATGAGGCTTGTGATGTGGAATGTGATGATGCTTATGCTTCTAGTCAAGAAATCGAAGATGGTGACGCTTCAAGGTACATTGATCCTACTTACTCTTCTTGTGAAGAATTTGATATTGATGATAGTGACATAGGTAGAGTTGATGATGATGTTTAACATATGGGTTATTCTTATGCATCTTCTCTTAGTGTTGCTAATGGTGTACAAGGGAGTAGTAGAAGACCTTCCATTAGTATAGGAGGTGGTGGTGGTTGTTCCGTGGGAAAGAAGAAGCTTGCATCTTCTAGGTACGCTAAACGACCTAATGCTTCTAATTCCCATGTGGAGGGTGGTATGATATATGGTGTTGCTTTTGCTACAAAGGGGTTGTATGCCGTGAGGGGTGTGGATGGTTGTAGTAGGAGTAGTACTATGGGCTATAGAACCAAGGCGAGAGGCACTTATGGGTTCCATGGCAAGGTTCCTTCCTCGACTTCCAACAACATTTCTAATGTTGGGAGAGTGACGGGAAGTGGAGATTGTTCTAGTGGTGTTGCCACTAGTGGAGGGATAAGGAAGACCCAAGTTGTCGGAGTTGACACTTGTGGGCATTCAAGTTCTCACTTGGATGCCAATCTACAAAACTTGGGTAGACGTAGGTTCGTAGTTGAGGTAGATGGTATTGGAGGATACTTGCTCAAGATTGGTGATACCGATGCCAATTGTATTAGCACCTCTTTGGTTGATAGGCTTAGGACACCATGCCATAAGCTAGAGCATCCTTATGAGTATGAGGGAGTGTGGGTTTCTAAGGAGGCTCGGGTACTCATATCTCATGGGAGTTATAAATGCTATGTGTGGTGTGACGTGTATCCCATGCGTCATGTTGATGTGTGGATAGGTGAGTCGTGGTTGGAGGTGAAGAGGCTGCAATATAGTGTGGTGAAGGATGCGTATCTTGTGGGCATAGGGCAAAGAGTTTATGACTTTGTGCCTTACTGGGCGAAGAGCCAAGTGCCTACTAGTAGACCTTCCTTAGCTATGCAAAGGAGCAAGAACTTCATTCCATGGTTGGAAAGGTGCAAACGAGAAGTCCTACAAATACAAGCAATGGTGGGATTAGAGCTACAAAAGAGTTGACGAATGTCGACAAGGTGAGCCCGAAGCCACTTCCCAAGCCGAGTGGTTCACCAACGAAGAAAAAGGAGACATCAAGTGATGAGTCACCTAGTCCTAGATTCCGGGTTGACGTGAAAAGTCCACCTACTCCGGCTATGGGTATTCTTGGGCCTCGTCCCAATTCACCCGAATTTGAGAGACAAAAGATAAAGAGGAGTAAGGGAGCGACCGGTGACAACTCTCGAGTGGAAAAAGGAGAGATTGTGAGTTGTCACCACCCGAATCTACACCCAACCTTGAAAAGAAAATGAGGGAAAAGAAAGAGGGAAAAAGAAAAATTGAGAGTGAGGACACTCCTTATTCTAACCTTAACCCTTTAGCTTTTTCTTCTACTTGTTTGAGTACTTGTGTAGGTATTCTTGGAGGCAAACCGATGGCGCCTCAACCATGTTCCGAGATTGAAAGACAAGGTGAAGGAGATGCCGAATGTGAGCTACAAGGTGGAGACGTTCATGACACTTCCAAGGTATGTGTTAGTTCTTCCTCCCTTGAGCATGCTACTTCCTTGTCTTGTGATGTTGTTAGTAAGAACTCTAGGCTAGTTGATGATTTGCATGACTATAATGTGTTTGCAACTAGTGTCAACTTGTGTGTGAAAATGAACCACTAGTTGAGAGGGTTGAAAAGCCACATCATGATGTGAGCTCGGTTTTCATTGAACCTCTCTTTAGTGAAAATGTTGAAGTTGACCTTGTTTGTGACCCTTGTTATTACACCCCGCCCATGTTTGATAAAGGAGAAGATGAATTGCATGATTATCCTATTCTTCCCTTTGATTGCTTATTTGCGAGCGGTGGTATCTTGTGTCATAGTGAGGAAGGTTGTAACCTTGAGGAGTCTCTTGAGAATGAGATAGATCGACTTGTGTTTGATGACTCCTCAAGAGTCGATGTTGTCTCTAGTTTGAGAACTTCACCTTTGCTTGCCAATGAACTTGAGAAGTGGGCCTATACTAATCCTTTGTATGAGAGCAACTTCAATGAAAATGGTGAATTGTATCAAACTAGAGTAGAGTATAGGTTTGAACCTCCTTGGATTGGAATGCCTAACTCTATAGATAATCCGTTGTTTGAGACCTCCCTTGGGAGTTTGTCTAGTGGCGAGGGTTGTCTTGGAGGAAAATTTGGAGGTGAGGAGGTACCTCTCGGTGTGTGTAAGGATGCTTTTAAGAAGGGGAGTGAAGTAGTCGATGTTAGTTGTGAGTTGAACTATTTTACGTACTCTATCCCATATGTTGAGCACACCTTGAGTGTTGGGCATGCCAAAGCCAATGTGTCACATTGTGATAAAATTAATTTGAAGGCTTGGTGTGTTGATGGTAAGCTTAGGGGTCATAAGACATTTGATTGCTACATGTTGCATGACTTTGATCTCTTTGCTTGTTTTGAAAATGGGTGCTTGTTCTTGTCGAGCCAAGACTTTGTTGTCTCCTTTGGGGACATACGCTTTTTATTAGGTATTGATGCTTGGCTCTATCACAAAAGTGTATTTTCCACACCACTTGCACTTATTCTTGTTAAGCTAACCTACTTGTGAAGTAGGAACGTTTGGTTGTGCTTGCTTTGATTGTAGGTTTTGATGGTTCGATTTCGAGGACGAAATCCTTTCAAGAATGGGAGGATGATGCAATATAAAATGGCCTAAACGACAACCATCAAAAGCCAAGCTCGAGAGCACAAAGGATACGAGTCAAGGCCTCCGGGAACGTCTTGAAAGATCATGCATTGGAGCGCCGAGGATGGAGGAAACAGGGCAGGAAACAGGGCAGCCCAAAACAGGGCAAAACAGGGGAGCACACTGGGAGCTCACTGCCTGCCGGAGAACATTTGTTCTTCGCGATCGCGATACTATCTGTGCGATCGCGAAGGGTACTGATTTGGCCTGCGCGACAGCGCCCCATGGAACGCGAAGGCGAGGCTGAGGAATGCTGGAGACCTGCGCGATCGCGAGCCCCTTGGCGCGATCGCAGTGCTTTGTAGAAGTGCCTGCGCGATAGTGTTCTCCCTTGCGCGATTGCGAAGGGTTAATGTGGAGCAGCGGACCAGAATCAGCTGCAGGGGCAAGTTTTGTCCATTTATCATTGTAAATGTATAAGTAGAACATTAGCTCATTTCATTAGGAAGTTTTACCTTGTATTGAATTAAGAGAAGAGAGAATTAGAGAAGGCCGAGCCTTTCTAGTCCGAAGCCCGAGGCTTCATGAATCTTGTACGACTTGAAATCTATGGAGATTCACCACTAGCGTGAATTCCTTGTAAGGTTCGAGTTTCATTCTCCCTTTTGGATAATTTAATTCATGTCTTGAATTCCAATTATCCGTTCTTTCTTCTCGTTTCTTGACTCCCCAATCCTTGTTTCCCGATATCATTGATATCATCTATCTTGTGTTTTATTGCTTCCGCATTGTTTGTATCGTGTTTAGCTTCCGCTCGTTTTGCGTTGCATCAGTAACTTTAAGAGTGAACTGCAACCATTTCTACCAAAAGCCATAGCTGATGGTAGAGGCGCAACTCACATCTTATACCGCCGGATCAACCTCAAATTGAGGTCCGTCCTCGACACCACCATGACCACCCCGAGCAATACAACTCCTCCAGGGGCGGACCCCACGACGGGCGGCTCCCGAGGATGTGGGTCCCATACTGGGCGGCCCTATTGCATCATCCCCTTTCTTTAAAGCAAGTTCGTCCCCAAACTTTGCATGGTGTAGCCGAGAATCGAACCCGGGTTGGCTTTGATACCAAACTTTAAGAGCGAAGTGCAACCATTTCTACCAAAAGCCATAGCTGATGGTAGAGGCGCAATTCACATCTTATACCGCCGGATCAACCCCAAATCGAGGTCCTTCCTCGATACCACCATGACCACCCCGAGCAATGCAACTCCTACAGGGAGCGGACCCCACGATGGGCGGCTCCTAAGGATGTGGGCCCCACTCTGGGCGGCCCTATTGCATCAGTATGGAAATGAATTCTTCAAAGCAGTATGGGATGAGGTGGGAAAAGAGTGTACAAAAGCCATTCTAGAAGTATTCCAGACATGTCAAATATTGAAGCAGGTTAACTCTACCCTGATTGTTCTCATTCCTAAACTGTAGAACCCACTGAATGCAGGACAGTTCAGGCCTATAACATGTTGCAATGTACTTTACAAATGCATTTCAAAGATTATTTTTTAGAGATTGAAAGAGGTAGTATCTACTTTAGTTGTAGATAATCAAGCTGCATTTGTGAGGGGCAGATCTATGGTGCATAATATTCTCATATGCCAACATTTGCTGAGGCATTACAAGAGAAAAGTATCCCTTAGGCACTTAATGAAACTAGACCTTAGGAAGGCATATGACATGGTGAGTTGGAAGTTTCTAAAGGAAGTATTGTTGGGGTACAATTTCCCAAAAAAGGTTTGTTCAACATGTTATGATGTGTGTGAGCTCCACAACATTCACAATCAAAGTAAATAGTGCAGGGCATGGGTACTTTGAAGGGGGGAGGGGGGCTAAGGCATGGGGATTCAATGTCCCCCTTGCTCTTTATCTTAGTTATGGAGTATTTCTCCAAGATGATGAAAGTAGTGGAGGAAATACATGATTTCCACCCAATGTGCAAACAATCTAAGCTTAACCATCTCATATTTGTGGGTGACTTAATGGTATTTGCAAAGGGATAGTGACTTCAATCCGCAGAGTAAAGGAAGCAATTCATTATTTTTCAAGAGTTTCTGGGTTGCAGGCAAATATAGACAAATCTTGCATATACTTAGCAGGGGTAACAGAAGAAGTCAAGGAGCAGATTAAGGCTGAGCTGAGTCTGGGTTCACTGAAGGCACCTTTCCCATGAGATATCTAGGGTTTCCCCTCTCACCAAAAACATGAAGTGAGGTAGAATTCTATCAGCTAGTAGACAAGATTATCTCCAGAATCAAAGTTGTATCAAATAGACATCTCTCCTGTGCTGGTAGATTGCAAGTGATAAACTTTATACTCATTTTAGTTAATAGTTTTTAGGGATCTGTTTTCATTCTCCCTCAAAGCATTGTGACAAAGGTTGATAGGAAATGTCTATTTGATACAACTTTGTGAAAAGTGTGGGGACTACAAGAGTTTGGGGACCTCTTTCATAGAAGGTCCCCTGATGCAGGAAAAACTAGCGGAAGCAAATAAAATGGATGCAGAAGCAAGTAAAACACGATAACAAGAAAGTTGAGACTAGGAAGAACAGAAATAGAAGAAAGAATGGAATAAAACAATTCAAAGCATGAATTGATTATCCAAAGGGAGAAGTGAAACTCGAACCTTACAAGGATTTCATACTAGGATGAAATCCACATGATTCCAAGTCAAGAGATAAACGAAGCTTCAAGCTTCAAACACGAGGGGCCAAGCCACTTTTGTGTTCTATTCTTCAATGTCAAATTCTAACTAATGAAGAAAATAGCCGAGGGAAGCTTTTATAGTGCTTCCGTACATATTTGTGAAATGACTAAAAAGGCCCATAAGATAAGTTAATACAATAGAGTCACTTAGGCTAGAATAGGAATTACACACTAAGAACTAGTCAAAAATTTGCCCAGAAACAGGCGTCCCACCTAGCGAAACATGCACCCTGCCTGAACAGTCTCTAGAGAAATAGGCGCCTCACCACCAGTGAGTAGGCGATCCGCCCATAAACAGAGGCAGTCTGCCCACTTCGAACTCTAGAGATTGGTATATAAAACAGGCGCCCGCCTGAAAATAGAGGTGCTCTGCCTCTTCCTGTGGCATCTTGAGGCGCCTCAAATTGTGCCTCGGACGCTCCTCCTTGTAGCCTAGGCGGTCCTCCTTTCATGATGCTCTGATGCATGATCTTCAAGTCGCTTCCGGAGCCCTTGACTTGTATTCTTTGATCTCTCAAGCTTGGCTCTTAATGGTTGGTGTCTTGGCTCGATTTTCCCCACATCATTCTCACCTTCTTAAGAAGATTTCGTCCTCGAAATCATACCATCAAAGCCTATATTCAAAAACAAGCACAAACAAAGCTTCCCACTACAAGAGTTGGTTAGTGCTAAAAGTGTGGAAAACACACTCTTATGATAGAGCCAAGCATCAATAAAAATTAAAAAGCTTATGTCTCCAAAGGAAACAACAAGTACCTGACTCAAAAAGAAAGTGCATCCAATACAAAAACAAGCAAAGAGATCAATATGATATGGAATATGCAAGATATAGCAATCAATTTCCCTTTGACCCCTAAGCCTACTACAAACACACTAAGCCTTCAAATCAATATTTTCAGAATGTGATACATTGGCTTTGGCATGCTCAACACTCAAGGTGTGATCAACATATGGGTTGGAGCAAATAAAATAGTTCAATTGACAACTAACATCAAATACTCCACTCCCCTTCTTGGAAGCACTCTTACACACAGCGAGAGGTACTTCCTCACCTAAATATTCACCTCTAAGACAATCTCCCTCACTAGATAAAATCCCAAAGAATATCCTCATAATAGCATCTTCATCATTGTAGCTCACACAATCAAGATTGGAACTACTAGAAGATGGACCATCACAATCAAGACCAAGGTCTCTTACAACACTTGGGGTTTCAAATAATGAATTATCTATAGAGTTAAACTTTCCAATCCATGGAGGTTTAAATTCACACTCTACTCTAGTTTGACACAAATCACCATCACTATTGAAGATGCCCTCATACAAAGGACTAGTATAGGCACACGTCTCAAGTTCATTACCCAACAAAGGTGAAGTATCCAAACTAGAGACAACATCCATACTTGAGGAGTCATGAAATACAATTCTATCCATCTCCTTCACTAGAGACTCCTCAAGGACGCGATCACCCTCACTACGACATATAAGATCACCATTATCAAGCAAACCATCAAGGGAAAAAATAGGATATTCATTCAACTCATCTTTCCCGACATCAAATTTTGGTGGTGTGTCATAACAAGGTTCACAAATAAGGTCAACTATAATTTCTTCACTAAAGAGAAGCCCATTCAATACCGGGCTCATATCATGATGTGGCTTATCAACCCTCTCAACTAGTGGTTCACATGTACTCACAAGTTGACCAGTAGACTCTACACTAGTTGCAAACACATTGTAATCACACAAATCATCAACTAGAATGGAGTTTCACAAACACTATCACATGACAAGGAAGTAACATGCTCATGGAAAGAAGAACTAACACTTACACTTGAGTTGCCATCTTGCCACTCAAAGAACTTGAAGTATCATGGCTAGTTTCTTCACCTTGAATCTCGCATTGAAGATCTTCTTCACCTTGTCTTTCCATCTTGGAACATGGTTGACGCTCCATCGGTTTGCCTCCAAGAATACTTACACAAGTACTCGCACAAGTAGAAGAAGAAGATAAAGAGTAAGTGTTAGAATGAAGGGTGCCCTCACTCTTAATGATTCTTTTTCCCTCTCTCTTCTCCCTCATTTTCTTTTTAAGGTCGGGTGTAGATTCGGGTGGTGACATCCCACTCACATTAACACATCATCTCCTTTTTCCACTCGAGGAATGTCATCGGTCACTCCCTTACTCCTCTCAATCTTTTGTCTCTCATATTCGGGTGAGTTGGGACGAGGCCCAAGAATACCCATAGCCAGAGTAAGTGGACTCTTTACATCAACTCGGAATCTAGGACTTAGAGAATCATCACTTGACGTCTCCCTCTTCTTTGTTGGCGAACCACTTGGCTTTGAATCTTTTGGTTTCAGGTTTACCATTTTGACGCCCGTCAACCCTTTACTCGCACTTGTCCCACCATTTCTTGTGATTGTAGGACTTCTTGATTGCTTATTTTAAACCATGAAATGAAGTTCTCGCTCCTTACTCCTTTGAATAGCCAAAAAATGTGCACTTGCAAGCAACTTGTCTCTTGCTCGACAAGGTGTAAAGTGATAGTCCTTTTGACCTACCTTCACAAAATACGCATCATTCATAACATTATATCGCACCTTCTTGTCATGCAACAACGGCTCACCTAGCCATATATCAATATACCGCATGGGATACACATCACACCAAACATAGCCCTCATAATTCTCATGAGTTATGAGCACCCGAGCTTCTTTGGAAATCCACACTCCATTATACTCATAAGGATGTTCTAGCTCATGGCATGGTATCCTTAGCCTATCAACCAAAAAGGTCCAATAGCAAGTTTCCCTCATACCCATTTACCTCAACAACGAACCTATGTCTACCCAAGTATTCTAGATATACATCCACACAGGGACTTGAATGCTTACGATCATCAATACTATCAACTTGGGTCTTCCTTATCCCTCATCTAGTGGTAACACTATTAGTATAACTTCCACTTCCCGTCACTCTTCTAGCATTTGAAATGTTGTTGAAAGTCGAGGAAGGAGTCTCACAATGGAGCCCATAAGAATTTCTCCTAGGGGTAGGAGCGTGGTAGAAACTCTCTCCCCTAGCCTTGATTCCATAGCCAATAGCACCACTCCTACTACAACTACCCATACCTCTCACGGCATTGATAGAATAATACAAGCCTTTTGTAGCAAGAGCAACACCACTTCTCAAGTCACCCTTCACATGGGAATTAGGAGCATTGAGCCCTTTAGCACTAGTGGAAGATGTAAACCTTCCCTTTCCCATGGAACAACCACCACCTCCTCCTCCCAAACTAATGGAAGGACCTCTACTACTCCCTTGCGTATTTGGAGCAACAGAAAAAGAAAAAGATGCACATGAATAATCTCTATAACATTCTTCATCAATGACACGACCCGGAATCCGGTTAGGACGTGCGGGCGCCCGACATCCTCCCCTAGCCCCGTCGGGCGAACCCTTGCCAATTAAATTAGGAAAAATAAATATAACAATTCATGAATAAGGACAAGACTTAAAAAAACACAAACATACTGATACCTCTAAGCTGTACAAAAGAAATTACAGCTGACTACCCAGCATACTAGGTTTAGGGCTATCCAGACTAGACATCTAAGAGTACAGAAGAAGACAAATACCTCATGAAGGGAGCAAAATGCAACTGAAATAATAAACATAAAACTGGTGGCCATTCGGAATAAAAGCTGGCTCACCCTGACAGGTGAAGTCGTCTTCGCTCCTTCACAACATGGCGAACTCAATCTGGAGCGAACCTGCTGAAACGAAATAGATAGACAAAAATAAACAACAAACAAGGGTGAGTCAAAAAGACTCAATAAGTGGGGCAGACTAGCCACCTCATAGGATAGGATAGCTAGCCAGGGAGAAAAGAAACAGATAAACCAAATTCCTCTTATTTAAATTATAAAAAGGCAGAGCCAGATAATAACTAGAAACACGTATGGAATGACAAACTCATCAACAAACAGGAACGTAAGATAGCCAAAACATATAGGTATCTCGAACACATCAACAATCAGAAATACATCCTGTTGCGGCATGCAACCCGATCCATATATTCATCTTATTGCGGCGTGCAACCCGATCCATAAATTTACACCGTTGCGGCATGCAGCCCGATCCATATATTTATACCGTCGCGGCGTGCAACCTGATCCCCGCGACCCAGAATACGAGCCAGAATTATATAGGAAAACTGAGATATGTCCACGACATAGTATACATACCGTATACATAAAACACAACACAATACACACAATAGTCTGTATGCAGTGCAATGAGATGGGATGAATACGGTACGATGCAATGCAGTCACATATGCCTGATACCTATCTCCGGCGCGTGACTCTCATCGTCTATCAGGTGATATATGCAATAATGATCCTTCACCGGCTCGGGACTCTCATCGATTACAGGGAAGTATATGCAATGATGACCCTTCACCGGCTCGGGACTCTCATCAATTACCGAGAAGTATATGCAATAATGATCTTCACCGGCTCGGGACTCTCATCGATTACCGAGAAGTATATGCAATGATGACCCTTTACTGGCTCGGGACTCTCATCGCCAACCGGGAAGTATATGCAATAATGACGCTTCACAGGTGCAGGACTCTCATCGCCAACCGGGAAGTATATGAAATAATGACCCTTCACCGGTGCGGGACTCTCATCGCCAACTGGGAAGTATATACAATAATGACTCTTCACCGGTACGAGACTCTCATCACCAACCGGGAAGTATATGCAATAATGATCCTTCACCGGCGCGGGACTCTCATCGCCAACCGGGAATTATATGCAATGCTCAAAACCAGAGTGCAATGCTCATATGCTCAATGCAATACCACCAACAGGGCATAACATATAATATACAATGTAAATTTAAAGCTAAGGCGTAATAAGTACGCCTATCGGCAACTACACATGTAAGGAACACGTGGTAGAATATCCACAAGGCCAAGGGCCTCCAAAGAAATGGATACAAACACTTACCTTGTTACAAAGTTAGCACAACCACTCAATAACCGCTTTGTCCTTTGGTTTCATTGCCAAATGATCCCACTCTATTCAATAAGCAGAAAAATATATCAAATTAGGCTAAAGGCTTCATTCCGCACATCTTAGGACAATCCGGTTAGGAACCTGATACCCTATTCGCATACGCAATACGCAGGCCAGGCCTATGTACAGGGTTTAAGGTCACATAACCAAATCCTAAATAAATTACATTTATATGTTGCTTATAACTCACTGAGTACGAATATATAATTAATTCCATTATCGGGGTCCAATTGACCTTTTAAACTATCAGTTAAACTTATTAAAACGATGTCTAATATTCCAATTTTTACCGTTAAAATATATTCAAACACACGTAATAAACTCAAATAATATATTAAGATCCTTACCTTAATATTTCGGGGTGAAAATTCTATCTTTTCTCCAGCTCTTTTCTCATTTTCTGGCATTTTTCCTTTACATTTTTCGCTGCCTCGTTCCGTTCTCAGGTTTTTGTTGCATTTGCTTGCTTTGCTTCAAAATGAAGCTTAAGGGATTTATAATCCCTCACAACCGCCTAACTTTTCCCTTCTATCTTTTCCTCTTCATTTTATTTTCTTTTATTTTATTTTCTTTTCTTGATAAAAATTAAAACGGTACCTTACGATATTCGAAATAATTCCAACTTTTGAATACAAGTTATACAAAATATATGTAGCATACTCGCTAAGGCGGATCTCAAATCGGGTTCCCGAAACTCAAGATGCGAATTTAAATGGAAAAAAATCAAATTATTTAACTTTCGGTATTTTAGCGGAAACTAGCCGAACAACCTCGAAATCACAAAAGTCACAAATAATCATACGAACCTAACGGCGCTTTCGAATTTTGAATCGGAGCTCATTCGCCAAAATCAAGCTCGAAAATCTCTTTTTAATATTTATCGATACGAATATTATAAAATTATCGGCACGCCAATCGGAGTCCTAACTTCCTAAACGACTAACCAAGGTCGTTTCAATCAACATTCTCTATGTCACTATTTTCACATTCAAATTCATCATAAGAAGAGTAAGTAGGAACATCAAACCTCGAAGCGTTACCATCTTCGACTTCTTGACTAGAAGCATAAAAGTCTTCACATTTATCTTCACAAGGTTCATAGTCTTCTTGAGTCTCATGATCATCATAGTAACCCGCTTCATCACCATACGAGCCTCGGTTCCCCGAATCTTCATAGCAATACCCATCATCATCAACATAGGAACCATAGACTCCACCATCATCATAGCAACTCGCATCATCCCCACACGAGTTATAACCTCCACAATTATCATCCGACACAGTTGCAACAACAAGAGGAAAAAACCTCACAAATTCACTCCCTCACGTGTATCGCCCAATATATGAACACTCAAGGGCAAGGCCTTAATCTCTTAGAAACCACGGTGTTACAACTAGTATGTCCAAGTATTGGTTCGGAATGGAGCTAATGTGACTCTATGGACGGACGTCTATTTTAAGTGCGCACTTGAGGCCAAAGAATATTCTACGACTCTTCTTTGAATTCTAATCTCCTTTACGCACGAATGTCCTAATACGCTCAAGAGTTAGTGTCTTTTGAGTAGGTCAATTACCCTAGAAACACTAACCAAGAAGTACGGAAGCAAAGAACGATGAAAATCTAGGAAACAAAATTACCCAGACACCCTCAGCAAAAGAGGCGCCCCGCCTCTGTAAAGGGGCCGCCCAGTGCAGGATCCAGAAAGCTGACAAAAAAAATAGGCGGCCCTGCCTGTTCTTGGTTCCTGCAACCTTCAACAATGGATTTTCGGCTCTTTTGCACCAAAATTTCCAACGTTTTCAAGTTGTTTTGCAATCTAAAAGTACCCAACAGTGTTTTCAACTATCCCAGCAATCTCCAATGAATTTGAACAACACCCAATCAACAACAAGCTTAAATTTATGAATTTGAAGTAATTTCTAGGGTTTTACAAACTTTGAGATTTTAGTTCCTCAAATTTCGATTCACAATACCAAAACATGTTTTGAGGGTACAAAATCAACGGGTATATAATATCTATCAATCCCCACTAACTTTTAATACTTGGGGAATCAAATCCAATCCGTTCTATCAATTTTTTGCAAGTTTTCACGTTTTTAAGTTTTTTTTTTCTTTTTCTTTTACCAAGAACAACAAACAACAAGAACCTAAAGATACGATGAACAAGAACGAGGATTCGTAAGAACGAAACCCTAGCCTTGCTATGATACCAAACCGATGCAGGGAAAACTAGCGGAAGCAGATAAAATGGACACAGAAGCAAGTAAAACACAATAACAAGAAAGTCGAGACTAGGAAGAACAAAGTTAGAAGAAAGAATGGATAAAACGATTCAAATCATGAATTGATTATCCAAAGGGACAAGTGAAACTCGAACATTACAAGGATATACTAGGATGAAATCCACATGATTCCAAGTCAAGAGATAAACGAAGCTTCAAGCTTCAAACACGAGGGGCCAAGCCACTTCTATGTTTTATTCTTCAATGTCAAATTCTAACTAATGAAGAAAATAGCTAAGGGAAGCTTTTATAGTGCTTCCATACATGTTTGTGAAATGACTAAAAGCTCATAAGATAAGTTAATACTATAGGGTCGCTTAGGGCTAGAATAGGAATTACACACAAAGAATTAGTCAAATATCCGCCCAGAAACAGGCGGGCGCCTAGCAAAACAGGCGCCCCGCCTGAACAGTCTCTAGAGAAACAGGCGTCCTACCACCAGTGAGTAGGTGGTCCGCCCATAAACAGAGGCGGTCCGCCCTTTTCTAACTCTAGAGGTTGGTGTATAAAATAGGCGCCCTGCTTGAAAACAGAGGCGTTCCGCCTCTTCCTGTGGCATCTTGAGGCACCTCAAATTGTGCCTCGAACGCTCCTCCTTGAAGCCTAGGCGGTCATCCTTTCATGGTGCTCCGATGCATCATCTTCAAGTCGCTTCTGGAGCCCTTGACTTGTATTCTTTCTGCTCTCAAGCTTGGCTCTTGATGGTTGGTGTCTTGGCTCGATTTGCCCCCACATCATCCCCTTAATAGCATGGGACAAATTATGCGTTCCAAGGAAATATGGTGGCTTGAACATCCAAAATTGTAAGCACTAGAATATAGCAATTGTAGGGAAACTGATATGGAAATTCAAAGAGAAGAAGGACATGTTATGGGTGAAATGGGTACACGGAGTGTATATGAGAAGAAATGTTGATTTCTGTGAGCATACTCCCCCAGCTGGCTGTAGTTGGTATTGGAGGAAATTGAACAAAGTTAAGCAACTAATGCTGGATTGGTATAGCAATGGTAGTTGTGTTCTCACTACTTCCGAGAAATATTCAGCATCAACAGGGTACAATAAGCTAATGGGAGGTAGACCGGAAATGAAATGTCATGAGCTAATAAGGAATACAATTTCAATGTCAACTTCTGTTATCCATCCCGTCATTCTTTGTGCTCTAACTTCTGTTATCCATTCCGTGAACCCGCTAATCTTGTAAACCTTTAAACTGTCATAACTTTACGCTCATTTATCTATTTCGTGCGATTCTTTTTTTCAATTAGAATATTTTTTCGAGAACTACTTCGGCAAACTGCCGTAGTCTCGTTTAATAAGACATGTTCATGGATTTACGACCCCGCCTATCATTGTAGCTAGAATGACGTTATAAAGAGGTAAAATATAACGAAATACTCGATTATGACGAGCATTAGGACATTATAGTGAAATGTTGTCACTAAGAGGTCTGGCTGACCTTATTTTGGCAAAAAGAGGAATGTAACACGAGGACTTCCCAGAGGGTCACCCATTCTGGCACTACTCTCGCCCAGGGACACTTAACATCGGAGTTCTAATGGGATCAGGTTCGTTAGTGCTGGTATGATTGCATCAATCATTCTTTGCGCTTTAACTTCTGTTATCCATTCTGTGCACCCGCTAATCTTTTAAACCTTTAAACCTTAATAACTTTATGCTCGTTTATCCGTTTCGTATGATTTTTTTTTTGTCAATTTGAGTATGTTTTTTTAGATCTACCTTGCAAAGCTGCCGTAGTTCCACTTAATATGACATGTCTTGCACCATTCACAGATTTATGACTCCGCCTGTCGTTGTAGCTAGAATGACATTATAAAGAGGTAAAATATAACGAAATACTCGATTCTGATGAGTATTAGGACGTTTAGTGAAATACTTTTACTAAGAGGCCTGGCTGACGTTATTTTGGCAAAAAAAGGGATGTAACACTAGGACTTCCCAGAGGGTCACCCATTCCAGTACTAGTCTCACCCTGGCACGCTTAACTTTGGGGTTTTGATGGGATCAGTTAGTGCTGGTATGATCGCGTCCGTCATTCTTTGCACTCTAACTTCTGTTATCCATTTCGTGCACCCGCTAATCTTTTAAACCTTTAAACTGTCATAACTTTACGCCCGTTTATCTGTTTCGTGCGATTCTTTTTTTCAATTCGAGTACTTTTTTTAGATCTACCTCGGCAAGCTTCCGTACTCCCGCTTAATAAGACATGTCTTGCACCATTCACGGATTTACGACCCCACATGTCGTTGTAGCTAGAATGATGTTATAAAGAGGAAAAATAAAACGAAATACTCGATTCTGATGAGTATTAGGACGTTATAGTGAAATGTTGTTGTTGCTAAGAGGTCTGACATACGTTATTTTTGCAAAAAGAGGGATGCAACACGAGGACTTTCGGGAGGATCACCAATTCAAGTACTACTCTCACCCAAGCACGCTTAACTTCGGTGTTCTGATGGGATCCGGTGCATTAGTGCTGGTCTGATTGAATCCGTCATTCTTTGCGCTCTAACTTCTGTTATCCATTCCGTGCACCCGTTAATCTTTTAAACTTTTAAACCGTCATAACATTACGCTTGTTTATAAGTTTCATGCGATTATTTTTTTCAATTCGAATATTTTTTCGAGATCTACCTCGGCAAGCCGTCGTAGTCCCGCTTAATAAGATATGCTATGCAACATTCACAGATTTACGACTCCGCCTGTCGTTGTAGCTAGAATGACGTTATAAAGAGCTAAAATATAACGAAATACTCAATTCTGACGAGTATTAGGACGTTATAGTGAAATGTTGTTACAAAGAGGTGTGACTAACGTTATTTTGACAAAAAGAATGATGCAACACGAGGACATCTCGAAGGGTCACCCATTCTAGTACTTACTCTCACCGAAGCACGCTTAGCTTCGGAGTTCTGATGGGATCGGCGCGTTAGTGCTGGTATAATCGCATCCGTCATTCTTTGCGCTCTAACTTCTGTTATCCATTATGTGCACCCGCTAATCTTTTAAACCTTTAAACCGTCATAACTTTACGCTCGTTTATCCGTTTTGTGCTATTCTTTTATTCAATTCGAGTATTTTTTCGAGATCTACCTCGGCAAGCTGTCGTAGTCCCGCTTAATAAGACATTCCTTGCACTATTCACGAATTTACGACCTCGCCTATCGTTTTAGCTAGAATGACGTTATAAAGAGGTAAAATATAATGAAATACTCGATTCTGACGAGTATTAGGATGTTATAGTGAAATGTTGTTACTAAGACGTTTGGTTGACGTTATTTTGGCAAAAAGAGGGATGCAACACGAGGACTTCCTGGAGGGTCATCCATTCCAGTACTACTCTCGCCCAAGCACACTTAATTTTGGTGTTCTGATGGGATCTGTTGCGTTAGTGCTGGTCTGTTAGCATCCGTCATTTGTTGCGCTCTAACTTCTGTTATCCATTCCGTGCACCCGCTAATCTTTTAAACCTTTAAACCGTCATTAGATTACACTCGTTTATCTATTTCGTGCGATTCTTTTTTTTCAATTCGAGTATTTTCAGGAGATCTACCTCGGCAAGCTACCGTAGTCCCGCTAAATAAGCCATGTCTTGCAACATTCAATGATTTACGATCCCGCCTGTCGTTGTAGCTAGACTGACGTTACAAAGAGGTAAAATATATGGGATGCAACACGAGGACTTCCCGGAGGGTCACCCATTCCAATACTACTCTAGCCCAAGCACGCTTGACTTCGGTGTTCTGATGGGATCCGATGCGTTAGTGCTGGTCTGTTTGGATCCGTCATTCGTTGCGCTCAGACTTCTGTTATCCATTCCATGCACCCGCTAATCTTTTAAACCTTTAAACCGTTATAACTTTATGCCTGTTTATCCGTTTTGTGCAATTCTTTTTTTCAATTCGAGTATTTTTTTGAGATCTGCTTCGGCAAGCTGCCGTAGTCCCGCTTAATAAGACATGCCTTGCCGCATTCATGGATTTACGATGCTGCCTGTCGTTGTAGCTAGAATGACGTTATAAAGAGGAAAAATATAAATAAATACTCAATTCTAACGAGTATTAGGACGTTATAGTGAAATGATGTTACTAAGAGGTCTGGCTAACGTTATTTTGACAAAAAGAGGGATGCAACATGAGGACTTCTCGGAGATTCACCCATTCCAGTACTACTCTCGTCGAAGCACGCATCGCTTTGGAGTTCTAATGGGATCAAGTTCGTTAGTGCTGGTACGATCACATTCGTCATTCTTTGCGCTCTAACTTCTGTTATCCATTCTGTGCACCCGCTAATCTTTTAAACGTTTAAACTGTCATAACTTTATGCCCGTTTATCCGTTTCGTGCGATTCTTTTTTTCAATTCGAGTATTTTTTCGAGATCTACCTCGGCAAGCTGCCGTAGTCTCGCTTAATAAGACATGCCTTGCAGCATTCACGGATTTACGATCCCGCCTGTCGTTGTAGCTAGAATGACGTTATAAAGGGGAAAAATATATTGAAATACTCAAATCTGACGAGTATTAGGACGTTATAGTGAAATGATGTTACTAAGAGGTTCTGCTAACGTTATTTTGACAAAAAGAGGGATGCAACACGAGGACTTCTCGGAGGGTCACCCATTCCAGTACTACTCTCGTCGAAGCACGCATCGCTTCGGAGTTCTAATGGGATCCGGTGCGTTACTGCTGGTATGATCGCATCCGTTATTCTTTGCACCCTAACTTCTATTACACGGGTCGCATTCGTTCCGTATATGAGTTCTAAAAAATTTCGCGTATCGTTTTTCGTGGATTAGAATCTCGAGGTCCTTTGATGGGCATAAAGAAATCGTCTTGGTAGCAACTAATCTTTTAAACCTTTAAACCGTCATAACTTTACGCTCGTTTATCCGTTTCGTACGATTTTTTTATTCAATTCAAGTAGTTTTTCGAGATCTACTTCGGCAAGCTGTCGTAGTCCCGCTTAATAGACATGCCTTGCAACATTCACGGATTTACGACCTTGCCTGTCATTATTGCTAGAATGACGTTACAAAGAGGTAAAATATAACGAAATACTCGATTGTGACGAGTATTAGGACGTTATAGTGAAATGTTGTTACTAAGAGGTCTGGCTGACGTTATTTTGGCAAATAGAGGGATACAACACGAGGGCTTCCCGGAGGGTCGCCCATTCCAGTACTGCTATCGCCCAAGCACGCGTAACTTCGGAGTTCTGATGGGATCCGGTTTAGTACTGGTATGATTGCATCCGTCATTCTTTGCGCTCTAACTTCTGTTATCCATTTCGTGTGCCCGCTAATCATTTAAAGCTTTAAACCATCATAACTTTAAGCTCGTTTACCCGTTTCGTGCGATTCTTTTTTTCAATTCGAGTATTTTGTGAAGATCTACCTCAGCAAGTTGCTAGAGTTCCGCTTAATAAGACACGCCTTGCACCATTTACGGATTTACGATCGTGCATGTCGTTGTAGCAAGAATGACGTTATAAAGAGGTTAAATATAATGAAATACTCGATTTTGACGAGTTGAAATGTTGTTACTAAGAGGTTTGGCTGAAGTTATTTTGGAAAAAAAGGGATGCAACACGAGGACTTCCCGGAAGGTCACCCATTCCAGTACTACTCTCGCCCAAGCACGCTTAACATTGGTGTTCTGATGGGATCCGGTGCATTAGTGCTGGTCTGTTCGCATCCATCATTCGTAGCGCTCTAACTTCTGTTATCCATTCCGTGCACCCGCTAATCCTTTGAACCTTTAAACCGTCATAACATTACGCTTGTTTGTCTATTTCGTGCGATTCTTTTTTTCAATTCGAGTATTTTTTCGAGATCTACCTCGGCAAGCTGTCGTAGTCTCGCTTAATAAGACATGCTTTGCAACATTCACGGATTTACGATTCCGCCTGTCGTTGTAGCTAGACTGACGTTATAAAGAGGTAAAATATATGGGATGTAACATGAGGATTTCCCAGAGGTTCACCCATTCCAATATTACCTCACCCTAGCACGCTTAACTTCGGTGTTCTGATGGGATCCGATGCGTTAGTGCTGGTCTGTTCGCATCCGTCATTCTTTGCGCTCTAACTTTTGTTATCCATTCGTGCAACCGCTAATCTTTTAAACCTTTAAACCGTCATAACATTTCGCTCGTTTATCTATTTCGTGCGATTTTTTTTAAATTCGAGTATTTTTTCGAGATCTACCTCGGCAAGCTGTCGTAGTCCCGCTTAACAAGACATGCCTGACAGCATTCACGGATTTACGATCCCGCCAGTCGTTGTAGCTAGAATGACGTTATAAAGAGGTAAAATATAACGAAATACTCAATTTTGACGAGTATTAGGACGTTCTAGTGAAATGATGCTACTAAGAGGTCTGGCACACGTTATTTTGACAAAAAGATGGATGCAACACGAAGACTTCTCGGAGGGTCACCCATTCCAGTACTACTCTCGCCAAAGCACGCTTCGCTTCGGAGTTCTAATGGGATCTGGTGCGTTATTGCTGGTATGATCGCATCCGTCATTCTTTGCGCTCTAACTTCATTTATGCATTCCGTGCACCTGCTAATCTTTTAGACCTTTAAACCGTCAGAACTTTACGCTCGTTTATCCGTTTCGTGCGATTTTTTTTTAAATCGAGTATTTATCGAGATCTACTTCGGCAAGCTGTCGTAGTCCCACTTAATCAGACATGCCTTGAACATTCTCAAATTTATGACCCCACATGTCGTTGTAGCTAGACTGATGTTACAAAAAGGAAAAATAAAACGAAATACTCAATTCTGACGAGTATTATGACATTATAGTGAAATGCTATTACTAAGAGGTCTGCCTAATGTTACTTTGACAAAAAGAATGATACAACACGAGGACTTTTCGGAGGGTCACCCATTCTAGTACTACTCTCGCCGAAGCACGCTTATCTTTGGAGTTCTGATGGGATCTAGTGCGTTAGTGCTGGTATGATCGCACCCGTCATTCTTTGCTCTCTAACTTCTGTTATCCGTTCCGTGAGCTCACTAATCTTTTAAACCTTTAAACCGTCATAACTTTACGCTCGTTTATCAGTTTCGTACGATTTTTTTTTTCAATTTAAGTATTTTTTTGAGATCTACCTTGCCAAGCTGTCATAGTTCCGCTTAATATGACATGTCTTGCACCATTCACGGATTTATGACTCCGCCTGTCATTGTAGCTAGAATGACGTTATAAAGAGGTAAAATATAACGAAATACTCGATTCTAATGAGTATTAGGACGTTTAGTGAAATACTTTTACTAAGAGGTCTGGCTGACGTTATTTTGGCAAAAAAAGAGATGCAACACGAGGACTTCCCAGTGGGTCACCCATTGCAGTACTAGTCTCGCCCTGGCACGCTTAACTTTGGGGTTTTGATGGGATCCGGTGCGTTAGTGCTGGTATGATCGCGTCCGTCATTCTTTGCACTCAAACTTATGTTATCCATTTCGTGCACCCGCTAATCTTTTAAACCTTTAAACTGTCATAACTTTACACTCATTTATCCGTTTCGTGCGATTCTTTTTTTCAATTCGAGTACTTTTTTGAGATCTACCTCGGCAAGTTGCCGTAGTCCCGCTTAATACGACATGCCTTGCACCATTCACGGATTTACGACCCCACATATCGTTGTAGCTAGAATGATGTTATAAAGAGGAAAAATAAAACGAAATACTCGATTCTGACGAGTATTAGGACGATATAGTGAAATGTTGTTACTAAGAGGTCTGACAAACGTTATTTTTGCAAAAAGAGGGATGCAACACGAGGACTTCCGGGAGGATCACCAATTCAAGTACTACTCTCACCCAGGCACGCTTAACTTCGGTGTTCTGATGGGATCCGGTGCATTAGTGCTGGTCTGATTGCATCCGTCATTCTTTGCGCTTTAACTTCTGTTATCCATTATGTGCACCCGCTAATCTTTTAAACCTTTAAACCGTCATAACATTACGCTCGTTTATCCGTTTCGTGCGATTCTTTTATTCAATTCGAGTATTTTTTGAGATCTACCTCGGCAAGCTGTCGTAGTCCCGCTTAATAAGACATGCCTTGCACTATTCACGAATTTACGAACTCGCCTATCGTTTTAGCTAGAATGACGTTATAAAGAGGTAAAATATAATGAAATACTCGATTAAGACGAGTATTAGGATGTTATAGTGAAATGTTGCTACTAAGACGTTTGGCTGACGTTATTTTGGCAAAAAGAGGGATGCAACACGAGGACTTCTCGGAGGGTCATCCATTCCAGTACTACTCTCGCCCAAGCACGCTAAATTTTGGTGTTCTGATGGGATCTGTTGCGTTAGTGCTGGTCTGTTTGCATCCATCATTCATTGCGCTCTAACTTCTGTTATCCATTCCGTGCACCCGCTAATCTTTTAAACCTTTAAACCGTCATAACATTACACTCGTTTATCTATTTTGTGCGATTCTTTTTTTCAATTCGAGTATTTTCACGAGATCTACCTCGGCAAGCTACTGTACTCCCGCTTAATAAGACACGTCTTGCAATATTCACTTATTTACGATCCCGCCTGTCGTTGTACCTAGACTGACGTTACAAAGAGGTAAAATATATGTGATGCAACACGAGGACTTCCCGGAGGATCACCCATTCCTATACTACTCTAGCCCAAGCACGCTTGACTTCGGTGTTCTGATGGGATCCGGTGCGTTAGTGCTGGTCTGTTCGCATCCATCATTCTTTGCGCTCAAACTTCTGTTATCCATTCCGTGCACCCGCTAATCTTTTAAACCTTTAAACTGTCATAACTTTATGCCCGTTTATCCGTTTCGTGCAATTCTTTTTTTCAATTCGAATATTTTTTCGAGATCTACCTCGGCAAGCTGCCGTAGTCCCACTTAATAAGACATGCCTTGCCGCATTCATAGATTTACGATCCCGCGTGTCGTTGTAGCTAGAATGACGTTATAAAGAGGAAAAATATAAAGAAATACTCAATTCTCACGAGTATTAGAACGTTATAGTGATATGATGTTACTAAGAGGTCTGGCTAACGTTATTTTGACAAAAAGAGGGATGCAACACGAGGACTTCTCGGAGGGTCACCCATTCCAGTACTACTCTCGTCGAAGCACGCATCGCTTCGGAGTTCTAATGGGATCCGGTGCGTTAGTGCTGGTATGATCACATTCGTCATTCTTTGCGCTCTAACTTCTGTTATCCATTCTGTGCACCCGCTAATCTTTTAAACCTTTAAACTGTCATAACTTTATGCCCGTTTATTCGTTTCGTGCGATTCTTTTTTTCAATTCGAGTATTTTTTCGAGATCTACCTCGGCAAGCTGCCGTAGTCCCGCTTAATAAGACATGCCTTGCAGCATTCACGGATTTACTATCCCGCCTGTCGTTGTAGCTAGAATGACGTTATAAAGGGGAAAAATATAACGAAATACTCAAATCTGACGAGTATTAGGACGTTATAGTGAAATGATGTTACTAAGAGGTTCTGCTAACGTTATTTTGACAAAAAGAAGGATGCAACACGAGGACTTCTCGGAGGGTCACCCATTCCAGAACTACTCTCGCAGAAGCACGCATCGCTTCGGAGCTCTAATGGGATCCGGTGCGTTAGTGCTGATATGATCGCATCCGTCATTCTTTGCACCCTAACTTCTGTTATCCATTCCGCGCTCCCGCTTTCCTTTGCACGAGTAAGAAACCAATGTATTTACACGGGTCGCCCTCGTTCCGTATATGAGTTCTAAAAAATTTCTCGTATCGTTTTTCGTGGATTAGAATCTCGAGGTCCTTTGATGGGCATAAAGAAATCGTCTTGGTAGCAACTAATCTTTTAAACCTTTAAACCGTCATAACTTTACGCTCGTTTATCCGTTTCGTGCGATTCTTTTATTCAATTCAAGTATATTTTCGAGATCTACTTCGGCAAGCTGTCGTAGTCCCGCTTAATAGACATGCCTTGAAACATTCACGGATTTACGACCCCGCCTGTGTAGCTATAAAGAGGTAAAATATAACGAAATACTCGATTGTGACGAGTATTAGGACGTTATAGTGAAATGTTGTTACTAAGAGGTCTGGCTGACGTTATTTTGGTAAATAGAGGGATGAAACACGAGGACTTCCCGGAGGGTCACCCATTCCAGTACTACTATCGCCTAAGCACGCGTAACATCGGAGTTCTGATGGGACCCGGTGCGTTAGTACTAGTATGATTTCATCTTTGCGCTCTAACTTCTGTTATCCATTCCGTGTGCCCGCTAATCTTTTAAACCTTTAAACCATCATAACTTTACGCTCGTTTATCCATTTCGTGCGATTCTTTTTTTCAATTCGAGTATTTTTTGAATATCTACCTCAGCAAGTTGCCAGAGTTCCGCTTAATAAGACACGCCTTGCACCATTCACGGATTTATGATCGTGCATGTCGTTGTAGCAAGAATGACGTTATAAAGAGGTTAAATATAATGAATACTCGATTTAAACGAGTTGAAATGATGTTACTAAGAGGTTTGGCTGATGTTATTTTGGAAAAAAGAGGGATGCAACACGAGGACTTCCCGGAAAAAAACCCATGCTAGTACTACCCTCGCCCAAGTACGCTTAACTTTGGTGTTCTGATGGGATCTGGTGCGTTAGTGCTGGTCTGTTCGCATCCGTCATTCGTTGCGCTCAAACTTCTGTTATCCATTCCGTGCACCCGCTAATCTTTTAAACCTTTAAACCGTCATAACATTACGCTCGTATATCTATTTCGTGCGATTCTTTTTTTCCAATTCAAGTATTTTTTCGTGATCTACCTCGGCAAGCTGCCGTAGTCCCGCTTAATATGACATGATTTGAAACATTCACAGATTTACGATTCCGCCTGTCGTTGTAGCTAGACTAACGTTATAAAGAGGTAAAATATACGGGATGTAACACGAGGATTTCCCAGAGGTTCACCCATTCCAGTATTACTCTCGCCCTAGCACGCTTAACTTCGGTGTTCTGATGGGATCCGGTGCGTTAATGCTGGCTGTTCGCATCCGTCATTCTTTGTGCTCTAACTTCTGTTATCCATTCGTGCACCCGCTAATCTTTTAAACCTTTAAACTGTCATAACATTATGCTCGTTTATCTATTTCGTGCGATTTTTGTTTCAATTCGATTATTTTTTCGAGATCTACCTCGGCAAGCTGTCGTAGTCCTGCTTAACAAGACATGCCTAACAACTTTCTCGGATTTACGATCCCGCCTATCGTTGTAGCTAGAATGACGTTATAAAGAGGTAAAATATAACGAAATACTCAATTTTGACGAGTATTAGGACGTTCTAGTGAAATGATGCTACTAAGAGGTCTGGCTAACGTTATTTTGACAAAAAGAGGGATGCAACACGAAGACTTCTTAGAGGGTCACCCATTCCAGTACTACTCTCGCCAAAGCACGCTTCGCTTCGGAGTTCTAATGGGATCTGGTGCGTTATTGCTGGTATGATCGCATCCGTCATTCTTTGCGCTCTAACTTCTGTTATGCATTCCGTGCACCTGCTAATCTTTTAGACCTTTAAACCGTCAGAACTTTACGCTCGTTTATCCGTTTCGTGCGATTTTTTTTAAATCGAGTATTTATCGAGATCTACTTCGGCAAGCTGTCGTAGTCCCACTTAATCAGACATGCCTTGCAACATTCCCAAATTTATGACCCCACATGTCGTTGTAGCTAGACTGACGTTACAAAAAGGAAAAATAAAACGAAATACTCAATTCTGACGAGTATTAAGACATTATAGTGAAATGTTGTTACTAAGAGGTCTGCCTAACGTTATTTTGACAAAAAGAATGATGCAACACGAGGACTTTTCGGAGGGTCACCCATTCTAGTACTACATTCTTTGCTCTCTAACTTCTGTTATCCGTTCCGTGAGCTCACTAATCTTTTAAACCTTTAAACCGTCATAACTTTACACTCGTTTATCCGTTTCGTGCGATTCTTTTTTTCGATTTGAGTATTTTTTTCAAGATCTACCCCTGCAAGCTGCTGTAGTCCCGCTTAATAAGACGTGTCTACCACCATTCACTTATTTACAACCCCGCCTGTTGTTATAGCTAGAATGACGCTATAAAGATGTAAAATATTACGAAATGCTCGGGTCTTACGAGTATTAGGACATTATAGTGAAATGATGTTACTAAGAGGGCTGGCTGACATTATTTTAGCAAAAAGAGGTATGCAACACGAGGACTTCCCAGAGGGTCACCCATTCCAGTACTACTCTCGCCCAAGCACGCTTATCTTCGCAGTTCTGATGGGATCCGGCGCGTTAGTGCTGGTATGATCGTATCCGTCATTCTTTTCGCTCTAACTTCTCTTATCCATTCCGTGCGCCCGCTAATCTTTTAAACCTTTAAACCGTCATAACTTTACGCTCGTTTATCCGTTTCGTGCGATTATTTTTTTCAATTCGAGTATTTTTTCAAGATCTACCTCCACAAGCTGCCGTAGTCCCGCTTAATAAGACGTGCCTTGCACCATTCATGGATTTACGACCCCGCCCGTCGTTATTTTGGCATAAAGAGGGATGCAACACGAGGACTTCCCGGAGGGTCACCCATTCCAGCACTACTCTCGCCCAACCATGCTTGACTTCGGAGTTCTGATGGGATTCGGTGCGTTAGTGCTGGTATGATCGCATCCGTCATTCTTTGCGCTCTAACTTCTTTTATCCATTCCGTGTCTCCGCTAATCTTTTAAACCTTTAAACCGTCATAACTTTACGCTCGTTTATCCGTTTCGTGCGATTCTTTTTATCAATTCGAGTAGTTTTTCAAGATCTACCTCCACAAGATGCCGTAGTCCCGCTTAATAACACGTGCCTTGCACCATTCACGAATTTACGACTTCGCCCGTCTTTAGTTTGGCAAAAAGAGGGATGCAACACGAGGACTTCCCGGAGGGTCACCAATTCCAGTACTACTCTCGCCCAAGCTCGCTTGACTTCGGAGTTCTGATGGGATCCGGTGCGTTAGTGCTGGTATGATCGCATCCATCATTCTTTGCGCTCTAACTTATCTTATCCGTTCCGTACCCCCGCTAATCTTTTAAACCTTTAAACCGTCATAACTTCACGCTCGTTTATCCGTTTCGTGCGATTCTTTTTATCAATTCGAGTAGTTTTTCAAGATCTACCTCCACAAACTGCCGTAGTCCCGCTTAATAAGGCGTGCCTTGCACCATTTACGGATTTACGACCCCGGCCGTCGTTATTTTGGCAAAAAGAGGGATGCAACACGAGGACTTTCCGGAGGGTCACCCATTCCAGTACTACTCTCGCCCAAGCACGCTTCACTTCGGAGTTCTGATGGGATCCGGTACGTTAGAGCTAATATGATCGCATCCGTTATTCTTTGCGCTCTAACTTCTCTTATCTGTTACGTGGCCCCGCTAATCTTTTAAACCGTCATAACTTTACGCTCGTTTATCCGTTTCGCGCGATTCTTTTTTTCAATTCGAGTAATTTTTCAAGATCTACCTCCACAAGCTGCCGTAGTCCCGCTTAATAATACGTGCCTTGCACCATTCATGGATTTACGACCCCGCCCGTCGTTATTTTGGCAAAAAGAGGGATGCAACACGAGGACTTCCCGGAGGGTCACCTATTCCAGTACTACTCTCGCCCAAGCACGCTTAACTTCGGAGTTCTGATGGGATCCGCTGCGTTAGTGCTGGTATGATCGCATCCGTCATTCTTTGCGCTCTAACTTCTCTTACCCGTTCCGTGCCCCCGCTATCTTTTAAACCTTTAAACCGTCATAACTTTAAGCTCGTTTATCCGTTTCGTGCGATTCTTTTTAACAATTCGAGTAGTTTTTCAAGATCTACCTCCACAAGCTGCCGTAGTCCCGCTTAATAAGGCGTGCCTTGCACCATTTACGGATTTACGACCCCGGCCGTTGTTATTTTTGCAAAAAGAGGGATGCAACACGAGGACTTCCCGGAGGGTCACCCATTCCAGTACTACTCTCGCCCAAGCACGCTAGACTTCGGAGTTCTGATTGGATCCGATGCGTTAGTGCTGGTATGATCGCATCCGTCATTCTTTGCGCTCTAACTTCTCTTATCCGTTCCGTGGCCCCGCTAATCTTTTAAACCTTTAAACCGTCATAACTTTACGCTCGTTTATCTGTTTTGTTCGATTCTTTTTATCAATTCGAGTAATTTTTCAAGATCTACCTCCAGAAGCTGCCGTAGTCCCGCTTAATAAGACGTGCCTTGCACCATTCACGGATTTACGACCCCAGCCGTCGTTATTTCTGCAAAAAGATGGATGCAACACGAGGACTTCCCGGAGGGTCACCCATTCCAGTACTACTCTCGCCCAAGCACGCTTGACTTCGGAGTTCTAATGGGATCCGGTACGTTAGTGCTGGTATAATCGCATCCGTCATTCTTTGCGCTCTAACTTCTCTTATTCGTTCCGTGCCCCCGCTAAATTTTAAACCTTTAAACTGTCATAACTTTACGCTCGTTTATCCGTTTCGAGCGATTCTTTTTATCAATTCGAGTAGTTTTTCAAGATCTACCTCCACAAGCTGCCGTAGTCCCGCTTAATAATACGTGCCTTGCACCATTCACGAATTTACGACCCCGGCCGTCGTTATTTTGGCAAAAAGATGGATGCAACACGAGGACTTCCCGTAGGGTCACCCATTCCAGTACTACTCTCGCCCAAGCACGCTTGACTTCGGAGTTCTGATGGGATCCGGTGCGTTAGTGCTGGTATGATCGCATCCGTCATTCTTTCCGCTCTAACTTCTCTTATCCGTTCCGTGCCCCCCTAATCTTTTAGACCTTTAAACCGTCATAACTTTATGCTCGTTTATCCGTTTGGTGCGATTCTTTTTTTCAATTCGAGTAATTTTTCAAGATCTACCTCCACAAACTGTTGTAGTCCCGCTTAATAAGACGTGCCTTGCAACATTTACGGATATACAACCCCGCCCGTCGTTATTTAGGCAAAAAGAGGGATGCAACACGAGGACTTCCCGGAGGGTCACCCATTCCAGTACTACTCTCGCCCAAGCACGCTTGACTTCGGAGTTCTAATGGGATCCGGTACGTTAGTTCTGGTATGATCGCATCCGTCATTCTTTGCGCTCTAACTTCTTCTATCCGTTCCGTGCCCCCGCTAATTTTTTAAACCTTTAAACTGTCATAACTTTACGCTCGTTTATCCGTTTCGTGCGATTCTTTTTATCAATTCGAGTAGTTTTTCAAGATCTACCACCACAAGCTGCCGTAGTCCCGCTTAATAAGACGTGCCTTGCACCATTCAGAGATTTACGACCCCGCCCGTCGTTATTTTGGCAAAAAGAGGGATACAACACGAGGACTTCCCGGAGGGTAACCCATTCCAGTACTACTCTCGCCCAAGCACGCTTAACTTCGGAGTTCTGATGGGATCCGCTGCGTTAGTGCTGGTATGATCGCATCCGTCATTCTTTGCGCTCTAACTTCTCTTATCCATTCCATGCCCCCCGCTAATCTTTTAAACCTTTAAACCGTCATAACTTTACGCTCGTTTATCCATTTCGTGCGATTCTTTTTAACAATTCGAGTGGTTTTTCAAGATCTACCTCCACAAGCTGCCGTAGTCCCGCTTAATAAGGCGTGCCTTGCACCATTTACGGATTTACGACCACGGCCGTTGTTATTTTGGCAAAAAAAGGGATGCAACACGAGGACTTCCCGGAGGGTCACCCATTCCAGTACTACTCTCGCCCAAGCACGCTTGACTTCGGAGTTCTGATTGGATCCGGTGCGTTAGTGCTGGTATGATCTCATCCGTCATTCTTTGCGCTCTAACTTCTCTTATCCGTTCCGTGCCCCCGCTAATCTTTTAAACCTTTAAACCGTCATAACTTTACGCTCGTTTATCCGTTTCGTGCGATTCTTTTTATCAATTCGAGTAATTTTTCAAGATCTACCTCCAGAAGCTGCCGTAGTCCCGCTTAATAAGACGTGCCTTGCACCATTCACGGATTTACGACCCCAGCCGTCGTTATTTCTAAAAAAAGAAGGATGCAACACGAGGACTTCCCGGAGGGTCACCCATTCCAGTACTACTCTCGCCCAAGCACGCTTGACTTCGGAGTTCTAATGGGATCCGGTACGTTAGTGCTGGTATGATCGCATCCGTCATTCTTTGCGCTCTAACTTCTCTTATCCGTTCCGTGCCCCCGCTAATTTTTTAAACCTTTAAACTGTCATAACTTTACGCTCGTTTATCCGTTTCGTGCGATTCTTTTTATCAATTCGAGTAGTTTTTCAAGATCTACCTCCACAAGCTGCCGTAGTCCCGCTTAATAATATGTGCCTTGCACCATTCACGGATTTACGACCCCGGCCGTCGTTATTTTGGCAAAAAGAGGGATGCAACGCGAGGACTTCCCGGAGGGTCACCCATTCCAGTACTACTCTCGCCCAAGCGCGCTTAACTTCGGAGTTCTGATGGGATCCGGTGCATTAGTGCTGGTATGATCGCATACGTCATTCTTTGCGCTCTAACTTCTCTTATCCGTTCCGTGCCCCCGCTAATCTTTTAAACCTTTAAACCGTCATAACTTTACGCTCGTTCATCCGTTTCGTGCGATTCTTTTTTTCAATTCGAGTAATTTCTCAAGATCTACCTCCACAAGCTGCCGTAGTCCCGCTTACTAAGACGTGCCTTGCACCATTCGCGGATTTACGACCCCGCCCGCCGTTATTTTGGCAAAAAGAGGGATGCAACACGAGGACTTCCCGGAGGGTCACCCATTCCAGTACTACTCTCGCCCAAGCACGCTTAGCTTCGGAGTTCTGATGGGATCCGGTGCGTTAGTGCTTGTATGATCGCATCCGTCATTCTTTGCGCTCTAACTTCTCTTATCCGTTCCGTGCCCCCGCTAATCTTTTAAACCTTTAAACCGTCATAACTTTACGCTCGTTCATCCGTTTCGTGAGATTCTTTTTTCAATTCGAGTAATTTTTCAAGATCTACCTCCACAAGCTGCCGTAGTCCCGCTTACTAAGACGTGCCTTGCACCATTCACGGATTTACGACCCCGCCCGCCGTTATTTTGGCAAAAAGAGGGATGCAACACGAGTACTTCCCGGAGGGTCACCCATTCCAGTACTACTCTCGCCCAAGCACGCTTAACTTCAGAGTTCTGATGGGATCCGGTGCGATAGTGCTGGTATGATCGCATCCGTCATTCTTTGCGCTCTAACTTCTCTTATCCGTTCCGGGCCCCCGCTAATCTTTTAAACCTTTAAACCGTCATAACTTTACGCTCGTTCATCCGTTTCGTGCGATTCTTTTTTCAATTCGAGTAATTTTTCAAGATCTACCTCCACAAGCTGCCGTAGTCCCGCTTACTAAGACGTGCCTTGCACCATTCACGGATTTACGACCCCGCCCGCCGTTATTTTAGCAAAAAAAGGGATGCAACACGAGGACTTCCCGGAGGGTCACCCATTCCAGTACTACTCTCGCCCAAGCGCGCTTAACTTCGGAGTTCTGATGGGATCCGGTGCATTAGTGCTGGTATGATCGCATACGTCATTCTTTGCGCTCTAACTTCTCTTATCCGTTCCGTGCCCCCGCTAATCTTTTAAACCTTTAAACCGTCATAACTTTACGCTCGTTCATCCGTTCGTGCGATTCTTTTTTTCAATTCGAGTAATTTCTCAAGATCTACCTCCACAAGCTGCCGCAGTCCCGCTTACTAAGACGTGCCTTGCACCATTCGCGGATTTACGACCCCGCCCGTCGTTATTTTGGCAAAAAGAGGGATACAACACGAGGACTTCCCGGAGGGTAACCCATTCCAGTACTACTCTCGCCCAAGCATGCTTGAATTCGGAGTTCTGATGGGATCCGGTGCGTTAGTGCTGGTATGATCGCATCCGTCATTCTTTGCGCTCTAACTTCTCTTATCCGTTCCGTGCCCCCGCTAATCTTTTAAACCTTTAAACCGTCATAACTTTACGCTCGTTCATCCGTTTCGTGCGATTCTTTTTTCAATTCGAGTAATTTTTCAAGAGCTACCTCCACAAGCTGCCGTAGTCCGGCTTACTAAGACGTGCCTTGCACCATTCACTGATTTATGACCCCGCCCGCCGTTATTTTGGCAAAAAGAGGGATGCAACACGAGGACTTCCCGGAGGGTCACCCATTCCAGTACTGCTCTCGCCCGAGCGCGCTTAACTTCGGAGTTCTGATGAGATCCGGTGCTTTAGTGCTGGTATGATCGCATCCGTCATTTTTTGCGCTCTAACTTATCTTATCCGTTCCGTGCCCCCGCTAATCATTTAAACCTTTAAACCGTCATAACCTTACGCTCGTTTATCCGTTTCGTGCGATTCTTTTTTTCAATTCGAGTAATTTCTCAAGATCTACCTCCACGAGCTGCCGTAGTCCCGCTTAATAAGACGTGCCTTGCACCATTCACGGATTTACAACCCCACCCATCGTTATTTTTGCAAAAAGGGGGATGCAACACGAGGACTTCCCGGAGGGTCACCCATTCCAGTACTACTCTCGCCCAAGCACGCTTCACTTCGGAGTTCTGATTGTATCCGGTGCGTTAGTGCTGGTATGATCGCATCCGTCATTCTTTGCGCTCTAACTTCTCTTATCTGTTACGTGCCCCCGCTAATCTTTTAAACCGTCATAACTTTATGCTCGTTTATCCGTTTCGTGCGATTCTTTTTTTCAATTCGAGTAATTTTTCAAGATCTACCTCCACAAGCTGCCGTAGTCCCGCTTACTAAGACGTGCCTTGCACCATTCACGGATTTACGACCCCGCCCGCCGTTATTTTGGCAAAAAGAGGGATGCAACACGAGGACTTCCCGGAGGATCACCCATTCCAGTGCTACTCTCGCCCAAGCATGCTTAACTTCGGAGTTCTGATGGGATCCGGTGCGTTAGTGCTTGTATGATCGCATCCGTCATTCTTTGCGCTCTAACTTCTCTTATCCGTTCCGTTCCCCCGCTAATCTTTTAAACCTTTAAACCGTCATAACTTTACGCTCGTTCATCCGTTTCGTGCGATTCTTTTTTTCAATTCAAGTAATTTTTCAAGATCTACCTCCACAAGCTGCCGTAGTCCCGCTTACTAAGATGTGCCTTGCACCATTCACGGATTTACGACCCCGCCCGTCGTTATTTTGGCAAAAAGAGGGATGCAACACGAGTACTTCCCGGAGGGTCACCCATTCCAGTACTACTCTCGCCCAAGCACGCTTAACTTCAGAGTTCTGATGGGATCCGGTGCGATAGTGCTGGTATGATCGCATCCGTCATTCTTTGCGCTCTAACTTCTCTTATCCGTTCCGGGCCCCCGCTAATCTTTTAAACCTTTAAACCGTCATAACTTTACGCTCGTTCATCCGTTTCGTGCGATTCTTTTTTCAATTCGAGTAATTTTTCAAGATCTACCTCCACAAGCTGCCGTAGTCCCGCTTACTAAGACGTGCCTTGCACCATTCACGGATTTACGACCCCGCCCGCCGTTATTTTGGCAAAAAAAGGGATGCAACACGAGGACTTCCCGGAGGGTCACCCATTCCAGTACTACTCTCGCCCAAGCGCGCTTAACTTCGGAGTTCTGATGGGATCCGGTGCATTAGTGCTGGTATGATCGCATACGTCATTCTTTGCGCTCTAACTTCTCTTATCCGTTCCGTGCCCCCGCTAATCTTTTAAACCTTTAAACCGTCATAACTTTACGCTCGTTCATCCGTTTCGTGCGATTCTTTTTTTCAATTCGAGTAATTTCTCAAGATCTACCTCCACAAGCTGCCGTAGTCCCGCTTACTAAGACGTGCCTTGCACCATTCGCGGATTTACGACCCCGCCCGCCGTTATTTTGGCAAAAAGAGGGATGCAACACGAGGACTTCCCGGAGGGTCACCCATTCCAGTACTACTCTCGCCCAAGCACGCTTGACTTCGGAGTTCTGATTGGATCCGGTGCGTTAGTGCTGGTATGATCGCATCCGTCATTCTTTGCGCTCTAACTTCTCTTATCCGTTCCGTGCCCCCGCTAATCTTTTAAACCTTTAAACCGTCATAACTTTACGCTCGTTTATCCGTTTCGTGCGATTCTTTTTATCAATTCGAGTAATTTTTCAAGATCTACCTCCAGAAGCTGCCGTAGTCCCGCTTAATAAGACGTGCCTTGCACCATTCACGGATTTACGACCCCAGCCGTCGTTATTTCTAAAAAAAGATGGATGCAACACGAGGACTTCCCGGAGGGTCACCCATTCCAGTACTACTCTCGCCCAAGCACGCTTGACTTCGGAGTTCTAATGGGATCCGGTACGTTAGTGCTGGTATGATCGCATCCGTCATTCTTTGCGCTCTAACTTCTCTTATCCGTTCCGTGCCCCCGCTAATTTTTTAAACCTTTAAACTGTCATAACTTTACGCTCGTTTATCCGTTTCGTGCGATTCTTTTTATCAATTCGAGTAGTTTTTCAAGATCTACCTCCACAAGCTGCCGTAGTCCCGCTTAATAATATGTGCCTTGCACCATTCACAGATTTACGACCCCGGCCGTCGTTATTTTGGCAAAAAGAGGGATGCAACACGAGGACTTCCCGTAGGGTCACCCATTCCAGTACTACTCTCGCCCAAGCACGCTTGACTTCGGAGTTCTGATGGGATCCGGTGCGTTAGTGCTGGTATGATCGCATCCGTCTTTCTTTCCGCTCTAACTTCTCTTATCCGTTCCGTGCCCCCCTAATCTTTTAAACCTTTAAACCGTCATAACTTTATGCTCGTTTATCCGTTTCGTGCGATTCTTTTTTTCAATTCGAGTAATTTTTCAAGATCTACCTCCACAAACTGTCGTAGTCCCGCTTAATAAGACGTGCCTTGCAACATTCACGGATATACGACCCCGCCCGTCGTTATTTAGGCAAAAAGAGGGATGCAACACGAGGACTTCCCGGAGGGTCACCCATTCCAGTACTACTCTCGACCAAGCACGCTTGACTTCGGAGTTCTAATGGGATCCGGTACGTTAGTTCTGGTATGATCGCATCCGTCATTCTTTGCGCTCTAACTTCTTCTATCCGTTCCGTGCCCCCGCTAATTTTTTAAACCTTTAAACTGTCATAACTTTACGCTCGTTTATCCGTTTCGTGCGATTCTTTTTATCAATTCGAGTAGTTTTTCAAGATCTACCTCCACAAGCTGCCGCAGTCCCGCTTAATAAGACGTGCCTTGCACCATTCAGGGATTTACGACCCCGCCCGTCGTTATTTTGGCAAAAAGAGGGATACAACACGAGGACTTCCCGGAGGGTAACCCATTCCAGTACTACTCTCGCCCAAGCATGCTTGAATTCGGAGTTCTGATGGGATCCGGTGCGTTAGTGCTGGTATGATCGCATCCGTCATTCTTTGCGCTCTAACTTCTCTTATCCGTTCCGTGCCCCCGCTAATCTTTTAAACCTTTAAACCGTCATAACTTTACGCTCGTTCATCCGTTTCGTGCGATTCTTTTTTCAATTCGAGTAATTTTTCAAGAGCTACCTCCACAAGCTGTCGTAGTCCGGCTTACTAAGACGTGCCTTGCACCATTCACTGATTTATGACCCCGCCCGCCGTTATTTTGGCAAAAAGAGGGATGCAACACGAGGACTTCCCGGAGGGTCACCCATTCCAGTACTGCTCTCGCCCGAGCGCGCTTAACTTCGGAGTTCTGATGAGATCCGGTGCTTTAGTGCTGGTATGATCGCATCCGTCATTTTTTGCGCTCTAACTTATCTTATCCGTTCCGTGCCCCCGCTAATCATTTAAACCTTTAAACCGTCATAACCTTACGCTCGTTTATCCGTTTCGTGCGATTCTTTTTTTCAATTCGAGTAATTTCTCAAGATCTATCTCCACGAGCTGCCGTAGTCCCGCTTAATAAGACGTGCCTTGCACCATTCACGGATTTACAACCCCACCCATCGTTATTTTTGCAAAAAGGGGGATGCAACACGAGGACTTCCCGGAGGGTCACCCATTCCAGTACTACTCTCGCCCAAGCACGCTTAACTTCAGAGTTCTGATGGGATCCGGTGCGATAGTGCTGGTATGATCGCATCCGTCATTCTTTGCGCTCTAACTTCTCTTATCCGTTCCGGGCCCCCGCTAATCTTTTAAACCTTTAAACCGTCATAACTTTACGCTCGTTCATCCGTTTCGTGCGATTCTTTTTTCAATTCGAGTAATTTTTCAAGATCTACCTCCACAAGCTGCCGTAGTCCCGCTTACTAAGACGTGCCTTGCACCATTCACGGATTTACGACCCCGCCCGCCGTTATTTTGGAAAAAAGAGGGATGCAACACGAGGACTTCCCGGAGGATCACCCATTCCAGTGCTACTCTCGCCCAAGCATGCTTAACTTCGGAGTTCTGATGGGATCCGGTGCGTTAGTGCTTGTATGATCGCATCCGTCATTCTTTGCGCTCTAACTTCTCTTATCCGTTCCGTTCCCCCGCTAATCTTTTAAACCTTTAAACCGTCATAACTTTACGCTCGTTCATCCGTTTCGTGCGATTCTTTTTTTCAATTCAAGTAATTTTTCAAGATCTACCTCCACAAGCTGCCGTAGTCCCGCTTACTAAGATGTGCCTTGCACCATTCACGGATTTGCGACCCCGCCCGTCGTTATTTTGGCAAAAAGAGGGATGCAACACGAGTACTTCCCGGAGGGTCACCCATTCCAGTACTACTCTCGCCCAAGCACGCTTAACTTCAGAGTTCTGATGGGATCCGGTGCGATAGTGCTGGTATGATCGCATCCGTCATTCTTTGCGCTCTAACTTCTCTTATCCGTTCCGGGCCCCCGCTAATCTTTTAAACCTTTAAACCGTCATAACTTTACGCTCGTTCATCCGTTTCGTGCGATTCTTTTTTCAATTCGAGTAATTTTTCAAGATCTATCTCCACAAGCTGCCGTAGTCCCGCTTACTAAGACGTGCCTTGCACCATTCACGGATTTACGACCCCGCCCGCCGTTATTTTGGCAAAAAGAGGGATGCAACACGAGTACTTCCCGGAGGGTCACCCATTCCAGTACTACTCTCGCCCAAGCACGCTTAACTTCAGAGTTCTGATGGGATCCGGTGCGATAGTGCTGGTATGATCGCATCCGTCATTCTTTGCGCTCTAACTTCTCTTATCCGTTCCGGGCCCCCGCTAATCTTTTAAACCTTTAAACCGTCATAACTTTACGCTCGTTCATCCGTTTCGTGCGATTCTTTTTTCAATTCGAGTAATTTTTCAAGATCTACCTCCACAAGCTGCCGTAGTCCCGCTTACTAAGACGTGCCTTGCACCATTCACGGATTTACGACCCCGCCCGCCGTTATTTTAGCAAAAAAAGGGATGCAACACGAGGACTTCCCGGAGGGTCACCCATTCCAGTACTACTCTCGCCCAAGCGCGCTTAACTTCGGAGTTCTGATGGGATCCGGTGCATTAGTGCTGGTATGATCGCATATGTCATTCTTTGCGCTCTAACTTCTCTTATCCGTTCCGTGCCCCCGCTAATCTTTTAAACCTTTAAACCGTCATAACTTTACGCTCGTTCATCCGTTTCGTGCGATTCTTTTTTTCAATTCGAGTAATTTCTCAAGATCTACCTCCACAAGCTGCCGCAGTCCCGCTTACTAAGACGTGCCTTGCACCATTCGCGGATTTACGACCCCGCCCGTCGTTATTTTGGCAAAAAGAGGGATACAACACGAGGACTTCCCGGAGGGTAACCCATTCCAGTACTACTCTCGCCCAAGCATGCTTGAATTCGGAGTTCTGATGGGATCCGGTGCGTTAGTGCTGGTATGATCGCATCCGTCATTCTTTGCGCTCTAACTTCTCTTATCCGTTCCGTGCCCCCGCTAATCTTTTAAACCTTTAAACCGTCATAACTTTACGCTCGTTCATCCGTTTCGTGCGATTCTTTTTTCAATTCGAGTAATTTTTCAAGAGCTACCTCCACAAGCTGCCGTAGTCCGGCTTACTAAGACGTGCCTTGCACCATTCACTGATTTATGACCCCGCCCGCCGTTATTTTGGCAAAAAGAGGGATGCAACACGAGGACTTCCCGGAGGGTCACCCATTCCAGTACTGCTCTCGCCCGAGCGCGCTTAACTTCGGAGTTCTGATGAGATCCGGTGCTTTAGTGCTGGTATGATCGCATCCGTCATTTTTTGCGCTCTAACTTATCTTATCCGTTCCGTGCCCCCGCTAATCATTTAAACCTTTAAACCGTCATAACCTTACGCTCGTTTATCCGTTTCGTGCGATTCTTTTTTTCAATTCGAGTAATTTCTCAAGATCTACCTCCACGAGCTGCCGTAGTCCCGCTTAATAAGACGTGCCTTGCACCATTCACGGATTTACAACCCCACCCATCGTTATTTTTGCAAAAAGGGGGATGCAACACGAGGACTTCCCGGAGGGTCACCCATTCCAGTACTACTCTCGCCCAAGCACGCTTCACTTCGGAGTTCTGATTGTATCCGGTGCGTTAGTGCTGGTATGATCGCATCCGTCATTCTTTGCGCTCTAACTTCTCTTATCTGTTACGTGCCCCCGCTAATCTTTTAAACCGTCATAACTTTATGCTCGTTTATCCGTTTCGTGCGATTCTTTTTTTCAATTCGAGTAATTTTTCAAGATCTACCTCCACAAGCTGCCGTAGTCCCGCTTACTAAGACGTGCCTTGCACCATTCACGGATTTACGACCCCGCCCGCCGTTATTTTGGAAAAAAGAGGGATGCAACACGAGGACTTCCCGGAGGATCACCCATTCCAGTGCTACTCTCGCCCAAGCATGCTTAACTTCGGAGTTCTGATGGGATCCGGTGCGTTAGTGCTTGTATGATCGCATCCGTCATTCTTTGCGCTCTAACTTCTCTTATCCGTTCCGTTCCCCCGCTAATCTTTTAAACCTTTAAACCGTCATAACTTTACGCTCGTTCATCCGTTTCGTGCGATTCTTTTTTTCAATTCAAGTAATTTTTCAAGATCTACCTCCACAAGCTGCCGTAGTCCCGCTTACTAAGATGTGCCTTGCACCATTCACGGATTTACGACCCCGCCCGTCGTTATTTTGGCAAAAAGAGGGATGCAACACGAGTACTTCCCGGAGGGTCACCCATTCCAGTACTACTCTCGCCCAAGCACGCTTAACTTCAGAGTTCTGATGGGATCCGGTGCGATAGTGCTGGTATGATCGCATCCGTCATTCTTTGCGCTCTAACTTCTCTTATCCGTTCCGGGCCCCCGCTAATCTTTTAAACCTTTAAACCGTCATAACTTTACGCTCGTTCATCCGTTTCGTGCGATTCTTTTTTCAATTCGAGTAATTTTTCAAGATCTACCTCCACAAGCTGCCGTAGTCCCGCTTACTAAGACGTGCCTTGCACCATTCACGGATTTACGACCCCGCCCGCCGTTATTTTGGCAAAAAAAGGGATGCAACACGAGGACTTCCCGGAGGGTCACCCATTCCAGTACTACTCTCGCCCAAGCGCGCTTAACTTCGGAGTTCTGATGGGATCCGGTGCATTAGTGCTGGTATGATCGCATACGTCATTCTTTGCGCTCTAACTTCTCTTATCCGTTCCGTGCCCCCGCTAATCTTTTAAACCTTTAAACCGTCATAACTTTACGCTCGTTCATCCGTTTCGTGCGATTCTTTTTTTCAATTCGAGTAATTTCTCAAGATCTACCTCCACAAGCTGCCGTAGTCCCGCTTACTAAGACGTGCCTTGCACCATTCGCGGATTTACGACCCCGCCCGCCGTTATTTTGGCAAAAAGAGGGATGCAACACGAGGACTTCCCGGAGGGTCACCCATTCCAGTACTACTCTCGCCCAAGCACGCTTAGCTTCGGAGTTCTGATGGGATCCGGTGCGTTAGTGCTTGTATGATCGCATCCGTCATTCTTTGCGCTCTAACTTCTCTTATCCGTTCCGTGCCCCCGCTAATCTTTTAAACCTTTAAACCGTCATAACTTTACGCTCGTTCATCCGTTTCGTGCGATTCTTTTTTCAATTCGAGTAATTTTTCAAGATCTACCTCCACAAGCTGCCGTAGTCCCGCTTACTAAGACGTGCCTTGCACCATTCACGGATTTACGACCCCGCCCGCCGTTATTTTGGCAAAAAAAGGGATGCAACACGAGGACTTCCCGGAGGGTCACCCATTCCAGTACTACTCTCGCCCAAGCGCGCTTAACTTCGGAGTTCTGATGGGATCCGGTGCATTAGTGCTGGTTTGATCGCATACGTCATTCTTTGCGCTCTAACTTCTCTTATCCGTTCCGTGCCCCCGCTAATCTTTTAAACCTTTAAACCGTCATAACTTTACGCTCGTTCATCCGTTTCGTGCGATTCTTTTTTTCAATTCGAGTAATTTCTCAAGATCTACCTCCACAAGCTGCCGTAGTCCCGCTTACTAAGACGTGCCTTGCACCATTCGCGGATTTACGACCCCGCCCGCCGTTATTTTGGCAAAAAGAGGGATGCAACACGAGGACTTCCCGGAGGGTCACCCATTCCAGTACTACTCTCGCCCAAGCACGCTTAGCTTCGGAGTTCTGATGGGATCTGGTGCGTTAGTGCTGGTATGATCGCATCCGTCATTCTTTGCGCTCTAACTTCTCTTATCCGTTCCGTGCCCCCGCTAATCTTATAAACCTTTAAACCGTCATAACTTTACGCTCGTTCATCCGTTTCGTGCGATTCTTTTTTTAAATTCGAGTAATTTTTCAAGATCTACCTCCACAAGCTGCCGTAGTCCCGCATACTAAGACGTGCCTTGCACCATTCACGGATTTACGACCCCGCCCACCGTTATTTTGGCTAAAAAAGGGATGCAACACGAGGACTTCCCGGAGGGTCACCCATTCCAGTACTGCTCTCGCCCAAGCGCGCTTGACTTCGAAGTTCTGATGGGATCCGGTGCGTTAGTGCTGGTATGATCGCATCCGTCATTCTTTGCGCTCTAACTTCTCTTATCCGTTCCGTGCCCTCGCTAATCTTTTAAACCTTTAAACCGTCATAACTTTACGCTCGTTCATCCGTTTCGTGCGATTCTTTTTTTCAATTCGAGTAATTTTTCAAGATCTACCTCCACAAGCTTCCGTAGTCCCGCTTACTAAGACGTGTCTTGCACTATTCACGTATTTACGACCCCGCCCGCCGTTATTTTGGCAAAAAGAGGGATGCAACACGAGGACTTCCCGGAGGGTCACCCATTCCAGTACTACTCTCGCCCAAGCACGCTTAACTTCGAAGTTATGATGGGATCGGGTGCGTTAGTGCTGGTATGATCGCATCCGTCATTCTTTGCGCTCTAACTTCTCTTATCCGTTCCGTGCCCCCGCTAATCTTTTAAACCTTTAAACCGTCATAACTTTACGCTCGTTCATCCGTTTCGTACGATTTTTTTTTTCAATTCGAGTAATTTTTCAAGATCTACCTCCATCCGTTTCGTGCGATTCTTTTTTTCAATTCGAGTAATTTCTCAAGATCTACCTACACAAGCTGCCGTAGTCCCGCTTACTAAGACGTGCCTTGCACCATTCACGGATTTACGACCCCGCCGCCGTTATTTTGGCAAAAAGAGGGATGCAACACGAGGACTTCCCAGAGGGTCACCCGTTCCAGCACTACTCTCGCCCAAGCGCGCTTAACTTCGGAGTTCTGATGGGATCCGGTGCGTTAATGCTGGTATGATCGCATCCGTCATTCTTTGCGCTCTAACTTCTCTTATACGTTCCGTGCCCCCGCTAATCTTTTAAACCTTTAAACCGTCATAACTTTACGCTCGTTCATCCGTTTCGTGCGATTCTTTTTTTCAATTCGAGTAATTTTTCAAGATCTACCTCCACAAGCTGCCGTAGTCCCGCTTAATAAGACGTGCCTTGCACCATTCACGTATTTACGACCCCGGCCTCGTTCATCCGTTTCGTGCGATTCTTTTTTTCAATTCGAGTAATTTTTCAAGATCTACCTCGACAAGCTGCCGTAGTCCCGCTTAATAAGACGTGCCTTGCACCATTCACGGATTTACGACCCCGGCCGTCGTTATTTTGGCAAAAAGAGGGATGCAACACGAGGACTTCCCGGAGGGTCACCCATTCCAGTACTACTCTCGCCCAAGCACGCTTGACTTCGGAGTTCTGATTGGATCCGGTGCGTTAGTGCTGGTATGATCGCATCCGTCATTCTTTGCGCTCTAACTTCTCTTATCCGTTCCGTGCCCCCGCTAATCTTTTAAACCTTTAAACCGTCATAACTTTACGCTCGTTTATCCGTTTCGTGCGATTCTTTTTATCAATTCGAGTAATTTTTCAAGATCTACCTCCAGAAGCTGCCGTAGTCCCGCTTAATAAGACGTGCCTTGCACCATTCACGGATTTACGACCCCAGCCGTCGTTATTTCTAAAAAAAGATGGATGCAACACGAGGACTTCCCGGAGGGTCACCCATTCCAGTACTACTCTCGCCCAAGCACGCTTGACTTCGAAGTTCTAATGGGATCCGGTACGTTAGTGCTGGTATGATCGCATTCGTCATTCTTTGCGCTCTAACTTCTCTTATCCGTTCCGTGCCCCCGCTAATTTTTTAAACCTTTAAACTGTCATAACTTTACGCTCGTTTATCCGTTTCGTGCGATTCTTTTTATCAATTCGAGTAGTTTTTCAAGATCTACCTCCACAAGCTGCCGTAGTCCCGCTTAATAATACGTGCCTTGCACCATTCACGGATTTACGACCCCGGCCGTTGTTATTTTGGCAAAAAGAGGGATGCAACACGAGGACTTCCCGTAGGGTCACCCATTCCAGTACTACTCTCGCCCAAGCACGCTTGACTTCGGAGTTCTGATGGGATCCGGTGCGTTAGTGCTGGTATGATCGCATCCGTCTTTCTTTCCGCTCTAACTTCTCTTATCCGTTCCGTGCCCCCCTAATCTTTTAAACCTTTAAACCGTCATAACTTTATGCTCGTTTATCCGTTTCGTGCGATTCTTTTTTTCAATTCGAGTAATTTTTCAAGATCTACCTCCACAAGCTGCCGTAGTCCCGCTTACTAAGACGTGCCTTGCACCATTCACGGATTTACGACCCCGCCCGCCGTTATTTTGGCAAAAAAAGGGATGCAACACGAGGACTTCCCGGAGGGTCACCCATTCCAGTACTACTCTCGCCCAAGCGCGCTTAACTTCGGAGTTCTGATGGGATCCGGTGCATTAGTGCTGGTATGATCGCATACGTCATTCTTTGCGCTCTAACTTCTCTTATCCGTTCCGTGCCCCCGCTAATCTTTTAAACCTTTAAACCGTCATAACTTTACGCTCGTTCATCCGTTTCGTGCGATTCTTTTTTTCAATTCGAGTAATTTCTCAAGATCTACCTCCACAAGCTGCCGTAGTCCCGCTTACTAAGACGTGCCTTGCACCATTCGCGGATTTACGACCCCGCCCGCCGTTATTTTGGCAAAAAGAGGGATGCAACACGAGGACTTCCCGGAGGGTCACCCATTCCAGTACTACTCTCGCCCAAGCACGCTTAGCTTCGGAGTTCTGATGGGATCCGGTGCGTTAGTGCTTGTATGATCGCATCCGTCATTCTTTGCGCTCTAACTTCTCTTATCCGTTCCGTGCCCCCGCTAATCTTTTAAACCTTTAAACCGTCATAACTTTACGCTCGTTCATCCGTTTCGTGCGATTCTTTTTTCAATTCGAGTAATTTTTCAAGATCTACCTCCACAAGCTGCCGTAGTCCCGCTTACTAAGACGTGCCTTGCACCATTCACGGATTTACGACCCCGCCCGCCGTTATTTTGGCAAAAAAAGGGATGCAACACGAGGACTTCCCGGAGGGTCACCCATTCCAGTACTACTCTCGCCCAAGCGCGCTTAACTTCGGAGTTCTGATGGGATCCGGTGCATTAGTGCTGGTTTGATCGCATACGTCATTCTTTGCGCTCTAACTTCTCTTATCCGTTCCGTGCCCCCGCTAATCTTTTAAACCTTTAAACCGTCATAACTTTACGCTCGTTCATCCGTTTCGTGCGATTCTTTTTTTCAATTCGAGTAATTTTTCAAGATCTACCTCCAAAAGCTGCCGTAGTCCCGCTTACTAAGACGTGCCTTGCACCATTCGCGGATTTACGACCCCGCCCGCCGTTATTTTGGCAAAAAGAGGGATGCAACACGAGGACTTCCCGGAGGGTCACCCATTCCAGTACTACTCTCGCCCAAGCACGCTTAGCTTCGGAGTTCTGATGGGATCTGGTGCGTTAGTGCTGGTATGATCGCATCCGTCATTCTTTGCGCTCTAACTTCTCTTATCCGTTCCGTGCCCCCGCTAATCTTATAAACCTTTAAACCGTCATAACTTTACGCTCGTTCATCCGTTTCGTGCGATTCTTTTTTTAAATTCGAGTAATTTTTCAAGATCTACCTCCACAAGCTGCCGTAGTCCCGCATACTAAGACGTGCCTTGCACCATTCACGGATTTACGACCCCGCCCACCGTTATTTTGGCTAAAAGAGGGATGCAACACGAGGACTTCCCGGAGGGTCACCCATTCCAGTACTGCTCTCGCCCAAGCGCGCTTGACTTCGAAGTTCTGATGGGATCCGGTGCGTTAGTGCTGGTATGATCGCATCCGTCATTCTTTGCGCTCTAACTTCTCTTATCCGTTCCGTGCCCCCGCTAATCTTTTAAACCTTTAAACCGTCATAACTTTACGCTCGTTCATCCGTTTCGTGCGATTCTTTTTTTCAATTCGAGTAATTTTTCAAGATCTACCTCCACAAGCTTCCGTAGTCCCGCTTACTAAGACGTGTCTTGCACTATTCACGTATTTACGACCCCGCCCGCCGTTATTTTGGCAAAAAGAGGGATGCAACACGAGGACTTCCCGGAGGGTCACCCATTCCAGTACTACTCTCGCCCAAGCACGCTTAACTTCGAAGTTATGATGGGATCGGGTGCGTTAGTGCTGGTATGATCGCATCCGTCATTCTTTGCGCTCTAACTTCTCTTATCCGTTCCGTGCCCCCGCTAATCTTTTAAACCTTTAAACCGTCATAACTTTACGCTCGTTCATCCGTTTCGTACGATTTTTTTTTTCAATTCGAGTAATTTTTCAAGATCTACCTCCATCCGTTTCGTGCGATTCTTTTTTTCAATTCGAGTAATTTCTCAAGATCTACCTACACAAGCTGCCGTAGTCCCGCTTACTAAGACGTGCCTTGCACCATTCACGGATTTACGACCCCGCCGCCGTTATTTTGGCAAAAAGAGGGATGCAACACGAGGACTTCCCAGAGGGTCACCCGTTCCAGCACTACTCTCGCCCAAGCGCGCTTAACTTCGGAGTTCTGATGGGATCCGGTGCGTTAATGCTGGTATGATCGCATCCGTCATTCTTTGCGCTCTAACTTCTCTTATACGTTCCGTGCCCCCGCTAATCTTTTAAACCTTTAAACCGTCATAACTTTACGCTCGTTCATCCGTTTCGTGCGATTCTTTTTTTCAATTCGAGTAATTTTTCAAGATCTACCTCCACAAGCTGCCGTAGTCCCGCTTAATAAGACGTGCCTTGCACCATTCACGTATTTACGACCCCGGCCTCGTTCATCCGTTTCGTGCGATTCTTTTTTTCAATTCGAGTAATTTTTCAAGATCTACCTCGACAAGCTGCCGTAGTCCCGCTTAATAAGACGTGCCTTGCACCATTCACGGATTTACGACCCCGGCCGTCGTTATTTTGGCAAAAAGAGGGATGCAACACGAGGACTTCCCGGAGGGTCACCCATTCCAGTACTACTCTCGCCCAAGCACGCTTGACTTCGGAGTTCTGATTGGATCCGGTGCGTTAGTGCTGGTATGATCGCATCCGTCATTCTTTGCGCTCTAACTTCTCTTATCCGTTCCGTGCCCCCGCTAATCTTTTAAACCTTTAAACCGTCATAACTTTACGCTCGTTTATCCGTTTCGTGCGATTCTTTTTATCAATTCGAGTAATTTTTCAAGATCTACCTCCAGAAGCTGCCGTAGTCCCGCTTAATAAGACGTGCCTTGCACCATTCACGGATTTACGACCCCAGCCGTCGTTATTTCTAAAAAAAGATGGATGCAACACGAGGACTTCCCGGAGGGTCACCCATTCCAGTACTACTCTCGCCCAAGCACGCTTGACTTCGAAGTTCTAATGGGATCCGGTACGTTAGTGCTGGTATGATCGCATTCGTCATTCTTTGCGCTCTAACTTCTCTTATCCGTTCCGTGCCCCCGCTAATTTTTTAAACCTTTAAACTGTCATAACTTTACGCTCGTTTATCCGTTTCGTGCGATTCTTTTTATCAATTCGAGTAGTTTTTCAAGATCTACCTCCACAAGCTGCCGTAGTCCCGCTTAATAATACGTGCCTTGCACCATTCACGGATTTACGACCCCGGCCGTTGTTATTTTGGCAAAAAGAGGGATGCAACACGAGGACTTCCCGTAGGGTCACCCATTCCAGTACTACTCTCGCCCAAGCACGCTTGACTTCGGAGTTCTGATGGGATCCGGTGCGTTAGTGCTGGTATGATCGCATCCGTCTTTCTTTCCGCTCTAACTTCTCTTATCCGTTCCGTGCCCCCCTAATCTTTTAAACCTTTAAACCGTCATAACTTTATGCTCGTTTATCCGTTTCGTGCGATTCTTTTTTTCAATTCGAGTAATTTTTCAAGATCTACCTCCACAAACTGTCGTAGTCCCACTTAATAAGACGTGCCTTGCAACGTTCACGGATATACGACCCCGCCCGTCGTTATTTATGCAAAAAGAGGGATGCAACACGAGGACTTCCCGGAGGGTCACCCATTCCAGTACTACTCTCGACCAAGCACGCTTGACTTCGGAGTTCTAATGGGATCCGGTACGTTAGTTCTGGTATGATCGCATCCGTCATTCTTTGCGCTCTAACTTCTTCTATCCGTTCCGTGCCCCCGCTAATTTTTTAAACCTTTAAACTGTCATAACTTTACGCTCGTTTATCCGTTTCGTGCGATTCTTTTTATCAATTCGAGTAGTTTTTCAAGATCTACTTCCACAAGCTGCCGTAGTCCCGCTTAATAAGACGTGCCTTGCACCATTCAGGGATTTACGACCCCGCCCATCGTTATTTTGGCAAAAAGAGGGATACAACACGAGGACTTCCCGGAGGGTCACCCATTCCAGTACTACTCTCGCCCAAGCATGCTTGAATTCGGAGTTATGATGGGATCCGGTGCGTTAGTGCTGGTATGATCGCATCCGTCATTCTTTGCGCTCTAACTTCTCTTATCCGTTCCGTGCCCCCGCTAATCTTTTAAACCTTTAAACCGTCATAACTTTACGCTCGTTCATCCGTTTCGTGCGATTCTTTTTTTCAATTCGAATAATTTTTCAAGAGCTACCTCCACAAGCTGCCGTAGTCCGGCTTACTAAGACGTGCCTTGCACCATTCACTGATTTACGACCCCGCCCGCCGTTATTTTTGCAAAAAGAGGGATGCAACACGAGGACTTCCCGGAGGGTCACCCATTCCAGTACTGCTCTCGCCCGAGCGCGCTTAACTTCGGAGTTCTGATGAGATCCGGTGCTTTAGTGCTGGTATGATCGCATCCGTCATTTTTTGCGCTCTAACTTATCTTATCCGTTCCGTGCCCCCGCTAATCATTTAAACCTTTAAACCGTCATAACTTTACGCTCGTTTATCCGTTTCGTGCGATTCTTTTTTTCAATTCGAGTAATTTCTCAAGATCTACCTCCACGAGCTGCCGTAGTCCCGCTTAATAAGACGTGCCTTGCACCATTCACGGATTTACAACCCCACCCATCGTTATTTTTGCAAAAAGGGGGATGCAACACGAGGACTTCCCGGAGGGTCACCCATTCCAGTACTACTCTCGCCCAAGCACGCTTCACTTCGGAGTTCTGATTGGATCCGGTGCGTTAGTGCTGGTATGATCGCATCCGTCATTCTTTGCGCTCTAACTTCTCTTATCTGTTACGTGCCCCCGCTAATCTTTTAAACCGTCATAACTTTATGCTCGTTTATCCGTTTCGTGCGATTCTTTTTTTCAATTCGAGTAATTTTTCAAGATCTACCTCTACAAGCTGTCGTAGTCCCGCTTACTAAGACGTGCCTTGCACCATTCACGGATTTACGACCCCGCCCGCCGTTGGTTGTAATATTGTAGAAAAAAAAAAGGAAGAACCCTGACATTTTGGGTTTAATTGTTGAAAAGAAAAAAAAGGTTGCAGAAAGAAAAAGAGAAGAAGGAATGTTGTTGTTTGTTTGTGGGAATAGCTAGAAAAAAGAGGCAACTGGGTACAGAAAGTAATTATGAAGACTTTAGAGCTTAATTGCTTTGTAATGGTAGTGTCATTGGAAACGTAGTCACTTTTACCCATATTATCAATTCCGTCTATAAGCCTACAATGCATCCAGAGAAAGAATCCTACTTGATCTTATTTTGAGATGCCTACACTAGTAAAGAGTGACAACGGGCAAACATTTAGTGTTGTCTTATGTGCATGTGGAATTCGTTTCTGAGTTCGACAATTTTTCATGATGTTGCGCCCCAATAATTTTGATTCACTGCATGACAAGTGTGAGTCTGGGGCGATTCTTTGTTGTTGAGGTACATTGAGGTCGGTGAATTTGCAAGGTTTCTATTTTCAATACATAATTATGAGCGAAGTAAAGGGCGTTTAAGTCTAGTGGTTGCTTTCTCCACACAATTGCTTGGCAAGGTGTTCTGAATGATCTTGAATGCTTAATTGTGATTCAGGTTAGTTGTCTAATATTTGCTCGAGAACGACCAAAAGTTCGAGTATGGAGTGGTAATGTTTGGATATTTTACTAATTTTTTAGGGCATTTTTACCATGTTCTGATAATTATTTTAAAAGCTTATATGCAAAACTAACATGAATTGCTACTAATTGAGTTGTTTGGTGTGATAGGAAGTGAACATGGTGAATTGAGGCTAAAGTGCAAGTTTTGGAATGAAAATTGAAGAAATTAATGATTCCAGGTGGTCGTGTGCCACGTGAGTAGCATGGGAGTTGAAATTGAAGCAATCAGGAATCCATGTGCCACACAAGTAACACGAGAAGAAATAGAGATTTTGCCAAGAAGTGAAGAAAAATTTCAGCTCATTCAGGCCTAATAAGTGAGAAGCACGCGAGCTGAATTATCTGAATTAAATTATGTCCTCATGGCACACAGGCGGTACATGAAGTAGAAAAATAGGAAAAAAATTAAGGGTATTTTGGACTCTTTGATTATTTTCCTACAGGGTAAAAAAGTTTCTTCTGCCTCTTTTATTACCTATCTTGACCTGGGAAGGCTAGACCACCATTGTTGAAGAACTTTGGGGCTTTAAAAAGCTTCAAATATATTGGAACTGAAGAAATAAAAGAGTTTTCTAAAATTTTCTTATTCTCTTTTCCTATAGATGTTGTTTTGACTATGGACTTATTATTGTCTAGTACAATTATGAGTAGCTAAATTCCTACTCTAGGATTTTGTTAAATGAGTTATTGGTTAGTTTTGAATAACTCCAAAATTGATTAATACATAATTTTATTTGTTTGGTTATATTTATATTAAATTCAATTATTTATTTATGCAATAATTTGTGCCCTTTTTGCTTGAATGATCTTGGGAAAGTCATTTAAGTTATGGTCATTAAAATAACAGTACTTCATGTTACGATAACAAATTACTTAATCTGATTTAGAGTCATTATAAGGATATCGTGATTAGAGTGTGGCACGTATTTGGGGAGATTTTAATCGTCTTGATTATTTTGAGAAAAAATAGTTCAAGAGCGATGGTATTAGTAGTTAGGAAACAATAGTGAACAATTTTAATTAAGTTCAAGGCCAATAGAATAGTATCTCGTGCAAGTTTTGAGTAAACTCAGGACTATACCAGTAACTGGGAGATTCATTATCCTGGGCTTTTTAACATGTGTAAGTTCATCTAATTCTTGTCATTCTTAATATATTTCTAATTGTTCTTAGTTAATTGTTATTTAGTTAATAGTTTATAACTTAAAACTCAAGTATAATTATATATATTGCTGAACTTTGAATATTTGCTATTAAAGTTACTAGAACTTAACTTTGGTCTTTGTGAGATTCTACTCCGGACTTAAAATTCGGATATATTTGCAACGACCACTAAGTCTCTTTTATATAGCATAGTTGCGCGTTACAACTTATTAATCAGTGAATCTCATATCTCTTTTGCTTCTTTATAAGAACAATAGATATCGAACAACTCATTAGAAAAGTACTTCATATGGTATATCTATGTACATTATTTTCCTGAGCCCACAATTCTAATTTCCTAGAAAATGACTCGTCGACTTTTGAATTCGTGAGGGCAAAAGCAACAACTTGCATATCAAGAATAGAAAAAATTCATTCATGTCATCTCCTAAAATTTTCTCCAACAAATACTTCAACCTTTGACACATCGGGAAATGGTTTGGAAAAGGTAGGTGAAGACACAATTGGAACACCAGTAGTAGCAGCATCAACATTTGTAATAAAAGCATCGGGGTTTTGTGGAGTATCATGTTGCATTTGTTTCCGTGTTCCATGATAGAAGAATTAAAATATACTTAAGATTGTTTGAAAGAACTGGATAGAACTCGAAAATTTTCAATAGCTTGTAGCGTGTTAAAGACCTCATCCCAAGGATATTTTACCAATATTGATGTATCCCACCGAAAAAAGATTCTAAGCTGAGTACTCAAAGTAACTACAAAAGAGGTTTTGCTTGAAAAGTTAAGGTAGCTATTATCTCATATCGAAAATGGTTAAGTATGATTAAAACATGACCATCCAAACACATTATTCTCCAGAGTTTTGCAAATTATCAAATACTTCTGATAGTGACTGTCTCCGCACTACTAGAAAAAGAGTGTTTTGCGTCTCAATTCGGAGTTTAGAGAGAGAATTTCGTCTCTGCACGACCTTCGCTATTTTGTGTTTAGAGACGGAATTTCCTCTTTAGCAAAATAATTAATTTACTGCTTGTAGACGGAATTCCCTCTCCAGCATTAATTGTAGAAATTATTTTTAGTGTTTAGAGACGGAATTCCCTCTCCAGAAAAATAATTTCATACATAATTTTTTCATTTGAGATGGTAGTCCGTCTCAAAAATGCGTAAATTAATTATTTTTTTGTTTTAGAGACGGAATTCACTCTCCAACAATATTAACCATGCTAAATAAAAATATTAGAAACTCGATACAAAGCAGCCAAAAACCAGAATACGCCATTAAAACAGTTATACAACTTGTTTAACATAAAAAAAAACCACCACAGGCAATTAAACAATTCTGCATACGTGTTTCATCATTAAGCATTCAACACGAACAAACACTAAAGTGTTTAATTAGTAACATGTTCGACAAACTTAACAAACCATGATACTACTCCGCCCTCTGGGAGGAGTCACTGCCTTGCTCCTTATCCTTCCAAATCTTTGCCACAATTTTCTCTAATTTCTTTACATTCGCGCGGTCAGCCAAGCGTTGCCTTTCACTATCCAGTAGCCTTTGCTCCATTTCCGCCAATTTAGAGCGCAAATCATCATCCACAATTTTTGGTGCAGGTGAAGAAGAAGAAGAGCAATTAGCATTGATGATACCTACACGAGAAGGCATCTTTTACCGCGAAGGACCAAGACCATAGGCTCAGTTTTTGCTAGTGTAGCAACCACCCGCCTCAACGAACATTGTATTTTCTTCTTCCGGAGTGGGTTTAGGAGAGCCTTCAATGACCTATGCCTCTTGGCTCTCAAGCCATTCTTGGTGTAGAGCTTTGTAGTTTTCCTAAAACAAAAGACACGATTAGAATAATTAATTAAAGAATCATTTAAAATAAAATAAAATTAATTATGATATCTCACCTCTAGTTGTTGTGCACGTGGCTCGAGCCATCCCACCTCATTTCCTTGTTCGTCATATAAAAAATGGAACAGACGGAAAAATTCATAATCACTAACTTTTCCATGTACCGCTTCCTACACAATGCAAATGTATTAATGCTAAATCAAAATGGTGTTAAGTTTTTAATTTAAATAAAAATTAGATTGACTTACATATCACACCCGATTGGTGGCCAAACTAAGTGAACCACATGTGTGCTTCAATCCTCCCTTTGTCGATGCTCTGTTTTTCTTAGTCTTATCCGTTCCGTTCCCCCGCTAATCTTTTAAACCTTTAAACCGTCATAACTTTACGCTCGGTCATCCGTTTCGTGCGATTCTTTTTTTCAATTCGAGTAGTTTTTCAAGATCTACCTCCACAAGCTGCCGTAGTCCCGCTTACTAAGATGTGCCTTGCACCATTCACGGATTTCCGACCCCGCCCGTCGTTATTTTGGCAAAAAGAGGGATGCAACACGAGGACTTCCCGGAGGATCACCCATTCCAGTGTTACTCTCGCCCAAGCATGCTTAACTTCGGAGTTCTGATGGGATCCGGTGCGTTAGTGCTTGTATGATCGCATCCGTTATTCTTTGCGCTCTAACTTCTCTTATCCGTTCCGTGCCCCCGCTAATCTTTTAAACCTTTAAACCGTCATAACTTTACGCTCGTTCATCCGTTTCGTACGATTCTTTTTTCAATTCGAGTAATTTTTCAAGATCTACCTCCACAAGCTGCCGTAGTCCCGCTTACTAAGACGTGCCTTGCACCATTCACGGATTTACGACCCCGCCCGCCGTTATTTTGGCAAAAAGAGGGATGCAACACGAGGACTTCCCGGAGGGTCACCCATTCCAGTACTACTCTCGCCCAGGCGCGCTTAACTTCGGAGTTCTGATGGGATCCGGTGCGTTAGTGCTGGTATGATCGCATCCATCATTCTTTGCGCTCTAACTTCTCTTATCCGTTCCGTGCCCCCGCTAATCTGTTAAACCTTTAAACCGTCATAACTTTACGCTCGTTCATCCGTTTCGTGCGTGTCTTTTTTTCAATTCGAGTAATTTTTCAAGATCTACCTCCACAAGCTGCCGTAGTCCCGCTTACTAAGACGTGCCTTGCACCATTCGCGGATTTACGACCCCGCCCGCCGTTATTTTAGCAAAAAGAGGGATGCAACACGAGGACTTCCCGGAGGGTCACCCATTCCAGTACTACTCTCGCCCAAGCACGCTTAGCTTCGGAGTTCTGATGGGATCCGGTGCGTTAGTGCTGGTATGATCGCATCCGTCATTCTTTGCGCTCTAACTTCTCTTATCCGTTCCGTGCCCCCGCTAATCTTTTAAACCTTTAAACCGTCATAAATTTACGCTCGTTCATCCATTTCGTGCGATTCTTTTTTCAATTCGAGTAATTTTTCAAGATCTACCTCCACAAGCTGCCGTAGTCCCGCTTACTAAGACGTGCCTTGCACCATTCACGGATTTACGACCCCGCCCGCCGTTATTTTGGCAAAAAGAGGGATGCAACACGAGGACTTCCCGGAGGGTCACCCATTCCAGTACTACTCTCGCCCAAGCGCGCTTAACTTCGGAGTTCTGATGGGATCCGGTGCGTTAGTGCTGGTATGATCGCATCCGTCATTCTTTGCGCTCTAACTTCTCTTATACGTTCCGTGCCCCCGCTAATCTTTTAAACCTTTAAACCGTCATAACTTTACGCTCGTTCATCCGTTTCGTGCGATTCTTTTTTTCAATTCGAGTAATTTTTCAAGATCTACCTCCACAAGCTGCCGTAGTCCCGCTTAGTAAGACGTGCCTTGCACCATTAAAGAATTTACGACCCCGTCCGCCGTGTGCCTTGCACCATTAACGGATTTACGACCCCGTCCGCCGTTATTTTGGCAAAAAGAGGGATGCAACACGAGGACTTCCCGGAGGGTCACCCATTGCAATACTACTCTCGCCCAAGCGCGCTTAACTTCGGAGTTCTGATGGTATCCGGTGCGTTAGTGCTGGTATGATCGCATCCGTCATTCTTTGCGCTCTAACTTCTCTTATCCGTTCCGTGCCCCCGCTAATCTTTTAAACCTTTAAACCGTCTTAACTTTACGCTCGTTCATCCGTTTCGTGCGATTCTTTTTTTCAATTCGAGTAATTTTTCAAGATCTACCTCCACAAGCTGCCGTAGTCCCGCTTAATAAGACGTGCCTTGCACCATTCACGGATTTACGACCCCGGCCTCGTTCATCCGTTTCGTGCGATTCTTTTTTTCAATTCGAGTAATTTTTCAAGATCTACCTCCACAAGCTGCCGTAGTCCCGCTTAATAAGACGTGCCTTGCACCATTCACGGATTTACGACCCCGACCGTCGTTATTTTGGCAAAAAGAGGGATGCAACACGAGGACTTCCCGGAGGGTCACCCATTCCAGTACTACTCTCGCCCAAGCACGCTTGACTTCGGAGTTCTGATGGGATCCGGTGCGTTAGTGCTGGTATGATCGCATCCGTCATTCTTTCCGCTCTAACTTCTCTTATCCGTTCCGTGCCCCGCTAATCTTTTAAACCTTTAAACCGTCATAACTTTATGCTCGTTTATCCGTTTCGTGCGATTCTTTTTTTCAATTCGAGTAATTTTTCAAGGTCTACCTCCACAAACTGTCGTAGTCCCGCTTAATAAGACGTACCTTGCAACATTCACGGATTTACGACCCCGCCCGTCGTTATTTAGGCAAAAAGAGGGATGCAACACGAGGACTTCCCGGAGGGTCACCCATTCCAGTACTACTCTCGCCCAAGCACGCTTGACTTCGGAGTTCTAATGAGATCCGGTACGTTAGTTGTGGTATGATCGTATCCGTCATTCTTTGCGCTCTAACTTCTCCTATCCGTTCCGTGCCCCCGCTAATTTTTTAAACCTTTAAACTGTCATAACTTTACGCTCGTTTATCTGTTTCGTGCCATTCTTTTTATCAATTCGAGTAGTTTTTCAAGATCTACCTCCACAAGCTGCCGTAGTCCCGCTTAATAAGACGTGCCTTGCACCATTCACGGATTTACGTCCCCGCCCGTCGTTATTTTGGAAAAAAGAGGGATGCAACACGAGGACTTCCCGGAGGGTAACCCATTCCAGTACTACTCTCGCCCAAGCATGCTTGAATTCGGAGTTCTGATGGGATCCGGTGCGTTAGTGCTGGTATGATCGCATCCGTCATTCTTTGCGCTCTAGCTTCTCTTATCCGTTCCGTGCCCCCGCTAATCTTTTAAACCTTTAAACCGTCATAACTTTATGCTCGTTTATCCGTTTCGTGCGATTCTTTTTTTCAATTCGAGTAATTTTTCAAGATCTACCTCCACAAGCTGCCGTAGTCCCGCTTAATAAGACGTGCCTTGCACCATTCACGAATTTACGACCCCGGCCGTCGTTATTTTGTCAAAAAGAGGGATGCAACACGAGGATTTCCCGGAGGGTCACCCATTCCAGTACTACTCTCGCCCAAGCACGCTTGACTTCGGAGTTCTAATGGAATCCGGTGCGTTAGTGCTGGTATGATCGAATCCGTCATTCTTTGCGCTCTAACTTCTCTTATCCGTTCCGTGCCCCTGCTAATCTTTTAAACCTTTAAACCGTCATAACTTTACGCTCGTTTATCCGTTTCGTGCGATTCTTTTTTTCAATTCGAGTAATTTTTCAAGATCTACCTCCACTAGCTGCCGTAGTCCCGCTTAATAAGACGTGCCTTGCACCATTCACGGATTTACGACCCTGCCCGTCGTTATTTTGGCAAAAAGAGGGATGCAGCACGAGGACTTCCCGGAGGGTCACCAATTCCAGTACTACTCTCGCCCAAGCTCGCTTAACTTCGGAGTTCTGATGAGATTCGGTGCGTTAATGCTGGTATGATCGCATCCGTCATTTTTTGCGCTCTAACTTATCTTATCCGTTCCGTGCTCCCGCTAATCTTTTAAACATTTAAACCGTCATAACTTTACGCTCGTTTATCCGTTTCGTGCGATTCTTTTTTTCAATTCGAGTAATTTCTCAAGATCTACCTCCACAAGCTGCCGTAGTCCCGCTTAATAAGACGTGCCTTGCACCATTAATGGATTTACGACCCCACCCGTCGTTATTTTTGCAAAAAGGGGGATGCAACACGAGGACTTCCCGGAGGGTCACCCATTCCAGTACTACTCTCGCCCAAGCACGCTTCACTTCGGAGTTCTGATGGGATCCGGTGCGTTAGTGCTGGTATGATCGCATCCGTCATTCTTTGCGCTCTAACTTCTCTTATCCGTTCCGTGCCCCCCTAATCTTTTAAACCTTTAAACCGTCATAACTTTATGCTCGTTTATCCGTTTCGTGCGATTCTTTTTTTCAATTCGAGTAATTTTTCAAGATCTACCTCCACAAACTGTCGTAGTCCCGCTTAATAAGACGTGCCTTGCACCATTCACGGATTTACGACCCCGCCCGCCGTTATTTTGGCAAAAAGAGGGATGCAACACGAGGACTTCCCGGAGGATCACCCATTCCAGTGTTGCTCTCTCCCAAGCATGCTTAACTTCGGAGTTCTGATGGGATCCGGTGCGTTAGTGCTTGTATGATCGCATCCGTTATTCTTTGCGCTCTAACTTCTCTTATCCGTTCCGTGCCCCCGCTAATCATTTAAACCTTAAAACCGTCATAACTTTACGCTCGTTCATCCGTTTCGTACGATTCTTTTTTCAATTCGAGTAATTTTTCAAGATCTACCTCCACAAGCTGCCGTAGTCCCGCTTACTAAGACGTGCCTTGCACCATTCACGGATTTACGACCCCGCCCGCCATTATTTTGGCAAAAAGAGGGATGCAACACGAGGACTTCCCGGAGGGTCACCCATTCCAGTATTACTCTCGCCCAGGCGCGCTTAACTTCGGAGTTCGGATGGGATCCGGTGCGTTAGTGCTGGTATGATCGCATCCGTCATTCTTTGCGCTCTAACTTCTCTTATCCGTTCCGTGCCCCCGCTAATCTTTTAAACCTTTAAACCGTCATAACTTTACGCTCGTTCATCCGTTTCGTACGATTCTTTTTTCAATTCGAGTAATTTTTCAAGATCTACCTCCACAAGCTGCCGTAGTCCCGCTTACTAAGACGTGCCTTGCACCATTCACGGATTTACGACCCCGCCCGCCGTTATTTTGGCAAAAAGAGGGATGCAACACGAGGACTTCCCGGAGGGTCACCCATTCCAGTACTACTCTCGCCCAAGCACGCTTGAATTCGGAGTTCTGATGGGATCCGGTGCGTTAGTGCTGGTATGATCGCATCCGTCATTCTTTGCGCTCTAGCTTCTCTTATCCGTTCCGTGCCCCCGCTAATCTTTTAAACCTTTAAACCGTCATAACTTTACGCTCGTTTATCCGTTTCGTGCGATTCTTTTTTTCAATTCGAGTAATTTTTCAAGATCTACCTCCACAAGCTGCCGTAGTCCCGCTTAATAAGACGTGCCTTGCACCATTCACGAATTTACGACCCCGGCCGTCGTTATTTTGTCAAAAAGAGGGATGCAACACGAGGATTTCCCGGAGGGTCACCCATTCCAGTACTACTCTCGCCCAAGCACGCTTGACTTCGGAGTTCTAATGGGATCCGGTGCGTTAGTGCTGGTATGATCGCATCCATCATTCTTTGCGCTCTAACTTCTCTTATCCGTTCCGTGCCCCCGCTAATCTGTTAAACCTTTAAACCGTCATAACTTTACGCTCGTTCATCCGTTTCGTGCGTGTCTTTTTTTCAATTCGAGTAATTTTTCAAGATCTACCTCCACAAGCTGCCGTAGTCCCGCTTACTAAGACGTGCCTTGCACCATTCGCGGATTTACGACCCCGCCCGCCGTTATTTTAGCAAAAAGAGGGATGCAACACGAGGACTTCCCGGAGGGTCACCCATTCCAGTACTACTCTCGCCCAAGCACGCTTAGCTTCGGAGTTCTGATGGGATCCGGTGCGTTAGTGCTGGTATGATCGCATCCGTCATTCTTTGCGCTCTAACTTCTCTTATACGTTCCGTGCCCCCGCTAATCTTTTAAACCTTTAAACCGTCATAACTTTACGCTCGTTCATCCGTTTCGTGCGATTCTTTTTTTCAATTCGAGTAATTTTTCAAGATCTACCTCCACAAGCTGCCGTAGTCCCGCTTAGTAAGACGTGCCTTGCACCATTAAAGAATTTACGACCCCGTCCGTCGTGTGCCTTGCACCATTAACGGATTTACGACCCCGTCCGCCGTTATTTTGGCAAAAAGAGGGATGCAACACGAGGACTTCCCGGAGGGTCACCCATTGCAATACTACTCTCGCCCAAGCGCGCTTAACTTCGGAGTTTTATGGTATCCGGTGCGTTAGTGCTGGTATGATCGCATCCGTCATTCTTTGCGCTCTAACTTCTCTTATCCGTTCCGTGCCCCCGCTAATCTTTTAAACCTTTAAACCGTCTTAACTTTACGCTCGTTCATCCGTTTCGTGCGATTCTTTTTTTCAATTCGAGTAATTTTTCAAGATCTACCTCCACAAGCTGCCGTAGTCCCGCTTAATAAGACGTGCCTTGCACCATTCACGGATTTACGACCCCGGCCTCGTTCATCCGTTTCGTGCGATTCTTTTTTTCAATTCGAGTAATTTTTCAAGATCTACCTCCACAAGCTGCCGTAGTTCCGCTTAATAAGACGTGCCTTGCACCATTCACGGATTTACGACCCCGACCGTCGTTATTTTGGCAAAAAGAGGGATGCAACACGAGGACTTCCCGGAGGGTCACCCATTCCAGTACTACTCTCGCCCAAGCACGCTTGACTTCGGAGTTCTGATGGGATCCGGTGCGTTAGTGCTGGTATGATCGCATCCGTCATTCTTTCCGCTCTAACTTCTCTTATCCGTTCCGTGCCCCGCTAATCTTTTAAACCTTTAAACCGTCATAACTTTATGCTCGTTTATCCGTTTCGTGCGATTCTTTTTTTCAATTCGAGTAATTTTTCAAGGTCTACCTCCACAAACTGTCGTAGTCCCGCTTAATAAGACGTACCTTGCAACATTCACGGATTTACGACCCCGCCCGTCGTTATTTAGGCAAAAAGAGGGATGCAACACGAGGACTTCCCGGAGGGTCACCCATTCCAGTACTACTCTCGCCCAAGCACGCTTGACTTCGGAGTTCTAATGGGATCCGGTACGTTAGTTCTGGTATGATCGTATCCGTCATTCTTTGCGCTCTAACTTCTCCTATCCGTTCCGTGCCCCCGCTAATTTTTTAAACCTTTAAACTGTCATAACTTTACGCTCGTTTATCTGTTTCGTGCCATTCTTTTTATCAATTCGAGTAGTTTTTCAAGATCTACCTCCACAAGCTGCCGTAGTCCCGCTTAATAAGACGTGCCTTGCACCATTCACGGATTTACGTCCCCGCCCGTCGTTATTTTGGAAAAAAGAGGGATGCAACACGAGGACTTCCCGGAGGGTAACCCATTCCAGTACTACTCTCGCCCAAGCATGCTTGAATTCGGAGTTCTGATGGGATCCGGTGCGTTAGTGCTGGTATGATCGCATCCGTCATTCTTTGCGCTCTAGCTTCTCTTATCCGTTCCGTGCCCCCGCTAATCTTTTAAACCTTTAAACCGTCATAACTTTATGCTCGTTTATCCGTTTCGTGCGATTCTTTTTTTCAATTCGAGTAATTTTTCAAGATCTACCTCCACAAGCTGCCGTAGTCCCGCTTAATAAGACGTGCCTTGCACCATTCACGAATTTACGACCCCGGCCGTCGTTATTTTGTCAAAAAGAGGGATGCAACACGAGGATTTCCCGGAGGGTCACCCATTCCAGTACTACTCTCGCCCAAGCACGCTTGACTTCGGAGTTCTAATGGAATCCGGTGCGTTAGTGCTGGTATGATCGAATCCGTCATTCTTTGCGCTCTAACTTCTCTTATCCGTTCCGTGCCCCTGCTAATCTTTTAAACCTTTAAACCGTCATAACTTTACGCTCGTTTATCCGTTTCGTGCGATTCTTTTTTTCAATTCGAGTAATTTTTCAAGATCTACCTCCACTAGCTGCCGTAGTCCCGCTTAATAAGACGTGCCTTGCACCATTCACGGATTTACGACCCTGCCCGTCGTTATTTTGGCAAAAAGAGGGATGCAGCACGAGGACTTCCCGGAGGGTCACCAATTCCAGTACTACTCTCGCCCAAGCTCGCTTAACTTCGGAGTTCTGATGAGATTCGGTGCGTTAATGCTGGTATGATCGCATCCGTCATTTTTTGCGCTCTAACTTATCTTATCCGTTCCGTGCCCCCGCTAATCTTTTAAACATTTAAACCGTCATAACTTTACGCTCGTTTATCCGTTTCGTGCGATTCTTTTTTTCAATTCGAGTAATTTCTCAAGATCTACCTCCACAAGCTGCCGTAGTCCCGCTTAATAAGACGTGCCTTGCACCATTAATGGATTTACGACCCCACCCGTCGTTATTTTTGCAAAAAGGGGGATGCAACACGAGGACTTCCCGGAGGGTCACCCATTCCAGTACTACTCTCGCCCAAGCACGCTTCACTTCGGAGTTCTGATGGGATCCGGTGCGTTAGTGCTGGTATGATCGCATCCGTCATTCTTTGCGCTCTAACTTCTCTTATCCGTTCCGTGCCCCCCTAATCTTTTAAACCTTTAAACCGTCATAACTTTATGCTCCTTTATCCGTTTCGTGCGATTCTTTTTTTCAATTCGAGTAATTTTTCAAGATCTACCTCCACAAACTGTCGTAGTCCCGCTTAATAAGACGTGCCTTGCACCATTCACGGATTTACGACCCCGCCCGCCGTTATTTTGGCAAAAAGAGGGATGCAACACGAGGACTTCCCGGAGGATCACCCATTCCAGTGTTGCTCTCTCCCAAGCATGCTTAACTTCGGAGTTCTGATGGGATCCGGTGCGTTAGTGCTTGTATGATCGCATCCGTTATTCTTTGCGCTCTAACTTCTCTTATCCGTTCCGTGCCCCCGCTAATCATTTAAACCTTAAAACCGTCATAACTTTACGCTCGTTCATCCGTTTCGTACGATTCTTTTTTCAATTCGAGTAATTTTTCAAGATCTACCTCCACAAGCTGCCGTAGTCCCGCTTACTAAGACGTGCCTTGCACCATTCACGGATTTACGACCCCGCCCGCCGTTATTTTGGCAAAAAGAGGGATGCAACACGAGGACTTCCCGGAGGGTCACCCATTCCAGTATTACTCTCGCCCAGGCGCGCTTAACTTCGGAGTTCGGATGGGATCCGGTGCGTTAGTGCTGGTATGATCGCATCCGTCATTCTTTGCGCTCTAACTTCTCTTATCCGTTCCGTGCCCCCGCTAATCTTTTAAACCTTTAAACCGTCATAACTTTACGCTCGTTCATCCGTTTCGTGCGATTCTTTTTTTCAATTCGAGTAATTTTTCAAGATCTACCTCCACAAGCTGCCGTAGTCCCGCTTACTAAGACGTGCCTTGCACCATTCGCGGATTTACGACCCCGCCCGCCGTTATTTTAGCAAAAAGAGGGATGCAACACGAGGACTTCCCGGAGGGTCACCCATTCCAGTACTACTCTCGCCCAAGCACGCTTAGTTTCGGAGTTCTGATGGGATCCGGTGCGTTAGTGCTGGTATGATCGCATCCGTCATTCTTTGCGCTCTAACTTCTCTTATCCGTTCCGTGCCCCCGCTAATTTTTTAAACCTTTAAACTGTCATAACTTTACGCTCGTTTATCTGTTTCGTGCGATTCTTTTTATCAATTCGAGTAGTTTTTCAAGATCTACCTCCACAAGCTGCCGTAGTCCCGCTTAATAAGACGTGCCTTGCACCATTCACGGATTTACGTCCCCGCCCGTCGTTATTTTGGCAAAAAGAGGAATGCAACACGAGGACTTCCCGGAGGGTAACCCATTCCAGTACTACTCTCGCCCAAGCATGCTTGAATTCGGAGTTCTGATGGGATCCGGTGCGTTAGTGCTGGTATGATCGCATCCGTCATTCTTTGCGCTCTAGCTTCTCTTATCCGTTCCGTGCCCCCGCTAATCTTTTAAACCTTTAAACCGTCATAACTTTATGCTCGTCTATCCGTTTCGTGCGATTCTGTTTTTCAATTCGAGTAATTTTTCAAGATCTACCTCCACAAGCTGCCGTAGTCCCGCTTAATAAGACGTGCCTTGCACCATTCACGAATTTACGACCCCGGCCGTCGTTATTTTGGCAAAAAGAGGGATGCAACACGAGGACTTCCCGGAGGGTCACCCATTCCAGTACTACTCTCGCCCAAGCACGCTTGACTTCGGAGTTCTGATGGGATCCGGTGCGTTAGTGCTGGTATGATCGAATCCGTCATTCTTTGCGCTCTAACTTCTCTTATCCGTTCCGTGCCCCTGCTAATCTTTTAAACCTTTAAACCATCATAACTTTACGCTCGTTTATCCGTTTCGTGCGATTCTTTTTTTCAATTCGAGTAATTTTTCAAGATCTACCTCCACAAGCTGCCGTAGTCCCGCTTAATAAGACGTGCCTTGCACCATTCACGGATTTACGACCCTGCCCGTCGTTATTTTGGCAAAAAGAGGGATGCAGCACGAGGACTTCCCGGAGGGTCACCAATTCCAGTACTACTCTCGCCCAAGCTCGCTTAACTTCGGAGTTCTGATGAGATCCGGTGCGTTAATGCTGGTATGATCGCATCCGTCATTTTTTGCGCTCTAACTTATCTTATCCGTTCCGTGCCCCCGCTAATCTTTTAAACATTTAAACTGTCATAACTTTACGCTCGTTTATCCGTTTCGTGCGATTCTTTTTTTCAATTCGAGTAATTTCTCAAGATCTACCTCCACAAGCTGCCGTAGTCCCGCTTAATAACACGTGCCTTGCACCATTCATGGATTTACGACCCCACCCGTCGTTATTTTTGCAAAAAGGGGGATGCAACACGAGGACTTCCCGGAGGGTCACCCATTCCAGTACTACTCTCGCCCAAGCACGCTTCACTTCGGAGTTCTGATGGGATCCGGTGCGTTAGTGCTGGTATGATCGCATCCGTCATTCGTTCCGCTCTAACTTCTCTTATCCGTTCCGTGCCCCCCTAATCTTTTAAACCTTTAAACCGTCATAACTTTATGCTCGTTTATCCGTTTCGTGCGATTCTTTTTTTCAATTCGAGTAATTTTTCAAGATCTACCTCCACAAACTGTCGTAGTCCCGCTTAATAAGACGTGCCTTGCACCATTCACGGATTTACGACCCCGCCCGCCGTTATTTTGGCAAAAAGAGGGATGCAACACGAGGACTTCCCGGAGGATCACCCATTCCAGTGTTACTCTCTCCCAAGCATGCTTAACTTCGGAGTTCTGATGGGATCCGGTGCGTTAGTGCTTGTATGATCGCATCCGTTATTCTTTGCGCTCTAACTTCTCTTATCCGTTCCGTGCCCCCGCTAATCTTTTAAACCTTTAAACCGTCATAACTTTACGCTCGTTCATCCGTTTCGTACGATTCTTTTTTCAATTCGAGTAATTTTTCAAGATCTACCTCCACAAGCTGCCGTAGTCCCGCTTACTAAGACGTGCCTTGCACCATTCACGGATTTACGACCCCGCCCGCCGTTATTTTGGCAAAAAGAGGGATGCAACACGAGGACTTCCCGGAGGGTCACCCATTCCAGTACTACTCTCGCCCAGGCGCGCTTAACTTCGGAGTTCTGATGGGATCCGGTGCGTTAGTGCTGGTATGATCGCATCCGTCATTCTTTGCGCTCTAACTTCTCTTATCCGTTCCGTGCCCCCGCTAATCTTTTAAACCTTTAAACCGTCATAACTTTACGCTCGTTCATCCGTTTCGTGCGATTCTTTTTTTCAATTCGAGTAATTTTTCAAGATCTACCTCCACAAGCTGCCGTAGTCCCGCTTACTAAGACGTGCCTTGCACCATTCGCGGATTTACGACCCCGCCCGCCGTTATTTTGGCAAAAAGAGGGATGCAACACGAGGACTTCCCGGAGGGTCACCCATTCCAGTACTACTCTCGCCCAAGCACGCTTAGCTTCGGAGTTCTGATGGGATCCGGTGCGTTAGTGCTGGTATGATCGCATCCGTCATTCTTTGCGCTCTAACTTCTCTTATCCGTTCCGTGCCCCCGCTAATCTTTTAAACCTTTAAACCGTCATAAATTTACGCTCGTTCATCCGTTTCGTGCGATTCTTTTTTCAATTCGAGTAATTTTTCAAGATCTACCTCCACAAGCTGCCGTAGTCCCGCTTACTAAGACGTGCCTGGCACCATTCACGGATTTACGACCCCGCCCGCCGTTATTTTGGCAAAAAGAGGGATGCAACACGAGGACTTCCCGGAGGGTCACCCATTCCAGTACTACTCTCGCCCAAGCACGCTTAACTTCAGAGTTCTGATGGGATCCGGTGCATTAGTGCTGGTATGATCGCATCCGTCATTCTTTGCGCTCTAACTTCTCTTATCCGTTCCGTGCCCCCGCTAATCTTTTAAACCTTTAAACCGTCATAACTTTATGCTCGTTCATCCGTTTCGTGCGATTCTTTTTTTCAATTCGAGTAATTTTTCAAGATCTACCTCCACAAGCTGCCGTAGTCCCGCTTACTAAGACGTGCCTTGCACCATTCGCGGATTTACGACCCCGCCCGCCGTTATTTTGGCAAAAAGAGGGATGCAACACGAGGACTTCCCGGAGGGTCACCCATTCCAGTACTGCTCTCGCCCAAGCGCGCTTAACTTCGAAGTTCTGAAGGGATCCGGTGCGTTAGTGCTGGTATGATCGCATCCATCATTCTTTGCGCTCTAACTTCTCTTATCCGTTCCGTGCCCCCGCTAATCTTTTAAACCTTTAAACCGTCATAACTTTACGCTCGTTCATCCGTTTCGTGCGATTCTTTTTTTCAATTCGAGTAATTTTTCAAGATCTACCTCCACAAGCTTCCGTAGTCCCGCTTACTAAGACGTGCCTTGCACTATTCACGTATTTACGACCCCGCCCGCCGTTATTTTGGCAAAAAGAGGGATGCAACACGAGGACTTCCCGGAGGGTCACCCATTCCAGTACTACTCTCGCCCAAGCACGCTTAACTTCGAAGTTATGATGGGATCAGGTGCGTTAGTGCTGGTATGATCGCATCCGTCATTCTTTGCGCTCTAACTTCTCTTATCCGTTCCATGCCCCCCGCTAATCTTTTAAACCTTTAAACCGTCATAACTTTACGCTCGTTCATCCGTTTCGTGCGATTCTTTTTTTCAATTCGAGTAATTTTTCAAGATCTACCTCCATCCGTTTCGTGCGATTCTTTTTTTCAATTCGATTAATTTTTCAAGATCTACCTCCACAAGCTGCCGTAGTCCCGCTTAGTAAGACGTGCCTTGCACCATTAAAGAATTTACGACCCCGTCCGCCGTGTGCCTTGCACCATTAACGGATTTACGACCCCGTCCGCCGTTATTTTGGCAAAAAGAGGGATACAACACGAGGACTTCCCGGAGGGTCACCCATTCCAGTACTACTCTCGCCCAAGCACGCTTAGCTTCGGAGTTCTGATGGGATCCGGTGCGTTAGTGCTGGTATGATCGCATCCGTCATTCTTTGCGCTCTAACTTCTCTAATCCGTTCCGTGCCCCCGCTAATCTTTTAAACCTTTAAACCGTCATAACTTTACGCTCGTTCATCCGTTTCGTGCGATTCTTTTTTTCAATTCGAGTAATTTTTCAAGATCTACCTCTACAAGCTGCCGTAGTCCTGCTTACTAAGACGTGCCTTGCACCATTCGCGGATTTACGACCCCGCCCGCCGTTCCGTAGTCCCGCTTACTAAGACGTGCCTTGCACCATTCGCGGATTTACGACCCCGCCCGCCGTTATTTTTGCAAAAAGAGGGATGCAACACGAGGACTTCCCGGAGGGTCACCCATTCCAGTACTACTCTCGCCCAAGCACGCTTAACTTTGGAGTTCTGATGGGATCCGGTGCGTTAGTACCGGTATGATCGCATCCGTCATTCTTTGCGTTCTAACTTCTCTTATCCGTTCCGTGCCCCCGCTAATCTTTTAAACCTTTAAACCGTCATAACTTTACGCTCGTTCATCCGTTTCGTGCGATTCTTTTTTCAATTCGAGTAATTTTTCAAGATCTACTTCCACAAGCTGCCGTAGTCCCGCTTACTAAGACGTGCCTTGCACCATTCGCGGATTTACGACCCCGCCCGCCGTTATTTTGGCAAAAAGAGGGATGCAACACGAGGACTTCCCGGAGGGTCACCCATTCCAGTACTACTCTCGCCCAAGCACGCTTAACTTCAGAGTTCTGATGGGATCCGGTGCATTAGTGCTGGTATGATCGCATCCGTCATTCTTTGCGCTCTAACTTCTCTTATCCGTTCCGTGCCCCCGCTAATCTTTTAAACCTTTAAACCGTCATAACTTTATGCTCGTTCATCCGTTTCGTGCGATTCTTTTTTTCAATTCGAGTAATTTTTCAAGATCTACCTCCACAAGCTGCCGTAGTCCCGCTTACTAAGACGTGCCTTGCACCATTCGCGGATTTACGACCCCGCCCGCCGTTATTTTGGCAAAAAGAGGGATGCAACACGAGGACTTCCCGGAGGGTCACCCATTCCAGTACTACTCTCGCCCAGGCACGCTTTACTTCGGAGTTCTGATGGGATCCGGTGCGTTAGTGCTGGTATGATCGCATACGTCATTCTTTGCGCTCTAACTTCTCTTATCCGTTCCGTGCCCCCGCTAATCTTTTCAACCTTTAAACCGTCATAACTTTACGCTCGTTCATCCGTTTCGTGCGATTCTTTTTTTCAATTCGAATAATTTTTCAAGATCTACCTCCACAAGCTGCCGTAGTCCCGCTTACTAAGACGTGCCTTGCACCATTCGCGAATTTACGACCCCGCCCGCCGTTATTTTGGCAGAAAGAGGGATGCAACACGAGGACTTCCCGGAGGGTCACCCATTCCAGTACTACTCTCGCCCAAGCACGCTTAACTTCAGAGTTCTGATGGGATCCGGTGCATTAGTGCTGGTATGATCGCATCCGTCATTCTTTGCGCTCTAACTTCTCTTATCCGTTCCGTGCCCCCGCTAATCTTTTAAACCTTTAAACCGTCATAACTTTACGCTCGTTCATCCGTTTCGTGCGATTCTTTTTTTCAATTCGAGTAATTTTTCAAGATCTACCTCCACAAGCTGCCGTAGTCCCGCTTACTAAGACGTGCCTTGTACCATTCGCGGATTTACGACCCCGCCTGCCGTTATTTTGGCAAAAAGAGGGATGCAACACGAGGACTTCCCCGAGGGTCACCCATTCCAGTACTACTCTCGCACAAGCGCGCTTAACTTCGGAGTTCTGATGGGTTCCGGTGCGTTAGTGCTGGTATGATCGCATCCGTCATTCTTTGCGCTCTAACTTCTCTTATCCGTTCCGTGCCCCTGCTAATCCTTTAAACCTTTAAACCGTCATAACTTTACGCTCGTTCATCCGTTTCGTGCGATTCTTTTTTTCAATTCGAGTAATTTTTCAAGATCTACCTCCACAAGCTGCCGTAGTCCCGCTTACTAAGACGTGCCTTGCACCATTCGCGGATTTACGACCCCGCCCGCCGTTATTTTGGCAAAAAGAGGGATGCAACACGAGGACTTCCCGGAGGGTCACCCATTCCGGTACTACTCTCGCCCAAGCGCGCTTAACTTCGGAGTTCTGATGGGATCCGGTGCGTTAGTGCATGTATGATCGCATCCGTCATTCTTTGTGCTCTAACTTCTCTTATCCGTTCCGTGCCCCCGCTAATCTTTTAAACCTTTAAACCGTCATAACTTTACGCTCGTTCATCCGTTTCGTGCGATTCTTTTTTTCAATTCGAGTAATTTTTCAAGATCTACCTCCACAAGCTGCCGTAGTCCCGCTTACTAAGACGTGCCTTGCACCATTCGCGGATTTACGACCCCGCCCGCCGTTATTTTGGTAAAAAGAGGGATGCAACACGAGGACTTCCCGGAGGGTCACCCATTCCAGTACTACTCTCGCCCAAGCGCGCTTAACTTCGGAGTTCTGATGGGATCCGGTGCGTTAGTGCTGGTATGATCGCATCCGTCATTCTTTGCGCTCTAACTTCTCTTATCCGTTCCGTGCCCCCGCTAATCTTTTCAACCTTTAAACCGTCATAACTTTACGCTCGTTCATCCGTTTCGTGCGATTCTTTTTTTCAATTCGAATAATTTTTCAAGATCTACCTCCACAAGCTGCCGTAGTCCCGCTTACTAAGACGTGCCTTGCACCATTCGCGAATTTACGACCCCGCCCGCCGTTATTTTGGCAGAAAGAGGGATGCAACACGAGGACTTCCCGGAGGGTCACCCATTCCAGTACTACTCTCGCCCAAGCACGCTTAACTTCAGAGTTCTGATGGGATCCGGTGCATTAGTGCTGGTATGATCGCATCCGTCATTCTTTGCGCTCTAACTTCTCTTATCCGTTCCGTGCCCCCGCTAATCTTTTAAACCTTTAAACCGTCATAACTTTACGCTCGTTCATCCGTTTCGTGCGATTCTTTTTTTCAATTCGAGTAATTTTTCAAGATCTACCTCCACAAGCTGCCGTAGTCCCGCTTACTAAGACGTGCCTTGTACCATTCGCGGATTTACGACCCCGCCCGCCGTTATTTTGGCAAAAAGAGGGATGCAACACGAGGACTTCCCCGAGGGTCACCCATTCCAGTACTACTCTCGCACAAGCGCGCTTAACTTCGGAGTTCTGATGGGTTCCGGTGCGTTAGTGCTGGTATGATCGCATCCGTCATTCTTTGCGCTCTAACTTCTCTTATCCGTTCCGTGCCCCTGCTAATCCTTTAAACCTTTAAACCGTCATAACTTTACGCTCGTTCATCCGTTTCGTGCGATTCTTTTTTTCAATTCGAGTAATTTTTCAAGATCTACCTCCACAAGCTGCCGTAGTCCCGCTTACTAAGACGTGCCTTGCACCATTCGCGGATTTACGACCCCGCCCGCCGTTATTTTGGCAAAAAGAGGGATGCAACACGAGGACTTCCCGGAGGGTCACCCATTCCAGTACTACTCTCGCCCAAGCGCGCTTAACTTCGGAGTTCTGATGGGATCCGGTGCGTTAGTGCTGGTATGATCGCATCAGTCATTCTTTGCGCTCTAACTTCTCTTATCCGTTCCGTGCCCCCGCTAATCTTTTAAACCTTTAAACCGTCATAACTTTACGCTCGTTCATCCGTTTCGTGCGATTCTTTTTTTCAATTCGAGTAACTTTTCAAGATCTACCTCCACAAGCTGCCGTAGTCCCGCTTACTAAGACGTGCCTTGCACCATTCGCGGATTTACGACCCCGCCCGCCGTTATTTTGGTAAAAAGAGGGATGCAACACGAGGACTTCCCGGAGGGTCACCCATTCCAGTACTACTCTCGCCCAAGCGCGCTTAACTTCGGAGTTCTGATGGGATCCGGTGCGTTAGTGCTGGTATGATCGCATCCGTCATTCTTTGTGCTCTAACTTCTCTTATCCGTTCCGTGCCCCCGCTAATCTTTTAAACCTTTAAACCGTCATAACTTTACGCTCGTTCATCCGTTTCGTGCGATTCTTTTTTTCAATTCGAGTAATTTTTCAAGATCTACCTCCACAAGCTGCCGTAGTCCCGCTTACTAAGACGTGCCTTGCACCATTCGCGGATTTACGACCCCGCCCGCCGTTATTTTGGTAAAAAGAGGGATGCAACACGAGGACTTCCCGGAGGGTCACCCATTCCAGTACTACTCTCGCCCAAGCGCGCTTAACTTCGGAGTTCTGATGGGATCCGGTGCGTTAGTGCTGGTATGATCGCATCCGTCATTCTTTGCGCTCTAACTTCTCTTATCCGTTCCGTGCCCCCGCTAATCTTTTAAACCTTTAAACCGTCATAACTTTACGCTCGTTCATCCGTTTCGTGCGATTCTTTTTTTCAATTCGAGTAATTTTTCAAGATCTACCTCCACAAGCTGCCGTAGTCCCGCTTACTAAGACGTGCCTTGTACCATTCGCGGATTTACGACCCCGCCCGCCGTTATTTTGGCAAAAAGAGGGATGCAACACGAGGACTTCCCCGAGGGTCACCCATTCCAGTACTACTCTCGCACAAGCGCGCTTAACTTCGGAGTTCTGATGGGTTCCGGTGCGTTAGTGCTGGTATGATCGCATCCGTCATTCTTTGCGCTCTAACTTCTCTTATCCGTTCCGTGCCCCTGCTAATCCTTTAAACCTTTAAACCGTCATAACTTTACGCTCGTTCATCCGTTTCGTGCGATTCTTTTTTTCAATTCGAGTAATTTTTCAAGATCTACCTCCACAAGCTGCCGTAGTCCCGCTTACTAAGACGTGCCTTGCACCATTCGCGGATTTACGACCCCGCCCGCCGTTATTTTGGCAAAAAGAGGGATGCAACACGAGGACTTCCCGGAGGGTCACCCATTCCAGTACTACTCTCGCCCAAGCGCGCTTAACTTCGGAGTTCTGATGGGATCCGGTGCGTTAGTGCTGGTATGATCGCATCCGTCATTCTTTGCGCTCTAACTTCTCTTATCCGTTCCGTGCCCCCGCTAATCTTTTAAACCTTTAAACCGTCATAACTTTACGCTCGTTCATCCGTTTCGTGCGATTCTTTTTTTCAATTCGAGTAACTTTTCAAGATCTACCTCCACAAGCTGCCGTAGTCCCGCTTACTAAGACGTGCCTTGCACCATTCGCGGATTTACGACCCCGCCCGCCGTTATTTTGGCAAAAAGAGGGATGCAACACGAGGACTTCCCGGAAGGTCACCCATTCCAGTACTACTCTCGCCCAAGCGCGCTTAACTTCGGAGTTCTGATGGGATCCGGTGCGTTAGTGCTGGTATGATCGCATCCGTCATTCTTTGTGCTCTAACTTCTCTTATCCGTTCCGTGCCCCCGCTAATCTTTTAAACCTTTAAACCGTCATAACTTTACGCTCGTTCATCCGTTTCGTGCGATTCTTTTTTTCAATTCGAGTAATTTTTCAAGATCTACCTCCACAAGCTGCCGTAGTCCCGCTTACTAAGACGTGCCTTGCACCATTCGCGGATTTACGACCCCGCCCGCCGTTATTTTGGTAAAAAGAGGGATGCAACACGAGGACTTCCCGGAGGGTCACCCATTCCAGTACTACTCTCGCCCAAGCGCGCTTAACTTCGGAGTTCTGATGGGATCCGGTGCGTTAGTGCTGGTATGATCGCATCCGTCATTCTTTGCGCTCTAACTTCTCTTATCCGTTCCGTGCCCCCGTTAATCTTTTAAACCTTTAAACCGTCATAACTTTACGCTCGTTCATCCGTTTCGTGCGATTCTTTTTTTCAATTCGAGTAACTTTTCAAGATCTACCTCCACAAGCTGCCGTAGTCCCGCTTACTAAGACGTGCCTTGCACCATCCGCGGATTTACGACCCCGCCCGCCGTTATTTTGGCAAAAAGAGGGATGCAACACGAGGACTTCCCGGAGGGTCACCCATTCCAGTACTACTCTCGCCCAAGCGCGCTTAACTTCGGAGTTCTGATGGGATCCGGTGCGTTAGTGCTGGTATGATCGCATCCGTCATTCTTTGTGCTCTAACTTCTCTTATCCGTTCCGTGCCCCCGCTAATCTTTTAAACCTTTAAACCGTCATAACTTTACGCTCGTTCATCCGTTTCGTGCGATTCTTTTTTTCAATTCGAGTAATTTTTCAAGATCTACCTCCACAAGCTGCCGTAGTCCCGCTTACTAAGACGTGCCTTGCACCATTCGCGGATTTACGACCCCGCCCGCCGTTATTTTGGTAAAAAGAGGGATGCAACACGAGGACTTCCCGGAGGGTCACCCATTCCAGTACTACTCTCGCCCAAGCGCGCTTAACTTCGGAGTTCTGATGGGATCCGGTGCGTTAGTGCTGGTATGATCGCATCCGTCATTCTTTGCGCTCTAACTTCTCTTATCCGTTCCGTGCCATCGCTAATCTTTTAAACCTTTAAACCGTCATAACTTTACGCTCGTTCATCCGTTTCGTGCGATTCTTTTTTTCAATTCGAGTAACTTTTCAAGATCTACCTCCACAAGCTGCCGTAGTCCCGCTTACTAAGACGTGCCTTGCACCATCCGCGGATTTACGACCCCGCCCGCCGTTATTTTGGCAAAAAGAGGGATGCAACACGAGGACTTCCCGGAGGGTCACCCATTCCAGTACTACTCTCGCCCAAGCGCGCTTAACTTCGGAGTTCTGATGGGATCCGGTGCGTTAGTGCTGGTATGATCGCATCCGTCATTCTTTGTGCTCTAACTTCTCTTATCCGTTCCGTGCCCCCGCTAATCTTTTAAACCTTTAAACCGTCATAACTTTACGCTCGTTCATCCGTTTCGTGCGATTCTTTTTTTCAATTCGAGTAATTTTTCAAGATCTACCTCCACAAGCTGCCGTAGTCCCGCTTACTAAGACGTGCCTTGCACCATTCGCGGATTTACGACCCCGCCCGCCGTTATTTTGGTAAAAAGAGGGATGCAACACGAGGACTTCCCGGAGGGTCACCCATTCCAGTACTACTCTCGCCCAAGCGCGCTTAACTTCGGAGTTCTGATGGGATCCGGTGCGTTAGTGCTGGTATGATCGCATCCGTCATTCTTTGCGCTCTAACTTCTCTTATCCGTTCCGTGCCATCGCTAATCTTTTAAACCTTTAAACCGTCATAACTTTACGCTCGTTCATCCGTTTCGTGCGATTCTTTTTTTCAATTCGAGTAACTTTTCAAGATCTACCTCCACAAGCTGCCGTAGTCCCGCTTACTAAGACGTGCCTTGCACCATCCGCGGATTTACGACCCCGCCCGCCGTTATTTTGGCAAAAAGAGGGATGCAACACGAGGACTTCCCGGAGGGTCACCCATTCCAGTACTACTCTCGCCCAAGCGCGCTTAACTTCGGAGTTCTGATGGGATCCGGTGCGTTAGTGCTGGTATGATCGCATCCGTCATTCTTTTCGCTCTAACTTCTCTTATCCGTTCCGTGCCCCCGCTAATCTTTTAAACCTTTAAACCGTCATAACTTTACGCTCGTTCATCCGTTTCGTGCGATTCTTTTTTTCAATTCGAGTAAATTTTCAAGATCTACCTCCACAAGCTGCCGTAGTCCCGCTAACTAAGACGTGCCTTGCACCATTCGCGGATTTACGACCCCGCCCGCCGTTATTTTGGCAAAAAGAGGGATGCAACACGAGGACTTCCCGGAGGGTCACCCATTCCAGTACTACTCTCGCCCAAGCGCGCTTAACTTCGGAGTTCTGATGGGATCCGGTGCGTTAGTGCTGGTATGATCGCATCCGTCATTCTTTGCGCTCTAACTTCTCTTATCCGTTCCGTGCCCCCGCTAATCTTTTAAACCTTTAAACCGTCATAACTTTACGCTCGTTCATCCGTTTCGTGCGATTCTTTTTTTCAATTCGAGTAATTTTTCAAGATCTACCTCCACAAGCTGCCGTAGTCCCGCTTACTAAGACGTGCCTTGCACCATTCGCGGATTTACGACCCCGCCCGCCGTTATTTTGGCAAAAAGAGGGATGCAACACGAGGACTTCCCGGAGGGTCACCCATTCCAGTACTACTCTCGCCCAAGCACGCTTAACTTCGAAGTTCTGATGGGATCCGGTGCATTAGTGCTGGTATGATCGCATCCGTCATTCTTTGCGCTCTAAGTTCTCTTATCCGTTCCGTGCCCCCGCTAATCTTTTAAACCTTTAAACCGTCATAACTTTACGCTCGTTCATCCGTTTCGTGCGATTCTTTTTTTCAATTCGAGTAATTTTTCAAGATCTACCTCCACAAGATGTCGTAGTCCCGCTTACTAAGACGTGCCTTGCACCATTCGCGGATTTACGACCCCGCCCGCCGTTATTTTGGCAAAAAGAGGGATGCAACACGAGGACTTCCCGGAGGGTCACCCATTCCAGTACTACTCTCGCCCAAGCACACTTAACTTCAGAGTTCTGATGGGATCCGGTGCGTTAGTGCTGGTATGATCGCATCCGTCATTCTTTGCGCTCTAACTTCTCTTATCCGTTCCGTGCCCCCGCTAATCTTTTAAACCTTTAAACCGTCATAACTTTATGCTCGTTCATCCGTTTCGTGCGATTCTTTTTTTCAATTCGAGTAATTTTTCAAGATCTACCTCCACAAGCTGCCGTAGTCTCGCTTACTAAGACGTGCCTTGCACCATTCGCGGATTTACGACCCCGCCCGCCGTTATTTTGGCAAAAAGAGGGATGCAACACGAGGACTTCCCGGAGGGTCACCCATTCCAGTACTACTCTCGCCCAAGCGCGCTTAACTTCGGAGTTCTGATGGGATCCGGTGCGTTAGTGCTGGTATGATCGCATCCGTCATTCTTTGCGCTCTAACTTCTCTTATCCGTTCCGTGCCCCCGCTAATCTTTTAAACCTTTAAACCGTCATAACTTTACGCTCGTTCATCCGTTTCGTGCGATTCTTTTTTTCAATTCGAGTAATTTTTCAAGATCTACCTCCACAAGCTGCCGTAGTCCCGCTTACTAAGACGTGCCTTGCACCATTCGCGGATTTACGACCCTGCCCGCCGTTATTTTGGTAAAAAGAGGGATGCAACACGAGGACTTCCCGGAGGGTCACCCATTCCAGTACTACTCACGCCCAAGCGCGCTTAACTTCGGAGTTCTGATGGGATCCGGTGCGTTAGTGCTGGTATGATCGCATCCGTCATTCTTTGCGATCTAACTTCTCTTATCCGTTCCGTGCCCCCGCTAATCTTTTAAACCTTTAAACCGTCATAACTTTACGCTCGTTCATCCGTTTCGTGCGATTCTTTTTTTCAATTCGAGTAATTTTTCAAGATCTACCTCCACAAGCTGCCGTAGTCCCGCTTACTAAGACGTGCCTTGCACCATTCGCGGATTTACGACCCCGCCCGCCGTTATTTTGGCAAAAAGAGGGATGCAACACGAGGACTTCCCGGAGGGTCACCCATTCCAGTACTACTCTCGCCCAAGCGCGCTTAACTTCGGAGTTCTGATGGGATCCGGTGCGTTAGTGCTGGTATGATCGCATCCGTCATTCTTTGCGCTCTAACTTCTCTTATCCGTTCCGTGCCCCCGCTAATCTTTTAAACCTTTAAACCGTCATAACTTTACGCTCGTTCATCCGTTTCGTGCGATTCTTTTTTTCAATTCGAGTAATTTTTCAAGATCTACCTCCACAAGCTGCCGTAGTCCCGCTTACTAAGACGTGCCTTGCACCATTCGCGGATTTACGACCCCGCCCGCCGTTATTTTGGCAAAAAGAGGGATGCAACACGAGGACTTCCCGGAGGGTCACCCATTCCAGTACTACTCTCGCCCAAGCGCGCTTAACTTCGGAGTTCTGATGGGATCCAGTGCATTAGTGCTGGTATGATCGCATCCGTCATTCTTTGCGCTCTAACTTCTCTTATCCGTTCCGTGCCGCCGCTAATCTTTTAAACCTTTAAACCGTCATAACTTTACGCTCGTTCATCCGTTTCGTGCGATTCTTTTTTTCAATTCGAGTAATTTTTCAAGATCTACCTCCACAATCTGTCGTAGTCCCGCTTACTAAGACGTGCCTTGCACCATTCGCGGATTTACGACCCCGCCCGCCGTTATTTTGGCAAAAAGAGGGATGCAACACGAGGACTTCCCGGAGGGTCACCCATTCCAGTACTACTCTCGCCCAAGCACACTTAACTTCGGAGTTCTGATGGGATCCGGTGCGTTAGTGCTGGTATGATCGCATCCGTCATTCTTTGCGCTCTAACTTCTCTTATCTGTTCCGTGCCCCCGCTAATCTTTTAAACCTTTAAACCGTCATAACTTTACGCTCGTTCATCCGTTTCGTGCGATTCTTTTTTTCAATTCGAGTAATTTTTCAAGATCTACCTCCACAAGCTGCCATAGTCCCGCTTACTAAGACGTGCCTTGCACCATTCGCGGATTTACGACCCCGCCCGCCGTTATTTTGGCAAAAAGAGGGATGCAACACGAGGACTTCCCGGAGGGTCACCCATTCCAGTACTACTCTCGCCCAAGCGCGCTTAACTTCGGAGTTCTGATGGGATCCGGTGCGTTAGTGCTGGTATGTTCGCATCCGTCATTCTTTGCGCTCTAACTTCTCTTATCCGTTCCGTGCCCTCGCTAATCTTTTAAACCTTTAAACCGTCATAACTTTACGCTCGTTCATCCGTTTCGTGCGATTCTTTTTTTCAATTCGAGTAATTTTTCAAGATCTACCTCCACAAGCTGCCGTAGTCCCACTTACTAAGACGTGCCTTGCACCATTCGCGGATTTACGACCCCGCCCGCCGTTATTTTGGCAAAAAGAGGGATGCAACACGAGGACTTCCCGGAGGGTCACCCATTCCAGTACTACTCTCGCCCAAGCGCGCTTAACTTCGGTGTTCTGATGGGATCCGGTGCGTTAGTGCTGGTATGATCGCATCCGTCATTCTTTGCGCTCTAACTTCTCTTATCCGTTCCGTGCCCCCGCTAATCTTTTAAACTTTAAACCGTCATAACTTTACGCTCGTTCATCCGTTTCGTGCGATTCTTTTTTTCAATTCGAGTAATTTTTCAAGATCTACCTCCACAAGCTGCCGTAGTCCCGCTTACTAAGACGTGCGTTGCACCATTCGCGGATTTACGACCCCGCCCGCCGTTATTTTGGCAAAAAGAGGGATGCAACACGAGGACTTCCCGGAGGGTCACCCATTCCAGTACTACTCTCGCCCAAGCACACTTAACTTCGGAGTTCTGATGGGATCCGGTGCGTTAGTGCTGGTATGATCGCATCCGTCATTCTTTGCGCTCTAACTTCTCTTATCCGTTCCGTGCCCCCGCTAATCTTTTAAACCTTTAAACCGTCATAACTTTACGCTCGTTCATCCGTTTCGTGCGATTCTTTTTTTCAATTCGAGTAATTTTTCAAGATCTACCTCCACAAGCTGCCGTAGTCCCGCTTACTAAGACGTGCCTTGCACCATTCGCGGATTTACGACCCCGCCCGCCGTTATTTTGGCAAAAAGAGGGATGCAACACGAGGACTTCCCGGAGGGTCACCCATTCCAGTACTACTCTCGCCCAAGCGCGCTTAACTTCGGAGTTCTGATGGCATCCGGTGCGTTAGTGCTGGTATGATCGCATCCGTCATTCTTTGCGCTCTAACTTCTCTTATCCGTTCCGTGCCCCCGCTAATCTTTTAAACCTTTAAACCGTCATAACTTTACGCTCGTTCATCCGTTTCGTGCGATTCTTTTTTTCAATTCGAGTAATTTTTCAAGATCTACCTCCACAAGCTGCCGTAGTCCCGCTTACTAAGACGTGCGTTGCACCATTCGCGGATTTACGACCCCGCCCGCCTACCTCCACAAGCTGCCGTAGTCCCGCTTACTAAGACGTGCGTTGCACCATTCGCGGATTTACGACCCCGCCCGCCGTTATTTTGGCAAAAAGAGGGATGCAACACGAGGACTTCCCGGAGGGTCACCCATTCCAGTACTACTCTCGCCCAAGCACACTTAACTTCGGAGTTCTGATGGGATCCGGTGCGTTAGTGCTGGTATGTTCGCATCCGTCATTCTTTGCGCTCTAACTTCTCTTATCCGTTCCGTGCCCTCGCTAATCTTTTAAACCTTTAAACCGTCATAACTTTACGCTCGTTCATCCGTTTCGTGCGATTCTTTTTTTCAATTCGAGTAATTTTTCAAGATCTACCTCCACAAGCTGCCGTAGTCCCACTTACTAAGACGTGCCTTGCACCATTCGCGGATTTACGACCCCGCCCGCCGTTATTTTGGCAAAAAGAGGGATGCAACACGAGGACTTCCCGGAGGGTCACCCATTCCAGTACTACTCTCGCCCAAGCGCGCTTAACTTCGGTGTTCTGATGGGATCCGGTGCGTTAGTGCTGGTATGATCGCATCCGTCATTCTTTGCGCTCTAACTTCTCTTATCCGTTCCGTGCCCCCGCTAATCTTTTAAACTTTAAACCGTCATAACTTTACGCTCGTTCATCCGTTTCGTGCGATTCTTTTTTTCAATTCGAGTAATTTTTCAAGATCTACCTCCACAAGCTGCCGTAGTCCCGCTTACTAAGACGTGCGTTGCACCATTCGCGGATTTACGACCCCGCCCGCCGTTATTTTGGCAAAAAGAGGGATGCAACACGAGGACTTCCCGGAGGGTCACCCATTCCAGTACTACTCTCGCCCAAGCACACTTAACTTCGGAGTTCTGATGGGATCCGGTGCGTTAGTGCTGGTATGATCGCATCCGTCATTCTTTGCGCTCTAACTTCTCTTATCCGTTCCGTGCCCCCGCTAATCTTTTAAACCTTTAAACCGTCATAACTTTACGCTCGTTCATCCGTTTCGTGCGATTCTTTTTTTCAATTCGAGTAATTTTTCAAGATCTACCTCCACAAGCTGCCGTAGTCCCGCTTACTAAGACGTGCCTTGCACCATTCGCGGATTTACGACCCCGCCCGCCGTTATTTTGGCAAAAAGAGGGATGCAACACGAGGACTTCCCGGAGGGTCACCCATTCCAGTACTACTCTCGCCCAAGCGCGCTTAACTTCGGAGTTCTGATGGCATCCGGTGCGTTAGTGCTGGTATGATCGCATCCGTCATTCTTTGCGCTCTAACTTCTCTTATCCGTTCCGTGCCCCCGCTAATCTTTTAAACCTTTAAACCGTCATAACTTTACGCTCGTTCATCCGTTTCGTGCGATTCTTTTTTTCAATTCGAGTAATTTTTCAAGATCTACCTCCACAAGCTGCCGTAGTCCCGCTTACTAAGACGTGCCTTGCACCATTCGCGGATTTACGACCCCGCCCGCCGTTATTTTGGCAAAAAGAGGGATGCAACACGAGGACTTCCCGGAGGGTCACCCATTCCAGTACTACTCTCGCCCAAGCGCGCTTAACTTCGGAGTTCTGATGGGATCCGGTGCGTTAGTGCTGGTATGATCGCATCCGTCGTTCTTTGCGCTCTAACTTCTCTTATCCGTTCCGTGCCCCCGCTAATCTTTTAAACCTTTAAACCGTCATAACTTTACGCTCGTTCATCCGTTTCGTGCGATTCTTTTTTTCAATTCGAGTAATTTTTCAAGATCTACCTCCACAAGCTGCCGTAGTCCCGCTTACTAAGACGTGCCTTGCACCATTCGCGGATTTACGACCCCGCCCGCCGTTATTTTGGCAAAAAGAGGGATGCAACACGAGGACTTCCCGGAGGGTCACCCATTCCAGTACTACTCTCGCCCAAGCGCGCTTAACTTCGGAGTTCTGATGGGATCCGGTGCATTAGTGCTGGTATGATCGCATCCGTCATTCTTTGCGCTCTAACTTCTCTTATCCGTTCCGTGCCGCCGCTAATCTTTTAAACCTTTAAACCGTCATAACTTTACGCTCGTTCATCCGTTTCGTGCGATTCTTTTTTTCAATTCGAGTAATTTTTCAAGATCTACCTCCACAAGCTGTCGTAGTCCCGCTTACTAAGACTTGCCTTGCACCATTCGCGGATTTACGACCCCGCCCGCCGTTATTTTGGCAAAAAGAGGGATGCAACACGAGGACTTCCCGGAGGGTCACCCATTCCAGTACTACTCTCGCCCAAGCACACTTAACTTCGGAGTTCTGATGGGATCCGGTGCGTTAGTGCTGGTATGATCGCATCCGTCATTCTTTGCGCTCTAACTTCTCTTATCCGTTCCGTGCCCCCGCTAATCTTTTAAACCTTTAAACCGTCATAACTTTACGCTCGTTCATCCGTTTCGTGCGATTCTTTTTTTCAATTCGAGTAATTTTTCAAGATCTACCTCCACAAGCTGCCGTAGTCCCGCTTACTAAGACGTGCCTTGCACCATTCGCGGATTTACGACCCCGCCCGCCGTTATTTTGGCAAAAAGAGGGATGCAACACGAGGACTTCCCGGAGGGTCACCCATTCCAGTACTACTCTCGCCCAAGCGCGCTTAACTTCGGAGTTCTGATGGGATCCGGTGCGTTAGTGCTGGTATGTTCGCATCCGTCATTCTTTGCGCTCTAACTTCTCTTATCCGTTCCGTGCCCTCGCTAATCTTTTAAACCTTTAAACCGTCATAACTTTACGCTCGTTCATCCGTTTCGTGCGATTCTTTTTTTCAATTCGAGTAATTTTTCAAGATCTACCTCCACAAGCTGCCGTAGTCCCACTTACTAAGACGTGCCTTGCACCATTCGCGGATTTACGACCCCGCCCGCCGTTATTTTGGCAAAAAGAGGGATGCAACACGAGGACTTCCCGGAGGGTCACCCATTCCAGTACTACTCTCGCCCAAGCGCGCTTAACTTCGGAGTTCTGATGGGATCCGGTGCGTTAGTGCTGGTATGATCGCATCCGTCATTCTTTGCGCTCTAACTTCTCTTATCCGTTCCGTGCCCCCGCTAATCTTTTAAACCTTTAAACCGTCATAACTTTACGCTCGTTCATCCGTTTCGTGCGATTCTTTTTTTCAATTCGAGTAATTTTTCAAGATCTACCTCCACAAGCTGCCGTAGTCCCGCTTACTAAGACGTGCGTTGCACCATTCGCGGATTTACGACCCCGCCCGCCGTTATTTTGGCAAAAAGAGGGATGCAACACGAGGACTTCCCGGAGGGTCACCCATTCCAGTACTACTCTCGCCCAAGCACACTTAACTTCGGAGTTCTGATGGGATCCGGTGCGTTAGTGCTGGTATGATCGCATCCGTCATTCTTTGCGCTCTAACTTCTCTTATCCGTTCCGTGCCCCCGCTAATCTTTTAAACCTTTAAACCGTCATAACTTTACGCTCGTTCATCCGTTTCGTGCGATTCTTTTTTTCAATTCGAGTAATTTTTCAAGATCTACCTCCACAAGCTGCCGTAGTCCCGCTTACTAAGACGTGCCTTGCACCATTCGCGGATTTACGACCCCGCCCGCCGTTATTTTGGCAAAAAGAGGGATGCAACACGAGGACTTCCCGGAGGGTCACCCATTCCAGTACTACTCTCGCCCAAGCGCGCTTAACTTCGGAGTTCTGATGGGATCCGGTGCGTTAGTGCTGGTATGATCGCATCCGTCATTCTTTGCGCTCTAACTTCTCTTATCCGTTCCGTGCCCCCGCTAATCTTTTAAACCTTTAAACCGTCATAACTTTACGCTCGTTCATCCGTTTCGTGCGATTCTTTTTTTCAATTCGAGTAATTTTTCAAGATCTACCTCCACAAGCTGCCGTAGTCCCGCTTACTAAGACGTGCCTTGCACCATTCGCGGATTTACGACCCCGCCCGCCGTTATTTTGGCAAAAAGAGGGATGCAACACGAGGACTTCCCGGAGGGTCACCCATTCCAGTACTACTCTCGCCCAAGCGCGCTTAACTTCGGAGTTCTGATGGGATCCGGTGCGTTAGTGCTGGTGTGATCGCATCCGTCATTCTTTGCGCTCTAACTTCTCTTATCCGTTCCGTGCCCCCGCTAATCTTTTAAACCTTTAAACCGTCATAACTTTACGCTCGTTCATCCGTTTCGTGCGATTCTTTTTTTCAATTCGAGTAATTTTTCAAGATCTACCTCCACAAGCTGCCGTAGTCCCGCTTACTAAGACGTGCCTTGCACCATTCGCGGATTTACGACCCCGCCCGCCGTTATTTTGGCAAAAAGAGGGATGCAACACGAGGACTTCCCGGAGGGTCACCCATTCCAGTACTACTCTCGCCCAAGCGCGCTTAACTTCGGAGTTCTGATGGGTTCCGGTGCATTAGTGCTGGTATGATCGCATCCGTCATTCTTTGCGCTCTAACTTCTCTTATCCGTTCCGTGCCGCCGCTAATCTTTTAAACCTTTAAACCGTCATAACTTTACGCTCGTTCATCCGTTTCGTGCGATTCTTTTTTTCAATTCGAGTAATTTTTCAAGATCTACCTCCACAAGCTGTCGTAGTCCCGCTTACTAAGACGTGCCTTGCACCATTCGCGGATTTACGACCCCGCCCGCCGTTATTTTGGCAAAAAGAGGGATGCAACACGAGTACTTCCCGGAGGGTCACCCATTCCAGTACTACTCTCGCCCAAGCACACTTAACTTCGGATTTCTGATTGGATCCGGTGCGTTAGTGCTGGTATGATCGCATCCGTCATTCTTTGCGCTCTAACTTCTCTTATCCGTTCCGTGCCCCCGCTAATCTTTTAAAACTTTAAACCGTCATAACTTTACGCTCGTTCATCCGTTTCGTGCGATTCTTTTTTTCAATTCGAGTAATTTTTCAAGATCTACCTCCACAAGCTGCCGTAGTCCCGCTTACTAAGACGTGCCTTGCACCATTCGCGGATTTACGACCCCGCCCGCCGTTATTTTGGCAAAAAGAGGGATGCAACACGAGGACTTCCCGGAGGGTCACCCATTCCAGTACTACTTTCGCCCAAGCGCGCTTAACTTCGGAGTTCTGATGGGATCCGGTGCGTTAGTGCTGGTATGTTTGCATCCGTCATTCTTTGCGCTCTAACTTCTCTTATCCGTTCCGTGCCCTCGCTAATCTTTTAAACCTTTAAACCGTCATAACTTTACGCTCGTTCATCCGTTTCGTGCGATTCTTTTTTTCAATTCGAGTAATTTTTCAAGATCTACCTCCACAAGCTGCCGTAGTCCCACTTACTAAGACGTGCCTTGCACCATTCGCGGATTTACGACCCTGCCCGCCGTTATTTTGGCAAAAAGAGGGATGCAACACGAGGACTTCCCGGAGGGTCACCCATTCCAGTACTACTCTCGCCCAAGCGCGCTTAACTTCGGAGTTCTGATGGGATCCGGTGCGTTAGTGCTGGTATGATCGCATCCGTCATTCTTTGCGCTCTAACTTCTCTTATCCGTTCCGTGCCCCCGCTAATCTTTTAAACCTTTAAACCGTCATAACTTTACGCACCTCCACAAGCTGCCGTAGTCCCGCTTACTAAGACGTGCGTTGCACCATTCGCGGATTTACGACCCCGCCCGCCGTTATTTTGGCAAAAAGAGGGATGCAACACGAGGACTTCCCGGAGGGTCACCCATTCTAGTACTACTCTCGCCCAAGCACACTTAAATTCGGAGTTCTGATGGGATCCGGTGCGTTAGTGCTGGTATGATCGCATCCGTCATTCTTTGCGCTCTAACTTCTCTTATCCGTTCCGTGCCCCCGCTAATCTTTTAAACCTTTAAACCGTCATAACTTTACGCTCGTTCATCCGTTTCGTGCGATTCTTTTTTTCAATTCGAGTAATTTTTCAAGATCTACCTCCACAAGCTGCCGTAGTCCCGCTTACTAAGACGTGCCTTGCACCATTCGCGGATTTACGACCCCGCCCGCCGTTATTTTGGCAAAAAGAGGGATGCAACACGAGGACTTCCCGGAGGGTCACCCATTCCAGTACTACTCTCGCCCAAGCGCGCTTAACTTCGGAGTTCTGATGGGATCCGGTGCATTAGTGCTGGTATGATCGCATCCGTCATTCTTTGCGCTCTAACTTCTCTTATCCGTTCCGTGCCGCCGCTAATCTTTTAAACCTTTAAACCGTCATAACTTTACGCTCGTTCATCCGTTTCGTGCGATTCTTTTTTTCAATTCGAGTAATTTTTCAAGATCTACCTCCACAAGCTGTCGTAGTCCCGCTTACTAAGACTTGCCTTGCACCATTCGCGGATTTACGACCCCGCCCGCCGTTATTTTGGCAAAAAGAGGGATGCAACACGAGGACTTCCCGGAGGGTCACCCATTCCAGTACTACTCTCGCCCAAGCGCGCTTAACTTCGGAGTTCTGATGGGATCCGGTGCGTTAGTGCTGGTATGATCGCATCCGTCATTCTTTGCGCTCTAACTTCTCTTATCCGTTCCGTGCCCCCGCTAATCTTTTAAACCTTTAAACCGTCATAACTTTACGCTCGTTCATCCGTTTCGTGCGATTCTTTTTTTCAATTCGAGTAATTTTTCAAGATCTACCTCCACAAGCTGCCGTAGTCCCGCTTACTAAGACGTGCCTTGCACCATTCGCGGATTTACGACCCCGCCCGCCGTTATTTTGGCAAAAAGAGGGATGCAACACGAGGACTTCCCGGAGGGTCACCCATTCCAGTACTACTCTCGCCCAAGCGCGCTTAACTTCGGAGTTCTGATGGGATCCGGTGCGTTAGTGCTGGTATGTTCGCATCCGTCATTCTTTGCGCTCTAACTTCTCTTATCCGTTCCGTGCCCTCGCTAATCTTTTAAACCTTTAAACCGTCATAACTTTACGCTCGTTCATCCGTTTCGTGCGATTCTTTTTTTCAATTCGAGTAATTTTTCAAGATCTACCTCCACAAGCTGCCGTAGTCCCACTTACTAAGACGTGCCTTGCACCATTCGCGGATTTACGACCCCGCCCGCCGTTATTTTGGCAAAAAGAGGGATGCAACACGAGGACTTCCCGGAGGGTCACCCATTCCAGTACTACTCTCGCCCAAGCGCGCTTAACTTCGGAGTTCTGATGGGATCCGGTGCGTTAGTGCTGGTATGATCGCATCCGTCATTCTTTGCGCTCTAACTTCTCTTATCCGTTCCGTGCCCCCGCTAATCTTTTAAACCTTTAAACCGTCATAACTTTACGCTCGTTCATCCGTTTCGTGCGATTCTTTTTTTCAATTCGAGTAATTTTTCAAGATCTACCTCCACAAGCTGCCGTAGTCCCGCTTACTAAGACGTGCGTTGCACCATTCGCGGATTTACGACCCCGCCCGCCGTTATTTTGGCAAAAAGAGGGATGCAACACGAGGACTTCCCGGAGGGTCACCCATTCCAGTACTACTCTCGCCCAAGCACACTTAACTTCGGAGTTCTGATGGGATCCGGTGCGTTAGTGCTGGTATGATCGCATCCGTCATTCTTTGCGCTCTAACTTCTCTTATCCGTTCCGTGCCCCCGCTAATCTTTTAAACCTTTAAACCGTCATAACTTTACGCTCGTTCATCCGTTTCGTGCGATTCTTTTTTTCAATTCGAGTAATTTTTCAAGATCTACCTCCACAAGCTGCCGTAGTCCCGCTTACTAAGACGTGCCTTGCACCATTCGCGGATTTACGACCCCGCCCGCCGTTATTTTGGCAAAAAGAGGGATGCAACACGAGGACTTCCCGGAGGGTCACCCATTCCAGTACTACTCTCGCCCAAGCGCGCTTAACTTCGGAGTTCTGATGGGATCCGGAGCGTTAGTGCTGGTATGATCGCATCCGTCATTCTTTGCGCTCTAACTTCTCTTATCCGTTCCGTGCCCCCGCTAATCTTTTAAACCTTTAAACCGTCATAACTTTACGCTCGTTCATCCGTTTCGTGCGATTCTTTTTTTCAATTCGAGTAATTTTTCAAGATCTACCTCCACAAGCTGCCGTAGTCCCGCTTACTAAGACGTGCCTTGCACCATTCGCGGATTTACGACCCCGCCCGCCGTTATTTTGGCAAAAAGAGGGATGCAACACGAGGACTTCCCGGAGGGTCACCCATTCCAGTACTACTCTCGCCCAAGCGCGCTTAACTTCGGAGTTCTGATGGGATCCGGTGCGTTAGTGCTGGTATGATCGCATCCGTCATTCTTTGCGCTCTAACTTCTCTTATCCGTTCCGTGCCCCCGCTAATCTTTTAAACCTTTAAACCGTCATAACTTTACGCTCGTTCATCCGTTTCGTGCGATTCTTTTTTTCAATTCGAGTAATTTTTCAAGATCTACCTCCACAAGCTGCCGTAGTCCCGCTTACTAAGACGTGCCTTGCACCATTCGCGGATTTACGACCCCGCCCGCCGTTATTTTGGCAAAAAGAGGGATGCAACACGAGGACTTCCCGGAGGGTCACCCATTCCAGTACTACTCTCGCCCAAGCGCGCTTAACTTCGGAGTTCTGATGGGTTCCGGTGCATTAGTGCTGGTATGATCGCATCCGTCATTCTTTGCGCTCTAACTTCTCTTATCCGTTCCGTGCCGCCGCTAATCTTTTAAACCTTTAAACCGTCATAACTTTACGCTCGTTCATCCGTTTCGTGCGATTCTTTTTTTCAATTCGAGTAATTTTTCAAGATCTACCTCCACAAGCTGTCGTAGTCCCGCTTACTAAGACGTGCCTTGCACCATTCGCGGATTTACGACCCCGCCCGCCGTTATTTTGGCAAAAAGAGGGATGCAACACGAGTACTTCCCGGAGGGTCACCCATTCCAGTACTACTCTCGCCCAAGCGCGCTTAACTTCGGAGTTCTGATGGGATCCGGTGCGTTCGTGCTGGTATGTTCGCATCCGTCATTCTTTGCGCTCTAACTTCTCTTATCCGTTCCGTGCCCTCGCTAATCTTTTAAACCTTTAAACCGTCATAACTTTACGCTCGTTCATCCGTTTCGTGCGATTCTTTTTTTCAATTCGAGTAATTTTTCAAGATCTACCTCCACAAGCTGCCGTAGTCCCACTTACTAAGACGTGCCTTGCACCATTCGCGGATTTACGACCCCGCCCGCCGTTATTTTGGCAAAAAGAGGGATGCAACACGAGGACTTCCCGGAGGGTCACCCATTCCAGTACTACTCTCGCCCAAGCGCGCTTAACTTCGGAGTTCTGATGGGATCCGGTGCGTTAGTGCTGGTATGATCGCATCCGTCATTCTTTGCGCTCTAACTTCTCTTATCCGTTCCGTGCCCCCGCTAATCTTTTAAACCTTTAAACCGTCATAACTTTACGCTCGTTCATCCGTTTCGTGCGATTCTTTTTTTCAATTCGAGTAATTTTTCAAGATCTACCTCCACAAGCTGCCGTAGTCCCGCTTACTAAGACGTGCCTTGCACCATTCGCGGATTTACGACCCCGCCCGCCGTTATTTTGGCAAAAAGAGGGATGCAACACGAGGACTTCCCGGAGGGTCACCCATTCCAGTACTACTCTCGCCCAAGCGCGCTTAACTTCGGAGTTCTGATGGGATCCGGTGCGTTAGTGCTGGTATGATCGCATCCGTCATTCTTTGCGCTCTAACTTCTCTTATCCGTTCCGTGCCCCCGCTAATCTTTTAAACCTTTAAACCGTCATAACTTTACGCTCGTTCATCCGTTTCGTGCGATTCTTTTTTTCAATTCGAGTAATTTTTCAAGATCTACCTCCACAAGCTGCCGTAGTCCCGCTTACTAAGACGTGCCTTGCACCATTCGCGGATTTACGACCCCGCCCGCCGTTATTTTGGCAAAAAGAGGGATGCAACACGAGGACTTCCCGGAGGGTCACCCATTCCAGTACTACTCTCGCCCAAGCGCGCTTAACTTCGGAGTTCTGATGGGTTCCGGTGCATTAGTGCTGGTATGATCGCATCCGTCATTCTTTGCGCTCTAACTTCTCTTATCCGTTCCGTGCCGCCGCTAATCTTTTAAACCTTTAAACCGTCATAACTTTACGCTCGTTCATCCGTTTCGTGCGATTCTTTTTTTCAATTCGAGTAATTTTTCAAGATCTACCTCCACAAGCTGTCGTAGTCCCGCTTACTAAGACGTGCCTTGCACCATTCGCGGATTTACGACCCCGCCCGCCGTTATTTTGGCAAAAAGAGGGATGCAACACGAGTACTTCCCGGAGGGTCACCCATTCCAGTACTACTCTCGCCCAAGCGCGCTTAACTTCGGAGTTCTGATGGGATCCGGTGCGTTCGTGCTGGTATGTTCGCATCCGTCATTCTTTGCGCTCTAACTTCTCTTATCCGTTCCGTGCCCTCGCTAATCTTTTAAACCTTTAAACCGTCATAACTTTACGCTCGTTCATCCGTTTCGTGCGATTCTTTTTTTCAATTCGAGTAATTTTTCAAGATCTACCTCCACAAGCTGCCGTAGTCCCACTTACTAAGACGTGCCTTGCACCATTCGCGGATTTACGACCCCGCCCGCCGTTATTTTGGCAAAAAGAGGGATGCAACACGAGGACTTCCCGGAGGGTCACCCATTCCAGTACTACTCTCGCCCAAGCGCGCTTAACTTCGGAGTTCTGATGGGATCCGGTGCGTTAGTGCTGGTATGATCGCATCCGTCATTCTTTGCGCTCTAACTTCTCTTATCCGTTCCGTGCCCCCGCTAATCTTTTAAACCTTTAAACCGTCATAACTTTACGCTCGTTCATCCGTTTCGTGCGATTCTTTTTTTCAATTCGAGTAATTTTTCAAGATCTACCTCCACAAGCTGCCGTAGTCCCGCTTACTAAGACGTGCGTTGCACCATTCGCGGATTTACGACCCCGCCCGCCGTTATTTTGGCAAAAAGAGGGATGCAACACGAGGACTTCCCGGAGGGTCACCCATTCCAGTACTACTCTCGCCCAAGCACACTTAACTTCGGAGTTCTGATGGGATCCGGTGCGTTAGTGCTGGTATGATCGCATCCGTCATTCTTTGCGCTCTAACTTCTCTTATCCGTTCCGTGCCCCCGCTAATCTTTTAAACCTTTAAACCGTCATAACTTTACGCTCGTTCATCCGTTTCGTGCGATTCTTTTTTTCAATTCGAGTAATTTTTCAAGATCTACCTCCACAAGCTGCCGTAGTCCCGCTTACTAAGACGTGCCTTGCACCATTCGCGGATTTACGACCCCGCCCGCCGTTATTTTGGCAAAAAGAGGGATGCAACACGAGGACTTCCCGGAGGGTCACCCATTCCAGTACTACTCTCGCCCAAGCGCGCTTAACTTCGGAGTTCTGATGGGATCCGGTGCGTTAGTGCTGGTATGATCGCATCCGTCATTCTTTGCGCTCTAACTTCTCTTATCCGTTCCGTGCCCCCGCTAATCTTTTAAACCTTTAAACCGTCATAACTTTACGCTCGTTCATCCGTTTCGTGCGATTCTTTTTTTCAATTCGAGTAATTTTTCAAGATCTACCTCCACAAGCTGCCGTAGTCCCGCTTACTAAGACGTGCCTTGCACCATTCGCGGATTTACGACCCCGCCCGCCGTTATTTTGGCAAAAAGAGGGATGCAACACGAGGACTTCCCGGAGGGTCACCCATTCCAGTACTACTCTCGCCCAAGCGCGCTTAACTTCGGAGTTCTGATGGGATCCGGTGCGTTAGTGCTGGTATGATCGCATCCGTCATTCTTTGCGCTCTAACTTCTCTTATCCGTTCCGTGCCCCCGCTAATCTTTTAAACCTTTAAACCGTCATAACTTTACGCTCGTTCATCCGTTTCGTGCGATTCTTTTTTTCAATTCGAGTAATTTTTCAAGATCTACCTCCACAAGCTGCCGTAGTCCCGCTTACTAAGACGTGCCTTGCACCATTCGCGGATTTACGACCCCGCCCGCCGTTATTTTGGCAAAAAGAGGGATGCAACACGAGGACTTCCCGGAGGGTCACCCATTCCAGTACTACTCTCGCCCAAGCGCGCTTAACTTCGGAGTTCTGATGGGTTCCGGTGCATTAGTGCTGGTATGATCGCATCCGTCAATCTTTGCGCTCTAACTTCTCTTATCCGTTCCGTGCCGCCGCTAATCTTTTAAACCTTTAAACCGTCATAACTTTACGCTCGTTCATCCGTTTCGTGCGATTCTTTTTTTCAATTCGAGTAATTTTTCAAGATCTACCTCCACAAGCTGTCGTAGTCCCGCTTACTAAGACGTGCCTTGCACCATTCGCGGATTTACGACCCCGCCCGCCGTTATTTTGGCAAAAAGAGGGATGCAACACGAGTACTTCCCGGAGGGTCACCCATTCCAGTACTACTCTCGCCCAAGCACACTTAACTTCGGATTTCTGATTGGATCCGGTGCGTTAGTGCTGGTATGATCGCATCCGTCATTCTTTGCGCTCTAACTTCTCTTATCCGTTCCGTGCCCCCGCTAATCTTTTAAACCTTTAAACCGTCATAACTTTACGCTCGTTCATCCGTTTCGTGCGATTCTTTTTTTCAATTCGAGTAATTTTTCAAGATCTACCTCCACAAGCTGCCGTAGTCCCGCTTACTAAGACGTGCCTTGCACCATTCGCGGATTTACGACCCCGCCCGCCGTTATTTTGGCAAAAAGAGGGATGCAACACGAGGACTTCCCGGAGGGTCACCCATTCCAGTACTACTCTCGCCCAAGCGCGCTTAACTTCGGAGTTCTGATGGGATCCGGTGCGTTAGTGCTGGTATGTTTGCATCCGTCATTCTTTGCGCTCTAACTTCTCTTATCCGTTCCGTGCCCTCGCTAATCTTTTAAACCTTTAAACCGTCATAACTTTACGCTCGTTCATCCGTTTCGTGCGATTCTTTTTTTCAATTCGAGTAATTTTTCAAGATCTACCTCCACAAGCTGCCGTAGTCCCACTTACTAAGACGTGCCTTGCACCATTCGCGGATTTACGACCCTGCCCGCCGTTATTTTGGCAAAAAGAGGGATGCAACACGAGGACTTCCCGGAGGGTCACCCATTCCAGTACTACTCTCGCCCAAGCGCGCTTAACTTCGGAGTTCTGATGGGATCCGGTGCGTTAGTGCTGGTATGATCGCATCCGTCATTCTTTGCGCTCTAACTTCTCTTATCCGTTCCGTGCCCCCGCTAATCTTTTAAACCTTTAAACCGTCATAACTTTACGCACCTCCACAAGCTGCCGTAGTCCCGCTTACTAAGACGTGCGTTGCACCATTCGCGGATTTACGACCCCGCCCGCCGTTATTTTGGCAAAAAGAGGGATGCAACACGAGGACTTCCCGGAGGGTCACCCATTCCAGTACTACTCTCGCCCAAGCACACTTAACTTCGGAGTTCTGATGGGATCCGGTGCGTTAGTGCTGGTATGATCGCATCCGTCATTCTTTGCGCTCTAACTTCTCTTATCCGTTCCGTGCCCCCGCTAATCTTTTAAACCTTTAAACCGTCATAACTTTACGCTCGTTCATCCGTTTCGTGCGATTCTTTTTTTCAATTCGAGTAATTTTTCAAGATCTACCTCCACAAGCTGCCGTAGTCCCGCTTACTAAGACGTGCCTTGCACCATTCGCGGATTTACGACCCCGCCCGCCGTTATTTTGGCAAAAAGAGGGATGCAACACGAGGACTTCCCGGAGGGTCACCCATTCCAGTACTACTCTCGCCCAAGCGCGCTTAACTTCGGAGTTCTGATGGGATCCGGTGCATTAGTGCTGGTATGATCGCATCCGTCATTCTTTGCGCTCTAACTTCTCTTATCCGTTCCGTGCCGCCGCTAATCTTTTAAACCTTTAAACCGTCATAACTTTACGCTCGTTCATCCGTTTCGTGCGATTCTTTTTTTCAATTCGAGTAATTTTTCAAGATCTACCTCCACAAGCTGTCGTAGTCCCGCTTACTAAGACTTGCCTTGCACCATTCGCGGATTTACGACCCCGCCCGCCGTTATTTTGGCAAAAAGAGGGATGCAACACGAGGACTTCCCGGAGGGTCACCCATTCCAGTACTACTCTCGCCCAAGCACACTTGACTTCGGAGTTCTGATGGGATCCGGTGCGTTAGTGCTGGTATGATCGCATCCGTCATTCTTTGCGCTCTAACTTTTCTTATCCGTTCCGTGCCCCCGCTAATCTTTTAAACCTTTAAACCGTCATAACTTTACGCTCGTTCATCCGTTTCGTGCGATTCTTTTTTTCAATTCGAGTAATTTTTCAAGATCTACCTCCACAAGCTGCCGTAGTCCCGCTTACTAAGACGTGCCTTGCACCATTCGCGGATTTACGACCCCGCCCGCCGTTATTTTGGCAAAAAGAGGGATGCAACACGAGGACTTCCCGGAGGGTCACCCATTCCAGTACTACTCTCGCCCAAGCGCGCTTAACTTCGGAGTTCTGATGGGATCCGGTGCGTTAGTGCTGGTATGTTCGCATCCGTCATTCTTTGCGCTCTAACTTCTCTTATCCGTTCCGTGCCCTCGCTAATCTTTTAAACCTTTAAACCGTCATAACTTTACGCTCGTTCATCCGTTTCGTGCGATTCTTTTTTTCAATTCGAGTAATTTTTCAAGATCTACCTCCACAAGCTGCCGTAGTCCCACTTACTAAGACGTGCCTTGCACCATTCGCGGATTTACGACCCCGCCCGCCGTTATTTTGGCAAAAAGAGGGATGCAACACGAGGACTTCCCGGAGGGTCACCCATTCCAGTACTACTCTCGCCCAAGCGCGCTTAACTTCGGAGTTCTGATGGGATCCGGTGCGTTAGTGCTGGTATGATCGCATCCGTCATTCTTTGCGCTCTAACTTCTCTTATCCGTTCCGTGCCCCCGCTAATCTTTTAAACCTTTAAACCGTCATAACTTTACGCTCGTTCATCCGTTTCGTGCGATTCTTTTTTTCAATTCGAGTAATTTTTCAAGATCTACCTCCACAAGCTGCCGTAGTCCCGCTTACTAAGACGTGCGTTGCACCATTCGCGGATTTACGACCCCGCCCGCCGTTATTTTGGCAAAAAGAGGGATGCAACACGAGGACTTCCCGGAGGGTCACCCATTCCAGTACTACTCTCGCCCAAGCACACTTAACTTCGGAGTTCTGATGGGATCCGGTGCGTTAGTGCTGGTATGATCGCATCCGTCATTCTTTGCGCTCTAACTTCTCTTATCCGTTCCGTGCCCCCGCTAATCTTTTAAACCTTTAAACCGTCATAACTTTACGCTCGTTCATCCGTTTCGTGCGATTCTTTTTTTCAATTCGAGTAATTTTTCAAGATCTACCTCCACAAGCTGCCGTAGTCCCGCTTACTAAGACGTGCCTTGCACCATTCGCGGATTTACGACCCCGCCCGCCGTTATTTTGGCAAAAAGAGGGATGCAACACGAGGACTTCCCGGAGGGTCACCCATTCCAGTACTACTCTCGCCCAAGCGCGCTTAACTTCGGAGTTCTGATGGGATCCGGTGCGTTAGTGCTGGTATGATCGCATCCGTCATTCTTTGCGCTCTAACTTCTCTTATCCGTTCCGTGCCCCCGCTAATCTTTTAAACCTTTAAACCGTCATAACTTTACGCACCTCCACAAGCTGCCGTAGTCCCGCTTACTGAGACGTGCGTTGCACCATTCGCGGATTTACGACCCCGCCCGCCGTTATTTTGGCAAAAAGAGGGATGCAACACGAGGACTTCCCGGAGGGTCACCCATTCCAGTACTACTCTCGCCCAAGCACACTTAACTTCGGAGTTCTGATGGGATCCGGTGCGTTAGTGCTGGTATGATCGCATCCGTCATTCTTTGCGCTCTAACTTCTCTTATCCGTTCCGTGCCCCCGCTAATCTTTTAAACCTTTAAACCGTCATAACTTTACGCTCGTTCATCCGTTTCGTGCGATTCTTTTTTTCAATTCGAGTAATTTTTCAAGATCTACCTCCACAAGCTGCCGTAGTCCCGCTTACTAAGACGTGCCTTGCACCATTCGCGGATTTACGACCCCGCCCGCCGTTATTTTGGTAAAAAGAGGGATGCAACACGAGGACTTCCCGGAGGGTCACCCATTCCAGTACTACTCTCGCCCAAGCGCGCTTCACTTCGGAGTTCTGATGGGATCCGGTGCGTTAGTGCTGGTATGATCGCATCCGTCATTCTTTGCGCTCTAACTTCTCTTATCCGTTCCGTGCCCTCGCTAATCTTTTAAACCTTTAAACCGTCATAACTTTACGCTCGTTCATCCGTTTCGTGCGATTCTTTTTTTCAATTCGAGTAATTTTTCAAGATCTACCTCCATAAGCTGCCGTAGTCCCGCTTACTAAGACGTGCCTTGCACCATTCGCGGATTTACGACCCCGCCCGCCGTTATTTTGGCAAAAAGAGGGATGCAACACGAGGACTTCCCGGAGGGTCACCCATTCCAGTACTACTCTCGCCCAAGCGCGCTTAACTTCGGAGTTCTGATGGGATCCGGTGCATTAGTGCTGGTATGATCGCATCCGTCATTCTTTGCGCTCTAACTTCTCTTATCCGTTCGGTGCCGCCGCTAATCTTTTAAACCTTTAAACCGTCATAACTTTACGCTCGTTCATCCGTTTCGTGCGATTCTTTTTTTCAATTCGAGTAATTTTTCAAGATCTACCTCCACAAGCTGTCGTAGTCCCGCTTACTAAGACGTGCCTTGCACCATTCGCGGATTTACGACCCCGCCCGCCGTTATTTTGGCAAAAAGAGGGATGCAACACGAGGACTTCCCGGAGGGTCACCCATTCCAGTACTACTCTCGCCCAAGCACACTTAACTTCGGAGTTCTGATGGGATCCGGTGCGTTAGTGCTGGTATGATCGCATCCGTCATTCTTTGCGCTCTAACTTCTCTTATCCGTTCCGTGCCCCCGCTAATTTTTTAAACCTTTAAACTGTCATAACTTTACGCTCGTTTATCCGTTTCGTGCGATTCTTTTTATCAATTCGAGTAGTTTTTCAAGATCTACCTCCACAAGCTGCCGTAGTCCCGCTTAATAATACGTGCCTTGCACCATTCACGGATTTACGACCCCGGCCGTTGTTATTTTGGCAAAAAGAGGGATGCAACACGAGGACTTCCCGTAGGGTCACCCATTCCAGTACTACTCTCGCCCAAGCACGCTTGACTTCGGAGTTCTGATGGGATCCGGTGCGTTAGTGCTGGTATGATCGCATCCGTCTTTCTTTCCGCTCTAACTTCTCTTATCCGTTCCGTGCCCCCCTAATCTTTTAAACCTTTAAACCGTCATAACTTTATGCTCGTTTATCCGTTTCGTGCGATTCTTTTTTTCAATTCGAGTAATTTTTCAAGATCTACCTCCACAAGCTGCCGTAGTCCCGCTTACTAAGACGTGCCTTGCACCATTCACGGATTTACGACCCCGCCCGCCGTTATTTTGGCAAAAAAAGGGATGCAACACGAGGACTTCCCGGAGGGTCACCTATTCCAGTACTACTCTCGCCCAAGCGCGCTTAACTTCGGAGTTCTGATGGGATCCGGTGCATTAGTGCTGGTATGATCGCATACGTCATTCTTTGCGCTCTAACTTCTCTTATCCGTTCCGTGCCCCCGCTAATCTTTTAAACCTTTAAACCGTCATAACTTTACGCTCGTTCATCCGTTTCGTGCGATTCTTTTTTTCAATTCGAGTAATTTCTCAAGATCTACCTCCACAAGCTGCCGTAGTCCCGCTTACTAAGACGTGCCTTGCACCATTCGCGGATTTACGACCCCGCCCGCCGTTATTTTGGCAAAAAGAGGGATGCAACACGAGGACTTCCCGGAGGGTCACCCATTCCAGTACTACTCTCGCCCAAGCACGCTTAGCTTCGGAGTTCTGATGGGATCCGGTGCGTTAGTGCTTGTATGATCGCATCCGTCATTCTTTGCGCTCTAACTTCTCTTATCCGTTCCGTGCCCCCGCTAATCTTTTAAACCTTTAAACCGTCATAACTTTACGCTCGTTCATCCGTTTCGTGCGATTCTTTTTTCAATTCGAGTAATTTTTCAAGATCTACCTCCACAAGCTGCCGTAGTCCCGCTTACTAAGACGTGCCTTGCACCATTCACGGATTTACGACCCCGCCCGCCGTTATTTTGGCAAAAAAAGGGATGCAACACGAGGACTTCCCGGAGGGTCACCCATTCCAGTACTACTCTCGCCCAAGCGCGCTTAACTTCGGAGTTCTGATGGGATCCGGTGCATTAGTGCTGGTTTGATCGCATACGTCATTCTTTGCGCTCTAACTTCTCTTATCCGTTCCGTGCCCCCGCTAATCTTTTAAACCTTTAAACCGTCATAACTTTACGCTCGTTCATCCGTTTCGTGCGATTCTTTTTTTCAATTCGAGTAATTTTTCAAGATCTACCTCCACAAGCTGCCGTAGTCCCGCTTACTAAGACGTGCCTTGCACCATTCGCGGATTTACGACCCCGCCCGCCGTTATTTTGGCAAAAAGAGGGATGCAACACGAGGACTTCCCGGAGGGTCACCCATTCCAGTACTACTCTCGCCCAAGCACGCTTAGCTTCGGAGTTCTGATGGGATCTGGTGCGTTAGTGCTGGTATGATCGCATCCGTCATTCTTTGCGCTCTAACTTCTCTTATCCGTTCCGTGCCCCCGCTAATCTTATAAACCTTTAAACCGTCATAACTTTACGCTCGTTCATCCGTTTCGTGCGATTCTTTTTTTTAAATTCGAGTAATTTTTCAAGATCTACCTCCACAAGCTGCCGTAGTCCCGCATACTAAGACGTGCCTTGCACCATTCACGGATTTACGACCCCGCCCACCGTTATTTTGGCTAAAAGAGGGATGCAACACGAGGACTTCCCGGAGGGTCACCCATTCCAGTACTGCTCTCGCCCAAGCGCGCTTGACTTCGAAGTTCTGATGGGATCCGGTGCGTTAGTGCTGGTATGATCGCATCCGTCATTCTTTGCGCTCTAACTTCTCTTATCCGTTCCGTGCCCCCGCTAATCTTTTAAACCTTTAAACCGTCATAACTTTACGCTCGTTCATCCGTTTCGTGCGATTCTTTTTTTCAATTCGAGTAATTTTTCAAGATCTACCTCCACAAGCTTCCGTAGTCCCGCTTACTAAGACGTGTCTTGCACTATTCACGTATTTACGACCCCGCCCGCCGTTATTTTGGCAAAAAGAGGGATGCAACACGAGGACTTCCCGGAGGGTCACCCATTCCAGTACTACTCTCGCCCAAGCACGCTTAACTTCGAAGTTATGATGGGATCGGGTGCGTTAGTGCTGGTATGATCGCATCCGTCATTCTTTGCGCTCTAACTTCTCTTATCCGTTCCGTGCCCCCGCTAATCTTTTAAACCTTTAAACCGTCATAACTTTACGCTCGTTCATCCGTTTCGTACGATTTTTTTTTTCAATTCGAGTAATTTTTCAAGATCTACCTCCATCCGTTTCGTGCGATTCTTTTTTTCAATTCGAGTAATTTCTCAAGATCTACCTACACAAGCTGCCGTAGTCCCGCTTACTAAGACGTGCCTTGCACCATTCACGGATTTACGACCCCGCCGCCGTTATTTTGGCAAAAAGAGGGATGCAACACGAGGACTTCCCAGAGGGTCACCCGTTCCAGCACTACTCTCGCCCAAGCGCGCTTAACTTCGGAGTTCTGATGGGATCCGGTGCGTTAATGCTGGTATGATCGCATCCGTCATTCTTTGCGCTCTAACTTCTCTTATACGTTCCGTGCCCCCGCTAATCTTTTAAACCTTTAAACCGTCATAACTTTACGCTCGTTCATCCGTTTCGTGCGATTCTTTTTTTCAATTCGAGTAATTTTTCAAGATCTACCTCCACAAGCTGCCGTAGTCCCGCTTAATAAGACGTGCCTTGCACCATTCACGTATTTACGACCCCGGCCTCGTTCATCCGTTTCGTGCGATTCTTTTTTTCAATTCGAGTAATTTTTCAAGATCTACCTCGACAAGCTGCCGTAGTCCCGCTTAATAAGACGTGCCTTGCACCATTCACGGATTTACGACCCCGGCCGTCGTTATTTTGGCAAAAAGAGGGATGCAACACGAGGACTTCCCGGAGGGTCACCCATTCCAGTACTACTCTCGCCCAAGCACGCTTGACTTCGGAGTTCTGATTGGATCCGGTGCGTTAGTGCTGGTATGATCGCATCCGTCATTCTTTGCGCTCTAACTTCTCTTATCCGTTCCGTGCCCCCGCTAATCTTTTAAACCTTTAAACCGTCATAACTTTACGCTCGTTTATCCGTTTCGTGCGATTCTTTTTATCAATTCGAGTAATTTTTCAAGATCTACCTCCAGAAGCTGCCGTAGTCCCGCTTAATAAGACGTGCCTTGCACCATTCACGGATTTACGACCCCAGCCGTCGTTATTTCTAAAAAAAGATGGATGCAACACGAGGACTTCCCGGAGGGTCACCCATTCCAGTACTACTCTCGCCCAAGCACGCTTGACTTCGAAGTTCTAATGGGATCCGGTACGTTAGTGCTGGTATGATCGCATTCGTCATTCTTTGCGCTCTAACTTCTCTTATCCGTTCCGTGCCCCCGCTAATTTTTTAAACCTTTAAACTGTCATAACTTTACGCTCGTTTATCCGTTTCGTGCGATTCTTTTTATCAATTCGAGTAGTTTTTCAAGATCTACCTCCACAAGCTGCCGTAGTCCCGCTTAATAATACGTGCCTTGCACCATTCACGGATTTACGACCCCGGCCGTTGTTATTTTGGCAAAAAGAGGGATGCAACACGAGGACTTCCCGTAGGGTCACCCATTCCAGTACTACTCTCGCCCAAGCACGCTTGACTTCGGAGTTCTGATGGGATCCGGTGCGTTAGTGCTGGTATGATCGCATCCGTCTTTCTTTCCGCTCTAACTTCTCTTATCCGTTCCGTGCCCCCCTAATCTTTTAAACCTTTAAACCGTCATAACTTTATGCTCGTTTATCCGTTTCGTGCGATTCTTTTTTTCAATTCGAGTAATTTTTCAAGATCTACCTCCACAAACTGTCGTAGTCCCACTTAATAAGACGTGCCTTGCAACGTTCACGGATATACGACCCCGCCCGTCGTTATTTATGCAAAAAGAGGGATGCAACACGAGGACTTCCCGGAGGGTCACCCATTCCAGTACTACTCTCGACCAAGCACGCTTGACTTCGGAGTTCTAATGGGATCCGGTACGTTAGTTCTGGTATGATCGCATCCGTCATTCTTTGCGCTCTAACTTCTTCTATCCGTTCCGTGCCCCCGCTAATTTTTTAAACCTTTAAACTGTCATAACTTTACGCTCGTTTATCCGTTTCGTGCGATTCTTTTTATCAATTCGAGTAGTTTTTCAAGATCTACTTCCACAAGCTGCCGTAGTCCCGCTTAATAAGACGTGCCTTGCACCATTCAGGGATTTACGACCCCGCCCATCGTTATTTTGGCAAAAAGAGGGATACAACACGAGGACTTCCCGGAGGGTCACCCATTCCAGTACTACTCTCGCCCAAGCATGCTTGAATTCGGAGTTATGATGGGATCCGGTGCGTTAGTGCTGGTATGATCGCATCCGTCATTCTTTGCGCTCTAACTTCTCTTATCCGTTCCGTGCCCCCGCTAATCTTTTAAACCTTTAAACCGTCATAACTTTACGCTCGTTCATCCGTTTCGTGCGATTCTTTTTTTCAATTCGAATAATTTTTCAAGAGCTACCTCCACAAGCTGCCGTAGTCCGGCTTACTAAGACGTGCCTTGCACCATTCACTGATTTACGACCCCGCCCGCCGTTATTTTTGCAAAAAGAGGGATGCAACACGAGGACTTCCCGGAGGGTCACCCATTCCAGTACTGCTCTCGCCCGAGCGCGCTTAACTTCGGAGTTCTGATGAGATCCGGTGCTTTAGTGCTGGTATGATCGCATCCGTCATTTTTTGCGCTCTAACTTATCTTATCCGTTCCGTGCCCCCGCTAATCATTTAAACCTTTAAACCGTCATAACTTTACGCTCGTTTATCCGTTTCGTGCGATTCTTTTTTTCAATTCGAGTAATTTCTCAAGATCTACCTCCACGAGCTGCCGTAGTCCCGCTTAATAAGACGTGCCTTGCACCATTCACGGATTTACAACCCCACCCATCGTTATTTTTGCAAAAAGGGGGATGCAACACGAGGACTTCCCGGAGGGTCACCCATTCCAGTACTACTCTCGCCCAAGCACGCTTCACTTCGGAGTTCTGATTGGATCCGGTGCGTTAGTGCTGGTATGATCGCATCCGTCATTCTTTGCGCTCTAACTTCTCTTATCTGTTACGTGCCCCCGCTAATCTTTTAAACCGTCATAACTTTATGCTCGTTTATCCGTTTCGTGCGATTCTTTTTTTCAATTCGAGTAATTTTTCAAGATCTACCTCTACAAGCTGTCGTAGTCCCGCTTACTAAGACGTGCCTTGCACCATTCACGGATTTACGACCCCGCCCGCCGTTGGTTGTAATATTGTAGAAAAAAAAAAGGAAGAACCCTGACATTTTGGGTTTAATTGTTGAAAAGAAAAAAAAGGTTGCAGAAAGAAAAAGAGAAGAAGGAATGTTGTTGTTTGTTTGTGGGAATAGCTAGAAAAAAGAGGCAACTGGGTACAGAAAGTAATTATGAAGACTTTAGAGCTTAATTGCTTTGTAATGGTAGTGTCATTGGAAACGTAGTCACTTTTACCCATATTATCAATTCCGTCTATAAGCCTACAATGCATCCAGAGAAAGAATCCTACTTGATCTTATTTTGAGATGCCTACACTAGTAAAGAGTGACAACGGGCAAACATTTAGTGTTGTCTTATGTGCATGTGGAATTCGTTTCTGAGTTCGACAATTTTTCATGATGTTGCGCCCCAATAATTTTGATTCACTGCATGACAAGTGTGAGTCTGGGGCGATTCTTTGTTGTTGAGGTACATTGAGGTCGGTGAATTTGCAAGGTTTCTATTTTCAATACATAATTATGAGCGAAGTAAAGGGCGTTTAAGTCTAGTGGTTGCTTTCTCCACACAATTGCTTGGCAAGGTGTTCTGAATGATCTTGAATGCTTAATTGTGATTCAGGTTAGTTGTCTAATATTTGCTCGAGAACGACCAAAAGTTCGAGTATGGAGTGGTAATGTTTGGATATTTTACTAATTTTTTAGGGCATTTTTACCATGTTCTGATAATTATTTTAAAAGCTTATATGCAAAACTAACATGAATTGCTACTAATTGAGTTGTTTGGTGTGATAGGAAGTGAACATGGTGAATTGAGGCTAAAGTGCAAGTTTTGGAATGAAAATTGAAGAAATTAATGATTCCAGGTGGTCGTGTGCCACGTGAGTAGCATGGGAGTTGAAATTGAAGCAATCAGGAATCCATGTGCCACACAAGTAACACGAGAAGAAATAGAGATTTTGCCAAGAAGTGAAGAAAAATTTCAGCTCATTCAGGCCTAATAAGTGAGAAGCACGCGAGCTGAATTATCTGAATTAAATTATGTCCTCATGGCACACAGGCGGTACATGAAGTAGAAAAATAGGAAAAAAATTAAGGGTATTTTGGACTCTTTGATTATTTTCCTACAGGGTAAAAAAGTTTCTTCTGCCTCTTTTATTACCTATCTTGACCTGGGAAGGCTAGACCACCATTGTTGAAGAACTTTGGGGCTTTAAAAAGCTTCAAATATATTGGAACTGAAGAAATAAAAGAGTTTTCTAAAATTTTCTTATTCTCTTTTCCTATAGATGTTGTTTTGACTATGGACTTATTATTGTCTAGTACAATTATGAGTAGCTAAATTCCTACTCTAGGATTTTGTTAAATGAGTTATTGGTTAGTTTTGAATAACTCCAAAATTGATTAATACATAATTTTATTTGTTTGGTTATATTTATATTAAATTCAATTATTTATTTATGCAATAATTTGTGCCCTTTTTGCTTGAATGATCTTGGGAAAGTCATTTAAGTTATGGTCATTAAAATAACAGTACTTCATGTTACGATAACAAATTACTTAATCTGATTTAGAGTCATTATAAGGATATCGTGATTAGAGTGTGGCACGTATTTGGGGAGATTTTAATCGTCTTGATTATTTTGAGAAAAAATAGTTCAAGAGCGATGGTATTAGTAGTTAGGAAACAATAGTGAACAATTTTAATTAAGTTCAAGGCCAATAGAATAGTATCTCGTGCAAGTTTTGAGTAAACTCAGGACTATACCAGTAACTGGGAGATTCATTATCCTGGGCTTTTTAACATGTGTAAGTTCATCTAATTCTTGTCATTCTTAATATATTTCTAATTGTTCTTAGTTAATTGTTATTTAGTTAATAGTTTATAACTTAAAACTCAAGTATAATTATATATATTGCTGAACTTTGAATATTTGCTATTAAAGTTACTAGAACTTAACTTTGGTCTTTGTGAGATTCTACTCCGGACTTAAAATTCGGATATATTTGCAACGACCACTAAGTCTCTTTTATATAGCATAGTTGCGCGTTACAACTTATTAATCAGTGAATCTCATATCTCTTTTGCTTCTTTATAAGAACAATAGATATCGAACAACTCATTAGAAAAGTACTTCATATGGTATATCTATGTACATTATTTTCCTGAGCCCACAATTCTAATTTCCTAGAAAATGACTCGTCGACTTTTGAATTCGTGAGGGCAAAAGCAACAACTTGCATATCAAGAATAGAAAAAATTCATTCATGTCATCTCCTAAAATTTTCTCCAACAAATACTTCAACCTTTGACACATCGGGAAATGGTTTGGAAAAGGTAGGTGAAGACACAATTGGAACACCAGTAGTAGCAGCATCAACATTTGTAATAAAAGCATCGGGGTTTTGTGGAGTATCATGTTGCATTTGTTTCCGTGTTCCATGATAGAAGAATTAAAATATACTTAAGATTGTTTGAAAGAACTGGATAGAACTCGAAAATTTTCAATAGCTTGTAGCGTGTTAAAGACCTCATCCCAAGGATATTTTACCAATATTGATGTATCCCACCGAAAAAAGATTCTAAGCTGAGTACTCAAAGTAACTACAAAAGAGGTTTTGCTTGAAAAGTTAAGGTAGCTATTATCTCATATCGAAAATGGTTAAGTATGATTAAAACATGACCATCCAAACACATTATTCTCCAGAGTTTTGCAAATTATCAAATACTTCTGATAGTGACTGTCTCCGCACTACTAGAAAAAGAGTGTTTTGCGTCTCAATTCGGAGTTTAGAGAGAGAATTTCGTCTCTGCACGACCTTCGCTATTTTGTGTTTAGAGACGGAATTTCCTCTTTAGCAAAATAATTAATTTACTGCTTGTAGACGGAATTCCCTCTCCAGCATTAATTGTAGAAATTATTTTTAGTGTTTAGAGACGGAATTCCCTCTCCAGAAAAATAATTTCATACATAATTTTTTCATTTGAGATGGTAGTCCGTCTCAAAAATGCGTAAATTAATTATTTTTTTGTTTTAGAGACGGAATTCACTCTCCAACAATATTAACCATGCTAAATAAAAATATTAGAAACTCGATACAAAGCAGCCAAAAACCAGAATACGCCATTAAAACAGTTATACAACTTGTTTAACATAAAAAAAAAACCACCACAGGCAATTAAACAATTCTGCATACGTGTTTCATCATTAAGCATTCAACACGAACAAACACTAAAGTGTTTAATTAGTAACATGTTCGACAAACTTAACAAACCATGATACTACTCCGCCCTCTGGGAGGAGTCACTGCCTTGCTCCTTATCCTTCCAAATCTTTGCCACAATTTTCTCTAATTTCTTTACATTCGCGCGGTCAGCCAAGCGTTGCCTTTCACTATCCAGTAGCCTTTGCTCCATTTCCGCCAATTTAGAGCGCAAATCATCATCCACAATTTTTGGTGCAGGTGAAGAAGAAGAAGAGCAATTAGCATTGATGATACCTACACGAGAAGGCATCTTTTACCGCGAAGGACCAAGACCATAGGCTCAGTTTTTGCTAGTGTAGCAACCACCCGCCTCAACGAACATTGTATTTTCTTCTTCCGGAGTGGGTTTAGGAGAGCCTTCAATGACCTATGCCTCTTGGCTCTCAAGCCATTCTTGGTGTAGAGCTTTGTAGTTTTCCTAAAACAAAAGACACGATTAGAATAATTAATTAAAGAATCATTTAAAATAAAATAAAATTAATTATGATATCTCACCTCTAGTTGTTGTGCACGTGGCTCGAGCCATCCCACCTCATTTCCTTGTTCGTCATATAAAAAATGGAACAGACGGAAAAATTCATAATCACTAACTTTTCCATGTACCGCTTCCAACACAATGCAAATGTATTAATGCTAAATCAAAATGGTGTTAAGTTTTTAATTTAAATAAAAATTAGATTGACTTACATATCACACCCGATTGGTGGCCAAACTAAGTGAACCACATGTGTGCTTCAATCCTCCCTTTGTCGATGCTCTGTTTTTCTTAGTCTTATCCGTTCCGTTCCCCCGCTAATCTTTTAAACCTTTAAACCGTCATAACTTTACGCTCGGTCATCCGTTTCGTGCGATTCTTTTTTTCAATTCGAGTAGTTTTTCAAGATCTACCTCCACAAGCTGCCGTAGTCCCGCTTACTAAGATGTGCCTTGCACCATTCACGGATTTACGACCCCGCCCGTCGTTATTTTGGCAAAAAGAGGGATGCAACACGAGGACTTCCCGGAGGATCACCCATTCCAGTGTTACTCTCGCCCAAGCATGCTTAACTTCGGAGTTCTGATGGGATCCGGTGCGTTAGTGCTTGTATGATCGCATCCGTTATTCTTTGCGCTCTAACTTCTCTTATCCGTTCCGTGCCCCCGCTAATCTTTTAAACCTTTAAACCGTCATAACTTTACGCTCGTTCATCCGTTTCGTACGATTCTTTTTTCAATTCGAGTAATTTTTCAAGATCTACCTCCACAAGCTGCCGTAGTCCCGCTTACTAAGACGTGCCTTGCACCATTCACGGATTTACGACCCCGCCCGCCGTTATTTTGGCAAAAAGAGGGATGCAACACGAGGACTTCCCGGAGGGTCACCCATTCCAGTACTACTCTCGCCCAGGCGCGCTTCACTTCGGAGTTCTGATGGGATCCGGTGCGTTAGTGCTGGTATGATCGCATCCATCATTCTTTGCGCTCTAACTTCTCTTATCCGTTCCGTGCCCCCGCTAATCTGTTAAACCTTTAAACCGTCATAACTTTACGCTCGTTCATCCGTTTCGTGCGTGTCTTTTTTTCAATTCGAGTAATTTTTCAAGATCTACCTCCACAAGCTGCCGTAGTCCCGCTTACTAAGACGTGCCTTGCACCATTCGCGGATTTACGACCCCGCCCGCCGTTATTTTAGCAAAAAGAGGGATGCAACACGAGGACTTCCCGGAGGGTCACCCATTCCAGTACTACTCTCGCCCAAGCACGCTTAGCTTCGGAGTTCTGATGGGATCCGGTGCGTTAGTGCTGGTATGATCGCATCCGTCATTCTTTGCGCTCTAACTTCTCTTATCCGTTCCGTGCCCCCGCTAATCTTTTAAACCTTTAAACCGTCATAAATTTACGCTCGTTCATCCATTTCGTGCGATTCTTTTTTCAATTCGAGTAATTTTTCAAGATCTACCTCCACAAGCTGCCGTAGTCCCGCTTACTAAGACGTGCCTTGCACCATTCACGGATTTACGACCCCGCCCGCCGTTATTTTGGCAAAAAGAGGGATGCAACACGAGGACTTCCCGGAGGGTCACCCATTCCAGTAATACTCTCGCCCAAGCGCGCTTAACTTCGGAGTTCTGATGGGATCCGGTGCGTTAGTGCTGGTATGATCGCATCCGTCATTCTTTGCGCTCTAACTTCTCTTATACGTTCCGTGCCCCCGCTAATCTTTTAAACCTTTAAACCGTCATAACTTTACGCTCGTTCATCCGTTTCGTGCGATTCTTTTTTTCAATTCGAGTAATTTTTCAAGATCTACCTCCACAAGCTGCCGTAGTCCCGCTTAGTAAGACGTGCCTTGCACCATTAAAGAATTTACGACCCCGTCCGCCGTGTGCCTTGCACCATTAACGGATTTACGACCCCGTCCGCCGTTATTTTGGCAAAAAGAGGGATGCAACACGAGGACTTCCCGGAGGGTCACCCATTGCAATACTACTCTCGCCCAAGCGCGCTTAACTTCGGAGTTCTGATGGTATCCGGTGCGTTAGTGCTGGTATGATCGCATCCGTCATTCTTTGCGCTCTAACTTCTCTTATCCGTTCCGTGCCCCCGCTAATCTTTTAAACCTTTAAACCGTCTTAACTTTACGCTCGTTCATCCGTTTCGTGCGATTCTTTTTTTCAATTCGAGTAATTTTTCAAGATCTACCTCCACAAGCTGCCGTAGTCCCGCTTAATAAGACGTGCCTTGCACCATTCACGGATTTACGACCCCGGCCTCGTTCATCCGTTTCGTGCGATTCTTTTTTTCAATTCGAGTAATTTTTCAAGATCTACCTCCACAAGCTGCCGTAGTCCCGCTTAATAAGACGTGCCTTGCACCATTCACGGATTTACGACCCCGACCGTCGTTATTTTGGCAAAAAGAGGGATGCAACACGAGGACTTCCCGGAGGGTCACCCATTCCAGTACTACTCTCGCCCAAGCACGCTTGACTTCGGAGTTCTGATGGGATCCGGTGCGTTAGTGCTGGTATGATCGCATCCGTCATTCTTTCCGCTCTAACTTCTCTTATCCGTTCCGTGCCCCGCTAATCTTTTAAACCTTTAAACCGTCATAACTTTATGCTCGTTTATCCGTTTCGTGCGATTCTTTTTTTCAATTCGAGTAATTTTTCAAGGTCTACCTCCACAAACTGTCGTAGTCCCGCTTAATAAGACGTACCTTGCAACATTCACGGATTTACGACCCCGCCCGTCGTTATTTAGGCAAAAAGAGGGATGCAACACGAGGACTTCCCGGAGGGTCACCCATTCCAGTACTACTCTCGCCCAAGCACGCTTGACTTCGGAGTTCTAATGGGATCCGGTACGTTAGTTCTGGTATGATCGTATCCGTCATTCTTTGCGCTCTAACTTCTCATATCCGTTCCGTGCCCCCGCTAATTTTTTAAACCTTTAAACTGTCATAACTTTACGCTCGTTTATCTGTTTCGTGCCATTCTTTTTATCAATTCGAGTAGTTTTTCAAGATCTACCTCCACAAGCTGCCGTAGTCCCGCTTAATAAGACGTGCCTTGCACCATTCACGGATTTACGTCCCCGCCCGTCGTTATTTTGGAAAAAAGAGGGATGCAACACGAGGACTTCCCGGAGGGTAACCCATTCCAGTACTACTCTCGCCCAAGCATGCTTGAATTCGGAGTTCTGATGGGATCCGGTGCGTTAGTGCTGGTATGATCGCATCCGTCATTCTTTGCGCTCTAGCTTCTCTTATCCGTTCCGTGCCCCCGCTAATCTTTTAAACCTTTAAACCGTCATAACTTTATGCTCGTTTATCCGTTTCGTGCGATTCTTTTTTTCAATTCGAGTAATTTTTCAAGATCTACCTCCACAAGCTGCCGTAGTCCCGCTTAATAAGACGTGCCTTGCACCATTCACGAATTTACGACCCCGGCCGTCGTTATTTTGTCAAAAAGAGGGATGCAACACGAGGATTTCCCGGAGGGTCACCCATTCCAGTACTACTCTCGCCCAAGCACGCTTGACTTCGGAGTTCTAATGGAATCCGGTGCGTTAGTGCTGGTATGATCGAATCCGTCATTCTTTGCGCTCTAACTTCTCTTATCCGTTCCGTGCCCCTGCTAATCTTTTAAACCTTTAAACCGTCATAACTTTACGCTCGTTTATCCGTTTCGTGCGATTCTTTTTTTCAATTCGAGTAATTTTTCAAGATCTACCTCCACTAGCTGCCGTAGTCCCGCTTAATAAGACGTGCCTTGCACCATTCACGGATTTACGACCCTGCCCGTCGTTATTTTGGCAAAAAGAGGGATGCAGCACGAGGACTTCCCGGAGGGTCACCAATTCCAGTACTACTCTCGCCCAAGCTCGCTTAACTTCGGAGTTCTGATGAGATTCGGTGCGTTAATGCTGGTATGATCGCATCCGTCATTTTTTGCGCTCTAACTTATCTTATCCGTTCCGTGCCCCCGCTAATCTTTTAAACATTTAAACCGTCATAACTTTACGCTCGTTTATCCGTTTCGTGCGATTCTTTTTTTCAATTCGAGTAATTTCTCAAGATCTACCTCCACAAGCTGCCGTAGTCCCGCTTAATAAGACGTGCCTTGCACCATTAATGGATTTACGACCCCACCCGTCGTTATTTTTGCAAAAAGGGGGATGCAACACGAGGACTTCCCGGAGGGTCACCCATTCCAGTACTACTCTCGCCCAAGCACGCTTCACTTCGGAGTTCTGATGGGATCCGGTGCGTTAGTGCTGGTATGATCGCATCCGTCATTCTTTGCGCTCTAACTTCTCTTATCCGTTCCGTGCCCCCCTAATCTTTTAAACCTTTAAACCGTCATAACTTTATGCTCGTTTATCCGTTTCGTGCGATTCTTTTTTTCAATTCGAGTAATTTTTCAAGATCTACCTCCACAAACTGTCGTAGTCCCGCTTAATAAGACGTGCCTTGCACCATTCACGGATTTACGACCCCGCCCGCCGTTATTTTGGCAAAAAGAGGGATGCAACACGAGGACTTCCCGGAGGATCACCCATTCCAGTGTTGCTCTCTCCCAAGCATGCTTAACTTCGGAGTTCTGATGGGATCCGGTGCGTTAGTGCTTGTATGATCGCATCCGTTATTCTTTGCGCTCTAACTTCTCTTATCCGTTCCGTGCCCCCGCTAATCATTTAAACCTTAAAACCGTCATAACTTTACGCTCGTTCATCCGTTTCGTACGATTCTTTTTTCAATTCGAGTAATTTTTCAAGATCTACCTCCACAAGCTGCCGTAGTCCCGCTTACTAAGACGTGCCTTGCACCATTCACGGATTTACGACCCCGCCCGCCATTATTTTGGCAAAAAGAGGGATGCAACACGAGGACTTCCCGGAGGGTCACCCATTCCAGTATTACTCTCGCCCAGGCGCGCTTAACTTCGGAGTTCGGATGGGATCCGGTGCGTTAGTGCTGGTATGATCGCATCCGTCATTCTTTGCGCTCTAACTTCTCTTATCCGTTCCGTGCCCCCGCTAATCTTTTAAACCTTTAAACCGTCATAACTTTACGCTCGTTCATCCGTTTCGTACGATTCTTTTTTCAATTCGAGTAATTTTTCAAGATCTACCTCCACAAGCTGCCGTAGTCCCGCTTACTAAGACGTGCCTTGCACCATTCACGGATTTACGACCCCGCCCGCCGTTATTTTGGCAAAAAGAGGGATGCAACACGAGGACTTCCCGGAGGGTCACCCATTCCAGTACTACTCTCGCCCAAGCACGCTTGAATTCGGAGTTCTGATGGGATCCGGTGCGTTAGTGCTGGTATGATCGCATCCGTCATTCTTTGCGCTCTAGCTTCTCTTATCCGTTCCGTGCCCCCGCTAATCTTTTAAACCTTTAAACCGTCATAACTTTACGCTCGTTTATCCGTTTCGTGCGATTCTTTTTTTCAATTCGAGTAATTTTTCAAGATCTACCTCCACAAGCTGCCGTAGTCCCGCTTAATAAGACGTGCCTTGCACCATTCACGAATTTACGACCCCGGCCGTCGTTATTTTGTCAAAAAGAGGGATGCAACACGAGGATTTCCCGGAGGGTCACCCATTCCAGTACTACTCTCGCCCAAGCACGCTTGACTTCGGAGTTCTAATGGGATCCGGTGCGTTAGTGCTGGTATGATCGCATCCATCATTCTTTGCGCTCTAACTTCTCTTATCCGTTCCGTGCCCCCGCTAATCTGTTAAACCTTTAAACCGTCATAACTTTACGCTCGTTCATCCGTTTCGTGCGTGTCTTTTTTTCAATTCGAGTAATTTTTCAAGATCTACCTCCACAAGCTGCCGTAGTCCCGCTTACTAAGACGTGCCTTGCACCATTCGCGGATTTACGACCCCGCCCGCCGTTATTTTACCAAAAAGAGGGATGCAACACGAGGACTTCCCGGAGGGTCACCCATTCCAGTACTACTCTCGCCCAAGCACGCTTAGCTTCGGAGTTCTGATGGGATCCGGTGCGTTAGTGCTGGTATGATCGCATCCGTCATTCTTTGCGCTCTAACTTCTCTTATCCGTTCCGTGCCCCCGCTAATCTTTTAAACCTTTAAACCGTCATAACTTTACGCTCGTTCATCCGTTTCGTACGATTCTTTTTTCAATTCGAGTAATTTTTCAAGATCTACCTCCACAAGCTGCCGTAGTCCCGCTTACTAAGACGTGCCTTGCACCATTCACGGATTTACGACCCCGCCCGCCGTTATTTTGGCAAAAAGAGGGATGCAACACGAGGACTTCCCGGAGGGTCACCCATTCCAGTACTACTCTCGCCCAAGCACGCTTGAATTCGGAGTTCTGATGGGATCCGGTGCGTTAGTGCTGGTATGATCGCATCCGTCATTCTTTGCGCTCTAGCTTCTCTTATCCGTTCCGTGCCCCCGCTAATCTTTTAAACCTTTAAACCGTCATAACTTTACGCTCGTTTATCCGTTTCGTGCGATTCTTTTTTTCAATTCGAGTAATTTTTCAAGATCTACCTCCACAAGCTGCCGTAGTCCCGCTTAATAAGACGTGCCTTGCACCATTCACGAATTTACGACCCCGGCCGTCGTTATTTTGTCAAAAAGAGGGATGCAACACGAGGATTTCCCGGAGGGTCACCCATTCCAGTACTACTCTCGCCCAAGCACGCTTGACTTCGGAGTTCTAATGGGATCCGGTGCGTTAGTGCTGGTATGATCGCATCCATCATTCTTTGCGCTCTAACTTCTCTTATCCGTTCCGTGCCCCCGCTAATCTGTTAAACCTTTAAACCGTCATAACTTTACGCTCGTTCATCCGTTTCGTGCGTGTCTTTTTTTCAATTCGAGTAATTTTTCAAGATCTACCTCCACAAGCTGCCGTAGTCCCGCTTACTAAGACGTGCCTTGCACCATTCGCGGATTTACGACCCCGCCCGCCGTTATTTTAGCAAAAAGAGGGATGCAACACGAGGACTTCCCGGAGGGTCACCCATTCCAGTACTACTCTCGCCCAAGCACGCTTAGCTTCGGAGTTCTGATGGGATCCGGTGCGTTAGTGCTGGTATGATCGCATCCGTCATTCTTTGCGCTCTAACTTCTCTTATACGTTCCGTGCCCCCGCTAATCTTTTAAACCTTTAAACCGTCATAACTTTACGCTCGTTCATCCGTTTCGTGCGATTCTTTTTTTCAATTCAAGTAATTTTTCAAGATCTACCTCCACAAGCTGCCGTAGTCCCGCTTAGTAAGACGTGCCTTGCACCATTAAAGAATTTACGACCCCGTCCGCCGTGTGCCTTGCACCATTAACGGATTTACGACCCCGTCCGCCGTTATTTTGGCAAAAAGAGGGATGCAACACGAGGACTTCCCGGAGGGTCACCCATTGCAATACTACTCTCGCCCAAGCGCGCTTAACTTCGGAGTTTTATGGTATCCGGTGCGTTAGTGCTGGTATGATCGCATCCGTCATTCTTTGCGCTCTAACTTCTCTTATCCGTTCCGTGCCCCCGCTAATCTTTTAAACCTTTAAACCGTCTTAACTTTACGCTCGTTCATCCGTTTCGTGCGATTCTTTTTTTCAATTCGAGTAATTTTTCAAGATCTACCTCCACAAGCTGCCGTAGTCCCGCTTAATAAGACGTGCCTTGCACCATTCACGGATTTACGACCCCGGCCTCGTTCATCCGTTTCGTGCGATTCTTTTTTTCAATTCGAGTAATTTTTCAAGATCTACCTCCACAAGCTGCCGTAGTTCCGCTTAATAAGACGTGCCTTGCACCATTCACGGATTTACGACCCCGACCGTCGTTATTTTGGCAAAAAGAGGGATGCAACACGAGGACTTCCCGGAGGGTCACCCATTCCAGTACTACTCTCGCCCAAGCACGCTTGACTTCGGAGTTCTGATGGGATCCGGTGCGTTAGTGCTGGTATGATCGCATCCGTCATTCGTTCCGCTCTAACTTCTCTTATCCGTTCCGTGCCCCGCTAATCTTTTAAACCTTTAAACCGTCATAACTTTATGCTCGTTTATCCGTTTCGTGCGATTCTTTTTTTCAATTCGAGTAATTTTTCAAGGTCTACCTCCACAAACTGTCGTAGTCCCGCTTAATAAGACGTACCTTGCAACATTCACGGATTTACGACCCCGCCCGTCGTTATTTAGGCAAAAAGAGGGATGCAACACGAGGACTTCCCGGAGGGTCACCCATTCCAGTACTACTCTCGCCCAAGCACGCTTGACTTCGGAGTTCTAATGGGATCCGGTACGTTAGTTCTGGTATGATCGTATCCGTCATTCTTTGCGCTCTAACTTCTCCTATCCGTTCCGTGCCCCCGCTAATTTTTTAAACCTTTAAACTGTCATAACTTTACGCTCGTTTATCTGTTTCGTGCCATTCTTTTTATCAATTCGAGTAGTTTTTCAAGATCTACCTCCACAAGCTGCCGTAGTCCCGCTTAATAAGACGTGCCTTGCACCATTCACGGATTTACGTCCCCGCCCGTCGTTATTTTGGAAAAAAGAGGGATGCAACACGAGGACTTCCCGGAGGGTAACCCATTCCAGTACTACTCTCGCCCAAGCATGCTTGAATTCGGAGTTCTGATGGGATCCGGTGCGTTAGTGCTGGTATGATCGCATCCGTCATTCTTTGCGCTCTAGCTTCTCTTATCCGTTCCGTGCCCCCGCTAATCTTTTAAACCTTTAAACCGTCATAACTTTATGCTCGTTTATCCGTTTCGTGCGATTCTTTTTTTCAATTCGAGTAATTTTTCAAGATCTACCTCCACAAGCTGCCGTAGTCCCGCTTAATAAGACGTGCCTTGCACCATTCACGAATTTACGACCCCGGCCGTCGTTATTTTGTCAAAAAGAGGGATGCAACACGAGGATTTCCCGGAGGGTCACCCATTCCAGTACTACTCTCGCCCAAGCACGCTTGACTTCGGAGTTCTAATGGAATCCGGTGCGTTAGTGCTGGTATGATCGAATCCGTCATTCTTTGCGCTCTAACTTCTCTTATCCGTTCCGTGCCCCTGCTAATCTTTTAAACCTTTAAACCGTCATAACTTTACGCTCGTTTATCCGTTTCGTGCGATTCTTTTTTTCAATTCGAGTAATTTTTCAAGATCTACCTCCACTAGCTGCCGTAGTCCCGCTTAATAAGACGTGCCTTGCACCATTCACGGATTTACGACCCTGCCCGTCGTTATTTTGGCAAAAAGAGGGATGCAGCACGAGGACTTCCCGGAGGGTCACCAATTCCAGTACTACTCTCGCCCAAGCTCGCTTAACTTCGGAGTTCTGATGAGATTCGGTGCGTTAATGCTGGTATGATCGCATCCGTCATTTTTTGCGCTCTAACTTATCTTATCCGTTCCGTGCCCCCGCTAATCTTTTAAACATTTAAACCGTCATAACTTTACGCTCGTTTATCCGTTTCGTGCGATTCTTTTTTTCAATTCGAGTAATTTCTCAAGATCTACCTCCACAAGCTGCCGTAGTCCCGCTTAATAAGACGTGCCTTGCACCATTAATGGATTTACGACCCCACCCGTCGTTATTTTTGCAAAAAGGGGGATGCAACACGAGGACTTCCCGGAGGGTCACCCATTCCAGTACTACTCTCGCCCAAGCACGCTTCACTTCGGAGTTCTGATGGGATCCGGTGCGTTAGTGCTGGTATGATCGCATCCGTCATTCTTTGCGCTCTAACTTCTCTTATCCGTTCCGTGCCCCCCTAATCTTTTAAACCTTTAAACCGTCATAACTTTATGCTCCTTTATCCGTTTCGTGCGATTCTTTTTTTCAATTCGAGTAATTTTTCAAGATCTACCTCCACAAACTGTCGTAGTCCCGCTTAATAAGACGTGCCTTGCACCATTCACGGATTTACGACCCCGCCCGCCGTTATTTTGGCAAAAAGAGGGATGCAACACGAGGACTTCCCGGAGGATCACCCATTCCAGTGTTGCTCTCTCCCAAGCATGCTTAACTTCGGAGTTCTGATGGGATCCGGTGCGTTAGTGCTTGTATGATCGCATCCGTTATTCTTTGCGCTCTAACTTCTCTTATCCGTTCCGTGCCCCCGCTAATCATTTAAACCTTAAAACCGTCATAACTTTACGCTCGTTCATCCGTTTCGTACGATTCTTTTTTCAATTCGAGTAATTTTTCAAGATCTACCTCCACAAGCTGCCGTAGTCCCGCTTACTAAGACGTGCCTTGCACCATTCACGGATTTACGACCCCGCCCGCCGTTATTTTGGCAAAAAGAGGGATGCAACACGAGGACTTCCCGGAGGGTCACCCATTCCAGTATTACTCTCGCCCAGGCGCGCTTAACTTCGGAGTTCGGATGGGATCCGGTGCGTTAGTGCTGGTATGATCGCATCCGTCATTCTTTGCGCTCTAACTTCTCTTATCCGTTCCGTGCCCCCGCTAATCTTTTAAACCTTTAAACCGTCATAACTTTACGCTCGTTCATCCGTTTCGTGCGATTCTTTTTTTCAATTCGAGTAATTTTTCAAGATCTACCTCCACAAGCTGCCGTAGTCCCGCTTACTAAGACGTGCCTTGCACCATTCGCGGATTTACGACCCCGCCCGCCGTTATTTTGGCAAAAAGAGGGATGCAACACGAGGACTTCCCGGAGGGTCACCCATTCCAGTACTACTCTCGCCCAAGCACGCTTAGTTTCGGAGTTCTGATGGGATCCGGTGCGTTAGTGCTGGTATGATCGCATCCGTCATTCTTTGCGCTCTAACTTCTCTTATCCGTTCCGTGCCCCCGCTAATTTTTTAAACCTTTAAACTGTCATAACTTTACGCTCGTTTATCTGTTTCGTGCGATTCTTTTTATCAATTCGAGTAGTTTTTCAAGATCTACCTCCACAAGCTGCCGTAGTCCCGCTTAATAAGACGTGCCTTGCACCATTCACGGATTTACGTCCCCGCCCGTCGTTATTTTGGCAAAAAGAGGAATGCAACACGAGGACTTCCCGGAGGGTAACCCATTCCAGTACTACTCTCGCCCAAGCATGCTTGAATTCGGAGTTCTGATGGGATCCGGTGCGTTAGTGCTGGTATGATCGCATCCGTCATTCTTTGCGCTCTAGCTTCTCTTATCCGTTCCGTGCCCCCGCTAATCTTTTAAACCTTTAAACCGTCATAACTTTATGCTCGTCTATCCGTTTCGTGCGATTCTTTTTTTCAATTCGAGTAATTTTTCAAGATCTACCTCCACAAGCTGCCGTAGTCCCGCTTAATAAGACGTGCCTTGCACCATTCACGAATTTACGACCCCGGCCGTCGTTATTTTGGCAAAAAGAGGGATGCAACACGAGGACTTCCCGGAGGGTCACCCATTCCAGTACTACTCTCGCCCAAGCACGCTTGACTTCGGAGTTCTGATGGGATCCGGTGCGTTAGTGCTGGTATGATCGAATCCGTCATTCTTTGCGCTCTAACTTCTCTTATCCGTTCCGTGCCCCTGCTAATCTTTTAAACCTTTAAACCATCATAACTTTACGCTCGTTTATCCGTTTCGTGCGATTCTTTTTTTCAATTCGAGTAATTTTTCAAGATCTACCTCCACAAGCTGCCGTAGTCCCGCTTAATAAGACGTGCCTTGCACCATTCACGGATTTACGACCCTGCCCGTCGTTATTTTGGCAAAAAGAGGGATGCAGCACGAGGACTTCCCGGAGGGTCACCAATTCCAGTACTACTCTCGCCCAAGCTCGCTTAACTTCGGAGTTCTGATGAGATCCGGTGCGTTAATGCTGGTATGATCGCATCCGTCATTTTTTGCGCTCTAACTTATCTTATCCGTTCCGTGCCCCCGCTAATCTTTTAAACATTTAAACTGTCATAACTTTACGCTCGTTTATCCGTTTCGTGCGATTCTTTTTTTCAATTCGAGTAATTTCTCAAGATCTACCTCCACAAGCTGCCGTAGTCCCGCTTAATAACACGTGCCTTGCACCATTCATGGATTTACGACCCCACCCGTCGTTATTTTTGCAAAAAGGGGGATGCAACACGAGGACTTCCCGGAGGGTCACCCATTCCAGTACTACTCTCGCCCAAGCACGCTTCACTTCGGAGTTCTGATGGGATCCGGTGCGTTAGTGCTGGTATGATCGCATCCGTCATTCGTTCCGCTCTAACTTCTCTTATCCGTTCCGTGCCCCCCTAATCTTTTAAACCTTTAAACCGTCATAACTTTATGCTCGTTTATCCGTTTCGTGCGATTCTTTTTTTCAATTCGAGTAATTTTTCAAGATCTACCTCCACAAACTGTCGTAGTCCCGCTTAATAAGACGTGCCTTGCACCATTCACGGATTTACGACCCCGCCCGCCGTTATTTTGGCAAAAAGAGGGATGCAACACGAGGACTTCCCGGAGGATCACCCATTCCAGTGTTACTCTCTCCCAAGCATGCTTAACTTCGGAGTTCTGATGGGATCCGGTGCGTTAGTGCTTGTATGATCGCATCCGTTATTCTTTGCGCTCTAACTTCTCTTATCCGTTCCGTGCCCCCGCTAATCTTTTAAACCTTTAAACCGTCATAACTTTACGCTCGTTCATCCGTTTCGTACGATTCTTTTTTCAATTCGAGTAATTTTTCAAGATCTACCTCCACAAGCTGCCGTAGTCCCGCTTACTAAGACGTGCCTTGCACCATTCACGGATTTACGACCCCGCCCGCCGTTATTTTGGCAAAAAGAGGGATGCAACACGAGGACTTCCCGGAGGGTCACCCATTCCAGTACTACTCTCGCCCAGGCGCGCTTAACTTCGGAGTTCTGATGGGATCCGGTGCGTTAGTGCTGGTATGATCGCATCCGTCATTCTTTGCGCTCTAACTTCTCTTATCCGTTCCGTGCCCCCGCTAATCTTTTAAACCTTTAAACCGTCATAACTTTACGCTCGTTCATCCGTTTCGTGCGATTCTTTTTTTCAATTCGAGTAATTTTTCAAGATCTACCTCCACAAGCTGCCGTAGTCCCGCTTACTAAGACGTGCCTTGAACCATTCGCGGATTTACGACCCCGCCCGCCGTTATTTTGGCAAAAAGAGGGATGCAACACGAGGACTTCCCGGAGGGTCACCCATTCCAGTACTACTCTCGCCCAAGCACGCTTAGCTTCGGAGTTCTGATGGGATCCGGTGCGTTAGTGCTGGTATGATCGCATCCGTCATTCTTTGCGCTCTAACTTCTCTTATCCGTTCCGTGCCCCCGCTAATCTTTTAAACCTTTAAACCGTCATAAATTTACGCTCGTTCATCCGTTTCGTGCGATTCTTTTTTCAATTCGAGTAATTTTTCAAGATCTACCTCCACAAGCTGCCGTAGTCGCCTAAGACGTGCCTGGCACCATTCACGGATTTACGACCCCGCCCGCCGTTATTTTGGCAAAAAGAGGGATGCAACACGAGGACTTCCCGGAGGGTCACCCATTCCAGTACTACTCTCGCCCAAGCACGCTTAACTTCAGAGTTCTGATGGGATCCGGTGCATTAGTGCTGGTATGATCGCATCCGTCATTCTTTGCGCTCTAACTTCTCTTATCCGTTCCGTGCCCCCGCTAATCTTTTAAACCTTTAAACCGTCATAACTTTATGCTCGTTCATCCGTTTCGTGCGATTCTTTTTTTCAATTCGAGTAATTTTTCAAGATCTACCTCCACAAGCTGCCGTAGTCCCGCTTACTAAGACGTGCCTTGCACCATTCGCGGATTTACGACCCCGCCCGCCGTTATTTTGGCAAAAAGAGGGATGCAACACGAGGACTTCCCGGAGGGTCACCCATTCCAGTACTGCTCTCGCCCAAGCGCGCTTAACTTCGAAGTTCTGAAGGGATCCGGTGCGTTAGTGCTGGTATGATCGCATCCATCATTCTTTGCGCTCTAACTTCTCTTATCCGTTCCGTGCCCCCGCTAATCTTTTAAACCTTTAAACCGTCATAACTTTACGCTCGTTCATCCGTTTCGTGCGATTCTTTTTTTCAATTCGAGTAATTTTTCAAGATCTACCTCCACAAGCTTCCGTAGTCCCGCTTACTAAGACGTGCCTTGCACTATTCACGTATTTACGACCCCGCCCGCCGTTATTTTGGCAAAAAGAGGGATGCAACACGAGGACTTCCCGGAGGGTCACCCATTCCAGTACTACTCTCGCCCAAGCACGCTTAACTTCGAAGTTATGATGGGATCAGGTGCGTTAGTGCTGGTATGATCGCATCCGTCATTCTTTGCGCTCTAACTTCTCTTATCCGTTCCATGCCCCCCGCTAATCTTTTAAACCTTTAAACCGTCATAACTTTACGCTCGTTCATCCGTTTCGTGCGATTCTTTTTTTCAATTCGAGTAATTTTTCAAGATCTACCTCCATCCGTTTCGTGCGATTCTTTTTTTCAATTCGATTAATTTTTCAAGATCTACCTCCACAAGCTGCCGTAGTCCCGCTTAGTAAGACGTGCCTTGCACCATTAAAGAATTTACGACCCCGTCCGCCGTGTGCCTTGCACCATTAACGGATTTACGACCCCGTCCGCCGTTATTTTGGCAAAAAGAGGGATACAACACGAGGACTTCCCGGAGGGTCACCCATTCCAGTACTACTCTCGCCCAAGCACGCTTAGCTTCGGAGTTCTGATGGGATCCGGTGCGTTAGTGCTGGTATGATCGCATCCGTCATTCTTTGCGCTCTAACTTCTCTAATCCGTTCCGTGCCCCCGCTAATCTTTTAAACCTTTAAACCGTCATAACTTTACGCTCGTTCATCCGTTTCGTGCGATTCTTTTTTTCAATTCGAGTAATTTTTCAAGATCTACCTCTACAAGCTGCCGTAGTCCTGCTTACTAAGACGTGCCTTGCACCATTCGCGGATTTACGACCCCGCCCGCCGTTCCGTAGTCCCGCTTACTAAGACGTGCCTTGCACCATTCGCGGATTTACGACCCCGCCCGCCGTTATTTTTGCAAAAAGAGGGATGCAACACGAGGACTTCCCGGAGGGTCACCCATTCCAGTACTACTCTCGCCCAAGCACGCTTAACTTTGGAGTTCTGATGGGATCCGGTGCGTTAGTACCGGTATGATCGCATCCGTCATTCTTTGCGTTCTAACTTCTCTTATCCGTTCCGTGCCCCCGCTAATCTTTTAAACCTTTAAACCGTCATAACTTTACGCTCGTTCATCCGTTTCGTGCGATTCTTTTTTCAATTCGAGTAATTTTTCAAGATCTACTTCCACAAGCTGCCGTAGTCCCGCTTACTAAGACGTGCCTTGCACCATTCGCGGATTTACGACCCCGCCCGCCGTTATTTTGGCAAAAAGAGGGATGCAACACGAGGACTTCCCGGAGGGTCACCCATTCCAGTACTACTCTCGCCCAAGCACGCTTAACTTCAGAGTTCTGATGGGATCCGGTGCATTAGTGCTGGTATGATCGCATCCGTCATTCTTTGCGCTCTAACTTCTCTTATCCGTTCCGTGCCCCCGCTAATCTTTTAAACCTTTAAACCGTCATAACTTTATGCTCGTTCATCCGTTTCGTGCGATTCTTTTTTTCAATTCGAGTAATTTTTCAAGATCTACCTCCACAAGCTGCCGTAGTCCCGCTTACTAAGACGTGCCTTGCACCATTCGCGGATTTACGACCCCGCCCGCCGTTATTTTGGCAAAAAGAGGGATGCAACACGAGGACTTCCCGGAGGGTCACCCATTCCAGTACTACTCTCGCCCAGGCACGCTTTACTTCGGAGTTCTGATGGGATCCGGTGCGTTAGTGCTGGTATGATCGCATACGTCATTCTTTGCGCTCTAACTTCTCTTATCCGTTCCGTGCCCCCGCTAATCTTTTCAACCTTTAAACCGTCATAACTTTACGCTCGTTCATCCGTTTCGTGCGATTCTTTTTTTCAATTCGAATAATTTTTCAAGATCTACCTCCACAAGCTGCCGTAGTCCCGCTTACTAAGACGTGCCTTGCACCATTCGCGAATTTACGACCCCGCCCGCCGTTATTTTGGCAGAAAGAGGGATGCAACACGAGGACTTCCCGGAGGGTCACCCATTCCAGTACTACTCTCGCCCAAGCACGCTTAACTTCAGAGTTCTGATGGGATCCGGTGCATTAGTGCTGGTATGATCGCATCCGTCATTCTTTGCGCTCTAACTTCTCTTATCCGTTCCGTGCCCCCGCTAATCTTTTAAACCTTTAAACCGTCATAACTTTACGCTCGTTCATCCGTTTCGTGCGATTCTTTTTTTCAATTCGAGTAATTTTTCAAGATCTACCTCCACAAGCTGCCGTAGTCCCGCTTACTAAGACGTGCCTTGTACCATTCGCGGATTTACGACCCCGCCTGCCGTTATTTTGGCAAAAAGAGGGATGCAACACGAGGACTTCCCCGAGGGTCACCCATTCCAGTACTACTCTCGCACAAGCGCGCTTAACTTCGGAGTTCTGATGGGTTCCGGTGCGTTAGTGCTGGTATGATCGCATCCGTCATTCTTTGCGCTCTAACTTCTCTTATCCGTTCCGTGCCCCTGCTAATCCTTTAAACCTTTAAACCGTCATAACTTTACGCTCGTTCATCCGTTTCGTGCGATTCTTTTTTTCAATTCGAGTAATTTTTCAAGATCTACCTCCACAAGCTGCCGTAGTCCCGCTTACTAAGACGTGCCTTGCACCATTCGCGGATTTACGACCCCGCCCGCCGTTATTTTGGCAAAAAGAGGGATGCAACACGAGGACTTCCCGGAGGGTCACCCATTCCAGTACTACTCTCGCCCAAGCGCGCTTAACTTCGGAGTTCTGATGGGATCCGGTGCGTTAGTGCTGGTATGATCGCATCAGTCATTCTTTGCGCTCTAACTTCTCTTATCCGTTCCGTGCCCCCGCTAATCTTTTAAACCTTTAAACCGTCATAACTTTACGCTCGTTCATCCGTTTCGTGCGATTCTTTTTTTCAATTCGAGTAACTTTTCAAGATCTACCTCCACAAGCTGCCGTAGTCCCGCTTACTAAGACGTGCCTTGCACCATTCGCGGATTTACGACCCCGCCCGCCGTTATTTTGGCAAAAAGAGGGATGCAACACGAGGACTTCCCGGAGGGTCACCCATTCCGGTACTACTCTCGCCCAAGCGCGCTTAACTTCGGAGTTCTGATGGGATCCGGTGCGTTAGTGCATGTATGATCGCATCCGTCATTCTTTGTGCTCTAACTTCTCTTATCCGTTCCGTGCCCCCGCTAATCTTTTAAACCTTTAAACCGTCATAACTTTACGCTCGTTCATCCGTTTCGTGCGATTCTTTTTTTCAATTCGAGTAATTTTTCAAGATCTACCTCCACAAGCTGCCGTAGTCCCGCTTACTAAGACGTGCCTTGCACCATTCGCGGATTTACGACCCCGCCCGCCGTTATTTTGGTAAAAAGAGGGATGCAACACGAGGACTTCCCGGAGGGTCACCCATTCCAGTACTACTCTCGCCCAAGCGCGCTTAACTTCGGAGTTCTGATGGGATCCGGTGCGTTAGTGCTGGTATGATCGCATCCGTCATTCTTTGCGCTCTAACTTCTCTTATCCGTTCCGTGCCCCCGCTAATCTTTTCAACCTTTAAACCGTCATAACTTTACGCTCGTTCATCCGTTTCGTGCGATTCTTTTTTTCAATTCGAATAATTTTTCAAGATCTACCTCCACAAGCTGCCGTAGTCCCGCTTACTAAGACGTGCCTTGCACCATTCGCGAATTTACGACCCCGCCCGCCGTTATTTTGGCAGAAAGAGGGATGCAACACGAGGACTTCCCGGAGGGTCACCCATTCCAGTACTACTCTCGCCCAAGCACGCTTAACTTCAGAGTTCTGATGGGATCCGGTGCATTAGTGCTGGTATGATCGCATCCGTCATTCTTTGCGCTCTAACTTCTCTTATCCGTTCCGTGCCCCCGCTAATCTTTTAAACCTTTAAACCGTCATAACTTTACGCTCGTTCATCCGTTTCGTGCGATTCTTTTTTTCAATTCGATTAATTTTTCAAGATCTACCTCCACAAGCTGCCGTAGTCCCGCTTACTAAGACGTGCCTTGTACCATTCGCGGATTTACGACCCCGCCCGCCGTTATTTTGGCAAAAAGAGGGATGCAACACGAGGACTTCCCCGAGGGTCACCCATTCCAGTACTACTCTCGCACAAGCGCGCTTAACTTCGGAGTTCTGATGGGTTCCGGTGCGTTAGTGCTGGTATGATCGCATCCGTCATTCTTTGCGCTCTAACTTCTCTTATCCGTTCCGTGCCCCTGCTAATCCTTTAAACCTTTAAACCGTCATAACTTTACGCTCGTTCATCCGTTTCGTGCGATTCTTTTTTTCAATTCGAGTAATTTTTCAAGATCTACCTCCACAAGCTGCCGTAGTCCCGCTTACTAAGACGTGCCTTGCACCATTCGCGGATTTACGACCCCGCCCGCCGTTATTTTGGCAAAAAGAGGGATGCAACACGAGGACTTCCCGGAGGGTCACCCATTCCAGTACTACTCTCGCCCAAGCGCGCTTAACTTCGGAGTTCTGATGGGATCCGGTGCGTTAGTGCTGGTATGATCGCATCAGTCATTCTTTGCGCTCTAACTTCTCTTATCCGTTCCGTGCCCCCGCTAATCTTTTAAACCTTTAAACCGTCATAACTTTACGCTCGTTCATCCGTTTCGTGCGATTCTTTTTTTCAATTCGAGTAACTTTTCAAGATCTACCTCCACAAGCTGCCGTAGTCCCGCTTACTAAGACGTGCCTTGCACCATTCGCGGATTTACGACCCCGCCCGCCGTTATTTTGGTAAAAAGAGGGATGCAACACGAGGACTTCCCGGAGGGTCACCCATTCCAGTACTACTCTCGCCCAAGCGCGCTTAACTTCGGAGTTCTGATGGGATCCGGTGCGTTAGTGCTGGTATGATCGCATCCGTCATTCTTTGTGCTCTAACTTCTCTTATCCGTTCCGTGCCCCCGCTAATCTTTTAAACCTTTAAACCGTCATAACTTTACGCTCGTTCATCCGTTTCGTGCGATTCTTTTTTTCAATTCGAGTAATTTTTCAAGATCTACCTCCACAAGCTGCCGTAGTCCCGCTTACTAAGACGTGCCTTGCACCATTCGCGGATTTACGACCCCGCCCGCCGTTATTTTGGTAAAAAGAGGGATGCAACACGAGGACTTCCCGGAGGGTCACCCATTCCAGTACTACTCTCGCCCAAGCGCGCTTAACTTCGGAGTTCTGATGGGATCCGGTGCGTTAGTGCTGGTATGATCGCATCCGTCATTCTTTGCGCTCTAACTTCTCTTATCCGTTCCGTGCCCCCGCTAATCTTTTAAACCTTTAAACCGTCATAACTTTACGCTCGTTCATCCGTTTCGTGCGATTCTTTTTTTCAATTCGAGTAATTTTTCAAGATCTACCTCCACAAGCTGCCGTAGTCCCGCTTACTAAGACGTGCCTTGTACCATTCGCGGATTTACGACCCCGCCCGCCGTTATTTTGGCAAAAAGAGGGATGCAACACGAGGACTTCCCCGAGGGTCACCCATTCCAGTACTACTCTCGCACGAGCGCGCTTAACTTCGGAGTTCTGATGGGTTCCGGTGCGTTAGTGCTGGTATGATCGCATCCGTCATTCTTTGCGCTCTAACTTCTCTTATCCGTTCCGTGCCCCTGCTAATCCTTTAAACCTTTAAACCGTCATAACTTTACGCTCGTTCATCCGTTTCGTGCGATTCTTTTTTTCAATTCGAGTAATTTTTCAAGATCTACCTCCACAAGCTGCCGTAGTCCCGCTTACTAAGACGTGCCTTGCACCATTCGCGGATTTACGACCCCGCCCGCCGTTATTTTGGCAAAAAGAGGGATGCAACACGAGGACTTCCCGGAGGGTCACCCATTCCAGTACTACTCTCGCCCAAGCGCGCTTAACTTCGGAGTTCTGATGGGATCCGGTGCGTTAGTGCTGGTATGATCGCATCCGTCATTCTTTGCGCTCTAACTTCTCTTATCCGTTCCGTGCCCCCGCTAATCTTTTAAACCTTTAAACCGTCATAACTTTACGCTCGTTCATCCGTTTCGTGTGATTCTTTTTTTCAATTCGAGTAACTTTTCAAGATCTACCTCCACAAGCTGCCGTAGTCCCGCTTACTAAGACGTGCCTTGCACCATTCGCGGATTTACGACCCCGCCCGCCGTTATTTTGGCAAAAAGAGGGATGCAACACGAGGACTTCCCGGAAGGTCACCCATTCCAGTACTACTCTCGCCCAAGCGCGCTTAACTTCGGAGTTCTGATGGGATCCGGTGCGTTAGTGCTGGTATGATCGCATCCGTCATTCTTTGTGCTCTAACTTCTCTTATCCGTTCCGTGCCCCCGCTAATCTTTTAAACCTTTAAACCGTCATAACTTTACGCTCGTTCATCCGTTTCGTGCGATTCTTTTTTTCAATTCGAGTAATTTTTCAAGATCTACCTCCACAAGCTGCCGTAGTCCCGCTTACTAAGACGTGCCTTGCACCATTCGCAGATTTACGACCCCGCCCGCCGTTATTTTGGTAAAAAGAGGGATGCAACACGAGGACTTCCCGGAGGGTCACCCATTCCAGTACTACTCTCGCCCAAGCGCGCTTAACTTCGGAGTTCTGATGGGATCCGGTGCGTTAGTGCTGGTATGATCGCATCCGTCATTCTTTGCGCTCTAACTTCTCTTATCCGTTCCGTGCCCCCGTTAATCTTTTAAACCTTTAAACCGTCATAACTTTACGCTCGTTCATCCGTTTCGTGCGATTCTTTTTTTCAATTCGAGTAACTTTTCAAGATCTACCTCCACAAGCTGCCGTAGTCCCGCTTACTAAGACGTGCCTTGCACCATCCGCGGATTTACGACCCCGCCCGCCGTTATTTTGGCAAAAAGAGGGATGCAACACGAGGACTTCCCGGAGGGTCACCCATTCCAGTACTACTCTCGCCCAAGCGCGCTTAACTTCGGAGTTCTGATGGGATCCGGTGCGTTAGTGCTGGTATGATCGCATCCGTCATTCTTTGTGCTCTAACTTCTCTTATCCGTTCCGTGCCCCCGCTAATCTTTTAAACCTTTAAACCGTCATAACTTTACGCTCGTTCATCCGTTTCGTGCGATTCTTTTTTTCAATTCGAGTAATTTTTCAAGATCTACCTCCACAAGCTGCCGTAGTCCCGCTTACTAAGACGTGCCTTGCACCATTCGCGGATTTACGACCCCGCCCGCCGTTATTTTGGTAAAAAGAGGGATGCAACACGAGGACTTCCCGGAGGGTCACCCATTCCAGTACTACTCTCGCCCAAGCGCGCTTAACTTCGGAGTTCTGATGGGATCCGGTGCGTTAGTGCTGGTATGATCGCATCCGTCATTCTTTGCGCTCTAACTTCTCTTATCCGTTCCGTGCCATCGCTAATCTTTTAAACCTTTAAACCGTCATAACTTTACGCTCGTTCATCCGTTTCGTGCGATTCTTTTTTTCAATTCGAGTAACTTTTCAAGATCTACCTCCACAAGCTGCCGTAGTCCCGCTTACTAAGACGTGCCTTGCACCATCCGCGGATTTACGACCCCGCCCGCCGTTATTTTGGCAAAAAGAGGGATGCAACACGAGGACTTCCCGGAGGGTCACCCATTCCAGTACTACTCTCGCCCAAGCGCGCTTAACTTCGGAGTTCTGATGGGATCCGGTGCGTTAGTGCTGGTATGATCGCATCCGTCATTCTTTGTGCTCTAACTTCTCTTATCCGTTCCGTGCCCCCGCTAATCTTTTAAACCTTTAAACCGTCATAACTTTACGCTCGTTCATCCGTTTCGTGCGATTCTTTTTTTCAATTCGAGTAATTTTTCAAGATCTACCTCCACAAGCTGCCGTAGTCCCGCTTACTAAGACGTGCCTTGCACCATTCGCGGATTTACGACCCCGCCCGCCGTTATTTTGGTAAAAAGAGGGATGCAACACGAGGACTTCCCGGAGGGTCACCCATTCCAGTACTACTCTCGCCCAAGCGCGCTTAACTTCGGAGTTCTGATGGGATCCGGTGCGTTAGTGCTGGTATGATCGCATCCGTCATTCTTTGCGCTCTAACTTCTCTTATCCGTTCCGTGCCATCGCTAATCTTTTAAACCTTTAAACCGTCATAACTTTACGCTCGTTCATCCGTTTCGTGCGATTCTTTTTTTCAATTCGAGTAACTTTTCAAGATCTACCTCCACAAGCTGCCGTAGTCCCGCTTACTAAGACGTGCCTTGCACCATCCGCGGATTTACGACCCCGCCCGCCGTTATTTTGGCAAAAAGAGGGATGCAACACGAGGACTTCCCGGAGGGTCACCCATTCCAGTACTACTCTCGCCCAAGCGCGCTTAACTTCGGAGTTCTGATGGGATCCGGTGCGTTAGTGCTGGTATGATCGCATCCGTCATTCTTTGTGCTCTAACTTCTCTTATCCGTTCCGTGCCCCCGCTAATCTTTTAAACCTTTAAACCGTCATAACTTTACGCTCGTTCATCCGTTTCGTGCGATTCTTTTTTTCAATTCGAGTAATTTTTCTAGATCTACCTCCACAAGCTGCCGTAGTCCCGCTTACTAAGACGTGCCTTGCACCATTCGCGGATTTACGACCCCGCCCGCTGTTATTTTGGTAAAAAGAGGGATGCAACACGAGGACTTCCCGGAGGGTCACCCATTCCAGTACTACTCTCGCCCAAGCGCGCTTAACTTCGGAGTTCTGATGGGATCCGGTGCGTTAGTGCTGGTATGATCGCATCCGTCATTCTTTGCGCTCTAACTTCTCTTATCCGTTCCGTGCCATCGCTAATCTTTTAAACCTTTAAACCGTCATAACTTTACGCTCGTTCATCCGTTTCGTGCGATTCTTTTTTTCAATTCGAGTAACTTTTCAAGATCTACCTCCACAAGCTGCCGTAGTCCCGCTTACTAAGACGTGCCTTGCACCATCCGCGGATTTACGACCCCGCCCGCCGTTATTTTGGCAAAAAGAGGGATGCAACACGAGGACTTCCCGGAGGGTCACCCATTCCAGTACTACTCTCGCCCAAGCGCGCTTAACTTCGGAGTTCTGATGGGATCCGGTGCGTTAGTGCTGGTATGATCGCATCCGTCATTCTTTTCGCTCTAACTTCTCTTATCCGTTCCGTGCCCCCGCTAATCTTTTAAACCTTTAAACCGTCATAACTTTACGCTCGTTCATCCGTTTCGTGCGATTCTTTTTTTCAATTCGAGTAAATTTTCAAGATCTACCTCCACAAGCTGCCGTAGTCCCGCTAACTAAGACGTGCCTTGCACCATTCGCGGATTTACGACCCCGCCCGCCGTTATTTTGGCAAAAAGAGGGATGCAACACGAGGACTTCCCGGAGGGTCACCCATTCCAGTACTACTCTCGCCCAAGCGCGCTTAACTTCGGAGTTCTGATGGGATCCGGTGCGTTAGTGCTGGTATGATCGCATCCGTCATTCTTTGCGCTCTAACTTCTCTTATCCGTTCCGTGCCCCCGCTAATCTTTTAAACCTTTAAACCGTCATAACTTTACGCTCGTTCATCCGTTTCGTGCGATTCTTTTTTTCAATTCGAGTAATTTTTCAAGATCTACCTCCACAAGCTGCCGTAGTCCCGCTTACTAAGACGTGCCTTGCACCATTCGCGGATTTACGACCCCGCCCGCCGTTATTTTGGCAAAAAGAGGGATGCAACACGAGGACTTCCCGGAGGGTCACCCATTCCAGTACTACTCTCGCCCAAGCACGCTTAACTTCGAAGTTCTGATGGGATCCGGTGCATTAGTGCTGGTATGATCGCATCCGTCATTCTTTGCGCTCTAAGTTCTCTTATCCGTTCCGTGCCCCCGCTAATCTTTTAAACCTTTAAACCGTCATAACTTTACGCTCGTTCATCCGTTTCGTGCGATTCTTTTTTTCAATTCGAGTAATTTTTCAAGATCTACCTCCACAAGATGTCGTAGTCCCGCTTACTAAGACGTGCCTTGCACCATTCGCGGATTTACGACCCCGCCCGCCGATATTTTGGCAAAAAGAGGGATGCAACACGAGGACTTCCCGGAGGGTCACCCATTCCAGTACTACTCTCGCCCAAGCACACTTAACTTCAGAGTTCTGATGGGATCCGGTGCGTTAGTGCTGGTATGATCGCATCCGTCATTCTTTGCGCTCTAACTTCTCTTATCCGTTCCGTGCCCCCGCTAATCTTTTAAACCTTTAAACCGTCATAACTTTATGCTCGTTCATCCGTTTCGTGCGATTCTTTTTTTCAATTCGAGTAATTTTTCAAGATCTACCTCCACAAGCTGCCGTAGTCTCGCTTACTAAGACGTGCCTTGCACCATTCGCGGATTTACGACCCCGCCCGCCGTTATTTTGGCAAAAAGAGGGATGCAACACGAGGACTTCCCGGAGGGTCACCCATTCCAGTACTACTCTCGCCCAAGCGCGCTTAACTTCGGAGTTCTGATGGGATCCGGTGCGTTAGTGCTGGTATGATCGCATCCGTCATTCTTTGCGCTCTAACTTCTCTTATCCGTTCCGTGCCCCCGCTAATCTTTTAAACCTTTAAACCGTCATAACTTTACGCTCGTTCATCCGTTTCGTGCGATTCTTTTTTTCAATTCGAGTAATTTTTCAAGATCTACCTCCACAAGCTGCCGTAGTCCCGCTTACTAAGACGTGCCTTGCACCATTCGCGGATTTACGACCCTGCCCGCCGTTATTTTGGTAAAAAGAGGGATGCAACACGAGGACTTCCCGGAGGGTCACCCATTCCAGTACTACTCACGCCCAAGCGCGCTTAACTTCGGAGTTCTGATGGGATCCGGTGCGTTAGTGCTGGTATGATCGCATCCGTCATTCTTTGCGATCTAACTTCTCTTATCCGTTCCGTGCCCCCGCTAATCTTTTAAACCTTTAAACCGTCATAACTTTACGCTCGTTCATCCGTTTCGTGCGATTCTTTTTTTCAATTCGAGTAATTTTTCAAGATCTACCTCCACAAGCTGCCGTAGTCCCGCTTACTAAGACGTGCCTTGCACCATTCGCGGATTTACGACCCCGCCCGCCGTTATTTTGGCAAAAAGAGGGATGCAACACGAGGACTTCCCGGAGGGTCACCCATTCCAGTACTACTCTCGCCCAAGCGCGCTTAACTTCGGAGTTCTGATGGGATCCGGTGCGTTAGTGCTGGTATGATCGCATCCGTCATTCTTTGCGCTCTAACTTCTCTTATCCGTTCCGTGCCCCCGCTAATCTTTTAAACCTTTAAACCGTCATAACTTTACGCTCGTTCATCCGTTTCGTGCGATTCTTTTTTTCAATTCGAGTAATTTTTCAAGATCTACCTCCACAAGCTGCCGTAGTCCCGCTTACTAAGACGTGCCTTGCACCATTCGCGGATTTACGACCCCGCCCGCCGTTATTTTGGCAAAAAGAGGGATGCAACACGAGGACTTCCCGGAGGGTCACCCATTCCAGTACTACTCTCGCCCAAGCGCGCTTAACTTCGGAGTTCTGATGGGATCCGGTGCATTAGTGCTGGTATGATCGCATCCGTCATTCTTTGCGCTCTAACTTCTCTTATCCGTTCCGTGCCGCCGCTAATCTTTTAAACCTTTAAACCGTCATAACTTTACGCTCGTTCATCCGTTTCGTGCGATTCTTTTTTTCAATTCGAGTAATTTTTCAAGATCTACCTCCACAAGCTGTCGTAGTCCCGCTTACTAAGACGTGCCTTGCACCATTCGCGGATTTACGACCCCGCCCGCCGTTATTTTGGCAAAAAGAGGGATGCAACACGAGGACTTCCCGGAGGGTCACCCATTCCAGTACTACTCTCGCCCAAGCACACTTAACTTCGGAGTTCTGATGGGATCCGGTGCGTTAGTGCTGGTATGATCGCATCCGTCATTCTTTGCGCTCTAACTTCTCTTATCTGTTCCGTGCCCCCGCTAATCTTTTAAACCTTTAAACCGTCATAACTTTACGCTCGTTCATCCGTTTCGTGCGATTCTTTTTTTCAATTCGAGTAATTTTTCAAGATCTACCTCCACAAGCTGCCATAGTCCCGCTTACTAAGACGTGCCTTGCACCATTCGCGGATTTACGACCCCGCCCGCCGTTATTTTGGCAAAAAGAGGGATGCAACACGAGGACTTCCCGGAGGGTCACCCATTCCAGTACTACTCTCGCCCAAGCGCGCTTAACTTCGGAGTTCTGATGGGATCCGGTGCGTTAGTGCTGGTATGTTCGCATCCGTCATTCTTTGCGCTCTAACTTCTCTTATCCGTTCCGTGCCCTCGCTAATCTTTTAAACCTTTAAACCGTCATAACTTTACGCTCGTTCATCCGTTTCGTGCGATTCTTTTTTTCAATTCGAGTAATTTTTCAAGATCTACCTCCACAAGCTGCCGTAGTCCCACTTACTAAGACGTGCCTTGCACCATTCGCGGATTTACGACCCCGCCCGCCGTTATTTTGGCAAAAAGAGGGATGCAACACGAGGACTTCCCGGAGGGTCACCCATTCCAGTACTACTCTCGCCCAAGCGCGCTTAACTTCGGTGTTCTGATGGGATCCGGTGCGTTAGTGCTGGTATGATCGCATCCGTCATTCTTTGCGCTCTAACTTCTCTTATCCGTTCCGTGCCCCCGCTAATCTTTTAAACTTTAAACCGTCATAACTTTACGCTCGTTCATCCGTTTCGTGCGATTCTTTTTTTCAATTCGAGTAATTTTTCAAGATCTACCTCCACAAGCTGCCGTAGTCCCGCTTACTAAGACGTGCGTTGCACCATTCGCGGATTTACGACCCCGCCCGCCGTTATTTTGGCAAAAAGAGGGATGCAACACGAGGACTTCCCGGAGGGTCACCCATTCCAGTACTACTCTCGCCCAAGCACACTTAACTTCGGAGTTCTGATGGGATCCGGTGCGTTAGTGCTGGTATGATCGCATCCGTCATTCTTTGCGCTCTAACTTCTCTTATCCGTTCCGTGCCCCCGCTAATCTTTTAAACCTTTAAACCGTCATAACTTTACGCTCGTTCATCCGTTTCGTGCGATTCTTTTTTTCAATTCGAGTAATTTTTCAAGATCTACCTCCACAAGCTGCCGTAGTCCCGCTTACTAAGACGTGCCTTGCACCATTCGCGGATTTACGACCCCGCCCGCCGTTATTTTGGCAAAAAGAGGGATGCAACACGAGGACTTCCCGGAGGGTCACCCATTCCAGTACTACTCTCGCCCAAGCGCGCTTAACTTCGGAGTTCTGATGGCATCCGGTGCGTTAGTGCTGGTATGATCGCATCCGTCATTCTTTGCGCTCTAACTTCTCTTATCCGTTCCGTGCCCCCGCTAATCTTTTAAACCTTTAAACCGTCATAACTTTACGCTCGTTCATCCGTTTCGTGCGATTCTTTTTTTCAATTCGAGTAATTTTTCAAGATCTACCTCCACAAGCTGCCGTAGTCCCGCTTACTAAGACGTGCGTTGCACCATTCGCGGATTTACGACCCCGCCCGCCTACCTCCACAAGCTGCCGTAGTCCCGCTTACTAAGACGTGCGTTGCACCATTCGCGGATTTACGACCCCGCCCGCCGTTATTTTGGCAAAAAGAGGGATGCAACACGAGGACTTCCCGGAGGGTCACCCATTCCAGTACTACTCTCGCCCAAGCACACTTAACTTCGGAGTTCTGATGGGATCCGGTGCGTTAGTGCTGGTATGTTCGCATCCGTCATTCTTTGCGCTCTAACTTCTCTTATCCGTTCCGTGCCCTCGCTAATCTTTTAAACCTTTAAACCGTCATAACTTTACGCTCGTTCATCCGTTTCGTGCGATTCTTTTTTTCAATTCGAGTAATTTTTCAAGATCTACCTCCACAAGCTGCCGTAGTCCCACTTACTAAGACGTGCCTTGCACCATTCGCGGATTTACGACCCCGCCCGCCGTTATTTTGGCAAAAAGAGGGATGCAACACGAGGACTTCCCGGAGGGTCACCCATTCCAGTACTACTCTCGCCCAAGCGCGCTTAACTTCGGTGTTCTGATGGGATCCGGTGCGTTAGTGCTGGTATGATCGCATCCGTCATTCTTTGCGCTCTAACTTCTCTTATCCGTTCCGTGCCCCCGCTAATCTTTTAAACTTTAAACCGTCATAACTTTACGCTCGTTCATCCGTTTCGTGCGATTCTTTTTTTCAATTCGAGTAATTTTTCAAGATCTACCTCCACAAGCTGCCGTAGTCCCGCTTACTAAGACGTGCGTTGCACCATTCGCGGATTTACGACCCCGCCCGCCGTTATTTTGGCAAAAAGAGGGATGCAACACGAGGACTTCCCGGAGGGTCACCCATTCCAGTACTACTCTCGCCCAAGCACACTTAACTTCGGAGTTCTGATGGGATCCGGTGCGTTAGTGCTGGTATGATCGCATCCGTCATTCTTTGCGCTCTAACTTCTCTTATCCGTTCCGTGCCCCCGCTAATCTTTTAAACCTTTAAACCGTCATAACTTTACGCTCGTTCATCCGTTTCGTGCGATTCTTTTTTTCAATTCGAGTAATTTTTCAAGATCTACCTCCACAAGCTGCCGTAGTCCCGCTTACTAAGACGTGCCTTGCACCATTCGCGGATTTACGACCCCGCCCGCCGTTATTTTGGCAAAAAGAGGGATGCAACACGAGGACTTCCCGGAGGGTCACCCATTCCAGTACTACTCTCGCCCAAGCGCGCTTAACTTCGGAGTTCTGATGGCATCCGGTGCGTTAGTGCTGGTATGATCGCATCCGTCATTCTTTGCGCTCTAACTTCTCTTATCCGTTCCGTGCCCCCGCTAATCTTTTAAACCTTTAAACCGTCATAACTTTACGCTCGTTCATCCGTTTCGTGCGATTCTTTTTTTCAATTCGAGTAATTTTTCAAGATCTACCTCCACAAGCTGCCGTAGTCCCGCTTACTAAGACGTGCCTTGCACCATTCGCGGATTTACGACCCCGCCCGCCGTTATTTTGGCAAAAAGAGGGATGCAACACGAGGACTTCCCGGAGGGTCACCCATTCCAGTACTACTCTCGCCCAAGCGCGCTTAACTTCGGAGTTCTGATGGGATCCGGTGCGTTAGTGCTGGTATGATCGCATCCGTCGTTCTTTGCGCTCTAACTTCTCTTATCCGTTCCGTGCCCCCGCTAATCTTTTAAACCTTTAAACCGTCATAACTTTACGCTCGTTCATCCGTTTCGTGCGATTCTTTTTTTCAATTCGAGTAATTTTTCAAGATCTACCTCCACAAGCTGCCGTAGTCCCGCTTACTAAGACGTGCCTTGCACCATTCGCGGATATACGACCCCGCCCGCCGTTATTTTGGCAAAAAGAGGGATGCAACACGAGGACTTCCCGGAGGGTCACCCATTCCAGTACTACTCTCGCCCAAGCGCGCTTAACTTCGGAGTTCTGATGGGATCCGGTGCATTAGTGCTGGTATGATCGCATCCGTCATTCTTTGCGCTCTAACTTCTCTTATCCGTTCCGTGCCGCCGCTAATCTTTTAAACCTTTAAACCGTCATAACTTTACGCTCGTTCATCCGTTTCGTGCGATTCTTTTTTTCAATTCGAGTAATTTTTCAAGATCTACCTCCACAAGCTGTCGTAGTCCCGCTTACTAAGACTTGCCTTGCACCATTCGCGGATTTACGACCCCGCCCGCCGTTATTTTGGCAAAAAGAGGGATGCAACACGAGGACTTCCCGGAGGGTCACCCATTCCAGTACTACTCTCGCCCAAGCACACTTAACTTCGGAGTTCTGATGGGATCCGGTGCGTTAGTGCTGGTATGATCGCATCCGTCATTCTTTGCGCTCTAACTTCTCTTATCCGTTCCGTGCCCCCGCTAATCTTTTAAACCTTTAAACCGTCATAACTTTACGCTCGTTCATCCGTTTCGTGCGATTCTTTTTTTCAATTCGAGTAATTTTTCAAGATCTACCTCCACAAGCTGCCGTAGTCCCGCTTACTAAGACGTGCCTTGCACCATTCGCGGATTTACGACCCCGCCCGCCGTTATTTTGGCAAAAAGAGGGATGCAACACGAGGACTTCCCGGAGGGTCACCCATTCCAGTACTACTCTCGCCCAAGCGCGCTTAAATTCGGAGTTCTGATGGGATCCGGTGCGTTAGTGCTGGTATGATCGCATCCGTCGTTCTTTGCGCTCTAACTTCTCTTATCCGTTCCGTGCCCCCGCTAATCTTTTAAACCTTTAAACCGTCATAACTTTACGCTCGTTCATCCGTTTCGTGCGATTCTTTTTTTCAATTCGAGTAATTTTTCAAGATCTACCTCCACAAGCTGCCGTAGTCCCGCTTACTAAGACGTGCCTTGCACCATTCGCGGATTTACGACCCCGCCCGCCGTTATTTTGGCAAAAAGAGGGATGCAACACGAGGACTTCCCGGAGGGTCACCCATTCCAGTACTACTCTCGCCCAAGCGCGCTTAACTTCGGAGTTCTGATGGGATCCGGTGCGTTAGTGCTGGTATGATCGCATCCGTCATTCTTTGCGCTCTAACTTCTCTTATCCGTTCCGTGCCCCCGCTAATCTTTTAAACCTTTAAACCGTCATAACTTTACGCTCGTTCATCCGTTTCGTGCGATTCTTTTTTTCAATTCGAGTAATTTTTCAAGATCTACCTCCACAAGCTGCCGTAGTCCCGCTTACTAAGACGTGCGTTGCACCATTCGCGGATTTACGACCCCGCCCGCCGTTATTTTGGCAAAAAGAGGGATGCAACACGAGGACTTCCCGGAGGGTCACCCATTCCAGTACTACTCTCGCCCAAGCACACTTAACTTCGGAGTTCTGATGGGATCCGGTGCGTTAGTGCTGGTATGATCGCATCCGTCATTCTTTGCGCTCTAACTTCTCTTATCCGTTCCGTGCCCCCGCTAATCTTTTAAACCTTTAAACCGTCATAACTTTACGCTCGTTCATCCGTTTCGTGCGATTCTTTTTTTCAATTCGAGTAATTTTTCAAGATCTACCTCCACAAGCTGCCGTAGTCCCGCTTACTAAGACGTGCCTTGCACCATTCGCGGATTTACGACCCCGCCCGCCGTTATTTTGGCAAAAAGAGGGATGCAACACGAGGACTTCCCGGAGGGTCACCCATTCCAGTACTACTCTCGCCCAAGCGCGCTTAACTTCGGAGTTCTGATGGGATCCGGTGCGTTAGTGCTGGTATGATCGCATCCGTCATTCTTTGCGCTCTAACTTCTCTTATCCGTTCCGTGCCCCCGCTAATCTTTTAAACCTTTAAACCGTCATAACTTTACGCTCGTTCATCCGTTTCGTGCGATTCTTTTTTTCAATTCGAGTAATTTTTCAAGATCTACCTCCACAAGCTGCCGTAGTCCCGCTTACTAAGACGTGCCTTGCACCATTCGCGGATTTACGACCCCGCCCGCCGTTATTTTGGCAAAAAGAGGGATGCAACACGAGGACTTCCCGGAGGGTCACCCATTCCAGTACTACTCTCGCCCAAGCGCGCTTAACTTCGGAGTTCTGATGGGATCCGGTGCGTTAGTGCTGGTATGATCGCATCCGTCATTCTTTGCGCTCTAACTTCTCTTATCCGTTCCGTGCCCCCGCTAATCTTTTAAACCTTTAAACCGTCATAACTTTACGCTCGTTCATCCGTTTCGTGCGATTCTTTTTTTCAATTCGAGTAATTTTTCAAGATCTACCTCCACAAGCTGCCGTAGTCCCGCTTACTAAGACGTGCCTTGCACCATTCGCGGATTTACGACCCCGCCCGCCGTTATTTTGGCAAAAAGAGGGATGCAACACGAGGACTTCCCGGAGGGTCACCCATTCCAGTACTACTCTCGCCCAAGCACACTTAACTTCGGAGTTCTGATGGGTTCCGGTGCATTAGTGCTGGTATGATCGCATCCGTCATTCTTTGCGCTCTAACTTCTCTTATCCGTTCCGTGCCGCCGCTAATCTTTTAAACCTTTAAACCGTCATAACTTTACGCTCGTTCATCCGTTTCGTGCGATTCTTTTTTTCAATTCGAGTAATTTTTCAAGATCTACCTCCACAAGCTGTCGTAGTCCCGCTTACTAAGACGTGCCTTGCACCATTCGCGGATTTACGACCCCGCCCGCCGTTATTTTGGCAAAAAGAGGGATGCAACACGAGTACTTCCCGGAGGGTCACCCATTCCAGTACTACTCTCGCCCAAGCACACTTAACTTCGGATTTCTGATTGGATCCGGTGCGTTAGTGCTGGTATGATCGCATCCGTCATTCTTTGCGCTCTAACTTCTCTTATCCGTTCCGTGCCCCCGCTAATCTTTTAAAACTTTAAACCGTCATAACTTTACGCTCGTTCATCCGTTTCGTGCGATTCTTTTTTTCAATTCGAGTAATTTTTCAAGATCTACCTCCACAAGCTGCCGTAGTCCCGCTTACTAAGACGTGCCTTGCACCATTCGCGGATTTACGACCCCGCCCGCCGTTATTTTGGCAAAAAGAGGGATGCAACACGAGGACTTCCCGGAGGGTCACCCATTCCAGTACTACTCTCGCCCAAGCGCGCTTAACTTCGGAGTTCTGATGGGATCCGGTGCGTTAGTGCTGGTATGTTTGCATCCGTCATTCTTTGCGCTCTAACTTCTCTTATCCGTTCCGTGCCCTCGCTAATCTTTTAAACCTTTAAACCGTCATAACTTTACGCTCGTTCATCCGTTTCGTGCGATTCTTTTTTTCAATTCGAGTAATTTTTCAAGATCTACCTCCACAAGCTGCCGTAGTCCCACTTACTAAGACGTGCCTTGCACCATTCGCGGATTTACGACCCTGCCCGCCGTTATTTTGGCAAAAAGAGGGATGCAACACGAGGACTTCCCGGAGGGTCACCCATTCCAGTACTACTCTCGCCCAAGCGCGCTTAACTTCGGAGTTCTGATGGGATCCGGTGCGTTAGTGCTGGTATGATCGCATCCGTCATTCTTTGCGCTCTAACTTCTCTTATCCGTTCCGTGCCCCCGCTAATCTTTTAAACCTTTAAACCGTCATAACTTTACGCACCTCCACAAGCTGCCGTAGTCCCGCTTACTAAGACGTGCGTTGCACCATTCGCGGATTTACGACCCCGCCCGCCGTTATTTTGGCAAAAAGAGGGATGCAACACGAGGACTTCCCGGAGGGTCACCCATTCCAGTACTACTCTCGCCCAAGCACACTTAAATTCGGAGTTCTGATGGGATCCGGTGCGTTAGTGCTGGTATGATCGCATCCGTCATTCTTTGCGCTCTAACTTCTCTTATCCGTTCCGTGCCCCCGCTAATCTTTTAAACCTTTAAACCGTCATAACTTTACGCTCGTTCATCCGTTTCGTGCGATTCTTTTTTTCAATTCGAGTAATTTTTCAAGATCTACCTCCACAAGCTGCCGTAGTCCCGCTTACTAAGACGTGCCTTGCACCATTCGCGGATTTACGACCCCGCCCGCCGTTATTTTGGCAAAAAGAGGGATGCAACACGAGGACTTCCCGGAGGGTCACCCATTCCAGTACTACTCTCGCCCAAGCGCGCTTAACTTCGGAGTTCTGATGGGATCCGGTGCATTAGTGCTGGTATGATCGCATCCGTCATTCTTTGCGCTCTAACTTCTCTTATCCGTTCCGTGCCGCCGCTAATCTTTTAAACCTTTAAACCGTCATAACTTTACGCTCGTTCATCCGTTTCGTGCGATTCTTTTTTTCAATTCGAGTAATTTTTCAAGATCTACCTCCACAAGCTGTCGTAGTCCCGCTTACTAAGACTTGCCTTGCACCATTCGCGGATTTACGACCCCGCCCGCCGTTATTTTGGCAAAAAGAGGGATGCAACACGAGGACTTCCCGGAGGGTCACCCATTCCAGTACTACTCTCGCCCAAGCACACTTAATTTCGGAGTTCTGATGGGATCCGGTGCGTTAGTGCTGGTATGATCGCATCCGTCATTCTTTGCGCTCTAACTTCTCTTATCCGTTCCGTGCCCCCGCTAATCTTTTAAACCTTTAAACCGTCATAACTTTACGCTCGTTCATCCGTTTCGTGCGATTCTTTTTTTCAATTCGAGTAATTTTTCAAGATCTACCTCCACAAGCTGCCGTAGTCCCGCTTACTAAGACGTGCCTTGCACCATTCGCGGATTTACGACCCCGCCCGCCGTTATTTTGGCAAAAAGAGGGATGCAACACGAGGACTTCCCGGAGGGTCACCCATTCCAGTACTACTCTCGCCCAAGCGCGCTTAACTTCGGAGTTCTGATGGGATCCGGTGCGTTAGTGCTGGTATGTTCGCATCCGTCATTCTTTGCGCTCTAACTTCTCTTATCCGTTCCGTGCCCTCGCTAATCTTTTAAACCTTTAAACCGTCATAACTTTACGCTCGTTCATCCGTTTCGTGCGATTCTTTTTTTCAATTCGAGTAATTTTTCAAGATCTACCTCCACAAGCTGCCGTAGTCCCACTTACTAAGACGTGCCTTGCACCATTCGCGGATTTACGACCCCGCCCGCCGTTATTTTGGCAAAAAGAGGGATGCAACACGAGGACTTCCCGGAGGGTCACCCATTCCAGTACTACTCTCGCCCAAGCGCGCTTAACTTCGGAGTTCTGATGGGATCCGGTGCGTTAGTGCTGGTATGATCGCATCCGTCATTCTTTGCGCTCTAACTTCTCTTATCCGTTCCGTGCCCCCGCTAATCTTTTAAACCTTTAAACCGTCATAACTTTACGCTCGTTCATCCGTTTCGTGCGATTCTTTTTTTCAATTCGAGTAATTTTTCAAGATCTACCTCCACAAGCTGCCGTAGTCCCGCTTACTAAGACGTGCGTTGCACCATTCGCGGATTTACGACCCCGCCCGCCGTTATTTTGGCAAAAAGAGGGATGCAACACGAGGACTTCCCGGAGGGTCACCCATTCCAGTACTACTCTCGCCCAAGCACACTTAACTTCGGAGTTCTGATGGGATCCGGTGCGTTAGTGCTGGTATGATCGCATCCGTCATTCTTTGCGCTCTAACTTCTCTTATCCGTTCCGTGCCCCCGCTAATCTTTTAAACCTTTAAACCGTCATAACTTTACGCTAGTTCATCCGTTTCGTGCGATTCTTTTTTTCAATTCGAGTAATTTTTCAAGATCTACCTCCACAAGCTGCCGTAGTCCCGCTTACTAAGACGTGCCTTGCACCATTCGCGGATTTACGACCCCGCCCGCCGTTATTTTGGCAAAAAGAGGGATGCAACACGAGGACTTCCCGGAGGGTCACCCATTCCAGTACTACTCTCGCCCAAGCGCGCTTAACTTCGGAGTTCTGATGGGATCCGGAGCGTTAGTGCTGGTATGATCGCATCCGTCATTCTTTGCGCTCTAACTTCTCTTATCCGTTCCGTGCCCCCGCTAATCTTTTAAACCTTTAAACCGTCATAACTTTACGCTCGTTCATCCGTTTCGTGCGATTCTTTTTTTCAATTCGAGTAATTTTTCAAGATCTACCTCCACAAGCTGCCGTAGTCCCGCTTACTAAGACGTGCCTTGCACCATTCGCGGATTTACGACCCCGCCCGCCGTTATTTTGGCAAAAAGAGGGATGCAACACGAGGACTTCCCGGAGGGTCACCCATTCCAGTACTACTCTCGCCCAAGCGCGCTTAACTTCGGAGTTCTGATGGGATCCGGTGCGTTAGTGCTGGTATGATCGCATCCGTCATTCTTTGCGCTCTAACTTCTCTTATCCGTTCCGTGCCCCCGCTAATCTTTTAAACCTTTAAACCGTCATAACTTTACGCTCGTTCATCCGTTTCGTGCGATTCTTTTTTTCAATTCGAGTAATTTTTCAAGATCTACCTCCACAAGCTGCCGTAGTCCCGCTTACTAAGACGTGCCTTGCACCATTCGCGGATTTACGACCCCGCCCGCCGTTATTTTGGCAAAAAGAGGGATGCAACACGAGGACTTCCCGGAGGGTCACCCATTCCAGTACTACTCTCGCCCAAGCGCGCTTAACTTCGGAGTTCTGATGGGTTCCGGTGCATTAGTGCTGGTATGATCGCAACCGTCATTCTTTGCGCTCTAACTTCTCTTATCCGTTCCGTGCCGCCGCTAATCTTTTAAACCTTTAAACCGTCATAACTTTACGCTCGTTCATCCGTTTCGTGCGATTCTTTTTTTCAATTCGAGTAATTTTTCAAGATCTACCTCCACAAGCTGTCGTAGTCCCGCTTACTAAGACGTGCCTTGCACCATTCGCGGATTTACGACCCCGCCCGCCGTTATTTTGGCAAAAAGAGGGATGCAACACGAGTACTTCCCGGAGGGTCACCCATTCCAGTACTACTCTCGCCCAAGCGCGCTTAACTTCGGAGTTCTGATGGGATCCGGTGCGTTCGTGCTGGTATGTTCGCATCCGTCATTCTTTGCGCTCTAACTTCTCTTATCCGTTCCGTGCCCTCGCTAATCTTTTAAACCTTTAAACCGTCATAACTTTACGCTCGTTCATCCGTTTCGTGCGATTCTTTTTTTCAATTCGAGTAATTTTTCAAGATCTACCTCCACAAGCTGCCGTAGTCCCACTTACTAAGACGTGCCTTGCACCATTCGCGGATTTACGACCCCGCCCGCCGTTATTTTGGCAAAAAGAGGGATGCAACACGAGGACTTCCCGGCGGGTCACCCATTCCAGTACTACTCTCGCCCAAGCGCGCTTAACTTCGGAGTTCTGATGGGATCCGGTGCGTTAGTGCTGGTATGATCGCATCCGTCATTCTTTGCGCTCTAACTTCTCTTATCCGTTCCGTGCCCCCGCTAATCTTTTAAACCTTTAAACCGTCATAACTTTACGCTCGTTCATCCGTTTCGTGCGATTCTTTTTTTCAATTCGAGTAATTTTTCAAGATCTACCTCCACAAGCTGCCGTAGTCCCGCTTACTAAGACGTGCGTTGCACCATTCGCGGATTTACGACCCCGCCCGCCGTTATTTTGGCAAAAAGAGGGATGCAACACGAGGACTTCCCGGAGGGTCACCCATTCCAGTACTACTCTCGCCCAAGCACACTTAACTTCGGAGTTCTGATGGGATCCGGTGCGTTAGTGCTGGTATGATCGCATCCGTCATTCTTTGCGCTCTAACTTCTCTTATCCGTTCCGTGCCCCCGCTAATCTTTTAAACCTTTAAACCGTCATAACTTTACGCTCGTTCATCCGTTTCGTGCGATTCTTTTTTTCAATTCGAGTAATTTTTCAAGATCTACCTCCACAAGCTGCCGTAGTCCCGCTTACTAAGACGTGCCTTGCACCATTCGCGGATTTACGACCCCGCCCGCCGTTATTTTGGCAAAAAGAGGGATGCAACACGAGGACTTCCCGGAGGGTCACCCATTCCAGTACTACTCTCGCCCAAGCGCGCTTAACTTCGGAGTTCTGATGGGATCCGGTGCGTTAGTGCTGGTATGATCGCATCCGTCATTCTTTGCGCTCTAACTTCTCTTATCCGTTCCGTGCCCCCGCTAATCTTTTAAACCTTTAAACCGTCATAACTTTACGCTCGTTCATCCGTTTCGTGCGATTCTTTTTTTCAATTCGAGTAATTTTTCAAGATCTACCTCCACAAGCTGCCGTAGTCCCGCTTACTAAGACGTGCCTTGCACCATTCGCGGATTTACGACCCCGCCCGCCGTTATTTTGGCAAAAAGAGGGATGCAACACGAGGACTTCCCGGAGGGTCACCCATTCCAGTACTACTCTCGCCCAAGCGCGCTTAACTTCGGAGTTCTGATGGGATCCGGTGCGTTAGTGCTGGTATGATCGCATCCGTCATTCTTTGCGCTCTAACTTCTCTTATCCGTTCCGTGCCCCCGCTAATCTTTTAAACCTTTAAACCGTCATAACTTTACGCTCGTTCATCCGTTTCGTGCGATTCTTTTTTTCAATTCGAGTAATTTTTCAAGATCTACCTCCACAAGCTGCCGTAGTCCCGCTTACTAAGACGTGCCTTGCACCATTCGCGGATTTACGACCCCGCCCGCCGTTATTTTGGCAAAAAGAGGGATGCAACACGAGGACTTCCCGGAGGGTCACCCATTCCAGTACTACTCTCGCCCAAGCGCGCTTAACTTCGGAGTTCTGATGGGTTCCGGTGCATTAGTGCTGGTATGATCGCATCCGTCATTCTTTGCGCTCTAACTTCTCTTATCCGTTCCGTGCCGCCGCTAATCTTTTAAACCTTTAAACCGTCATAACTTTACGCTCGTTCATCCGTTTCGTGCGATTCTTTTTTTCAATTCGAGTAATTTTTCAAGATCTACCTCCACAAGCTGTCGTAGTCCCGCTTACTAAGACGTGCCTTGCACCATTCGCGGATTTACGACCCCGCCCGCCGTTATTTTGGCAAAAAGAGGGATGCAACACGAGTACTTCCCGGAGGGTCACCCATTCCAGTACTACTCTCGCCCAAGCACACTTAACTTCGGATTTCTGATTGGATCCGGTGCGTTAGTGCTGGTATGATCGCATCCGTCATTCTTTGCGCTCTAACTTCTCTTATCCGTTCCGTGCCCCCGCTAATCTTTTAAACCTTTAAACCGTCATAACTTTACGCTCGTTCATCCGTTTCGTGCGATTCTTTTTTTCAATTCGAGTAATTTTTCAAGATCTACCTCCACAAGCTGCCGTAGTCCCGCTTACTAAGACGTGCCTTGCACCATTCGCGGATTTACGACCCCGCCCGCCGTTATTTTGGCAAAAAGAGGGATGCAACACGAGGACTTCCCGGAGGGTCACCCATTCCAGTACTACTCTCGCCCAAGCGCGCTTAACTTCGGAGTTCTGATGGGATCCGGTGCGTTAGTGCTGGTATGTTTGCATCCGTCATTCTTTGCGCTCTAACTTCTCTTATCCGTTCCGTGCCCTCGCTAATCTTTTAAACCTTTAAACCGTCATAACTTTACGCTCGTTCATCCGTTTCGTGCGATTCTTTTTTTCAATTCGAGTAATTTTTCAAGATCTACCTCCACAAGCTGCCGTAGTCCCACTTACTAAGACGTGCCTTGCACCATTCGCGGATTTACGACCCTGCCCGCCGTTATTTTGGCAAAAAGAGGGATGCAACACGAGGACTTCCCGGAGGGTCACCCATTCCAGTACTACTCTCGCCCAAGCGCGCTTAACTTCGGAGTTCTGATGGGATCCGGTGCGTTAGTGCTGGTATGATCGCATCCGTCATTCTTTGCGCTCTAACTTCTCTTATCCGTTCCGTGCCCCCGCTAATCTTTTAAACCTTTAAACCGTCATAACTTTACGCACCTCCACAAGCTGCCGTAGTCCCGCTTACTAAGACGTGCGTTGCACCATTCGCGGATTTACGACCCCGCCCGCCGTTATTTTGGCAAAAAGAGGGATGCAACACGAGGACTTCCCGGAGGGTCACCCATTCCAGTACTACTCTCGCCCAAGCACACTTAACTTCGGAGTTCTGATGGGATCCGGTGCGTTAGTGCTGGTATGATCGCATCCGTCATTCTTTGCGCTCTAACTTCTCTTATCCGTTCCGTGCCCCCGCTAATCTTTTAAACCTTTAAACCGTCATAACTTTACGCTCGTTCATCCGTTTCGTGCGATTCTTTTTTTCAATTCGAGTAATTTTTCAAGATCTACCTCCACAAGCTGCCGTAGTCCCGCTTACTAAGACGTGCCTTGCACCATTCGCGGATTTACGACCCCGCCCGCCGTTATTTTGGCAAAAAGAGGGATGCAACACGAGGACTTCCCGGAGGGTCACCCATTCCAGTACTACTCTCGCCCAAGCGCGCTTAACTTCGGAGTTCTGATGGGATCCGGTGCATTAGTGCTGGTATGATCGCATCCGTCATTCTTTGCGCTCTAACTTCTCTTATCCGTTCCGTGCCGCCGCTAATCTTTTAAACCTTTAAACCGTCATAACTTTACGCTCGTTCATCCGTTTCGTGCGATTCTTTTTTTCAATTCGAGTAATTTTTCAAGATCTACCTCCACAAGCTGTCGTAGTCCCGCTTACTAAGACTTGCCTTGCACCATTCGCGGATTTACGACCCCGCCCGCCGTTATTTTGGCAAAAAGAGGGATGCAACACGAGGACTTCCCGGAGGGTCACCCATTCCAGTACTACTCTCGCCCAAGCACACTTAACTTCGGAGTTCTGATGGGATCCGGTGCGTTAGTGCTGGTATGATCGCATCCGTCATTCTTTGCGCTCTAACTTCTCTTATCCGTTCCGTGCCCCCGCTAATCTTTTAAACCTTTAAACCGTCATAACTTTACGCTCGTTCATCCGTTTCGTGCGATTCTTTTTTTCAATTCGAGTAATTTTTCAAGATCTACCTCCACAAGCTGCCGTAGTCCCGCTTACTAAGACGTGCCTTGCACCATTCGCGGATTTACGACCCCGCCCGCCGTTATTTTGGCAAAAAGAGGGATGCAACACGAGGACTTCCCGGAGGGTCACCCATTCCAGTACTACTCTCGCCCAAGCGCGCTTAACTTCGGAGTTCTGATGGGATCCGGTGCGTTAGTGCTGGTATGTTCGCATCCGTCATTCTTTGCGCTCTAACTTCTCTTATCCGTTCCGTGCCCTCGCTAATCTTTTAAACCTTTAAACCGTCATAACTTTACGCTCGTTCATCCGTTTCGTGCGATTCTTTTTTTCAATTCGAGTAATTTTTCAAGATCTACCTCCACAAGCTGCCGTAGTCCCACTTACTAAGACGTGCCTTGCACCATTCGCGGATTTACGACCCCGCCCGCCGTTATTTTGGCAAAAAGAGGGATGCAACACGAGGACTTCCCGGAGGGTCACCCATTCCAGTACTACTCTCGCCCAGGCGCGCTTAACTTCGGAGTTCTGATGGGATCCGGTGCGTTAGTGCTGGTATGATCGCATCCGTCATTCTTTGCGCTCTAACTTCTCTTATCCGTTCCGTGCCCCCGCTAATCTTTTAAACCTTTAAACCGTCATAACTTTACGCTCGTTCATCCGTTTCGTGCGATTCTTTTTTTCAATTCGAGTAATTTTTCAAGATCTACCTCCACAAGCTGCCGTAGTCCCGCTTACTAAGACGTGCGTTGCACCATTCGCGGATTTACGACCCCGCCCGCCGTTATTTTGGCAAAAAGAGGGATGCAACACGAGGACTTCCCGGAGGGTCACCCATTCCAGTACTACTCTCGCCCAAGCACACTTAACTTCGGAGTTCTGATGGGATCCGGTGCGTTAGTGCTGGTATGATCGCATCCGTCATTCTTTGCGCTCTAACTTCTCTTATCCGTTCCGTGCCCCCGCTAATCTTTTAAACCTTTAAACCGTCATAACTTTACGCTCGTTCATCCGTTTCGTGCGATTCTTTTTTTCAATTCGAGTAATTTTTCAAGATCTACCTCCACAAGCTGCCGTAGTCCCGCTTACTAAGACGTGCCTTGCACCATTCGCGGATTTACGACCCCGCCCGCCGTTATTTTGGCAAAAAGAGGGATGCAACACGAGGACTTCCCGGAGGGTCACCCATTCCAGTACTACTCTCGCCCAAGCGCGCTTAACTTCGGAGTTCTGATGGGATCCGGTGCGTTAGTGCTGGTATGATCGCATCCGTCATTCTTTGCGCTCTAACTTCTCTTATCCGTTCCGTGCCCCCGCTAATCTTTTAAACCTTTAAACCGTCATAACTTTACGCACCTCCACAAGCTGCCGTAGTCCCGCTTACTGAGACGTGCGTTGCACCATTCGCGGATTTACGACCCCGCCCGCCGTTATTTTGGCAAAAAGAGGGATGCAACACGAGGACTTCCCGGAGGGTCACCCATTCCAGTACTACTCTCGCCCAAGCACACTTAACTTCGGAGTTCTGATGGGATCCGGTGCGTTAGTGCTGGTATGATCGCATCCGTCATTCTTTGCGCTCTAACTTCTCTTATCCGTTCCGTGCCCCCGCTAATCTTTTAAACCTTTAAACCGTCATAACTTTACGCTCGTTCATCCGTTTCGTGCGATTCTTTTTTTCAATTCGAGTAATTTTTCAAGATCTACCTCCACAAGCTGCCGTAGTCCCGCTTACTAAGACGTGCCTTGCACCATTCGCGGATTTACGACCCCGCCCGTCGTTATTTTGGTAAAAAGAGGGATGCAACACGAGGACTTCCCGGAGGGTCACCCATTCCAGTACTACTCTCGCCCAAGCGCGCTTCACTTCAGAGTTCTGATGGGATCCGGTGCGTTAGTGCTGGTATGATCGCATCCGTCATTCTTTGCGCTCTAACTTCTCTTATCCGTTCCGTGCCCTCGCTAATCTTTTAAACCTTTAAACCGTCATAACTTTACGCTCGTTCATCCGTTTCGTGCGATTCTTTTTTTCAATTCGAGTAATTTTTCAAGATCTACCTCCATAAGCTGCCGTAGTCCCGCTTACTAAGACGTGCCTTGCACCATTCGCGGATTTACGACCCCGCCCGCCGTTATTTTGGCAAAAAGAGGGATGCAACACGAGGACTTCCCGGAGGGTCACCCATTCCAGTACTACTCTCGCCCAAGCGCGCTTAACTTCGGAGTTCTGATGGGATCCGGTGCATTAGTGCTGGTATGATCGCATCCGTCATTCTTTGCGCTCTAACTTCTCTTATCCGTTCGGTGCCGCCGCTAATCTTTTAAACCTTTAAACCGTCATAACTTTACGCTCGTTCATCCGTTTCGTGCGATTCTTTTTTTCAATTCGAGTAATTTTTCAAGATCTACCTCCACAAGCTGTCGTAGTCCCGCTTACTAAGACGTGCCTTGCACCATTCGCGGATTTACGACCCCGCCCGCCGTTATTTTGGCAAAAAGAGGGATGCAACACGAGGACTTCCCGGAGGGTCACCCATTCCAGTACTACTCTCGCCCAAGCACACTTAACTTCGGAGTTCTGATGGGATCCGGTGCGTTAGTGCTGGTATGATCGCATCCGTCATTCTTTGCGCTCTAACTTCTCTTATCCGTTCCGTGCCCCCGCTAATCTTTTAAACCTTTAAACCGTCATAACTTTACGCTCGTTCATCCGTTTCGTGCGATTCTTTTTTTCAATTCGAGTAATTTTTCAAGATCTACCTCCACAAGCTGCCGTAGTCCCGCTTACTAAGACGTGCCTTGCACCATTCGCGGATTTACGACCCCGCCCGCCGTTATTTTTGCAAAAAGAGGGATGCAACACGAGGACTTCCCGGAGGGTCACCCATTCCAGTACTACTCTCGCCCAAGCGCGCTTAACTTCGGAGTTCTGATGGGATCCGGTGCGTTAGTGCTGGTATGTTCGCATCCGTCATTCTTTGCGCTCTAACTTCTCTTATCCGTTCCGTGCCCTCGCTAATCTTTTAAACCTTTAAACCGTCATAACTTTACGCTCGTTCATCCGTTTCGTGCGATTCTTTTTTTCAATTCGAGTAATTTTTCAAGATCTACCTCCACAAGCTGCCGTGGTCCCACTTACTAAGACGTGCCTTGCACCATTCGCGGATTTACGACCCTGCCCGCCGTTATTTTGGCAAAAAGAGGGATGCAACACGAGGACTTCCCGGAGGGTCACCCATTCCAGTACTACTCTCGCCCAAGCGCGCTTAACTTCGGAGTTCTGATGGGATCCGGTGCGTTAGTGCTGGTATGATCGCATCCGTCATTCTTTGCGCTCTAACTTCTCTTATCCGTTCCGTGCCCCCGCTAATCTTTTAAACCTTTAAACCGTCATAACTTTACGCTCGTTCATCCGTTTCGTGCGATTCTTTTTTTCAATTCGAGTAATTTTTCAAGATCTACCTCCACAAGCTGCCGTAGTCCCGCTTACTAAGACGTGCGTTGCACCATTCGCGGATTTACGACCCCGCCCGCCGTTATTTTGGCAAAAAGAGGGATGCAACACGAGGACTTCCCGGAGGGTCACCCATTCCAGTACTACTCTCGCCCAAGCACACTTAACTTCGGAGTTCTGATGGGATCCGGTGCGTTAGTGCTGGTATGATCGCATCCGTCATTCTTTGCGCTCTAACTTCTCTTATCCGTTCCGTGCCCCCGCTAATCTTTTAAACCTTTAAACCGTCATAACTTTACGCTCGTTCATCCGTTTCGTGCGATTCTTTTTTTCAATTCGAGTAATTTTTCAAGATCTACCTCCACAAGCTGCCGTAGTCCCGCTTACTAAGACGTGCCTTGCACCATTCGCGGATTTACGACCCCGCCCGCCGTTATTTTGGCAAAAAGAGGGATGCAACACGAGGACTTCCCGGAGGGTCACCCATTCCAGTACTACTCTCGCCCAAGCACACTTAACTTCGGAGTTCTGATGGGATCCGGTGCGTTAGTGCTGGTATGATCGCATCCGTCATTCTTTGCGCTCTAACTTCTCTTATCCGTTCCGTGCCCCCGCTAATCTTTTAAACCTTTAAACCGTCATAACTTTACGCTCGTTCATCCGTTTCGTGCGATTCTTTTTTTCAATTCGAGTAATTTTTCAAGATCTACCTCCACAAGCTGCCGTAGTCCCGCTTACTAAGACGTGCCTTGCACCATTCGCGGATTTACGACCCCGCCCGCCGTTATTTTTGCAAAAAGAGGGATGCAACACGAGGACTTCCCGGAGGGTCACCCATTCCAGTACTACTCTCGCCCAAGCGCGCTTAACTTCGGAGTTCTGATGGGATCCGGTGCGTTAGTGCTGGTATGTTCGCATCCGTCATTCTTTGCGCTCTAACTTCTCTTATCCGTTCCGTGCCCTCGCTAATCTTTTAAACCTTTAAACCGTCATAACTTTACGCTCGTTCATCCGTTTCGTGCGATTCTTTTTTTCAATTCGAGTAATTTTTCAAGATCTACCTCCACAAGCTGCCGTGGTCCCACTTACTAAGACGTGCCTTGCACCATTCGCGGATTTACGACCCTGCCCGCCGTTATTTTGGCAAAAAGAGGGATGCAACACGAGGACTTCCCGGAGGGTCACCCATTCCAGTACTACTCTCGCCCAAGCGCGCTTAACTTCGGAGTTCTGATGGGATCCGGTGCGTTAGTGCTGGTATGATCGCATCCGTCATTCTTTGCGCTCTAACTTCTCTTATCCGTTCCGTGCCCCCGCTAATCTTTTAAACCTTTAAACCGTCATAACTTTACGCTCGTTCATCCGTTTCGTGCGATTCTTTTTTTCAATTCGAGTAATTTTTCAAGATCTACCTCCACAAGCTGCCGTAGTCCCGCTTACTAAGACGTGCGTTGCACCATTCGCGGATTTACGACCCCGCCCGCCGTTATTTTGGCAAAAAGAGGGATGCAACACGAGGACTTCCCGGAGGGTCACCCATTCCAGTACTACTCTCGCCCAAGCACACTTAACTTCGGAGTTCTGATGGGATCCGGTGCGTTAGTGCTGGTATGATCGCATCCGTCATTCTTTGCGCTCTAACTTCTCTTATCCGTTCCGTGCCCCCGCTAATCTTTTAAACCTTTAAACCGTCATAACTTTACGCTCGTTCATCCGTTTCGTGCGATTCTTTTTTTCAATTCGAGTAATTTTTCAAGATCTACCTCCACAAGCTGCCGTAGTCCCGCTTACTAAGACGTGCCTTGCACCATTCGCGGATTTACGACCCCGCCCGCCGTTATTTTGGCAAAAAGAGGGATGCAACACGAGGACTTCCCGGAGGGTCACCCATTCCAGTACTACTCTCGCCCAAGCGCGCTTAACTTCGGAGTTCTGATGGGATCCGGTGCGTTAGTGCTGGTATGATCGCATCCGTCATTCTTTGCGCTCTAACTTCTCTTATCCGTTCCGTGCCCCCGCTAATCTTTTAAACCTTTAAACCGTCATAACTTTACGCTCGTTCATCCGTTTCGTGCGATTCTTTTTTTCAATTCGAGTAATTTTTCAAGATCTACCTCCACAAGCTGCCGTAGTCCCACTTACTAAGACGTGCCTTGCACCATTCGCGGATTTACGACCCCGCCCGCCGTTATTTTGGCAAAAAGAGGGATGCAACACGAGGACTTCCCGGAGGGTCACCCATTCCAGTACAACTCTCGCCCAAGCGCGCTTAACTTCGGAGTTCTGATGGGATCCGGTGCGTTAGTGCTGGTATGATCGCATCCGTCATTCTTTGCGCTCTAACTTCTCTTATCCGTTCCGTGCCCCCGCTAATCTTTTAAACCTTTAAACCGTCATAACTTTACGCTCGTTCATCCGTTTCGTGCGATTCTTTTTTTCAATTCGAGTAATTTTTCAAGATCTACCTCCACAAGCTGCCGTAGTCCCGCTTACTAAGACGTGCCTTGCACCATTCGCGGATTTACGACCCCGCCCGCCGTTATTTTGGCAGAAAGAGGGATGCAACACGAGGACTTCCCGGAGGGTCACCCATTCCAGTACTACTCTCGCCCAAGCACGCTTAACTTCGGAGTTCTGATGGGATCCGGTGCATTAGTGCTGGTATGATCGCATCCGTCATTCTTTGCGCTCTAACTTCTCTTATCCGTTCCGTGCCCCCGCTAATCTTTTAAACCTTTAAACCGTCATAACTTTACGCTCGTTCATCCGTTTCGTGCGATTCTTTTTTTCAATTCGAGTAATTTTTCAAGATCTACCTCCACAAGATGTCATAGTCCCGCTTACTAAGACGTGCCTTGCACCATTCGCGGATTTACGACCCCGCCCGCCGTTATTTTGGCAAAAAGAGGGATGCAACACGAGGACTTCCCGGAGGGTCACCCATTCCAGTACTACTCTCGCCCAAGCACACTTAACTTCAGAGTTCTGATGGGATCCGGTGCGTTAGTGCTGGTATGATCGCATCCGTCATTCTTTGCGCTCTAACTTCTCTTATCCGTTCCGTGCCCCCGCTAATCTTTTAAACCTTTAAACCGTCATAACTTTACGCTCGTTCATCCGTTTCGTGCGATTCTTTTTTTCAATTCGAGTAATTTTTCAAGATCTACCTCCACAAGCTGCCGTAGTCTCGCTTACTAAGACGTGCCTTGCAGCATTCGCGGATTTACGACCCCGCCCGCCGTTATTTTGGCAAAAAGAGGGATGCAACACGAGGACTTCCCGGAGGGTCACCCATTCCAGTACTACTCTCGCCCAAGCGCGCTTAACTTCGGAGTTCTGATGGGATCCGGTGCGTTAGTGCTGGTATGATCGCATCCGTCATTCTTTGCGCTCTAACTTCTCTTATCCGTTCCGTGCCCCCGCTAATCTTTTAAACCTTTAAACCGTCATAACTTTACGCTCGTTCATCCGTTTCGTGCGATTCTTTTTTTCAATTCGAGTAATTTTTCAAGATCTACCTCCACAAGCTGCCGTAGTCCCGCTTACTAAGACGTGCCTTGCACCATTCGCGGATTTACGACCCCGCCCGCCGTTATTTTGGCAAAAAGAGGGATGCAACACGAGGACTTCCCGGAGGGTCACCCATTCCAGTACTACTCTCGCCCAAGCGCGCTTAACTTCGGAGTTCTGATGGGATCCGGTGCGTTAGTGCTGGTATGATCGCATCCGTCATTCTTTGCGCTCTAACTTCTCTTATCCGTTCCGTGCCCCCGCTAATCTTTTAAACCTTTAAACCGTCATAACTTTACGCTCGTTCATCCGTTTCGTGCGATTCTTTTTTTCAATTCGAGTAATTTTTCAAGATCTACCTCCACAAGCTGTCGTAGTCCCGCTTACTAAGACGTGCCTTGCACCATTCGCGGATTTACGACCCCGCCCGCCGTTATTTTGGCAAAAAGAGGGATGCAACACGAGGACTTCCCGGAGGGTCACCCATTCCAGTACTACTCTCGCCCAAGCGCGCTTAACTTCGGAGTTCTGATGGGATCCGGTGCGTTAGTGCTGGTATGTTCGCATCCGTCATTCTTTGCGCTCTAACTTCTCTTATCCGTTCCGTGCCCCCGCTAATCTTTTAAACCTTTAAACCGTCATAACTTTACGCTCGTTCATCCGTTTCGTGCGATTCTTTTTTTCAATTCGAGTAATTTTTCAAGATCTACCTCCACAAGCTGCCGTAGTCCCGCTTACTAAGACGTGCCTTGCACCATTCGCGGATTTACGACCCCGCCCGCCGTTATTTTGGCAAAAAGAGGGATGCAACACGAGGACTTCCCGGAGGGTCACCCATTCCAGTACTACTCTCGCCAAAGCGCGCTTAACTTCGGAGTTCTGATGGGATCCGGTGCATTAGTGCTGGTATGATCGCATCCGTCATTCTTTGCGCTCTAACTTCTCTTATCCGTTCCGTGCCGCCGCTAATCTTTTAAACCTTTAAACCGTCATAACTTTACGCTCGTTCATCCGTTTCGTGCGATTCTTTTTTTCAATTCGAGTAATTTTTCAAGATCTACCTCCACAAGCTGTCGTAGTCCCGCTTACTAAGACGTGCCTTGCACCATTCGCGGATTTACGACCCCGCCCGCCGTTATTTTGGCAAAAAGAGGGATGCAACACGAGGACTTCCCGGAGGGTCACCCATTCCAGTACTACTCTCGCCCAAGCACACTTAACTTCGGAGTTCTGATGGTATCCGGTGCGTTAGTGCTGGTATGATCGCATCCGTCATTCTTTGCGCTCTAACTTCTCTTATCCGTTCCGTGCCCCCGCTAATCTTTTAAACCTTTAAACCGTCATAACTTTACGCTCGTTCATCCGTTTCGTGCGATTCTTTTTTTCAATTCGAGTAATTTTTCAAGATCTACCTCCACAAGCTGCCGTAGTCCCGCTTACTAAGACGTGCCTTGCACCATTCGTGGATTTACAACCCCGCCCGCCGTTATTTTGGCAAAAAGAGGGATGCAACACGAGGACTTCCCGGAGGGTCACCCATTCCAGTACTACTCTCGCCCAAGCGCGCTTAACTTCGGAGTTCTGATGGGATCCGGTGCGTTAGTGCTGGTATGTTCGCATCCGTCATTCTTTGCGCTCTAACTTCTCTTATCCGTTCCGTGCCCTCACTAATCTTTTAAACCTTTAAACCGTCATAACTTTACGCTCGTTCATCCGTTTCGTGCGATTCTTTTTTTCAATTCGAGTAATTTTTCAAGATCTACCTCCACAAGCTGCCGTAGTCCCACTTACTAAGACGTGCCTTGCACCATTCGCGGATTTACGACCCCGCACGCCGTTATTTTGGCAAAAAGAGGGATGCAACACGAGGACTTCCCGGAGGGTCACCCATTCCAGTACAACTCTCGCCCAAGCGCGCTTAACTTCGGAGTTCTGATGGGATCCGGTGCGTTAGTGCTGGTATGATCGCATCCGTCATTCTTTGCGCTCTAACTTCTCTTATCCGTTCCATGCCCCCGCTAATCTTTTAAACCTTTAAACCGTCATAACTTTACGCTCGTTCATCCGTTTCGTGCGATTCTTTTTTTCAATTCGAGTAATTTTTCAAGATCTACCTCCACAAGCTGCCGTAGTCCCGCTTACTAAGACGTGCCTTGCACCATTCGTGGATTTACGACCCCGCCCGCATAAGACGTGCCTTGCACCATTCGCGGATTTACGACCCCGCCCGCCGTTATTTTGGCAGAAAGAGGGATGCAACACGAGGACTTCCCGGAGGGTCACCCATTCCAGTACTACTCTCGCCCAAGCACGCTTAACTTCGGAGTTCTGATGGGATCCGGTGCATTAGTGCTGGTATGATCGCATCCGTCATTCTTTGCGCTCTAACTTCTCTTATCCGTTCCGTGCCGCCGCTAATCTTTTAAACCTTTAAACCGTCATAACTTTACGCTCGTTCATCCGTTTCGTGCGATTCTTTTTTTCAATTCGAGTAATTTTTCAAGATCTACCTCCACAAGCTGTCGTAGTCCCGCTTACTAAGACGTGCCTTGCACCATTCGCGGATTTACGACCCCGCCCGCCGTTATTTTGGCAAAAAGAGGGATGCAACACGAGGACTTCCCGGAGGGTCACCCATTCCAGTACTACTCTCGCCCAAGCGCGCTTAACTTCGGAGTTCTGATGGGATCCGGTGCGTTAGTGCTGGTATGTTCGCATCCGTCATTCTTTGCGCTCTAACTTCTCTTATCCGTTCCGTGCCCCCGCTAATCTTTTAAACCTTTAAACCGTCATAACTTTACGCTCGTTCATCCGTTTCGTGCGATTCTTTTTTTCAATTCGAGTAATTTTTCAAGATCTACCTCCACAAGCTGCCGTAGTCCCGCTTACTAAGACGTGCCTTGCACCATTCGCGGATTTACGACCCCGCCCGCCGTTATTTTGGCAAAAAGAGGGATGCAACACGAGGACTTCCCGGAGGGTCACCCATTCCAGTACTACTCTCGCCAAAGCGCGCTTAACTTCGGAGTTCTGATGGGATCCGGTGCATTAGTGCTGGTATGATCGCATCCGTCATTCTTTGCGCTCTAACTTCTCTTATCCGTTCCGTGCCGCCGCTAATCTTTTAAACCTTTAAACCGTCATAACTTTACGCTCGTTCATCCGTTTCGTGCGATTCTTTTTTTCAATTCGAGTAATTTTTCAAGATCTACCTCCACAAGCTGTCGTAGTCCCGCTTACTAAGACGTGCCTTGCACCATTCGCGGATTTACGACCCCGCCCGCCGTTATTTTGGCAAAAAGAGGGATGCAACACGAGGACTGCCCGGAGGGTCACCCATTCCAGTACTACTCTCGCCCAAGCACACTTAACTTCGGAGTTCTGATGGTATCCGGTGCGTTAGTGCTGGTATGATCGCATCCGTCATTCTTTGCGCTCTAACTTCTCTTATCCGTTCCGTGCCCCCGCTAATCTTTTAAACCTTTAAACCGTCATAACTTTACGCTCGTTCATCCGTTTCGTGCGATTCTTTTTTTCAATTCGAGTAATTTTTCAAGATCTACCTCCACAAGCTGCCGTAGTCCCGCTTACTAAGACGTGCCTTGCACCATTCGCGGATTTACAACCCCGCCCGCCGTTATTTTGGCAAAAAGAGGGATGCAACACGAGGACTTCCCGGAGGGTCACCCATTCCAGTACTACTCTCGCCCAAGCGCGCTTAACTTCGGAGTTCTGATGGGATCCGGTGCGTTAGTGCTGGTATGTTCGCATCCGTCATTCTTTGCGCTCTAACTTCTCTTATCCGTTCCGTGCCCTCACTAATCTTTTAAACCTTTAAACCGTCATAACTTTACGCTCGTTCATCCGTTTCGTGCGATTCTTTTTTTCAATTCGAGTAATTTTTCAAGATCTACCTCCACAAGCTGCCGTAGTCCCACTTACTAAGACGTGCCTTGCACCATTCGCGGATTTACGACCCCGCCCGCCGTTATTTTGGCAAAAAGAGGGATGCAACACGAGGACTTCCCGGAGGGTCACCCATTCCAGTACAACTCTCGCCCAAGCGCGCTTAACTTCGGAGTTCTGATGGGATCCGGTGCGTTAGTGCTGGTATGATCGCATCCGTCATTCTTTGCGCTCTAACTTCTCTTATCCGTTCCGTGCCCCCGCTAATCTTTTAAACCTTTAAACCGTCATAACTTTACGCTCGTTCATCCGTTTCGTGCGATTCTTTTTTTCAATTCGAGTAATTTTTCAAGATCTACCTCCACAAGCTGCCGTAGTCCCGCTTACTAAGACGTGCCTTGCACCATTCGTGGATTTACGACCCCGCCCGCATAAGACGTGCCTTGCACCATTCGCGGATTTACGACCCCGCCCGCCGTTATTTTGGCAGAAAGAGGGATGCAACACGAGGACTTCCCGGAGGGTCACCCATTCCAGTACTACTCTCGCCCAAGCACGCTTAACTTCGGAGTTCTGATGGGATCCGGTGCATTAGTGCTGGTATGATCGCATCCGTCATTCTTTGCGCTCTAACTTCTCTTATCCGTTCCGTGCCGCCGCTAATCTTTTAAACCTTTAAACCGTCATAACTTTACGCTCGTTCATCCGTTTCGTGCGATTCTTTTTTTCAATTCGAGTAATTTTTCAAGATCTACCTCCACAAGCTGTCGTAGTCCCGCTTACTAAGACGTGCCTTGCACCATTCGCGGATTTACGACCCCGCCCGCCGTTATTTTGGCAAAAAGAGGGATGCAACACGAGGACTTCCCGGAGGGTCACCCATTCCAGTACTACTCTCGCCCAAGCACACTTAACTTCGGAGTTCTGATGGGATCCGGTGCGTTAGTGCTGGTATGATCGCATCCGTCATTCTTTGCGCTCTAACTTCTCTTATCCGTTCCGTGCCCCCGCTAATCTTTTAAACCTTTAAACCGTCATAACTTTACGCTCGTTCATCCGTTTCGTGCGATTCTTTTTTTCAATTCGAGTAATTTTTCAAGATCTACCTCCACAAGCTGCCGTAGTCCCGCTTACTAAGACGTGCCTTGCACCATTCGCGGATTTACAACCCCGCCCGCCGTTATTTTGGCAAAAAGAGGGATGCAACACGAGGACTTCCCGGAGGGTCACCCATTCCAGTACTACTCTCGCCCAAGCGCGCTTAACTTCGGAGTTCTGATGGGATCCGGTGCGTTAGTGCTGGTATGTTCGCATCCGTCGTTCTTTGCGCTCTAACTTCTCTTATCCGTTCCGTGCCCTCACTAATCTTTTAAACCTTTAAACCGTCATAACTTTACGCTCGTTCATCCGTTTCGTGCGATTCTTTTTTTCAATTCGAGTAATTTTTCAAGATCTACCTCCACAAGCTGCCGTAGTCCCACTTACTAAGACGTGCCTTGCACCATTCGCGGATTTACGACCCCGCCCGCCGTTATTTTGGCAAAAAGAGGGATGCAACACGAGGACTTCCCGGAGGGTCACCCATTCAAGTACTACTCTCGCCCAAGCGCGCTTAACTTCGGAGTTCTGATGGGATCCGGTGCGTTAGTGCTGGTATGATCGCATCCGTCATTCTTTGCGCTCTAACTTCTCTTATCCGTTCCGTGCCCCCGCTAATCTTTTAAACCTTTAAACCGTCATAACTTTACGCTCGTTCATCCGTTTCGTGCGATTCTTTTTTTCAATTCGAGTAATTTTTCAAGATCTACCTCCACAAGATGTCATAGTCCCGCTTACTAAGACGTGCCTTGCACCATTCGCGGATTTACGACCCCGCCCGCCGTTATTTTGGCAAAAAGAGGGATGCAACACGAGGACTTCCCGGAGGGTCACCCATTCAAGTACTACTCTCGCCCAAGCGCGCTTAACTTCGGAGTTCTGATGGGATCCGGTGCGTTAGTGCTGGTATGATCGCATCCGTCATTCTTTGCGCTCTAACTTCTCTTATCCGTTCCGTGCCCCCGCTAATCTTTTAAACCTTTAAACCGTCATAACTTTACGCTCGTTCATCCGTTTCGTGCGATTCTTTTTTTCAATTCGAGTAATTTTTCAAGATCTACCTCCACAAGCTGCCGTAGTCCCGCTTACTAAGACGTGCCTTGCACCATTCGCGGATTTACGACCCCGCCCGCCGTTATTTTGGCAAAAAGAGGGATGCAACACGAGGACTTCCCGGAGGGTCACCCATTCCAGTACTACTCTCGCCCAAGCGCGCTTAACTTCGGAGTTCTGATGGGATCCGGTGCGTTAGTGCTGGTATGTTCGCATCCGTCATTCTTTGCGCTCTAACTTCTCTTATCCGTTCCGTGCCCTCGCTAATCTTTTAAACCTTTAAACCGTCATAACTTTACGCTCGTTCATCCGTTTCGTGCGATTCTTTTTTTCAATTCGAGTAATTTTTCAAGATCTACCTCCACAAGCTGCCGTAGTCCCGCTTACTAAGACGTGCCTTGCACCATTCGCGGATTTACGACCCCGCCCGCCGTTATTTTGGCAAAAAGAGGGATGCAAGGAGAGGACTTCCCGGAGGGTCACCCATTCCAGTACTACTCTCGCCCAAGCGCGCTTAACTTCGGAGTTCTGATGGGATCCGGTGCGTTAGTGCTGGTATGATCGCATCCGTCATTCTTTGCGCTCTAACTTCTCTTATCCGTTCCGTGCCGCCGCTAATCTTTTAAACCTTTAAACCGTCATAACTTTACGCTCGTTCATCCGTTTCGTGCGATTCTTTTTTTCAATTCGAGTAATTTTTCAAGATCTACCTCCACAAGCTGTCGTAGTCCCGCTTACTAAGACGTGCCTTGCACCATTCGCGGATTTACGACCCCGCCCGCCGTTATTTTGGCAAAAAGAGGGATGCAACACGAGGACTTCCCGGAGGGTCACCCATTCCAGTACTACTCTCGCCCAAGCACGCTTAACTTCGGAGTTCTGATGGGATCCGGTGCGTTAGTGCTGGTATGATCGCATCCGTCATTCTTTGCGCTCTAACTTCTCTTATCCGTTCCGTGCCCCCGCTAATCTTTTAAACCTTTAAACCGTCATAACTTTACGCTCGTTCATCCGTTTCGTGCGATTCTTTTTTTCAATTCGAGTAATTTTTCAAGATCTACCTCCACAAGCTGCCGTAGTCTCGCTTACTAAGACGTGCCTTGCACCATTCGCGGATTTACGACCCCGCCCGCCGTTATTTTGGCAAAAAGAGGGATGCAACACGAGGACTTCCCGGAGGGTCACCCATTCCAGTACTACTCTCGCCCAAGCGCGCTTAACTTCGGAGTTCTGATGGGATCCGGTGCGTTAGTGCTGGTATGATCGCATCCGTCATTCTTTGCGCTCTAACTTCTCTTATCCGTTCCGTGCCCCCGCTAATCTTTTAAACCTTTAAACCGTCATAACTTTACGCTCGTTCATCCGTTTCATGCGATTCTTTTTTTCAATTCGAGTAATTTTTCAAGATCTACCTCCACAAGCTGCCGTAGTCCCGCTTACTAAGACGTGCCTTGCACCATTCGCGGATTTACGACCCTGCCCGCCGTTATTTTGGCAAAAAGAGGGATGCAACACGAGGACTTCCCGGAGGGTCACCCATTCCAGTACTACTCTCGCCCAAGCGCGCTTAACTTCGGAGTTCTGATGGGATCCGGTGCGTTAGTGCTGGTATGATCGCATCCGTCATTCTTTGTGCTCTAACTTCTCTTATCCGTTCCGTGCCCCCGCTAATCTTTTAAACCTTTAAACCGTCATAACTTTACGCTCGTTCATCCGTTTCGTGCGATTCTTTTTTTCAATTCGAGTAATTTTTCAAGATCTACCTCCACAAGCTGCCGTAGTCCCGCTTACTAAGACGTGCCTTGCACCATTCGCGGATTTACGACCCCGCCCGCATAAGACGTGCCTTGCACCATTCGCGGATTTACGACCCCGCCCGCCGTTATTTTGGCAGAAAGAGGGATGCAACACGAGGACTTCCCGGAGGGTCACCCATTCCAGTACTACTCTCGCCCAAGCACGCTTAACTTCGGAGTTCTGATGGGATCCGGTGCATTAGTGCTGGTATGATCGCATCCGTCATTCTTTGCGCTCTAACTTCTCTTATCCGTTCCGTGCCCCCGCTAATCTTTTAAACCTTTAAACCGTCATAACTTTACGCTCGTTCATCCGTTTCGTGCGATTCTTTTTTTCAATTCGAGTAATTTTTCAAGATCTACCTCCACAAGATGTCGTAGTCCCGCTTACTAAGACGTGCCTTGCACCATTCGCGGATTTACGACCCCGCCCGCCGTTATTTTGGCAAAAAGAGGGATGCAACACGAGGACTTCCCGGAGGGTCACCCATTCCAGTACTACTCTCGCCCAAGCACACTTAACTTCAGAGTTCTGATGGGATCCAGTGCGTTAGTGCTGGTATGATCGCATCCGTCATTCTTTGCGCTCTAACTTCTCTTATCCGTTCCGTGCCCCCGCTAATCTTTTAAACCTTTAAACCGTCATAACTTTACGCTCGTTCATCCGTTTCGTGCGATTCTTTTTTTCAATTCGAGTAATTTTTCAAGATCTACCTCCACAAGCTGCCGTAGTCTCGCTTACTAAGACGTGCCTTGCACCATTCGCGGATTTACGACCCCGCCCGCCGTTATTTTGGCAAAAAGAGGGATGCAACACGAGGACTTCCCGGAGGGTCACCCATTCCAGTACTACTCTCGCCCAAGCGCGCTTAACTTCGGAGTTCTGATGGGATCCGGTGCGTTAGTGCTGGTATGATCGCATCCGTCATTCTTTGCGCTCTAACTTCTCTTATCCGTTCCGTGCCTCCGCTAATCTTTTAAACCTTTAAACCGTCATAACTTTACGCTCGTTCATCCGTTTCGTGCGATTCTTTTTTTCAATTCGAGTAATTTTTCAAGATCTACCTCCACAAGCTGCCGTAGTCCCGCTTACTAAGACGTGCCTTGCACCATTCGCGGATTTACGACCCCGCCCGCCGTTATTTTGGCAAAAAGAGGGATGCAACACGAGGACTTCCCGGAGGGTCACCCATTCCAGTACTACTCTCGCCCAAGCGCGCTTAACTTCGGAGTTCTGATGGGATCCGGTGCGTTAGTGCTGGTATGATCGCATCCGTCATTCTTTGCGCTCTAACTTCTATTATCCGTTCCGTGCCCCCGCTAATCTTTTAAACCTTTAAACCGTCATAACTTTACGCTCGTTCATCCGTTTCGTGCGATTCTTTTTTTCAATTCGAGTAATTTTTCAAGATCTACCTCCACAAGCTGCCGTAGTCCCGCTTACTAAGACGTGCCTTGCACCATTCGCGGATTTACGACCCCGCCCGCCGTTATTTTGGCAAAAAGAGGGATGCAACACGAGGACTTCCCGGAGGGTCACCCATTCCAGTACTACTCTCGCCCAAGCGCGCTTAACTTCGGAGTTCTGATGGGATCCGGTGCGTTAGTGCTGGTATGATCGCATCCGTCATTCTTTGCGCTCTAACTTCTCTTATCCGTTCCGTGCCCCCGCTAATCTTTTAAACCTTTAAACCGTCATAACTTTACGCTCGTTCATCCGTTTCGTGCGATTCTTTTTTTCAATTCGAGTAATTTTTCAAGATCTACCTCCACAAGCTGCCGTAGTCCCGCTTACTAAGACGTGCCTTGCACCATTCGCGGATTTACGACCCCGCCCGCATAAGACTTGCCTTGCACCATTCGCGGATTTACGACCCCGCCCGCCGTTATTTTGGCAGAAAGAGGGATGCAACACGAGGACTTCCCGGAGGGTCACCCATTCCAGTACTACTCTCGCCCAGGCACGCTTAACTTCGGAGTTCTGATGGGATCCGGTGCATTAGTGCTGGTATGATCGCATCCGTCATTCTTTGCGCTCTAACTTCTCTTATCCGTTCCGTGCCCCCGCTAATCTTTTAAACCTTTAAACCGTCATAACTTTACGCTCGTTCATCCGTTTCGAGCGATTCTTTTTTTCAATTCGAGTAATTTTTCAAGATCTACCTCCACAAGCTGCCGTAGTCCCGCTTACTAAGACGTGCCTTGCACCATTCGCGGATTTACGACCCCGCCCGCCGTTATTTTGGCAAAAAGAGGGATGCAACACGAGGACTTCCCGGAGGGTCACCTATTCCAGTACTACTCTCGCCCAAGCACACTTAACTTCAGAGTTCTGATGGGATCCGGTGCGTTAGTGCTGGTATGATCGCATCCGTCATTCTTTGCGCTCTAACTTCTCTTATCCGTTCCGTGCCCCCGCTAATCTTTTAAACCTTTAAACCGTCATAACTTTACGCTCGTTCATCCGTTTCGTGCGATTCTTTTTTTCAATTCGAGTAATTTTTCAAGATCTACCTCCACAAGCTGCCGTAGTCTCGCTTACTAAGACGTGCCTTGCACCATTCGCGGATTTACGACCCCGCCCGCCGTTATTTTGGCAAAAAGAGGGATGCAACACGAGGACTTCCCGGAGGGTCACCCATTCCAGTACTACTCTCGCCCGAGCGCGCTTAACTTCGGAGTTCTGATGGGATCCGGTGCGTTAGTGCTGGTATGATCGCATCCGTCATTCTTTGCACTCTAACTTCTCTTATCCGCTCCGTGCCTCCGCTAATCTTTTAAACCTTTAAACCGTCATAACTTTACGCTCGTTCATCCGTTTCGTGCGATTCTTTTTTTCAATTCGAGTAATTTTTCAAGATCTACCTCCACAAGCTGCCGTAGTCCCGCTTACTAAGACGTGCCTTGCACCATTCGCGGATTTACGACCCCGCCCGCCGTTATTTTGGCAAAAAGAGGGATGCAACACGAGGAGGACTTCCCGGAGGGTCACCCATTCCAGTACTACTCTCGCCCAAGCGCGCTTAACTTCGGAGTTCTGATGGGATCCGGTGCGTTAGTGCTGGTATGATCGCATCCGTCATTCTTTGCGCTCTAACTTCTCTTATCCGTTCCGTGCCCCCGCTAATCTTTTAAACCTTTAAACCGTCATAACTTTACGCTCGTTCATCCGTTTCGTGCGATTCTTTTTTTCAATTCGAGTAATTTTTCAAGATCTACCTCCACAAGCTGCCGTAGTCCCGCTTACTAAGACGTGCCTTGCACCATTCGCGGATTTACGACCCCGCCCGCCGTTATTTTGGCAAAAAGAGGGATGCAACACGAGGACTTCCCGGAGGGTCACCCATTCCAGTACTACTCTCGCCCAAGCGCGCTTAACTTCGGAGTTTTGATGGGATCCGGTGCATTAGTGCTGGTATGATCGCATCCGTCATTCTTTGCGCTCTAACTGCTCTTATCCGTTCCGTGCCGCCGCTAATCTTTTAAATCTTTAAACCGTCATAACTTTACGCTCGTTCATCCGTTTCGTGCGATTCTTTTTTTCAATTCGAGTAATTTTTCAAGATCTACCTCCACAAGCTGTCGTAGTCCCGCTTACTAAGACATGCCTTGCACCATTCGCGGATTTACGACCCCGCCCGCCGTTATTTTGGCAAAAAGAGGGATGCAACACGAGGACTTCCCGGAGGGTCACCCATTCCAGTACTACTCTCGCCCAAGCACACTTAACTTCGGAGTTATGATGGGATCCGGTGCGTTAGTGCTGGTATGATCGCATCCGTCATTCTTTGCGCTCTAACTTCTCTTATCCGTTCCGTGCCCCCGCTAATCTTTTAAACCTTTAAACCGTCATAACTTTACGCTCGTTCATCCGTTTCGTGCGATTCTTTTTTTCAATTCGAGTAATTTTTCAAGATCTACCTCCACAAGCTGCCGTAGTCCCGCTTACTAAGACGTGCCTTGCACCATTCGCGGATTTACGACCCCGCCCGCCGTTATTTTGGCAAAAAGAGGGATGCAACACGAGGACTTCCCGGAGGGTCACCCATTCCAGTACTACTCTCGCCCAAGCGCGCTTAACTTCGGAGTTCTGATGGGATCCGGTGCGTTAGTGCTGGTATGTTCGCATCCGTCATTCTTTGCGCTCTAACTTCTCTTATCCGTTCCGTGCCCTCGCTAATCTTTTAAACCTTTAAACCGTCATAACTTTACGCTCGTTCATCCGTTTCGTGCGATTCTTTTTTTCAATTCGAGTAATTTTTCAAGATCTACCTCCACAAGCTGCCGTAGTCCCACTTACTAAGACGTGCCTTGCACCATTCGCGGATTTACGACCCCGCCCGCCGTTATTTTGGCAAAAAGAGGGATGCAACACGAGGACTTCCCGGAGGGTCACCCATTCCAGTACTACTCTCGCCCAAGCGCGCTTAACTTCGGAGTTCTGATGGGATCCGGTGCGTTAGTGCTGGTATGATCGCATCCGTCATTCTTTGCGCTCTAACTTCTCTTATCCGTTCCGTGCCCCCGCTAATCTTTTAAACCTTTAAACCGTCATAACTTTACGCTCGTTCATCCGTTTCGTGCGATTCTTTTTTTCAATTCGAGTAATTTTTCAAGATCTACCTCCACAAGCTGCCGTAGTCCCGCTTACTAAGACGTGCCTTGCACCATTCGCGGATTTACGACCCCGCCCGCATAAGACGTGCCTTGCACCATTCGCAGATTTACGACCCCGCCCGCCGTTATTTTGGCAAAAAGAGGGATGCAACACGAGGACTTCCCGGAGGGTCACCCATTCCAGTACTACTCTCGCCCAAGCACGCTTAACTTCGGAGTTCTGATGGGATCCGGTGCATTAGTGCTGGTATGATCGCATCCGTCATTCTTTGCGCTCTAACTTCTCTTATCCGTTCCGTGCCGCCGCTAATCTTTTAAACCTTTAAACCGTCATAACTTTACGCTCGTTCATCCGTTTTGTGCGATTCTTTTTTTCAATTCGAGTAATTTTTCAAGATCTACCTCCACAAGCTGTCGTAGTCCCGCTTACTAAGACGTGCCTTGCACCATTCGCGGATTTACGACCCCGCCCGCCGTTATTTTGGCAAAAAGAGGGATGCAACACGAGGACTTCCCGGAGGGTCACCCATTCCAGTACTACTCTCGCCCAAGCACACTTAACTTCGGAGTTCTGATGGGATCCGGTGCGTTAGTGCTGGTATGATCGCATCCGTCATTCTTTGCGCTCTAACTTCTCTTATCCGTTCCGTGCCCCCGCTAATCTTTTAAACCTTTAAACCGTCATAACTTTACGCTCGTTCATCCGTTTCGTGCGATTCTTTTTTTCAATTCGAGTAATTTTTCAAGATCTACCTCCACAAGCTGCCGTAGTCCCGCTTACTAAGACGTGCCTTGCACCATTCGCGGATTTACGACCCCGCCCGCCGTTATTTTGGCAAAAAGAGGGATGCAACACGAGGACTTCTCGGAGGGTCACCCATTCCAGTACTACTCTCGCCCAAGCGCGCTTAACTTCGGAGTTCTGATGGGATCCGGTGCGTTAGTGCTGGTATGGTCGCATCCGTCATTCTTTGCGCTCTAACTTCTCTTATCCGTTCTGTGCCCCCGCTAATCTTTTAAACCTTTAAACCGTCATAACTTTACGCTCGTTCATCCGTTTCGTGCGATTCTTTTTTTCAATTCGAGTAATTTTTCAAGATCTACCTCCACAAGCTGCCGTAGTCCCGCTTACTAAGACGTGCCTTGCACCATTCGCGGATTTACGACCCCGCCCGCCGTTATTTTGGCAAAAAGAGGGATGCAACACGAGGACTTCCCCGAGGGTCACCCATTCCAGTACTACTCTCGCCCAAGCGCGCTTAACTTCGGAGTTCTGATGGGATCCGGTGCGTTAGTGCTGGTATGATCGCATCCGTCATTCTTTGCGCTCTAACTTCTCTTATCCGTTCCGTGCCCCCGCTAATCTTTTAAACCTTTAAACCGTCATAACTTTACGCTCGTTCATCCGTTTCGTGCGATTCTTTTTTTCAATTCGAGTAATTTTTCAAGATCTACCTCCACAAGCTGCCGTAGTCCCGCTTACTAAGACGTGCCTTGCACCATTCGCGGATTTACGACCCCGCCCGCCGTTATTTTGGCAAAAAGAGGGATGCAACACGAGGACTTCCCGGAGGGTCACCCATTCCAGTACTACTCTCGCCCAAGCGCGCTTAACTTCGAAGTTCTGATGGGATCCGGTGCGTTAGTACTGGTATGATCGCATCCGTCATTCTTTGCGCTCTAACTTCTCTTATCCGTTCCGTGCCCCCGCTAATCTTTTAAACCTTTAAACCGTCATAACTTTACGCTCGTTCATCCGTTTCGTGCGATTCTTTTTTTCAATTCGAGTAATTTTTCAAGATCTACCTCCACAAGCTGCCGTAGTCCCGCTTACTAAGACGTGCCTTGCACCATTCGCGGATTTACGACCCCGCCCGACGTTATTTTGGCAAAAAGAGGGATGCAACACGAGGACTTCCCGGAGGGTCACCCATTCCAGTACTACTCTCGCCCAAGCGCGCTTAACTTCGGAGTTCTGATGGGATCCGGTGCGTTAGTGCTGGTATGATCGCATCAGTCATTCTTTGCGCTCTAACTTCTCTTATCCGTTCCGTGCCCCCGCTAATCTTTTAAACCTTTAAACCGTCATAACTTTACGCTCGTTCATCCGTTTCGTGCGATTCTTTTTTTCAATTCGAGTAATTTTTCAAGATCTACCTCCACAAGCTGACGTAGTCCCGCTTACTAAGACGTGCCTTGCACCATTCGCGGATTTACGACCCCGCCCGCCGTTATTTTGGCAAAAAGAGGGATGCAACACGAGGACTTCCCGGAGGGTCACCCATTCCAGTACTACTCTCGCCCAAGCGCGCTTCACTTCGGAGTTCTGATGGGATCCGGTGCGTTAGTGCTGGTATGATCGCATTCGTCATTCTTTGCGCTCTAACTTCTCTTATCCGTTCCGTGCCCCCGCTAATCTTTTAAACCTTTAAACCGTCATAACTTTACGCTCGTTCATCCGTTTCGTGCGATTCTTTTATTCAATTCGAGTAATTTTTCAAGATCTACCTCCACAAGCTGCCGTAGTCTCGCTTACTAAGACGTGCCTTGCACCATTCGCGGATTTACGACCCCGCCCGCCGTTATTTTGGCAAAAAGAGGGATGCAACACGAGGACTTCCCGGAGGGTCACCCATTCCAGTACTACTCTCGCCCAGGCGCGCTTAACTTCGGAGTTCTGATGGGATCCGGTGCGTTAGTGCTGGTATGATCGCATCCGTCATTCTTTGCGCTCTAACTTCTCTTATCCGTTCCGTGCCCCCGCTAATCTTTTAAACCTTTAAACCGTCATAACTTTACGCTCGTTCATCCGTTTCGTGCGATTCTTTTTTTCAATTCGAGTAATTTTTCAAGATCTACCTCCACAAGCTGCCGTAGTCCCGCTTACTAAGACGTGCCTTGCACCATTCGCGGATTTACGACCCCGCCCGCCGTTATTTTGGCAAAAAGAGGGATGCAACACGAGGACTTCCCGGAGGGTCACCCATTCCAGTACTACTCTCGCCCAGGCGCGCTTGACTTCGGAGTTCTGATGGGATCCGGTGCGTTAGTGCTGGTATGATCGCATCCGTCATTCTTTGCGCTCTAACTTCTCTTATCCGTTCCGTGCCCCCGCTAATCTTTTAAACCTTTAAACCGTCATAACTTTACGCTCGTTCATCCGTTTCGTGCGATTCTTTTTTTCAATTCGAGTAAGTTTTCAAGATCTACCTCCACAAGCTGCCGTAGTCCCGCTTACTAAGACGTGCCTTGAACCATTCGCGGATTTACGACCCCGCCCGCCGTTATTTTGGCAAAAAGAGGGATGCAACACGAGGACTTCCCGGAGGGTCACCCATTCCAGTACTACTCCCGCCCAGGCGCGCTTAACTTCGGAGTTCTGATGGGATCCGGTGCGTTAGTGCTGGTATGATCGCATCCGTCATTCTTTGCGCTCTAACTTCTCTTATCCGTTCCGTGCTCCGCTAATCTTTTAAACCTTTAAACCGTCATAACTTTACGCTCGTTCATCCGTTTCGTGCGATTCTTTTTTTCAATTCGAGTAATTTTTCAAGATCTACCTCCACAAGCTGCAGTAGTCCCACTTACTAAGACGTGCCTTGCACCATTCGCGGATTTACGACCCCGCCCGCCGTTATTTTGGCAAAAAGAGGGATGCAACACGAGGACTTCCCGGAGGGTCACCCATTCCAGTACTACTCTCGCCCAGGCGCGCTTAACATCGGAGTTCTGATGGGATCTGGTGCGTTAGTGCTGGTATGATCGCATCCGTCATTCTTTGCGCTCTAACTTCTCTTATCCGTTCCGTGCCCCCGCTAATCTTTTAAACCTTTAAACCGTCATAACTTTACGCTCGTTCATCCGTTTCGTGCGATTCTTTTTTTCAATTCGAGTAATTTTTCAAGATCTACCTCCACAAGCTGCCGTAGTCCCGCTTACTAAGACGTGCCTTGCACCATTCGCGGATTTACGACCCCGCCCGCCGTTATTTTGGCAAAAAGAGGGATGCAACACAAGGACTTCCCGGAGGGTCACCCATTCCAGTACTACTCTCGCCCAGGCGCGCTTAACTTCGGAGTTCTGATGGGATCCGGTGCGTTAGTGCTGGTATGATCGCATCCGTCATTCTTTGCGCTCTAACTTCTCTTATCCGTTCCGTGCCCCCGCTAATCTTTTAAACCTTTAAACCGTCATAACTTTACGCTCGTTCATCCGTTTCGTGCGATTCTTTTTTTCAATTCGAGTAATTTTTCAAGATCTACCTCCACAAGCTGTCGTAGTCCCGCTTACTAAGACGTACCTTGCACCATTCGCGGATTTACGACCCCGCCCGCCTTTATTTTGGCAAAAAGAGGGATGCAACACGAGGACTTCCCGGAGGGTCACCCATTCCAGTACTACTCTCGCCCAAGCACACTTACCTTCGGAGTTCTGATGGGATCCGGTGCGTTAGTGCTGGTATGATCGCATCCGTCATTCTTTGCGCTCTAACTTCTCTTATCCGTTCCGTGCCCCCGCTAATCTTTTAAACCTTTAAACCGTCATAACTTTACGCTCGTTCATCCGTTTCGTGCGATTCTTTTATTCAATTCGAGTAATTTTTCAAGATCTACCTCCACAAGCTGCCGTAGTCCCGCTTACTAAGACGTGCCTTGCACCATTCGCGGATTTACGACCCCGCCCGCCGTTATTTTGGCAAAAAGAGGGATGCAACACAAGGACTTCCCGGAGGGTCACCCATTCCAGTACTACTCTCGCCCAAGCACGCTTAACTTCGGAGTTCTGATGGGATCCGGTGCGTTAGTGCTGGTATGATCGCATCCGTCATTCTTTGCGCTCTAACTTCTCTTATCCGTTCCGTGCCCCCGCTAATCTTTTAAACCTTTAAACCGTCATAACTTTACGCTCGTTCATCCGTTTCGTGCGATTCTTTTTTTCAATTCGAGTAATCTTTCAAGATCTACCTCCACAAGCTGCCGTAGTCCCGCTTACTAAGACGTGCCTTGCACCATTCGCGGATTTACGACCCCGCCCGCCGTTATTTTGGCAAAAAGAGGGATGCAACATGAGGACTTCCCGGAGGGTCACCCATTCCAGTACTACTCTCGCCCAAGCACGCTTAACTTCGGAGTTCTGATGGGATCCGGTGCGTTAGTGCTGGTATGATCGCATCCGTCATTCTTTGCGCTCTAACTTCTCTTATCCGTTCCGTGCCCCCGCTAATCTTTTAAACCTTTAAACCGTCATAACTTTACGCTCGTTCATCCGTTTCGTGCGATTCTTTTTTTCAATTCGAGTAATTTTTCAAGATCTACCTCCACAAGCTGTCGTAGTCCCGCTTACTAAGACGTGCCTTGCACCATTCGCGGATTTACGACCCCGCCCGCCGTTATTTTGGCAAAAAGAGGGATGCAACACGAGGACTTCCCGGAGGGTCACCCATTCCAGTACTACTCTCGCCCAAGCACACTTACCTTCGGAGTTCTGATGGGATCCGGTGCGTTAGTGCTGGTATGTTTGCATCCGTCATTCTTTGCGCTCTAACTTCTCTTATCCGTTCCGTGCCCTCGCTAATCTTTTAAACCTTTAAACCGTCATAACTTTACGCTCGTTCATCCGTTTCGTGCGATTCTTTTTTTCAATTCGAGTAATTTTTCAAGATCTACCTCCACAAGCTGCCGTAGTCCCGCTTACTAAGACGTGCCTTGCACCATTCGCGGATTTACGACCCCGCCCGCTGTTATTTTGGCAAAAAGAGGGATGCAACACAAGGACTTCCCGGAGGGTCACCCATTCCAGTACTACTCTCGCCCAAGCACGCTTAACTTCGGAGTTCTGATGGGATCCGGTGCGTTAGTGCTGGTATGATCGCATCCGTCATTCTTTGCGCTCTAACTTCTCTTATCCGTTCCGTGCCCCCGCTAATCTTTTAAACCTTTAAACCGTCATAACTTTACGCTCGTTCATCCGTTTCGTGCGATTCTTTTTTTCAATTCGAGTAATCTTTCAAGATCTACCTCCACAAGCTGCCGTAGTCCCGCTTACTAAGACGTGCCTTGCACCATTCGCGGATTTACGACCCCGCCCGCCGTTATTTTGGCAAAAAGAGGGATGCAACATGAGGACTTCCCGGAGGGTCACCCATTCCAGTACTACTCTCGCCCAAGCACGCTTAACTTCGGAGTTCTGATGGGATCCGGTGCGTTAGTGCTGGTATGATCGCATCCGTCATTCTTTGCGCTCTAACTTCTCTTATCCGTTCCGTGCCCCCGCTAATCTTTTAAACCTTTAAACCGTCATAACTTTACGCTCGTTCATCCGTTTCGTGCGATTCTTTTTTTCAATTCGAGTAATTTTTCAAGATCTACCTCCACAAGCTGTCGTAGTCCCGCTTACTAAGACGTGCCTTGCACCATTCGCGGATTTACGACCCCGCCCGCCGTTATTTTGGCAAAAAGAGGGATGCAACACGAGGACTTCCCGGAGGGTCACCCATTCCAGTACTACTCTCGCCCAAGCACACTTACCTTCGGAGTTCTTATGGGATCCGGTGCGTTAGTGCTGGTATGATCGCATCCGTCATTCTTTGCGCTCTAACTTCTCTTATCCGTTCCGTGCCCCCGCTAATCTTTTAAACCTTTAAACCGTCATAACTTTACGCTCGTTCATCCGTTTCGTGTGATTCTTTTTTTCAATTCGAGTAATTTTTCAAGATCTACCTCCACAAGCTGCCGTAGTCCCGCTTACTAAGACGTGCCTTGCACCATTCGCGGATTTACGACCCCGCCCGCCGTTATTTTGGCAAAAAGAGGGATGCAACACGAGGACTTCCCGGAGGGTCACCCATTCCAGTACTACTCTCGCCCAAGCGCGCTTAACTTCGGAGTTCTGATGGGATCCGGTGCGTTAGTGCTGGTATGTTCGCATCCGTCATTCTTTGCGCTCTAACTTCTCTTATCCGTTCCGTGCCCCCGCTAATCTTTTAAACCTTTAAACCGTCATAACTTTACGCTCGTTCATCCGTTTCGTGCGATTCTTTTTTTCAATTCGAGTAATTTTTCAAGATCTACCTCCACAAGCTGCCGTAGTCCCGCTTACTAAGACGTGCCTTGCACCATTCGCGGATTTACGACCCCGCCCGCCGTTATTTTGGCAAAAAGAGGGATGCAACACGAGGACTTCCCCGAGGGTCACCCATTCCAGTACTACTCTCGCCCAAGCGCGCTTAACTTCGGATTTCTGATGGGATCCGGTGCGTTAGTGCTGGTATGATCGCATCCGTCATTCTTTGCGCTCTAACTTCTCTTATCCGTTCCGTGCCCCCGCTAATCTTTTAAACCTTTAAACTGTCATAACTTTACGCTCGTTCATCCGTTTCGTGCGATTCTTTTTTTCAATTCGAGTAATTTTTCAAGATCTACCTCCACAAGCTGCCGTAGACCCGCTTACTAAGACGTGCCTTGCACCATTCGCGGATTTACGACCCCGCCCGCCGTTATTTTGGCAAAAAGAGGGATGCAACACGAGGACTTCCCGGAGGGTCACCCATTCCAGTACTACTCTCGCCCAGGCGCGCTTAACTTCGGAGTTCTGATGGGATCCGGTGCGTTAGTGCTGGTATGATCGTATCCGTCATTCTTTGCGCTCTAACTTCTCTTATCCGTTCCGTGCCCCCGCTAATCTTTTAAACCTTTAAACCGTTATAACTTTACGCTCGTTCATCCGTTTCGTGCGATTCTTTTTTTCAATTCGAGTAATTTTTTAAGATCTACCTCCACAAGCTGCCGTAGTCCCGCTTACTAAGACGTGCCTTGAACCATTCGCGGATTTACGACCCCGCCCGCCGTTATTTTGGCAAAAAGAGGGATGCAACACGAGGACTTCCCGGAGGGTCACCCATTCCAGTACTACTCCCGCCCAGGCGCGCTTAACTTCGGAGTTCTGATGGGATCCGGTGCGTTAGTGCTGGTATGATCGCATCCGTCATTCTTTGCGCTCTAACTTCTCTTATCCGTTCCGTGCTCCGCTAATCTTTTAAACCTTTAAACCGTCATAACTTTACGCTCGTTCATCCGTTTCGTGCGATTCTTTTTTTCAATTCGAGTAATTTTTCAAGATCTACCTCCACAAGCTGCAGTAGTCCCGCTTACTAAGACGTGCCTTGCACCATTCGCGGATTTACGACCCCGCCCGCCGTTATTTTGGCAAAAAGAGGGATGCAACACGAGGACTTCCCGGAGGGTCACCCATTCCAGTACTACTCTCGCCCAGGCGCGCTTAACATCGGAGTTCTGATGGGATCTGGTGCGTTAGTGCTGGTATGATCGCATCCGTCATTCTTTGCGCTCTAACTTCTCTTATCCGTTCCGTGCCCCCGCTAATCTTTTAAACCTTTAAACCGTCATAACTTTACGCTCGTTCATCCGTTTCGTGCGATTCTTTTTTTCAATTCGAGTAATTTTTCAAGATCTACCTCCACAAGCTGCCGTAGTCCCGCTTACTAAGACGTGCCTTGCACCATTCGCGGATTTACGACCCCGCCCGCCGTTATTTTGGCAAAAAGAGGGATGCAACACAAGGACTTCCCGGAGGGTCACCCATTCCAGTACTACTCTCGCCCAGGCGCGCTTAACTTCGGAGTTCTGATGGGATCCGGTGCGTTAGTGCTGGTATGATCGCATCCGTCATTCTTTGCGCTCTAACTTCTCTTATCCGTTCCGTGCCCCCGCTAATCTTTTAAACCTTTAAACCGTCATAACTTTACGCTCGTTCATCCGTTTCGTGCGATTCTTTTTTTCAATTCGAGTAATTTTTCAAGATCTACCTCCACAAGCTGTCGTAGTCCCGCTTACTAAGACGTGCCTTGCACCATTCGCGGATTTACGACCCCGCCCGCCGTTATTTTGGCAAAAAGAGGGATGCAACACGAGGACTTCCCGGAGGGTCACCCATTCCAGTACTACTCTCGCCCAAGCACACTTACCTTCGGAGTTCTGATGGGATCCGGTGCGTTAGTGCTGGTATGATCGCATCCGTCATTCTTTGCGCTCTAACTTCTCTTATCCGTTCCGTGCCCCCGCTAATCTTTTAAACCTTTAAACCGTCATAACTTTACGCTCGTTCATCCGTTTCGTGCGATTCTTTTTTTCAATTCGAGTAATTTTTCAAGATCTACCTCCACAAGCTGCCGTAGTCCCGCTTACTAAGACGTGCCTTGCACCATTCGCGGATTTACGACCCCGCCCGCCGTTATTTTTGCAAAAAGAGGGATGCAACACAAGGACTTCCCGGAGGGTCACCCATTCCAGTACTACTCTCGCCCAAGCACGCTTGACTTCGGAGTTCTGATGGGATCCGGTGCGTTAGTGCTGGTATGATCGCATCCGTCATTCTTTGCGCTCTAACTTCTCTTATCCGTTCCGTGCCCCCGCTAATCTTTTAAACCTTTAAACCGTCATAACTTTACGCTCGTTCATCCGTTTCGTGCGATTCTTTTTTTCAATTCGAGTAATTTTTCAAGATCTACCTCCACAAGCTGCCGTAGTCCCGCTTACTAAGACGTGCCTTGCACCATTCGCGGATTTACGACCCCGCCCGCCGTTATTTTTGCAAAAAGAGGGATGCAACACAAGGACTTCCCGGAGGGTCACCCATTCCAGTACTACTCTCGCCCAAGCACGCTTAACTTCGGAGTTCTGATGGGATCCGGTGCGTTAGCGCTGGTATGATCGCATCCGTCATTCTTTGCGCTCTAACTTCTCTTATCCGTTCCGTGCCCCCGCTAATCTTTTAAACCTTTAAACCGTCATAACTTTACGCTCGTTCATCCGTTTCGTGCGATTCTTTTTTTCAATTCGAGTAATCTTTCAAGATCTACCTCCACAAGCTGCCGTAGTCCCGCTTACTAAGACGTGCCTTGCACCATTCGCGGATTTACGACCCCGCCCGCCGTTATTTTGGCAAAAAGAGGGATGCAACATGAGGACTTCCCGGAGGGTCACCCATTCCAGTACTACTCTCGCCCAAGCGCGCTTAACTTCGGAGTTCTGATGGGATCCGGTGCGTTAGTGCTGGTATGATCGCATCCGTCATTCTTTGCGCTCTAACTTCTCTTATCCGTTCCGTGCCCCCGCTAATCTTTTAAACCTTTAAACCGTCATAACTTTACGCTCGTTCATCCGTTTCGTGCGATTCTTTTTTTCAATTCGAGTAATTTTTCAAGATCTACCTCCACAAGCTGTCGTAGTCCCGCTTACTAAGACGTGCCTTGCACCATTCGCGGATTTACGACCCCGCCCGCCGTTATTTTGGCAAAAAGAGGGATGCAACACGAGGACTTCCCGGAGGGTCACCCATTCCAGTACTACTCTCGCCCAAGCACGCTTAACTTCGGAGTTCTGATGGGATCCGGTGCGTTAGTGCTGGTATGATCGCATCCGTCATTCTTTGCGCTCTAACTTCTCTTATCCGTTCCGTGCCCCCGCTAATCTTTTAAACCTTTAAACCGTCATAACTTTACGCTCGTTCATCCGTTTCGTGCGATTCTTTTTTTCAATTCGAGTAATTTTTCAAGATCTACCTCCACAAGCTGCCGTAGTCCCGCTTACTAAGACGTGCCTTGCACCATTCGCGGATTTACGACCCCGCCCGCCGTTATTTTGGCAAAAAGAGGGATGCAACACGAGGACTTCCCGGAGGGTCACCCATTCCAGTACTACTCTCGCCCAAGCGCGCTTAACTTCGGAGTTCTGATGGGATCCGGTGCGTTAGTGCTGGTATGTTCGCATCCGTCATTCTTTGCGCTCTAACTTCTCTTATCCGTTCCGTGCCCCCGCTAATCTTTTAAACCTTTAAACCGTCATAACTTTACGCTCGTTCATCCGTTTCGTGCGATTCTTTTTTTCAATTCGAGTAATTTTTCAAGATCTACCTCCACAAGCTGCCGTAGTCCCGCTTACTAAGACGTGCCTTGCACCATTCGCGGATTTACGACCCCGCCCGCCGTTATTTTGGCAAAAAGAGGGATGCAACACGAGGACTTCCCCGAGGGTCACCCATTCCAGTACTACTCTCGCCCAAGCGCGCTTAACTTCGGAGTTCTGATGGGATCCGGTGCGTTAGTGCTGGTATGATCGCATCCGTCATTCTTTGCGCTCTAACTTCTCTTATCCGTTCCGTGCCCCCGCTAATCTTTTAAACCTTTAAACCGTCATAACTTTACGCTCGTTCATCCGTTTCGTGCGATTCTTTTTTTCAATTCGAGTAATTTTTCAAGATCTACCTCCACAAGCTGCCGTAGACCCGCTTACTAAGACGTGCCTTGCACCATTCGCGGATTTACGACCCCGCCCGCCGTTATTTTTGCAAAAAGAGGGATGCAACACGAGGACTTCCCGGAGGGTCACCCATTCCAGTACTACTCTCGCCCAGGCGCGCTTAACTTCGGAGTTCTGATGGGATCCGGTGCGTTAGTGCTGGTATGATCGTATCCGTCATTCTTTGCGCTCTAACTTCTCTTATCCGTTCCGTGCCCCCGCTAATCTTTTAAACCTTTAAACCGTCATAACTTTACGCTCGTTCATCCGTTTCGTGCGATTCTTTTTTTCAATTCGAGTAATTTTTCAAGATCTACCTCCACAAGCTGCCGTAGTCCCGCTTACTAAGACGTGCCTTGCACCATTCGCGGATTTACGACCCCGCCCGCCGTTATTTTGGCAAAAAAAGGGATGCAACACGAGGACTTCCCGGAGGGTCACACATTCCAGTACTACTCTTGCCATGGCGCGCTTAACTTCGGAGTTCTGATGGGATCCGGTGCGTTAGTGCTGGTATGATCGCATCCGTCATTCTTTGCGCTCTAACTTCTCTTATCCGTTCCGTGCCCCCGCTAATCTTTTAAACCTTTAAACCGTCATAACTTTACGCTCGTTCATCCGTTTCGTGCGATTCTTTTTTTCAATTCGAGTAAGTTTTCAAGATCTACCTCCACAAGCTGCCGTAGTCCCGCTTACTAAGACGTGCCTTGAACCATTCGCGGATTTACGACCCCGCCCGCCGTTATTTTGGCAAAAAGAGGGATGCAACACGAGGACTTCCCGGAGGGTCACCCATTCCAGTACTACTCCCGCCCAGGCGCGCTTAACTTCGGAGTTCTGATGGGATCTGGTGCGTTAGTGCTGGTATGATCGCATCCGTCATTCTTTGCGCTCTAACTTCTCTTATCCGTTCCGTGCCCCCGCTAATCTTTTAAACCTTTAAACCGTCATAACTTTACGCTCGTTCATCCGTTTCGTGCGATTCTTTTTTTCAATTCGAGTAATTTTTCAAGATCTACCTCCACAAGCTGTCGTAGTCCCGCTTACTAAGACGTGCCTTGCACCATTCGCGGATTTACGACCCCGCCCGCCGTTATTTTGGCAAAAAGAGGGATGCAACACGAGGACTTCCCGGAGGGTCACCCATTCCAGTACTACTCTCGCCCAAGCACGCTTAACTTCGGAGTTCTGATGGGATCCGGTGCGTTAGTGCTGGTATGATCGCATCCGTCATTCTTTGCGCTCTAACTTCTCTTATCCGTTCCGTGCCCCCGCTAATCTTTTAAACCTTTAAACCGTCATAACTTTACGCTCGTTCATCCGTTTCGTGCGATTCTTTTTTTCAATTCGAGTAATTTTTCAAGATCTACCTCCACAAGCTGCCGTAGTCCCGCTTACTAAGACGTGCCTTGCACCATTCGCGGATTTACGACCCCGCCCGCCGTTATTTTGGCAAAAAGAGGGATGCAACACGAGGACTTCCCGGAGGGTCACCCATTCCAGTACTACTCTCGCCCAAGCGCGCTTAACTTCGGAGTTCTGATGGGATCCGGTGCGTTAGTGCTGGTATGTTCGCATCCGTCATTCTTTGCGCTCTAACTTCTCTTATCCGTTCCGTGCCCCCGCTAATCTTTTAAACCTTTAAACCGTCATAACTTTACGCTCGTTCATCCGTTTCGTGCGATTCTTTTTTTCAATTCGAGTAATTTTTCAAGATCTACCTCCACAAGCTGCCGTAGACCCGCTTACTAAGACGTGCCTTGCACCATTCGCGGATTTACGACCCCGCCCGCCGTTATTTTTGCAAAAAGAGGGATGCAACACGAGGACTTCCCGGAGGGTCACCCATTCCAGTACTACTCTCGCCCAGGCGCGCTTAACTTCGGAGTTCTGATGGGATCCGGTGCGTTAGTGCTGGTATGATCGTATCCGTCATTCTTTGCGCTCTAACTTCTCTTATCCGTTCCGTGCCCCCGCTAATCTTTTAAACCTTTAAACCGTCATAACTTTACGCTCGTTCATCCGTTTCGTGCGATTCTTTTTTTCAATTCGAGTAATTTTTCAAGATCTACCTCCACAAGCTGCCGTAGTCCCGCTTACTAAGACGTGCCTTGCACCATTCGCGGATTTACGACCCCGCCCGCCGTTATTTTGGCAAAAAAAGGGATGCAACACGAGGACTTCCCGGAGGGTCACACATTCCAGTACTACTCTTGCCATGGCGCGCTTAACTTCGGAGTTCTGATGGGATCCGGTGCGTTAGTGCTGGTATGATCGCATCCGTCATTCTTTGCGCTCTAACTTCTCTTATCCGTTCCGTGCCCCCGCTAATCTTTTAAACCTTTAAACCGTCATAACTTTACGCTCGTTCATCCGTTTCGTGCGATTCTTTTTTTCAATTCGAGTAAGTTTTCAAGATCTACCTCCACAAGCTGCCGTAGTCCCGCTTACTAAGACGTGCCTTGAACCATTCGCGGATTTACGACCCCGCCCGCCGTTATTTTGGCAAAAAGAGGGATGCAACACGAGGACTTCCCGGAGGGTCACCCATTCCAGTACTACTCCCGCCCAGGCGCGCTTAACTTCGGAGTTCTGATGGGATCTGGTGCGTTAGTGCTGGTATGATCGCATCCGTCATTCTTTGCGCTCTAACTTCTCTTATCCGTTCCGTGCCCCCGCTAATCTTTTAAACCTTTAAACCGTCATAACTTTACGCTCGTTCATCCGTTTCGTGCGATTCTTTTTTTCAATTCGAGTAATTTTTCAAGATCTACCTCCACAAGATGCAGTAGTCCCGCTTACTAAGACGTGCCTTGCACCATTCGCGGATTTACGACCCCGCCCGCCGTTATTTTGGCAAAAAGAGGGATGCAACACGAGGACTTCCCGGAGGGTCACCCATTCCAGTACTACTCTCGCCCAGGCGCGCTTAACATCGGAGTTCTGATGGGATCCGGTGCGTTAGTGCTGGTATGATCGCATCCGTCATTCTTTGCGCTCTAACTTCTCTTATCCGTTCCGTGCCCCCGCTAATCTTTTAAACCTTTAAACCGTCATAACTTTACGCTCGTTCATCCGTTTCGTGCGATTCTTTTTTTCAATTCGAGTAATTTTTCAAGATCTACCTCCACAAGCAGCCGTAGTCCCGCTTACTAAGACGTGCCTTGCACCATTCGCGGATTTACGACCCCGCCCGCCGTTATTTTGGCAAAAAGAGGGATGCAACACAAGGACTTCCCGGAGGGTCACCCATTCCAGTACTACTCTCGCCCAGGCGCGCTTAACTTCGGAGTTCTGATGGGATCCGGTGCGTTAGTGCTGGTATGATCGCATCCGTCATTCTTTGCGCTCTAACTTCTCTTATCCGTTCCGTGCCCCCGCTAATCTTTTAAACCTTTAAACCGTCATAACTTTACGCTCGTTCATCCGTTTCGTGCGATTCTTTTTTTCAATTCGAGTAATTTTTCAAGATCTACCTCCACAAGCTGCCGTAGTCCCGCTTACTAAGACGTGCCTTGCACCATTCACGGATTTACGACCCCGCCCGCCGTTATTTTGGCAGAAAGAGGGATGCAACACGAGGACTTCCCGGAGGGTCACCCATTCCAGTACTACTCTCGCCCAAGCACGCTTAACTTCGGAGTTCTGATGGAATCCGGTGCGTTAGTGCTGGTATGATCGCATCCGTCATTCTTTGCGCTCTAACTTCTCTTATTCGTTCCGTGCCCCCGCTAATCTTTTAAACCTTTAAACCGTCATAACTTTACGCTCGTTCATCCGTTTCGTGCGATTCTTTTTTTCAATTCGAGTAATTTTTCAAGATCTACCTCCACAAGCTGCCGTAGTCCCGCTTACTAAGACGTGCCTTGCACCATTCGCGGATTTACGACCCCGCCCGCCGTTATTTTGGCAAAAAGAGGGATGCAACACGAGGACTTCCCGGAGGGTCACCCATTCCAGTACTACTCTCGCCCAAGCGCGCTTAACTTCGGAGTTCTGATGGGATCCGGTGCGTTAGTGCTGGTATGATCGCATCCGTCATTCTTTGCGCTCTAACTTCTCTTATCCGTTCCGTGCCCCCGCTAATCTTTTAAACCTTTAAACCGTCATAACTTTACGCTCGTTCATCCGTTTCGTGCGATTCTTTTTTTCAATTCGAGTAATTTTTCAAGATCTACCTCCACAAGCTGCCGTAGTCCCGCTTACTAAGACGTGCCTTGCACCATTCGCGGATTTACGACCCCGCCCGCCGTTATTTTGGCAAAAAGAGGGATGCAACACGAGGACTTCCCGGAGGGTCACCCATTCCAGTACTACTCTCGCCCAAGCGCGCTTAACTTCGGAGTTTTGATGGTATCCGGTGCATTAGTGCTGTATGATCGCATCCGTCATTCTTTGCGCTCTAACTTCTCTTATCCGTTCCGTGCCGCCGCTAATCTTTTAAACCTTTAAACCGTCATAACTTTACGCTCGTTCATACGTTTCGTGCGATTCTTTTTTTCAATTCGAGTAATTTTTCAAGATCTACCTCCACAAGCTGTCGTAGTCCCGCTTACTAAGACATGCCTTGCACCATTCGCGGATTTACGACCCCACCCGCCGTTATTTTGGCAAAAAGAGGGATGCAACACGAGGACTTCCCGGAGGGTCACCCATTCCAGTACTACTCTCGCCCAAGCACACTTAACTTCGGAGTTCTGATGGGATCCGGTGCGTTAGTGCTGGTATGATCGCATCCGTCATTCTTTGCGCTCTAACTTCTCTTATCCGTTCCGTGCCCCCGCTAATCTTTTAAACCTTTAAACCGTCATAACTTTACGCTCGTTCATCCGTTTCGTGCGATTCTTTTTTTCAATTCGAGTAATTTTTCAAGATCTACCTCCACAAGCTGCCGTAGTCCCGCTTACTAAGACGTGCCTTGCACCATTCGCGGATTTACGACCCCGCCCGCCGTTATTTTGGCAAAAAGAGGGATGCAACACGAGGACTTCCCGGAGGGTCACCCATTCCAGTACTACTCTCGCCCAAGCGCGCTTAACTTCGGAGTTCTGATGGGATCCGGTGCGTTAGTGCTGGTATGTTCGCATCCGTCATTCTTTGCGCTCTAACTTCTCTTATCCGTTCCGTGCCCCCGCTAATCTTTTAAACCTTTAAACCGTCATAACTTTACGCTCGTTCATCCGTTTCGTGCGATTCTTTTTTTCAATTCGAGTAATTTTTCAAGATCTACCTCCACAAGCTGCCGTAGTCCCGCTTACTAAGACGTGCCTTTCACCATTCGCGGATTTACGACCCCGCCCGCATAAGACGTGCCTTGCACCATTCGCAGATTTACGACCCCGCCCGCCGTTATTTTGGCAAAAAGAGGGATGCAACACGAGGACTTCCCGGAGGGTCACCCATTCCAGTACTACTCTCGCCCAAGCACGCTTAACTTCGGAGTTCTGATGGGATCCGGTGCATTAGTGCTGGTATGATCGCATCCGTCATTCTTTGCGCTCTAACTTCTCTTATCCGTTCCGTGCCGCCGCTAATCTTTTAAACCTTTAAACCGTCATAACTTTACGCTCGTTCATCCGTTTTGTGCGATTCTTTTTTTCAATTCGAGTAATTTTTCAAGATCTACCTCCACAAGCTGTCGTAGTCCCGCTTACTAAGACGTGCCTTGCACCATTCGCGGATTTACGACCCCGCCCGCCGTTATTTTGGCAAAAAGAGGGATGCAACACGAGGACTTCCCGGAGGGTCACCCATTCCAGTACTACTCTCGCCCAAGCACACTTAACTTCGGAGTTCTGATGGGATCCGGTGCGTTAGTGCTGGTATGATCGCATCCGTCATTCTTTGCGCTCTAACTTCTCTTATCCGTTCCGTGCCCCCGCTAATCTTTTAAACCTTTAAACCGTCATAACTTTACGCTCGTTCATCCGTTTCGTGCGATTCTTTTTTTCAATTCGAGTAATTTTTCAAGATCTACCTCCACAAGCTGCCGTAGTCCCGCTTATTAAGACGTGCCTTGCACCATTCGCGGATTTACGACCCCGCCCGCCGTTATTTTGGCAAAAAGAGGGATGCAACACGAGGACTTCTCGGAGGGTCACCCATTCCAGTACTACTCTCGCCCAAGCGCGCTTAACTTCGGAGTTCTGATGGGATCCGGTGCGTTAGTGCTGGTATGTTCGCATCCGTCATTCTTTGCGCTCTAACTTCTCTTATCCGTTCCGTGCCCCCGCTAATCTTTTAAACCTTTAAACCGTCATAACTTTACGCTCGTTCATCCGTTTCGTGCGATTCTTTTTTTCAATTCGAGTAATTTTTCAAGATCTACCTCCACAAGCTGCCGTAGTCCCGCTTACTAAGACGTGCCTTGCACCATTCGCGGTTTTACGACCCCGCCCGCCGTTATTTTGGCAAAAAGAGGGATGCAACACGAGGACTTCCCCGAGGGTCACCCATTCCAGTACTACTCTCGCCCAAGCGCGCTTAACTTCGGAGTTCTGATGGGATCCGGTGCGTTAGTGCTGGTATGATCGCATCCGTCATTCTTTGCGCTCTAACTTCTCTTATCCGTTCCGTGCCCCCGCTAATCTTTTAAACCTTTAAACCGTCATAACTTTACGCTCGTTCATCCGTTTCGTGCGATTCTTTTTTTCAATTCGAGTAATTTTTCAAGATCTACCTCCACAAGCTGCCGTAGTCCCGCTTACTAAGACGTGCCTTGCACCATTCGCGGATTTACGACCCCGCCCGCCGTTATTTTGGCAAAAAGAGGGATGCAACACGAGGACTTCCCGGAGGGTCACCCATTCCAGTACTACTCTCGCCCAAGCGCGCTTAACTTCGAAGTTCTGATGGGATCCGGTGCGTTAGTACTGGTATGATCGCATCCGTCATTCTTTGCGCTCTAACTTCTCTTATCCGTTCCGTGCCCCCGCTAATCTTTTAAACCTTTAAACCGTCATAACTTTACGCTCGTTCATCCGTTTCGTGCGATTCTTTTTTTCAATTCGAGTAATTTTTCAAGATCTACCTCCACAAGCTGCCGTAGTCCCGCTTATTAAGACGTGCCTTGCACCATTCGCGGATTTACGACCCCGCCCGACGTTATTTTGGCAAAAAGAGGGATGCAACACGAGGACTTCCCGGAGGGTCACCCATTCCAGTACTACTCTCGCCCAAGCGCGCTTAACTTCGGAGTTCTGATGGGATCCGGTGCGTTAGTGCTGGTATGATCGCATCCGTCATTCTTTGCGCTCTAACTTCTCTTATCCGTTCCGTGCCCCCGCTAATCTTTTAAACCTTTAAACCGTCATAACTTTACGCTCGTTCATCCGTTTCGTGCGATTCTTTTTTTCAATTCGAGTAATTTTTCAAGATCTACCTCCACAAGCTGACGTAGTCCCGCTTACTAAGACGTGCCTTGCACCATTCGCGGATTTACGACCCCGCCCGCCGTTATTTTGGCAAAAAGAGGGATGCAACACGAGGACTTCCCGGAGGGTCACCCATTCCAGTACTACTCTCGCCCAAGCGCGCTTCACTTCGGAGTTCTGATGGGATCCGGTGCGTTAGTGCTGGTATGATCGCATTCGTCATTCTTTGCGCTCTAACTTCTCTTATCCGTTCCGTGCCCCCGCTAATCTTTTAAACCTTTAAACCGTCATAACTTTACGCTCGTTCATCCGTTTCGTGCGATTCTTTTTTTCAATTCGAGTAATTTTTCAAGATCTACCTCCACAAGCTGCCGTAGTCTCGCTTACTAAGACGTGCCTTGCACCATTCGCGGATTTACGACCCCGCCCGCCGTTATTTTGGCAAAAAGAGGGATGCAACACGAGGACTTCCCGGAGGGTCACCCATTCCAGTACTACTCTCGCCCAGGCGCGCTTAACTTCGGAGTTCTGATGGGATCCGGTGCGTTAGTGCTGGTATGATCGCATCCGTCATTCTTTGCGCTCTAACTTCTCTTATCCGTTCCGTGCCCCCGCTAATCTTTTAAACCTTTAAACCGTCATAACTTTACGCTCGTTCATCCGTTTCGTGCGATTCTTTTTTTCAATTCGAGTAATTTTTCAAGATCTACCTCCACAAGCTGCCGTAGTCCCGCTTATTAAGACGTGCCTTGCACCATTCGCGGATTTACGACCCCGCCCGCCGTTATTTTGGCAAAAAGAGGGATGCAACACGAGGACTTCTCGGAGGGTCACCCATTCCAGTACTACTCTCGCCCAAGCGCGCTTAACTTCGGAGTTCTGATGGGATCCGGTGCGTTAGTGCTGGTATGTTCGCATCCGTCATTCTTTGCGCTCTAACTTCTCTTATCCGTTCCGTGCCCCCGCTAATCTTTTAAACCTTTAAACCGTCATAACTTTACGCTCGTTCATCCGTTTCGTGCGATTCTTTTTTTCAATTCGAGTAATTTTTCAAGATCTACCTCCACAAGCTGCCGTAGTCCCGCTTACTAAGACGTGCCTTGCACCATTCGCGGTTTTACGACCCCGCCCGCCGTTATTTTGGCAAAAAGAGGGATGCAACACGAGGACTTCCCCGAGGGTCACCCATTCCAGTACTACTCTCGCCCAAGCGCGCTTAACTTCGGAGTTCTGATGGGATCCGGTGCGTTAGTGCTGGTATGATCGCATCCGTCATTCTTTGCGCTCTAACTTCTCTTATCCGTTCCGTGCCCCCGCTAATCTTTTAAACCTTTAAACCGTCATAACTTTACGCTCGTTCATCCGTTTCGTGCGATTCTTTTTTTCAATTCGAGTAATTTTTCAAGATCTACCTCCACAAGCTGCCGTAGTCCCGCTTACTAAGACGTGCCTTGCACCATTCGCGGATTTACGACCCCGCCCGCCGTTATTTTGGCAAAAAGAGGGATGCAACACGAGGACTTCCCGGAGGGTCACCCATTCCAGTACTACTCTCGCCCAAGCGCGCTTAACTTCGAAGTTCTGATGGGATCCGGTGCGTTAGTACTGGTATGATCGCATCCGTCATTCTTTGCGCTCTAACTTCTCTTATCCGTTCCGTGCCCCCGCTAATCTTTTAAACCTTTAAACCGTCATAACTTTACGCTCGTTCATCCGTTTCGTGCGATTCTTTTTTTCAATTCGAGTAATTTTTCAAGATCTACCTCCACAAGCTGCCGTAGTCCCGCTTATTAAGACGTGCCTTGCACCATTCGCGGATTTACGACCCCGCCCGACGTTATTTTGGCAAAAAGAGGGATGCAACACGAGGACTTCCCGGAGGGTCACCCATTCCAGTACTACTCTCGCCCAAGCGCGCTTAACTTCGGAGTTCTGATGGGATCCGGTGCGTTAGTGCTGGTATGATCGCATCCGTCATTCTTTGCGCTCTAACTTCTCTTATCCGTTCCGTGCCCCCGCTAATCTTTTAAACCTTTAAACCGTCATAACTTTACGCTCGTTCATCCGTTTCGTGCGATTCTTTTTTTCAATTCGAGTAATTTTTCAAGATCTACCTCCACAAGCTGACGTAGTCCCGCTTACTAAGACGTGCCTTGCACCATTCGCGGATTTACGACCCCGCCCGCCGTTATTTTGGCAAAAAGAGGGATGCAACACGAGGACTTCCCGGAGGGTCACCCATTCCAGTACTACTCTCGCCCAAGCGCGCTTCACTTCGGAGTTCTGATGGGATCCGGTGCGTTAGTGCTGGTATGATCGCATTCGTCATTCTTTGCGCTCTAACTTCTCTTATCCGTTCCGTGCCCCCGCTAATCTTTTAAACCTTTAAACCGTCATAACTTTACGCTCGTTCATCCGTTTCGTGCGATTCTTTTTTTCAATTCGAGTAATTTTTCAAGATCTACCTCCACAAGCTGCCGTAGTCTCGCTTACTAAGACGTGCCTTGCACCATTCGCGGATTTACGACCCCGCCCGCCGTTATTTTGGCAAAAAGAGGGATGCAACACGAGGACTTCCCGGAGGGTCACCCATTCCAGTACTACTCTCGCCCAGGCGCGCTTAACTTCGGAGTTCTGATGGGATCCGGTGCGTTAGTGCTGGTATGATCGCATCCGTCATTCTTTGCGCTCTAACTTCTCTTATCCGTTCCGTGCCCCCGCTAATCTTTTAAACCTTTAAACCGTCATAACTTTACGCTCGTTCATCCGTTTCGTGCGATTCTTTTTTTCAATTCGAGTAATTTTTCAAGATCTACCTCCACAAGCTGCCGTAGTCCCGCTTATTAAGACGTGCCTTGCACCATTCGCGGATTTACGACCCCGCCCGCCGTTATTTTGGCAAAAAGAGGGATGCAACACGAGGACTTCTCGGAGGGTCACCCATTCCAGTACTACTCTCGCCCAAGCGCGCTTAACTTCGGAGTTCTGATGGGATCCGGTGCGTTAGTGCTGGTATGTTCGCATCCGTCATTCTTTGCGCTCTAACTTCTCTTATCCGTTCCGTGCCCCCGCTAATCTTTTAAACCTTTAAACCGTCATAACTTTACGCTCGTTCATCCGTTTCGTGCGATTCTTTTTTTCAATTCGAGTAATTTTTCAAGATCTACCTCCACAAGCTGCCGTAGTCCCGCTTACTAAGACGTGCCTTGCACCATTCGCGGTTTTACGACCCCGCCCGCCGTTATTTTGGCAAAAAGAGGGATGCAACACGAGGACTTCCCCGAGGGTCACCCATTCCAGTACTACTCTCGCCCAAGCGCGCTTAACTTCGGAGTTCTGATGGGATCCGGTGCGTTAGTGCTGGTATGATCGCATCCGTCATTCTTTGCGCTCTAACTTCTCTTATCCGTTCCGTGCCCCCGCTAATCTTTTAAACCTTTAAACCGTCATAACTTTACGCTCGTTCATCCGTTTCGTGCGATTCTTTTTTTCAATTCGAGTAATTTTTCAAGATCTACCTCCACAAGCTGCCGTAGTCCCGCTTACTAAGACGTGCCTTGCACCATTCGCGGATTTACGACCCCGCCCGCCGTTATTTTGGCAAAAAGAGGGATGCAACACGAGGACTTCCCGGAGGGTCACCCATTCCAGTACTACTCTCGCCCAAGCGCGCTTAACTTCGAAGTTCTGATGGGATCCGGTGCGTTAGTACTGGTATGATCGCATCCGTCATTCTTTGCGCTCTAACTTCTCTTATCCGTTCCGTGCCCCCGCTAATCTTTTAAACCTTTAAACCGTCATAACTTTACGCTCGTTCATCCGTTTCGTGCGATTCTTTTTTTCAATTCGAGTAATTTTTCAAGATCTACCTCCACAAGCTGCCGTAGTCCCGCTTATTAAGACGTGCCTTGCACCATTCGCGGATTTACGACCCCGCCCGACGTTATTTTGGCAAAAAGAGGGATGCAACACGAGGACTTCCCGGAGGGTCACCCATTCCAGTACTACTCTCGCCCAAGCGCGCTTAACTTCGGAGTTCTGATGGGATCCGGTGCGTTAGTGCTGGTATGATCGCATCCGTCATTCTTTGCGCTCTAACTTCTCTTATCCGTTCCGTGCCCCCGCTAATCTTTTAAACCTTTAAACCGTCATAACTTTACGCTCGTTCATCCGTTTCGTGCGATTCTTTTTTTCAATTCGAGTAATTTTTCAAGATCTACCTCCACAAGCTGACGTAGTCCCGCTTACTAAGACGTGCCTTGCACCATTCGCGGATTTACGACCCCGCCCGCCGTTATTTTGGCAAAAAGAGGGATGCAACACGAGGACTTCCCGGAGGGTCACCCATTCCAGTACTACTCTCGCCCAAGCGCGCTTCACTTCGGAGTTCTGATGGGATCCGGTGCGTTAGTGCTGGTATGATCGCATTCGTCATTCTTTGCGCTCTAACTTCTCTTATCCGTTCCGTGCCCCCGCTAATCTTTTAAACCTTTAAACCGTCATAACTTTACGCTCGTTCATCCGTTTCGTGCGATTCTTTTTTTCAATTCGAGTAATTTTTCAAGATCTACCTCCACAAGCTGCCGTAGTCTCGCTTACTAAGACGTGCCTTGCACCATTCGCGGATTTACGACCCCGCCCGCCGTTATTTTGGCAAAAAGAGGGATGCAACACGAGGACTTCCCGGAGGGTCACCCATTCCAGTACTACTCTCGCCCAGGCGCGCTTAACTTCGGAGTTCTGATGGGATCCGGTGCGTTAGTGCTGGTATGATCGCATCCGTCATTCTTTGCGCTCTAACTTCTCTTATCCGTTCCGTGCCCCCGCTAATCTTTTAAACCTTTAAACCGTCATAACTTTACGCTCGTTCATCCGTTTCGTGCGATTCTTTTTTTCAATTCGAGTAATTTTTCAAGATCTACCTCCACAAGCTGCCGTAGTCCCGCTTATTAAGACGTGCCTTGCACCATTCGCGGATTTACGACCCCGCCCGCCGTTATTTTGGCAAAAAGAGGGATGCAACACGAGGACTTCTCGGAGGGTCACCCATTCCAGTACTACTCTCGCCCAAGCGCGCTTAACTTCGGAGTTCTGATGGGATCCGGTGCGTTAGTGCTGGTATGTTCGCATCCGTCATTCTTTGCGCTCTAACTTCTCTTATCCGTTCCGTGCCCCCGCTAATCTTTTAAACCTTTAAACCGTCATAACTTTACGCTCGTTCATCCGTTTCGTGCGATTCTTTTTTTCAATTCGAGTAATTTTTCAAGATCTACCTCCACAAGCTGCCGTAGTCCCGCTTACTAAGACGTGCCTTGCACCATTCGCGGTTTTACGACCCCGCCCGCCGTTATTTTGGCAAAAAGAGGGATGCAACACGAGGTCTTCCCCGAGGGTCACCCATTCCAGTACTACTCTCGCCCAAGCGCGCTTAACTTCGGAGTTCTGATGGGATCCGGTGCGTTAGTGCTGGTATGATCGCATCCGTCATTCTTTGCGCTCTAACTTCTCTTATCCGTTCCGTGCCCCCGCTAATCTTTTAAACCTTTAAACCGTCATAACTTTACGCTCGTTCATCCGTTTCGTGCGATTCTTTTTTTCAATTCGAGTAATTTTTCAAGATCTACCTCCACAAGCTGCCGTAGTCCCGCTTACTAAGACGTGCCTTGCACCATTCGCGGATTTACGACCCCGCCCGCCGTTATTTTGGCAAAAAGAGGGATGCAACACGAGGACTTCCCGGAGGGTCACCCATTCCAGTACTACTCTCGCCCAAGCGCGCTTAACTTCGAAGTTCTGATGGGATCCGGTGCGTTAGTACTGGTATGATCGCATCCGTCATTCTTTGCGCTCTAACTTCTCTTATCCGTTCCGTGCCCCCGCTAATCTTTTAAACCTTTAAACCGTCATAACTTTACGCTCGTTCATCCGTTTCGTGCGATTCTTTTTTTCAATTCGAGTAATTTTTCAAGATCTACCTCCACAAGCTGCCGTAGTCCCGCTTATTAAGACGTGCCTTGCACCATTCGCGGATTTACGACCCCGCCCGACGTTATTTTGGCAAAAAGAGGGATGCAACACGAGGACTTCCCGGAGGGTCACCCATTCCAGTACTACTCTCGCCCAAGCGCGCTTAACTTCGGAGTTCTGATGGGATCCGGTGCGTTAGTGCTGGTATGATCGCATCCGTCATTCTTTGCGCTCTAACTTCTCTTATCCGTTCCGTGCCCCCGCTAATCTTTTAAACCTTTAAACCGTCATAACTTTACGCTCGTTCATCCGTTTCGTGCGATTCTTTTTTTCAATTCGAGTAATTTTTCAAGATCTACCTCCACAAGCTGACGTAGTCCCGCTTACTAAGACGTGCCTTGCACCATTCGCGGATTTACGACCCCGCCCGCCGTTATTTTGGCAAAAAGAGGGATGCAACACGAGGACTTCCCGGAGGGTCACCCATTCCAGTACTACTCTCGCCCAAGCGCGCTTCACTTCGGAGTTCTGATGGGATCCGGTGCGTTAGTGCTGGTATGATCGCATTCGTCATTCTTTGCGCTCTAACTTCTCTTATCCGTTCCGTGCCCCCGCTAATCTTTTAAACCTTTAAACCGTCATAACTTTACGCTCGTTCATCCGTTTCGTGCGATTCTTTTTTTCAATTCGAGTAATTTTTCAAGATCTACCTCCACAAGCTGCCGTAGTCTCGCTTACTAAGACGTGCCTTGCACCATTCGCGGATTTACGACCCCGCCCGCCGTTATTTTGGCAAAAAGAGGGATGCAACACGAGGACTTCCCGGAGGGTCACCCATTCCAGTACTACTCTCGCCCAGGCGCGCTTAACTTCGGAGTTCTGATGGGATCCGGTGCGTTAGTGCTGGTATGATCGCATCCGTCATTCTTTGCGCTCTAACTTCTCTTATCCGTTCCGTGCCCCCGCTAATCTTTTAAACCTTTAAACCGTCATAACTTTACGCTCGTTCATCCGTTTCGTGCGATTCTTTTTTTCAATTCGAGTAATTTTTCAAGATCTACCTCCACAAGCTGCCGTAGTCCCGCTTACTAAGACGTGCCTTGCACCATTCGCGGATTTACGACCCCGCCCGCCGTTATTTTGGCAAAAAGAGGGATGCAACACGAGGACTTCCCGGAGGGTCACCCATTCCAGTACTACTCTCGCCCAGGCGCGCTTAACTTCGGAGTTCTGATGGGATCCGGTGCGTTAGTGCTGGTATGATCGCATCCGTCATTCTTTGCGCTCTAACTTCTCTTATCCGTTCCGTGCCCCCGCTAATCTTTTAAACCTTTAAACCGTCATAACTTTACGCTCGTTCATCCGTTTCGTGCGATTCTTTTTTTCAATTCGAGTAAGTTTTCAAGATCTACCTCCACAAGCTGCCGTAGTCCCGCTTACTAAGACGTGCCTTGAACCATTCGCGGATTTACGACCCCGCCCGCCGTTATTTTGGCAAAAAGAGGGATGCAACACGAGGACTTCCCGGAGGGTCACCCATTCCAGTACTACTCCCGCCCAGGCGCGCTTAACTTCGGAGTTCTGATGGGATCCGGTGCGTTAGTGCTGGTATGATCGCATCCGTCATTCTTTGCGCTCTAACTTCTCTTATCCGTTCCGTGCCCCCGCTAATCTTTTAAACCTTTAAACCGTCATAACTTTACGCTCGTTCATCCGTTTCGTGCGATTCTTTTTTTCAATTCGAGTAATTTTTCAAGATCTACCTCCACAAGCTGCAGTAGTCCCGCTTACTAAGACGTGCCTTGCACCATTCGCGGATTTACGACCCCGCCCGCCGTTATTTTGGCAAAAAGAGGGATGCAACACGAGGACTTCCCGGAGGGTCACCCATTCCAGTACTACTCTCGCCCAGGCGCGCTTAACATCGGAGTTCTGATGGGATCTGGTGCGTTAGTGCTGGTATGATCGCATCCGTCATTCTTTGCGCTCTAACTTCTCTTATCCGTTCCGTGCCCCCGCTAATCTTTTAAACCTTTAAACCGTCATAACTTTACGCTCGTTCATCCGTTTCGTGCGATTCTTTTTTTCAATTCGAGTAATTTTTCAAGATCTACCTCCACAAGCTGCCGTAGTCCCGCTTACTAAGACGTGCCTTGCACCATTCGCGGATTTACGACCCCGCCCGCCGTTATTTTGGCAAAAAGAGGGATGCAACACAAGGACTTCCCGGAGGGTCACCCATTCCAGTACTACTCTCGCCCAGGCGCGCTTAACTTCGGAGTTCTGATGGGATCCAGTGCGTTAGTGCTGGTATGATCGCATCCGTCATTCTTTGCGCTCTAACTTCTCTTATCCGTTCCGTGCCCCCGCTAATCTTTTAAACCTTTAAACCGTCATAACTTTACGCTCGTTCATCCGTTTCGTGCGATTCTTTTTTTCAATTCGAGTAATTTTTCAAGATCTACCTCCACAAGCTGCCGTAGTCCCGCTTACTAAGACGTGCCTTGCACCATTCGCGGATTTACGACCCCGCCCGCCGTTATTTTGCAACACGAGGACTTCCCGGAGGGTCACCCATTCCAGTACTACTCTCGCCCAAGCGCGCTTAACTTCGGAGTTCTGATGGGATCCGGTGCGTTAGTGCTGGTATGTTCGCATCCGTCATTCTTTGCGCTCTAACTTCTCTTATCCGTTCCGTGCCCCCGCTAATCTTTTAAACCTTTAAACCGTCATAACTTTACGCTCGTTCATCCGTTTCGTGCGATTCTTTTTTTCAATTCGAGTAATTTTTCAAGATCTACCTCCACAAGCTGCCGTAGTCCCGCTTACTAAGACGTGCCTTGCACCATTCGCGGATTTACGACCCCGCCCGCCGTTATTTTGGCAAAAAGAGGGATGCAACACGAGGACTTCCCCGAGGGTCACCCATTCCAGTACTACTCTCGCCCAAGCGCGCTTAACTTCGGAGTTCTGATGGGATCCGGTGCGTTAGTGCTGGTATGATCGCATCCGTCATTCTTTGCGCTCTAACTTCTCTTATCCGTTCCGTGCCCCCGCTAATCTTTTAAACCTTTAAACCGTCATAACTTTACGCTCGTTCATCCGTTTCGTGCGATTCTTTTTTTCAATTCGAGTAATTTTTCAAGATCTACCTCCACAAGCTGCCGTAGTCCCGCTTACTAAGACGTGCCTTGCACCATTCGCGGATTTACGACCCCGCCCGCCGTTATTTTGGCAAAAAGAGGGATGCAACACAAGGACTTCCCGGAGGGTCACCCATTCCAGTACTACTCTCGCCCAGGCGCGCTTAACTTCGGAGTTCTGATGGGATCCGGTGCGTTAGTGCTGGTATGATCGCATCCGTCATTCTTTGCGCTCTAACTTCTCTTATCCGTTCCGTGCCCCCGCTAATCTTTTAAACCTTTAAACCGTCATAACTTTACGCTCGTTCATCCGTTTCGTGCGATTCTTTTTTTCAATTCGAGTAATTTTTCAAGATCTACCTCCACAAGCTGTCGTAGTCCCGCTTACTAAGACGTGCCTTGCACCATTCGCGGATTTACGACCCCGCCCGCCGTTATTTTGGCAAAAAGAGGGATGCAACACGAGGACTTCCCGGAGGGTCACCCATTCCAGTACTACTCTCGCCCAAGCACACTTACCTTCGGAGTTCTGATGGGATCCGGTGCGTTAGTGCTGGTATGATCGCATCCGTCATTCTTTGCGCTCTAACTTCTCTTATCCGTTCCGTGCCCCCGCTAATCTTTTAAACCTTTAAACCGTCATAACTTTACGCTCGTTCATCCGTTTCGTGCGATTCTTTTTTTCAATTCGAGTAATTTTTCAAGATCTACCTCCACAAGCTGCCGTAGTCCCGCTTACTAAGACGTGCCTTGCACCATTCGCGGATTTACGACCCCGCCCGCCGTTATTTTGGCAAAAAGAGGGATGCAACACGAGGACTTCCCGGAAGGTCACCCATTCCAGTACTACTCTCGCCCAAGCGCGCTTAACTTCGGAGTTCTGATGGGATCCGGTGCGTTAGTGCTGGTATGTTCGCATCCGTCATTCTTTGCGCTCTAACTTCTCTTATCCGTTCCGTGCCCCCGCTAATCTTTTAAACCTTTAAACCGTCATAACTTTACGCTCGTTCATCCGTTTCGTGCGATTCTTTTTTTCAATTCGAGTAATTTTTCAAGATCTACCTCCACAAGCTGCCGTAGTCCCGCTTACTAAGACGTGCCTTGCACCATTCGCGGATTTACGACCCCGCCCGCCGTTATTTTGGCAAAAAGAGGGATGCAACACGAGGACTTCCCCGAGGGTCACCCATTCCAGTACTACTCTCGCCCAAGCGCGCTTAACTTCGGAGTTCTGATGGGATCCGGTGCGTTAGTGCTTGTATGATCGCATCCGTCATTCTTTGCGCTCTAACTTCTCTTATCCGTTCCGTGCCCCGCTAATCTTTTAAACCTTTAAACCGTCATAACTTTACGCTCGTTCATCCGTTTCGTGCGATTCTTTTTTTCAATTCGAGTAATTTTTCAAGATCTACCTCCACAAGCTGCCGTAGACCCGCTTACTAAGACGTGCCTTGCACCATTCGCGGATTCACGACCCCGCCCGCCGTTATTTTGGCAAAAAGAGGGATGCAACACGAGGACTTCCCGGAGGGTCACCCATTCCAGTACTACTCTCGCCCAGGCGCGCTTAACTTCGGAGTTCTGATGGGATCCGGTGCGTTAGTGCTGGTATGATCGTATCCGTCATTCTTTGCGCTCTAACTTCTCTTATCCGTTCCGTGCCCCCGCTAATCTTTTAAACCTTTAAACCGTCATAACTTTACGCTCGTTCATCCGTTTCGTGCGATTCTTTTTTTCAATTCGAGTAATTTTTCAAGATCTACCTCCACAAGCTGCCGTAGTCCCGCTTACTAAGACGTGTCTTGCACCATTCGCGGATTTACGACCCCGCCCGCCGTTATTTTGGCAAAAAAAGGGATGCAACACGAGGACTTCCCGGAGGGTCACCCATTCCAGTACTACTCTCGCCCAGGCGCGCTTAACTTCGGAGTTCTGATGGGATCCGGTGCGTTAGTGCTGGTATGATCGCATCCGTCATTCTTTGCGCTCTAACTTCTCTTATCCGTTCCGTGCCCCCGCTAATCTTTTAAACCTTTAAACCGTCATAACTTTACGCTCGTTCATCCGTTTCGTGCGATTCTTTTTTTCAATTCGAGTAATTTTTCAAGATCTACCTCCACAAGCTGTCGTAGTCCCGCTTACTAAGACGTGCCTTGCACCATTCGCGGATTTACGACCCCGCCCGCCGTTATTTTGGCAAAAAGAGGGATGCAACACGAGGACTTCCCGGAGGGTCACCCATTCCAGTACTACTCTCGCCCAAGCACACTTACCTTCGGAGTTCTGATGGGATCCGGTGCGTTAGTGCTGGTATGATCGCATCCGTCATTCTTTGCGCTCTAACTTCTCTTATCCGTTCCGTGCCCCCGCTAATCTTTTAAACCTTTAAACCGTCATAACTTTACGCTCGTTCATCCGTTTCGTGCGATTCTTTTTTTCAATTCGAGTAATTTTTCAAGATCTACCTCCACAAGCTGCCGTAGTCCCGCTTACTAAGACGTGCCTTGCACCATTCGCGGATTTACGACCCCGCCCGCCGTTATTTTGGCAAAAAGAGGGATGCAACACGAGGACTTCCCGGAAGGTCACCCATTCCAGTACTACTCTCGCCCAAGCGCGCTTAACTTCGGAGTTCTGATGGGATCCGGTGCGTTAGTGCTGGTATGTTCGCATCCGTCATTCTTTGCGCTCTAACTTCTCTTATCCGTTCCGTGCCCCCGCTAATCTTTTAAACCTTTAAACCGTCATAACTTTACGCTCGTTCATCCGTTTCGTGCGATTCTTTTTTTCAATTCGAGTAATTTTTCAAGATCTACCTCCACAAGCTGCCGTAGTCCCGCTTACTAAGACGTGCCTTGCACCATTCGCGGATTTACGACCCCGCCCGCCGTTATTTTGGCAAAAAGAGGGATGCAACACGAGGACTTCCCCGAGGGTCACCCATTCCAGTACTACTCTCGCCCAAGCGCGCTTAACTTCGGAGTTCTGATGGGATCCGGTGCGTTAGTGCTTGTATGATCGCATCCGTCATTCTTTGCGCTCTAACTTCTCTTATCCGTTCCGTGCCCCGCTAATCTTTTAAACCTTTAAACCGTCATAACTTTACGCTCGTTCATCCGTTTCGTGCGATTCTTTTTTTCAATTCGAGTAATTTTTCAAGATCTACCTCCACAAGCTGCCGTAGACCCGCTTACTAAGACGTGCCTTGCACCATTCGCGGATTCACGACCCCGCCCGCCGTTATTTTGGCAAAAAGAGGGATGCAACACGAGGACTTCCCGGAGGGTCACCCATTCCAGTACTACTCTCGCCCAGGCGCGCTTAACTTCGGAGTTCTGATGGGATCCGGTGCGTTAGTGCTGGTATGATCGTATCCGTCATTCTTTGCGCTCTAACTTCTCTTATCCGTTCCGTGCCCCCGCTAATCTTTTAAACCTTTAAACCGTCATAACTTTACGCTCGTTCATCCGTTTCGTGCGATTCTTTTTTTCAATTCGAGTAATTTTTCAAGATCTACCTCCACAAGCTGCCGTAGTCCCGCTTACTAAGACGTGTCTTGCACCATTCGCGGATTTACGACCCCGCCCGCCGTTATTTTGGCAAAAAAAGGGATGCAACACGAGGACTTCCCGGAGGGTCACCCATTCCAGTACTACTCTCGCCCAGGCGCGCTTAACTTCGGAGTTCTGATGGGATCCGGTGCGTTAGTGCTGGTATGATCGCATCCGTCATTCTTTGCGCTCTAACTTCTCTTATCCGTTCCGTGCCCCCGCTAATCTTTTAAACCTTTAAACCGTCATAACTTTACGCTCGTTCATCCGTTTCGTGCGATTCTTTTTTTCAATTCGAGTAAGTTTTCAAGATCTACCTCCACAAGCTGCCGTAGTCCCGCTTACTAAGACGTGCCTTGAACCATTCGCGGATTTACGACCCCGCCCGCCGTTATTTTGGCAAAAAGAGGGATGCAACACGAGGACTTCCCGGAGGGTCACCCATTCCAGTACTACTCCCGCCCAGGCGCGCTTAACTTCGGAGTTCTGATGGGATCTGGTGCGTTAGTGCTGGTATGATCGCATCCGTCATTCTTTGCGCTCTAACTTCTCTTATCCGTTCCGTGCCCCCGCTAATCTTTTAAACCTTTAAACCGTCATAACTTTACGCTCGTTCATCCGTTTCGTGCGATTCTTTTTTTCAATTCGAGTAATTTTTCAAGATCTACCTCCACAAGCTGTCGTAGTCCCGCTTACTAAGACGTGCCTTGCACCATTCGCGGATTTACGACCCCGCCCGCCGTTATTTTGGCAAAAAGAGGGATGCAACACGAGGACTTCCCGGAGGGTCACCCATTCCAGTACTACTCTCGCCCAAGCACACTTACCTTCGGAGTTCTGATGGGATCCGGTGCGTTAGTGCTGGTATGATCGCATCCGTCATTCTTTGCGCTCTAACTTCTCTTATCCGTTCCGTGCCCCCGCTAATCTTTTAAACCTTTAAACCGTCATAACTTTACGCTCGTTCATCCGTTTCGTGCGATTCTTTTTTTCAATTCGAGTAATTTTTCAAGATCTACCTCCACAAGCTGCCGTAGTCCCGCTTACTAAGACGTGCCTTGCACCATTCGCGGATTTACGACCCCGCCCGCCGTTATTTTGGCAAAAAGAGGGATGCAACACAAGGACTTCCCGGAGGGTCACCCATTCCAGTACTACTCTCGCCCAGGCGCGCTTAACTTCGGAGTTCTGATGGGATCCGGTGCGTTAGTGCTGGTATGATCGCATCCGTCATTCTTTGCGCTCTAACTTCTCTTATCCGTTCCGTGCCCCCGCTAATCTTTTAAACCTTTAAACCGTCATAACTTTACGCTCGTTCATCCGTTTCGTGCGATTCTTTTTTTCAATTCGAGTAATTTTTCAAGATCTACCTCCACAAGCTGCCGTAGTCCCGCTTACTAAGACGTGCCTTGCACCATTCACGGATTTACGACCCCGCCCGCCGTTATTTTGGCAGAAAGAGGGATGCAACACGAGGACTTCCCGGAGGGTCACCCATTCCAGTACTACTCTCGCCCAAGCACGCTTAACTTCGGAGTTCTGATGGAATCCGGTGCGTTAGTGCTGGTATGATCGCATCCGTCATTCTTTGCGCTCTAACTTCTCTTATTCGTTCCGTGCCCCCGCTAATCTTTTAAACCTTTAAACCGTCATAACTTTACGCTCGTTCATCCGTTTCGTGCGATTCTTTTTTTCAATTCGAGTAATTTTTCAAGATCTACCTCCACTAGCTGCCGTAGTCCCGCTTACTAAGACGTGCCTTGCACCATTCGCGGATTTACGACCCCGCCCGCCGTTATTTTGGCAAAAAAGAGGGATGCAACACGAGGACTTCCCGGAGGGTCACCCATTCCAGTACTACTCTCGCCCAGGCGCGCTTAACTTCGGAGTTCTGATGGGATCCGGTGCGTTAGTGCTGGTATGAACGCATCCTTCATTCTTTGCGCTCTAACTTCTCTTATCCGTTCCGTGCCCCCGCGAATCTTTTAAACCTTTAAACCGTCATAACTTTACGCTCGTTCATCCGTTTCGTGCGATTCATTTTTTCAATTCGAGTAATTTTTCAAGATCTACCTCCACAAGCTGCCGTAGTCCCGCTTACTAAGACGTGCCTTGCACCATTCGCGGATTTACGACCCCGCCCGCCGTTATTTTGGCAAAAAGAGGGATGCAACACGAGGACTTCCCGGAGGGTCACCCATTCCAGTACTACTCTCGCCCAAGCGCGCTTAACTTCGGAGTTCTGATGGGATCCGGTGCGTTAGTGCTGGTATGATCGCATCCGTCATTCTTTGCGCTCTAACTTCTCTTATCCGTTCCGTGCCCCCGCTAATCTTTTAAACCTTTAAACCGTCATAACTTTACGCTCGTTCATCCGTTTCGTGCGATTCTTTTTTTCAATTCGAGTAATTTTTCAAGATCTACCTCCACAAGCTGCCGTAGTCCCGCTTATTAAGACGTGCCTTGCACCATTTGCAGATTTACGACCCCGCCCGCCGTTATTTTGGCAAAAAGAGGGATGCAACACGAGGACTTTCCGGAGGGTCACCCATTCCAGTACTACTCTCGCCCAAGCGCGCTTAACTTCGGAGTTCTGATGGGATCCGGTGCGTTAGTGCTGGTATGATCGCATCCGTCATTCTTTGCGCTCTAACTTCTCTTATCCGTTCCGTGCCCCCGCTAATCTTTTAAACCTTTAAACCGTCATAACTTTACGCTCGTTCATCAGTTTCGTGCGATTCTTTTTTTCAATTCGAGTAATTTTTCAAGATCTACCTCCACAAGCTGCCGTAGTCCCGCTTACTAAGACGTGCCTTGAACCATTCGTGGATTTACGACCCCGCCCGCCGTTATTTTGGCAAAAAGGAGGGATGCAACACGAGGACTTCCCGGAGGGTCACCCATTCCAGTACTACTCTCGCCCAAGCGCGCTTAACTTCGGAGTACTGATGGGATCCGGTGCGTTAGTGCTGGTATGATCGCATCCGTCATTCTTTGCGCTCTAACTTCTCTTATCCGTTCCGTGCCCCCGCTAATCTTTTAAACCTTTAAACCGTCATAACTTTACGCTCGTTCATCCGTTTCGTGCGATTCTTTTTTTCAATTCGAGTAATTTTTCAAGATCTACCTCCACAAGCTGCCGTAGTCCCGCTTACTAAGACGTGCCTTGCACCATTCGCGGATTTACGACCCCGCCCGCCGTTATTTTGGCAAAAAGAGGGATGCAACACAAGGACTTCCCGGAGGGTCACCCATTCCAGTACTACTCTCGCCCAGGCGCGCTTAACTTCGGAGTTCTGATGGGATCCGGTGCGTTAGTGCTGGTATGATCGCATCCGTCATTCTTTGCGCTCTAACTTCTCTTATTCGTTCCGTGCCCCCGCTAATCTTTTAAACCTTTAAACCGTCATAACTTTACGCTCGTTCATCCGTTTCGTGCGATTCTTTTTTTCAATTCGAGTAATTTTTCAAGATCTACCTCCACAAGCTGCCGTAGTCCCGCTTACTAAGACGTGCCTTGCACCATTCGCGGATTTACGACCCCGCCCGCCGTTATTTTGGCAAAAAAGAGGGATGCAACACGAGGACTTCCCGGAGGGTCACCCATTCCAGTACTACTCTCGCCCAGGCGCGCTTATCTTCGGAGTTCTGATGGGATCCGGTGCGTTAGTGCTGGTATGATCGCATCCATCATTCTTTGCGCTCTAACTTCTCTTATCCGTTCCGTGCCCCCGCGAATCTTTTAAACCTTTAAACCGTCATAACTTTACGCTCGTTCATCCGTTTCGTGCGATTCATTTTTTCAATTCGAGTAATTTTTCAAGATCTACCTCCACAAGCTGCCGTAGTCCCGCTTACTAAGACGTGCCTTGCACCATTCGCGGATTTACGACCCCGCCCGCCGTTATTTTGGCAAAAAGAGGGATGCAACACGAGGACTTCCCGGAGGGTCACCCATTCCAGTACTACTCTCGCCCAAGCGCGCTTAACTTCGGAGTTCTGATGGGATCCGGTGCGTTAGTGCTGGTATGATCGCATCCGTCATTCTTTGCGCTCTAACTTCTCTTATCCGTTCCGTGCCCCCGCTAATCTTTTAAACCTTTAAACCGTCATAACTTTACGCTCGTTCATCCGTTTCGTGCGATTCTTTTTTTCAATTCGAGTAATTTTTCAAGATCTACCTCCACAAGCTGCCGTAGTCCCGCTTATTAAGACGTGCCTTGCACCATTCGCGGATTTACGACCCCGCCCGCCGTTATTTTGGCAAAAAGAGGGATGCAACACGAGGACTTTCCGGAGGGTCACCCATTCCAGTACTACTCTCACCCAAGCGCGCTTAACTTCGGAGTTCTGATGGGATCCGGTGCGTTAGTGCTGGTATGATCGCATCCGTCATTCTTTGCGCTCTAACTTCTCTTATCCGTTCCGTGCCCCCGCTAATCTTTTAAACCTTTAAACCGTCATAACTTTACGCTCGTTCATCAGTTTCGTGCGATTCTTTTTTTCAATTCGAGTAATTTTTCAAGATCTACCTCCACAAGCTGCCGTAGTCCCGCTTACTAAGACGTGCCTTGCACCATTCGCGGATTTACGACCCCGTCCGCCGTTATTTTGGCAAAAGGAGGGATGCAACACGAGGACTTCCCGGAGGGTCACCCATTCCAGTACTACTCTCGCCCAGGCGCGCTTAACTTCGGAGTTCTGATGGGATCCGGTGCGTTAGTGCTGGTATGATCGCATCCGTCATTCTTTGCGCTCTAACTTCTCTTATCCGTTCCGTGCCCCCGCTAATCTTTTAAACCTTTAAACCGTCATAACTTTACGCTCGTTCATCCGTTTCGTGCGATTCTTTTTTTCAATTCGAGTAATTTTTCAAGATCTACCTCCACAAGCTGCCGTAGTCCCACTTACTAAGACGTGCCTTGCACCATACGCGGATTTACGACCCCGCCCGCCGTTATTTTGGCAAAAAGAGGGATGCAACACGAGGACTTCCCGGAGGGTCACCCATTCCAGTAGTACTCTCGCCAAGGCGCGCTTAACTTCGGAGTTCTGATGGGATCCGGTGCGTTAGTGCTGGTATGATTGCATCCGTCATTCTTTGTGCTCTCACTTCTCTTATCCGTTCCGTGCCCCCGCTAATCTTTTAAACCTTTAAACCGTCATAACTTTACGCTCGTTCATCCGTTTCTTGCGATTTTTTTTTTTTCATTTCTAGTAATTTTTCAAGATCTACCTCCACAAGCTGCCGTAGACCCGCTTACTAAGACGTGCCTTGCACCATTCGCGGATTTACGACCCCGCCCGCCGTTATTTCGGCAAAAAGAGGGATGCAACACGAGGACTTCCCGGAGGGTCACCCATTCCAGTACTACTCTCGCCCAGGCGCGCTTAACTTCGGAGTTCTGATGGGATCCGGTGCGTTAGTGCTGGTATGATCGCATCCGTCATTCTTTGCGCTCTAACTTCTCTTATCCGTTCCGTGCCCCCGCTAATCTTTTAAACCTTTAAACCGTCATAACTTTACGCTCGTTCATCCGTTTCGTGCGATTCTTTTTTTCAATTCGAGTAATTTTTAAAGATCTACCTCCACAAGCTGCCGTAGTCCCGCTTACTAGGACGTGCCTTGCACCATTCGCGGATTTACGACCCCGCCCGCCGTTATTTTGACAAAAAGAGGGATGCAACACGAGGACTTCCCGGAGGGTCACCCATTCCAGTACTACTCTCGCCCAGGCGCGCTTATCTTCGGAGTTCTGATGGGATCCGGTGCGTTAGTGCTGGTATGATCGCATCCGTCATTCTTTGCGCTCTAACTTCTCTTATTCGTTCCGTGCCCCCGCTAATCTTTTAAACCTTTAAACCGTCATAACTTTATGCTCGTTCATCCGTTTCGTGCGATTCTTTTTTTCAATTCGAGTAATTTTTCAAGATCTACCTCCACAAGCTGTCGTAGTCCCGCTTACTAGGACATGCCTTGCACCATTCGCGGATTTACGACCCCGCCCGCCGTTATTTTTGCTAAAAGATGGATGCAACACGAGGACTTCCCAGAGGGTCACCCATTCCAGTACTACTCTCGCCCAGGCGCGCTTAACTTCGGAGTTCTGATGGGATCCGGTGCGTTAGTGCTGGTATGATCGCATCCGTCATTCTTTGCGCTCTAACTTCTCTTATCCGTTCCGTGCCCCCGCTAATCTTTTAATCCTTTAAACCGTCATAACTTTACGCTCGTTCATCCGTTTCGTGCGATTCTTTTTTTCAATTCCAGTAATTTTTCAAGATCTACCTCCACAAGCTGCCGTAGTCCCGCTTACTAAGACGTGCCTTGCACCATTCGCGGATTTACGACCCCGCCCGCCGTTATTTTGGCAAAAAGAGGGATGCAACACGAGGACTTCCCGGAGGGTCACCCATTCCAGTACTACTCACGCCCACGCACGCTTAACTTCGGAGTTCTGATGGGATCCGGTGCGTTAGTGCTGGTATGATCGCATCCGTCATTCTTTGCGCTCTAACTTCTCTTATCCGTTCCGTACCCCCGCTAATCTTTTAAACCTTTAAACCGTCATAACTTTATGCTCGTTCATCCGTTTCGTGCGATTCTTTTTTTCAATTCTGGTAATTTTTCAAGATCTACCTCCACAAGCTGCCGTAGTCCCGCTTACTAAGACGTGCCTTGCACCATTCGCGGATTTACGACCCCGCCCGACGTTATTTTGGCAAAAAGAGGGATGCAACACGAGGACTTCCCGGAGGGTCACCCATTCCAGTACTACTCTCGCCCAAGCGCGCTTAACTTCGGAGTTCTGATGGGATCCGGTGCGTTAGTGCTGGTATGATCGCATCCGTCATTCTTTGCGCTCTAACTTCTCTTATCCGTTCCGTGCCCCCGCTAATCTTTTAAACCTTTAAACCGTCATAACTTTACGCTCGTTCATCCGTTTCGTGCGATTCTTTTTTTCAATTCGAGTAATTTTTCAAGATCTACCTCCACAAGCTGCCGTAGTCCCGCTTACTAGGACGTGCCTTGCACCATTCGCGGATTTACGACCCCGCCCGCCGTTATTTTGGCAAAAAGAGGGATGCAACACGAGGACTTCCCGGAGGGTCACCCATTCCAGTACTACTCTCGCCCAGGCGCGCTTATCTTCGGAGTTCTGATGGGATCCGGTGCGTTAGTGCTGGTATGATCGCATCCGTCATTCTTTGCGCTCTAACTTCTCTTATTCGTTCCGTGCCCCCGCTAATCTTTTAAACCTTTAAACCGTCATAACTTTATGCTCGTTCATCCGTTTCGTGCGATCTTTTTTTCAATTCGAGTAATTTTTCAAGATCTACCTCCACAAGCTGCCGTAGTCCCGCTTACTAGGACGTGCCTTGCACCATTCGCGGATTTACGACCCCGCCCGCCGTTATTTTGGCTAAAAGAGGGATGCAACACGAGGACTTCCCGGAGGGTCACCCATTCCAGTACTACTCTCGCCCAGGCGCGCTTAACTTCGGAGTTCTGATGGGATCCGGTGCGTTAGTGCTGGTATGATCGCATCTGTCATTCTTTGCGCTCTAACTTCTCTTATCCATTCCGTGCCCCCGCTAATCTTTTAATCCTTTAAACCGTCATAACTTTACGCTCGTTCATCCGTTTCGTGCGATTCTTTTTTTCAATTCCAGTAATTTTTCAAGATCTACCTCCACAAGCTGCCGTAGTCCCGCTTACTAAGACGTGCCTTGCACCATTCGCGGATTTACGACCCCGCCCGCCGTTATTTCGGCAAAAAGAGGGATGCAACACGAGGACTTCCCGGAGGGTCACCCATTCCAGTACTACTCGCGCCCACGCACGCTTAACTTCGGAGTTCTGATGGGATCCGGTGCGTTAGTGCTAGTATGATCGCATCCGTCATTCTTTGCGCTCTAACTTCTCTTATCCGTTCCGTGCCCCCGCTAATCTTTTAAACCTTTAAACCGTCATAACTTTACGCTCGTTCATCCGTTTCGTGCGATTCTTTTTTTCAATTCGAGTAATTTTTCAAGATCTACCTCCACAAGCTGCCGTAGTCCCGCTTACTAAGACGTGCCTTGCACCATTCGCAGATTTACGACCCCGCCCGCCGTTATTTTGGCAAAAAGAGGGATGCAACACGAGGACTTCCCGGAGGGTCACCCATTCCAGTACTACTCTCGCCCAAGCGCGCTTAACTTCGGAGTTCTGATGGGATCCGGTGCGTTAGTGCTGGTATGATCGCATCCGTCATTCTTTGCGCTCTAACTTCTCTTATCCGTTCCGTGCCCCCGCTAATCTTTTAAACCTTTAAACCGTCATAACTTTACACTCGTTCATCCGTTTCGTGCGATTCTTTTTTTCAATTCGAGTAATTTTTCAAGATCTACCTCCACAAGCTGCCGTAGTCCCGCTTACTAAGACGTGCCTTGCACCATTCGCGGATTTACGACCCCGCCCGCCGTTATTTTGGCAAAAAGAGGGATGCAACACGAGGACTTTCCGGAGGGTCACCCATTCCAGTACTACTCTCGCCATAGCGCGCTTAACTTCGGAGTTCTGATGGGATCCGGTGTGTTAGTGCTGGTATGATCGCATCCGTCATTATTTGCGCTCTAACTTCTCTTATCCGTTCCGTGCCCCCGCTAATCTTTTAAACCTTTAAACCGTCATAACTTTACGCTCGTTCATCAGTTTCGTGCGATTCTTTTTTTCAATTCGAGTAATTTTTCAAAATCTACCTCCACAAGCTGCCGTAGTCCCGCTTACTAAGACGTGCCTTGCACCATTCGCGGATTTACGACCCCGCCCGCCGTTATTTTGGCAAAAAGAGGGATGCAACACGAGGACTTCCCGGAGGGTCACCCATTCCAGTACTACTCTCGACCAAGCGCGCTTAACTTCGGAGTTCTGATGGGATCCGGTGCGTTAGTGCTGGTATGATCGCATCCGTCATTCTTTGCGCTCTAACTTCTCTTATCCGTTCCGTGCCCCCGCTAATCTTTTAAACCTTTAAACCGTCATAACTTTACGCTCGTTCATCCGTTTCGTGCGATTCTTTTTTTCAATTCGAGTAATTTTTCAAGATCTACCTCCACAAGCTGCCGTAGTCCCGCTTACTAAGACGTGCCTTGCACCATTCGCGGATTTACGACCCCGCCCGCCGTTATTTTGGCAAAAAGAGGGATGCAACACGAGGACTTCCCGGAGGGTCACCCATTCCAGTACTACTCTCGCCCAGGCGCGCTTAACTTCGGAGTTCTGATGGGATCCGGTGCGTTAGTGCTGGTATGATCGCATCCGTCATTCTTTGCGCTCTAACTTCTCTTATCCGTTCCGTGCCCCCGCTAATCTTTTAAACCTTTAAACCGTCATAACTTTACGCTCGTTCATCCGTTTCGTGCGATTCTTTTTTTCAATTCGAGTAATTTTTCAAGATCTACCTCCACAAGCTGCCGTAGTCCCGCTTACTAAGACGTGCCTTGCACCATTCGCGGATTTACGACCCCGCCCGCCGTTATTTTGGCAAAAAGAGGGATGCAACACGAGGACTTCACGGAGGGTCACCCATTCCAGTACTACTCTCGCCCAGGCGCGCTTAACTTCGGAGTTCTGATGGGATCCGGTGCGTTAGTGCTGGTATGATCGCATCCGTCATTCTTTGCGCTCTAACTTCTCTTATCCGTTCCGTGCCCCCGCTAATCTTTTAAACCTTTAAACCGTCATAACTTTACGCTCGTTCATCCGTTTCGTGCGATTCTTTTTTTCAATTCGAGTAATTTTTCAAGATCTACCTCCACAAGCTGCCGTAGTCCCGCTTACTAAGACGTGCCTTGCACCATTCGCGGATTTACGACCCCGCCCGCCGTTATTTTGGCAAAAAGAGGGATGCAACACGAGGACTTTCCGGAGGGTCACCCATTCCAGTACTACTCTCGCCCAAGCGCGCTTGACTTCGGAGTTCTGATGGGATCCGGTGCGTTAGTGCTGGTATGATCGCATCCGTCATTCTTTGCGCTCTAACTTCTCTTATCCGTTCCGTGCCCCCGCTAATCTTTTAAACCTTTAAACCGTCATAACTTTACGCTCGTTCATCAGCTTCGTGCGATTCTTTTTTTCAATTCGAGTGATTTTTCAAGATCTACTTCCACAAGCTGCCGTAGTCCCGCTTACTAAGACGTGCCTTGCACCATTCGCGGATTTACGACCCCGCCCGCCGTTATTTAGGCAAAAAGAGGGATGCAACACGAGGACTTCCCGGAGGGTCACCCATTCAAGTACTACTCTCGCCCAGGCGCGCTTAACTTCGGAGTTCTGATGGGATCCGGTGCGTTAGTGCTGGTATGATCGCATCCGTCATTCTTTGCGCTCTAACTTCTCTTATCCGTTCCTTGCCCCCGCTAATCTTTTAAACCTTTAAACCGTCATAACTTTACGCTCGTTCATCCGTTTCGTGCGATTCTTTTTTTCAATTCGAGTAATTTTTCAAGATCTACCTCCACAAGCTGCCGTAGTCCCGCTTACTAAGACGTGCCTTGCACCATTCGCAGATTTACGACCCCGCCCGCCGTTATTTTGGCAAAAAGAGGGATGCAACACGAGGACTTCCCGGAGGGTCACCCATTCCAGTACTACTCTCGCCCAAGCGCGCTTAACTTCGGAGTTCTGATGGGATCCGGTGCGTTAGTGCTGGTATGATCGCATCCGTCATTCTTTGCGCTCTAACTTCTCTTATCCGTTCCGTGCCCCCGCTAATCTTTTAAACCTTTAAACCGTCATAACTTTACACTCGTTCATCCGTTTCGTGCGATTCTTTTTTTCAATTCGTGTAATTTTTCAAGATCTACCTCCACAAGCTGCCGTAGTCCCGCTTACTAAGACGTGCCTTGCACCATTCGCGGATTTACGACCCCGCCCGCCGTTATTTTGGCAAAAAGAGGGATGCAACACGAGGACTTTCCGGAGGGTCACCCATTCCAGTACTACTCTCGCCCAAGCGCGCTTAACTTCGGAGTTCTGATGGGATCCGGTGCGTTAGTGCTGGTATGATCGCATCCGTCATTCTTTGCGCTCTAACTTCTCTTATCCGTTCCGTGCCCCCGCTAATCTTTTAAACCTTTAAACCGTCATAACTTTACGCTCGTTCATCAGTTTCGTGCGATTCTTTTTTTCAATTCGAGTAATTTTTCAAGATCTACCTCCACAAGCTGCCGGAGTCCCGCTTACTAAGACGTGCCTTGCACCATTCGCGGATTTACGACCCCGCCCGCCGTTATTTTGGCAAAAAGAGGGATGCAACACGAGGACTTCCCGGAGGGTCACCCATTCCAGTACTACTCTCACCCAAGCGCGCTTAACTTCGGAGTTCTGATGGGATCCGGTGCGTTAGTGCTGGTATGATCGCATCCGTCATTCTTTGCGCTCTAACTTCTCTTATCCGTTCCGTGCCCCCGCTAATCTTTTAAACCTTTAAACCGTCATAACTTTACGCTCTTTCATCCGTTTCGTGCGATTCTTTTTTTTCAATTCGAGTAATTTTTCAAGATCTACCTCCACAAGCTGCCGTAGTCCCGCTTACTAAGACGTGCCTTGCACCATACGCGGATTTACGACCCCGCCCGCCGTTATTTTTGCAAAAAGAGGGATGCAACACGAGGACTTCCCGGAGGGTCACCCATTCCAGTACTACTCTCGCCAAGGCGCGCTTAACTTCGGAGTTCTGATGGGATCCGGTGCGTTAGTGCTGGTATGATTGCATCCGTCATTCTTTGCGCTCTAACTTCTCTTATCCGTTCCGTGCCCCCGCTAATCTTTTAAACCTTTAAACCGTCATAACTTTACGCTCGTTCATCCGTTTCGTGCGATTTTTTTTTCAATTCTAGTAATTTTTCAAGATCTACCTCCACAAGCTGCCGTAGTCCCGCTTACTAAGACGTGCCTTGCACCATTCGCGGATTTACGACCCCGCCCGCCGTTATTTCGGCAAAAAGAGGGATGCAACACGAGGACTTCCCGGAGGGTCACCCATTCCAGTACTACTCTCGCCCAGGCGCGCTTAACTACGGAGTTCTGATGGGATCCGGTGCGTTAGTGCTGGTATGATCGCATCCGTCATTCTTTGCGCTCTAACTTCTCTTATCCGTTCCGTGCCCCCGCTAATCTTTTAAACCTTTAAACCGTCATAACTTTACGCTCGTTCATCCGTTTCGTGCGATTCTTTTTTTCAATTCGAGTAATTTTTCAAGATCTACCTCCACAAGCTGCCGTAGTCCCGCTTACTAAGACGTGCCTTGCACCATTCGCGGATTTACGACCCCGCCCGCCGTTATTTTGGCAAAAAGAGGGATGCAACACGAGGACTTTCCGGAGGGTCACCCATTCCAGTACTACTCTCGCCCAAGCGCGCTTGACTTCGGAGTTCTGATGGGATCCGGTGCGTTAGTGCTGGTATGATCGCATCCGTCATTCTTTGCGCTCTAACTTCTCTTATCCGTTCCGTGCCCCCGCTAATCTTTTAAACCTTTAAACCGTCATAACTTTACGCTCGTTCATCAGCTTCGTGCGATTCTTTTTTTCAATTCGAGTGATTTTTCAAGATCTACTTCCACAAGCTGCCGTAGTCCCGCTTACTAAGACGTGCCTTGCACCATTCGCGGATTTACGACCCCGCCCGCCGTTATTTAGGCAAAAAGAGGGATGCAACACGAGGACTTCCCGGAGGGTCACCCATTCAAGTACTACTCTCGCCCAGGCGCGCTTAACTTCGGAGTTCTGATGGGATCCGGTGCGTTAGTGCTGGTATGATCGCATCCGTCATTCTTTGCGCTCTAACTTCTCTTATCCGTTCCTTGCCCCCGCTAATCTTTTAAACCTTTAAACCGTCATAACTTTACGCTCGTTCATCCGTTTCGTGCGATTCTTTTTTTCAATTCGAGTAATTTTTCAAGATCTACCTCCACAAGCTGCCGTAGTCCCGCTTACTAAGACGTGCCTTGCACCATTCGCAGATTTACGACCCCGCCCGCCGTTATTTTGGCAAAAAGAGGGATGCAACACGAGGACTTCCCGGAGGGTCACCCATTCCAGTACTACTCTCGCCCAAGCGCGCTTAACTTCGGAGTTCTGATGGGATCCGGTGCGTTAGTGCTGGTATGATCGCATCCGTCATTCTTTGCGCTCTAACTTCTCTTATCCGTTCCGTGCCCCCGCTAATCTTTTAAACCTTTAAACCGTCATAACTTTACACTCGTTCATCCGTTTCGTGCGATTCTTTTTTTCAATTCGTGTAATTTTTCAAGATCTACCTCCACAAGCTGCCGTAGTCCCGCTTACTAAGACGTGCCTTGCACCATTCGCGGATTTACGACCCCGCCCGCCGTTATTTTGGCAAAAAGAGGGATGCAACACGAGGACTTTCCGGAGGGTCACCCATTCCAGTACTACTCTCGCCCAAGCGCGCTTAACTTCGGAGTTCTGATGGGATCCGGTGCGTTAGTGCTGGTATGATCGCATCCGTCATTCTTTGCGCTCTAACTTCTCTTATCCGTTCCGTGCCCCCGCTAATCTTTTAAACCTTTAAACCGTCATAACTTTACGCTCGTTCATCAGTTTCGTGCGATTCTTTTTTTCAATTCGAGTAATTTTTCAAGATCTACCTCCACAAGCTGCCGGAGTCCCGCTTACTAAGACGTGCCTTGCACCATTCGCGGATTTACGACCCCGCCCGCCGTTATTTTGGCAAAAAGAGGGATGCAACACGAGGACTTCCCGGAGGGTCACCCATTCCAGTACTACTCTCACCCAAGCGCGCTTAACTTCGGAGTTCTGATGGGATCCGGTGCGTTAGTGCTGGTATGATCGCATCCGTCATTCTTTGCGCTCTAACTTCTCTTATCCGTTCCGTGCCCCCGCTAATCTTTTAAACCTTTAAACCGTCATAACTTTACGCTCTTTCATCCGTTTCGTGCGATTCTTTTTTTTCAATTCGAGTAATTTTTCAAGATCTACCTCCACAAGCTGCCGTAGTCCCGCTTACTAAGACGTGCCTTGCACCATACGCGGATTTACGACCCCGCCCGCCGTTATTTTTGCAAAAAGAGGGATGCAACACGAGGACTTCCCGGAGGGTCACCCATTCCAGTACTACTCTCGCCAAGGCGCGCTTAACTTCGGAGTTCTGATGGGATCCGGTGCGTTAGTGCTGGTATGATTGCATCCGTCATTCTTTGCGCTCTAACTTCTCTTATCCGTTCCGTGCCCCCGCTAATCTTTTAAACCTTTAAACCGTCATAACTTTACGCTCGTTCATCCGTTTCGTGCGATTTTTTTTTCAATTCTAGTAATTTTTCAAGATCTACCTCCACAAGCTGCCGTAGTCCCGCTTACTAAGACGTGCCTTGCACCATTCGCGGATTTACGACCCCGCCCGCCGTTATTTCGGCAAAAAGAGGGATGCAACACGAGGACTTCCCGGAGGGTCACCCATTCCAGTACTACTCTCGCCCAGGCGCGCTTAACTACGGAGTTCTGATGGGATCCGGTGCGTTAGTGCTGGTATGATCGCATCCGTCATTCTTTGCGCTCTAACTTCTCTTATCCGTTCCGTGCCCCCGCTAATCTTTTAAACCTTTAAACCGTCATAACTTTACGCTCGTTCATCAGTTTCGTGCGATTCTTTTTTTCAATTCGAGTAATTTTTCAAGATCTACCTCCACAAGCTGCCGTAGTCCCGCTTACTAAGACGTGCCTTGCACCATTCGCGGATTTACGACCCCGCCCGCCGTTATTTTGGCAAAAAGAGGGATGCAACACGAGGACTTCCCGGAGGGTCACCCATTCCAGTACTACTCTCGCCCAAGCGCGCTTAACTTCGGAGTTCTGATGGGATCCGGTGCGTTAGTGCTGGTATGATCGCATCCGTCATTCTTTGCGCTCTAACTTCTCTTATCCGTTCCGTGCCCCCGCTAATCTTTTAAACCTTTAAACCGTCATAAATTTACGCTCGTTCATCCGTTTCGTGCGATTCTTTTTTTCAATTCGAGTAATTTTTCAAGAACTACCTCCACAAGCTGCCGTAGTCCCGCTTACTAAGACGTGCCTTGCACCATTCGCGGATTTACGACCCCGCCCGCCGTTATTTTGGCAAAAAGAGGGATGCAACACGAGGACTTCCCGGAGGGTCACCCATTCCAGTACTACTCTCGCCCAAGCGCGCTTAACTTCGGAGTTCTGATGGGATCCGGTGCGTTAGTGCTGGTATGATCGCATCCGTCATTCTTTGCGCTCTAACTTCTCTTATCCGTTCCGTGCCCCCGCTAATCTTTTAAACCTTTAAACCGTCATAACTTTACGCTCTTTCATCCGTTTCGTGCGATTCTTTTTTTTCAATTCGAGTAATTTTTCAAGATCTACCTCCACAAGCTGCCGTAGTCCCGCTTACTAAGACGTGCCTTGCACCATACGCGGATTTACGACCCCGCCCGCCGTTATTTTGGCAAAAAGAGGGATGCAACACGAGGACTTCCCGGAGGGTCACCCATTCCAGTACTACTCTCGCCAAGGCGCGCTTAACTTTGGAGTTCTGATGGGATCCGGTGCGTTAGTGCTGGTATGATTGCATCCGTCATTCTTTGCGCTCTAACTTCTCTTATCCGTTCCGTGCCCCCGCTAATCTTTTAAACCTTTAAACCGTCATAACTTTACGCTCGTTCATCCGTTTCGTGCGATTTTTTTTTTCAATTCTAGTAATTTTTCAAGATCTACCTCCACAAGCTGCCGTAGTCCCGCTTACTAAGACGTGCCTTGCACCATTCGCGGATTTACTACCCCGCCCGCCGTTATTTCGGCAAAAAGAGGGATGCAACACGAGGACTTCCCGGAGGGTCACCCATTCCAGTACTACTCTCGCCCAGGCGCGCTTAACTACGGAGTTCTGATGGGATCCGGTGCGTTAGTGCTGGTATGATCGCATCCGTCATTCTTTGCGCTCTAACTTCTCTTATCCGTTCCGTGCCCCCGCTAATCTTTTAAACCTTTAAACCGTCATAACTTTACGCTCGTTCATCAGTTTCGTGCGATTCTTTTTTTCAATTCGAGTAATTTTTCAAGACCTACCTCCACAAGCTGCCGTAGTCCCGCTTACTAAGACGTGCCTTGCACCATTCGCGGATTTACGACCCCGCCCGCCGTTATTTTGCCAAAAAGAGGGATGCAACACGAGGACTTCCCGGAGGGTCACCCATTCCAGTACTACTCTCGCCCAAGCGCGCTTAACTTCGGAGTTCTGATGGGATCCGGTGCGTTAGTGCTGGTATGATCGCATCCGTCATTCTTTGCGCTCTAACTTCTCTTATCCGTTCCGTGCCCCCGCTAATCTTTTAAACCTTTAAACCGTCATAACTTTACGCTCGTTCATCCGTTTCGTGCGATTCTTTTTTTCAATTCGAGTAATTTTTCAAGATCTACCTCCACAAGCTGTCGTAGTCCCGCTTACTAAGACGTGCCTTGCACCATTCGCGGATTTACGACCCCGACCGCCGTTATTTTGGCAAAAAGAGGGATGCAACACGAGGACTTCCCGGAGGGTCACCCATTCCAGTACTACTCTCGCCCAAGCGCGCTTAACTTCGGAGTTCTGATAGGATCCGTTGCGTTAGTGCTGGTATGATCGCATCCGTCATTCTTTGCGCTCTAACTTCTCTTATCCGTTCCGTGCCCCCGCTAATCTTTTAAACCTTTAAACCGTCATAACTTTACGCTCGTTCATCCGTTTCGTGCGATTCTTTGTTTCAATTCGAGTAATTTTTCAAGATCTACCTCCACAAGCTGCCGTAGTCCCGCTTACTAAGACGTGCCTTGCACCATTCGCGGATTTATGACCCCGCCCGCCGTTATTTCGGCAAAAAGAGGGATGCAACACGAGGACTTCCCGGAGGGTCACCCATTCCAGTACTACTCTCGCCCAAGCGCGCTTAACTTCGGAGTTCTGATGGGATCCGGTGCGTTAGTGCTGGTATGATCGCATCCGTCATTCTTTGCGCTCTAACTTCTCTTATCCGTTCCGTGCCCCCGCTAATCTTTTAAACCTTTAAACCGTCATAACTTTACGCTCGTTCATCCGTTTCGTGCGATTCTTTTTTTCAATTCGAGTAATTTTTCAAGATCTACCTCCACAAGCTGCCGTAGTCCCGCTTACTAGGACGTGCGTTGCACCATTCACGGATTTACGACCCCGCCCGCCGTTATTTTGGCAAAAAGAGGGATGCAACACGAGGACTTCCCGGAGGGTCACCCATTCCAGTACTACTCTCGCCCAGGCGCGCTTATCTTCGGAGTTCTGATGGGATCCGGTGCGTTAGTGCTGGTATGATCGCATCCGTCATTCTTTGCGCTCTAACTTCTCTTATTCGTTCCGTGCCCCCGCTAATCTTTTAAACCTTTAAACCGTCATAACTTTACGCTCGTTCATCCGTTTCGTGCGATTCTTTTTTTCAATTCGAGTAATTTTTCAAGATCTACCTCCACAAGCTGCCGTAGTCCCGCTTACTAAGACGTGCCTTGCACCATTCGCGGATTTACGACCCCGCCCGCCGTTATTTTGGCAAAAAGAGGGATACCCATTCCAGTACTACTCTCGCCCAAGCGCGCTTAACTTCGGAGTTCTGATGGGATCCGGTGCGTTAGTGCTGGTATGATCGCATCCGTCATTCTTTGCGCTCTAACTTCTCTTATCCGTTCCGTGCCCCCGCTAATCTTTTAAACCTTTAAACCATCATAACTTTACGCTCGTTCATCAGTTTCGTGCGATTCTTTTTTTCAATTCGAGTAATTTTTCAAGACCTACCTCCACAAGCTGCCGTAGTCCCGCTTACTAAGACGTGCCTTGCACCATTCGCGGATTTACGACCCCGCCCGCCGTTATTTTGGCAAAAAGAGGGATGCAACACGAGGACTTCCCGGAGGGTCACCCATTCCAGTACTACTCTCGCCCAAGCGCGCTTAACTTCGGAGTTCTGATGGGATCCGGTGCGTTAGTGCTGGTATGATCGCATCCGTCATTCTTTGCGCTCTAACTTCTCTTATCCGTTCCGTGCCCCCGCTAATCTTTTAAACCTTTAAACCGTCATAACTTTACGCTCGTTCATCCGTTTCGTGCGATTCTTTTTTTCAATTCGAGTAATTTTTCAAGATCTACCTCCACAAGCTGCCGTAGTCCCGCTTACTAAGACGTGCCTTGCACCATTCGCGGATTTACGATCCCGCCCGCCGTTATTTTGCCAAAAAGAGGGATGCAACACGAGGACATCCCGGAGGGTCACCCATTCCAGTACTACTCTCGCCCTAGCACGCTTAACTTCGGAGTTCTGATGGGATCCGGTGCGTTAGTGCTGGTATGATCGCATCCGTCATTCTTTGCGCTCTAACTTCTCTTATCCGTTCCGTGCCCCCGCTAATCTTTTAAACCTTTAAACCGTCATAACTTTACGCTCTTTCATCCGTTTCGTGCGATTCTTTTTTTTCAATTCGAGTAATTTTTCAAGATCTACCTCCACAAGCTGCCGTAGTCCCGCTTACTAAGACGTGCCTTGCACCATACGCGGATTTACGACCCCGCCCGCCGTTATTTTGGCAAAAAGAGGGATGCAACACGAGGACTTCCCGGAGGGTCACCCATTCCAGTACTACTCTCGCCAAGGCGCGCTTAACTTCGGAGTTCTGATGGGATCCGGTGCGTTAGTGCTGGTATGATCGCATCCGTCATTCTTTGCGCTCTAACTTCTCTTATCCGTTCCGTGCCCCCGCTAATCTTTTAAACCTTTAAACCGTCATAACTTTACGCTCGTTCATCCGTTTCGTGCGATTTTTTTTTTCAATTCTAGTAATTTTTCAAGATCTACCTCCACAAGCTGCCGTAGTCCCGCTTACTAAGACGTGCCTTGCACCATTCGCGGATTTACGACCCCGACCGCCGTTATTTTGGCAAAAAGAGGGATGCAACACGAGGACTTCTCGGAGGGTCACCCATTCCAGTACTACTCTCGCCCAAGCGCGCTTAACTTCGGAGTTCTGATAGGATCCGTTGCGTTAGTGCTGGTATGATCGCATCCGTCATTCTTTGCGCTCTAACTTCTCTTATCCGTTCCGTGCCCCCGCTAATCTTTTAAACCTTTAAACCGTCATAACTTTACGCTCGTTCATCCGTTTCGTGCGATTCTTTGTTTCAATTCGAGTAATTTTTCAAGATCTACCTCCACAAGCTTCCGTAGTCCCGCTTACTAAGACGTGCCTTGCACCATTCGCGGATTTACGACCCCGCCCGCCGTTATTTCGGCAAAAAGAGGGATGCAACACGAGGACTTCCCGGAGGGTCACCCATTCCAGTACTACTCTCGCCCAAGCGCGCTTAACTTCGGAGTTCTGATGGGATCCGGTGCGTTAGTGCTGGTATGATCGCATCCGTCATTCTTTGCGCTCTAACTTCTCTTATCCGTTCCGTGCCCCCGCTAATCTTTTAAACCTTTAAACCGTCATAACTTTACGCTCGTTCATCCGTTTCGTGCGATTCTTTTTTTCAATTCGAGTAATTTTCCAAGATCTACCTCCACAAGCTGCCGTAGTCCCGCTTACTAGGACGTGCGTTGCACCATTCACGGATTTACGACCCCGCCCGCCGTTATTTTGGCAAAAAGAGGGATGCAACACGAGGACTTCCCGGAGGGTCACCCATTCCAGTACTACTCTCGCCCAGGCGCGCTTATCTTCAGAGTTCTGATGGGATCCAATGCGTTAGTGCTGGTATGATCGCATCCGTCATTCTTTGCGCTCTAACTTCTCTTATTCGTTCCGTGCCCCCGCTAATCTTTTAAACCTTTAAACCGTCATAACTTTACGCTCGTTCATCAGTTTCGTGCGATTCTTTTTTTCAATTCGAGTAATTTTTCAAGACCTACCTCCACAAGCTGCCGTAGTCCCGCTTACTAAGACGTGCCTTGCACCATTCGCAGATTTACGACCCCGCCCGCCGTTATTTTTGCAAAAAGAGGGATGCAACACGAGGACTTCCCGGAGGGTCACCCATTACAGTACTACTCTCGCCCAAGCGCGCTTAACTTCGGAGTTCTGATGGGATCCGGTGCGTTAGTGCTGGTATGATCGCATCCGTCATTCTTTGCGCTCTAACTTCTCTTATCCGTTCCGTGCCCCCGCTAATCTTTTAAACCTTTAAACCGTCATAACTTTACGCTCGTTCATCCGTTTCGTGCGATTCTTTTTTTCAATTCGAGTAATTTTTCAAGATCTACCTCCACAAGCTGCCGTAGTCCCGCTTACTAAGACGTGCCTTGCACCATTCGCGGATTTACGACCCCGCCCGCCGTTATTTTGCCAAAAAGAGGGATGCAACACGAGGACTTCCCGGAGGGTCACCCATTCCAGTACTACTCTCGCCCAAGCACGCTTAACTTCGGAGTTCTGATGGGATCCGGTGCGTTAGTGCTGGTATGATCGCATCCGTCATTCTTTGCGCTCTAACTTCTCTTATCCGTTCCGTGCCCCCGCTAATCTTTTAAACCTTTAAACCGTCATAACTTTACGCTCTTTCATCCGTTTCGTGCGATTCTTTTTTTTCAATTCGAGTAATTTTTCAAGATCTACCTCCACAAGCTGCCGTAGTCCCGCTTACTAAGACGTGCCTTGCACCATACGCGGATTTACGACCCCGCCCGCCGTTATTTTGGCAAAAAGAGGGATGCAACACGAGGACTTCCCGGAGGGTCACCCATTCCAGTACTACTCTCGCCAAGGCGCGCTTAACTTCGGAGTTCTGATGGGATCCGGTGCGTTAGTGCTGGTATGATCGCATCCGTCATTCTTTGCGCTCTAACTTCTCTTATCCGTTCCGTGCCCCCGCTAATCTTTTAAACCTTTAAACCGTCATAACTTTACGCTCGTTCATCCGTTTCGTGCGATTTTTTTTTTCAATTCTAGTAATTTTTCAAGATCTACCTCCACAAGCTGCCGTAGTCCCGCTTACTAAGACGTGCCTTGCACCATTCGTGGATTTACGACCCCGCCCGCCGTTATTTCGGCAAAAAGAGGGATGCAACACGAGGACTTCCCGGAGGGTCACCCATTCCAGTACTACTCTCGCCCAGGCGCGCTTAACTACGGAGTTCTGATTGGATCCGGTGCGTTAGTGCTGGTATGATCGCATCCGTCATTCTTTGCGCTCTAACTTCTCTTATCCGTTCCGTGCCTCCGCTAATCTTTTAAACCTTTAAACCGTCATAACTTTACGCTCGTTCATCAGTTTCGTGCTATTCTTTTTTTCAATTCGAGTAATTTTTCAAGATCTACCTCCACAAGCTGCCGTAGTCCCGCTTACTAAGACGTGCCTTGCACCATTCGCGGATTTACGACCCCGCCCGCCGTTATTTTGGCAAAAAGAGGGATGCAACACGAGGACTTCCCGGAGGGTCACCCATTCCAGTACTACTCTCGCCCAAGCGCGCTTAACTTCGGAGTTCTGATGGGATCCGGTGCGTTAGTGCTGGTATGATCGCATCCGTCATTCTTTGCGCTCTAACTTCTCTTATCCGTTCCGTGCCCCCGCTAATCTTTTAAACCTTTAAACCGTCATAACTTTACGCTCTTTCATCCGTTTCGTGCGATTCTTTTTTTTCAATTCGAGTAATTTTTCAAGATCTACCTCCACAAGCTGCCGTAGTCCCGCTTACTAAGACGTGCCTTGCACCATACGCGGATTTACGACCCCGCCCGCCGTTATTTTGGCTAAAAGAGGGATGCAACACGAGGACTTCCCGGAGGGTCACCCATTCCAGTACTACTCTCGCCAAGGCGCGCTTAACTTCGGAGTTCTGATGGGATCCGGTGCGTTAGTGCTGGTATGATTGCATCCGTCATTCTTTGCGCTCTAACTTCTCTTATCCGTTCCGTGCCCCCGCTAATCTTTTAAACCTTTAAACCGTCATAACTTTACGCTCGTTCATCCGTTTCGTGCGATTTTTTTTTTCAATTCTAGTAATTTTTCAAGATCTACCTCCACAAGCTGCCGTAGTCCCGCTTACTAAGACGTGCCTTGCACCATTCGCGGATTTACGACCCCGCCCGCCGTTATTTCGGCAAAAAGAGGGATGCAACACGAGGACTTCCCGGAGGGTCACCCATTCCAGTACTACTCTCGCCCAGGCGCGCTTAACTACGGAGTTCTGATGGGATCCGGTGCGTTAGTGCTGGTATGATCGCATCCGTCATTCTTTGCGCTCTAACTTCTCTTATTCGTTCCGTGCCCCCGCTAATCTTTTAAACCTTTAAACCGTCATAACTTTACGCTCGTTCATCCGTTTCGTGCGATTCTTTTTTTCAATTCGAGTAATTTTTCAAGATCTACCTCCACAAGCTGCCGTAGTCCCGCTTACTAAGACGTGCCTTGCACCATTCGCGGATTTACAACCCCGCCCGCCGTTATTTTGGCAAAAAGAGGGATACAACACGAGGACTTTCCGGAGGGTCACCCATTCCAGTACTACTCTCGCCCAAGCGCGCTTAACTTCGGAGTTCTGATGGGATCCGGTGCGTTAGTGCTGGTATGATCGCATCCGTCATTCTTTGCGCTCTAACTTCTCTTATCCGTTCCGTGCCCCCGCTAATCTTTTAAACCTTTAAACCGTCATAACTTTACGCTCGTTCATCAGTTTCGTGCGATTCTTTTTTTCAATTCGAGTAATTTTTCAAGACCTACCTCCACAAGCTGCCGTAGTCCCGCTTACTAAGACGTGCCTTGCACCATTCGCGGATTTACGACCCCGCCCGCCGTTATTTTGGCAAAAAGAGGGATGCAACACGAGGACTTCCCGGAGGGTCACCCATTCCAGTACTACTCTCGCCCAAGCGCGCTTAACTTCGGAGTTCTGATGGGATCCGGTGCGTTAGTGCTGGTATGATCGCATCCGTCATTCTTTGCGCTCTAACTTCTCTTATCCGTTCCGTGCCCCCGCTAATCTTTTAAACCTTTAAACCGTCATAACTTTACGCTCGTTCATCCGTTTCGTGCGATTCTTTTTTTCAATTCGAGTAATTTTTCAAGATCTACCTCCACAAGCTGCCGTAGTCCCGCTTACTAAGACGTGCCTTGCACCATTCGCGGATTTACGACCCCGCCCGCCGTTATTTTGGCAAAAAGAGGGATGCAACACGAGGACTTCCCGGAGGGTCACCCATTACAGTACTACTCTCGCCCAAGCGCGCTTAACTTCGGAGTTCTGATGGGATCCGGTGCGTTAGTGCTGGTATGATCGCATCCGTCATTCTTTGCGCTCTAACTTCTCTTATCCGTTCCGTGCCCCCGCTAATCTTTTAAACCTTTAAACCGTCATAACTTTACGCTCGTTCATCCGTTTCGTGCGATTCTTTTTTTCAATTCGAGTAATTTTTCAAGATCTACCTCCACAAGCTGCCGTAGTCCCGCTTACTAAGACGTGCCTTGCACCATTCGCGGATTTACGACCCCGCCCGCCGTTATTTTGCCAAAAAGAGGGATGCAACACGAGGACTTCCCGGAGGGTCACCCATTCCAGTACTACTCTCGCCCAAGCACGCTTAACTTCGGAGTTCTGATGGGATCCGGTGCGTTAGTGCTGGTATGATCGCATCCGTCATTCTTTGCGCTCTAACTTCTCTTATCCGTTCCGTGCCCCCGCTAATCTTTTAAACCTTTAAACCGTCATAACTTTACGCTCTTTCATCCGTTTCGTGCGATTCTTTTTTTTCAATTCGAGTAATTTTTCAAGATCTACCTCCACAAGCTGCCGTAGTCCCGCTTACTAAGACGTGCCTTGCACCATACGCGGATTTACGACCCCGCCCGCCGTTATTTTGGCAAAAAGAGGGATGCAACACGAGGACTTCCCGGAGGGTCACCCATTCCAGTACTACTCTCGCCAAGGCGCGCTTAACTTCGGAGTTCTGATGGGATCCGGTGCGTTAGTGCTGGTATGATTGCATCCGTCATTCTTTGCGCTCTAACTTCTCTTATCCGTTCCGTGCCCCCGCTAATCTTTTAAACCTTTAAACCGTCATAACTTTACGCTCGTTCATCCGTTTCGTGCGATTTTTTTTTTCAATTCTAGTAATTTTTCAAGATCTACCTCCACAAGCTGCCGTAGTCCCGCTTACTAAGACGTGCCTTGCACCATTCGCGGATTTACGACCCCGCCCGCCGTTATTTCGGCAAAAAGAGGGATGCAACACGAGGACTTCCCGGAGGGTCACCCATTCCAGTACTACTCTCGCCCAGGCGCGCTTAACTACGGAGTTCTGATTGGATCCGGTGCGTTAGTGCTGGTATGATCGCATCCGTCATTCTTTGCGCTCTAACTTCTCTTATCCGTTCCGTGCCCCCGCTAATCTTTTAAACCTTTAAACCGTCATAACTTTACGCTCGTTCATCAGTTTCGTGCTATTCTTTTTTTCAATTCGAGTAATTTTTCAAGATCTACCTCCACAAGCTGCCGTAGTCCCGCTTACTAAGACGTGCCTTGCACCATTCGCGGATTTACGACCCCGCCCGCCGTTATTTTGGCAAAAAGAGGGATGCAACACGAGGACTTCCCGGAGGGTCACCCATTCCAGTACTACTCTCGCCCAAGCGCGCTTAACTTCGGAGTTCTGATGGGATCCGGTGCGTTAGTGCTGGTATGATCGCATCCGTCATTCTTTGCGCTCTAACTTCTCTTATCCGTTCCGTGCCCCCGCTAATCTTTTAAACCTTTAAACCGTCATAACTTTACGCTCTTTCATCCGTTTCGTGCGATTCATTTTTTTCAATTCGAGTAATTTTTCAAGATCTACCTCCACAAGCTGCCGTAGTCCCGCTTACTAAGACGTGCCTTGCACCATACGCGGATTTACGACCCCGCCCGCCGCTATTTTGGCAAAAAGAGGGATGCAACACGAGGACTTCCCGGAGGGTCACCCATTCCAGTACTACTCTCGCCAAGGCGTGCTTAACTTCGGAGTTCTGATGGGATCCGGTGCGTTAGTGCTGGTATGATTGCATCCGTCATTCTTTGCGCTCTAACTTCTCTTATCCGTTCCGTGCCCCCGCTAATCTTTTAAACCTTTAAACCGTCATAACTTTACGCTCGTTCATCCGTTTCGTGCGATTTTTTTTTTCAATTCTAGTAATTTTTCAAGATCTACCTCCACAAGCTGCCGTAGTCCCGCTTACTAAGACGTGCCTTGCACCATTCGCGGATTTACGACCCCGCCCGCCGTTATTTCGGCAAAAAGAGGGATGCAACACGAGGACTTCCCGGAGGGTCACCCATTCCAGTACTACTCTCGCCCAGGCGCGCTTAACTACGGAGTTCTGATGGGATCCGGTGCGTTAGTGCTGGTATGATCGCATCCGTCATTCTTTGCGCTCTAACTTCTCTTATCCGTTCCGTGCCCCCGCTAATCTTTTAAACCTTTAAACCGTCATAACTTTACGCTCTTTCATCCGTTTCGTGCGATTCTTTTTTTTCAATTCGAGTAATTTTTCAAGATCTACCTCCACAAGCTGCCGTAGTCCCGCTTACTAAGACGTGCCTTGCACCATACGCGGATTTACGACCCCGCCCGCCGTTATTTTGGCAAAAAGAGGGATGCAACACGAGGACTTCCCGGAGGGTCACCCATTCCAGTACTACTCTCGCCCAAGCGCGCTTAACTTCGGAGTTCTGATGGGATCCGGTGCGTTAGTGCTGGTATGATCGCATCCGTCATTCTTTGCGCTCTAACTTCTCTTATCCGTTCCGTGCCCCCGCTAATCTTTTAAACCTTTAAACCGTCATAACTTTACGCTCGTTCATCCGTTTCGTGCGATTTTTTTTTTCAATTCTAGTAATTTTTCAAGATCTACCTCCACAAGCTGCCGTAGTCCCGCTTACTAAGACGTGCCTTGCACCATTCGCGGATTTACGACCCCGCCCGCCGTTATTTCGGCAAAAAGAGGGATGCAACACGAGGACTTCCCGGAGGGTCACCCATTCCAGTACTACTCTCGCCCAGGCGCGCTTAACTACGGAGTTCTGATTGGATCCGGTGCGTTAGTGCTGGTATGATCGCATCCGTCATTCTTTGCGCTCTAACTTCTCTTATCCGTTCCGTGCCCCCGCTAATCTTTTAAACCTTTAAACCGTCATAACTTTACGCTCGTTCATCAGTTTCGTGCTATTCTTTTTTTCAATTCGAGTAATTTTTCAAGATCTACCTCCACAAGCTGCCGTAGTCCCGCTTACTAAGACGTGCCTTGCACCATTCGCGGATTTACGACCCCGCCCGCCGTTATTTTGGCAAAAAGAGGGATGCAACACGAGGACTTCCCGGAGGGTCACCCATTCCAGTACTACTCTCGCCCAAGCGCGCTTAACTTCGGAGTTCTGATGGGATCCGGTGCGTTAGTGCTGGTATGATCGCATCCGTCATTCTTTGCGCTCTAACTTCTCTTATCCATTCCGTGCCCCCGCTAATCTTTTAAACCTTTAAACCGTCATAACTTTACGCTCTTTCATCCGTTTCGTGCGATTCTTTTTTTTCAATTCGAGTAATTTTTCAAGATCTACCTCCACAAGCTGCCGTAGTCCCGCTTACTAAGACGTGCCTTGCACCATACGCGGATTTACGACCCCGCCCGCCGTTATTTTGGCAAAAAGAGGGATGCAACACGAGGACTTCCCGGAGGGTCACCCATTCCAGTACTACTCTCGCCAAGGCGCGCTTAACTTCGGAGTTCTGATGGGATCCGGTGCGTTAGTGCTGGTATGATTGCATCCGTCATTCTTTGCGCTCTAACTTCTCTTATCCGTTCCGTGCCCCCGCTAATCTTTTAAACCTTTAAACCGTCATAACTTTACGCTCGTTCATCCGTTTCGTGCGATTTTTTTTTTCAATTCTAGTAATTTTTCAAGATCTACCTCCACAAGCTGCCGTAGTCCCGCTTACTAAGACGTGCCTTGCACCATTCGCGGATTTACGACCCCGCCCGCCGTTATTTCGGCAAAAAGAGGGATGCAACACGAGGACTTCCCGGAGGGTCACCCATTCCAGTACTACTCTCGCCCAGGCGCGCTTAACTACGGAGTTCTGATGGGATCCGGTGCGTTAGTGCTGGTATGATCGCATCCGTCATTCTTTGCGCTCTAACTTCTCTTATCCGTTCCGTGCCCCCGCTAATCTTTTAAACCTTTAAACCGTCATAACTTTACACTCGTTCATCAGTTTCGTGCGATTCTTTTTTTCAATTCGAGTAATTTTTCAAGATCTACCTCCACAAGCTACCGTACTCCCACTTACTAAGACGTGCCTTGCACCATTCGCGGATTTACGACCCCGCCCGCCGTTATTTTGGCAAAAAGAGGGATGCAACACGAGGACTTCCCGGAGGGTCACCCATTCCAGTACTACTCTCGCCCAAGCGCGCTTAACTTCGGAGTTCTGATGGGATCCGGTGCGTTAGTGCTGGTATGATCGCATCCGTCAGTCTTTGCGCTCTAACTTCTCTTATCCGTTCCGTGCCCCCGCTAATCTTTTAAACCTTTAAACCGTCATAACTTTACGCTCGTTCATCCGTTTCGTGCGATTCTTTTTTTCAATTCGAGTAATTTTTCAAGATCTACCTCCACAATCTGCCGTAGTCCCGCTTACTAAGACGTGCCTAGCACCATTCGCGGATTTACGACCCCGCCCGCCGTTATTTTGGCAAAAAGAGGGATGCAACACGAGGACTTCCCGGAGGGTCACCCATTCCAGTACTACTCTCGCCCAAGCGCGCTTAACTTCGGAGTTCTGATGGGATCCGGTGCGTTAGTGCTGGTATGATCGCATCCGTCATTCTTTGCGCTCTAACTTCTCTTATCCGTTCCGTGCCCCCGCTAATCTTTTAAACCTTTAAACCGTCATAACTTTACGCTCGTTCATCCGTTTCGTGCGATTCTTTGTTTCAATTCGAGTAATTTTTCAAGATCTACCTCCACAAGCTGCCGTAGTCCCGCTTACTAAGACGTGCCTTGCACCATTCGCGGATTTACGACCCCGCCCGCCGTTATTTTGGCAAAAAGAGGGATGCAACACGAGGACTTCCCGGAGGGTCACCCATTCCAGTACTACTCTCGCCCAAGCGCGCTTAACTTCGGAGTTCTGATGGGATCCGGTGCGTTAGTGCTGGTATGATCGCATCCGTCATTCTTTGCGCTCTAACTTCTCTTATCCGTTCCGTGCCCCCGCTAATCTTTTAAACCTTTAAACCGTCATAACTTTACGCTCGTTCATCCGTTTCGTGCGATTCTTTTTTTCAATTCGAGTAATTTTTCAAGATCTACCTCCACAAGCTGCCGTAGTCCCGCTTACTAGGACGTGCCTTGCACCATTCGCGGATTTACGACCCCGCCCGCCGTTATTTTGGCAAAAAGAGGGATGCAACACGAGGACTTCCCGGAGGGTCACCCATTCCAGTACTACTCTCGCCCAGGCGCGCTTATCTTCGGAGTTCTGATGGGATCCGGTGCGTTAGTGCTGGTATGATCGCATCCGTCATTCTTTGCGCTCTAACTTCTCTTATTCGTTCCGTGCCCCCGCTAATCTTTTAAACCTTTAAACCGTCATAACTTTACGCTCGTTCATCCGTTTCGTGCGATTCTTTTTTTCAATTCGAGTAATTTTTCAAGATCTACCTCCACAAGCTGCCGTAGTCCCGCTTACTAAGACGTGCCTTGCACCATTCGCGGATTTACGACCCCGCCCGCCGTTATTTTGGCAAAAAGAGGGATGCAACACGAGGACTTTCCGGAGGGTCACCCATTCCAGTACTACTCTCGCCCAAGCGCGCTTAACTTCGGAGTTCTGATGGGATCCGGTGCGTTAGTGCTGGTATGATCGCATCCGTCATTCTTGCGCTCTAACTTCTCTTATCCGTTCCGTGCCCCCGCTAATCTTTTAAACCTTTAAACCGTCATAACTTTACGCTCGTTCATCAGTTTCGTGCGATTCTTTTTTTCAATTCGAGTAATTTTTCAAGATCTACCTCCACAAGCTGCCGTAGTCCCGCTTACTAAGACGTGCCTTGCACCATTCGCGGATTTACGACCCCGCCCGCCGTTATTTTGGCAAAAAGAGGGATGCAACACGAGGACTTCCCGGAGGGTCACCCATTCCAGTACTACTCTCGTCCAAGCGCGCTTAACTTCGGAGTTCTGATGGGATCCGGTGCGTTAGTGCTGGTATGATCGCATCCGTCATTCTTTGCGCTCTAACTTCTCTTATCCGTTCCGTGCCCCCGCTAATCTTTTAAACCTTTAAACCGTCATAACTTTACGCTCGTTCATCCGTTTCGTGCGATTCTTTTTTTTCAATTCGAGTAATTTTTCAAGATCTACCTCCACAAGCTGCCGTAGTCCCGCTTACTAAGACGTGCCTTGCACCATACGCGGATTTACGACCCCGCCCGCCGTTATTTTGGCAAAAAGAGGGATGCAACACGAGGACTTCCCGGAGGGTCACCCATTCCAGTACTACTCTCGCCAAGGCGCGCTTAACTTCGGAGTTCTGATGGGATCCGGTGCGTTAGTGCTGGTATGATTGCATCCGTCATTCTTTGCGCTCTAACTTCTCTTATCCGTTCCGTGCCCCCGCTAATCTTTTAAACCTTTAAACCGTCATAACTTTACGCTCGTTCATCCGTTTCGTGCGATTTTTTTTTTTCAATTCTAGTAATTTTTCAAGATCTACCTCCACAAGCTGCCGTAGTCCCGCTTACTAAGACGTGCCTTGCACCATTCGCGGATTTACGACCCCGCCCGCCGTTATTTCGGCAAAAAGAGGGATGCAACACGAGGACTTCCCGGAGGGTCACCCATTCCAGTACTACTCTCGCCCAGGCACGCTTAACTACGGAGTTCTGATGGGATCCGGTGAGTTAGTGCTGGTATGATCGCATCCGTCATTCTTTGCGCTCTAACTTCTCTTATCCGTTCCGTGCCCCCGCTAATCTTTTAAACCTTTAAACCGTCATAACTTTACGCTCGTTCATCAGTTTCGTGCGATTCTTTTTTTCAATTCGAGTAATTTTTCAAGATCTACCTCCACAAGCTGCCGTAGTCCCGCTTACTAAGACGTGCCTTGCACCATTCGCGGATTTACGACCCCGCCCGCCGTTATTTTGGCAAAAAGAGGGATGCAACACGAGGACTTCCCGGAGGGTCACCCATTCCAGTACTACTCTCGCCCAAGCGCGCTTAACTTCGGAGTTCTGATGGGATCCGGTGCGTTAGTGCTGGTATGATCGCATCCGTCATTCTTTGCGCTCTAACTTCTCTTATCCGTTCCGTGCCCCCGCTAATCTTTTAAACCTTTAAACCGTCATAACTTTACGCTCGTTCATCCGTTTGGTGCGATTCTTTTTTTCAATTCGAGTAATTTTTCAAGATCTACCTCCACAAGCTGCCGTAGTCCCGCTTACTAAGACGTGCCTTGCACCATTCGCGGATTTACGACCCCGCCCGCCGTTATTTTGGCAAAAAGAGGGATGCAACACGAGGACTTCCCGGAGGGTCACCCATTCCAGTACTACTCTCGCCCAAGCGCGCTTAACTTCGGAGTTCTGATGGGATCCGTTGCGTTAGTGCTGGTATGATCGCATCCGTCATTCTTTGCGCTCTAACTTCTCTTATCCGTTCCGTGCCCCCGCTAATCTTTTAAACCTTTAAACCGTCATAACTTTACGCTCGTTCATCCGTTTCGTGCGATTCTTTTTTTCAATTCGAGTAATTTTTCAAGATCTACCTCCACAAGCTGCCGTAGTCCCGCTTACTAAGACGTGCCTTGCACCATTCGCGGATTTACGACCCCGCCCGCCGTTATTTTGGCAAAAAGAGGGATGCAACACGAGGACTTCCCGGAGGGTCACCCATTCCAGTACTACTCTCGCCCAAGCGCGCTTAACTTCGGAGTTCTGATGGGATCCGGTGCGTTAGTGCTGGTATGATCGCATCCGTCATTCTTTGCGCTCTAACTTCTCTTATCCGTTCCGTGCCCCCGCTAATCTTTTAAACCTTTAAACCGTCATAACTTTACGCTCGTTCATCCGTTTCGTGCGATTCTTTTTTTCAATTCGAGTAATTTTTCAAGATCTACCTCCACAAGCTGCCGTAGTCCCGCTTACTAGGACGTGCCTTGCACCATTCGCGGATTTACGACCCCGCCCGCCGTTATTTTGGCAAAAAGAGGGATGCAACACGAGGACTTCCCGGAGGGTCACCCATTCCAGTACTACTCTCGCCCAGGCGCGCTTATCTTCGGAGTTCTGATGGGATCCGGTGCGTTAGTGCTGGTATGATCGCATCCGTCATTCTTTGCGCTCTAACTTCTCTTATTCGTTCCGTGCCCCCGCTAATCTTTTAAACCTTTAAACCGTCATAACTTTACGCTCGTTCATCCGTTTCGTGCGATTCTTTTTTTCAATTCGAGTAATTTTTCAAGATCTACCTCCACAAGCTGCCGTAGTCCCGCTTACTAAGACGTGCCTTGCACCATTCGCGGATTTACGACCCCGCCCGCCGTTATTTTGGCAAAAAGAGGGATGCAACACGAGGACTTTCCGGAGGGTCACCCATTCCAGTACTACTCTCGCCCAAGCGCGCTTAACTTCGGAGTTCTGATGGGATCCGGTGCGTTAGTGCTGGTATGATCGCATCCGTCATTCTTTGCGCTCTAACTTCTCTTATCCGTTCCGTGCCCCCGCTAATCTTTTAAACCTTTAAACCGTCATAACTTTACGCTCGTTCATCCGTTTCGTGCGATTCTTTTTTTCAATTCGAGTAATTTTTCAAGATCTACCTCCACAAGCTGCCGTAGTCCCGCTTACTAAGACGTGCCTTGCACCATTCGCGGATTTACGACCCCGCCCGCCGTTATTTTGGCAAAAAGAGGGATGCAACACGAGGACTTCCCGGAGGGTCACCCATTACAGTACTACTCTCGCCCAAGCGCGCTTAACTTCGGAGTTCTGATGGGATCCGGTGCGTTAGTGCTGGTATGATCGCATCCGTCATTCTTTGCGCTCTAACTTCTCTTATCCGTTCCGTGCCCCCGCTAATCTTTTAAACCTTTAAACCGTCATAACTTTACGCTCTTTCATCCGTTTCGTGCGATTCTTTTTTTTCAATTCGAGTAATTTTTCAAGATCTACCTCCACAAGCTGCCGTAGTCCCGCTTACTAAGACGTGCCTTGCACCATACGCGGATTTACGACCCCGCCCGCCGTTATTTTGGCAAAAAGAGGGATGCAACACGAGGACTTCCCGGAGGGTCACCCATTCCAGTACTACTCTCGCCAAGGCGCGCTTAACTTCGGAGTTCTGATGGGATCCGGTGCGTTAGTGCTGGTATGATTGCATCCGTCATTCTTTGCGCTCTAACTTCTCTTATCCGTTCCGTGCCCCCGCTAATCTTTTAAACCTTTAAACCGTCATAACTTTACGCTCGTTCATCCGTTTCGTGCGATTTTTTTTTTTCAATTCTAGTAATTTTTCAAGATCTACCTCCACAAGCTGCCGTAGTCCCGCTTACTAAGACGTGCCTTGCACCATTCGCGGATTTACGACCCCGCCCGCCGTTATTTCGGCAAAAAGAGGGATGCAACACGAGGACTTCCCGGAGGGTCACCCATTCCAGTACTACTCTCGCCCAGGCGCGCTTAACTACGGAGTTCTGATGGGATCCGGTGCGTTAGTGCTGGTATGATCGCATCCGTCATTCTTTGTGCTCTAACTTCTCTTATCCGTTCCGTGCCCCCGCTAATCTTTTAAACCTTTAAACCGTCATAACTTTACGCTCGTTCATCCGTTTCGTGCGATTCTTTGTTTCAATTCGAGTAATTTTTCAAGATCTACCTCCACAAGCTGCCGTAGTCCCGCTTACTAAGACGTGCCTTGCACCATTCGCGGATTTACGACCCCGCCCGCCGTTATTTTGGCAAAAAGAGGGATGCAACACGAGGACTTCCCGGAGGGTCACCCATTCCAGTACTACTCTCGCCCAAGCGCGCTTAACTTCGGAGTTCTGATGGGATCCGGTGCGTTAGTGCTGGTATGATCGCATCCGTCATTCTTTGCGCTCTAACTTCTCTTATCCGTTCCGTGCCCCCGCTAATCTTTTAAACCTTTAAACCGTCAAAACTTTACGCTCGTTCATCCGTTTCGTGCGATTCTTTTTTTCAATTCGAGTAATTTTTCAAGATCTACCTCCACAAGCTGCCGTAGTCCCGCTTACTAGGACGTGCCTTGCACCATTCGCGGATTTACGACCCCGCCCGCCGTTATTTTGGCAAAAAGAGGGATGCAACACGAGGACTTCCCGGAGGGTCACCCATTCCAGTACTACTCTCGCCCAGGCGCGCTTATCTTCGGAGTTCTGATTGGATCCGGTGCGTTAGTGCTGGTATGATCGCATCCGTCATTCTTTGCGCTCTAACTTCTCTTATTCGTTCCGTGCCCCCGCTAATCTTTTAAACCTTTAAACCGTCATAACTTTATGCTCGTTCATCCGTTTCGTGCGATTCTTTTTTTCAATTCGAGTAATTTTTCAAGATCTACCTCCACAAGCTGCCGTAGTCCCGTTTACTAGGACGTGCCTTGCATCATTCGCGGATTTACGACCCCGCCCGCCGTTATTTTGGCTAAAAGAGGGATGCAACACGAGGACTTCCCGGAGGGTCACCCATTCCAGTACTACTCTCGCCCAGGCGCGCTTAACTTCGGAGTTCTGATGGGATCCGGTGCGTTAGTGCTGGTATGATCGCATCCGTCATTCTTTGCGCTCTAACTTCTCTTATCCGTTCCGTGCCCCCGCTAATCTTTTAATCCTTTAAACCGTCATAACTTTACGCTCGTTCATCCGTTTCGTGCGATTCTTTTTTTCAATTCTAGTAATTTTTCAAGATCTACCTCCACAAGCTGCCGTAGTCCCGCTTACTAAGACGTGCCTTGCACCATTCGCGGATTTACGACCCCGCCCGGTGTTATTTTGGCAAAAAGAGGGATGCAACACGAGGACTTCCCGGAGGGTCACCCATTCCAGTACTACTCACGCCCACGCACACTTAACTTCGGAGTTCTGATGGGATCCGGTGCGTTAGTGCTGGTATGATCGCATCCGTCATTCTTTGCGCTCTAACTTCTCTTATCCGTTCCGTGCCCCCGCTAATCTTTTAAACCTTTAAACCGTCATAACTTTACGCTCGTTCATCCGTTTCGTGCGATTCTTTTTTTCAATTCGAGTAATTTTTCAAGATCTACCTCCACAAGCTGCCGTAGTCCCGCTTACTAAGACGTGCCTTGCACCATACGCGGATTTACGACCCCGCCCGACGTTATTTTGGCAAAAAGAGGGATGCAACACGAGGACTTCCCGGAGGGTCACCCATTCCAGTACTACTCTCGCCCAAGCGCGCTTAACTTCGGAGTTCTGATGGGATCCGGTGCGTTAGTGCTGGTATGATCGCATCCGTCATTCTTTGCGCTCTAACTTCTCTTATCCGTTCCGTGCCCCCGCTAATCTTTTAAACCTTTATACCGTCATAACTTTACGCTCGTTCATCCGTTTCGCGCGATTCTTTTTTCAATTCGAGTAATTTTTCAAGATCTACCTCCACAAGCTGCCGTAGTCCCGCTTACTAAGACGTGCCTTGCACCATTCGCGGATTTACGACCCCGCCCGCCGTTATTTTGGCAAAAAGAGGGATGCAACACGAGGACTTCCCGGAGGGTCACCCATTCCAGTACTACTCTCGCCCAAGCGCGTTTAACTTCGGAGTTCTGATGGGATCCGGTGCGTTAGTGCTGGTATGATCGCATCCGTCATTCTTTGCGCTCTAACTTCTCTTATCCGTTCCGTGCCCCCGCTAATCTTTTAAACCTTTAAACCGTCATAACTTTACGCTCGTTCATCCGTTTCGTGCGATTCTTTTTTTCAATTCGAGTAATTTTTCAAGATCTACCTCCACAAGCTGCCGTAGTCCCGCTTACTAAGACGTGCCTTGCACCATTCGCGGATTTACGACCCCGCCCGCCGTTATTTTGGCAAAAAGAGGGATGCAACACGAGGACTTCCCGGAGGGTCACCCATTCGAGTACTACTCTCGCCCAGGCGCGCTTAACTTCGAAGTTCTGATGGGATCCGGTGCGTTAGTGCTGGTATGATCGCATCCGTCATTATTTGCGCTCTAACTTCTCTTATCCGTTCCGTTCCCCCGCTAATCTTTTAAACCTTTAAACCGTCATAACTTTACGCTCGTTCATCCGTTTCGTGCGATTCTTTTTTTCAATTCGAGTAATTTTTCAAGATCTACCTCCACAAGCTGCCGTAGTCCCGCTTACTAAGACGTGCCTTGCACCATTCGCGGATTTACGACCCCGCCCGCCGTTATTTTGGCAAAAAGAGGGATGCAACACGAGGACTTCCCGGAGGGTCACCCATTCCAGTACTACTCTCGCCAAGGCGCGCTTGACTTCGGAGTTCTGATGGGATCCGGTGCGTTAGTGCTGGTATGATCGCATCCGTCATTCTTTGCGCTCTAACTTCTCTTATCCGTTCCGTGCCCCCGCTAATCTTTTAAACCTTTAAACCGTCATAACTTTACGCTCGTTCATCCGTTTCGTGCGATTCTTTTTTTCAATTCGAGTAATTTTTCAAGATCTACCTCCACAAGCTGCCGTAGTCCCGCTTACTAAGTCGTGCCTTGCACCATTCGCGGATTTACGACCCCGCCCGCCGTTATTTTGGCAAAAAGAGGGATGCAACACGAGGACTTCCCGGAGGGTCACCCATTCCAGTACTACTCTCGCCCAGGCGCGCTTAACTTCGGAGTTCTGATGGGATCCGGTGCGTTAGTGCTGGTATGATCGCATCCGTCATTCTTTGCGCTCTAACTTCTCTTATCCGTTCCGTGCCCCCGCTAATCTTTTAAACCTTTAAACCGTCATAACTTTACGCTAGTTCATCCGTTTCGTGCGATTCTTTTTTTCAATTCGAGTAATTTTTCAAGATGTACCTCCACAAGCTGCCGTAGTCCCGCTTACTAAGACGTGCCTTGCACCATTCGCGGATTTACGACCCCGCCCGCCGTTATTTTGGCAAAAAGAGGGATGCAACACGAGGACTTTTCGGAGGGTCACCCATTCCAGTACTACTCTCGCCCAAGCGCGCTTAACTTCGGAGTTCTGATGGGATCCGGTGCGTTAGTGCTGGTATGATCGCATCCGTCATTCTTTGCGCTCTAACTTCTCTTATCCGTTCCGTGCCCCCGCTAATCTTTTAAACCTTTAAACCGTCATAACTTTACGCTCGTTCATCAGTTTCGTGCGATTCTTTTTTTCAATTCGAGTAATTTTTCAAGATCTACCTCCACAAGCTGCCGTAGTCCCGCTTACTAAGACGTGCCTTGCACCATTCGCGGATTTACGACCCCGCCCGCCGTTATTTTGGCAAAAAGAGGGATGCAACACGAGGACTTCCCGGAGGGTCACCCATTCAAGTACTACTCTCGCCCAATCGCGCTAAACTTCGGAGTTCTGATGGGATCCGGTGCGTTAGTGCTGGTATGATCGCATCCGTCATTCTTTGCGCTCTAACTTCTCTTATCCGTTCCTTGCCCCCGCTAATCTTTTAAACCTTTAAACCGTCATAACTTTACGCTCGTTCATCCGTTTCGTGCGATTCTTTTTTTCAATTCGAGTAATTTTTCAAGATCTACCTCCACAAGCTGCCGTAGTCCCGCTTACTAAGACGTGCCTTGCACCATTCGCGGATTTACGACCCCGCCCGCCGTTATTTCGGCAAAAAGAGGGATGCAACACGAGGACTTCCCGGAGGGTCACCCATTCCAGTACTACTCTCGCCCAGGCGCGCTTAACTACGGAGTTCTGATGGGATCTGGTGCGTTAGTGCTGGTATGATCGCATCCGTCATTCTTTGCGCTCTAACTTCTCTTATCCGTTCCGTGCCCCCGCTAATCTTTTAAACCTTTAAACCGTCATAACTTTACGCTCGTTCATCAGTTTCGTGCGATTCTTTTTTTCAATTCGAGTAATTTTTCAAGATCTACTCCACATGCTGCCGTAGTCCCGCTTACTAAGACGTGCCTTGCACCATTCGCGGATTTACGACCCCGCCCGCCGTTATTTTGGCAAAAAGAGGGATGCAACACGAGGACTTCCCGGAGGGTCACCCATTCCAGTACTACTCTCGCCCAAGCGCGCTTAACTTCGGAGTTCTGATGGGATCCGGTGCGTTAGTGCTGGTATGATCGCATCCGTCATTCTTTGCGCTCTAACTTCTCTTATCCGTTCCGTGCCCCCACTATCTTTTAAACCTTTAAACCGTCATAACTTTACGCTCGTTCATCCGTTTCGTGCGATTCTTTTTTTCAATTCGAGTAATTTTTCAAGATCTACCTCCACAAGCTGCCGTAGTCCCGCTTATTAAGACGTGCCTTGCACCATTCGCGGATTTACGACCCCGCCCGCCGTTATTTTGGGTAAAAAGAGGGATGCAACACGAGGATTTCCCGGAGGGTCACCCATTCCAGTACTACTCTCGCCCGAGCGCGCTTAACTTCGGAGTTCTGATGGGATCCGTTGCGTTAGTGCTGGTATGATCGCATCCGTCATTCTTTGCGCTCTAACTTCTCTTATCCGTTCCGTGCCCCCGCTAATCTTTTAAACCTTTAAACCGTCATAACTTTACGCTCGTTCATCCGTTTCGTGCGATTCTTTGTTTCAATTCGAGTAATTTTTCAAGATCTACCTCCACAAGCTGCCGTAGTCCCGCTTACTAAGACGTGCCTTGCACCATTCGCGGATTTACGACCCCGCCCGCCGTTATTTTGGCAAAAAGAGGGATGCAACACGAGGACTTCCCGGAGGGTCACCCATTCCAGTACTACTCACGCCCACGCACGCTTAACTTCGGAGTTCTGATGGGATCCGGTGCGTTAGTGCTGGTATGATCGCATCCGTCATTCTTTACGCTCTAACTTCTCTTATCCGTTCCGTGCCCCCGCTAATCTTTTAAACCTTTAAACCGTCATAACTTTACGCTCGTTCATCCGTTTCGTGCGATTCTTTTTTTCAATTCGAGTAATTTTTCAAGATCTACCTCCACAAGCTGCCGTAGTCCCGCTTACTAAGACGTGCCTTGCACCATTCGCGGATTTACGACCCCGCCCGACGTTATTTTGGCAAAAAGAGGGATGCAACACGAGGACTTCCCGGAGGGTCACCCATTCCAGTACTACTCTCGCCCAAGCGCGCTTAACTTCGGAGTTCTTATGGGATCTGGTGCGTTAGTGCTGGTATGATCGCATCCGTCATTCTTTGCGCTCTAACTTCTCTTATCCGTTCCGTGCCCCCGCTAATCTTTTAAACCTTTAAACCGTCATAACTTTACGCTCGTTCATCCGTTTCGTGCGATTCTTTTTTTCAATTCGAGTAATTTTTCAAGATCTACCTCCACAAGCTGCCGTAGTCCCGCTTACTAAGACGTGCCTTGCACCATTCGCGGATTTACGACCCCGCCCGCCGTTATTTTGGCAAAAAGAGGGATGCAACACGAGGACTTCCCGGAGGGTCACCCATTCCAGTACTACTCTCGCCCAAGCGCGCTTAACTTCGGAGTTCTGATGGGATCCGGTGCGTTAGTGCTGGTATGATCGCATCCGTCATTCTTTGCGCTCTAACTTCTCTTATCCGTTCCGTGCCCCCGCTAATCTTTTAAACCTTTAAACCGTTATAACTTTACGCTCGTTCATCCGTTTCGTGCGATTCTTTTTTTCAATTCGAGTAATTTTTCAAGATCTACCTCCACAAGCTGTCGTAGTCCCGCTTACTAAGACGTGCCTTGCACCATTCGCGGATTTACGACCCCGCCCGCCGTTATTTTGGCAAAAAGAGGGATGCAACACGAGGACTTCCCGGAGGGTCACCCATTCCAGTACTACTCTCGCCCAGGCGCGCTTAACTTCGAAGTTCTGATGGGATCCGGTGCGTTAGTGCTGGTATGATCGCATCCGTCATTCTTTGCGCTCTAACTTCTCTTATCCGTTCCGTGCCCCCGCTAATCTTTTAAACCTTTAAACCGTCATAACTTTACGCTCGTTCATCCGTTTCGTGCGATTCTTTTTTTCAATTCGAGTAATTTTTCAAGATCTACCTCCACAAGCTGCCGTAGTCCCGCTTACTAAGACGTGCCTTGCACCATTCGCGGATTTACGACCCCGCCCGCCGTTATTTTGGCAAAAAGAGGGATGCAACACGAGGACTTCCCGGAGGGTCACCCATTCCAGTACTACTCTCGCCCAGGCGCGCTTAACTTCGGAGTTCTGATGGGATCCGGTGCGTTAGTGCTGGTATGATCGCATCCGTCATTCTTTGCGCTCTAACTTCTCTTATCCGTTCCGTGCCCCCGCTAATCTTTTAAACCTTTAAACCGTCATAACTTTACGCTCGTTCATCCGTTTCGTGCGATTCTTTTTTTCAATTCGAGTAATTTTTCAAGATCTACCTCCACAAGCTGCCGTAGTCCCGCTTACTAAGACGTGCCTTGCACCATTCGCGGATTTACGACCCCGCCCGCCGTTATTTTGGCAAAAAGAGGGATGCAACACGAGGACTTCCCGGAGGGTCACCCATTCCAGTACTACTCTCGCCCAAGCGCGCTTAACTTCGGAGTTCTTATGGGATCTGGTGCGTTAGTGCTGGTATGATCGCATCCGTCATTCTTTGCGCTCTAACTTCTCTTATCCGTTCCGTGCCCCCGCTAATCTTTTAAACCTTTAAACCGTCATAACTTTACGCTCGTCCATCCGTTTCGTGCGATTCTTTTTTTCAATTCGAGTAATTTTTCAAGATCTACCTCCACAAGCTGCCGTAGTCCCGCTTACTAAGACGTGCCTTGCACCATTCGCGGATTTACGACCCCGCCCGCCGTTATTTTGGCAAAAAGAGGGATGCAACACGAGGACTTCCCGGAGGGTCACCCATTCCAGTACTACTCTCGCCCAAGCGCGCTTAGCTTCGGAGTTCTGATGGGATTCGGTGCGTTAGTGCTGGTATGATCGCATCCGTCATTCTTTGCGCTCTAACTTCTCTTATCCGTTCCGTGCCCCCGCTAATCTTTTAAACCTTTAAACCGTCATAACTTTACGCTCGTTCATCCGTTTCGTGCGATTCTTTTTTTCAATTCGAGTAATTTTTCAAGATCTACCTCCACAAGCTGTCGTAGTCCCGCTTACTAAGACGTGCCTTGCACCATTCGCGGATTTACGACCCCGCCCGTCGTTATTTTGGCAAAAAGAGGGATGCAACACGAGGACTTCCCGGAGGGTCACCCATTCCAGTACTACTCTCGCCCAGGCGCGCTTAACTTCGAAGTTCTGATGGGATCCGGTGCGTTAGTGCTGGTATGATCGCATCCGTCATTCTTTGCGCTCTAACTTCTCTTATCCGTTCCGTGCCCCCGCTAATCTTTTAAACCTTTAAACCGTCATAACTTTACGCTCGTTCATCCGTTTCGTGCGATTCTTTTTTTCAATTCGAGTAATTTTTCAAGATCTACCTCCACAAGCTGCCGTAGTCCCGCTTACTAAGACGTGCCTTGCACCATTCGCGGATTTACGACCCCGCCCGCCGTTATTTTGGCAAAAAGAGGGATGCAACACGAGGACTTCCCGGAGGGTCACCCATTCCAGTACTACTCTCGCCCAGGCGCGCTTAACTTCGGAGTTCTGATGGGATCCGGTGCGTTAGTGCTGGTATGATCGCATCCGTCATTCTTTGCGCTCTAACTTCTCTTATCCGTTCCGTGCCCCCGCTAATCTTTTAAACCTTTAAACCGTCATAACTTTACGCTCGTTCATCCGTTTCGTGCGATTCTTTTTTTCAATTCGAGTAATTTTTCAAGATCTACCTCCACAAGCTGCCGTAGTCCCGCTTACTAAGACGTGCCTTGCACCATTCGCGGATTTACGACCCCGCCCGCCGTTATTTTGGCAAAAAGAGGGATGCAACACGAGGACTTCCCGGAGGGTCACCCATTCCAGTACTACTCTCGCCCAAGCGCGCTTAACTTCGGAGTTCTGATGGGATCCGGTGCGTTAGTGCTGGTATGATCGCATCCGTCATTCTTTGCACTCTAACTTCTCTTATCCGTTCCGTGCCCCCGCTAATCTTTTAAACCTTTAAACCGTCATAACTTTACGCTCGTTCATCCGTTTCGTGCGATTCTTTTTTTCAATTCGAGTAATTTTTCAAGATCTACCTCCACAAGCTGCCGTAGTCCCGCTTACTAAGACGTGCCTTGCACCATTCGCGGATTTACGACCCCGCCCGCCGTTATTTTGGCAAAAAGAGGGATGCAACACGAGGACTTCCCGGAGGGTCACCCATTCCAGTACTACTCTCGCCCAGGCGCGCTTAACTTCGGAGTTCTGATGGGATCCGGTGCGTTAGTGCTGGTATGATCGCATCCGTCATTCTTTTCGCTCTAACTTCTCTTATCCGTTCCGTGCCCCCGCTAATCTTTTAAACCTTTAAACCGTCATAACTTTACGCTCGTTCATCCGTTTCGTGCGATTCTTTTTTTCAATTCGAGTAATTTTTCAAGATCTACCTCCACAAGCTGCCGTAGTCCCGCTTACTAAGACGTGCCTTGCACCATTCGCGGATTTACGACCCCGCCCGCCGTTATTTTGGCAAAAAGAGGGATGCAACACGAGGACTTCCCGGAGGGTCACCCATTCCAGTACTACTCTCGCCCAGGCGCGCTTAACTTCGGAGTTCTGATGGGATCCGGTGCGTTAGTGCTGGTATGATCGCATCCGTCATTCTTTGCGCTCTAACTTCTCTTATCCGTTCCGTGCCCCCGCTAATCTTTTAAACCTTTAAACCGTCATAACTTTACGCTCGTTCATCCGTTTCGTGCGATTCTTTTTTTCAATTCGAGTAATTTTTCAAGATCTACCTCCACAAGCTGCCGTAGTCCCGCTTACTAAGTCGTGCCTTGCACCATTCGCGGATTTACGACCCCGCCCGACGTTATTTTGGCAAAAAGAGGGATGCAACACGAGGACTTCCCGGAGGGTCACCCATTCCAGTACTACTCTCGCCCAAGCGCGCTTAACTTCGGAGTTCTTATGGGATCTGGTGCGTTAGTGCTGGTATGATCGCATCCGTCATTCTTTGCGCTCTAACTTCTCTTATCCGTTCCGTGCCCCCGCTAATCTTTTAAACCTTTAAACCGTCATAACTTTACGCTCGTTCATCCGTTTCGTGCGATTCTTTTTTTCAATTCGAGTAATTTTTCAAGATCTACCTCCACAAGCTGCCGTAGTCCCGCTTACTAAGACGTGCCTTGCACCATTCGCGGATTTACGACCCCGCCCGCCGTTATTTTGGCAAAAAGAGGGATGCAACACGAGGACTTCCCGGAGGGTCACCCATTCCAGTACTACTCTCGCCCAAGCGCGTTTAACTTCGGAGTTCTGATGGGATCCGGTGCATTAGTGCTGGTATGATCGCATCCGTCATTCTTTGCGCTCTAACTTCTCTTATCCGTTCCGTGCCCCCGCTAATCTTTTAAACCTTTAAACCGTCATAACTTTACGCTCGTTCATCCGTTTCGTGCGATTCTTTTTTTCAATTCGAGTAATTTTTCAAGATCTACCTCCACAAGCTGTCGTAGTCCCGCTTACTAAGACGTGCCTTGCACCATTCGCGGATTTACGACCCCGCCCGCCGTTATTTTGGCAAAAAGAGGGATGCAACACGAGGACTTCCCGGAGGGTCACCCATTCCAGTACTACTCTCGCCCAGGCGCGCTTAACTTCGAAGTTCTGATGGGATCCGGTGCGTTAGTGCTGGTATGATCGCATCCGTCATTCTTTGCGCTCTAACTTCTCTTATCCGTTCCGTGCCCCCGCTAATCTTTTAAACCTTTAAACCGTCATAACTTTACGCTCGTTCATCCGTTTCGTGCGATTCTTTTTTTCAATTCGAGTAATTTTTCAAGATCTACCTCCACAAGCTGCCGTAGTCCCGCTTACTAAGACGTGCCTTGCACCATTCGCGGATTTACGACCCCGCCCGCCGTTATTTTGGCAAAAAGAGGGATGCAACACGAGGACTTCCCGGAGGGTCACCCATTCCAGTACTACTCTCGCCCAGGCGCGCTTAACTTCGGAGTTCTGATGGGATCCGGTGCGTTAGTGCTGGTATGATCGCATCCGTCATTCTTTGCGCTCTAACTTCTCTTATCCGTTCCGTGCCCCCGCTAATCTTTTAAACCTTTAAACCGTCATAACTTTACGCTCGTTCATCCGTTTCGTGCGATTCTTTTTTTCAATTCGAGTAATTTTTCAAGATCTACCTCCACAAGCTGCCGTAGTCCCGCTTACTAAGACGTGCCTTGCACCATTCGCGGATTTACGACCCCGCCCGCCGTTATTTTGGCAAAAAGAGGGATGCAACACGAGGACTTCCCGGAGGGTCACCCATTCCAGTACTACTCTCGCCCAAGCGCGCTTAACTTCGGAGTTCTGATGGGATCCGGTGCGTTAGTGCTGGTATGATCGCATCCGTCATTCTTTGCACTCTAACTTCTCTTATCCGTTCCGTGCCCCCGCTAATCTTTTAAACCTTTAAACCGTCATAACTTTACGCTCGTTCATCCGTTTCGTGCGATTCTTTTTTTTTCAATTCGAGTAATTTTTCAAGATCTACCTCCACAAGCTGCCGTAGTCCCGCTTACTAAGACGTGCCTTGCACCATTCGCGGATTTACGACCCCGCCCGCCGTTATTTTGGCAAAAAGAGGGATGCAACACGAGGACTTTCCGGAGGGTCACCCATTCCAGTACTACTCTCGCCCAAGCGCGCTTAACTTCGGAGTTCTGATGGGATCCGGTGCGTTAGTGCTGGTATGATCGCATCCGTCATTCTTTTCGCTCTAACTTCTCTTATCCGTTCCGTGCCCCCGCTAATCTTTTAAACCTTTAAACCGTCATAACTTTACGCTCGTTCATCCGTTTCGTGCGATTCTTTTTTTCAATTCGAGTAATTTTTCAAGATCTACCTCCACAAGCTGCCGTAGTCCCGCTTACTAAGACGTGCCTTGCACCATTCGCGGATTTACGACCCCGCCCGCCGTTATTTTGGCAAAAAGAGGGATGCAACACGAGGACTTCCCGGAGGGTCACCCATTCCAGTACTACTCTCGCCCAGGCGCGCTTAACTTCGGAGTTCTGATGGGATCCGGTGCGTTAGTGCTGGTATGATCGCATCCGTCATTCTTTGCGCTCTAACTTCTCTTATCCGTTCCGTGCCCCCGCTAATCTTTTAAACCTTTAAACCGTCATAACTTTACGCTCGTTCATCCGTTTCGTGCGATTCTTTTTTTCAATTCGAGTAATTTTTCAAGATCTACCTCCACAAGCTGCCGTAGTCCCGCTTACTAAGTCGTGCCTTGCACCATTCGCGGATTTACGACCCCGCCCGCCGTTATTTTGGCAAAAAGAGGGATGCAACACGAGGACTTCCCGGAGGGTCACCCATTCCAGTACTACTCTCGCCCAGGCGCGCTTAACTTCGGAGTTCTGATGGGATCCGGTGCGTTAGTGCTGGTATGATCGCATCCGTCATTCTTTGCGCTCTAACTTCTCTTATCCGTTCCGTGCCCCCGCTAATCTTTTAAACCTTTAAACCGTCATAACTTTACGCTCGTTCATCCGTTTCGTGCGATTCTTTTTTTCAATTCGAGTAATTTTTCAAGATGTACCTCCACAAGCTGCCGTAGTCCCGCTTACTAAGACGTGCCTTGCACCATTCGCGGATTTACGACCCCGCCCGCCGTTATTTTGGCAAAAAGAGGGATGCAACACGAGGACTTTTCGGAGGGTCACCCATTCCAGTACTACTCTCGCCCAAGCGCGCTTAACTTCGGAGTTCTGATGGGATCCGGTGCGTTAGTGCTGGTATGATCGCATCCGTCATTCTTTGCGCTCTAACTTCTCTTATCTGTTCCGTGCCCCCGCTAATCTTTTAAACCTTTAAACCGTCATAACTTTACGCTCGTTCATCAGTTTCGTGCGATTCTTTTTTTCAATTCGAGTATTTTTTCAAGATCTACCTCCACAAGCTGCCGTAGTCCCGCTTACTAAGACGTGCCTTGCACCATTCGCGGATTTACGACCCCGCCCGCCGTTATTTTGGCAAAAAGAGGGATGCAACACGAGGACTTCCCGGAGGGTCACCCATTCAAGTACTACTCTCGCCCAATCGCGCTTAACTTCGGAGTTCTGATGGGATCCGGTGCGTTAGTGCTGGTATGATCGCATCCGTCATTCTTTGCGCTCTAACTTCTCTTATCCGTTCCTTGCCCCCGCTAATCTTTTAAACCTTTAAACCGTCATAACTTTACGCTCGTTCATCCGTTTCGTGCGATTCTTTTTTTCAATTCGAGTAATTTTTTAAAATCTACCTCCACAAGCTGCCGTAGTCCCGCTTACTAAGACGTGCCTTGCACCATTCGCGGATTTACGACCCCGCCCGCCGTTATTTTGGCAAAAAGAGGGATGCAACACGAGGACTTCCCGGAGGGTCACCCATTCCAGTACTACTCTCGCCCAAGCGCGCTTAACTTCGGAGTTCTGATGGGATCCGGTGCGTTAGTGCTGGTATGATCGCATCCGTCATTCTTTGCGCTCTAACTTCTCTTATCCGTTCCGTGCCCCCGCTAATCTTTTAAACCTTTAAACCGTCATAACTTTACGCTCGTTCATCCGTTTCGTGCGATTCTTTTTTTCAATTCGAGTAATTTTTCAAGATCTACCTCCACAAGCTGCCGTAGTCCCGCTTACTAAGACGTGCCTTGCACCATTCGCGGATTTACGACCCCGCCCGCCGTTATTTTGGCAAAAAGAGGGATGCAACACGAGGACTTTCCGGAGGGTCACCCATTCCAGTACTACTCTCGCCCAAGCGCGCTTAACTTCGGAGTTCTGATGGGATCCGGTGCGTTAGTGCTGGTATGATCGCATCCGTCATTCTTTGCGCTCTAACTTCTCTTATCCGTTCCGTGCCCCCGCTAATCTTTTAAACCTTTAAACTGTCATAACTTTACGCTCGTTCATCAGTTTCGTGCGATTCTTTTTTTCAATTCGAGTAATTTTTCAAGATCTACCTCCACAAGCTGCCGTAGTCCCGCTTACTAAGACGTGCCTTGCACCATTCGCGGATTTACGACCCCGCCCGCCGTTATTTTGGCAAAAAGAGGGATGCAACACGAGGACTTCCCGGAGGGTCACCCATTCCAGTACTACTCTCGCCCAAGCGCGCTTAACTTCGGAGTTCTGATGGGATCCGGTGCGTTAGTGCTGGTATGATCGCATCCGTCATTCTTTGCGCTCTAACTTCTCTTATCCGTTCCGTGCCCCCGCTAATCTTTTAAACCTTTAAACCGTCATAACTTTACGCTCGTTCATCCGTTTCGTGCGATTCTTTTTTTTCAATTCGAGTAATTTTTCAAGATCTACCTCCACAAGCTGCCGTAGTCCCGCTTACTAAGACGTGCCTTGCACCGTACGCGGATTTACGACCCCGCCCGCCGTTATTTTGGCAAAAAGAGGGATGCAACACGAGGACTTCCCGGAGGGTCACCCATTCCAGTACTACTCTCGCCAAGGCGCGCTTAACTTCGGAGTTCTGATGGGATCCGGTGCGTTAGTGCTGGTATGATTGCATCCGTCATTCTTTGCGCTCTAACTTCTCTTATCCGTTTCGTGCCCCCGCTAATCTTTTAAACCTTTAAACCGTCATAACTTTACGCTCGTTCATCCGTTTCGTGCGATTTTTTTTTCAATTCTAGTATTTTTTCAAGATCTACCTCCACAAGCTGCCGTAGTCCCGCTTACTAAGACGTGCCTTGCACCATTCGCGGATTTACGACCCCGCCCGCCGTTATTTTGGCAAAAAGAGGGATGCAACACGAGGACTTCCCGGAGGGTCACCCATTCCAGTACTACTCTCGCCCAAGCGCGCTTAACTTCGGAGTTCTGATGGGATCCGGTGCGTTAGTGCTGGTATGATCGCATCCGTCATTCTTTGCACTCTAACTTCTCTTATCCGTTCCGTGCCCCCGCTAATCTTTTAAACCTTTAAACCGTCATAACTTTACGCTCGTTCATCCGTTTCGTGCGATTCTTTTTTTTTCAATTCGAGTAATTTTTCAAGATCTACCTCCACAAGCTGCCGTAGTCCCGCTTACTAAGACGTGCCTTGCACCATTCGCGGATTTACGACCCCGCCCGCCGTTATTTTGGCAAAAAGAGGGATGCAACACGAGGACTTTCCGGAGGGTCACCCATTCCAGTACTACTCTCGCCCAAGCGCGCTTAACTTCGGAGTTCTGATGGGATCCGGTGCGTTAGTGCTGGTATGATCGCATCCGTCATTCTTTTCGCTCTAACTTCTCTTATCCGTTCCGTGCCCCCGCTAATCTTTTAAACCTTTAAACCGTCATAACTTTACGCTCGTTCATCCGTTTCGTGCGATTCTTTTTTTCAATTCGAGTAATTTTTCAAGATCTACCTCCACAAGCTGCCGTAGTCCCGCTTACTAAGACGTGCCTTGCACCATTCGCGGATTTACGACCCCGCCCGCCGTTATTTTGGCAAAAAGAGGGATGCAACACGAGGACTTCCCGGAGGGTCACCCATTCCAGTACTACTCTCGCCCAGGCGCGCTTAACTTCGGAGTTCTGATGGGATCCGGTGCGTTAGTGCTGGTATGATCGCATCCGTCATTCTTTGCGCTCTAACTTCTCTTATCCGTTCCGTGCCCCCGCTAATCTTTTAAACCTTTAAACCGTCATAACTTTACGCTCGTTCATCCGTTTCGTGCGATTCTTTTTTTCAATTCGAGTAATTTTTCAAGATCTACCTCCACAAGCTGCCGTAGTCCCGCTTACTAAGTCGTGCCTTGCACCATTCGCGGATTTACGACCCCGCCCGCCGTTATTTTGGCAAAAAGAGGGATGCAACACGAGGACTTCCCGGAGGGTCACCCATTCCAGTACTACTCTCGCCCAGGCGCGCTTAACTTCGGAGTTCTGATGGGATCCGGTGCGTTAGTGCTGGTATGATCGCATCCGTCATTCTTTGCGCTCTAACTTCTCTTATCCGTTCCGTGCCCCCGCTAATCTTTTAAACCTTTAAACCGTCATAACTTTACGCTCGTTCATCCGTTTCGTGCGATTCTTTTTTTCAATTCGAGTAATTTTTCAAGATGTACCTCCACAAGCTGCCGTAGTCCCGCTTACTAAGACGTGCCTTGCACCATTCGCGGATTTACGACCCCGCCCGCCGTTATTTTGGCAAAAAGAGGGATGCAACACGAGGACTTTTCGGAGGGTCACCCATTCCAGTACTACTCTCGCCCAAGCGCGCTTAACTTCGGAGTTCTGATGGGATCCGGTGCGTTAGTGCTGGTATGATCGCATCCGTCATTCTTTGCGCTCTAACTTCTCTTATCTGTTCCGTTCCCCCGCTAATCTTTTAAACCTTTAAACCGTCATAACTTTACGCTCGTTCATCAGTTTCGTGCGATTCTTTTTTTCAATTCGAGTATTTTTTCAAGATCTACCTCCACAAGCTGCCGTAGTCCCGCTTACTAAGACGTGCCTTGCACCATTCGCGGATTTACGACCCCGCCCGCCGTTATTTTGGCAAAAAGAGGGATGCAACACGAGGACTTCCCGGAGGGTCACCCATTCAAGTACTACTCTCGCCCAATCGCGCTTAACTTCGGAGTTCTGATGGGATCCGGTGCGTTAGTGTTGGTATGATCGCATCCGTCATTCTTTGCGCTCTAACTTCTCTTATCCGTTCCTTGCCCCCGCTAATCTTTTAAACCTTTAAACCGTCATAACTTTACGCTCGTTCATCCGTTTCGTGCGATTCTTTTTTTCAATTCGAGTAATTTTTTAAAATCTACCTCCACAAGCTGCCGTAGTCCCGCTTACTAAGACGTGCCTTGCACCATTCGCGGATTTACGACCCCGCCCGCCGTTATTTTGGCAAAAAGAGGGATGCAACACGAGGACTTCCCGGAGGGTCACCCATTCCAGTACTACTCTCGCCCAAGCGCGCTTAACTTCGGAGTTCTGATGGGATCCGGTGCGTTAGTGCTGGTATGATCGCATCCGTCATTCTTTGCGCTCTAACTTCTCTTATCCGTTCCGTGCCCCCGCTAATCTTTTAAACCTTTAAACCGTCATAACTTTACGCTCGTTCATCCGTTTCGTGCGATTCTTTTTTTCAATTCGAGTAATTTTTCAAGATCTACCTCCACAAGCTGCCGTAGTCCCGCTTACTAAGACGTGCCTTGCACCATTCGCGGATTTACGACCCCGCCCGCCGTTATTTTGGCAAAAAGAGGGATGCAACACGAGGACTTTCCGGAGGGTCACCCATTCCAGTACTACTCTCGCCCAAGCGCGCTTAACTTCGGAGTTCTGATGGGATCCGGTGCGTTAGTGCTGGTATGATCGCATCCGTCATTCTTTGCGCTCTAACTTCTCTTATCCGTTCCGTGCCCCCGCTAATCTTTTAAACCTTTAAACTGTCATAACTTTACGCTCGTTCATCAGTTTCGTGCGATTCTTTTTTTCAATTCGAGTAATTTTTCAAGATCTACCTCCACAAGCTGCCGTAGTCCCGCTTACTAAGACGTGCCTTGCACCATTCGCGGATTTACGACCCCGCCCGCCGTTATTTTGGCAAAAAGAGGGATGCAACACGAGGACTTCCCGGAGGGTCACCCATTCCAGTACTACTCTCGCCCAAGCGCGCTTAACTTCGGAGTTCTGATGGGATCCGGTGCGTTAGTGCTGGTATGATCGCATCCGTCATTCTTTGCGCTCTAACTTCTCTTATCCGTTCCGTGCCCCCGCTAATCTTTTAAACCTTTAAACCGTCATAACTTTACGCTCGTTCATCCGTTTCGTGCGATTCTTTTTTTTCAATTCGAGTAATTTTTCAAGATCTACCTCCACAAGCTGCCGTAGTCCCGCTTACTAAGACGTGCCTTGCACCGTACGCGGATTTACGACCCCGCCCGCCGTTATTTTGGCAAAAAGAGGGATGCAACACGAGGACTTCCCGGAGGGTCACCCATTCCAGTACTACTCTCGCCAAGGCGCGCTTAACTTCGGAGTTCTGATGGGATCCGGTGCGTTAGTGCTGGTATGATTGCATCCGTCATTCTTTGCGCTCTAACTTCTCTTATCCGTTTCGTGCCCCCGCTAATCTTTTAAACCTTTAAACCGTCATAACTTTACGCTCGTTCATCCGTTTCGTGCGATTTTTTTTTCAATTCTAGTATTTTTTCAAGATCTACCTCCACAAGCTGCCGTAGTCCCGCTTACTAAGACGTGCCTTGCACCATTCGCGGATTTACGACCCCGCCTGCCGTTATTTCGGCAAAAAGAGGGATGCAACACGAGGACTTCCCGGAGGGTCACCCATTCCAGTACTACTCTCGCCCAGGCGCGCTTAACTTCGGAGTTCTGATGGGATCCGGTGCGTTAGTGCTGGTATGATCGCATCCGTCATTCTTTGAGCTCTAACTTCTCTTATCCGTTCCGTGCCCCCGCTAATCTTTTAAACCTTTAAACCGTCACAACTTTACGCTCGTTCATCAGTTTCGTGCGATTCTTTTTTTCAATTCGAGTAATTTTTCAAGATCTACCTCCACAAGCTGCCGTAGTCCCGCTTACTAAGACGTGCCTTGCACCATTCGCGGATATACGACCCCGCCCGCCGTTATTTTGGCAAAAAGAGGGATGCAACACGAGGACTTCCCGGAGGGTCACCCATTCCAGTACTACTCTCGCCCAAGCGCGCTTAACTTCGGAGTTCTGATGGGATCCGGTGCGTTAGTATTGGTATGATCGCATCCGTCATTCATTGCGCTCTAACTTCTCTTATCCGTTTCGTGCCCCCGCTAATCTTTTAAACCTTTAAACCGTCATAACTTTACGCTCGTTCATCCGTTTCGTGCGATTTTTTTTTCAATTCTAGTATTTTTTCAAGATCTACCTCCACAAGCTGCCGTAGTCCCGCTTACTAAGACGTGCCTTGCACCATTCGCGGATTTACGACCCCGCCCGCCGTTATTTTGGCAAAAAGAGGGATGCAACACGAGGACTTCCCGGAGGGTCACCCATTCCAGTACTACTCTCGCCCAAGCGCGCTTAACTTCGGAGTTCTGATGGGATCCGGTGCGTTAGTGCTGGTATGATCGCATCCGTCATTCTTTGCGCTCTAACTTCTCTTATCCGTTCCGTGCCCCCGCTAATCTTTTAAACCTTTAAACCGTCATAACTTTACGCTCGTTCATCCGTTTCGTGCGATTCTTTTTTTTCAATTCGAGTAATTTTTCAAGATCTACCTCCACAAGCTGCCGTAGTCCCGCTTACTAAGACGTGCCTTGCACCGTACGCGGATTTACGACCCCGCCCGCCGTTATTTTGGCAAAAAGAGGGATGCAACACGAGGACTTCCCGGAGGGTCACCCATTCCAGTACTACTCTCGCCAAGGCGCGCTTAACTTCGGAGTTCTGATGGGATCCGGTGCGTTAGTGCTGGTATGATTGCATCCGTCATTCTTTGCGCTCTAACTTCTCTTATCCGTTTCGTGCCCCCGCTAATCTTTTAAACCTTTAAACCGTCATAACTTTACGCTCGTTCATCCGTTTCGTGCGATTTTTTTTTCAATTCTAGTATTTTTTCAAGATCTACCTCCACAAGCTGCCGTAGTCCCGCTTACTAAGACGTGCCTTGCACCATTCGCGGATTTACGACCCCGCCTGCCGTTATTTCGGCAAAAAGAGGGATGCAACACGAGGACTTCCCGGAGGGTCACCCATTCCAGTACTACTCTCGCCCAGGCGCGCTTAACTTCGGAGTTCTGATGGGATCCGGTGCGTTAGTGCTGGTATGATCGCATCCGTCATTCTTTGAGCTCTAACTTCTCTTATCCGTTCCGTGCCCCCGCTAATCTTTTAAACCTTTAAACCGTCACAACTTTACGCTCGTTCATCAGTTTCGTGCGATTCTTTTTTTCAATTCGAGTAATTTTTCAAGATCTACCTCCACAAGCTGCCGTAGTCCCGCTTACTAAGACGTGCCTTGCACCATTCGCGGATATACGACCCCGCCCGCCGTTATTTTGGCAAAAAGAGGGATGCAACACGAGGACTTCCCGGAGGGTCACCCATTCCAGTACTACTCTCGCCCAAGCGCGCTTAACTTCGGAGTTCTGATGGGATCCGGTGCGTTAGTATTGGTATGATCGCATCCGTCATTCATTGCGCTCTAACTTCTCTTATCCGTTCCGTGCCCCCGCTAATCTTTTAAACCTTTAAACCGTCATAACTTTACGCTCGTTCATCCGTTTCGTGCGATTCTTTTTTTCAATTCGAGTAATTTTTCAAGATCTACCTCCACAAGCTGCCGTAGTCCCGCTTACTAAGACGTGCCTTGCACCATTCGCGGATTTACGACCCCGCCCGCCGTTATTTTGGCAAAAAGAGGGATGCAACACGAGGACTTACTACTCTCGCCCAAGCGCGCTTAACTTCGGAGTTCTGATGGGATCCGGTGCGTTAGTGCTGGTATGATCGCATCCGTCATTCTTTGCGCTCTAACTTCTCTTATCCGTTCCGTGCCCCCGCTAATCTTTTAAACCTTTAAACCGCCATAACTTTACGCTCGTTCATCCGTTTCGTGCGATTCTTTTTTTCAATTCGAGTAATTTTTCAAGATCTACCTCCACGAGCTGCCGTAGTCCCGCTTACTAAGACGTGCCTTGCACCATTCGCGGATTTACGACCCCGCCCGCCGTTATTTTGGCAAAAAGAGGGATGCAACACGAGGACTTCCCGGAGGGTCACCCATTCCAGTACTACTCTCGCCCAAGCACGCTTAACTTCGGGGTTCTGATGGGATCCGGTGCGTTAGTGCTGGTATGATCGCATCCGTCATTCTTTGCGCTCTAACTTCTCTTATCCGTTCCGTGCCCCCGCTAATCTTTTAAACCTTTAAACCGTCATAACTTTACGCTCGTTCATCCGTTTCGTGCGATTCTTTTTTTCAATTCGAGTAATCTTTCAAGATCTACCTCCACAAGCTGCCGTAGTCCCGCTTACTAAGACGTGCCTTGCACCATTCGCGGATTTACGACCCCGCCCGCCGTTATTTTGGCAAAAAGAGGGATGCAACACGAGGACTTCCCGGAGGGTCACCCATTCCAGTACTACTCTCGCCCAAGCACGCTTAGCTTCGGAGTTCTGATGGGATCCGGTGCGTTAGTGCTGGTATGATCGCATCCGTCATTCTTTGCGCTCTAACTTCTCTTATCCGTTCCGTGCCCCCGCTAATCTTTTAAACCTTTAAACCGTCATAACTTTACGCTCGTTCATCCGTTTCGTGCGATTCTTTTTTTCAATTCGAGTAATCTTTCAAGATCTACCTCCACAAGCTGCCGTAGTCCCGCTTACTAAGACGTGCCTTGCACCATTCGCGGATTTACGACCCCGCCCGCCGTTATTTTGGCAAAAAGAGGGATGCAACACGAGGAATTCCCGGAGGGTCACCCATTCCAGTACTACTCTCGCCCAAGCACGCTTAACTTCGGAGTTCTGATGGGATCCGGTGCGTTAGTGCTGGTATGATCGCATCCGTCATTCTTTGCGCTCTAACTTCTCTTATCCGTTCCGTGCCCCCGCTAATCTTTTAAACCTTTAAACCGTCATAACTTTACGCTCGTTCATCCGTTTCGTGCGATTCTTTTTTTCAATTCGAGTAATCTTTCAAGATCTACCTCCACAAGCTGCCGTAGTCCCGCTTACTAAGACGTGCCTTGCACCATTCGCGGATTTACGACCCCGCCCGCCGTTATTTCGGGAAAAAGAGGGATGCAACACGAGGACTTCCCGGAGGGTAACCCATTCCAGTACTACTCTCGCCCAAGCACGCTTAACTTCGGAGTTCTGATGGGATCCGGTGCGTTAGTGCTGGTATGATCGCATCCGTCATTCTTTGCGCTCTAACTTCTCTTATCCGTTCCGTGCCCCCGCTAATCTTTTAAACCTTTAAACCGTCATAACTTTACGCTCGTTCATCCGTTTCGTGCGATTCTTTTTTTCAATTCGAGTAATCTTTCAAGATCTACCTCCACAAGCTGCCGTAGTCCCGCTTACTAAGACGTGCCTTGCACCATTCGCGGATTTACGACCCCACCCGCCGTTATTTTGGCTAAAAGAGGGATGCAACACGAGGACTTCCCGGAGGGTCACCCATTCCAGTACTACTCTCGCCCAAGCACGCTTAACTTTGGGGTTCTGATGGGATCCGGTGCGTTAGTGCTGGTATGATCGCATCCGTCATTCTTTGCGCTCTATCTTCTCTTATCCGTTCCGTGCCCCCGCTAATCTTTTAAACCTTTAAACCGTCATAACTTTACGCTCGTTCATCCATTTCGTGCGATTCTTTTTTTCAATTCGAGTAATCTTTCAAGATCTACCTCCACAAGCTGCCGTAGTCCCGCTTACTAAGACGTGCCTTGCACCATTCGCGGATTTACGACCCCGCCCGCCGTTATTTTGGCAAAAAGAGGGATACAACACGAGGACTTTCCGGAGGGTCACCCATTCCAGTACTACTCACGCCCACGCACGCTTAACTTCGGAGTTCTGATGGGATCCGGTGCGTTAGTGCTGGTATGATCGCATCCGTCATTCTTTGCGCTCTAACTTCTCTTATCCGTTCCGTGCCCCCGCTAATCTTTTAAACCTTTAAACCGTCATAACTTTACGCTCGTTCATCCGTTTCGTGCGATTCTTTTTTTCAATTCGAGTAATTTTCCAAGATCTACCTCCACAAGCTGCCGTAGTCCCGCTTACTAAGACGTGCCTTGCACCATTCGCGGATTTACGACCCCGGATCCGGTGCGTTAGTGCTGGTATGATCGCATCCGTCATTCTTTGCGCTCTAACTTCTCTTATCCGTTCCGTGCCCCCGCTAATCTTTTAAACCTTTAAACCGTCATAACTTTACGCTCGTTCATCCGTTTCGTGCGATTCTTTTTTTCAATTCGAGTAATCTTTCAGGATCTACCTCCACAAGCTGCCGTAGTCCCGCTTACTAAGACGTGCCTTGCACCATTCACGGATTTACGACCCCGCCCGCCGTTATTTTGGCAAAAAGAGGGATGCAACACGAGGACTTCCCGGAGGGTCACCCATTCCAGTACTACTCTCGCCCAAGCGCGCTTAACTTCGGAGTTCTGATGGGATCCGGTGCGTTAGTGCTGGTATGATCGCATCCGTCATTCTTTGCGCTCTAACTTCTCTTATCCGTTCCGTGCCCCCACTAATCTTTTAAACCTTTAAACCGTCATAACTTTACGCTCGTTCATCCGTTTCGTGCGATTCTTTTTTTCAATTCGAGTAATTTTTCAAGATCTACCTCCACGAGCTGCCGTAGTCCCGCTTACTAAGACGTGCCTTGCACCATTCGCGGATTTACGACCCCGCCCGCCGTTATTTTGGCAAAAAGAGGGATGCAACACGAGGACTTCCCGGAGGGTCACCCATTCCAGTACTACTCTCGCCCAAGCACGCTTAACTTCGGGGTTCTGATGGGATCCGGTGCGTTAGTGCTGGTATGATCGCATCCGTCATTCTTTGCGCTCTAACTTCTCTTATCCGTTCCGTGCCCCCGCTAATCTTTTAAACCTTTAAACCGTCATAACTTTACGCTCGTTCATCCGTTTCGTGCGATTCTTTTTTTCAATTCGAGTAATCTTTCAAGATCTACCTCCACAAGCTGCCGTAGTCCCGCTTACTAAGACGTGCCTTGCACCATTCGCGGATTTACGACCCCGCCCGCCGTTATTTTGGCAAAAAGAGGGATGCAACACGAGGACTTCCCGGAGGGTCACCCATTCCAGTACTACTCTCGCCCAAGCACGCTTAACTTCGGAGTTCTGATGGGATCCGGTGCGTTAGTGCTGGTATGATCGCATACGTCATTCTTTGCGCTCTAACTTCTCTTATCCGTTCCGTGCCCCCGCTAATCTTTTAAACCTTTAAACCGTCATAACTTTACGCTCGTTCATCCGTTTCGTGCGATTCTTTTTTTCAATTCGAGTAATCTTTCAAGATCTACCTCCACAAGCTGCCGTAGTCCCGCTTACTAAGACGTGCCTTGCACCATTCGCGGATTTACGACCCCGCCCGCCGTTATTTTGGCAAAAAGAGGGATGCAACACGAGGACTTCCCGGAGGGTCACCCATTCCAGTACTACTCTCGCCCAAGCACGCTTAACTTCGGAGTTCTGATGGGATCCGGTGCGTTAGTGCTGGTATGATCGCATCCGTCATTCTTTGCGCTCTAACTTCTCTTATCCGTTCCGTGCCCCCGCTAATCTTTTAAACCTTTAAACCGTCATAACTTTACGCTCGTTCATCCATTTCGTGCGATTCTTTTTTTCAATTCGAGTAATCTTTCAAGATCTACCTCCACAAGCTGCCGTAGTCCCGCTTACTAAGACGTGCCTTGCACCATTCGCGGATTTACGACCCCGCCCGCCGTTATTTCGGCAAAAAGAGGGATGCAACACGAGGACTTCCCGGAGGGTCACCCATTCCAGTACTACTCTCGCCCAAGCACGCTTAACTTCGGAGTTCTGATGGGATCCGGTGCGTTAGTGCTGGTATGATCGCATCCGTCATTCTTTGCGCTCTAACTTCTCTTATCCGTTCCGTGCCCCCGCTAATCTTTTAAACCTTTAAACCGTCATAACTTTACGCTCGTTCATCCGTTTCGTGCGATTCTTTTTTTCAATTCGAGTAATCTTTCAAGATCTACCTCCACAAGCTGCCGTAGTCCCGCTTACTAAGACGTGCCTTGCACCATTCGCGGATTTACGACCCCACCCGCCGTTATTTTGGCTAAAAGAGGGATGCAACACGAGGACTTCCCGGAGGGTCACCCATTCCAGTACTACTCTCGCCCAAGCACGCTTAACTTTGGGGTTCTGATGGGATCCGGTGCGTTAGTGCTGGTATGATCGCATCCGTCATTCTTTGCGCTCTATCTTCTCTTATCCGTTCCGTGCCCCCGCTAATCTTTTAAACCTTTAAACCGTCATAACTTTACGCTCGTTCATCCATTTCGTGCGATTCTTTTTTTCAATTCGAATAATCTTTCAAGATCTACCTCCACAAGCTGCCGTAGTCCCGCTTACTAAGACGTGCCTTGCACCATTCGCGGATTTACGACCCCGCCCGCCGTTATTTTGGCAAAAAGAGGGATACAACACGAGGACTTCCCGGAGGGTCACCCATTCCAGTACTACTCACGCCCACGCACGCTTAACTTCGGAGTTCTGATGGGATCCGGTGCGTTAGTGCTGGTATGATCGCATCCGTCATTCTTTGCGCTCTAACTTCTCTTATCCGTTCCGTGCCCCCGCTAATCTTTTAAACCTTTAAACCGTCATAACTTTACGCTCGTTCATCCGTTTCGTGCGATTCTTTTTTTCAATTCGAGTAATTTTTCAAGATCTACCTCCACAAGCTGCCGTAGTCCCGCTTACTAAGACGTGCCTTGCACCATTCGTGGATTTACGACCCCGGATCCGGTGCGTTAGTGCTGGTATGATCGCATCCGTCATTCTTTGCGCTCTAACTTCTCTTATCCGTTCCGTGCCCCCGCTAATCTTTTAAACCTTTAAACCGTCATAACTTTACGCTCGTTCATCCGTTTCGTGCGATTCTTTTTTTCAATTCGAGTAATCTTTCAGGATCTACCTCCACAAGCTGCCGTAGTCCCGCTTACTAAGACGTGCCTTGCACCATTCACGGATTTACGACCCCGCCCGCCGTTATTTTGGCAAAAAGAGGGATGCAACACGAGGACTTCCCGGAGGGTCACCCATTCCAGTACTACTCTCGCCCAAGCGCGCTTAACTTCGGAGTTCTGATGGGATCCGGTGCGTTAGTGCTGGTATGATCGCATCCGTCATTCTTTGCGCTCTAACTTCTCTTATCCGTTCCGTGCCCCCACTAATCTTTTAAACCTTTAAACCGTCATAACTTTACGCTCGTTCATCCGTTTCGTGCGATTCTTTTTTTCAATTCGAGTAATTTTTCAAGATCTACCTCCACGAGCTGCCGTAGTCCCGCTTACTAAGACGTGCCTTGCACCATTCGCGGATTTACGACCCCGCCCGCCGTTATTTTGGCAAAAAGAGGGATGCAACACGAGGACTTCCCGGAGGGTCACCCATTCCAGTACTACTCTCGCCCAAGCACGCTTAACTTCGGGGTTCTGATGGGATCCGGTGCGTTAGTGCTGGTATGATCGCATCCGTCATTCTTTGCGCTCTAACTTCTCTTATCCGTTCCGTGCCCCCGCTAATCTTTTAAACCTTTAAACCGTCATAACTTTACGCTCGTTCATCCGTTTCGTGCGATTCTTTTTTTCAATTCGAGTAATCTTTCAAGATCTACCTCCACAAGCTGCCGTAGTCCCGCTTACTAAGACGTGCCTTGCACCATTCGCGGATTTACGACCCCGCCCGCCGTTATTTTGGCAAAAAGAGGGATGCAACACGAGGACTTCCCGGAGGGTCACCCATTCCAGTACTACTCTCGCCCAAGCACGCTTAACTTCGGGGTTCTGATGGGATCCGGTGCGTTAGTGCTGGTATGATCGCATCCGTCATTCTTTGCGCTCTATCTTCTCTTATCCGTTCCGTGCCCCCGCTAATCTTTTAAACCTTTAAACCGTCATAACTTTACGCTCGTTCATCCATTTCGTGCGATTCTTTTTTTCAATTCGAGTAATCTTTCAAGATCTACCTCCACAAGCTGCCGTAGTCCCGCTTACTAAGACGTGCCTTGCACCATTCGCGGATTTACGACCCCGCCCGCCGTTATTTTGGCAAAAAGAGGGATACAACACGAGGACTTCCCGGAGGGTCACCCATTCCAGTACTACTCACGCCCACGCACGCTTAACTTCGGAGTTCTGATGGGATCCGGTGCGTTAGTGCTGGTATGATCGCATCCGTCATTCTTTGCGCTCTAACTTCTCTTATCCGTTCCGTGCCCCCGCTAATCTTTTAAACCTTTAAACCGTCATAACTTTACGCTCGTTCATCCGTTTCGTGCGATTCTTTTTTTCAATTCGAGTAATTTTCCAAGATCTACCTCCACAAGCTGCCGTAGTCCCGCTTACTAAGACGTGCCTTGCACCATTCGCGGATTTACGACCCCGGATCCGGTGCGTTAGTGCTGGTATGATCGCATCCGTCATTCTTTGCGCTCTAACTTCTCTTATCCGTTCCGTGCCCCCGCTAATCTTTTAAACCTTTAAACCGTCATAACTTTACGCTCGTTCATCCGTTTCGTGCGATTCTTTTTTTCAATTCGAGTAATCTTTCAGGATCTACCTCCACAAGCTGCCGTAGTCCCGCTTACTAAGACGTGCCTTGCACCATTCACGGATTTACGACCCCGCCCGCCGTTATTTTGGCAAAAAGAGGGATGCAACACGAGGACTTCCCGGAGGGTCACCCATTCCAGTACTACTCTCGCCCAAGCGCGCTTAACTTCGGAGTTCTGATGGGATCCGGTGCGTTAGTGCTGGTATGATCGCATCCGTCATTCTTTGCGCTCTAACTTCTCTTATCCGTTCCGTGCCCCCACTAATCTTTTAAACCTTTAAACCGTCATAACTTTACGCTCGTTCATCCGTTTCGTGCGATTCTTTTTTTCAATTCGAGTAATTTTTCAAGATCTACCTCCACGAGCTGCCGTAGTCCCGCTTACTAAGACGTGCCTTGCACCATTCGCGGATTTACGACCCCGCCCGCCGTTATTTTGGCAAAAAGAGGGATGCAACACGAGGACTTCCCGGAGGGTCACCCATTCCAGTACTACTCTCGCCCAAGCACGCTTAACTTCGGGGTTCTGATGGGATCCGGTGCGTTAGTGCTGGTATGATCGCATCCGTCATTCTTTGCGCTCTAACTTCTCTTATCCGTTCCGTGCCCCCGCTAATCTTTTAAACCTTTAAACCGTCATAACTTTACGCTCGTTCATCCGTTTCGTGCGATTCTTTTTTTCAATTCGAGTAATCTTTCAAGATCTACCTCCACAAGCTGCCGTAGTCCCGCTTACTAAGACGTGCCTTGCACCATTCGCGGATTTACGACCCCGCCCGCCGTTATTTTGGCAAAAAGAGGGATGCAACACGAGGACTTCCCGGAGGGTCACCCATTCCAGTACTACTCTCGCCCAAGCACGCTTAACTTCGGAGTTCTGATGGGATCCGGTGCGTTAGTGCTGGTATGATCGCATACGTCATTCTTTGCGCTCTAACTTCTCTTATCCGTTCCGTGCCCCCGCTAATCTTTTAAACCTTTAAACCGTCATAACTTTACGCTCGTTCATCCGTTTCGTGCGATTCTTTTTTTCAATTCGAGTAATCTTTCAAGATCTACCTCCACAAGCTGCCGTAGTCCCGCTTACTAAGACGTGCCTTGCACCATTCGCGGATTTACGACCCCGCCCGCCGTTATTTTGGCAAAAAGAGGGATGCAACACGAGGACTTCCCGGAGGGTCACCCATTCCAGTACTACTCTCGCCCAAGCACGCTTAACTTCGGAGTTCTGATGGGATCCGGTGCGTTAGTGCTGGTATGATCGCATCCGTCATTCTTTGCGCTCTAACTTCTCTTATCCGTTCCGTGCCCCCGCTAATCTTTTAAACCTTTAAACCGTCATAACTTTACGCTCGTTCATCCATTTCGTGCGATTCTTTTTTTCAATTCGAGTAATCTTTCAAGATCTACCTCCACAAGCTGCCGTAGTCCCGCTTACTAAGACGTGCCTTGCACCATTCGCGGATTTACGACCCCGCCCGCCGTTATTTCGGCAAAAAGAGGGATGCAACACGAGGACTTCCCGGAGGGTCACCCATTCCAGTACTACTCTCGCCCAAGCACGCTTAACTTCGGAGTTCTGATGGGATCCGGTGCGTTAGTGCTGGTATGATCGCATCCGTCATTCTTTGCGCTCTAACTTCTCTTATCCGTTCCGTGCCCCCGCTAATCTTTTAAACCTTTAAACCGTCATAACTTTACGCTCGTTCATCCGTTTCGTGCGATTCTTTTTTTCAATTCGAGTAATCTTTCAAGATCTACCTCCACAAGCTGCCGTAGTCCCGCTTACTAAGACGTGCCTTGCACCATTCGCGGATTTACGACCCCACCCGCCGTTATTTTGGCTAAAAGAGGGATGCAACACGAGGACTTCCCGGAGGGTCACCCATTCCAGTACTACTCTCGCCCAAGCACGCTTAACTTTGGGGTTCTGATGGGATCCGGTGCGTTAGTGCTGGTATGATCGCATCCGTCATTCTTTGCGCTCTATCTTCTCTTATCCGTTCCGTGCCCCCGCTAATCTTTTAAACCTTTAAACCGTCATAACTTTACGCTCGTTCATCCATTTCGTGCGATTCTTTTTTTCAATTCGAGTAATCTTTCAAGATCTACCTCCACAAGCTGCCGTAGTCCCGCTTACTAAGACGTGCCTTGCACCATTCGCGGATTTACGACCCCGCCCGCCGTTATTTTGGCAAAAAGAGGGATACAACACGAGGACTTCCCGGAGGGTCACCCATTCCAGTACTACTCACGCCCACGCACGCTTAACTTCGGAGTTCTGATGGGATCCGGTGCGTTAGTGCTGGTATGATCGCATCCGTCATTCTTTGCGCTCTAACTTCTCTTATCCGTTCCGTGCCCCCGCTAATCTTTTAAACCTTTAAACCGTCATAACTTTACGCTCGTTCATCCGTTTCGTGCGATTCTTTTTTTCAATTCGAGTAATTTTTCAAGATCTACCTCCACAAGCTGCCGTAGTCCCGCTTACTAAGACGTGCCTTGCACCATTCGTGGATTTACGACCCCGGATCCGGTGCGTTAGTGCTGGTATGATCGCATCCGTCATTCTTTGCGCTCTAACTTCTCTTATCCGTTCCGTGCCCCCGCTAATCTTTTAAACCTTTAAACCGTCATAACTTTACGCTCGTTCATCCGTTTCGTGCGATTCTTTTTTTCAATTCGAGTAATCTTTCAGGATCTACCTCCACAAGCTGCCGTAGTCCCGCTTACTAAGACGTGCCTTGCACCATTCACGGATTTACGACCCCGCCCGCCGTTATTTTGGCAAAAAGAGGGATGCAACACGAGGACTTCCCGGAGGGTCACCCATTCCAGTACTACTCTCGCCCAAGCGCGCTTAACTTCGGAGTTCTGATGGGATCCGGTGCGTTAGTGCTGGTATGATCGCATCCGTCATTCTTTGCGCTCTAACTTCTCTTATCCGTTCCGTGCCCCCACTAATCTTTTAAACCTTTAAACCGTCATAACTTTACGCTCGTTCATCCGTTTCGTGCGATTCTTTTTTTCAATTCGAGTAATTTTTCAAGATCTACCTCCACGAGCTGCCGTAGTCCCGCTTACTAAGACGTGCCTTGCACCATTCGCGGATTTACGACCCCGCCCGCCGTTATTTTGGCAAAAAGAGGGATGCAACACGAGGACTTCCCGGAGGGTCACCCATTCCAGTACTACTCTCGCCCAAGCACGCTTAACTTCGGGGTTCTGATGGGATCCGGTGCGTTAGTGCTGGTATGATCGCATCCGTCATTCTTTGCGCTCTAACTTCTCTTATCCGTTCCGTGCCCCCGCTAATCTTTTAAACCTTTAAACCGTCATAACTTTACGCTCGTTCATCCGTTTCGTGCGATTCTTTTTTTCAATTCGAGTAATCTTTCAAGATCTACCTCCACAAGCTGCCGTAGTCCCGCTTACTAAGACGTGCCTTGCACCATTCGCGGATTTACGACCCCGCCCGCCGTTATTTTGGCAAAAAGAGGGATGCAACACGAGGACTTCCCGGAGGGTCACCCATTCCAGTACTACTCTCGCCCAAGCACGCTTAACTTCGGAGTTCTGATGGGATCCGGTGCGTTAGTGCTGGTATGATCGCATACGTCATTCTTTGCGCTCTAACTTCTCTTATCCGTTCCGTGCCCCCGCTAATCTTTTAAACCTTTAAACCGTCATAACTTTACGCTCGTTCATCCGTTTCGTGCGATTCTTTTTTTCAATTCGAGTAATCTTTCAAGATCTACCTCCACAAGCTGCCGTAGTCCCGCTTACTAAGACGTGCCTTGCACCATTCGCGGATTTACGACCCCGCCCGCCGTTATTTTGGCAAAAAGAGGGATGCAACACGAGGACTTCCCGGAGGGTCACCCATTCCAGTACTACTCTCGCCCAAGCACGCTTAACTTCGGAGTTCTGATGGGATCCGGTGCGTTAGTGCTGGTATGATCGCATCCGTCATTCTTTGCGCTCTAACTTCTCTTATCCGTTCCGTGCCCCCGCTAATCTTTTAAACCTTTAAACCGTCATAACTTTACGCTCGTTCATCCATTTCGTGCGATTCTTTTTTTCAATTCGAGTAATCTTTCAAGATCTACCTCCACAAGCTGCCGTAGTCCCGCTTACTAAGACGTGCCTTGCACCATTCGCGGATTTACGACCCCGCCCGCCGTTATTTCGGCAAAAAGAGGGATGCAACACGAGGACTTCCCGGAGGGTCACCCATTCCAGTACTACTCTCGCCCAAGCACGCTTAACTTCGGAGTTCTGATGGGATCCGGTGCGTTAGTGCTGGTATGATCGCATCCGTCATTCTTTGCGCTCTAACTTCTCTTATCCGTTCCGTGCCCCCGCTAATCTTTTAAACCTTTAAACCGTCATAACTTTACGCTCGTTCATCCGTTTCGTGCGATTCTTTTTTTCAATTCGAGTAATCTTTCAAGATCTACCTCCACAAGCTGCCGTAGTCCCGCTTACTAAGACGTGCCTTGCACCATTCTCGGATTTACGACCCCACCCGCCGTTATTTTGGCTAAAAGAGGGATGCAACACGAGGACTTCCCGGAGGGTCACCCATTCCAGTACTACTCTCGCCCAAGCACGCTTAACTTCGGGGTTCTGATGGGATCCGGTGCGTTAGTGCTGGTATGATCGCATCCGTCATTCTTTGCGCTCTAACTTCTCTTATCCGTTCCGTGCCCCCGCTAATCTTTTAAACCTTTAAACCGTCATAACTTTACGCTCGTTCATCCGTTTCGTGCGATTCTTTTTTTCAATTCGAGTAATCTTTCAAGATCTACCTCCACAAGCTGCCGTAGTCCCGCTTACTAAGACGTGCCTTGCACCATTCGCGGATTTACGACCCCGCCCGCCGTTATTTTGGCAAAAAGAGGGATGCAACACGAGGACTTCCCGGAGGGTCACCCATTCCAGTACTACTCACGCCCACGCACGCTTAACTTCGGAGTTCTGATGGGATCCGGTGCGTTAGTGCTGGTATGATCGCATCCGTCATTCTTTGCGCTCTAACTTCTCTTATCCGTTCCGTGCCCCCGCTAATCTTTTAAACCTTTAAACCGTCATAACTTTACGCTCGTTCATCCGTTTCGTGCGATTCTTTTTTTCAATTCGAGTAATTTTTCAAGATCTAACTCCACAAGCTGCCGTAGTCCCGCTTACTAAGACGTGCCTTGCACCATTCGCGGATTTACGACCCCGGATCCGGTGCGTTAGTGCTGGTATGATCGCATCCGTCATTCTTTGCGCTCTAACTTCTCTTATCCGTTCCGTGCCCCCGCTAATCTTTTAAACCTTTAAACCGTCATAACTTTACGCTCGTTCATCCGTTTCGTGCGATTCTTTTTTTCAATTCGAGTAATCTTTCAAGATCTACCTCCACAAGCTGTCGTAGTCCCGCTTACTAAGACGTGCCTTGCACCATTCACGGATTTACGACCCCGCCCGCCGTTATTTTGGCAAAAAGAGGGATGCAACACGAGGACTTCCCGGAGGGTCACCCATTCCAGTACTACTCTCGCCCAAGCACGCTTATCTTCGGAGTTCTGATGGGATCCGGTGCGTTAGTGCTGGTATGATCGCATCCGTCATTCTTTGCGCTCTAACTTCTCTTATCCGTTCCGTGCCCCCGCTAATCTTTTAAACCTTTAAACCGTCATAACTTTACGCTCGTTCATCCGTTTCGTGCGATTCTTTTTTTCAATTCGAGTAATCTTTCAAGATCTACCTCCACAAGCTGCCGTAGTCCCGCTTACTAAGACGTGCCTTGCACCATTCGCGGATTTACAACCCCGCCCGCCGTTATTTTTGCAAAAAGAGGGATGCAACACGAGGACTTCCCGGAGGGTCACCCATTCCAGTACTACTCTCGCCCAAGCACGCTTAGCTTCGGGGTTCTGATGGGATCCGGTGCGTTAGTGCTGGTATGATCGCATCCGTCATTCTTTGCGCTCTAACTTCTCTTATCCGTTCCGTGCCCCCGCTAATCTTTTAAACCTTTAAACCGTCATAACTTTACGCTCGTTCATCCGTTTCGTGCGATTCTTTTTTTCAATTCGAGTAATCTTTCAAGATCTACCTCCACAAGCTGCCGTAGTCCCGCTTACTAAGACGTGCCTTGCACCATTCGCGGATTTACGACCCCGCCCGCCGTTATTTTGGCAAAAAGAGGGATGCAACACGAGGACTTCCCGGAGGGTCACCCATTCCAGTACTACTCACGCCCACGCACGCTTAACTTCGGAGTTCTGATGGGATCCGGTGCGTTAGTGCTGGTATGATCGCATCCGTCATTCTTTGCGCTCTAACTTCTCTTATCCGTTCCGTGCCCCCGCTAATCTTTTAAACCTTTAAACCGTCATAACTTTACGCTCGTTCATCCGTTTCGTGCGATTCTTTTTTTCAATTCGAGTAATTTTTCAAGATCTAACTCCACAAGCTGCCGTAGTCCCGCTTACTAAGACGTGCCTTGCACCATTCGCGGATTTACGACCCCGGATCCGGTGCGTTAGTGCTGGTATGATCGCATCCGTCATTCTTTGCGCTCTAACTTCTCTTATCCGTTCCGTGCCCCCGCTAATCTTTTAAACCTTTAAACCGTCATAACTTTACGCTCGTTCATCCGTTTCGTGCGATTCTTTTTTTCAATTCGAGTAATCTTTCAAGATCTACCTCCACAAGCTGTCGTAGTCCCGCTTACTAAGACGTGCCTTGCACCATTCACGGATTTACGACCCCGCCCGCCGTTATTTTGGCAAAAAGAGGGATGCAACACGAGGACTTCCCGGAGGGTCACCCATTCCAGTACTACTCTCGCCCAAGCACGCTTAACTTCGGAGTTCTGATGGGATCCGGTGCGTTAGTGCTGGTATGATCGCATCCGTCATTCTTTGCGCTCTAACTTCTCTTATCCGTTCCGTGCCCCCGCTAATCTTTTAAACCTTTAAACCGTCATAACTTTACGCTCGTTCATCCGTTTCGTGCGATTCTTTTTTTCAATTCGAGTAATCTTTCAAGATCTACCTCCACAAGCTGCCGTAGTCCCGCTTACTAAGACGTGCCTTGCACCATTCGCGGATTTACAACCCCGCCCGCCGTTATTTTTGCAAAAAGAGGGATGCAACACGAGGACTTCCCGGAGGGTCACCCATTCCAGTACTACTCTCGCCCAAGCACGCTTAGCTTCGGAGTTCTGATGGGATCCGGTGCGTTAGTGCTGGTATGATCGCATCCGTCATTCTTTGCGCTCTAACTTCTCTTATCCGTTCCGTGCCCCCTCTAATCTTTTAAACCTTTAAACCGTCATAACTTTACGCTCGTTCATCCGTTTCGTGCGATTCTTTTTTTCAATTCGAGTAATCTTTCAAGATCTACCTCCACAAGCTGCCGTAGTCCCGCTTACTAAGACGTGCCTTGCACCATTCGCGGATTTACGACCCCGCCCGCCGTTATTTTGGCAAAAAGAGGGATGCAACACGAGGACTTCCCGGAGGGTCACCCATTCCAGTACTACTCTCGCCCAAGCACGCTTAACTTCGGAGTTCTGATGGGATCCGGTGCGTTAGTGCTGGTATGATCGCATCCGTCATTCTTTGCGCTGTAACTTCTCTTATCCGTTCCGTGCCCCCGCTAATCTTTTAAACCTTTAAACCGTCATAACTTTACGCTCGTTCATCCGTTTCGTGCGATTCTTTTTTTCAATTCGAGTAATCTTTCAAGATCTACCTCCACAAGCTGCCGTAGTCCCGCTTACTAAGACGTGCCTTGCACCATTCGCGGATTTACGACCCCGCCCGCCGTTATTTTGGCAAAAAGAGGGATGCAACACGAGGACTTCCCGGAGGGTCACCCATTCCAGTACTACTCTCGCCCAAGCACGCTTAACTTCGGAGTTCTGATGGGATCCGGTGCGTTAGTGCTGGTATGATCGCATCCGTCATTCTTTGCGCTCTAACTTCTCTTATCCGTTCCGTGCCCCCGCTAATCTTTTAAACCTTTAAACCGTCATAACTTTACGCTCGTTCATCCGTTTCGTGCGATTCTTTTTTTCAATTCGAGTAATCTTTCAAGATCTACCTCCACAAGCTGCCGTAGTCCCGCTTACTAAGACGTGCCTTGCACCATTCGCGGATTTACGACCCCGCCCGCCGTTATTTCGGCAAAAAGAGGGACGCAACACGAGGACTTCCCGGAGGGTCACCCATTCCAGTACTACTCTCGCCCAAGCACGCTTAGCTTCGGAGTTCTGATGGGATCCGGTGCGTTAGTGCTGGTATGATCGCATCCGTCATTCTTTGCGCTCTAACTTCTCTTATCCGTTCCGTGCCCCCGCTAATCTTTTAAACCTTTAAACCGTCATAACTTTACGCTCGTTCATCCGTTTCGTGCGATTCTTTTTTTCAATTCGAGTAATTTTTCAAGATCTAACTCCACAAGCTGCCGTAGTCCCGCTTACTAAGACGTGCCTTGCACCATTCGCGGATTTACGACCCCGCCCGCCGTTATTTTGGCAAAAAGAGGGATGCAACACGAGGACTTCCCGGAGGGTCACCCATTCCAGTACTACTCACGCCCACGCACGCTTAACTTCGGAGTTCTGATGGGATCCGGTGCGTTAGTGCTGGTATGATCGCATCCGTCATTCTTTGCGCTCTAACTTCTCTTATCCGTTCCGTGCCCCCGCTAATCTTTTAAACCTTTAAACCGTCATAACTTTACGCTCGTTCATCCGTTTCGTGCGATTCTTTTTTTCAATTCGAGTAATTTTTCAAGATCTAACTCCACAAGCTGCCGTAGTCCCGCTTACTAAGACGTGCCTTGCACCATTCGCGGATTTACGACCCCGGATCCGGTGCGTTAGTGCTGGTATGATCGCATCCGTCATTCTTTGCGCTCTAACTTCTCTTATCCGTTCCGTGCCCCCGCTAATCTTTTAAACCTTTAAACCGTCATAACTTTACGCTCGTTCATCCGTTTCGTGCGATTCTTTTTTTCAATTCGAGTAATCTTTCAAGATCTACCTCCACAAGCTGTCGTAGTCCCGCTTACTAAGACGTGCCTTGCACCATTCACGGATTTACGACCCCGCCCGCCGTTATTTTGGCAAAAAGAGGGATGCAACACGAGGACTTCCCGGAGGGTCACCCATTCCAGTACTACTCTCGCCCAAGCACGCTTAACTTCGGAGTTCTGATGGGATCCGGTGCGTTAGTGCTGGTATGATCGCATCCGTCATTCTTTGCGCTCTAACTTCTCTTATCCGTTCCGTGCCCCCGCTAATCTTTTAAACCTTTAAACCGTCATAACTTTACGCTCGTTCATCCGTTTCGTGCGATTCTTTTTTTCAATTCGAGTAATCTTTCAAGATCTACCTCCACAAGCTGCCGTAGTCCCGCTTACTAAGACGTGCCTTGCACCATTCGCGGATTTACAACCCCGCCCGCCGTTATTTTTGCAAAAAGAGGGATGCAACACGAGGACTTCCCGGAGGGTCACCCATTCCAGTACTACTCTCGCCCAAGCACGCTTAGCTTCGGAGTTCTGATGGGATCCGGTGCGTTAGTGCTGGTATGATCGCATCCGTCATTCTTTGCGCTCTAACTTCTCTTATCCGTTCCGTGCCCCCTCTAATCTTTTAAACCTTTAAACCGTCATAACTTTACGCTCGTTCATCCGTTTCGTGCGATTCTTTTTTTCAATTCGAGTAATCTTTCAAGATCTACCTCCACAAGCTGCCGTAGTCCCGCTTACTAAGACGTGCCTTGCACCATTCGCGGATTTACGACCCCGCCCGCCGTTATTTTGGCAAAAAGAGGGATGCAACACGAGGACTTCCCGGAGGGTCACCCATTCCAGTACTACTCTCGCCCAAGCACGCTTAACTTCGGAGTTCTGATGGGATCCGGTGCGTTAGTGCTGGTATGATCGCATCCGTCATTCTTTGCGCTGTAACTTCTCTTATCCGTTCCGTGCCCCCGCTAATCTTTTAAACCTTTAAACCGTCATAACTTTACGCTCGTTCATCCGTTTCGTGCGATTCTTTTTTTCAATTCGAGTAATCTTTCAAGATCTACCTCCACAAGCTGCCGTAGTCCCGCTTACTAAGACGTGCCTTGCACCATTCGCGGATTTACGACCCCGCCCGCCGTTATTTTGGCAAAAAGAGGGATGCAACACGAGGACTTCCCGGAGGGTCACCCATTCCAGTACTACTCTCGCCCAAGCACGCTTAACTTCGGAGTTCTGATGGGATCCGGTGCGTTAGTGCTGGTATGATCGCATCCGTCATTCTTTGCGCTCTAACTTCTCTTATCCGTTCCGTGCCCCCGCTAATCTTTTAAACCTTTAAACCGTCATAACTTTACGCTCGTTCATCCGTTTCGTGCGATTCTTTTTTTCAATTCGAGTAATCTTTCAAGATCTACCTCCACAAGCTGCCGTAGTCCCGCTTACTAAGACGTGCCTTGCACCATTCGCGGATTTACGACCCCGCCCGCCGTTATTTCGGCAAAAAGAGGGACGCAACACGAGGACTTCCCGGAGGGTCACCCATTCCAGTACTACTCTCGCCCAAGCACGCTTAGCTTCGGAGTTCTGATGGGATCCGGTGCGTTAGTGCTGGTATGATCGCATCCGTCATTCTTTGCGCTCTAACTTCTCTTATCCGTTCCGTGCCCCCGCTAATCTTTTAAACCTTTAAACCGTCATAACTTTACGCTCGTTCATCCGTTTCGTGCGATTCTTTTTTTCAATTCGAGTAATCTTTCAAGATCTACCTCCACAAGCTGCCGTAGTCCCGCTTACTAAGACGTGCCTTGCACCATTCGCGGATTTACGACCCCACCCGCCGTTATTTTGGCTAAAAGAGGGATGCAACACGAGGACTTCCCGGAGGGTCACCCATTCCAGTACTACTCTCGCCCAAGCACGCTTAACTTCGGGGTTCTGATGGGATCCGGTGCGTTAGTGCTGGTATGATCGCATCCGTCATTCTTTGCGCTCTAACTTCTCTTATCCGTTCCGTGCCCCCGCTAATCTTTTAAACCTTTAAACCGTCATAACTTTACGCTCGTTCATCCGTTTCGTGCGATTCTTTTTTTCAATTCGAGTAATCTTTCAAGATCTACCTCCACAAGCTGCCGTAGTCCCGCTTACTAAGACGTTCCTTGCACCATTCGCGGATTTACGACCCCGCCCGCCGTTATTTTGGCAAAAAGAGGGATGCAACACGAGGACTTCCCGGAGGGTCACCCATTCCAGTACTACTCACGCCCACGCACGCTTAACTTCGGAGTTCTGATGGGATCCGGTGCGTTAGTGCTGGTATGATCGCATCCGTCATTCTTTGCGCTCTAACTTCTCTTATCCGTTCCGTGCCCCCGCTAATCTTTTAAACCTTTAAACCGTCATAACTTTACGCTCGTTCATCCGTTTCGTGCGATTCTTTTTTTCAATTCGAGTAATTTTTCAAGATCTACCTCCACAAGCTGCCGTAGTCCCGCTTACTAAGACGTGCCTTGCACCATTCGCGGATTTACGACCCCGGATCCGGTGCGTTAGTGCTGGTATGATCGCATCCGTCATTCTTTGCGCTCTAACTTCTCTTATCCGTTCCGTGCCCCCGCTAATCTTTTAAACCTTTAAACCGTCATAACTTTACGCTCGTTCATCCGTTTCGTGCGATTCTTTTTTTCAATTCGAGTAATCTTTCAAGATCTACCTCCACAAGTTGTCGTAGTCCCGCTTACTAAGACGTGCCTTGCACCATTCATGGATTTACGACCCCGCCCGCCGTTATTTTGGCAAAAAGAGGGATGCAACACGAGGACTTCCCGGAGGGTCACCCATTCCAGTACTACTCTCGCCCAAGCACGCTTAACTTCGGAGTTCTGATGGGATCCGGTGCGTTAGTGCTGGTATGATCGCATCCGTCATTCTTTGCGCTCTAACTTCTCTTATCCGTTCCGTGCCCCCGCTAATCTTTTAAACCTTTAAACCGTCATAACTTTACGCTCGTTCATCCGTTTCGTGCGATTCTTTTTTTCAATTCGAGTAATCTTTCAAGATCTACCTCCACAAGCTGCCGTAGTCCCGCTTACTAAGACGTGCCTTGCACCATTCGCGGATTTACAACCCCGCCCGCCGTTATTTTGGCAAAAGGAGGGATGCAACACGAGGACTTCCCGGAGGGTCACCCATTCCAGTACTACTCTCGCCCAAGCACGCTTAGCTTCGGAGTTCTGATGGGATCCGGTGCGTTAGTGCTGGTATGATCGCATCCGTCATTCTTTGCGCTCTAACTTCTCTTATCCGTTCCGTGCCCCCGCTAATCTTTTAAACCTTTAAACCGTCATAACTTTACGCTCGTTCATCCGTTTCGTGCGATTCTTTTTTTCAATTCGAGTAATCTTTCAAGATCTACCTCCACAAGCTGCCGTAGTCCCGCTTACTAAGACGTGCCTTGCACCATTCGCGGATTTACGACCCCGCCCGCCGTTATTTTGGCAAAAAGAGGGATGCAACACGAGGACTTCCCGGAGGGTCACCCATTCCAGTACTACTCTCGCCCAAGCACGCTTAACTTCGGAGTTCTGATGGGATCCGGTGCGTTAGTGCTGGTATGATCGCATCCGTCATTCTTTGCGCTCTAACTTCTCTTATCCGTTCCGTGCCCCCGCTAATCGTTTAAACCTTTAAACCGTCATAACTTTACGCTCGTTCATCCGTTTCGTGCGATTCTTTTTTTCAATTCGAGTAATCTTTCAAGATCTACCTCCACAAGCTGCCGTAGTCCCGCTTACTAAGACGTGCCTTGCACCATTCGCGGATTTACGACCCCGCCCGCCGTTATTTTGGCAAAAAGAGGGATGCAACACGAGGACTTCCCGGAGGGTCACCCATTCCAGTACTACTCTCGCCCAAGCACGCTTAGCTTCGGAGTTCTGATGGGATCCGGTGCGTTAGTGCTGGTATGATCGCATCCGTCATTCTTTGCGCTCTAACTTCTCTTATCCGTTCCGTGCCCCCGCTAATCTTTTAAACCTTCATAACTTTACGCTCGTTCATCCGTTTCGTGCGATTCTTTTTTTCAATTCGAGTAATCTTTCAAGATCTACCTCCACAAGCTGCCGTAGTCCCGCTTACTAAGACGTGCCTTGCACCATTCGCGGATTTACGACCCCGCCCGCCGTTATTTTGGCAAAAAGAGGGATGCAACACGAGGACTTCCCGGAGGGTCACCCATTCCAGTACTACTCTCGCCCAAGCACGCTTAGCTTCGGAGTTCTGATGGGATCCGGTGCGTTAGTGCTGGTATGATCGCATCCGTCATTCTTTGCGCTCTAACTTCTCTTATCCGTTCCGTGCCCCCGCTAATCTTTTAAACCTTTAAACCGTCATAACTTTACGCTCGTTCATCCGTTTCGTGCGATTCTTTTTTTCAATTCGAGTAATCTTTCAAGATCTACCTCCACAAGCTGCCGTAGTCCCGCTTACTAAGACGTGCCTTGCACCATTCGCGGATTTACGACCCCGCCCGCCGTTATTTTGGCAAAAAGAGGGATGCAACACGAGGACTTCCCGGAGGGTCACCCATTCCAGTACTACTCACGCCCACGCACGCTTAACTTCGGAGTTCTGATGGGATCCGGTGCGTTAGTGCTGGTATGATCGCATCCGTCATTCTTTGCGCTCTAACTTCTCTTATCCGTTCCGTGCCCCCGCTAATCTTTTAAACCTTTAAACCGTCATAACTTTACGCTCGTTCATCCGTTTCGTGCGATTCTTTTTTTCAATTCGAGTAATTTTTCAAGATCTACCTCCACAAGCTGCCGTAGTCCCGCTTACTAAGACGTGCCTTGCACCATTCGCGGATTTACGACCCCGGATCCGGTGCGTTAGTGCTGGTATGATCGCATCCGTCATTCTTTGCGCTCTAACTTCTCTTATCCGTTCCGTGCCCCCGCTAATCTTTTAAACCTTTAAACCGTCATAACTTTACGCTCGTTCATCCGTTTCGTGCGATTCTTTTTTTCAATTCGAGTAATCTTTCAAGATCTACCTCCACAAGTTGTCGTAGTCCCGCTTACTAAGACGTGCCTTGCACCATTCACGGATTTACGACCCCGCCCGCCGTTATTTTGGCAAAAAGAGGGATGCAACACGAGGACTTCCCGGAGGGTCACCCATTCCAGTACTACTCTCGCCCAAGCACGCTTAACTTCGGAGTTCTGATGGGATCCGGTGCGTTAGTGCTGGTATGATCGCATCCGTCATTCTTTGCGCTCTAACTTCTCTTATCCGTTCCGTGCCCCCGCTAATCTTTTAAACCTTTAAACCGTCATAACTTTACGCTCGTTCATCCGTTTCGTGCGATTCTTTTTTTCAATTCGAGTAATCTTTCAAGATCTACCTCCACAAGCTGCCGTAGTCCCGCTTACTAAGACGTGCCTTGCACCATTCGCGGATTTACAACCCCGCCCGCCGTTATTTTGGCAAAAGGAGGGATGCAACACGAGGACTTCCCGGAGGGTCACCCATTCCAGTACTACTCTCGCCCAAGCACGCTTAGCTTCGGAGTTCTGATGGGATCCGGTGCGTTAGTGCTGGTATGATCGCATCCGTCATTCTTTGCGCTCTAACTTCTCTTATCCGTTCCGTGCCCCCGCTAATCTTTTAAACCTTTAAACCGTCATAACTTTACGCTCGTTCATCCGTTTCGTGCGATTCTTTTTTTCAATTCGAGTAATCTTTCAAGATCTACCTCCACAAGCTGCCGTAGTCCCGCTTACTAAGACGTGCCTTGCACCATTCGCGGATTTACGACCCCGCCCGCCGTTATTTTGGCAAAAAGAGGGATGCAACACGAGGACTTCCCGGAGGGTCACCCATTCCAGTACTACTCTCGCCCAAGCACGCTTAACTTCGGAGTTCTGATGGGATCCGGTGCGTTAGTGCTGGTATGATCGCATCCGTCATTCTTTGCGCTCTAACTTCTCTTATCCGTTCCGTGCCCCCGCTAATCGTTTAAACCTTTAAACCGTCATAACTTTACGCTCGTTCATCCGTTTCGTGCGATTCTTTTTTTCAATTCGAGTAATCTTTCAAGATCTACCTCCACAAGCTGCCGTAGTCCCGCTTACTAAGACGTGCCTTGCACCATTCGCGGATTTACGACCCCGCCCGCCGTTATTTTGGCAAAAAGAGGGATGCAACACGAGGACTTCCCGGAGGGTCACCCATTCCAGTACTACTCTCGCCCAAGCACGCTTAGCTTCGGAGTTCTGATGGGATCCGGTGCGTTAGTGCTGGTATGATCGCATCCGTCATTCTTTGCGCTCTAACTTCTCTTATCCGTTCCGTGCCCCCGCTAATCTTTTAAACCTTCATAACTTTACGCTCGTTCATCCGTTTCGTGCGATTCTTTTTTTCAATTCGAGTAATCTTTCAAGATCTACCTCCACAAGCTGCCGTAGTCCCGCTTACTAAGACGTGCCTTGCACCATTCGCGGATTTACGACCCCGCCCGCCGTTATTTTGGCAAAAAGAGGGATGCAACACGAGGACTTCCCGGAGGGTCACCCATTCCAGTACTACTCTCGCCCAAGCACGCTTAGCTTCGGAGTTCTGATGGGATCCGGTGCGTTAGTGCTGGTATGATCGCATCCGTCATTCTTTGCGCTCTAACTTCTCTTATCCGTTCCGTGCCCCCGCTAATCTTTTAAACCTTTAAACCGTCATAACTTTACGCTCGTTCATCCGTTTCGTGCGATTCTTTTTTTCAATTCGAGTAATCTTTCAAGATCTACCTCCACAAGCTGCCGTAGTCCCGCTTACTAAGACGTGCCTTGCACCATTCGCGGATTTACGACCCCGCCCGCCGTTATTTTGGCAAAAAGAGGGATGCAACACGAGGACTTCCCGGAGGGTCACCCATTCCAGTACTACTCTCGCCCAAGCACGCTTAACTTCGGAGTTCTGATGGGATCCGGTGCGTTAGTGCTGGTATGATCGCATCCGTCATTCTTTGCGCTCTAACTTCTCTTATCCGTTCCGTGCCCCCGCTAATCTTTTAAACCTTTAAACCGTCATAACTTTACGCTCGTTCATCCGTTTCGTGCGATTTTTTTTTTCAATTCGAGTAATCTTTCAAGATCTACCTCCACAAGCTGCCGTAGTCCCGCTTACTAAGACGTGCCTTGCACCATTCGCGGATTTACGACCCCGCCCGCCGTTATTTTGGCAAAAAGAGGGATGCAACACGAGGACTTCCCGGAGGGTCACCCATTCCAGTACTACTCTCGCCCAAGCACGCTTCACTTCGGAGTTCTGATGGGATCCGGTGCGTTAGTGCTGGTATGATCGCATCCGTCATTCTTTGCGCTCTAACTTCTCTTATCCGTTCCGTGCCCCCGCTAATCTTTTAAACCTTTAAACCGTCATAACTTTACGCTCGTTCATCCGTTTCGTGCGATTCTTTTTTTCAATTCGAGTAATCTTTCAAGATCTACCTCCACAAGCTGTCGTAGTCCCGCTTACTAAGACGTGCCTTGCACCATTCACGGATTTACGACCCCGCCCGCCGTTATTTTGGCAAAAAGAGGGATGCAACACGAGGACTTCCCGGAGGGTCACCCATTCCAGTACTACTCTCACCCAAGCACACTTAACTTCGGAGTTCTGATGGGATCCGGTGCGTTAGTGCTGGTATGATCGCATCCGTCATTCTTTGCGCTCTAACTTCTCTTATCCGTTCCGTGCCCCCGCTAATCTTTTAAACCTTTAAACCGTTATAACTTTACGCTCGTTCATCCGTTTCGTGCGATTCTTTTTTTCAATTCGAGTAATCTTTCAAGATCTACCTCCACAAGCTGCCGTAGTCCCGCTTACTAAGACGTGCCTTGCACCATTCGCGGATTTACAACCCCGCCCGCCGTTATTTTGGCAAAAGGAGGGATGCAACACGAGGACTTCCCGGAGGGTCACCCATTCCAGTACTACTCTCGCCCAAGCACGCTTAGCTTCGGAGTTCTGATGGGATCCGGTGCGTTAGTGCTGGTATGATCGCATCCGTCATTCTTTGCGCTCTAACTTCTCTTATCCGTTCCGTGCCCCCGCTAATCTTTTAAACCTTTAAACCGTCATAACTTTACGCTCGTTCATCCGTTTCGTGCGATTCTTTTTTTCAATTCGAGTAATCTTTCAAGATCTACCTCCACAAGCTGCCGTAGTCCCGCTTACTAAGACGTGCCTTGCACCATTCGCGGATTTACGACCCCGCCCGCCGTTATTTTGGCAAAAAGAGGGATGCAACACGAGGACTTCCCGGAGGGTCACCCATTCCAGTACTACTCTCGCCCAAGCACGCTTAGCTTCGGAGTTCTGATGGGATCCGGTGCGTTAGTGCTGGTATGATCGCATCCGTCATTCTTTGCGCTCTAACTTCTCTTATCCGTTCCGTGCCCCCGCTAATCTTTTAAACCTTCATAACTTTACGCTCGTTCATCCGTTTCGTGCGATTCTTTTTTTCAATTCGAGTAATCTTTCAAGATCTACCTCCACAAGCTGCCGTAGTCCCGCTTACTAAGACGTGCCTTGCACCATTCGCGGATTTACAACCCCGCCCGCCGTTATTTTGGCAAAAGGAGGGATGCAACACGAGGACTTCCCGGAGGGTCACCCATTCCAGTACTACTCTCGCCCAAGCACGCTTAGCTTCGGAGTTCTGATGGGATCCGGTGCGTTAGTGCTGGTATGATCGCATCCGTCATTCTTTGCGCTCTAACTTCTCTTATCCGTTCCGTGCCCCCGCTAATCTTTTAAACCTTTAAACCGTCATAACTTTACGCTCGTTCATCCGTTTCGTGCGATTCTTTTTTTCAATTCGAGTAATCTTTCAAGATCTACCTCCACAAGCTGCCGTAGTCCCGCTTACTAAGACGTGCCTTGCACCATTCGCGGATTTACGACCCCGCCCGCCGTTATTTTGGCAAAAAGAGGGATGCAACACGAGGACTTCCCGGAGGGTCACCCATTCCAGTACTACTCTCGCCCAAGCACGCTTAACTTCGGAGTTCTGATGGGATCCGGTGCGTTAGTGCTGGTATGATCGCATCCGTCATTCTTTGCGCTCTAACTTCTCTTATCCGTTCCGTGCCCCCGCTAATCTTTTAAACCTTTAAACCGTCATAACTTTACGCTCGTTCATCCGTTTCGTGCGATTCTTTTTTTCAATTCGAGTAATCTTTCAAGATCTACCTCCACAAGCTGTCGTAGTCCCACTTACTAAGAAGTGCCTTGCACCATTCACGGATTTACGACCCCGCCCGCCGTTATTTTGGCAAAAAGAGGGATGCAACACGAGGACTTCCCGGAGGGTCACCCATTCCAGTACTACTCTCGCCCAAGCACGCTTAACTTCGGAGTTCTGATGGGATCCGGTGCGTTAGTGCTGGTATGATCGCATCCGTCATTCTTTGCGCTCTAACTTCTCTTATCCGTTCCGTGCCCCCGCTAATCTTTTAAACCTTTAAACCGTCATAACTTTACGCTCGTTCATCCGTTTCGTGCGATTCTTTTTTTCAATTCGAGTAATCTTTCAAGATCTACCTCCACAAGCTGCCGTAGTCCCGCTTACTAAGACGTGCCTTGCACCATTCGCGGATTTACAACCCCGCCCGCCGTTATTTTGGCAAAAGGAGGGATGCAACACGAGGACTTCCCGGAGGGTCACCCATTCCAGTACTACTCTCGCCCAAGCACGCTTAGCTTCGGAGTTCTGATGGGATCCGGTGCGTTAGTGCTGGTATGATCGCATCCGTCATTCTTTGCGCTCTAACTTCTCTTATCCGTTCCGTGCCCCCGCTAATCTTTTAAACCTTTAAACCGTCATAACTTTACGCTCGTTCATCCGTTTCGTGCGATTCTTTTTTTCAATTCGAGTAATCTTTCAAGATCTACCTCCACAAGCTGCCGTAGTCCCGCTTACTAAGACGTGCCTTGCACCATTCGCGGATTTACAACCCCGCCCGCCGTTATTTTGGCAAAAGGAGGGATGCAACACGAGGACTTCCCGGAGGGTCACCCATTCCAGTACTACTCTCGCCCAAGCACGCTTAGCTTCGGAGTTCTGATGGGATCCGGTGCGTTAGTGCTGGTATGATCGCATCCGTCATTCTTTGCGCTCTAACTTCTCTTATCCGTTCCGTGCCCCCGCTAATCTTTTAAACCTTTAAACCGTCATAACTTTACGCTCGTTCATCCGTTTCGTGCGATTCTTTTTTTCAATTCGAGTAATCTTTCAAGATCTACCTCCACAAGCTGCCGTAGTCCCGCTTACTAAGACGTGCCTTGCACCATTCGCGGATTTACGACCCCGCCCGCCGTTATTTTGGCAAAAAGAGGGATGCAACACGAGGACTTCCCGGAGGGTCACCCATTCCAGTACTACTCTCGCCCAAGCACGCTTAACTTCGGAGTTCTGATGGGATCCGGTGCGTTAGTGCTGGTATGATCGCATCCGTCATTCTTTGCGCTCTAACTTCTCTTATCCGTTCCGTGCCCCCGCTAATCTTTTAAACCTTTAAACCGTCATAACTTTACGCTCGTTCATCCGTTTCGTGCGATTCTTTTTTTCAATTCGAGTAATCTTTCAAGATCTACCTCCACAAGCTGTCGTAGTCCCACTTACTAAGAAGTGCCTTGCACCATTCACGGATTTACGACCCCGCCCGCCGTTATTTTGGCAAAAAGAGGGATGCAACACGAGGACTTCCCGGAGGGTCACCCATTCCAGTACTACTCTCGCCCAAGCACGCTTAACTTCGGAGTTCTGATGGGATCCGGTGCGTTAGTGCTGGTATGATCGCATCCGTCATTCTTTGCGCTCTAACTTCTCTTATCCGTTCCGTGCCCCCGCTAATCTTTTAAACCTTTAAACCGTCATAACTTTACGCTCGTTCATCCGTTTCGTGCGATTCTTTTTTTCAATTCGAGTAATCTTTCAAGATCTACCTCCACAAGCTGCCGTAGTCCCGCTTACTAAGACGTGCCTTGCACCATTCGCGGATTTACAACCCCGCCCGCCGTTATTTTGGCAAAAGGAGGGATGCAACACGAGGACTTCCCGGAGGGTCACCCATTCCAGTACTACTCTCGCCCAAGCACGCTTAGCTTCGGAGTTCTGATGGGATCCGGTGCGTTAGTGCTGGTATGATCGCATCCGTCATTCTTTGCGCTCTAACTTCTCTTATCCGTTCCGTGCCCCCGCTAATCTTTTAAACCTTTAAACCGTCATAACTTTACGCTCGTTCATCCGTTTCGTGCGATTCTTTTTTTCAATTCGAGTAATCTTTCAAGATCTACCTCCACAAGCTGCCGTAGTCCCGCTTACTAAGACGTGCCTTGCACCATTCGCGGATTTACAACCCCGCCCGCCGTTATTTTGGCAAAAGGAGGGATGCAACACGAGGACTTCCCGGAGGGTCACCCATTCCAGTACTACTCTCGCCCAAGCACGCTTAGCTTCGGAGTTCTGATGGGATCCGGTGCGTTAGTGCTGGTATGATCGCATCCGTCATTCTTTGCGCTCTAACTTCTCTTATCCGTTCCGTGCCCCCGCTAATCTTTTAAACCTTTAAACCGTCATAACTTTACGCTCGTTCATCCGTTTCGTGCGATTCTTTTTTTCAATTCGAGTAATCTTTCAAGATCTACCTCCACAAGCTGCCGTAGTCCCGCTTACTAAGACGTGCCTTGCACCATTCGCGGATTTACGACCCCGCCCGCCGTTATTTTGGCAAAAAGAGGGATGCAACACGAGGACTTCCCGGAGGGTCACCCATTCCAGTACTACTCTCGCCCAAGCACGCTTAACTTCGGAGTTCTGATGGGATCCGGTGCGTTAGTGCTGGTATGATCGCATCCGTCATTCTTTGCGCTCTAACTTCTCTTATCCGTTCCGTGCCCCCGCTAATCTTTTAAACCTTTAAACCGTCATAACTTTACGCTCGTTCATCCGTTTCGTGCGATTCTTTTTTTCAATTCGAGTAATCTTTCAAGATCTACCTCCACAAGCTGTCGTAGTCCCGCTTACTAAGAAGTGCCTTGCACCATTCACGGATTTACGACCCCGCCCGCCGTTATTTTGGCAAAAAGAGGGATGCAACACGAGGACTTCCCGGAGGGTCACCCATTCCAGTACTACTCTCGCCCAAGCACGCTTAACTTCGGAGTTCTGATGGGATCCGGTGCGTTAGTGCTGGTATGATCGCATCCGTCATTCTTTGCGCTCTAACTTCTCTTATCCGTTCCGTGCCCCCGCTAATCTTTTAAACCTTTAAACCGTCATAACTTTACGCTCGTTCATCCGTTTCGTGCGATTCTTTTTTTCAATTCGAGTAATCTTTCAAGATCTACCTCCACAAGCTGCCGTAGTCCCGCTTACTAAGACGTGCCTTGCACCATTCGCGGATTTACAACCCCGCCCGCCGTTATTTTGGCAAAAGGAGGGATGCAACACGAGGACTTCCCGGAGGGTCACCCATTCCAGTACTACTCTCGCCCAAGCACGCTTAGCTTCGGAGTTCTGATGGGATCCGGTGCGTTAGTGCTGGTATGATCGCATCCGTCATTCTTTGCGCTCTAACTTCTCTTATCCGTTCCGTGCCCCCGCTAATCTTTTAAACCTTTAAACCGTCATAACTTTACGCTCGTTCATCCGTTTCGTGCGATTCTTTTTTTCAATTCGAGTAATCTTTCAAGATCTACCTCCACAAGCTGCCGTAGTCCCGCTTACTTAGACGTGCCTTGCACCATTCGCGGATTTACGACCCCGCCCGCCGTTATTTTGGCAAAAAGAGGGATGCAACACGAGGACTTCCCGGAGGGTCACCCATTCCAGTACTACTCTCGCCCAAGCACGCTTAACTTCGGAGTTCTGATGGGATCCGGTGCGTTAGTGCTGGTATGATCGCATCCGTCATTCTTTGCGCTCTAACTTCTCTTATCCGTTCCGTGCCCCCGCTAATCTTTTAAACCTTTAAACCGTCATAACTTTACGCTCGTTCATCCGTTTCGTGCGATTCTTTTTTTCAATTCGAGTAATCTTTCAAAATCTACCTCCACAAGCTGCCGTAGTCCCGCTTACTAAGACGTGCCTTGCACCATTCGCGGATTTACGACCCCGCCCGCCGTTATTTTGGCAAAAAGAGGGATGCAACACGAGGACTTCCCGGAGGGTCACCCATTCCAGTACTACTCTCGCCCAAGCACGCTTAACTTCGGAGTTCTGATGGGATCCGGTGCGTTAGTGCTGGTATGATCGCATCCGTCATTCTTTGCGCTCTAACTTCTCTTATCCGTTCCGTGCCCCCGCTAATCTTTTAAACCTTCATAACTTTACGCTCGTTCATCCGTTTCGTGCGATTCTTTTTTTCAATTCGAGTAATCTTTCAAGATCTACCTCCACAAGCTGCCGTAGTCCCGCTTACTAAGACGTGCCTTGCACCATTCGCGGATTTACGACCCCGCCCGCCGTTATTTTGGCAAAAAGAGGGATGCAATCACCCATTCCAGTACTACTCTCGCCCAAGCACGCTTAGCTTCGGAGTTCTGATGGGATCCGGTGCGTTAGTGCTGGTATGATCGCATCCGTCATTCTTTGCGCTCTAACTTCTCTTATCCGTTCCGTGCCCCCGCTAATCTTTTAAACCTTTAAACCGTCATAACTTTACGCTCGTTCATCCGTTTCGTGCGATTCTTTTTTTCAATTCGAGTAATCTTTCAAGATCTACCTCCACAAGCTGCCGTAGTCCCGCTTACTAAGACGTGCCTTGCACCATTCGCGGATTTACGACCCCGCCCGCCGTTATTTTGGCAAAAAGAGGGATGCAACACGAGGACTTCCCGGAGGGTCACCCATTCCAGTACTACTCTCGCCCAAGCACGCTTAACTTCGGAGTTCTGATGGGATCCGGTGCGTTAGTGCTGGTATGATCGCATCCGTCATTCTTTGCGCTCTAACTTCTCTTATCCGTTCCGTGCCCCCGCTAATCTTTTAAACCTTTAAACCGTCATAACTTTACGCTCGTTCATCCGTTTCGTGCGATTTTTTTTTTCAATTCGAGTAATCTTTCAAGATCTACCTCCACAAGCTGCCGTAGTCCCGCTTACTAAGACGTGCCTTGCACCATTCGCGGATTTACGACCTCGCCCGCCGTTATTTTGGCAAAAAGAGGGATGCAACACGAGGACTTCCCGGAGGGTCACCCATTCCAGTACTACTCTCGCCCAAGCACGCTTAACTTCGGAGTTCTGATGGGATCCGGTGCGTTAGTGCTGGTATGATCGCATCCGTCATTCTTTGCGCTCTAACTTCTCTTATCCGTTCCGTGCCCCCGCTAATCTTTTAAACCTTTAAACCGTCATAACTTTACGCTCGTTCATCCGTTTCGTGCGATTCTTTTTTTCAATTCGAGTAATCTTTCAAGATCTACCTCCACAAGCTGCCGTAGTCCCGCTTACTAAGACGTGCCTTGCACCATTCGCGGATTTACGACCCCGCCCGCCGTTATTTTGGCAAAAAGAGGGATGCAACACGAGGACTTCCCGGAGGGTCACCCATTCCAGTACTACTCTCGCCCAAGCACGCTTAGCTTCGGAGTTCTGATGGGATCCGGTGCGTTAGTGCTGGTATGATCGCATCCGTCATTCTTTGCGCTCTAACTTCTCTTATCCGTTCCGTGCCCCCGCTAATCTTTTAAACCTTTAAACCGTCATAACTTTACGCTCGTTCATCCGTTTCGTGCGATTCTTTTTTTCAATTCGAGTAATCTTTCAAGATCTACCTCCACAAGCTGCCGTAGTCCCGCTTACTAAGACGTGCCTTGCACCATTCGCGGATTTACGACCCCGCCCGCCGTTATTTTGGCAAAAAGAGGGATGCAACACGAGGACTTCCCGGAGGGTCACCCATTCCAGTACTACTCTCGCCCAAGCACGCTTAGCTTCGGAGTTCTGATGGGATCCGGTGCGTTAGTGCTGGTATGATCGCATCCGTCATTCTTTGCGCCCTAACTTCTCTTATCCCTTCCGTGCCCCCGCTCATCTTTTAAACCTTTAAACCGTCATAACTTTACGCTCGTTCATCCGTTTCGTGCGATTCTTTTTTTCAATTCGAGTAATCTTTCAAGATCTACCTCCACAAGCTGCCGTAGTCCCGCTTACTAAGACGTGCCTTGCACCATTCGCGGATTTACGACCCCGCCCGCCATTATTTTGGCAAAAAGAGGGATGCAACACGAGGACTTCCCGGAGGGTCACCCATTCCAGTACTACTCTCGCCCAAGCACGCTTAACTTCGGGGTTATGATGGGATCCGGTGCGTTAGTGCTGGTATGATCGCATCCGTCATTCTTTGCGCTCTAACTTCTCTTATCCGTTCCGTGCCCCCGCTAATCTTTTAAACCTTTAAACCGTCATAACTTTACGCTCGTTCATCCGTTTCGTGCGATTCTTTTTTTCAATTCGAGTAATCTTTCAAGATCTACCTCCACAAGCTGCCGTAGTCCCGCTTACTAAGACGTGCCTTGCACCATTCGCGGATTTACGACCCCGCCCGCCGTTATTTTGGCAAAAAGAGGGATGCAACACGAAGACTTCCCGAAGGGTCACCCATTCCAGTACTACTCTCGCCCAAGCACGCTTAACTTCGGAGTTCTGATGGGATCCGGTCCGTTAGTGCTGGTATGATCGCATCCGTCATTCTTTGCGCTCTAACTTCTCTTATCCCTTCCGTGCCCCCGCTAATCTTTTAAACCTTTAAACCGTCATAACTTTACGCTCGTTCATCCGTTTCGTGCGATTCTTTTTTTCAATTCGAGTAATCTTTCAAGATCTACCTCCACAAGCTGCCGTAGTCCCGCTTACTAAGACGTGCCTTGCACCATTCGCGGATTTACGACCCCGCCCGCCATTATTTTGGCAAAAAGAGGGATGCATCACGAGGACTTCCCGGAGGGTCACCTATTCCAGTACTACTCTCGCCCAAGCACGCTTAACTTCGGGGTTCTGATGGGATCCGGTGCGTTAGTGCTGGTATGATCGCATCCGTCATTCTTTGCGCTCTAACTTCTCTTATCCGTTCCGTGCCCCCGCTAATCTTTTAAACCTTCATAACTTTACGCTCGTTCATCCGTTTCGTGCGATTCTTTTTTTCAATTCGAGTAATCTTTCAAGATCTACCTCCACAAGCTGCCGTAGTCCCGCTTACTAAGACGTGCCTTGCACCATTCGCGGATTTACGACCCCGCCCGCCGTTATTTTGGCAAAAAGAGGGATGCAACACGAGGACTTCCCGGAGGGTCACCCATTCCAGTACTACTCTCGCCCAAGCGCGCTTAACTTCGGAGTTCTGATGGGATCCGGTGCGTTAGTGCTGGTATGATCGCATCCGTCATTCTTTGCGCTCTAACTTCTCTTATCCCTTCCGTGCCCCCGCTAATCTTTTAAACCTTTAAACCGTCATAACTTTACGCTCGTTCATCCGTTTCGTGCGATTCTTTATTTCAATTCGAGTAATCTTTCAAGATCTACCTCCACAAGCTGCCGTAGTCCCGCTTACTAAGACGTGCCTTGCACCATTCGCGGATTTACGACCCCGCCCGCCATTATTTTGGCAAAAAGAGGGATGCAACACGAGGACTTGCCGGAGGGTCACCCATTCCAGTACTACTCTCGCCCAAGCACGCTTAACTTCGGGGTTCTGATGGGATCCGGTGCGTTAGTGCTGGTATGATCGCATCCGTCATTCTTTGCGCTCTAACTTCTCTTATCCGTTCCGTGCCCCCGCTAATCTTTTAAACCTTTAAACCGTCATAACTTTACGCTCGTTCATCCGTTTCGTGCGATTCTTTTTTTCAATTCGAGTAATCTTTCAAGATCTACCTCCACAAGCTGCCGTAGTCCCGCTTACTAAGACGTGCCTTGCACCATTCGCGGATTTACGACCCCGCCCGCCGTTATTTTGGCAAAAAGAGGGATGCAACACGAGGACTTCCCGAAGGGTCACCCATTCCAGTACTACTCTCGCCCAAGCACGCTTAACTTCGGAGTTCTGATGGGATCCGGTGCGTTAGTGCTGGTATGATCGCATCCGTCATTCTTTGCGCTCTAACTTCTCTTATCCGTTCCGTGCCCCCGCTAATCTTTTAAACCTTTAAACCGTCATAACTTTACGCTCGTTCATCCGTTTCGTGCGATTCTTTTTTTCAATTCGAGTAATCTTTCAAGATCTACCTCCACAAGCTGCCGTAGTCCCGCTTACTAAGACGTGCCTTGCACCATTCGCGGATTTACGACCCCGCCCGCCGTTATTTTGGCAAACAGAGGGATGCAACACGAGGACTTTCCGGAGGGTCACCCATTCCAGTACTACTCTCGCCCAAGCACGCTTAACTTCGGAGTTCTGATGGGATCCGGTGCGTTAGTGCTGGTATGATCGCATCCGTCATTCTTTGCGCTCTAACTTCTCTTATCCGTTCCGTGCCCCCGCTAATCTTTTAAACCTTTAAACCGTCATAACTTTACGCTCGTTCATCCGTTTCGTGCGATTCTTTTTTTCAATTCGAGTAATCTTTCAAGATCTACCTCCACAAGCTGCCGTAGTCCCGCTTACTAAGACGTGCCTTGCACCATTCGCGGATTTACGACCCCGCCCGCCGTTATTTTGGCAAAAAGAGGGATGCAACACGAGGACTTCCCGGAGGGTCACCCATTCCAGTACTACTCTCGCCCAAGCACGCTTCACTTCGGAGTTCTGATGGGATCCGGTGCGTTAGTGCTGGTATGATCGCATCCGTCATTCTTTGCGCTCTAACTTCTCTTATCCGTTCCGTGCCCCCGCTAATCTTTTAAACCTTTAAACCGTCATAACTTTACGCTCGTTCATCCGTTTCGTGCGATTCTTTTTTTCAATTCGAGTAATCTTTCAAGATCTACCTCCACAAGCTGCCGTAGTCCCGCTTACTAAGACGTGCCTTGCACCATTCGCGGATTTACGACCCCGCCCGCCGTTATTTTGGCAAAAAGAGGGATGCAACACGAGGACTTCCCGGAGGGTCACCCATTCCAGTACTACTCTCGCCCAAGCACGCTTAACTTCGGGGTTCTGATGGGATCCGGTGTGTTAGTGCTGGTATGATCGCATCCGTCATTCTTTGCGCTCTAACTTCTCTTATCCATTCCGTGCCCCCGCTAATCTTTTAAACCTTTAAACCGTCATAACTTTACGCTCGTTCATCCGTTTCGTGCGATTCTTTTTTTCAATTCAAGTAATCTTTCAAGATCTACCTCCACAAGCTGCCGTAGTCCCGCTTACTAAGACGTGCCTTGCACCATTCGCGGATTTACGACCCCGCCCGCCGTTATTTTGGCAAAAAGAGGGATGCAACACGAGGACTTCCCGGAGGGTCACCCATTCCAGTACTACTCTCGCCCAAGCACGCTTAACTTCGGAGTTCTGATGGGATCCGGTGCGTTAGTGCTGGTATGATCGCATCCGTCATTCTTTGCGCTCTAACTTCTCTTATCCGTTCCGTGCCCCCGCTAATCTTTTAAACCTTTAAACCGTCATAACTTTACGCTCGTTCATCCGTTTCGTGCGATTCTTTTTTTCAATTCGAGTAATCTTTCAAGATCTACCTCCACAAGCTGCCGTAGTCCCGCTTACTAAGACGTGCCTTGCACCATTCGCGGATTTACGACCCTGCCCGCCGTTATTTTGGCAAACAGAGGGATGCAACACGAGGACTTCCCGGAGGGTCACCCATTCCAGTACTACTCTCGCCCAAGCACGCTTAACTTCGGAGTTCTGATGGGATCCGGTGCGTTAGTGCTGGTATGATCGCATCCGTCATTCTTTGCGCTCTAACTTCTCTTATCCGTTCCGTGCCCCCGCTAATCTTTTAAACCTTTAAACCGTCATAACTTTACGCTCGTTCATCCGTTTCGTGCGATTCTTTTTTTCAATTCGAGTAATCTTTCAAGATCTACCTCCACAAGCTGCCGTAGTCCCGCTTACTAAGACGTGCCTTGCACCATTCGCGGATTTACGACCCCGCCCGCCGTTATTTTGGCAAAAAGAGGGATGCAACACGAGGACTTCCCGGAGGGTCACCCATTCCAGTACTACTCTCGCCCAAGCACGCTTAACTTCGGAGTTCTGATGGGATCCGGTGCGTTAGTGCTGGTATGATCGCATCCGTCATTCTTTGCGCTCTAACTTCTCTTATCCGTTCCGTGCCCCCGCTAATCTTTTAAACCTTTAAACCGTCATAACTTTACGCTCGTTCATCCGTTTCGTGCGATTCTTTTTTTCAATTCGAGTAATCTTTCAAGATCTACCTCCACAAGCTGCCGTAGTCCCGCTTACTAAGACGTGCCTTGCACCATTCGCGGATTTACGACCCCGCCCGCCGTTATTTTGGCAAAAAGAGGGATGCAACACGAGGACTTCCCGGAGGGTGACCCATTCCAGTACTACTCTCGCCCAAGCACGCTTAACTTCGGAGTTCTGATGGGATCCGGTGCGTTAGTGCTGGTATGATCGCATCCGTCATTCTTTGCGCTCTAACTTCTCTTATCCCTTCCGTGCCCCCGCTAATCTTTTAAACCTTTAAACCGTCATAACTTTACGCTCGTTCATCCGTTTCGTGCGATTCTTTTTTTCAATTCGAGTAACTTTTCAAGATCTACCTCCACAAGCTGCCGTAGTCCCGCTTACTAAGACGTGCCTTGCACCATTCGCGGATTTACGACCCCGCCCGCCGTTATTTTGGCAAAAAGAGGGATGCAACACGAGGACTTCCCGGAGGGTCACCCATTCCAGTACTACTCTCGCCCAAGCACGCTTGACTTCGGAGTTCTGATGGGATCCGGTGCGTTAGTGCTGGTATGATCGTATCCGTCATTCTTTGCGCTCTAACTTCTCTTATCCGTTCCGTGCCCCCGCTAATCTTTTAAACCTTTAAACCGTCATAACTTTACGCTCGTTCATCCGTTTCGTGCGATTCTTTTTTTCAATTCGAGTAATCTTTCAAGATCTACCTCCACAAGCTGCCGTAGTCCCGTTTACTAAGACGTGCCTTGCACCATTCGCGGATTTACGACCCCGCCCGCCGTTATTTTGGCAAAAAGAGGGATGCAACACGAGGACTTCCCGGAGGGTCACCCATTCCAGTACTACTCTCGCCCAAGCACGCTTAACTTCGGAGTTCTGATGGGATCCGGTGCGTTAGTGCTGGTATGATCGCATCCGTCATTCTTTGCGCTCTAACTTCTCTTATCCGTTCCGTGCCCCCGCTAATCTTTTAAACCTTTAAACCGTCATAACTTTACGCTCGTTCATCCGTTTCGTGCGATTCTTTTTTTCAATTCGAGTAATCTTTCAAGATCTACCTCCACAAGCTGCCATAGTCCCGCTTACTAAGACGTGCCTTGCACCATTCGCGGATTTACGACCCCGCCCGCCGTTATTTTGGCAAAAAGAGGGATGCAACACGAGGACTTCCCGGAGGGTCACCCATTCCAGTACTACTCTCGCCCAAGCACGCTTAACTTCGGAGTTCTGATGGGATCCGGTCCGTTAGTGCTGGTATGATCGCATCCGTCATTCTTTGCGCTCTAACTTCTCTTATCCCTTCCGTGCCCCCGCTAATCTTTTAAACCTTTAAACCGTCATAACTTTACGCTCGTTCATCCGTTTCGTGCGATTCTTTTTTTCAATTCGAGTAATCTTTCAAGATCTACCTCCACAAGCTGCCGTAGTCCCGCTTACTAAGACGTGCCTTGCACCATTCGCGGATTTACGACCCCGCCCGCCATTATTTTGGCAAAAAGAGGGATGCATCACGAGGACTTCCCGGAGGGTCACCTATTCCAGTACTACTCTCGCCCAAGCACGCTTAACTTCGGGGTTCTGATGGGATCCGGTGCGTTAGTGCTGGTATGATCGCATCCGTCATTCTTTGCGCTCTAACTTCTCTTATCCGTTCCGTGCCCCCGCTAATCTTTTAAACCTTCATAACTTTACGCTCGTTCATCCGTTTCGTGCGATTCTTTTTTTCAATTCGAGTAATCTTTCAAGATCTACCTCCACAAGCTGCCGTAGTCCCGCTTACTAAGACGTGCCTTGCACCATTCGCGGATTTACGACCCCGCCCGCCGTTATTTTGGCAAAAAGAGGGATGCAACACGAGGACTTCCCGGAGGGTCACCCATTCCAGTACTACTCTCGCCCAAGCACGCTTAACTTCGGAGTTCTGATGGGATCCGGTGCGTTAGTGCTGGTATGATCGCATCCGTCATTCTTTGCGCTCTAACTTCTCTTATCCCTTCCGTGCCCCCGCTAATCTTTTAAACCTTTAAACCGTCATAACTTTACGCTCGTTCATCCGTTTCGTGCGATTCTTTATTTCAATTCGAGTAATCTTTCAAGATCTACCTCCACAAGCTGCCGTAGTCCCGCTTACTAAGACGTGCCTTGCACCATTCGCGGATTTACGACCCCGCCCGCCATTATTTTGGCAAAAAGAGGGATGCAACACGAGGACTTGCCGGAGGGTCACCCATTCCAGTACTACTCTCGCCCAAGCACGCTTAACTTCGGGGTTCTGATGGGATCCGGTGCGTTAGTGCTGGTATGATCGCATCCGTCATTCTTTGCGCTCTAACTTCTCTTATCCGTTCCGTGCCCCCGCTAATCTTTTAAACCTTTAAACCGTCATAACTTTACGCTCGTTCATCCGTTTCGTGCGATTCTTTTTTTCAATTCGAGTAATCTTTCAAGATCTACCTCCACAAGCTGCCGTAGTCCCGCTTACTAAGACGTGCCTTGCACCATTCGCGGATTTACGACCCCGCCCGCCGTTATTTTGGCAAAAAGAGGGATGCAACACGAGGACTTCCCGAAGGGTCACCCATTCCAGTACTACTCTCGCCCAAGCACGCTTAACTTCGGAGTTCTGATAGGATCCGGTGCGTTAGTGCTGGTATGATCGCATCCGTCATTCTTTGCGCTCTAACTTCTCTTATCCGTTCCGTGCCCCCGCTAATCTTTTAAACCTTTAAACCGTCATAACTTTACGCTCGTTCATCCGTTTCGTGCGATTCTTTTTTTCAATTCGAGTAATCTTTCAAGATCTACCTCCACAAGCTGCCGTAGTCCCGCTTACTAAGACGTGCCTTGCACCATTCGCGGATTTACGACCCCGCCCGCCGTTATTTTGGCAAACAGAGGGATGCAACACGAGGACTTCCCGGAGGGTCACCCATTCCAGTACTACTCTCGCCCAAGCACGCTTAACTTCGGAGTTCTGATGGGATCCGGTGCGTTAGTGCTGGTATGATCGCATCCGTCATTCTTTGCGCTCTAACTTCTCTTATCCGTTCCGTGCCCCCGCTAATCTTTTAAACCTTTAAACCGTCATAACTTTACGCTCGTTCATCCGTTTCGTGCGATTCTTTTTTTCAATTCGAGTAATCTTTCAAGATCTACCTCCACAAGCTGCCGTAGTCCCGCTTACTAAGACGTGCCTTGCACCATTCGCGGATTTACGACCCCGCCCGCCGTTATTTTGGCAAAAAGAGGGATGCAACACGAGGACTTCCCGGAGGGTCACCCATTCCAGTACTACTCTCGCCCAAGCACGCTTCACTTCGGAGTTCTGATGGGATCCGGTGCGTTAGTGCTGGTATGATCGCATCCGTCATTCTTTGCGCTCTAACTTCTCTTATCCGTTCCGTGCCCCCGCTAATCTTTTAAACCTTTAAACCGTCATAACTTTACGCTCGTTCATCCGTTTCGTGCGATTCTTTTTTTCAATTCGAGTAATCTTTCAAGATCTACCTCCACAAGCTGCCGTAGTCCCGCTTACTAAGACGTGCCTTGCACCATTCGCGGATTTACGACCCCGCCCGCCGTTATTTTGGCAAAAAGAGGGATGCAACACGAGGACTTCCCGGAGGGTCACCCATTCCAGTACTACTCTCGCCCAAGCACGCTTAACTTCGGGGTTCTGATGGGATCCGGTGTGTTAGTGCTGGTATGATCGCATCCGTCATTCTTTGCGCTCTAACTTCTCTTATCCATTCCGTGCCCCCGCTAATCTTTTAAACCTTTAAACCGTCATAACTTTACGCTCGTTCATCCGTTTCGTGCGATTCTTTTTTTCAATTCAAGTAATCTTTCAAGATCTACCTCCACAAGCTGCCGTAGTCCCAGACGTGCCTTGCACCATTCGCGGATTTACGACCCCGCCCGCCGTTATTTTGGCAAAAAGAGGGATGCAACACGAGGACTTCCCGGAGGGTCACCCATTCCAGTACTACTCTCGCCCAAGCACGCTTAACTTCGGAGTTCTGATGGGATCCGGTGCGTTAGTGCTGGTATGATCGCATACGTCATTCTTTGCGCTCTAACTTCTCTTATCCGTTCCGTGCCCCCGCTAATCTTTTAAACCTTTAAACCGTCATAACTTTACGCTCGTTCATCCGTTTCGTGCGATTCTTTTTTTCAATTCGAGTAATCTTTCAAGATCTACCTCCACAAGCTGCCGTAGTCCCGCTTACTAAGACGTGCCTTGCACCATTCGCGGATTTACGACCCCGCCCGCCGTTATTTTGGCAAACAGAGGGATGCAACACGAGGACTTCCCGGAGGGTCACCCATTCCAGTACTACTCTCGCCCAAGCACGCTTAACTTCGGAGTTCTGATGGGATCCGGTGCGTTAGTGCTGGTATGATCGCATCCGTCATTCTTTGCGCTCTAACTTCTCTTATCCGTTCCGTGCCCCCGCTAATCTTTTAAACCTTTAAACCGTCATAACTTTACGCTCGTTCATCCGTTTCGTGCGATTCTTTTTTTCAATTCGAGTAATCTTTCAAGATCTACCTCCACAAGCTGCCGTAGTCCCGCTTACTAAGACGTGCCTTGCACCATTCGCGGATTTACGACCCCGCCCGCCGTTATTTTGGCAAAAAGAGGGATGCAACACGAGGACTTCCCGGAGGGTCACCCATTCCAGTACTACTCTCGCCCAAGCACGCTTAACTTCGGAGTTCTGATGGGATCCGGTGCGTTAGTGCTGGTATGATCGCATCCGTCATTCTTTGCGCTCTAACTTCTCTTATCCGTTCCGTGCCCCCGCTAATCTTTTAAACCTTTAAACCGTCATAACTTTACGCTCGTTCATCCGTTTCGTGCGATTCTTTTTTTCAATTCGAGTAATCTTTCAAGATCTACCTCCACAAGCTGCCGTAGTCCCGCTTACTAAGACGTGCCTTGCACCATTCGCGGATTTACGACCCCGCCCGCCGTTATTTTGGCAAAAAGAGGGATGCAACACGAGGACTTCCCGGAGGGTCACCCATTCCAGTACTACTCTCGCCCAAGCACGCTTAACTTCGGAGTTCTGATGGGATCCGGTGCGTTAGTGCTGGTATGATCGCATCCGTCATTCTTTGCGCTCTAACTTCTCTTATCCCTTCCGTGCCCCCGCTAATCTTTTAAACCTTTAAACCGTCATAACTTTACGCTCGTTCATCCGTTTCGTGCGATTCTTTTTTTCAATTCGAGTAACTTTTCAAGATCTACCTCCACAAGCTGCCGTAGTCCCGCTTACTAAGACGTGCCTTGCACCATTCGCGGATTTACGACCCCGCCCGCCGTTATTTTGGCAAAAAGAGGGATGCAACACGAGGACTTCCCGGAGGGTCACCCATTCCAGTACTACTCTCGCCCAAGCACGCTTGACTTCGGAGTTCTGATGGGATCCGGTGCGTTAGTGCTGGTATGATCGTATCCGTCATTCTTTGCGCTCTAACTTCTCTTATCCGTTCCGTGCCCCCGCTAATCTTTTAAACCTTTAAACCGTCATAACTTTACGCTCGTTCATCCGTTTCGTGCGATTCTTTTTTTCAATTCGAGTAATCTTTCAAGATCTACCTCCACAAGCTGCCGTAGTCCCGCTTACTAAGACGTGCCTTGCACCATTCGCGGATTTACGACCCCGCCCGCCGTTATTTTGGCAAAAAGAGGGATGCAACACGAGGACTTCCCGGAGGGTCACCCATTCCAGTACTACTCTCGCCCAAGCACGCTTAACTTCGGAGTTCTGATGGGATCCGGTGCGTTAGTGCTGGTATGATCGCATCCGTCATTCTTTGCGCTCTAACTTCTCTTATCCGTTCCGTGCCCCCGCTAATCTTTTAAACCTTTAAACCGTCATAACTTTACGCTCGTTCATCCGTTTCGTGCGATTCTTTTTTTCAATTCGAGTAATCTTTCAAGATCTACCTCCACAAGCTGCCATAGTCCCGCTTACTAAGACGTGCCTTGCACCATTCGCGGATTTACGACCCCGCCCGCCGTTATTTTGGCAAAAAGAGGGATGCAACACGAGGACTTCCCGGAGGGTCACCCATTCCAGTACTACTCTCGCCCAAGCACGCTTAACTTCGGAGTTCTGATGGGATCCGGTGCGTTAGTGCTGGTATGATCGCATCCGTCATTCTTTGCGCTCTAACTTCTCTTATCCGTTCCGTGCCCCCGCTAATCTTTTAAACCTTTAAACCGTCATAACTTTACGCTCGTTCATCCGTTTCATGCGATTCTTTTTTTCAATTCGAGTAATCTTTCAAGATCTACCTCCACAAGCTGCCGTAGTCCCGCTTACTAAGACGTGCCTTGCACCATTCGCGGATTTACGACCCCGCCCGCCGTTATTTTGGCAAAAAGAGGGATGCAACACGAGGACTTCCCGGAGGGTCACCCATTCCAGTACTACTCTCGCCCAAGCACGCTTAGCTTCGGAGTTCTGATGGGATCCGGTGCGTTAGTGCTGGTATGATCGCATCCGTCATTCTTTGCGCTCTAACTTCTCTTATCCGTTCCGTGCCCCCGCTAATCTTTTAAACCTTTAAACCGTCATAACTTTACGCTCGTTCATCCGTTTCGTGCGATTCTTTTTTTCAATTCGAGTAATCTTTCAAGATCTACCTCCACAAGCTGCCGTAGTCCCGCTTACTAAGACGTGCCTTGCACCATTCGCGGATTTACGACCCCGCCCGCCGTTATTTTGGCAAAAAGAGGGATGCAACACGAGGACTTCCCGGAGGGTCACCCATTCCAGTACTACTCTCGCCCAAGCACGCTTGACTTCGGAGTTCTGATGGGATCCGGTGCGTTAGTGCTGGTATGATCGTATCCGTCATTCTTTGCGCTCTAACTTCTCTTATCCGTTCCGTGCCCCCGCTAATCTTTTAAACCTTTAAACTGTCATAACTTTACGCTCGTTCATCCGTTTCGTGCGATTCTTTTTTTCAATTCGAGTAATCTTTCAAGATCTACCTCCACAAGCTGCCGTAGTCCCGCTTACTAAGACGTGCCTTGCACCATTCGCGGATTTACGACCCCGCCCGCCGTTATTTTGGCAAAAAGAGGGATGCAACACGAGGACTTCCCGGAGGGTCACCCATTCCAGTACTACTCTCGCCCAAGCACGCTTAACTTCGGAGTTCTGATGGGATCCGGTGCGTTAGTGCTGGTATGATCGCATCCGTCATTCTTTGCGCTCTAACTTCTCTTATCCGTTCCGTGCCCCCGCTAATCTTTTAAACCTTTAAACCGTCATAACTTTACGCTCGTTCATCCGTTTCGTGCGATTCTTTTTTTCAATTCGAGTAATCTTTCAAGATCTACCTCCACAAGCTGCCGTAGTCCCGCTTACTAAGACGTGCCTTGCACCATTCGCGGATTTACGACCCCGCCCGCCGTTATTTTGGCAAAAAGAGGGATGCAACACGAGGACTTCCCGGAGGGTCACCCATTCCAGTACTACTCTCGCCCAAGCACGCTTAACTTCGGAGTTCTGATGGGATCCGGTGCGTTAGTGCTGGTATGATCGCATACGTCATTCTTTGCGCTCTAACTTCTCTTATCCGTTCCGTGCCCCCGCTAATCTTTTAAACCTTTAAACCGTCATAACTTTACGCTCGTTCATCCGTTTCGTGCGATTCTTTTTTTCAATTCGAGTAATCTTTCAAGATCTACCTCCACAAGCTGCCGTAGTCCCGCTTACTAAGACGTGCCTTGCACCATTCGCGGATTTACGACCCCGCCCGCCGTTATTTTGGCAAAAAGAGGGATGCAACACGAGGACTTCCCGGAGGGTCACCCATTCCAGTACTACTCTCGCCCAAGCACGCTTAACTTCGGAGTTCTGATGGGATCCGGTGCGTTAGTGCTGGTATGATCGCATCCGTCATTCTTTGCGCTCTAACTTCTCTTATCCGTTCCGTGCCCCCGCTAATCTTTTAAACCTTTAAACCGTCATAACTTTACGCTCGTTCATCCATTTCGTGCGATTCTTTTTTTCAATTCGAGTAATCTTTCAAGATCTACCTCCACAAGCTGCCGTAGTCCCGCTTACTAAGACGTGCCTTGCGCCATTCGCGGATTTACGACCCCGCCCGCCGTTATTTTGGCAAAAAGAGGGATGCAACACGAGGACTTCCCGGAGGGTCACCCATTCCAGTACTACTCTCGCCCAAGCACGCTTAGCTTCGGAGTTCTGATGGGATCCGGTGCGTTAGTGCTGGTATGATCGCATCCGTCATTCTTTGCGCTCTAACTTCTCTTATCCGTTCCGTGCCCCCGCTAATCTTTTAAACCTTTAAACCGTCATAACTTTACGCTCGTTCATCCGTTTCGTGCGATTCTTTTTTTCAATTCGAGTAATCTTTCAAGATCTACGTCCACAAGCTGCCGTAGTCCCGCTTACTAAGACGTGCCTTGCACCATTCGCGGATTTACGACCCCGGCCGCCGTTATTTTGGCAAAAAGAGGGATGCAACACGAGGACTTCCCGGAGGGTCACCCATTCCAGTACTACTCTCGCCCAAGCACGCTTGACTTCGGAGTTCTGATGGGATCCGGTGCGTTAGTGCTGGTATGATCGCATCCGTCATTCTTTGCGCTCTAACTTCTCTTATCCGTTCCGTGCCCCCGCTAATCTTTTAAACCTTTAAACCGTCATAACTTTACGCTCGTTCATCCGTTTCGTGCGATTCTTTTTTTCAATTCGAGTAATCTTTCAAGATCTACCTCCACAAGCTGCCGTAGTCCCGCTTACTAAGACGTGCCTTGCACCATTCGCGGATTTACGACCCCGCCCGCCGTTATTTTGGCAAAAAGAGGGATGCAACACGAGGACTTCCCGGAGGGTCACCCATTCCAGTACTACTCTCGCCCAAGCACGCTTAACTTCGGAGTTCTGATTTGATCCGGTGCGTTAGTGCTGGTATGATCGCATCCGTCATTCTTTGCGCTCTAACTTCTCTTATCCGTTCCGTGCCCCCGCTAATCTTTTAAACCTTTAAACCGTCATAACTTTACGCTCGTTCATCCGTTTCGTGCGATTCTTTTTTTCAATTCGAGTAATCTTTCAAGATCTACCTCCACAAGCTGCCGTAGTCCCGCTTACTAAGACGTGCCTTGCACCATTCGCGGATTTACGACCCCGCCCGCCGTTATTTTGGCAAAAAGAGGGATGCAACACGAGGACTTCCCGGAGGGTCACCCATTCCAGTACTACTCTCGCCCAAGCATGCTTAACTTCGGAGTTCTGATGGGATCCGGTGCGTTAGTGCTGGTATGATCGCATCCGTCATTCTTTGCGCTCTAACTTCTCTTATCCGTTCCGTGCCCCCGCTAATCTTTTAAACCTTTAAACCGTCATAACTTTACGCTCGTTCATCCGTTTCGTGCGATTCTTTTTTTCAATTCGAGTAATCTTTCAAGATCTACCTCCACAAGCTGCCGTAGTCCCGCTTACTAAGACGTGCCTTGCACCATTCGCGGATTTACGACCCCGCCCGCCGTTATTTTGGCAAAAAGAGGGATGCAACACGAGGACTTCCCGGAGGGTCACCCATTCCAGTACTACTCTCGCCCACGCACGCTTAACTTCGGAGTTCTGATGGGATCCGGTGCGTTAGTGCTGGTATGATCGCATCCGTCATTCTTTGCGCTCTAACTTCTCTTATCCGTTCCGTGCCCCCGCTAATCTTTTAAACCTTTAAACCGTCATAACTTTACGCTCGTTCATCCGTTTCGTGCGATTCTTTTTTTCAATTCGAGTAATCTTTCAAGATCTACCTCCACAAGCTGCCGTAGTCCCGCTTACTAAGACGTGCCTTGCACCTTTCGCGGATTTACGACCCCGCCCGCCGTTATTTTGGCAAAAAGAGGGATGCAACACGAGGACTTCCCGGAGGGTCACCCATTCCAGTACTACTCTCGCCCAAGCACGCTTAGCTTCGGAGTTCTGATGGGATCCGGTGCGTTAGTGCTGGTATGATCGCATCCGTCATTCTTTGCGCTCTAACTTCTCTTATCCGTTCCGTGCCCCCGCTAATCTTTTAAACCTTTAAACCGTCATAACTTTACGCTCGTTCATCCGTTTCGTGCGATTCTTTTTTTCAATTCGAGTAATCTTTCAAGATCTACCTCCACAAGCTGCCGTAGTCCCGCTTACTAAGACGTGCCTTGCACCATTCGCGGATTTACGACCCCGCCCGCCGTTATTTTGGCAAAAAGAGGGATGCAACACGAGGACTTCCCGGAGGGTCACCCATTCCAGTACTACTCTCGCCCACGCACGCTTAACTTCGGAGTTCTGATGGGATCCGGTGCGTTAGTGCTGGTATGATCGCATCCGTCATTCTTTGCGCTCTAACTTCTCTTATCCGTTCCGTGCCCCCGCTAATCTTTTAAACCTTTAAACCGTCATAACTTTACGCTCGTTCATCCGTTTCGTGCGATTCTTTTTTTCAATTCGAGTAATCTTTCAAGATCTACCTCCACAAGCTGCCGTAGTCCCGCTTACTAAGACGTGCCTTGCACCATTCGCGGATTTACGACCCCGCCCGCCGTTATTTTGGCAAAAAGAGGGATGCAACACGAGGACTTCCAGGAGGGTCACCCATTCCAGTACTACTCTCGCCCAAGCACGCTTAACTTCGGAGTTCTGATGGGATCCGGTGCGTTAGTGCTGGTATGATCGCATCCGTCATTCTTTGCGCTCTAACTTCTCTTATCCGTTCCGTGCCCCCGCTAATCTTTTAAACCTTTAAACCGTCATAACTTTACGCTCGTTCATCCGTTTCGTGCGATTCTTTTTTTCAATTCGAGTAATCTTTCAAGATCTACCTCCACAAGCTGCCGTAGTCCCGCTTACTAAGACGTGCCTTGCACCATTCGCGGATTTACGACCCCGCCCGCCGTTATTTTGGCAAAAAGAGGGATGCAACACGAGGACTTCCCGGAGGGTCACCCATTCCTGTACTACTCTCGCCCAAGCACGCTTAGCTTCGGAGTTCTGATGGGATCCGGTGCGTTAGTGCTGGTATGATCGCATCCGTCATTCTTTGCGCTCTAACTTCTCTTATCCGTTCCGTGCCCCCGCTAATCTTTTAAACCTTTAAACCGTCATAACTTTACGCTCGTTCATCCGTTTCGTGCGATTCTTTTTTTCAATTCGAGTAATCTTTCAAGATCTACCTCCACAAGCTGCCGTAGTCCCGCTTACTAAGACGTGCCTTGCACCATTCGCGGATTTACGACCCCGCCCGCCGTTATTTTGGCAAAAAGAGGGATGCAACAAAAGGACTTCCCGGAGGGTCACCCATTCCAGTACTACTCTCGCCCACGCACGCTTAACTTCGGAGTTCTGATGGGATCCGGTGCGTTAGTGCTGGTATGATCGCATCCGTCATTCTTTGCGCTCTAACTTCTCTTATCCGTTCCGTGCCCCCGCTAATCTTTTAAACCTTTAAACCGTCATAACTTTACGCTCGTTCATCCGTTTCGTGCGATTCTTTTTTTCAATTCGAGTAATCTTTCAAGATCTACCTCCACAAGCTGCCGTAGTCCCGCTTACTAAGACGTGCCTTGCACCATTCGCGGATTTACGACCCCGCCCGCCGTTATTTTGGCAAAAAGAGGGATGCAACACGAGGACTTCCCGGAGGGTCACCCATTCCAGTACTACTCTCGCCCAAGCACGCTTGACTTCGGAGTTCTGATGGGATCCGGTGCGTTAGTGCTGGTATGATCGCATCCGTCATTCTTTGCGCTCTAACTTCTCTTATCCGTTCCGTGGTTAAACCTTTAAACCGTCATAACTTTACGCTCGTTCATCCGTTTCGTGCGATTCTTTTTTTCAATTCGAGTAATCTTTCAAGATCTACCTCCACAAGCTGCCGTAGTCCCGCTTACTAAGACGTGCCTTGCACCATTCGCGGATTTACGACCCCGCCCGCCGTTATTTTGGCAAAAAGAGGGATGCAACACGAGGACTTCCCGGAGGGTCACCCATTCCAGTACTACTCTCGCCCAAGCACGCTTAGCTTCGGAGTTCTGATGGGATCCGGTGCGTTAGTGCTGGTATGATCGCATCCGTCATTCTTTGCGCTCTAACTTCTCTTATCCGTTCCGTGCCCCCGCTAATCTTTTAAACCTTTAAACCGTCATAACTTTACGCTCGTTCATCCGTTTCGTGCGATTCTTTTTTTCAATTCGAGTAATCTTTCAAGATCTACCTCCACAAGCTGCCGTAGTCCCGCTTACTAAGACGTGCCTTGCACCATTCGCGGATTTACGACCCCGCCCGCCGTTATTTTGGCAAAAAGAGGGATGCAACACGAGGACTTCCCGGAGGGTCACCCATTCCAGTACTACTCTCGCCCAAGCACGCTTAACTTCGGAGTTCTGATGGGATCCGGTGCGTTAGTGCTGGTATGATCGCATCCGTCATTCTTTGCGCTCTAACTTCTCTTATCCGTTCCGTGCCCCCGCTAATCTTTTAAACCTTTAAACCGTCATAACTTTACGCTCGTTCATCCGTTTCGTGCGATTCTTTTTTTCAATTCGAGTAATCTTTCAAGATCTACCTCCACAAGCTGCCGTAGTCCCGCTTACTAAGACGTGCCTTGCACCATTCGCGGATTTACGACCCCGCCCGCCGTTATTTTGGCAAAAAGAGGGATGCAACACGAGGACTTCCCGGAGGGTCACCCATTCCAGTACTACTCTCGCCCAAGCACGCTTAACTTCGGAGTTCTGATGGGATCCGGTGCGTTATTGCTGGTATGATCGCATCCGTCATTCTTTGCGCTCTAACTTCTCTTATCCGTTCCGTGCCTCCGCTAATCTTTTAAACCTTTAAACCGTCATAACTTTACGCTCGTTCATCCGTTTCGTGCGATTCTTTTTTTCAATTCGAGTAATCTTTCAAGATCTACCTCCACAAGCTGCCGTAGTCCCGCTTACTAAGACGTGCCTTGCACCATTCGCGGATTTACGACCCCGCCCGCCGTTATTTTGGCAAAAAGAGGGATGCAACACGAGGACTTCCCGGAGGGTCACCCATTCCAGTACTACTCTCGCCAAAGCACGCTTAGCTTCGGAGTTCTGATGGGATCCGGTGCGTTAGTGCTGGTATGATCGCATCCGTCATTCTTTGCGCTCTAACTTCTCTTATCCGTTCCGTGCCCCCGCTAATCTTTTAAACCTTTAAACCGTCATAACTTTACGCTCGTTCATCCGTTTCGTGCGATTCTTTTTTTCAATTCGAGTAATCTTTCAAGATCTACCTCCACAAGCTGCCGTAGTCCCGCTTACTAAGACGTGCCTTGCACCATTCGCGGATTTACGACCCCGCCCGCCGTTATTTTGGCAAAAAGAGGGATGCAACACGAGGACTTCCCGGAGGGTCACCCATTCCAGTACTACTCTCGCCCACGCACGCTTAACTTCGGAGTTCTGATGGGATCCGGTGCGTTAGTGCTGGTATGATCGCATCCGTCATTCTTTGCGCTCTAACTTCTCTTATCCGTTCCGTGCCCCCGCTAATCTTTTAAACCTTTAAACCGTCATAACTTTACGCTCGTTCATCCGTTTCGTGCGATTCTTTTTTTCAATTCGAGTAATCTTTCAAGATCTACCTCCACAAGCTGCCGTAGTCCCGCTTACTAAGACGTGCCTTGCACCATTCGCGGATTTACGACCCCGCCCGCCGTTATTTTGGCAAAAAGAGGGATGCAACACGAGGACTTCCCGGAGGGTCACCCATTCCAGTACTACGCTCGCCCAAGCACGCTTAACTTCGGAGTTCTGATGGGATCCGGTGCGTTAGTGCTGGTATGATCGCATCCGTCATTCTTTGCGCTCTAACTTCTCTTATCCGTTCCGTGGTTAAACCTTTAAACCGTCATAACTTTACGCTCGTTCATCCGTTTCGTGCGATTCTTTTTTTCAATTCGAGTAATCTTTCAAGATCTACCTCCACAAGCTGCCGTAGTCCCGCTTACTAAGACGTGCCTTGCACCATTCGCGGATTTACGACCCCGCCCGCCGTTATTTTGGCAAAAAGAGGGATGCAACACGAGGACTTCCCGGAGGGTCACCCATTCCAGTACTACTCTCGCCCAGGCACGCTTAACTTCGGAGTTCTGATGGGATCCGGTGCGTTAGTGCTGGTATGATCGCATCCGTCATTCTTTGCGCTCTAACTTCTCTTATCCGTTCCGTGCCCCCGCTAATCTTTTAAACCTTTAAACTGGCATAACTTTACGCTCGTTCATCCGTTTCGTGCGATTCTTTTTTTCAATTCGAGTAATCTTTCAAGATCTACCTCCACAAGCTGCCGTAGTCCCGCTTACTAAGACGTGCCTTGCACCATTCGCGGATTTACGACCCCGCCCGCCGTTATTTTGGCAAAAAGAGGGATGCAACACGAGGACTTCCCGGAGGGTCACCCATTCCAGTACTACTCTCGCCCAAGCACGCTTAACTTCGGAGTTCTGATGGGATCCGGTGCGTTAGTGCTGGTATGATCGCATCCGTCATTCTTTGCGCTCTAACTTCTCTTATCCGTTCCGTGCCCCCGCTAATCTTTTAAACCTTTAAACCGTCATAACTTTACGCTCGTTCATCCGTTTCGTGCGATTCTTTTTTTCAATTCGAGTAATCTTTCAAGATCTACCTCCACAAGCTGCCGTAGTCCCGCTTACTAAGACGTGCCTTGCACCATTCGCGGATTTACGACCCCGCCCGCCGTTATTTTGGCAAAAAGAGGGATGCAACACGAGGACTTCCCGGAGGGTCACCCATTCCAGTACTACTCTCGCACAAGCACGCTTAACTTCGGAGTTCTGATTGGATCCGGTGCGTTAGTGCTGGTATGATCGCATCCGTCATTCTTTGCGCTCTAACTTCTCTTATCCGTTCCGTGCCCCCGCTAATCTTTTAAACCTTTAAACCGTCATAACTTTACGCTCGTTCATCCGTTTCGTGCGATTCTTTTTTTCAATTCGAGTAATCTTTCAAGATCTACCTCCACAAGCTGCCGTAGTCCCGCTTACTAAGACGTGCCTTGCACCATTCGCGGATTTACGACCCCGCCCGCCGTTATTTTGGCAAAAAGAGGGATGCAACACGAGGACTTCCCGGAGGGTCACCCATTCCAGTACTACTCTCGCCCAAGCACGCTTAACTTCGGAGTTCTGATGGGATCCGGTGCGTTAGTGCTGGTATGATCGCATCCGTCATTCTTTGCGCTCTAACTTCTCTTATCCGTTCCGTGCCCCCGCTAATCTTTTAAACCTTTAAACCGTCATAACTTTACGCTCGTTCATCCGTTTCGTGCGATTCTTTTTTTCAATTCGAGTAATCTTTCAAGATCTACCTCCACAAGCTGCCGTAGTCCCGCTTACTAAGACGTGCCTTGCACCATTCGCGGATTTACGACCCCGCCCGCCGTTATTTTGGCAAAAAGAGGGATGCAACACGAGGACTTCCCGGAGGGTCACCCATTCCAGTACTACTCTCGCCCAAGCACGCTTAGCTTCGGAGTTCTGATGGGATCCGGTGCGTTAGTGCTGGTATGATCGCATCCGTCATTCTTTGCGCTCTAACTTCTCTTATCCGTTCCGTGCCCCCGCTAATCTTTTAAACCTTTAAACCGTCATAACTTTACGCTCGTTCATCCGTTTCGTGCGATTCTTTTTTTCAATTCGAGTAATCTTTCAAGATCTACCTCCACAAGCTGCCGTAGTCCCGCTTACTAAGACGTGCCTTGCACCATTCGCGGATTTACGACCCCGCCCGCCGTTATTTTGGCAAAAAGAGGGATGCAACACGAGGACTTCCCGGAGGGTCACCCATTCCAGTACTACTCTTGCCCAAGCACGCTTAACTTCGGAGTTCTGATGGGATCCGGTGCGTTAGTGCTGGTATGATCGCATCCGTCATTCTTTGCGCTCTAACTTCTCTTATCCCTTCCGTGCTCCCGCTAATCTTTTAAACCTTTAAACCGTCATAACTTTACGCTCGTTCATCCGTTTCGTGCGATTCTTTTTTTCAATTCGAGTAATCTTTCAAGATCTACCTCCACAAGCTGCCGTAGTCCCGCTTACTAAGACGTGCCTTGCACCATTCGCGGATTTACGACCCCGCCCGCCGTTATTTTGGCAAAAAGAGGGATGCAACACGAGGACTTCCCGGAGGGTCACCCATTCCAGTACTACTCTCGCCCAAGCACGCTTAACTTCGGAGTTCTGATGGGATCCGGTGCGTTAGTGCTGGTATGATCGCATCCGTCATTCTTTGCGCTCTAACTTCTCTTATCCGTTCCGTGGTTAAACCTTTAAACCGTCATAACTTTACGCTCGTTCATCCGTTTCGTGCGATTCTTTTTTTCAATTCGAGTAATCTTTCAAGATCTACCTCCACAAGCTGCCGTAGTCCCGCTTACTAAGACGTGCCTTGCACCATTCGCGGATTTACGACCCCGCCCGCCGTTATTTTGGCAAAAAGAGGGATGCAACACGAGGACTTCCCGGAGGGTCACCCATTCCAGTACTACTCTCGCCCAGGCACGCTTAACTTCGGAGTTCTGATGGGATCCGGTGCGTTAGTGCTGGTATGATCGCATCCGTCATTCTTTGCGCTCTAACTTCTCTTATCCGTTCCGTGCCCCCGCTAATCTTTTAAACCTTTAAACCGTCATAACTTTACGCTCGTTCATCCGTTTCGTGCGATTCTTTTTTTCAATTCGAGTAATCTTTCAAGATCTACCTCCACAAGTTGCCGTAGTCCCGCTTACTAAGACGTGCCTTGCACCATTCGCGGATCCGCTTACTAAGACGTGCCTTGCACCATTCGCGGATTTACGACCCCGCCCGCCGTTATTTTGGCAAAAAGAGGGATGCAACACGAGGACTTCCCGGAGGGTCACCCATTCCAGTGCTACTCTCGCACAAGCACGCTTAACTTCGGAGTTCTGATTGGATCCGGTGCGTTAGTGCTGGTATGATCGCATCCGTCATTCTTTGCGCTCTAACTTCTCTTATCCGTTCCGTGCCCCCGCTAATCTTTTAAACCTTTAAACCGTCATAACTTTACGCTCGTTCATCCGTTTCGTGCGATTCTTTTTTTCAATTCGAGTAATCTTTCAAGATCTACCTCCACAAGCTGCCGTAGTCCCGCTTACTAAGACGTGCCTTGCACCATTCGCGGATTTACGACCCCGCCCGCCGTTATTTTGGCAAAAAGAGGGATGCAACACGAGGACTTCCCGGAGGGTCACCCATTCCAGTACTACTCTCGCCCAAGCACGCTTAACTTCGGAGTTCTGATGGGATCCGGTGCGTTAGTGCTGGTATGATCGCATCCGTCATTCTTTGCGCTCTAACTTCTCTTATCCGTTCCGTGCCCCCGCTAATCTTTTAAACCTTTAAACCGTCATAACTTTACGCTCGTTCATCCGTTTCGTGCGATTCTTTTTTTCAATTCGAGTAATCTTTCAAGATCTACCTCCACAAGCTGCCGTAGTCCCGCTTACTAAGACGTGCCTTGCACCATTCGCGGATTTACGACCCCGCCCGCCGTTATTTTGGCAAAAAGAGGGATGCAACACGAGGACTTCCCGGAGGGTCACCCATTCCAGTACTACTCTCGCCCAAGCACGCTTAGCTTCGGAGTTCTGATGGGATCCGGTGCGTTAGTGCTGGTATGATCGCATCCGTCATTCTTTGCGCTCTAACTTCTCTTATCCGTTCCGTGCCCCCGCTAATCTTTTAAACCTTTAAACCGTCATAACTTTACGCTCGTTCATCCGTTTCGTGCGATTCTTTTTTTCAATTCGAGTAATCTTTCAAGATCTACCTCCACAAGCTGCCGTAGTCCCGCTTACTAAGACGTGCCTTGCACCATTCGCGGATTTACGACCCCGCCCGCCGTTATTTTGGCAAAAAGAGGGATGCAACACGAGGACTTCCCGGAGGGTCACCCATTCCAGTACTACTCTCGCCCAAGCACGCTTAGCTTCGGAGTTCTGATGGGATCCGGTGCGTTAGTGCTGGTATGATCGCATCCGTCATTCTTTGCGCTCTAACTTCTCTTATCCGTTCCGTGCCCCCGCTAATCTTTTAAACCTTTAAACCGTCATAACTTTACGCTCGTTCATCCGTTTCGTGCGATTCTTTTTTTCAATTCGAGTAATCTTTCAAGATCTACCTCCACAAGCTGCCGTAGTCCCGCTTACTAAGACGTGCCTTGCACCATTCGCGGATTTACGACCCCGCCCGCCGTTATTTTGGCAAAAAGAGGGATGCAACACGAGGACTTCCCGGAGGGTCACCCATTCCAGTACTACTCTCGCCCAAGCACGCTTAACTTCGGAGTTCTGATGGGATCCGGTGCGTTAGTGCTGGTATGATCGCATCCGTCATTCTTTGCGCTCTAACTTCTCTTATCCGTTCCGTGCCCCCGCTAATCTTTTAAACCTTTAAACCGTCATAACTTTACGCTCGTTCATCCGTTTCGTGCGATTCTTTTTTTCAATTCGAGTAATCTTTCAAGATCTACCTCCACAAGCTGCCGTAGTCCCGCTTACTAAGACGTGCCTTGCACCATTCGCGGATTTACGACCCCGCCCGCCGTTATTTTGGCAAAAAGAGGGATGCAACACGAGGACTTCCCGGAGGGTCACCCATTCCAGTACTACTCTCGCCCAAGCACGCTTAGCTTCGGAGTTCTGATGGGATCCGGTGCGTTAGTGCTGGTATGATCGCATCCGTCATTCTTTGCGCTCTAACTTCTCTTATCCGTTCCGTGCCCCCGCTAATCTTTTAAACCTTTAAACCGTCATAACTTTACGCTCGTTCATCCGTTTCGTGCGATTCTTTTTTTCAATTCGAGTAATCTTTCAAGATCTACCTCCACAAGCTGCCGTAGTCCCGCTTACTAAGACGTGCCTTGCACCATTCGCGGATTTACGACCCCGCCCGCCGTTATTTTGGCAAAAAGAGGGATGCAACACGAGGACTTCCCGGAGGGTCACCCATTCCAGTACTACTCTTGCCCAAGCACGCTTAACTTCGGAGTTCTGATGGGATCCGGTGCGTTAGTGCTGGTATGATCGCATCCGTCATTCTTTGCGCTCTAACTTCTCTTATCCCTTCCGTGCTCCCGCTAATCTTTTAAACCTTTAAACCGTCATAACTTTACGCTCGTTCATCCGTTTCGTGCGATTCTTTTTTTCAATTCGAGTAATCTTTCAAGATCTACCTCCACAAGCTGCCGTAGTCCCGCTTACTAAGACGTGCCTTGCACCATTCGCGGATTTACGACCCCGCCCGCCGTTATTTTGGCAAAAAGAGGGATGCAACACGAGGACTTCCCGGAGGGTCACCCATTCCAGTACTACTCTCGCCCAAGCACGCTTAACTTCGGAGTTCTGATGGGATCCGGTGCGTTAGTGCTGGTATGATCGCATCCGTCATTCTTTGCGCTCTAACTTCTCTTATCCGTTCCGTGGTTAAACCTTTAAACCGTCATAACTTTACGCTCGTTCATCCGTTTCGTGCGATTCTTTTTTTCAATTCGAGTAATCTTTCAAGATCTACCTCCACAAGCTGCCGTAGTCCCGCTTACTAAGACGTGCCTTGCACCATTCGCGGATTTACGACCCCGCCCGCCGTTATTTTGGCAAAAAGAGGGATGCAACACGAGGACTTCCCGGAGGGTCACCCATTCCAGTACTACTCTCGCCCAGGCACGCTTAACTTCGGAGTTCTGATGGGATCCGGTGCGTTAGTGCTGGTATGATCGCATCCGTCATTCTTTGCGCTCTAACTTCTCTTATCCGTTCCGTGCCCCCGCTAATCTTTTAAACCTTTAAACCGTCATAACTTTACGCTCGTTCATCCGTTTCGTGCGATTCTTTTTTTCAATTCGAGTAATCTTTCAAGATCTACCTCCACAAGTTGCCGTAGTCCCGCTTACTAAGACGTGCCTTGCACCATTCGCGGATTTACGACCCCGCCCGCCGTTATTTTGGCAAAAAGAGGGATGCAACACGAGGACTTCCCGGAGGGTCACCCATTCCAGTGCTACTCTCGCACAAGCACGCTTAACTTCGGAGTTCTGATTGGATCCGGTGCGTTAGTGCTGGTATGATCGCATCCGTCATTCTTTGCGCTCTAACTTCTCTTATCCGTTCCGTGCCCCCGCTAATCTTTTAAACCTTTAAACCGTCATAACTTTACGCTCGTTCATCCGTTTCGTGCGATTCTTTTTTTCAATTCGAGTAATCTTTCAAGATCTACCTCCACAAGCTGCCGTAGTCCCGCTTACTAAGACGTGCCTTGCACCATTCGCGGATTTACGACCCCGCCCGCCGTTATTTTGGCAAAAAGAGGGATGCAACACGAGGACTTCCCGGAGGGTCACCCATTCCAGTACTACTCTCGCCCAAGCACGCTTAACTTCGGAGTTCTGATGGGATCCGGTGCGTTAGTGCTGGTATGATCGCATCCGTCATTCTTTGCGCTCTAACTTCTCTTATCCGTTCCGTGCCCCCGCTAATCTTTTAAACCTTTAAACCGTCATAACTTTACGCTCGTTCATCCGTTTCGTGCGATTCTTTTTTTCAATTCGAGTAATCTTTCAAGATCTACCTCCACAAGCTGCCGTAGTCCCGCTTACTAAGACGTGCCTTGCACCATTCGCGGATTTACGACCCCGCCCGCCGTTATTTTGGCAAAAAGAGGGATGCAACACGAGGACTTCCCGGAGGGTCACCCATTCCAGTACTACTCTCGCCCAAGCACGCTTAGCTTCGGAGTTCTGATGGGATCCGGTGCGTTAGTGCTGGTATGATCGCATCCGTCATTCTTTGCGCTCTAACTTCTCTTATCCGTTCCGTGCCCCCGCTAATCTTTTAAACCTTTAAACCGTCATAACTTTACGCTCGTTCATCCGTTTCGTGCGATTCTTTTTTTCAATTCGAGTAATCTTTCAAGATCTACCTCCACAAGCTGCCGTAGTCCCGCTTACTAAGACGTGCCTTGCACCATTCGCGGATTTACGACCCCGCCCGCCGTTATTTTGGCAAAAAGAGGGATGCAACACGAGGACTTCCCGGAGGGTCACCCATTCCAGTACTACTCTTGCCCAAGCACGCTTAGCTTCGGAGTTCTGATGGGATCCGGTGCGTTAGTGCTGGTATGATCGCATCCGTCATTCTTTGCGCTCTAACTTCTCTTATCCCTTCCGTGCCCCCGCTAATCTTTTAAACCTTTAAACCGTCATAACTTTACGCTCGTTCATCCGTTTCGTGCGATTCTTTTTTTCAATTCGAGTAATCTTTCAAGATCTACCTCCACAAGCTGCCGTAGTCCCGCTTACTAAGACGTGCCTTGCACCATTCGCGGATTTACGACCCCGCCCGCCGTTATTTTGGCAAAAAGAGGGATGCAATACGAGGACTTCCCGGAGGGTCACCCATTCCAGTACTACTCTCGCCCAAGCACGCTTAACTTCGGAGTTCTGAAGGGATCCGGTGCGTTAGTGCTGGTATGATCGCATCCGTCATTCTTTGCGCTCTAACTTCTCTTATCCGTTCCGTGGTTAAACCTTTAAACCGTCATAACTTTACGCTCGTTCATCCGTTTCGTGCGATTCTTTTTTTCAATTCGAGTAATCTTTCAATATCTACCTCCACAAGCTGCCGTAGTCCCGCTTACTAAGACGTGCCTTGCACCATTCGCGGATTTACGACCCCGCCCGCCGTTATTTTGGCAAAAAGAGGGATGCAACACGAGGACTTCCCGGAGGGTCACCCATTCCAGTACTACTCTCGCCCAGGCACGCTTAACTTCGGAGTTCTGATGGGATCCGGTGCGTTAGTGCTGGTATGATCGCATCCGTCATTCTTTGCGCTCTAACTTCTCTTATCCGTTCCGTGCCCCCGCTAATCTTTTAAACCTTTAAACCGTCATAACTTTACGCTCGTTCATCCGTTTCGTGCGATTCTTTTTTTCAATTCGAGTAATCTTTCAAGATCTACCTCCACAAGTTGCCGTAGTCCCGCTTACTAAGACGTGCCTTGCACCATTCGCGGATCCGCTTACTAAGACGTGCCTTGCACCATTCGCGGATTTACGACCCCGCCCACCGTTATTTTGGCAAAAAGAGGGATGCAACACGAGGACTTCCCGGAGGGTCACCCATTCCAGTACTACTCTCGCCCAAGCACGCTTAACTTCGGAGTTCTGATGGGATCCGGTGCGTTAGTGCTGGTATGATCGCATCCGTCATTCTTTGCGCTCTAACTTCTCTTATCCGTTCCGTGCCCCCGCTAATCTTTTAAACCTTTAAACCGTCATAACTTTACGCTCGTTCATCCGTTTCGTGCGATTCTTTTTTTCAATTCGAGTAATCTTTCAAGATCTACCTCCACAAGCTGCCGTAGTCCCGCTTACTAAGACGTGCCTTGCACCATTCGCGGATTTACGACCCCGCCCGCCGTTATTTTGGCAAAAAGAGGGATGCAACACGAGGACTTCCCGGAGGGTCACCCATTCCAGTACTACTCTCGCCCAAGCACGCTTAACTTCGGAGTTCTGATGGGATCCGGTGCGTTAGTGCTGGTATGATCGCATCCGTCATTCTTTGCGCTCTAACTTCTCTTATCCGTTCCGTGCCCCCGCTAATCTTTTAAACCTTTAAACCGTCATAACTTTACGCTCGTTCATCCGTTTCGTGCGATTCTTTTTTTCAATTCGAGTAATCTTTCAAGATCTACCTCCACAAGCTGCCGTAGTCCCGCTTACTAAGACGTGCCTTGCACCATTCGCGGATTTACGACCCCGCCCGCCGTTATTTTGGCAAAAAGAGGGATGCAACACGAGGACTTCCCGGAGGGTCACCCATTCCAGTACTACTCTCGCCCAAGCACGCTTAACTTCGGAGTTCTGATGGGATCCGGTGCGTTAGTGCTGGTATGATCGCATCCGTCATTCTTTGCGCTCTAACTTCTCTTATCCGTTCCGTGCCCCCGCTAATCTTTTAAACCTTCATAACTTTACGCTCGTTCATCCGTTTCGTGCGATTCTTTTTTTCAATTCGATTAATCTTTCAAGATCTACCTCCACAAGCTGTCGTAGTCCCGCTTACTAAGACGTGCCTTGCACCATTCGCGGATTTACGACCCCGCCCGCCGTTATTTTGGCAAAAAGAGGGATGCAACACGAGGACTTCCCGGAGGGTCACCCATTCCAGTACTGCTCTCGCCCAAGCACGCTTAGCTTCGGAGTTCTGATGGGATCCGGTGCGTTAGTGCTGGTATGATCGCATCCGTCATTCTTTGCGCTCTAACGTCTCTTATCCGTTCCGTGCCCCCGCTAATCTTTTAAACCTTTAAACCGTCATAACTTTACGCTCGTTCATCCGTTTCGTGCGATTCTTTTTTTCAATTCGAGTAATCTTTCAAGATCTACCTCCACAAGCTGCCGTAGTCCCGCTTACTAAGACGTGCCTTGAATCATTCGCGGATTTACGACCCCGCCCGCCGTTATTTTGGCAAAAAGAGGGATGCAACACGAACTTCCCGGAGGGTCACCCATTCCAGTAATACTCTCGCCCAAGCACGCTTAACTTCGGAGTTCTGATGGGATCCGGTGCGTTAGTGCTGGTATGATCGCATCCGTCATTCTTTGCGCTCTAACTTCTCTTATCCGTTCCGTGCCCCCGCTAATCTTTTAAACCTTTAAACCGTCATAACTTTACGCTCGTTCATCCGTTTCGTGCGATTCTTTTTTTCAATTCGAGTAATCTTTCAAGATCTACTTCCACAAGCTGTCGTAGTCCCGCTTACTAAGACGTGCCTTGCACCATTCGCGGATTTACGACCCCGCCCGCCGTTATTTTGGCAAAAAGAGGGATGCAACACGAGGACTTCCCGGAGGGTCACCCATTCCAGTACTACTCTCGCCCAAGCACGCTTAACTTCGGGGTTCTGATGGGATCCGGTGCGTTAGTGCTGGTATGATCGCATCCGTCATTCTTTGCGCTCTAACTTCTCTTATCCGTTCCGTGCCCCCGCTAATCTTTTAAACCTTCAAACCGTCATAACTTTACGCTCGTTCATCCGTTTCGTGCGATTCTTTTTTTCAGTTCGAGTAATCTTCGAGTAATCTTTCAAGATCTACCTCCACAAGCTGCCGTAGTCCCGCTTACTAAGACGTGCCTTGCACCATTCGCGGATTTACGACCCCGCCCGCCGTTATTTTGGCAAAAAGAGGGATGCAACACGAGGACTTCCCGGAGGGTCACCCATTCCAGTACTACTCTCGCCCAAGCACGCTTAGCTTCGGAGTTCTGATGGGATCCGGTGCGTTAGTGCTGGTATGATCGCATCCGTCATTCTTTGCGCTCTAACTTCTCTTATCCGTTCCGTGCCCCCGCTAATCTTTTAAACCTTTAAACCGTCATAACTTTACGCTCGTTCATCCGTTTCGTGCGATTCTTTTTTTCAATTCGAGTAATCTTTCAAGATCTACCTCCACAAGCTGCCGTAGTCCCGCTTACTAAGACGTGCCTTGCACCATTCGCGGATTTACGACCCCGCCCGCCGTTATTTTGGCAAAAAGAGGGATGCAACACGAGGACTTCCCGGAGGGTCACCCATTCCAGTACTACTCTCGCCCAAGCACGCTTAACTTCGGAGTTCTGATGGGATCCGGTGCGTTAGTGCTGGTATGATCGCATCCGTCATTCTTTGCGCTCTAACTTCTCTTATCCGTTCCGTGCCCCCGCTAATCTTTTAAACCTTTAAACCGTCATAACTTTACGCTCGTTCATCCGTTTCGTGCGATTCTTTTTTTCAATTCGAGTAATCTTTCAAGATCTACCTCCACAAGCTGCCGTAGTCCCGCTTACTAAGACGTGCCTTGAATCATTCGCGGATTTACGACCCCGCCCGCCGTTATTTTGGCAAAAAGAGGGATGCAACACGAGGACTTCCCGGAGGGTCACCCATTCCAGTACTACTCTCGCCCAAGCACGCTTAACTTCGGAGTTCTGATGGGATCCGGTGCGTTAGTGCTGGTATGATCGCATCCGTCATTCTTTGCGCTCTAACTTCTCTTATCCGTTCCGTGCCCCCGCTAATCTTTTAAACTTTTAAACCGTCATAACTTTACGCTCGTTCATCCGTTTCGTGCGATTCTTTTTTTCAATTCGAGTAATCTTTCAAGATCTACCTCCACAAGCTGCCGTAGTCCCACTTACTAAGACGTGCCTTGCACCATTCGCGGATTTACGACGCCGCCCGCCGTTATTTTGGCAAAAAGAGGGATGCAACACGAGGACTTCCCGGAGGGTCACTCATTCCAGTACTACTCTCGCCCAAGCACGCTTAACTTTGGAGTTCTGATGGGATCCGGTGCGTTAGTGCTGGTATGATCGCATCCGTCATTCTTTGCGCTCTAACTTCTCTTATCCGTTCCGTGCCCCCGCGAATCTTTTAAACCGTCATAACTTTACGCTCGTTCATCCGTTTCGTGCGATTCTTTTTTTCAATTCGAGTAATCTTTCAAGATCTACCTCCACAAGCTGCCGTAGTCCCGCTTACTAAGACGTGCCTTGCACCATTCGCGGATTTACGACCCCGCCCGCCGTTATTTTGGCAAAAAGAGGGATGCAACACGAGGACTTCCCGGAGGGTCACCCATTCCAGTACTACTCTCGCCCAAGCACGCTTGACTTCGGAGTTCTGATGGGATCCAGTGCGTTAGTGCTGGTATGATCGCATCCGTCATTCTTTGCGCTCTAACTTCTCTTATCCGTTCCGTGCCCCCGCTAATCTTTTAAACCTTTAAACCGTCATAACTTTACGCTCGTTCATCCGTTTCGTGCGATTCTTTTTTTCAATTCGAGTAATCTTTCAAGATCTACCTCCACAAGCTGCCGTAGTCCCGCTTACTAAGACGTGCCTTGCACCATTCGCGGATTTACGACCCCGCCCGCCGTTATTTTGGCAAAAAAAGGGATGCAACACGAGGACTTCCCGGAGGGTCACCCATTCCAGTACTACTCTCGCCCAAGCACGCTTAACTTCGGAGTTCTGATGGGATCCGGTGCGTTAGTGCTGGTATGATCGCATCCGTCATTCTTTGCGCTCTAACTTCTCTTATCCGTTCCGTGCCCCCGCTAATCTTTTAAACCTTTAAACCGTCATAACTTTACGCTCGTTCATCCGTTTCGTGCGATTCTTTTTTTCAATTCGTGTAATCTTTCAAGATCTACCTCCACAAGCTGCCGTAGTCCCGCTTACTAAGACGTGCCTTGCACCATTCGCGGATTTACGACCCCGCCCGCCGTTATTTTGGCAAAAAGAGGGATGCAACACGAGGACTTCCCGGAGGGTCACCCATTCCAGTACTACTCTCGCCCAAGCACGCTTAGCTTCGGAGTTCTGATGGGATCCGGTGCGTTAGTGCTGGTATGATCGCATCCGTCATTCTTTGCGCTCTAACTTCTCTTATCCGTTCCGTGCCCCCGCTAATCTTTTAAACCTTTAAACCGTCATAACTTTACGCTCGTTCATCCGTTTCGTGCGATTCTTTTTTTCAATTCGTGTAATCTTTCAAGATCTACCTCCACAAGCTGCCGTAGTCCCGCTTACTAAGACGTGCCTTGTACCATTCGCGGATTTACGACCCCGCCCGCCGTTATTTTGGCAAAAAGAGGGATGCAACACGAGGACTTCCCGGAGGGTCACCCATTCCAGTACTACTCTCGCCCAAGCACGCTTAGCTTCGGAGTTCTGATGGGATCCGGTGCGTTAGTGCTGGTATGATCGCATACGTCATTCTTTGCGCTCTAACTTCTCTTATCCGTTCCGTGCCCCCGCTAATCTTTTAAACCTTTAAACCGTTATAACTTTACGCTCGTTCATCCGTTTCGTGCGATTCTTTTTTTCAATTCGAGTAATCTTTCAAGATCTACCTCCACAAGCTGCCGTAGTCCCGCTTACTAAGACAAGCCTTGTACCATTCGCGGATTTACGACCCCGCCCGCCGTTATTTTGGCAAAAAGAGGGATGCAACACGAGGACTTCCCGGAGGGTCACCCATTCCAGTAGTACTCTCGCCCAAGCACGCTTAACTTCGGAGTTCTGATGGGATCCGGTGCGTTAGTGCTGGTATGATCGCATCCGTCATTATTTGCGCTCTAACTTCTCTTATCCGTTCCGTGCCCCCGCTAATCTTTTAAACCTTTAAACCGTCATAACTTTACGCTCGTTCATCCGTTTCGTGCGATTCTTTTTTTCAATTCGAGTAATCTTTCAAGATCTACCTCCACAAGCTGCCGTAGTCCCGCTTACTAAGACGTGCCTTGCACCATTCGCGGATTTACGACCCCGCCCGCCGTTATTTTGGCAAAAAGAGGGATGCAACACGAGGACTTCCCGGAGGGTCACCCATTCCAGTACTACTCTCGCCCAAGCACGCTTAACTTCGGAGTTCTGATGGGATCCGGTGCGTTAGTGCTGGTATGATCGCATCCGTCATTCTTTGCGCTCTAACTTCTCTTATCCGTTCCGTGCCCCCGCTAATCTTTTAAACCTTTAAACCGTTATAACTTTACGCTCGTTCATCCGTTTCGTGCGATTCTTTTTTTCAATTCGAGTAATCTTTCAAGATCTACCTCCACAAGCTGCCGTAGTCCCGCTTACTAAGACGTGCCTTGCACCATTCGCGGATTTACGACCCCGCCCACCGTTATTTTGGCAAAAAGAGGGATGCAACACGAGGACTTCCCGGAGGGTCACCCATTCCAGTACTACTCTCGCCCAAGCACGCTTAACTTCGGAGTTCTGATGGGATCCGGTGCGTTAGTGCTGGTATGATCGCATGCGTCATTCTTTGCGCTCTAAATTCTCTTATCCGTTCCGTGCCCCCGCGAATCTTTTAAACCTTTAAACCGTCATAACTTTACGCTCGTTCATCCGTTTCGTGCGATTCTTTTTTTCAATTCGAGTAATCTTTCAAGATCTACCTCCACAAGCTGCCGTAGTCCCGCTTACTAAGACGTGCCTTGCACCATTCGCGGATTTACGACCCCGCCCGCCGTTATTTTGGCAAAAAGAGGGATGCAACACGAGGACTTCCCGGAGGGTCACCCATTCCAGTACTACTCTCGCCCAGGCACGCTTAACTTCGGAGTTCTGATGGGATCCGGTGCGTTAGTGCTGGTATGATCGCATCCGTCATTCTTTGCGCTCTAACTTCTCTTATCCGTTCCGTGCCCCCGCTAATCTTTTAAATCTTTAAACCGTCATAACTTTACGCTCGTTCATCCGTTTCGTGCGATTCTTTTTTTCAATTCGAGTAATCTTTCAAGATCTACCTCCACAAGCTGCCGTAGTCCCGCTTACTAAGACGTGCCTTGAATCATTCGCGGATTTACGACCCCGCCCGCCGTTATTTTGGCAAAAAGAGGGATGCAATACGAGGACTTCCCGGAGGGTCACCCATTCCAGTACTACTCTCGCCCAAGCACGCTTAACTTCGGAGTTCTGATGGGATCCGGTGCGTTAGTGCTGGTATGATCGCATCCGTCATTCTTTGCGCTCTAACTTCTCTTATCCGTTCCGTGCCCCCGCTAATCTTTTAAACCTTTAAACCGTCATAACTTTACGCTCGTTCATCCGTTTCGTGCGATTCTTTTTTTCAATTCGAGTAATCTTTCAAGATCTACCTCCACAAGCTGCCGTAGTCCCGCTTACTAAGACGTGCCTTGCACCATTCGCGGATTTACGACCCCGCCCGCCGTTATATTGGCAAAAAGAGGGATGCAACACGAGGACTTATCGGAGGGTCACCCATTCCAGTACTACTCTCGCCCAAGCACGCTTAACTTCGGAGTTCTGATGGGATCCGGTGCGTTAGTGCTGGTATGATCGCATCCGTCATTCTTTGCGCTCTAACTTCTCTTATCCGTTCCGTGCCCCCGCTAATCTTTTAAACCTTTAAACCGTTATAACTTTACGCTCGTTCATCCGTTTCGTGCGATTCTTTTTTTCAATTCGAGTAATCTTTCAAGATCTACCTCCACAAGCTGCCGTAGTCCCGCTTACTAAGACGTGCCTTGCACCATTCGCGGATTTACGACCCCGCCCGCCGTTATTTTGGCAAAAAGAGGGATGCAACACGAGGACTTCCCGGAGGGTCACCCATTCCAGTACTACTCTCGCCCAGGCACGCTTAACTTCGGAGTTCTGATGGGATCCGGTGCGTTAGTGCTGGTATGATCGCATCCGTCATTATTTGCGCTCTAACTTCTCTTATCCGTTCCGTGCCCCCGCTAATCTTTTAAACCTTTAAACCGTTATAACTTTACGCTCGTTCATCCGTTTCGTGCGATTCTTTTTTTCAATTCGAGTAATCTTTCAAGATCTACCTCCACAAGCTGCCGTAGTCCCGCTTACTAAGACGTGCCTTGCACCATTCGCGGATTTACGACCCCGCCCGCCGTTATTTTGGCAAAAAGAGGGATGCAACACGAGGACTTCCCGGAGGGTCACCCATTCCAGTACTACTTTCGCCCAGGCACGCTTAACTTCGGAGTTCTGATGGGATCCGGTGCGTTAGTGCTGGTATGATCGCATCCGTCATTCTTTGCGCTCTAACTTCTCTTATCCGTTCCGTGCCCCCGCTAATCTTTTAAACCTTTAAACCGTTATAACTTTACGCTCGTTCATCCGTTTCGTGCGATTCTTTTTTTCAATTCGAGTAATCTTTCAAGATCTACCTCCACAAGCTGCCGTAGTCCCGCTTACTAAGACGTGCCTTGCACCATTCGCGGATTTACGACCCCGCCCGCCGTTATTTTGGCAAAAAGAGGGATGCAACACGAGGACTTCCCGGAGGGTCACCCATTCCAGTACTACTCTCGCCCAAGCACGCTTAGCTTCGGAGTTCTGATGGGATCCGGTGCGTTAGTGCTGGTATGATCGCATCCGTCATTCTTTGCGCTCTAACTTCTCTTATCCGTTCCGTGCCCCCGCTAATCTTTTAAACCTTTAAACCGTCATAACTTTACGCTCGTTCATCCGTTTCGTGCGATTCTTTTTTTCAAGTCGAGTAATCTTTCAAGATCTACCTCCACAAGCTGCCGTAGTCCCGCTTACTAAGACGTGCCTTGCACCATTCGCGGATTTACGACCCCGCCCGCCGTTATTTTGGCAAAAAGAGGGATGCAACACGAGGACTTCCCGGAGGGTCACCCATTCCAGTACTACTCTCGCCCAAGCACGCTTAGCTTCGGAGTTCTGATGGGATCCGGTGCGTTAGTGCTGGTATGATCGCATCCGTCATTCTTTGCGCTCTAACTTCTCTTATCCGTTCCGTGCCCCCGCTAATCTTTTAAACCTTTAAACCGTCATAACTTTACGCTCGTTCATCCGTTTCGTGCGATTCTTTTTTTCAATTCGAGTAATCTTTCAAGATCTACCTCCACAAGCTGCCGTAGTCCCGCTTACTAAGACGTGCCTTGCACCATTCGCGGATTTACGACCCCGCCCGCCGTTATTTTGGCAAAAAGAGGGATGCAACACGAGGACTTCCCGGAGGGTCACCCATTCCAGTACTACTCTCGCCCAAGCACGCTTAGCTTCGGAGTTCTGATGGGATCCGGTGCGTTAGTGCTGGTATGATCGCATCCGTCATTCTTTGCGCTCTAACTTCTCTTATCCGTTCCGTGCCCCCGCTAATCTTTTAAACCTTTAAACCGTCATAACTTTACGCTCGTTCATCCGTTTCGTGCGATTCTTTTTTTCAATTCGAGTAATCTTTCAAGATCTACCTCCACAAGCTGCCGTAGTCCCGCTTACTAAGACGTGCCTTGCACCATTCGCGGATTTACGACCCCGCCCGCCGTTATTTTGGCAAAAAGAGGGATGCAACACGAGGACTTCCCGGAGGGTCACCCATTCCAGTACTACTCTCGCCCAAGCACGCTTAACTTCGGAGTTCTGATGGGATCCGGTGCGTTAGTGCTGGTATGATCGCATCCGTCATTCTTTGCGCTCTAACTTCTCTTATCCGTTCCGTGCCCCCGCTAATCTTTTAAACCTTTAAACCGTCATAACTTTACGCTCGTTCATCCGTTTCGTGCGATTCTTTTTTTCAATTCGAGTAATCTTTCAAGATCTACCTCCACAAGCTGCCGTAGTCCCGCTTACTAAGACGTGCCTTGCACCATTCGCGGATTTACGACCCCGCCCGCCGTTATTTTGGCAAAAAGAGGGATGCAACACGAGGACTTCCCGGAGGGTCACCCATTCCAGTACTACTCTCGCCCAGGCACGCTTAACTTCGGAGTTCTGATGGGATCCGGTGCGTTAGTGCTGGTATGATCGCATCCGTCATTCTTTGCGCTCTAACTTCTCTTATCCGTTCAGTGCCCCCGCTAATCTTTTAAACCTTTAAACCGTCATAACTTTACGCTCGTTCATCCGTTTCGTGCGATTCTTTTTTTCAATTCGAGTAATCTTTCAAGATCTACCTCCACAAGCTGCCGTAGTCCCGCTTACTAAGACGTGCCTTGCACTATTCGCGGATTTACGACCCCGCCCGCCGTTATTTTGGCAAAAAGAGGGATGCAACATGAGGACTTCCCGGAGGGTCGCCCATTCCAGTACTACTCTCGCCCAAGCACGCTTGACTTCGGAGTTCTGATGGGATCCGGTGCGTTAGTGCTGGTATGATCGCATCCGTCATTCTTTGCGCTCTAACTTCTCTTATCCGTTCCGTGCCCCCGCTAATCTTTTAAACCTTTAAACCGTCATAACTTTACGCTCGTTCATCCGTTTCGTGCGATTCTTTTTTTCAATTCGAGTAATCTTTCAAGATCTACCTCCACAAGCTGCCGTAGTCCCGCTTACTAAGACGTGCCTTGCACCATTCGCGGATTTACGACCCCGCCCGCCGTTATTTTGGCAAAAAGAGGGATGCAACACGAGGACTTCCCGGAGGGTCACCCATTCCAGTACTACTCTCGCCCAAGCACGCTTAACTTCGGAGTTCTGATGGGATCCGGTGCGTTAGTGCTGGTATGATCGCATCCGTCATTCTTTGCGCTCTAACTTCTCTTATCCGTTCCGTGCCCCCGCTAATCTTTTAAACCTTTAAACCGTCATAACTTTACGCTCGTTCATCCGTTTCGTGCGATTCTTTTTTTCAATTCGAGTAATCTTTCAAGATCTACCTCCACAAGCTGCCGTAGTCCCGCTTACTAAGACGTGCCTTGCACCATTCGCGGATTTACGACCCCGCCCGCCGTTATTTTGGCAAAAAGAGGGATGCAACACGAGGACTTCCCGGAGGGTCACCCATTCCAGTACTACTCTCGCCCAAGCACGCTTAGCTTCGGAGTTCTGATGGGATCCGGTGCGTTAGTGCTGGTATGATCGCATCCGTCATTCTTTGCGCTCTAACTTCTCTTATCCGTTCCGTGCCCCCGCTAATCTTTTAAACCTTTAAACCGTCATAACTTTACGCTCGTTCATCCGTTTCGTGCGATTCTTTTTTTCAATTCGAGTAATCTTTCAAGATCTACCTCCACAAGCTGCCGTAGTCCCGCTTACTAAGACGTGCCTTGCACCATTCGCGGATTTACGACCCCGCCCGCCGTTATTTTGGCAAAAAGAGGGATGCAACACGAGGACTTCCCGGAGGGTCACCCATTCCAGTACTACTCTCGCCCAAGCACGCTTAGCTTCGGAGTTCTGATGGGATCCGGTGCGTTAGTGCTGGTATGATCGCATCCGTCATTCTTTGCGCTCTAACTTCTCTTATCCGTTCCGTGCCCCCGCTAATCTTTTAAACCTTTAAACCGTCATAACTTTACGCTCGTTCATCCGTTTCGTGCGATTCTTTTTTTCAATTCGAGTAATCTTTCAAGATCTACCTCCACAAGCTGCCGTAGTCCCGCTTACTAAGACGTGCCTTGCACCATTCGCGGATTTACGACCCCGCCCGCCGTTATTTTGGCAAAAAGAGGGATGCAACACGAGGACTTCCCGGAGGGTCACCCATTCCAGTACTACTCTCGCCCAAGCACGCTTAACTTGGGAGTTCTGATGGGATCCGGTGCGTTAGTGCTGGTATGATCGCATCCGTCATTCTTTGCGCTCTAACTTCTCTTATCCGTTCCGTGCCCCCGCTAATCTTTTAAACCTTTAAACCGTCATAACTTTACGCTCGTTCATCCGTTTCGTGCGATTCTTTTTTTCAATTCGAGTAATCTTTCAAGATCTACCTCCACAAGCTGCCGTAGTCCCGCTTACTAAGACGTGCCTTGCACCATTCGCGGATTTACGACCCCGCCCGCCGTTATTTTGGCAAAAAGAGGGATGCAACACGAGGACTTCCCGGAGGGTCACCCATTCCAGTACTACTCTCGCCCAAGCACGCTTAACTTCGGAGTTCTGATGGGATCCGGTGCGTTAGTGCTGGTATGATCGCATCCGTCATTCTTTGCGCTCTAACTTCTCTTATCCGTTCCGTGCCCCCGCTAATCTTTTAAACCTTTAAACCGTCATAACTTTACGCTCGTTCATCCGTTTCGTGCGATTCTTTTTTTCAATTCGAGTAATCTTTCAAGATCTACCTCCACAAGCTGCCGTAGTCCCGCTTACTAAGACGTGCCTTGCACCATTCGCGGATTTACGACCCCGCCCGCCGTTATTTTGGCAAAAAGAGGGATGCAACACGAGGACTTCCCGGAGGGTCACCCATTCCAGTACTACTCTCGCCCAAGCACGCTTCACTTCGGAGTTCTGATGGGATCCGGTGCGTTAGTGCTGGTATGATCGCATCCGTCATTCTTTGCGCTCTAACTTCTCTTATCCGTTCCGTGCCCCCGCTAATCTTTTAAACCTTTAAACCGTCATAACTTTACGCTCGTTCATCCGTTTCGTGCGATTCTTTTTTTCAATTCGAGTAATCTTTCAAGATCTACCTCCACAAGCTGCCGTAGTCCCGCTTACTAAGACGTGCCTTGCACCATTCGTGGATTTACGACCCCGCCCGCCGTTATTTTGGCAAAAAGAGGGATGCAACACGAGGACTTCCCGGAGGGTCACCCATTCCAGTACTACTCTCGCCCAAGCACGCTTAACTTCGGAGTTCTGATGGGATCCGGTGCGTTAGTGCTGGTATGATCGCATCCGTCATTCTTTGCGCTCTAACTTCTCTTATCCGTTCCGTGCCCCCGCTAATCTTTTAAACCTTTAAACCGTCATAACTTTACGCTCGTTCATCCGTTTCGTGCGATTCTTTTTTTCAATTCGAGTAATCTTTCAAGATCTACCTCCACAAGCTGCCGTAGTCCCGCTTACTAAGACGTGCCTTGCACCATTCGCGGATTTACGACCCCGCCCGCCGTTATTTTGGCAAAAAGAGGGATGCAATACGAGGACTTCCCGGAGGGTCACCCATTCCAGTACTACTCTCGCCCAAGTACGCTTAACTTCGGAGTTCTGATGGGATCCGGTGCGTTAGTGCTGGTATGATCGCATCCGTCATTCTTTGCGCTCTAACTTCTCTTATCCGTTCCGTGCCCCCGCTAATCTTTTAAACCTTTAAACCGTCATAACTTTACGCTCGTTCATCCGTTTCGTGCGATTCTTTTTTTCAATTCGAGTAATCTTTCAAGATCTACCTCCACAAGCTGCCGTAGTCCCGCTTACTAAGACGTGCCTTGCACCATTCGCGGATTTACGACCCCGCCCGCCGTTATTTTGGCAAAAAGAGGGATGCAACACGAGGACTTCCCGGAGGGTCACCCATTCCAGTACTACTCTCGCCCAAGCACGCTTAACTTCGGAGTTCTGATGGGATCCGGTGCATTAGTGCTGGTATGATCGCATCCGTCATTCTTTGCGCTCTAACTTCTCTTATCCGTTCCGTGCCCCCGCTAATCTTTTAAACCTTTAAACCGTCATAACTTTACGCTCGTTCATCCGTTTCGTGCGATTCTTTTTTTCAATTCGAGTAATCTTTCAAGATCTACCTCCACAAGCTGCCGTAGTCCCGCTTACTAAGACGTGCCTTGCACCATTCGCGGATTTACGACCCCGCCCGCCGTTATTTTGGCAAAAAGAGGGATGCAACACGAGGACTTCCCGGAGGGTCACCCATTCCAGTACTACTCTCGCCCAAGCACGCTTAACTTCGGAGTTCTGATGGGATCCGGTGCGTTAGTGCTGGTATGATCGCATCCGTCATTCTTTGCGCTCTAACTTCTCTTATCCGTTCCGTGCCCCCGCTAATCTTTTAAACCTTTAAACCGTCATAACTTTACGCTCGTTCATCCGTTTCGTGCGATTCTTTTTTTCAATTCGAGTAATCTTTCAAGATCTACCTCCACAAGCTGCCGTAGTCCCGCTTACTAAGACGTGCCTTGCACCATTCGCGGATTTACGACCCCGCCCGCCGTTATTTTGGCAAAAAGAGGGATGCAACACGAGGACTTCCCGGAGGGTCACCCATTCCAGTACTACTCTCGCCCAAGCACGCTTAACTTCGGAGTTCTGATGGGATCCGGTGCGTTAGTGCTGGTATGATCGCATCCGTCATTCTTTGCGCTCTAACTTCTCTTATCCGTTCCGTGCCCCCGCTAATCTTTTAAACCTTTAAACCGTCATAACTTTACGCTCGTTCATCCGTTTCGTGCGATTCTTTTTTTCAATTCGAGTAATCTTTCAAGATCTACCTCCACAAGCTGCCGTAGTCCCGCTTACTAAGACGTGCCTTGCACCATTCGCGGATTTACGACCCCGCCCGCCGTTATTTTGGCAAAAAGAGGGATGCAACACGAGGACTTCCCGGAGGGTCACCCATTCCAGTACTACTCTCGCCCAAGCACGCTTAACTTCGGAGTTCTGATGGGATCCGGTGCGTTAGTGCTGGTATGATCGCATCCGTCATTCTTTGCGCTCTAACTTCTCTTATCCGTTCCGTGCCCCCGCTAATCTTTTAAACCTTTAAACCGTCATAACTTTACGCTCGTTCATCCGTTTCGTGCGATTCTTTTTTTCAATTCGAGTAATCTTTCAAGATCTACCTCCACAAGCTGCCGTAGTCCCGCTTACTAAGACGTGCCTTGCACCATTCGCGGATTTACGACCCCGCCCGCCGTTATTTTGGCAAAAAGAGGGATGCAACACGAGGACTTCCCGGAGGGTCACCCATTCCAGTACTACTCTCGCCCAAGCACGCTTAACTTCGGAGTTCTGATGGGATCCGGTGCGTTAGTGCTGGTATGATCGCATCCGTCATTCTTTGCGCTCTAACTTCTCTTATCCGTTCCGTGCCCCCGCTAATCTTTTAAACCTTTAAACCGTCATAACTTTACGCTCGTTCATCCGTTTCGTGCGATTCTTTTTTTCAATTCGAGTAATCTTTCAAGATCTACCTCCACAAGCTGCCGTAGTCCCGCTTACTAAGACGTGCCTTGCACCATTCGCGGATTTACGACCCCGCCCGCCGTTATTTTGGCAAAAAGAGGGATGCAACACGAGGACTTCCCGGAGGGTCACCCATTCCAGTACTACTCTCGCCCAAGCACGCTTAGCTTCGGAGTTCTGATGGGATCCGGTGCGTTAGTGCTGGTATGATCGCATCCGTCATTCTTTGCGCTCTAACTTCTCTTATCCGTTCCGTGCCCCCGCTAATCTTTTAAACCTTTAAACCGTCATAACTTTACGCTCGTTCATCCGTTTCGTGCGATTCTTTTTTTCAATTCGAGTAATCTTTCAAGATCTACCTCCACAAGTTGCCGTAGTCCCGCTTACTAAGACGTGCCTTGCACCATTCGCGGATCCGCTTACTAAGACGTGCCTTGCACCATTCGCGGATTTACGACCCCGCCCACCGTTATTTTGGCAAAAAGAGGGATGCAACACGAGGACTTCCCGGAGGGTCACCCATTCCAGTACTACTCTCGCCCAAGCACGCTTAACTTCGGAGTTCTGATGGGATCCGGTGCGTTAGTGCTGGTATGATCGCATCCGTCATTCTTTGCGCTCTAACTTCTCTTATCCGTTCCGTGCCCCCGCTAATCTTTTAAACCTTTAAACCGTCATAACTTTACGCTCGTTCATCCGTTTCGTGCGATTCTTTTTTTCAATTCGAGTAATCTTTCAAGATCTACCTCCACAAGCTGCCGTAGTCCCGCTTACTAAGACGTGCCTTGCACCATTCGCGGATTTACGACCCCGCCCGCCGTTATTTTGGCAAAAAGAGGGATGCAACACGAGGACTTCCCGGAGGGTCACCCATTCCAGTACTACTCTCGCCCAAGCACGCTTAACTTCGGAGTTCTGATGGGATCCGGTGCGTTAGTGCTGGTATGATCGCATCCGTCATTCTTTGCGCTCTAACTTCTCTTATCCGTTCCGTGCCCCCGCTAATCTTTTAAACCTTTAAACCGTCATAACTTTACGCTCGTTCATCCGTTTCGTGCGATTCTTTTTTTCAATTCGAGTAATCTTTCAAGATCTACCTCCACAAGCTGCCGTAGTCCCGCTTACTAAGACGTGCCTTGCACCATTCGCGGATTTACGACCCCGCCCGCCGTTATTTTGGCAAAAAGAGGGATGCAACACGAGGACTTCCCGGAGGGTCACCCATTCCAGTACTACTCTCGCCCAAGCACGCTTAACTTCGGAGTTCTGATGGGATCCGGTGCGTTAGTGCTGGTATGATCGCATCCGTCATTCTTTGCGCTCTAACTTCTCTTATCCGTTCCGTGCCCCCGCTAATCTTTTAAACCTTTAAACCGTCATAACTTTACGCTCGTTCATCCGTTTCGTGCGATTCTTTTTTTCAATTCGAGTAATCTTTCAAGATCTACCTCCACAAGCTGCCGTAGTCCCGCTTACTAAGACGTGCCTTGCACCATTCGCGGATTTACGACCCCGCCCGCCGTTATTTTGGCAAAAAGAGGGATGCAACACGAGGACTTCCCGGAGGGTCACCCATTCCAGTACTACTCTCGCCCAAGCACGCTTAGCTTCGGAGTTCTGATGGGATCCGGTGCGTTAGTGCTGGTATGATCGCATCCGTCATTCTTTGCGCTCTAACTTCTCTTATCCGTTCCGTGCCCCCGCTAATCTTTTAAACCTTTAAACCGTCATAACTTTACGCTCGTTCATCCGTTTCGTGCGATTCTTTTTTTCAATTCGAGTAATCTTTCAAGATCTACCTCCACAAGCTGCCGTAGTCCCGCTTACTAAGACGTGCCTTGCACCATTCGCGGATTTACGACCCCGCCCGCCGTTATTTTGGCAAAAAGAGGGATGCAACACGAGGACTTCCCGGAGGGTCACCCATTCCAGTACTACTCTCGCCCAAGCACGCTTAACTTCGGAGTTCTGATGGGATCCGGTGCGTTAGTGCTGGTATGATCGCATCCGTCATTCTTTGCGCTCTAACTTCTCTTATCCGTTCCGTGCCCCCGCTAATCTTTTAAACCTTTAAACCGTCATAACTTTACGCTCGTTCATCCGTTTCGTGCGATTCTTTTTTTCAATTCGAGTAATCTTTCAAGATCTACCTCCACAAGCTGCCGTAGTCCCGCTTACTAAGACGTGCCTTGCACCATTCGCGGATTTACGACCCCGCCCGCCGTTATTTTGGCAAAAAGAGGGATGCAACACGAGGACTTCCCGGAGGGTCACCCATTCCAGTACTACTCTCGCCCAAGCACGCTTAACTTCGGAGTTCTGATGGGATCCGGTGCGTTAGTGCTGGTATGATCGCATCCGTCATTCTTTGCGCTCTAACTTCTCTTATCCGTTCCGTGCCCCCGCTAATCTTTTAAACCTTTAAACCGTCATAACTTTACGCTCGTTCATCCGTTTCGTGCGATTCTTTTTTTCAATTCGAGTAATCTTTCAAGATCTACCTCCACAAGCTGCCGTAGTCCCGCTTACTAAGACGTGCCTTGCACCATTCGCGGATTTACGACCCCGCCCGCCGTTATTTTGGCAAAAAGAGGGATGCAACACGAGGACTTCCCGGAGGGTCACCCATTCCAGTACTACTCTCGCCCAAGCACGCTTAACTTCGGAGTTCTGATGGGATCCGGTGCGTTAGTGCTGGTATGATCGCATCCGTCATTCTTTGCGCTCTAACTTCTCTTATCCGTTCCGTGCCCCCGCTAATCTTTTAAACCTTTAAACCGTCATAACTTTACGCTCGTTCATCCGTTTCGTGCGATTCTTTTTTTCAATTCGAGTAATCTTTCAAGATCTACCTCCACAAGCTGCCGTAGTCCCGCTTACTAAGACGTGCCTTGCACCATTCGCGGATTTACGACCCCGCCCGCCGTTATTTTGGCAAAAAGAGGGATGCAACACGAGGACTTCCCGGAGGGTCACCCATTCCAGTACTACTCTCGCCCAAGCACGCTTAACTTCGGAGTTCTGATGGGATCCGGTGCGTTAGTGCTGGTATGATCGCATCCGTCATTCTTTGCGCTCTAACTTCTCTTATCCGTTCCGTGCCCCCGCTAATCTTTTAAACCTTTAAACCGTCATAACTTTACGCTCGTTCATCCGTTTCGTGCGATTCTTTTTTTCAATTCGAGTAATCTTTCAAGATCTACCTCCACAAGCTGCCGTAGTCCCGCTTACTAAGACGTGCCTTGCACCATTCGCGGATTTACGACCCCGCCCGCCGTTATTTTGGCAAAAAGAGGGATGCAACACGAGGACTTCCCGGAGGGTCACCCATTCCAGTACTACTCTCGCCCAAGCACGCTTAACTTCGGAGTTCTGATGGGATCCGGTGCGTTAGTGCTGGTATGATCGCATCCGTCATTCTTTGCGCTCTAACTTCTCTTATCCGTTCCGTGCCCCCGCTAATCTTTTAAACCTTTAAACCGTCATAACTTTACGCTCGTTCATCCGTTTCGTGCGATTCTTTTTTTCAATTCGAGTAATCTTTCAAGATCTACCTCCACAAGCTGCCGTAGTCCCGCTTACTAAGACGTGCCTTGCACCATTCGCGGATTTACGACCCCGCCCGCCGTTATTTTGGCAAAAAGAGGGATGCAACACGAGGACTTCCCGGAGGGTCACCCATTCCAGTACTACTCTCGCCCAAGCACGCTTAGCTTCGGAGTTCTGATGGGATCCGGTGCGTTAGTGCTGGTATGATCGCATCCGTCATTCTTTGCGCTCTAACTTCTCTTATCCGTTCCGTGCCCCCGCTAATCTTTTAAACCTTTAAACCGTCATAACTTTACGCTCGTTCATCCGTTTCGTGCGATTCTTTTTTTCAATTCGAGTAATCTTTCAAGATCTACCTCCACAAGCTGCCGTAGTCCCGCTTACTAAGACGTGCCTTGCACCATTCGCGGATTTACGACCCCGCCCGCCGTTATTTTGGCAAAAAGAGGGATGCAACACGAGGACTTCCCGGAGGGTCACCCATTCCAGTACTACTCTCGCCCAAGCACGCTTAACTTCGGAGTTCTGATGGGATCCGGTGCGTTAGTGCTGGTATGATCGCATCCGTCATTCTTTGCGCTCTAACTTCTCTTATCCGTTCCGTGCCCCCGCTAATCTTTTAAACCTTTAAACCGTCATAACTTTACGCTCGTTCATCCGTTTCGTGCGATTCTTTTTTTCAATTCGAGTAATCTTTCAAGATCTACCTCCACAAGCTGCCGTAGTCCCGCTTACTAAGACGTGCCTTGCACCATTCGCGGATTTACGACCCCGCCCGCCGTTATTTTGGCAAAAAGAGGGATGCAACACGAGGACTTCCCGGAGGGTCACCCATTCCAGTACTACTCTCGCCCAAGCACGCTTAACTTCGGAGTTCTGATGGGATCCGGTGCGTTAGTGCTGGTATGATCGCATCCGTCATTCTTTGCGCTCTAACTTCTCTTATCCGTTCCGTGCCCCCGCTAATCTTTTAAACCTTTAAACCGTCATAACTTTACGCTCGTTCATCCGTTTCGTGCGATTCTTTTTTTCAATTCGAGTAATCTTTCAAGATCTACCTCCACAAGCTGCCGTAGTCCCGCTTACTAAGACGTGCCTTGCACCATTCGCGGATTTACGACCCCGCCCGCCGTTATTTTGGCAAAAAGAGGGATGCAACACGAGGACTTCCCGAAGGGTCACCCATTCCAGTACTACTCTCGCCCAAGCACGCTTAACTTCGGAGTTCTGATGGGATCCGGTGCGTTAGTGCTGGTATGATCGCATCCGTCATTCTTTGCGCTCTAACTTCTCTTATCCGTTCTGTGCCCCCGCTAATCTTTTAAACCTTTAAACCGTCATAACTTTACGCTCGTTCATCCGTTTCGTGCGATTCTTTTTTTCAATTCGAGTAATCTTTCAAGATCTACCTCCACAAGCTGCCGTAGTCCCGCTTACTAAGACGTGCCTTGCACCATTCGCGGATTTACGACCCCGCCCGCCGTTATTTTGGCAAAAAGAGGGATGCAACACGAGGACTTCCCGGAGGGTCACCCATTCCAGTACTACTCTCGCCCAAGCGCGCTTAACTTCGGAGTTCTGATGGGATCCGGTGCGTTAGTGCTGGTATGATCGCATCCGTCATTCTTTGCGCTCTAACTTCTCTTATCCGTTCCGTGCCCCCGCTAATCTTTTAAACCTTTAAACCGTCATAACTTTACGCTCGTTCATCCGTTTCGTGCGATTCTTTTTTTCAATTCGAGTAATCTTTCAAGATCTACCTCCACAAGCTGCCGTAGTCCCGCTTACTAAGACGTGCCTTGCACCATTCGCGGATTTACGACCCCGCCCGCCGTTATTTTGGCAAAAAGAGGGATGCAACACGAGGACTTCCCGGAGGGTCACCCATTCCAGTACTACTCTCGCCCAAGCACGCTTAACTTCGGAGTTCTGATGGGATCCGGTGCGTTAGTGCTGGTATGATCGCATCCGTCATTCTTTGCGCTCTAACTTCTCTTATCCGTTCCGTGCCCCCGCTAATCTTTTAAACCTTTAAACCGTCATAACTTTACGCTCGTTCATCCGTTTCGTGCGATTCTTTTTTTCAATTCGAGTAATCTTTCAAGATCTACCTCCACAAGCTGCCGTAGTCCCGCTTACTAAGACGTGCCTTGCACCATTCGCGGATTTACGACCCCGCCCGCCGTTATTTTGGCAAAAAGAGGGATGCAACACGAGGACTTCCCGGAGGGTCACCCATTCCAGTACTACTCTCGCCCAAGCACGCTTAACTTCGGAGTTCTGATGGGATCCGGTGCGTTAGTGCTGGTATGATCGCATCCGTCATTCTTTGCGCTCTAACTTCTCTTATCCGTTCCGTGCCCCCGCTAATCTTTTAAACCTTTAAACCGTCATAACTTTACGCTCGTTCATCCGTTTCGTGCGATTCTTTTTTACAATTCGAGTAATCTTTCAAGATCTACCTCCACAAGCTGCCGTAGTCCCGCTTACTAAGACGTGCCTTGCACCATTCGCGGATTTACGACCCCGCCCGCCGTTATTTTGGCAAAAAGAGGGATGCAACACGAGGACTTCCCGGAGGGTCACCCATTCCAGTACTACTCTCGCCCAAGCACGCTTAACTTCGGAGTTCTGATGGGATCCGGTGCGTTAGTGCTGGTATGATCGCATCCGTCATTCTTTGCGCTCTAACTTCTCTTATCCGTTCCGTGCCCCCGCTAATCTTTTAAACCTTTAAACCGTCATAACTTTACGCTCGTTCATCCGTTTCGTGCGATTCTTTTTTTCAATTCGAGTAATCTTTCAAGATCTACCTCCACAAGCTGCCGTAGTCCCGCTTACTAAGACGTGCCTTGCACCATTCGCGGATTTACGACCCCGCCCGCCGTTATTTTGGCAAAAAGAGGGATGCAACACGAGGACTTCCCGGAGGGTCACCCATTCCAGTACTACTCTCGCCCAAGCACGCTTAACTTCGGAGTTCTGATGGGATCCGGTGCGTTAGTGCTGGTATGATCGCATCCGTCATTCTTTGCGCTCTAACTTCTCTTATCCGTTCCGTGCCCCCGCTAATCTTTTAAACCTTTAAACCGTCATAACTTTACGCTCGTTCATCCGTTTCGTGCGATTCTTTTTTTCAATTCGAGTAATCTTTCAAGATCTACCTCCACAAGCTGCCGTAGTCCCGCTTACTAAGACGTGCCTTGCACCATTCGCGGATTTACGACCCCGCCCGCCGTTATTTTGGCAAAAAGAGGGATGCAACACGAGGACTTCCCGGAGGGTCACCCATTCCAGTACTACTCTCGCCCAAGCACGCTTAACTTCGGAGTTCTGATGGGATCCGGTGCGTTAGTGCTGGTATGATCGCATCCGTCATTCTTTGCGCTCTAACTTCTCTTATCCGTTCCGTGCCCCCGCTAATCTTTTAAACCTTTAAACCGTCATAACTTTACGCTCGTTCATCCGTTTCGTGCGATTCTTTTTTACAATTCGAGTAATCTTTCAAGATCTACCTCCACAAGCTGCCGTAGTCCCGCTTACTAAGACGTGCCTTGCACCATTCGCGGATTTACGACCCCGCCCGCCGTTATTTTGGCAAAAAGAGGGATGCAACACGAGGACTTCCCGGAGGGTCACCCATTCCAGTACTACTCTCGCCCAAGCACGCTTAACTTCGGAGTTCTGATGGGATCCGGTGCGTTAGTGCTGGTATGATCGCATCCGTCATTCTTTGCGCTCTAACTTCTCTTATCCGTTCCGTGCCCCCGCTAATCTTTTAAACCTTTAAACCGTCATAACTTTACGCTCGTTCATCCGTTTCGTGCGATTCTTTTTTTCAATTCGAGTAATCTTTCAAGATCTACCTCCACAAGCTGCCGTAGTCCCGCTTACTAAGACGTGCCTTGCACCATTCGCGGATTTACGACCCCGCCCGCCGTTATTTTGGCAAAAAGAGGGATGCAACACGAGGACTTCCCGGAGGGTCACCCATTCCAGTACTACTCTCGCCCAAGCACGCTTAACTTCGGAGTTCTGATGGGATCCGGTGCGTTAGTGCTGGTATGATCGCATCCGTCATTCTTTGCGCTCTAACTTCTCTTATCCGTTCCGTGCCCCCGCTAATCTTTTAAACCTTTAAACCGTCATAACTTTACGCTCGTTCATCCGTTTCGTGCGATTCTTTTTTTCAATTCGAGTAATCTTTCAAGATCTACCTCCACAAGCTGCCGTAGTCCCGCTTACTAAGACGTGCCTTGCACCATTCGCGGATTTACGACCCCGCCCGCCGTTATTTTGGCAAAAAGAGGGATGCAACACGAGGACTTCCCGGAGGGTCACCCATTCCAGTACTACTCTCGCCCAAGCACGCTTAACTTCGGAGTTCTGATGGGATCCGGTGCGTTAGTGCTGGTATGATCGCATCCGTCATTCTTTGCGCTCTAACTTCTCTTATCCGTTCCGTGCCCCCGCTAATCTTTTAAACCTTTAAACCGTCATAACTTTACGCTCGTTCATCCGTTTCGTGCGATTCTTTTTTTCAATTCGAGTAATCTTTCAAGATCTACCTCCACAAGCTGCCGTAGTCCCGCTTACTAAGACGTGCCTTGCACCATTCGCGGATTTACGACCCCGCCCGCCGTTATTTTGGCAAAAAGAGGGATGCAACACGAGGACTTCCCGGAGGGTCACCCATTCCAGTACTACTCTCGCCCAAGCACGCTTAACTTCGGAGTTCTGATGGGATCCGGTGCGTTAGTGCTGGTATGATCGCATCCGTCATTCTTTGCGCTCTAACTTCTCTTATCCGTTCCGTGCCCCCGCTAATCTTTTAAACCTTTAAACCGTCATAACTTTACGCTCGTTCATCCGTTTCGTGCGATTCTTTTTTTCAATTCGAGTAATCTTTCAAGATCTACCTCCACAAGCTGCCGTAGTCCCGCTTACTAAGACGTGCCTTGCACCATTCGCGGATTTACGACCCCGCCCGCCGTTATTTTGGCAAAAAGAGGGATGCAACACGAGGACTTCCCGGAGGGTCACCCATTCCAGTACTACTCTCGCCCAAGCACGCTTAACTTCGGAGTTCTGATGGGATCCGGTGCGTTAGTGCTGGTATGATCGCATCCGTCATTCTTTGCGCTCTAACTTCTCTTATCCGTTCCGTGCCCCCGCTAATCTTTTAAACCTTTAAACCGTCATAACTTTACGCTCGTTCATCCGTTTCGTGCGATTCTTTTTTTCAATTCGACTAATCTTTCAAGATCTACCTCCACAAGCTGCCGTAGTCCCGCTTACTAAGACGTGCCTTGCACCATTCGCGGATTTACGACCCCGCCCGCCGTTATTTTGGCAAAAAGAGGGATGCAACACGAGGACTTCCCGGAGGGTCACCCATTCCAGTACTACTCTCGCCCAAGCACGCTTAACTTCGGAGTTCTGATGGGATCCGGTGCGTTAGTGCTGGTATGATCGCATCCGTCATTCTTTGCGCTCTAACTTCTCTTATCCGTTCCGTGCCCCCGCTAATCTTTTAAACCTTTAAACCGTCATAACTTTACGCTCGTTCATCCGTTTCGTGCGATTCTTTTTTTCAATTCGAGTAATCTTTCAAGATCTACCTCCACAAGCTGCCGTAGTCCCGCTTACTAAGACGTGCCTTGCACCATTCGCGGATTTACGACCCCGCCCGCCGTTATTTTGGCAAAAAGAGGGATGCAACACGAGGACTTCCCGGAGGGTCACCCATTCCAGTACTACTCTCGCCCAAGCACGCTTAACTTCGGAGTTCTGATGGGATCCGGTGCGTTAGTGCTGGTATGATCGCATCCGTCATTCTTTGCGCTCTAACTTCTCTTATCCGTTCCGTGCCCCCGCTAATCTTTTAAACCTTTAAACCGTCATAACTTTACGCTCGTTCATCCGTTTCGTGCGATTCTTTTTTTCAATTCGAGTAATCTTTCAAGATCTACCTCCACAAGCTGCCGTAGTCCCGCTTACTAAGACGTGCCTTGCACCATTCGCGGATTTACGACCCCGCCCGCCGTTATTTTGGCAAAAAGAGGGATGCAACACGAGGACTTCCCGGAGGGTCACCCATTCCAGTACTACTCTCGCCCAAGCACGCTTAACTTCGGAGTTCTGATGGGATCCGGTGCGTTAGTGCTGGTATGATCGCATCCGTCATTCTTTGCGCTCTAACTTCTCTTATCCGTTCCGTGCCCCCGCTAATCTTTTAAACCTTTAAACCGTCATAACTTTACGCTCGTTCATCCGTTTCGTGCGATTCTTTTTTTCAATTCGAGTAATCTTTCAAGATCTACCTCCACAAGCTGCCGTAGTCCCGCTTACTAAGACGTGCCTTGCACCATTCGCGGATTTACGACCCCGCCCGCCGTTATTTTGGCAAAAAGAGGGATGCAACACGAGGACTTCCCGGAGGGTCACCCATTCCAGTACTACTCTCGCCCAAGCACGCTTAACTTCGGAGTTCTGATGGGATCCGGTGCGTTAGTGCTGGTATGATCGCATCCGTCATTCTTTGCGCTCTAACTTCTCTTATCCGTTCCGTGCCCCCGCTAATCTTTTAAACCTTTAAACCGTCATAACTTTACGCTCGTTCATCCGTTTCGTGCGATTCTTTTTTTCAATTCGAGTAATCTTTCAAGATCTACCTCCACAAGCTGCCGTAGTCCCGCTTACTAAGACGTGCCTTGCACCATTCGCGGATTTACGACCCCGCCCGCCGTTATTTTGGCAAAAAGAGGGATGCAACACGAGGACTTCCCGGAGGGTCACCCATTCCAGTACTACTCTCGCCCAAGCACGCTTAACTTCGGAGTTCTGATGGGATCCGGTGCGTTAGTGCTGGTATGATCGCATCCGTCATTCTTTGCGCTCTAACTTCTCTTATCCGTTCCGTGCCCCCGCTAATCTTTTAAACCTTTAAACCGTCATAACTTTACGCTCGTTCATCCGTTTCGTGCGATTCTTTTTTTCAATTCGAGTAATCTTTCAAGATCTACCTCCACAAGCTGCCGTAGTCCCGCTTACTAAGACGTGCCTTGCACCATTCGCGGATTTACGACCCCGCCCGCCGTTATTTTGGCAAAAAGAGGGATGCAACACGAGGACTTCCCGGAGGGTCACCCATTCCAGTACTACTCTCGCCCAAGCACGCTTAACTTCGGAGTTCTGATGGGATCCGGTGCGTTAGTGCTGGTATGATCGCATCCGTCATTCTTTGCGCTCTAACTTCTCTTATCCGTTCCGTGCCCCCGCTAATCTTTTAAACCTTTAAACCGTCATAACTTTACGCTCGTTCATCCGTTTCGTGCGATTCTTTTTTTCAATTCGAGTAATCTTTCAAGATCTACCTCCACAAGCTGCCGTAGTCCCGCTTACTAAGACGTGCCTTGCACCATTCGCGGATTTACGACCCCGCCCGCCGTTATTTTGGCAAAAAGAGGGATGCAACACGAGGACTTCCCGGAGGGTCACCCATTCCAGTACTACTCTCGCCCAAGCACGCTTAACTTCGGAGTTCTGATGGGATCCGGTGCGTTAGTGCTGGTATGATCGCATCCGTCATTCTTTGCGCTCTAACTTCTCTTATCCGTTCCGTGCCCCCGCTAATCTTTTAAACCTTTAAACCGTCATAACTTTACGCTCGTTCATCCGTTTCGTGCGATTCTTTTTTTCAATTCGAGTAATCTTTCAAGATCTACCTCCACAAGCTGCCGTAGTCCCGCTTACTAAGACGTGCCTTGCACCATTCGCGGATTTACGACCCCGCCCGCCGTTATTTTGGCAAAAAGAGGGATGCAACACGAGGACTTCCCGGAGGGTCACCCATTCCAGTACTACTCTCGCCCAAGCACGCTTAACTTCGGAGTTCTGATGGGATCCGGTGCGTTAGTGCTGGTATGATCGCATCCGTCATTCTTTGCGCTCTAACTTCTCTTATCCGTTCCGTGCCCCCGCTAATCTTTTAAACCTTTAAACCGTCATAACTTTACGCTCGTTCATCCGTTTCGTGCGATTCTTTTTTTCAATTCGACTAATCTTTCAAGATCTACCTCCACAAGCTGCCGTAGTCCCGCTTACTAAGACGTGCCTTGCACCATTCGCGGATTTACGACCCCGCCCGCCGTTATTTTGGCAAAAAGAGGGATGCAACACGAGGACTTCCCGGAGGGTCACCCATTCCAGTACTACTCTCGCCCAAGCACGCTTAACTTCGGAGTTCTGATGGGATCCGGTGCGTTAGTGCTGGTATGATCGCATCCGTCATTCTTTGCGCTCTAACTTCTCTTATCCGTTCCGTGCCCCCGCTAATCTTTTAAACCTTTAAACCGTCATAACTTTACGCTCGTTCATCCGTTTCGTGCGATTCTTTTTTTCAATTCGAGTAATCTTTCAAGATCTACCTCCACAAGCTGCCGTAGTCCCGCTTACTAAGACGTGCCTTGCACCATTCGCGGATTTACGACCCCGCCCGCCGTTATTTTGGCAAAAAGAGGGATGCAACACGAGGACTTCCCGGAGGGTCACCCATTCCAGTACTACTCTCGCCCAAGCACGCTTAACTTCGGAGTTCTGATGGGATCCGGTGCGTTAGTGCTGGTATGATCGCATCCGTCATTCTTTGCGCTCTAACTTCTCTTATCCGTTCCGTGCCCCCGCTAATCTTTTAAACCTTTAAACCGTCATAACTTTACGCTCGTTCATCCGTTTCGTGCGATTCTTTTTTTCAATTCGAGTAATCTTTCAAGATCTACCTCCACAAGCTGCCGTAGTCCCGCTTACTAAGACGTGCCTTGCACCATTCGCGGATTTACGACCCCGCCCGCCGTTATTTTGGCAAAAAGAGGGATGCAACACGAGGACTTCCCGGAGGGTCACCCATTCCAGTACTACTCTCGCCCAAGCACGCTTAACTTCGGAGTTCTGATGGGATCCGGTGCGTTAGTGCTGGTATGATCGCATCCGTCATTCTTTGCGCTCTAACTTCTCTTATCCGTTCCGTGCCCCCGCTAATCTTTTAAACCTTTAAACCGTCATAACTTTACGCTCGTTCATCCGTTTCGTGCGATTCTTTTTTTCAATTCGAGTAATCTTTCAAGATCTACCTCCACAAGCTGCCGTAGTCCCGCTTACTAAGACGTGCCTTGCACCATTCGCGGATTTACGACCCCGCCCGCCGTTATTTTGGCAAAAAGAGGGATGCAACACGAGGACTTCCCGGAGGGTCACCCATTCCAGTACTACTCTCGCCCAAGCACGCTTAACTTCGGAGTTCTGATGGGATCCGGTGCGTTAGTGCTGGTATGATCGCATCCGTCATTCTTTGCGCTCTAACTTCTCTTATCCGTTCCGTGCCCCCGCTAATCTTTTAAACCTTTAAACCGTCATAACTTTACGCTCGTTCATCCGTTTCGTGCGATTCTTTTTTTCAATTCGAGTAATCTTTCAAGATCTACCTCCACAAGCTGCCGTAGTCCCGCTTACTAAGACGTGCCTTGCACCATTCGCGGATTTACGACCCCGCCCGCCGTTATTTTGGCAAAAAGAGGGATGCAACACGAGGACTTCCCGGAGGGTCACCCATTCCAGTACTACTCTCGCCCAAGCACGCTTAACTTCGGAGTTCTGATGGGATCCGGTGCGTTAGTGCTGGTATGATCGCATCCGTCATTCTTTGCGCTCTAACTTCTCTTATCCGTTCCGTGCCCCCGCTAATCTTTTAAACCTTTAAACCGTCATAACTTTACGCTCGTTCATCCGTTTCGTGCGATTCTTTTTTTCAATTCGAGTAATCTTTCAAGATCTACCTCCACAAGCTGCCGTAGTCCCGCTTACTAAGACGTGCCTTGCACCATTCGCGGATTTACGACCCCGCCCGCCGTTATTTTGGCAAAAAGAGGGATGCAACACGAGGACTTCCCGGAGGGTCACCCATTCCAGTACTACTCTCGCCCAAGCACGCTTAACTTCGGAGTTCTGATGGGATCCGGTGCGTTAGTGCTGGTATGATCGCATCCGTCATTCTTTGCGCTCTAACTTCTCTTATCCGTTCCGTGCCCCCGCTAATCTTTTAAACCTTTAAACCGTCATAACTTTACGCTCGTTCATCCGTTTCGTGCGATTCTTTTTTTCAATTCGACTAATCTTTCAAGATCTACCTCCACAAGCTGCCGTAGTCCCGCTTACTAAGACGTGCCTTGCACCATTCGCGGATTTACGACCCCGCCCGCCGTTATTTTGGCAAAAAGAGGGATGCAACACGAGGACTTCCCGGAGGGTCACCCATTCCAGTACTACTCTCGCCCAAGCACGCTTAACTTCGGAGTTCTGATGGGATCCGGTGCGTTAGTGCTGGTATGATCGCATCCGTCATTCTTTGCGCTCTAACTTCTCTTATCCGTTCCGTGCCCCCGCTAATCTTTTAAACCTTTAAACCGTCATAACTTTACGCTCGTTCATCCGTTTCGTGCGATTCTTTTTTTCAATTCGAGTAATCTTTCAAGATCTACCTCCACAAGCTGCCGTAGTCCCGCTTACTAAGACGTGCCTTGCACCATTCGCGGATTTACGACCCCGCCCGCCGTTATTTTGGTAAAAAGAGGGATGCAACACGAGGACTTCCCGGAGGGTCACCCATTCCAGTACTACTCTCGCCCAAGCACGCTTAACTTCGGAGTTCTGATGGGATCCGGTGCGTTAGTGCTGGTATGATCGCATCCGTCATTCTTTGCGCTCTAACTTCTCTTATCCGTTCCGTGCCCCCGCTAATCTTTTAAACCTTTAAACCGTCATAACTTTACGCTCGTTCATCCGTTTCGTGCGATTCTTTTTTTCAATTCGAGTAATCTTTCAAGATCTACCTCCACAAGCTGCCGTAGTCCCGCTTACTAAGACGTGCCTTGCACCATTCGCGGATTTACGACCCCGCCCGCCGTTATTTTGGCAAAAAGAGGGATGCAACACGAGGACTTCCCGGAGGGTCACCCATTCCAGTACTACTCTCGCCCAAGCACGCTTAACTTCGGAGTTCTGATGGGATCCGGTGCGTTAGTGCTGGTATGATCGCATCCGTCATTCTTTGCGCTCTAACTTCTCTTATCCGTTCCGTGCCCCCGCTAATCTTTTAAACCTTTAAACCGTCATAACTTTACGCTCGTTCATCCGTTTCGTGCGATTCTTTTTTTCAATTCGACTAATCTTTCAAGATCTACCTCCACAAGCTGCCGTAGTCCCGCTTACTAAGACGTGCCTTGCACCATTCGCGGATTTACGACCCCGCCCGCCGTTATTTTGGCAAAAAGAGGGATGCAACACGAGGACTTCCCGGAGGGTCACCCATTCCAGTACTACTCTCGCCCAAGCACGCTTAACTTCGGAGTTCTGATGGGATCCGGTGCGTTAGTGCTGGTATGATCGCATCCGTCATTCTTTGCGCTCTAACTTCTCTTATCCGTTCCGTGCCCCCGCTAATCTTTTAAACCTTTAAACCGTCATAACTTTACGCTCGTTCATCCGTTTCGTGCGATTCTTTTTTTCAATTCGACTAATCTTTCAAGATCTACCTCCACAAGCTGCCGTAGTCCCGCTTACTAAGACGTGCCTTGCACCATTCGCGGATTTACGACCCCGCCCGCCGTTATTTTGGCAAAAAGAGGGATGCAACACGAGGACTTCCCGGAGGGTCACCCATTCCAGTAATACTCTCGCCCAAGCACGCTTAACTTCGGAGTTCTGATGGGATCCGGTGCGTTAGTGCTGGTATGATCGCATCCGTCATTCTTTGCGCTCTAACTTCTCTTATCCGTTCCGTGCCCCCGCTAATCTTTTAAACCTTTAAACCGTCATAACTTTACGCTCGTTCATCCGTTTCGTGCGATTCTTTTTTTCAATTCGAGTAATCTTTCAAGATCTACCTCCACAAGCTGCCGTAGTCCCGCTTACTAAGACGTGCCTTGCACCATTCGCGGATTTACGACCCCGCCCGCCGTTATTTTGGCAAAAAGAGGGATGCAACACGAGGACTTCCCGGAGGGTCACCCATACCAGTACTACTCTCGCCCAAGCACGCTTAACTTCGGAGTTCTGATGGGATCCGGTGCGTTAGTGCTGGTATGATCGCATCCGTCATTCTTTGCGCTCTAACTTCTCTTATCCGTTCCGTGCCCCCGCTAATCTTTTAAACCTTTAAACCGTCATAACTTTACGCTCGTTCATCCGTTTCGTGCGATTCTTTTTTTCAATTCGAGTAATCTTTCAAGATCTACCTCCACAAGCTGCCGTAGTCCCGCTTACTAAGACGTGCCTTGCACCATTCGCGGATTTACGACCCCGCCCGCCGTTATTTTGGCAAAAAGAGGGATGCAACACGAGGACTTCCCGGAGGGTCACCCATTCCAGTACTACTCTCGCCCAAGCACGCTTAACTTCGGAGTTCTGATGGGATCCGGTGCGTTAGTGCTGGTATGATCGCATCCGTCATTCTTTGCGCTCTAACTTCTCTTATCCGTTCCGTGCCCCCGCTAATCTTTTAAACCTTTAAACCGTCATAACTTTACGCTCGTTCATCCGTTTCGTGCGATTCTTTTTTTCAATTCGAGTAATCTTTCAAGATCTACCTCCACAAGCTGCCGTAGTCCCGCTTACTAAGACGTGCCTTTCACCATTCGCGGATTTACGACCCCGCCCGCCGTTATTTTGGCAAAAAGAGGGATGCAACACGAGGACTTCCCGGAGGGTCACCCATTCCAGTACTACTCTCGCCCAAGCACGCTTAACTTCGGAGTTCTGATGGGATCCGGTGCGTTAGTGCTGGTATGATCGCATCCGTCATTCTTTGCGCTCTAACTTCTCTTATCCGTTCCGTGCCCCCGCTAATCTTTTAAACCTTTAAACCGTCATAACTTTACGCTCGTTCATCCGTTTCGTGCGATTCTTTTTTTCAATTCGAGTAATCTTTCAAGATCTACCTCCACAAGCTGCCGTAGTCCCGCTTACTAAGACGTGCCTTGCACCATTCGCGGATTTACGACCCCGCCCGCCGTTATTTTGGCAAAAAGAGGGATGCAACACGAGGACTTCCCGGAGGGTCACCCATTCCAGTACTACTCTCGCCCAAGCACGCTTAACTTCGGAGTTCTGATGGGATCCGGTGCGTTAGTGCTGGTATGATCGCATCCGTCATTCTTTGCGCTCTAACTTCTCTTATCCGTTCCGTGCCCCCGCTAATCTTTTAAACCTTTAAACCGTCATAACTTTACGCTCGTTCATCCGTTTCGTGCGATTCTTTTTTTCAATTCGAGTAATCTTTCAAGATCTACCTCCACAAGCTGCCGTAGTCCCGCTTACTAAGACGTGCCTTGCACCATTCGCGGATTTACGACCCCGCCCGCCGTTATTTTGGCAAAAAGAGGGATGCAACACGAGGACTTCCCGGAGGGTCACCCATTCCAGTACTACTCTCGCCCAAGCACGCTTAACTTCGGAGTTCTGATGGGATCCGGTGCGTTAGTGCTGGTATGATCGCATCCGTCATTCTTTGCGCTCTAACTTCTCTTATCCGTTCCGTGCCCCCGCTAATCTTTTAAACCTTTAAACCGTCATAACTTTACGCTCGTTCATCCGTTTCGTGCGATTCTTGTTTTCAATTCGAGTAATCTTTCAAGATCTACCTCCACAAGCTGCCGTAGTCCCGCTTACTAAGACGTGCCTTGCACCATTCGCGGATTTACGACCCCGCCCGCCGTTATTTTGGCAAAAAGAGGGATGCAACACGAGGACTTCCCGGAGGGTCACCCATTCCAGTACTACTCTCGCCCAAGCACGCTTAACTTCGGAGTTCTGATGGGATCCGGTGCGTTAGTGCTGGTATGATCGCATCCGTCATTCTTTGCGCTCTAACTTCTCTTATCCGTTCCGTGCCCCCGCTAATCTTTTAAACCTTTAAACCGTCATAACTTTACGCTCGTTCATCCGTTTCGTGCGATTCTTTTTTTCAATTCGAGTAATCTTTCAAGATCTACCTCCACAAGCTGCCGTAGTCCCGCTTACTAAGACGTGCCTTGCACCATTCGCGGATTTACGACCCCGCCCGCCGTTATTTTGGCAAAAAGAGGGATGCAACACGAGGACTTCCCGGAGGGTCACCCATTCCAGTACTACTCTCGCCCAAGCACGCTTAACTTCGGAGTTCTGATGGGATCCGGTGCGTTAGTGCTGGTATGATCGCATCCGTCATTCTTTGCGCTCTAACTTCTCTTATCCGTTCCGTGCCCCCGCTAATCTTTTAAACCTTTAAACCGTCATAACTTTACGCTCGTTCATCCGTTTCGTGCGATTCTTTTTTTCAATTCGACTAATCTTTCAAGATCTACCTCCACAAGCTGCCGTAGTCCCGCTTACTAAGACGTGCCTTGCACCATTCGCGGATTTACGACCCCGCCCGCCGTTATTTTGGCAAAAAGAGGGATGCAACACGAGGACTTCCCGGAGGGTCACCCATTCCAGTACTACTCTCGCCCAAGCACGCTTAACTTCGGAGTTCTGATGGGATCCGGTGCGTTAGTGCTGGTATGATCGCATCCGTCATTCTTTGCGCTCTAACTTCTCTTATCCGTTCCGTGCCCCCGCTAATCTTTTAAACCTTTAAACCGTCATAACTTTACGCTCGTTCATCCGTTTCGTGCGATTCTTTTTTTCAATTCGAGTAATCTTTCAAGATCTACCTCCACAAGCTGCCGTAGTCCCGCTTACTAAGACGTGCCTTGCACCATTCGCGGATTTACGACCCCGCCCGCCGTTATTTTGGCAAAAAGAGGGATGCAACACGAGGACTTCCCGGAGGGTCACCCATTCCAGTACTACTCTCGCCCAAGCACGCTTAACTTCGGAGTTCTGATGGGATCCGGTGCGTTAGTGCTGGTATGATCGCATCCGTCATTCTTTGCGCTCTAACTTCTCTTATCCGTTCCGTGCCCCCGCTAATCTTTTAAACCTTTAAACCGTCATAACTTTACGCTCGTTCATCCGTTTCGTGCGATTCTTTTTTTCAATTCGAGTAATCTTTCAAGATCTACCTCCACAAGCTGCCGTAGTCCCGCTTACTAAGACGTGCCTTGCACCATTCGCGGATTTACGACCCCGCCCGCCGTTATTTTGGCAAAAAGAGGGATGCAACACGAGGACTTCCCGGAGGGTCACCCATTCCAGTACTACTCTCGCCCAAGCACGCTTAACTTCGGAGTTCTGATGGGATCCGGTGCGTTAGTGCTGGTATGATCGCATCCGTCATTCTTTGCGCTCTAACTTCTCTTATCCGTTCCGTGCCCCCGCTAATCTTTTAAACCTTTAAACCGTCATAACTTTACGCTCGTTCATCCGTTTCGTGCGATTCTTTTTTTCAATTCGAGTAATCTTTCAAGATCTACCTCCACAAGCTGCCGTAGTCCCGCTTACTAAGACGTGCCTTGCACCATTCGCGGATTTACGACCCCGCCCGCCGTTATTTTGGCAAAAAGAGGGATGCAACACGAGGACTTCCCGGAGGGTCACCCATTCCAGTACTACTCTCGCCCAAGCGCGCTTAACTTCGGAGTTCTGATGGGATCCGGTGCGTTAGTGCTGGTATGATCGCATCCGTCATTCTTTGCGCTCTAACTTCTCTTATCCGTTCTGTGCCCCCGCTAATCTTTTAAACCTTTAAACCGTCATAACTTTACGCTCGTCGTGCCTTGCACCATTCGCGGATTTACGACCCCGCCCGCCGTTATTTTGGCAAAAAGAGGGATGCAACACGAGGACTTCCCGGAGGGTCACCCATTCCAGTACTACTCTCGCCCAAGCACGCTTAACTTCGGAGTTCTGATGGGATCCGGTGCGTTAGTGCTGGTATGATCGCATCCGTCATTCTTTGCGCTCTAACTTCTCTTATCCGTTCCGTGCCCCCGCTAATCTTTTAAACCTTTAAACCGTCATAACTTTACGCTCGTTCATCCGTTTCGTGCGATTCTTTTTTTCAATTCGAGTAATCTTTCAAGATCTACCTCCACAAGCTGCCGTAGTCCCGCTTACTAAGACGTGCCTTGCACCATTCGCGGATTTACGACCCCGCCCGCCGTTATTTTGGCAAAAAGAGGGATGCAACACGAGGACTTCCCGGAGGGTCACCCATTCCAGTACTACTCTCGCCCAAGCACGCTTAACTTCGGAGTTCTGATGGGATCCGGTGCGTTAGTGCTGGTATGATCGCATCCGTCATTCTTTGCGCTCTAACTTCTCTTATCCGTTCCGTGCCCCCGCTAATCTTTTAAACCTTTAAACCGTCATAACTTTACGCTCGTTCATCCGTTTCGTGCGATTCTTTTTTTCAATTCGAGTAATCTTTCAAGATCTACCTCCACAAGCTGCCGTAGTCCCGCTTACTAAGACGTGCCTTGCACCATTCGCGGATTTACGACCCCGCCCGCCGTTATTTTGGCAAAAAGAGGGATGCAACACGAGGACTTCCCGGAGGGTCACCCATTCCAGTACTACTCTCGCCCAAGCACGCTTAACTTCGGAGTTCTGATGGGATCCGGTGCGTTAGTGCTGGTATGATCGCATCCGTCATTCTTTGCGCTCTAACTTCTCTTATCCGTTCCGTGCCCCCGCTAATCTTTTAAACCTTTAAACCGTCATAACTTTACGCTCGTTCATCCGTTTCGTGCGATTCTTTTTTTCAATTCGAGTAATCTTTCAAGATCTACCTCCACAAGCTGCCGTAGTCCCGCTTACTAAGACGTGCCTTGCACCATTCGCGGATTTACGACCCCGCCCGCCGTTATTTTGGCAAAAAGAGGGATGCAACACGAGGACTTCCCGGAGGGTCACCCATTCCAGTACTACTCTCGCCCAAGCACGCTTAACTTCGGAGTTCTGATGGGATCCGGTGCGTTAGTGCTGGTATGATCGCATCCGTCATTCTTTGCGCTCTAACTTCTCTTATCCGTTCCGTGCCCCCGCTAATCTTTTAAACCTTTAAACCGTCATAACTTTACGCTCGTTCATCCGTTTCGTGCGATTCTTTTTTTCAATTCGAGTAATCTTTCAAGATCTACCTCCACAAGCTGCCGTAGTCCCGCTTACTAAGACGTGCCTTGCACCATTCGCGGATTTACGACCCCGCCCGCCGTTATTTTGGCAAAAAGAGGGATGCAACACGAGGACTTCCCGGAGGGTCACCCATTCCAGTACTACTCTCGCCCAAGCACGCTTAACTTCGGAGTTCTGATGGGATCCGGTGCGTTAGTGCTGGTATGATCGCATCCGTCATTCTTTGCGCTCTAACTTCTCTTATCCGTTCCGTGCCCCCGCTAATCTTTTAAACCTTTAAACCGTCATAACTTTACGCTCGTTCATCCGTTTCGTGCGATTCTTTTTTTCAATTCGAGTAATCTTTCAAGATCTACCTCCACAAGCTGCCGTAGTCCCGCTTACTAAGACGTGCCTTGCACCATTCGCGGATTTACGACCCCGCCCGCCGTTATTTTGGCAAAAAGAGGGATGCAACACGAGGACTTCCCGGAGGGTCACCCATTCCAGTACTACTCTCGCCCAAGCACGCTTAACTTCGGAGTTCTGATGGGATCCGGTGCGTTAGTGCTGGTATGATCGCATCCGTCATTCTTTGCGCTCTAACTTCTCTTATCCGTTCCGTGCCCCCGCTAATCTTTTAAACCTTTAAACCGTCATAACTTTACGCTCGTTCATCCGTTTCGTGCGATTCTTTTTTTCAATTCGAGTAATCTTTCAAGATCTACCTCCACAAGCTGCCGTAGTCCCGCTTACTAAGACGTGCCTTGCACCATTCGCGGATTTACGACCCCGCCCGCCGTTATTTTGGCAAAAAGAGGGATGCAACACGAGGACTTCCCGGAGGGTCACCCATTCCAGTACTACTCTCGCCCAAGCACGCTTGACTTCGGAGTTCTGATGGGATCCGGTGCGTTAGTGCTGGTATGATCGCATCCGTCATTCTTTGCGCTCTAACTTCTCTTATCCGTTCCGTGCCCCCGCTAATCTTTTAAACCTTTAAACCGTCATAACTTTACGCTCGTTCATCCGTTTCGTGCGATTCTTTTTTTCAATTCGAGTAATCTTTCAAGATCTACCTCCACAAGCTGCCGTAGTCCCGCTTACTAAGACGTGCCTTGCACCATTCGCGGATTTACGACCCCGCCCGCCGTTATTTTGGCAAAAAGAGGGATGCAACACGAGGACTTCCCGGAGGGTCACCCATTCCAGTACTACTCTCGCCCAAGCACGCTTAACTTCGGAGTTCTGATGGGATCCGGTGCGTTAGTGCTGGTATGATCGCATCCGTCATTCTTTGCGCTCTAACTTCTCTTATCCGTTTCGTGCCCCCGCTAATCTTTTAAACCTTTAAACCGTCATAACTTTACGCTCGTTCATCCGTTTCGTGCGATTCTTTTTTTCAATTCGAGTAATCTTTCAAGATCTACCTCCACAAGCTGCCGTAGTCCCGCTTACTAAGACGTGCCTTGCACCATTCGCGGATTTACGACCCCGCCCGCCGTTATTTTGGCAAAAAGAGGGATGCAACACGAGGACTTCCCGGAGGGTCACCCATTCCAGTACTACTCTCGCCCAAGCACGCTTAACTTTGGAGTTCTGATGGGATCCGGTGCGTTAGTGCTGGTATGATCGCATCCGTCATTCTTTGCGCTCTAACTTCTCTTATCCGTTCCGTGCCCCCGCTAATCTTTTAAACCTTTAAACCGTCATAACTTTACGCTCGTTCATCCGTTTCGTGCGATTCTTTTTTTCAATTCGAGTAATCTTTCAAGATCTACCTCCACAAGCTGCCGTAGTCCCGCTTACTAAGACGTGCCTTGCACCATTCGCGGATTTACGACCCCGCCCGCCGTTATTTTGGCAAAAAGAGGGATGCAACACGAGGACTTCCCGGAGGGTCACCCATTCCAGTACTACTCTCGCCCAAGCACGCTTGACTTCGGAGTTCTGATGGGATCCGGTGCGTTAGTGCTGGTATGATCGCATCCGTCATTCTTTGCGCTCTAACTTCTCTTATCCGTTTCGTGCCCCCGCTAATCTTTTAAACCTTTAAACCGTCATAACTTTACGCTCGTTCATCCGTTTCGTGCGATTCTTTTTTTCAATTCGACTAATCTTTCAAGATCTACCTCCACAAGCTGCCGTAGTCCCGCTTACTAAGACGTGCCTTGCACCATTCGCGGATTTACGACCCCGCCCGCCGTTATTTTGGCAAAAAGAGGGATGCAACACGAGGACTTCCCGGAGGGTCACCCATTCCAGTACTACTCTCGCCCAAGCACGCTTAACTTCGGAGTTCTGATGGGATCCGGTGCGTTAGTGCTGGTATGATCGCATCCGTCATTCTTTGCGCTCTAACTTCTCTTATCCGTTCCGTGCCCCCGCTAATCTTTTAAACCTTTAAACCGTCATAACTTTACGCTCGTTCATCCGTTTCGTGCGATTCTTTTTTTCAATTCGAGTAATCTTTCAAGATCTACCTCCACAAGCTGCCGTAGTCCCGCTTACTAAGACGTGCCTTGCACCATTCGCGGATTTACGACCCCGCCCGCCGTTATTTTGGCAAAAAGAGGGATGCAACACGAGGACTTCCCGGAGGGTCACCCATTCCAGTACTACTCTCGCCCAAGCACGCTTGACTTCGGAGTTCTGATGGGATCCGGTGCGTTAGTGCTGGTATGATCGCATCCGTCATTCTTTGCGCTCTAACTTCTCTTATCCGTTCCGTGCCCCCGCTAATCTTTTAAACCTTTAAACCGTCATAACTTTACGCTCGTTCATCCGTTTCGTGCGATTCTTTTTTTCAATTCGACTAATCTTTCAAGATCTACCTCCACAAGCTGCCGTAGTCCCGCTTACTAAGACGTGCCTTGCACCATTCGCGGATTTACGACCCCGCCCGCCGTTATTTTGGCAAAAAGAGGGATGCAACACGAGGACTTCCCGGAGGGTCACCCATTCCAGTACTACTCTCGCCCAAGCACGCTTAACTTCGGAGTTCTGATGGGATCCGGTGCGTTAGTGCTGGTATGATCGCATCCGTCATTCTTTGCGCTCTAACTTCTCTTATCCGTTCCGTGCCCCCGCTAATCTTTTAAACCTTTAAACCGTCATAACTTTACGCTCGTTCATCCGTTTCGTGCGATTCTTTTTTTCAATTCGAGTAATCTTTCAAGATCTACCTCCACAAGCTGCCGTAGTCCCGCTTACTAAGACGTGCCTTGCACCATTCGCGGATTTACGACCCCGCCCGCCGTTATTTTGGCAAAAAGAGGGATGCAACACGAGGACTTCCCGGAGGGTCACCCATTCCAGTACTACTCTCGCCCAAGCACGCTTAACTTCGGAGTTCTGATGGGATCCGGTGCGTTAGTGCTGGTATGATCGCATCCGTCATTCTTTGCGCTCTAACTTCTCTTATCCGTTCCGTGCCCCCGCTAATCTTTTAAACCTTTAAACCGTCATAACTTTACGCTCGTTCATCCGTTTCGTGCGATTCTTTTTTTCAATTCGAGTAATCTTTCAAGATCTACCTCCACAAGCTGCCGTAGTCCCGCTTACTAAGACGTGCCTTGCACCATTCGCGGATTTACGACCCCGCCCGCCGTTATTTTGGCAAAAAGAGGGATGCAACACGAGGACTTCCCGGAGGGTCACCCATTCCAGTACTACTCTCGCCCAAGCACGCTTAACTTCGGAGTTCTGATGGGATCCGGTGCGTTAGTGCTGGTATGATCGCATCCGTCATTCTTTGCGCTCTAACTTCTCTTATCCGTTCCGTGCCCCCGCTAATCTTTTAAACCTTTAAACCGTCATAACTTTACGCTCGTTCATCCGTTTCGTGCGATTCTTTTTTTCAATTCGAGTAATCTTTCAAGATCTACCTCCACAAGCTGCCGTAGTCCCGCTTACTAAGACGTGCCTTGCACCATTCGCGGATTTACGACCCCGCCCGCCGTTATTTTGGCAAAAAGAGGGATGCAACACGAGGACTTCCCGGAGGGTCACCCATTCCAGTACTACTCTCGCCCAAGCACGCTTAACTTCGGAGTTCTGATGGGATCCGGTGCGTTAGTGCTGGTATGATCGCATCCGTCATTCTTTGCGCTCTAACTTCTCTTATCCGTTCCGTGCCCCCGCTAATCTTTTAAACCTTTAAACCGTCATAACTTTACGCTCGTTCATCCGTTTCGTGCGATTCTTTTTTTCAATTCGAGTAATCTTTCAAGATCTACCTCCACAAGCTGCCGTAGTCCCGCTTACTAAGACGTGCCTTGCACCATTCGCGGATTTACGACCCCGCCCGCCGTTATTTTGGCAAAAAGAGGGATGCAACACGAGGACTTCCCGGAGGGTCACCCATTCCAGTACTACTCTCGCCCAAGCACGCTTAACTTCGGAGTTCTGATGGGATCCGGTGCGTTAGTGCTGGTATGATCGCATCCGTCATTCTTTGCGCTCTAACTTCTCTTATCCGTTCCGTGCCCCCGCTAATCTTTTAAACCTTTAAACCGTCATAACTTTACGCTCGTTCATCCGTTTCGTGCGATTCTTTTTTTCAATTCGAGTAATCTTTCAAGATCTACCTCCACAAGCTGCCGTAGTCCCGCTTACTAAGACGTGCCTTGCACCATTCGCGGATTTACGACCCCGCCCGCCGTTATTTTGGCAAAAAGAGGGATGCAACACGAGGACTTCCCGGAGGGTCACCCATTCCAGTACTACTCTCGCCCAAGCACGCTTGACTTCGGAGTTCTGATGGGATCCGGTGCGTTAGTGCTGGTATGATCGCATCCGTCATTCTTTGCGCTCTAACTTCTCTTATCCGTTCCGTGCCCCCGCTAATCTTTTAAACCTTTAAACCGTCATAACTTTACGCTCGTTCATCCGTTTCGTGCGATTCTTTTTTTCAATTCGAGTAATCTTTCAAGATCTACCTCCACAAGCTGCCGTAGTCCCGCTTACTAAGACGTGCCTTGCACCATTCGCGGATTTACGACCCCGCCCGCCGTTATTTTGGCAAAAAGAGGGATGCAACACGAGGACTTCCCGGAGGGTCACCCATTCCAGTACTACTCTCGCCCAAGCACGCTTAACTTCGGAGTTCTGATGGGATCCGGTGCGTTAGTGCTGGTATGATCGCATCCGTCATTCTTTGCGCTCTAACTTCTCTTATCCGTTTCGTGCCCCCGCTAATCTTTTAAACCTTTAAACCGTCATAACTTTACGCTCGTTCATCCGTTTCGTGCGATTCTTTTTTTCAATTCGAGTAATCTTTCAAGATCTACCTCCACAAGCTGCCGTAGTCCCGCTTACTAAGACGTGCCTTGCACCATTCGCGGATTTACGACCCCGCCCGCCGTTATTTTGGCAAAAAGAGGGATGCAACACGAGGACTTCCCGGAGGGTCACCCATTCCAGTACTACTCTCGCCCAAGCACGCTTAACTTTGGAGTTCTGATGGGATCCGGTGCGTTAGTGCTGGTATGATCGCATCCGTCATTCTTTGCGCTCTAACTTCTCTTATCCGTTCCGTGCCCCCGCTAATCTTTTAAACCTTTAAACCGTCATAACTTTACGCTCGTTCATCCGTTTCGTGCGATTCTTTTTTTCAATTCGAGTAATCTTTCAAGATCTACCTCCACAAGCTGCCGTAGTCCCGCTTACTAAGACGTGCCTTGCACCATTCGCGGATTTACGACCCCGCCCGCCGTTATTTTGGCAAAAAGAGGGATGCAACACGAGGACTTCCCGGAGGGTCACCCATTCCAGTACTACTCTCGCCCAAGCACGCTTGACTTCGGAGTTCTGATGGGATCCGGTGCGTTAGTGCTGGTATGATCGCATCCGTCATTCTTTGCGCTCTAACTTCTCTTATCCGTTTCGTGCCCCCGCTAATCTTTTAAACCTTTAAACCGTCATAACTTTACGCTCGTTCATCCGTTTCGTGCGATTCTTTTTTTCAATTCGACTAATCTTTCAAGATCTACCTCCACAAGCTGCCGTAGTCCCGCTTACTAAGACGTGCCTTGCACCATTCGCGGATTTACGACCCCGCCCGCCGTTATTTTGGCAAAAAGAGGGATGCAACACGAGGACTTCCCGGAGGGTCACCCATTCCAGTACTACTCTCGCCCAAGCACGCTTAACTTCGGAGTTCTGATGGGATCCGGTGCGTTAGTGCTGGTATGATCGCATCCGTCATTCTTTGCGCTCTAACTTCTCTTATCCGTTCCGTGCCCCCGCTAATCTTTTAAACCTTTAAACCGTCATAACTTTACGCTCGTTCATCCGTTTCGTGCGATTCTTTTTTTCAATTCGAGTAATCTTTCAAGATCTACCTCCACAAGCTGCCGTAGTCCCGCTTACTAAGACGTGCCTTGCACCATTCGCGGATTTACGACCCCGCCCGCCGTTATTTTGGCAAAAAGAGGGATGCAACACGAGGACTTCCCGGAGGGTCACCCATTCCAGTACTACTCTCGCCCAAGCACGCTTGACTTCGGAGTTCTGATGGGATCCGGTGCGTTAGTGCTGGTATGATCGCATCCGTCATTCTTTGCGCTCTAACTTCTCTTATCCGTTCCGTGCCCCCGCTAATCTTTTAAACCTTTAAACCGTCATAACTTTACGCTCGTTCATCCGTTTCGTGCGATTCTTTTTTTCAATTCGACTAATCTTTCAAGATCTACCTCCACAAGCTGCCGTAGTCCCGCTTACTAAGACGTGCCTTGCACCATTCGCGGATTTACGACCCCGCCCGCCGTTATTTTGGCAAAAAGAGGGATGCAACACGAGGACTTCCCGGAGGGTCACCCATTCCAGTACTACTCTCGCCCAAGCACGCTTAACTTCGGAGTTCTGATGGGATCCGGTGCGTTAGTGCTGGTATGATCGCATCCGTCATTCTTTGCGCTCTAACTTCTCTTATCCGTTCCGTGCCCCCGCTAATCTTTTAAACCTTTAAACCGTCATAACTTTACGCTCGTTCATCCGTTTCGTGCGATTCTTTTTTTCAATTCGAGTAATCTTTCAAGATCTACCTCCACAAGCTGCCGTAGTCCCGCTTACTAAGACGTGCCTTGCACCATTCGCGGATTTACGACCCCGCCCGCCGTTATTTTGGCAAAAAGAGGGATGCAACACGAGGACTTCCCGGAGGGTCACCCATTCCAGTACTACTCTCGCCCAAGCACGCTTAACTTCGGAGTTCTGATGGGATCCGGTGCGTTAGTGCTGGTATGATCGCATCCGTCATTCTTTGCGCTCTAACTTCTCTTATCCGTTCCGTGCCCCCGCTAATCTTTTAAACCTTTAAACCGTCATAACTTTACGCTCGTTCATCCGTTTCGTGCGATTCTTTTTTTCAATTCGAGTAATCTTTCAAGATCTACCTCCACAAGCTGCCGTAGTCCCGCTTACTAAGACGTGCCTTGCACCATTCGCGGATTTACGACCCCGCCCGCCGTTATTTTGGCAAAAAGAGGGATGCAACACGAGGACTTCCCGGAGGGTCACCCATTCCAGTACTACTCTCGCCCAAGCACGCTTAACTTCGGAGTTCTGATGGGATCCGGTGCGTTAGTGCTGGTATGATCGCATCCGTCATTCTTTGCGCTCTAACTTCTCTTATCCGTTCCGTGCCCCCGCTAATCTTTTAAACCTTTAAACCGTCATAACTTTACGCTCGTTCATCCGTTTCGTGCGATTCTTTTTTTCAATTCGAGTAATCTTTCAAGATCTACCTCCACAAGCTGCCGTAGTCCCGCTTACTAAGACGTGCCTTGCACCATTCGCGGATTTACGACCCCGCCCGCCGTTATTTTGGCAAAAAGAGGGATGCAACACGAGGACTTCCCGGAGGGTCACCCATTCCAGTACTACTCTCGCCCAAGCACGCTTAACTTCGGAGTTCTGATGGGATCCGGTGCGTTAGTGCTGGTATGATCGCATCCGTCATTCTTTGCGCTCTAACTTCTCTTATCCGTTCCGTGCCCCCGCTAATCTTTTAAACCTTTAAACCGTCATAACTTTACGCTCGTTCATCCGTTTCGTGCGATTCTTTTTTTCAATTCGAGTAATCTTTCAAGATCTACCTCCACAAGCTGCCGTAGTCCCGCTTACTAAGACGTGCCTTGCACCATTCGCGGATTTACGACCCCGCCCGCCGTTATTTTGGCAAAAAGAGGGATGCAACAGGAGGACTTCCCGGAGGGTCACCCATTCCAGTACTACTCTCGCCCAAGCACGCTTAACTTCGGAGTTCTGATGGGATCCGGTGCGTTAGTGCTGGTATGATCGCATCCGTCATTCTTTGCGCTCTAACTTCTCTTATCCGTTCCGTGCCCCCGCTAATCTTTTAAACCTTTAAACCGTCATAACTTTACGCTCGTTCATCCGTTTCGTGCGATTCTTTTTTTCAATTCGAGTAATCTTTCAAGATCTACCTCCACAAGCTGCCGTAGTCCCGCTTACTAAGACGTGCCTTGCACCATTCGCGGATTTACGACCCCGCCCGCCGTTATTTTGGCAAAAAGAGGGATGCAACACGAGGACTTCCCGGAGGGTCACCCATTCCAGTACTACTCTCGCCCAAGCACGCTTAACTTCGGAGTTCTGATGGGATCCGGTGCGTTAGTGCTGGTATGATCGCATCCGTCATTCTTTGCGCTCTAACTTCTCTTATCCGTTCCGTGCCCCCGCTAATCTTTTAAACCTTTAAACCGTCATAACTTTACGCTCGTTCATCCGTTTCGTGCGATTCTTTTTTTCAATTCGAGTAATCTTTCAAGATCTACCTCCACAAGCTGCCGTAGTCCCGCTTACTAAGACGTGCCTTGCACCATTCGCGGATTTACGACCCCGCCCGCCGTTATTTTGGCAAAAAGAGGGATGCAACACGAGGACTTCCCGGAGGGTCACCCATTCCAGTACTACTCTCGCCCAAGCACGCTTAACTTCGGAGTTCTGATGGGATCCGGTGCGTTAGTGCTGGTATGATCGCATCCGTCATTCTTTGCGCTCTAACTTCTCTTATCCGTTCCGTGCCCCCGCTAATCTTTTAAACCTTTAAACCGTCATAACTTTACGCTCGTTCATCCGTTTCGTGCGATTCTTTTTTTCAATTCGAGTAATCTTTCAAGATCTACCTCCACAAGCTGCCGTAGTCCCGCTTACTAAGACGTGCCTTGCACCATTCGCGGATTTACGACCCCGCCCGCCGTTATTTTGGCAAAAAGAGGGATGCAACACGAGGACTTCCCGGAGGGTCACCCATTCCAGTACTACTCTCGCCCAAGCACGCTTAACTTCGGAGTTCTGATGGGATCCGGTGCGTTAGTGCTGGTATGATCGCATCCGTCATTCTTTGCGCTCTAACTTCTCTTATCCGTTCCGTGCCCCCGCTAATCTTTTAAACCTTTAAACCGTCATAACTTTACGCTCGTTCATCCGTTTCGTGCGATTCTTTTTTTCAATTCGAGTAATCTTTCAAGATCTACCTCCACAAGCTGCCGTAGTCCCGCTTACTAAGACGTGCCTTGCACCATTCGCGGATTTACGACCCCGCCCGCCGTTATTTTGGCAAAAAGAGGGATGCAACACGAGGACTTCCCGGAGGGTCACCCATTCCAGTACTACTCTCGCCCAAGCACGCTTAACTTCGGAGTTCTGATGGGATCCGGTGCGTTAGTGCTGGTATGATCGCATCCGTCATTCTTTGCGCTCTAACTTCTCTTATCCGTTCCGTGCCCCCGCTAATCTTTTAAACCTTTAAACCGTCATAACTTTACGCTCGTTCATCCGTTTCGTGCGATTCTTTTTTTCAATTCGAGTAATCTTTCAAGATCTACCTCCACAAGCTGCCGTAGTCCCGCTTACTAAGACGTGCCTTGCACCATTCGCGGATTTACGACCCCGCCCGCCGTTATTTTGGCAAAAAGAGGGATGCAACACGAGGACTTCCCGGAGGGTCACCCATTCCAGTACTACTCTCGCCCAAGCACGCTTAACTTCGGAGTTCTGATGGGATCCGGTGCGTTAGTGCTGGTATGATCGCATCCGTCATTCTTTGCGCTCTAACTTCTCTTATCCGTTCCGTGCCCCCGCTAATCTTTTAAACCTTTAAACCGTCATAACTTTACGCTCGTTCATCCGTTTCGTGCGATTCTTTTTTTCAATTCGAGTAATCTTTCAAGATCTACCTCCACAAGCTGCCGTAGTCCCGCTTACTAAGACGTGCCTTGCACCATTCGCGGATTTACGACCCCGCCCGCCGTTATTTTGGCAAAAAGAGGGATGCAACACGAGGACTTCCCGGAGGGTCACCCATTCCAGTACTACTCTCGCCCAAGCACGCTTAACTTCGGAGTTCTGATGAGATCCGGTGCGTTAGTGCTGGTATGATCGCATCCGTCATTCTTTGCGCTCTAACTTCTCTTATCCGTTCCGTGCCCCCGCTAATCTTTTAAACCTTTAAACCGTCATAACTTTACGCTCGTTCATCCGTTTCATGCGATTCTTTTTTTCAATTCGAGTAATCTTTCAAGATCTACCTCCACAAGCTGCCGTAGTCCCGCTTACTAAGACGTGCCTTGCACCATTCGCGGATTTACGACCCCGCCCGCCGTTATTTTGGCAAAAAGAGGGATGCAACACGAGGACTTCCCGGAGGGTCACCCATTCCAGTACTACTCTCGCCCAAGCACGCTTGACTTCGGAGTTCTGATGGGATCCGGTGCGTTAGTGCTGGTATGATCGCATCCGTCATTCTTTGCGCTCTAACTTCTCTTATCCGTTCCGTGCCCCCGCTAATCTTTTAAACCTTTAAACCGTCATAACTTTACGCTCGTTCATCCGTTTCGTGCGATTCTTTTTTTCAATTCGAGTAATCTTTCAAGATCTACCTCCACAAGCTGCCGTAGTCCCGCTTACTAAGACGTGCCTTGCACCATTCGCGGATTTACGACCCCGCCCGCCGTTATTTTGGCAAAAAGAGGGATGCAACACGAGGACTTCCCGGAGGGTCACCCATTCCAGTACTACTCTCGCCCAAGCACGCTTAACTTCGGAGTTCTGATCGGATCCGGTGCGTTAGTGCTGGTATGATCGCATCCGTCATTCTTTGCGCTCTAACTTCTCTTATCCGTTCCGTGCCCCCGCTAATCTTTTAAACCTTTAAACCGTCATAACTTTACGCTCGTTCATCCGTTTCGTGCGATTCTTTTTTTCAATTTGAGTAATCTTTCAAGATCTACCTCCACAAGCTGCCGTAGTCCCGCTTACTAAGACGTGCCTTGCACCATTCGCGGATTTACGACCCCGCCCGCCGTTATTTTGGCAAAAAGAGGGATGCAACACGAGGACTTCCCGGAGGGTCACCCATTCCAGTACTACTCTCGCCCAAGCACGCTTAACTTCGGAGTTCTGATCGGATCCGGTGCGTTAGTGCTGGTATGATCGCATCCGTCATTCTTTGCGCTCTAACTTCTCTTATCCGTTCCGTGCCCCCGCTAATCTTTTAAACCTTTAAACCGTCATAACTTTACGCTCGTTCATCCGTTTCGTGCGATTCTTTTTTTCAATTCGAGTAATCTTTCAAGATCTACCTCCACAAGCTGCCGTAGTCCCGCTTACTAAGACGTGCCTTGCACCATTCGCGGATTTACGACCCCGCCCGCCGTTATTTTGGCAAAAAGAGGGATGCAACACGAGGACTTCCCGGAGGGTCACCCATTCCAGTACTACTCTCGCCCAAGCACGCTTAACTTCGGAGTTCTGATGGGATCCGGTGCGTTAGTGCTGGTATGATCGCATCCGTCATTCTTTGCGCTCTAACTTCTCTTATCCGTTCCGTGCCCCCGCTAATCTTTTAAACCTTTAAACCGTCATAACTTTACGCTCGTTCATCCGTTTCGTGCGATTCTTTTTTTCAATTCGAGTAATCTTTCAAGATCTACCTCCACAAGCTGCCGTAGTCCCGCTTACTAAGACGTGCCTTGCACCATTCGCGGATTTACGACCCCGCCCGCCGTTATTTTGGCAAAAAGAGGGATGCAACACGAGGACTTCCCGGAGGGTCACCCATTCCAGTACTACTCTCGCCCAAGCACGCTTAACTTCGGAGTTCTGATGGGATCCGGTGCGTTAGTGCTGGTATGATCGCATCCGTCATTCTTTGCGCTCTAACTTCTCTTATCCGTTCCGTGCCCCCGCTAATCTTTTAAACCTTTAAACCGTCATAACTTTACGCTCGTTCATCCGTTTCGTGCGATTCTTTTTTTCAATTCGAGTAATCTTTCAAGATCTACCTCCACAAGCTGCCGTAGTCCCGCTTACTAAGACGTGCCTTGCACCATTCGCGGATTTACGACCCCGCCCGCCGTTATTTTGGCAAAAAGAGGGATGCAACACGAGGACTTCCCGGAGGGTCACCCATTCCAGTACTACTCTCGCCCAAGCACGCTTAACTTCGGAGTTCTGATGGGATCCGGTGCGTTAGTGCTGGTATGATCGCATCCGTCATTCTTTGCGCTCTAACTTCTCTTATCCGTTCCGTGCCCCCGCTAATCTTTTAAACCTTTAAACCGTCATAACTTTACGCTCGTTCATCCGTTTCGTGCGATTCTTTTTTTCAATTCGAGTAATCTTTCAAGATCTACCTCCACAAGCTGCCGTAGTCCCGCTTACTAAGACGTGCCTTGCACCATTCGCGGATTTACGACCCCGCCCGCCGTTATTTTGGCAAAAAGAGGGATGCAACACGAGGACTTCCCGGAGGGTCACCCATTCCAGTACTACTCTCGCCCAAGCACGCTTAACTTCGGAGTTCTGATGGGATCCGGTGCGTTAGTGCTGGTATGATCGCATCCGTCATTCTTTGCGCTCTAACTTCTCTTATCCGTTCCGTGCCCCCGCTAATCTTTTAAACCTTTAAACCGTCATAACTTTACGCTCGTTCATCCGTTTCGTGCGATTCTTTTTTTCAATTCGAGTAATCTTTCAAGATCTACCTCCACAAGCTGCCGTAGTCCCGCTTACTAAGACGTGCCTTGCACCATTCGCGGATTTACGACCCCGCCCGCCGTTATTTTGGCAAAAAGAGGGATGCAACACGAGGACTTCCCGGAGGGTCACCCATTCCAGTACTACTCTCGCCCAAGCACGCTTAACTTCGGAGTTCTGATGGGATCCGGTGCGTTAGTGCTGGTATGATCGCATCCGTCATTCTTTGCGCTCTAACTTCTCTTATCCGTTCCGTGCCCCCGCTAATCTTTTAAACCTTTAAACCGTCATAACTTTACGCACGTTCATCCGTTTCGTGCGATTCTTTTTTTCAATTCGAGTAATCTTTCAAGATCTACCTCCACAAGCTGCCGTAGTCCCGCTTACTAAGACGTGCCTTGCACCATTCGCGGATTTACGACCCCGCCCGCCGTTATTTTGGCAAAAAGAGGGATGCAACACGAGGACTTCCCGGAGGGTCACCCATTCCAGTACTACTCTCGCCCAAGCACGCTTAACTTCGGAGTTCTGATGGGATCCGGTGCGTTAGTGCTGGTATGATCGCATCCGTCATTCTTTGCGCTCTAACTTCTCTTATCCGTTCCGTGCCCCCGCTAATCTTTTAAACCTTTAAACCGTCATAACTTTACGCTCGTTCATCCGTTTCGTGCGATTCTTTTTTTCAATTCGAGTAATCTTTCAAGATCTACCTCCACAAGCTGCCGTAGTCCCGCTTACTAAGACGTGCCTTGCACCATTCGCGGATTTACGACCCCGCCCGCCGTTATTTTGGCAAAAAGAGGGATGCAACACGAGGACTTCCCGGAGGGTCACCCATTCCAGTACTACTCTCGCCCAAGCACGCTTAACTTCGGAGTTCTGATGGGATCCGGTGCGTTAGTGCTGGTATGATCGCATCCGTCATTCTTTGCGCTCTAACTTCTCTTATCCGTTCCGTGCCCCCGCTAATCTTTTAAACCTTTAAACCGTCATAACTTTACGCTCGTTCATCCGTTTCGTGCGATTCTTTTTTTCAATTCGAGTAATCTTTCAAGATCTACCTCCACAAGCTGCCGTAGTCCCGCTTACTAAGACGTGCCTTGCACCATTCGCGGATTTACGACCCCGCCCGCCGTTATTTTGGCAAAAAGAGGGATGCAACACGAGGACTTCCCGGAGGGTCACCCATTCCAGTACTACTCTCGCCCAAGCACGCTTAACTTCGGAGTTCTGATGGGATCCGGTGCGTTAGTGCTGGTATGATCGCATCCGTCATTCTTTGCGCTCTAACTTCTCTTATCCGTTCCGTGCCCCCGCTAATCTTTTAAACCTTTAAACCGTCATAACTTTACGCTCGTTCATCCGTTTCGTGCGATTCTTTTTTTCAATTCGAGTAATCTTTCAAGATCTACCTCCACAAGCTGCCGTAGTCCCGCTTACTAAGACGTGCCTTGCACCATTCGCGGATTTACGACCCCGCCCGCCGTTATTTTGGCAAAAAGAGGGATGCAACACGAGGACTTCCCGGAGGGTCACCCATTCCAGTACTACTCTCGCCCAAGCACGCTTAACTTCGGAGTTCTGATGGGATCCGGTGCGTTAGTGCTGGTATGATCGCATCCGTCATTCTTTGCGCTCTAACTTCTCTTATCCGTTCCGTGCCCCCGCTAATCTTTTAAACCTTTAAACCGTCATAACTTTACGCTCGTTCATCCGTTTCGTGCGATTCTTTTTTTCAATTCGAGTAATCTTTCAAGATCTACCTCCACAAGCTGCCGTAGTCCCGCTTACTAAGACGTGCCTTGCACCATTCGCGGATTTACGACCCCGCCCGCCGTTATTTTGGCAAAAAGAGGGATGCAACACGAGGACTTCCCGGAGGGTCACCCATTCCAGTACTACTCTCGCCCAAGCACGCTTAACTTCGGAGTTCTGATGGGATCCGGTGCGTTAGTGCTGGTATGATCGCATCCGTCATTCTTTGCGCTCTAACTTCTCTTATCCGTTCCGTGCCCCCGCTAATCTTTTAAACCTTTAAACCGTCATAACTTTACGCTCGTTCATCCGTTTCGTGCGATTCTTTTTTTCAATTCGAGTAATCTTTCAAGATCTACCTCCACAAGCTGCCGTAGTCCCGCTTACTAAGACGTGCCTTGCACCATTCGCGGATTTACGACCCCGCCCGCCGTTATTTTGGCAAAAAGAGGGATGCAACACGAGGACTTCCCGGAGGGTCACCCATTCCAGTACTACTCTCGCCCAAGCACGCTTAACTTCGGAGTTCTGATGGGATCCGGTGCGTTAGTGCTGGTATGATCGCATCCGTCATTCTTTGCGCTCTAACTTCTCTTATCCGTTCCGTGCCCCCGCTAATCTTTTAAACCTTTAAACCGTCATAACTTTACGCTCGTTCATCCGTTTCGTGCGATTCTTTTTTTCAATTCGAGTAATCTTTCAAGATCTACCTCCACAAGCTGCCGTAGTCCCGCTTACTAAGACGTGCCTTGCACCATTCGCGGATTTACGACCCCGCCCGCCGTTATTTTGGCAAAAAGAGGGATGCAACACGAGGACTTCCCGGAGGGTCACCCATTCCAGTACTACTCTCGCCCAAGCACGCTTAACTTCGGAGTTCTGATGGGATCCGGTGCGTTAGTGCTGGTATGATCGCATCCGTCATTCTTTGCGCTCTAACTTCTCTTATCCGTTCCGTGCCCCCGCTAATCTTTTAAACCTTTAAACCGTCATAACTTTACGCTCGTTCATCCGTTTCGTGCGATTCTTTTTTTCAATTCGAGTAATCTTTCAAGATCTACCTCCACAAGCTGCCGTAGTCCCGCTTACTAAGACGTGCCTTGCACCATTCGCGGATTTACGACCCCGCCCGCCGTTATTTTGGCAAAAAGAGGGATGCAACACGAGGACTTCCCGGAGGGTCACCCATTCCAGTACTACTCTCGCCCAAGCACGCTTAACTTCGGAGTTCTGATGGGATCCGGTGCGTTAGTGCTGGTATGATCGCATCCGTCATTCTTTGCGCTCTAACTTCTCTTATCCGTTCCGTGCCCCCGCTAATCTTTTAAACCTTTAAACCGTCATAACTTTACGCTCGTTCATCCGTTTCGTGCGATTCTTTTTTTCAATTCGAGTAATCTTTCAAGATCTACCTCCACAAGCTGCCGTAGTCCCGCTTACTAAGACGTGCCTTGCACCATTCGCGGATTTACGACCCCGCCCGCCGTTATTTTGGCAAAAAGAGGGATGCAACACGAGGACTTCCCGGAGGGTCACCCATTCCAGTACTACTCTCGCCCAAGCACGCTTAACTTCGGAGTTCTGATGGGATCCGGTGCGTTAGTGCTGGTATGATCGCATCCGTCATTCTTTGCGCTCTAACTTCTCTTATCCGTTCCGTGCCCCCGCTAATCTTTTAAACCTTTAAACCGTCATAACTTTACGCTCGTTCATCCGTTTCGTGCGATTCTTTTTTTCAATTCGAGTAATCTTTCAAGATCTACCTCCACAAGCTGCCGTAGTCCCGCTTACTAAGACGTGCCTTGCACCATTCGCGGATTTACGACCCCGCCCGCCGTTATTTTGGCAAAAAGAGGGATGCAACACGAGGACTTCCCGGAGGGTCACCCATTCCAGTACTACTCTCGCCCAAGCACGCTTAACTTCGGAGTTCTGATGGGATCCGGTGCGTTAGTGCTGGTATGATCGCATCCGTCATTCTTTGCGCTCTAACTTCTCTTATCCGTTCCGTGCCCCCGCTAATCTTTTAAACCTTTAAACCGTCATAACTTTACGCTCGTTCATCCGTTTCGTGCGATTCTTTTTTTCAATTCGAGTAATCTTTCAAGATCTACCTCCACAAGCTGCCGTAGTCCCGCTTACTAAGACGTGCCTTGCACCATTCGCGGATTTACGACCCCGCCCGCCGTTATTTTGGCAAAAAGAGGGATGCAACACGAGGACTTCCCGGAGGGTCACCCATTCCAGTACTACTCTCGCCCAAGCACGCTTAACTTCGGAGTTCTGATGGGATCCGGTGCGTTAGTGCTGGTATGATCGCATCCGTCATTCTTTGCGCTCTAACTTCTCTTATCCGTTCCGTGCCCCCGCTAATCTTTTAAACCTTTAAACCGTCATAACTTTACGCTCGTTCATCCGTTTCGTGCGATTCTTTTTTTCAATTCGAGTAATCTTTCAAGATCTACCTCCACAAGCTGCCGTAGTCCCGCTTACTAAGACGTGCCTTGCACCATTCGCGGATTTACGACCCCGCCCGCCGTTATTTTGGCAAAAAGAGGGATGCAACACGAGGACTTCCCGGAGGGTCACCCATTCCAGTACTACTCTCGCCCAAGCACGCTTAACTTCGGAGTTCTGATGGGATCCGGTGCGTTAGTGCTGGTATGATCGCATCCGTCATTCTTTGCGCTCTAACTTCTCTTATCCGTTCCGTGCCCCCGCTAATCTTTTAAACCTTTAAACCGTCATAACTTTACGCTCGTTCATCCGTTTCGTGCGATTCTTTTTTTCAATTCGAGTAATCTTTCAAGATCTACCTCCACAAGCTGCCGTAGTCCCGCTTACTAAGACGTGCCTTGCACCATTCGCGGATTTACGACCCCGCCCGCCGTTATTTTGGCAAAAAGAGGGATGCAACACGAGGACTTCCCGGAGGGTCACCCATTCCAGTACTACTCTCGCCCAAGCACGCTTAACTTCGGAGTTCTGATGGGATCCGGTGCGTTAGTGCTGGTATGATCGCATCCGTCATTCTTTGCGCTCTAACTTCTCTTATCCGTTCCGTGCCCCCGCTAATCTTTTAAACCTTTAAACCGTCATAACTTTACGCTCGTTCATCCGTTTCGTGCGATTCTTTTTTTCAATTCGAGTAATCTTTCAAGATCTACCTCCACAAGCTGCCGTAGTCCCGCTTACTAAGACGTGCCTTGCACCATTCGCGGATTTACGACCCCGCCCGCCGTTATTTTGGCAAAAAGAGGGATGCAACACGAGGACTTCCCGGAGGGTCACCCATTCCAGTACTACTCTCGCCCAAGCACGCTTAACTTCGGAGTTCTGATGGGATCCGGTGCGTTAGTGCTGGTATGATCGCATCCGTCATTCTTTGCGCTCTAACTTCTCTTATCCGTTCCGTGCCCCCGCTAATCTTTTAAACCTTTAAACCGTCATAACTTTACGCTCGTTCATCCGTTTCGTGCGATTCTTTTTTTCAATTCGAGTAATCTTTCAAGATCTACCTCCACAAGCTGCCGTAGTCCCGCTTACTAAGACGTGCCTTGCACCATTCGCGGATTTACGACCCCGCCCGCCGTTATTTTGGCAAAAAGAGGGATGCAACACGAGGACTTCCCGGAGGGTCACCCATTCCAGTACTACTCTCGCCCAAGCACGCTTAACTTCGGAGTTCTGATGGGATCCGGTGCGTTAGTGCTGGTATGATCGCATCCGTCATTCTTTGCGCTCTAACTTCTCTTATCCGTTCCGTGCCCCCGCTAATCTTTTAAACCTTTAAACCGTCATAACTTTACGCTCGTTCATCCGTTTCGTGCGATTCTTTTTTTCAATTCGAGTAATCTTTCAAGATCTACCTCCACAAGCTGCCGTAGTCCCGCTTACTAAGACGTGCCTTGCACCATTCGCGGATTTACGACCCCGCCCGCCGTTATTTTGGCAAAAAGAGGGATGCAACACGAGGACTTCCCGGAGGGTCACCCATTCCAGTACTACTCTCGCCCAAGCACGCTTGACTTCGGAGTTCTGATGGGATCCGGTGCGTTAGTGCTGGTATGATCGCATCCGTCATTCTTTGCGCTCTAACTTCTCTTATCCGTTCCGTGCCCCCGCTAATCTTTTAAACCTTTAAACCGTCATAACTTTACGCTCGTTCATCCGTTTCGTGCGATTCTTTTTTTCAATTCGAGTAATCTTTCAAGATCTACCTCCACAAGCTGCCGTAGTCCCGCTTACTAAGACGTGCCTTGCACCATTCGCGGATTTACGACCCCGCCCGCCGTTATTTTGGCAAAAAGAGGGATGCAACACGAGGACTTCCCGGAGGGTCACCCATTCCAGTACTACTCTCGCCCAAGCACGCTTAACTTCGGAGTTCTGATGGGATCCGGTGCGTTAGTGCTGGTATGATCGCATCCGTCATTCTTTGCGCTCTAACTTCTCTTATCCGTTCCGTGCCCCCGCTAATCTTTTAAACCTTTAAACCGTCATAACTTTACGCTCGTTCATCCGTTTCGTGCGATTCTTTTTTTCAATTCGAGTAATCTTTCAAGATCTACCTCCACAAGCTGCCGTAGTCCCGCTTACTAAGACGTGCCTTGCACCATTCGCGGATTTACGACCCCGCCCGCCGTTATTTTGGCAAAAAGAGGGATGCAACACGAGGACTTCCCGGAGGGTCACCCATTCCAGTACTACTCTCGCCCAAGCACGCTTGACTTCGGAGTTCTGATGGGATCCGGTACGTTAGTGCTGGTATGATCGCATCCGTCATTCTTTGCGCTCTAACTTCTCTTATCCGTTCCGTGCCCCCGCTAATCTTTTAAACCTTTAAACCGTCATAACTTTACGCTCGTTCATCCGTTTCGTGCGATTCTTTTTTTCAATTCGAGTAATCTTTCAAGATCTACCTCCACAAGCTGCCGTAGTCCCGCTTACTAAGACGTGCCTTGCACCATTCGCGGATTTACGACCCCGCCCGCCGTTATTTTGGCAAAAAGAGGGATGCAACACGAGGACTTCCCGGAGGGTCACCCATTCCAGTACTACTCTCGCCCAAGCACGCTTGACTTCGGAGTTCTGATGGGATCCGGTGCGTTAGTGCTGGTATGATCGCATCCGTCATTCTTTGCGCTCTAACTTCTCTTATCCGTTCCGTGCCCCCGCTAATCTTTTAAACCTTTAAACCGTCATAACTTTACGCTCGTTCATCCGTTTCGTGCGATTCTTTTTTTCAATTTGAGTAATCTTTCAAGATCTACCTCCACAAGCTGCCGTAGTCCCGCTTACTAAGACGTGCCTTGCACCATTCGCGGATTTACGACCCCGCCCGCCGTTATTTTGGCAAAAAGAGGGATGCAACACGAGGACTTCCCGGAGGGTCACCCATTCCAGTACTACTCTCGCCCAAGCACGCTTAACTTCGGAGTTCTGATGGGATCCGGTGCGTTAGTGCTGGTATGATCGCATCCGTCATTCTTTGCGCTCTAACTTCTCTTATCCGTTCCGTGCCCCCGCTAATCTTTTAAACCTTTAAACCGTCATAACTTTACGCTCGTTCATCCGTTTCGTGCGATTCTTTTTTTCAATTCGAGTAATCTTTCAAGATCTACCTCCACAAGCTGCCGTAGTCCCGCTTACTAAGACGTGCCTTGCACCATTCGCGGATTTACGACCCCGCCCGCCGTTATTTTGGCAAAAAGAGGGATGCAACACGAGGACTTCCCGGAGGGTCACCCATTCCAGTACTACTCTCGCCCAAGCACGCTTAACTTCGGAGTTCTGATGGGATCCGGTGCGTTAGTGCTGGTATGATCGCATCCGTCATTCTTTGCGCTCTAACTTCTCTTATCCGTTCCGTGCCCCCGCTAATCTTTTAAACCTTTAAACCGTCATAACTTTACGCTCGTTCATCCGTTTCGTGCGATTCTTTTTTTCAATTCGAGTAATCTTTCAAGATCTACCTCCACAAGCTGCCGTAGTCCCGCTTACTAAGACGTGCCTTGCACCATTCGCGGATTTACGACCCCGCCCGCCGTTATTTTGGCAAAAAGAGGGATGCAACACGAGGACTTCCCGGAGGGTCACCCATTCCAGTACTACTCTCGCCCAAGCACGCTTAACTTCGGAGTTCTGATGGGATCCGGTGCGTTAGTGCTGGTATGATCGCATCCGTCATTCTTTGCGCTCTAACTTCTCTTATCCGTTCCGTGCCCCCGCTAATCTTTTAAACCTTTAAACCGTCATAACTTTACGCTCGTTCATCCGTTTCGTGCGATTCTTTTTTTCAATTCGAGTAATCTTTCAAGATCTACCTCCACAAGCTGCCGTAGTCCCGCTTACTAAGACGTGCCTTGCACCATTCGCGGATTTACGACCCCGCCCGCCGTTATTTTGGCAAAAAGAGGGATGCAACACGAGGACTTCCCGGAGGGTCACCCATTCCAGTACTACTCTCGCCCAAGCACGCTTAACTTCGGAGTTCTGATGGGATCCGGTGCGTTAGTGCTGGTATGATCGCATCCGTCATTCTTTGCGCTCTAACTTCTCTTATCCGTTCCGTGCCCCCGCTAATCTTTTAAACCTTTAAACCGTCATAACTTTACGCTCGTTCATCCGTTTCGTGCGATTCTTTTTTTCAATTCGAGTAATCTTTCAAGATCTACCTTTACAAGCTGCCGTAGTCCCGCTTACTAAGACGTGCCTTGCACCATTCGCGGATTTACGACCCCGCCCGCCGTTATTTTGGCAAAAAGAGGGATGCAACACGAGGACTTCCCGGAGGGTCACCCATTCCAGTACTACTCTCGCCCAAGCACGCTTCACTTCGGAGTTCTGATGGGATCCGGTGCGTTAGTGCTGGTATGATCGCATCCGTCATTCTTTGCGCTCTAACTTCTCTTATCCGTTCCGTGCCCCCGCTAATCTTTTAAACCTTTAAACCGTCATAACTTTACGCTCGTTCATCCGTTTCGTGCGATTCTTTTTTTCAATTCGAGTAATCTTTCAAGATCTACCTCCACAAGCTGCCGTAGTCCCGCTTACTAAGACGTGCCTTGCACCATTCGCGGATTTACGACCCCGCCCGCCGTTATTTTGGCAAAAAGAGGGATGCAACACGAGGACTTCCCGGAGGGTCACCCATTCCAGTACTACTCTCGCCCAAGCACGCTTAACTTCGGAGTTCTGATGGGATCCGGTGCGTTAGTGCTGGTATGATCGCATCCGTCATTCTTTGCGCTCTAACTTCTCTTATCCGTTCCGTGCCCCCGCTAATCTTTTAAACCTTTAAACCGTCATAACTTTACGCTCGTTCATCCGTTTCGTGCGATTCTTTTTTTCAATTCGAGTAATCTTTCAAGATCTACCTCCACAAGCTGCCGTAGTCCCGCTTACTAAGACGTGCCTTGCACCATTCGCGGATTTACGACCCCGCCCGCCGTTATTTTGGCAAAAAGAGGGATGCAACACGAGGACTTCCCGGAGGGTCACCCATTCCAGTACTACTCTCGCCCAAGCACGCTTGACTTCGGAGTTCTGATGGGATCCGGTGCGTTAGTGCTGGTATGATCGCATCCGTCATTCTTTGCGCTCTAACTTCTCTTATCCGTTCCGTGCCCCCGCTAATCTTTTAAACCTTTAAACCGTCATAACTTTACGCTCGTTCATCCGTTTCGTGCGATTCTTTTTTTCAATTCGAGTAATCTTTCAAGATCTACCTCCACAAGCTGCCGTAGTCCCGCTTACTAAGACGTGCCTTGCACCATTCGCGGATTTACGACCCCGCCCGCCGTTATTTTGGCAAAAAGAGGGATGCAACACGAGGACTTCCCGGAGGGTCACCCATTCCAGTACTACTCTCGCCCAAGCACGCTTAACTTCGGAGTTCTGATGGGATCCGGTGCGTTAGTGCTGGTATGATCGCATCCGTCATTCTTTGCGCTCTAACTTCTCTTATCCGTTCCGTGCCCCCGCTAATCTTTTAAACCTTTAAACCGTCATAACTTTACGCTCGTTCATCCGTTTCGTGCGATTCTTTTTTTCAATTCGAGTAATCTTTCAAGATCTACCTCCACAAGCTGCCGTAGTCCCGCTTACTAAGACGTGCCTTGCACCATTCGCGGATTTACGACCCCGCCCGCCGTTATTTTGGCAAAAAGAGGGATGCAACACGAGGACTTCCCGGAGGGTCACCCATTCCAGTACTACTCTCGCCCAAGCACGCTTGACTTCGGAGTTCTGATGGGATCCGGTGCGTTAGTGCTGGTATGATCGCATCCGTCATTCTTTGCGCTCTAACTTCTCTTATCCGTTCCGTGCCCCCGCTAATCTTTTAAACCTTTAAACCGTCATAACTTTACGCTCGTTCATCCGTTTCGTGCGATTCTTTTTTTCAATTCGAGTAATCTTTCAAGATCTACCTCCACAAGCTGCCGTAGTCCCGCTTACTAAGACGTGCCTTGCACCATTCGCGGATTTACGACCCCGCCCGCCGTTATTTTGGCAAAAAGAGGGATGCAACACGAGGACTTCCCGGAGGGTCACCCATTCCAGTACTACTCTCGCCCAAGCACGCTTGACTTCGGAGTTCTGATGGGATCCGGTGCGTTAGTGCTGGTATGATCGCATCCGTCATTCTTTGCGCTCTAACTTCTCTTATCCGTTCCGTGCCCCCGCTAATCTTTTAAACCTTTAAACCGTCATAACTTTACGCTCGTTCATCCGTTTCGTGCGATTCTTTTTTTCAATTCGAGTAATCTTTCAAGATCTACCTCCACAAGCTGCCGTAGTCCCGCTTACTAAGACGTGCCTTGCACCATTCGCGGATTTACGACCCCGCCCGCCGTTATTTTGGCAAAAAGAGGGATGCAACACGAGGACTTCCCGGAGGGTCACCCATTCCAGTACTACTCTCGCCCAAGCACGCTTAGCTTCGGAGTTCTGATGGGATCCGGTGCGTTAGTGCTGGTATGATCGCATCCGTCATTCTTTGCGCTCTAACTTCTCTTATCCGTTCCGTGCCCCCGCTAATCTTTTAAACCTTTAAACCGTCATAACTTTACGCTCGTTCATCCGTTTCGTGCGATTCTTTTTTTCAATTCGAGTAATCTTTCAAGATCTACCTCCACAAGCTGCCGTAGTCCCGCTTACTAAGACGTGCCTTGCACCATTCGCGGATTTACGACCCCGCCCGCCGTTATTTTGGCAAAAAGAGGGATGCAACACGAGGACTTCCCGGAGGGTCACCCATTCCAGTACTACTCTCGCCCAAGCACGCTTAACTTCGGAGTTCTGATGGGATCCGGTGCGTTAGTGCTGGTATGATCGCATCCGTCATTCTTTGCGCTCTAACTTCTCTTATCCGTTCCGTGCCCCCGCTAATCTTTTAAACCTTTAAACCGTCATAACTTTACGCTCGTTCATCCGTTTCGTGCGATTCTTTTTTTCAATTCGAGTAATCTTTCAAGATCTACCTCCACAAGCTGCCGTAGTCCCGCTTACTAAGACGTGCCTTGCACCATTCGCGGATTTACGACCCCGCCCGCCGTTATTTTGGCAAAAAGAGGGATGCAACACGAGGACTTCCCGGAGGGTCACCCATTCCAGTACTACTCTCGCCCAAGCACGCTTAACTTCGGAGTTCTGATGGGATCCGGTGCGTTAGTGCTGGTATGATCGCATCCGTCATTCTTTGCGCTCTAACTTCTCTTATCCGTTCCGTGCCCCCGCTAATCTTTTAAACCTTTAAACCGTCATAACTTTACGTTCGTTCATCCGTTTCGTGCGATTCTTTTTTTCAATTCGAGTAATCTTTCAAGATCTACCTCCACAAGCTGCCGTAGTCCCGCTTACTAAGACGTGCCTTGCACCATTCGCGGATTTACGACCCCGCCCGCCGTTATTTTGGCAAAAAGAGGGATGCAACACGAGGACTTCCCGGAGGGTCACCCATTCCAGTACTACTCTCGCCCAAGCACGCTTAACTTCGGAGTTCTGATGGGATCCGGTGCGTTAGTGCTGGTATGATCGCATCCGTCATTCTTTGCGCTCTAACTTCTCTTATCCGTTCCGTGCCCCCGCTAATCTTTTAAACCTTTAAACCGTCATAACTTTACGCTCGTTCATCCGTTTCGTGCGATTCTTTTTTTCAATTCGAGTAATCTTTCAAGATCTACCTCCACAAGCTGCCGTAGTCCCGCTTACTAAGACGTGCCTTGCACCATTCGCGGATTTACGACCCCGCCCGCCGTTATTTTGGCAAAAAGAGGGATGCAACACGAGGACTTCCCGGAGGGTCACCCATTCCAGTACTACTCTCGCCCAAGCACGCTTAACTTCGGAGTTCTGATGGGATCCGGTGCGTTAGTGCTGGTATGATCGCATCCGTCATTCTTTGCGCTCTAACTTCTCTTATCCGTTCCGTGCCCCCGCTAATCTTTTAAACCTTTAAACCGTCATAACTTTACGCTCGTTCATCCGTTTCGTGCGATTGTTTTTTTCAATTCGAGTAATCTTTCAAGATCTACCTCCACAAGCTGCCGTAGTCCCGCTTACTAAGACGTGCCTTGCACCATTCGCGGATTTACGACCCCGCCCGCCGTTATTTTGGCAAAAAGAGGGATGCAACACGAGGACTTCCCGGAGGGTCACCCATTCCAGTACTACTCTCGCCCAAGCACGCTTAACTTCGGAGTTCTGATGGGATCCGGTGCGTTAGTGCTGGTATGATCGCATCCGTCATTCTTTGCGCTCTAACTTCTCTTATCCGTTCCGTGCCCCCGCTAATCTTTTAAACCTTTAAACCGTCATAACTTTACGCTCGTTCATCCGTTTCGTGCGATTCTTTTTTTCAATTCGAGTAATCTTTCAAGATCTACCTCCACAAGCTGCCGTAGTCCCGCTTACTAAGACGTGCCTTGCACCATTCGCGGATTTACGACCCCGCCCGCCGTTATTTTGGCAAAAAGAGGGATGCAACACGAGGACTTCCCGGAGGGTCACCCATTCCAGTACTACTCTCGCCCAAGCACGCTTAACTTCGGAGTTCTGATGGGATCCGGTGCGTTAGTGCTGGTATGATCGCATCCGTCATTCTTTGCGCTCTAACTTCTCTTATCCGTTCCGTGCCCCCGCTAATCTTTTAAACCTTTAAACCGTCATAACTTTACGCTCGTTCATCCGTTTCGTGCGATTCTTTTTTTCAATTCGAGTAATCTTTCAAGATCTACCTCCACAAGCTGCCGTAGTCCCGCTTACTAAGACGTGCCTTGCACCATTCGCGGATTTACGACCCCGCCCGCCGTTATTTTGGCAAAAAGAGGGATGCAACACGAGGACTTCCCGGAGGGTCACCCATTCCAGTACTACTCTCGCCCAAGCACGCTTAACTTCGGAGTTCTGATGGGATCCGGTGCGTTAGTGCTGGTATGATCGCATCCGTCATTCTTTGCGCTCTAACTTCTCTTATCCGTTCCGTGCCCCCGCTAATCTTTTAAACCTTTAAACCGTCATAACTTTACGCTCGTTCATCCGTTTCGTGCGATTCTTTTTTTCAATTCGAGTAATCTTTCAAGATCTACCTCCACAAGCTGCCGTAGTCCCGCTTACTAAGACGTGCCTTGCACCATTCGCGGATTTACGACCCCGCCCGCCGTTATTTTGGCAAAAAGAGGGATGCAACACGAGGACTTCCCGGAGGGTCACCCATTCCAGTACTACTCTCGCCCAAGCACGCTTAACTTCGGAGTTCTGATGGGATCCGGTGCGTTAGTGCTGGTATGATCGCATCCGTCATTCTTTGCGCTCTAACTTCTCTTATCCGTTCCGTGCCCCCGCTAATCTTTTAAACCTTTAAACCGTCATAACTTTACGCTCGTTCATCCGTTTCGTGCGATTCTTTTTTTCAATTCGAGTAATCTTTCAAGATCTACCTCCACAAGCTGCCGTAGTCCCGCTTACTAAGACGTGCCTTGCACCATTCGCGGATTTACGACCCCGCCCGCCGTTATTTTGGCAAAAAGAGGGATGCAACACGAGGACTTCCCGGAGGGTCACCCATTCCAGTACTACTCTCGCCCAAGCACGCTTAACTTCGGAGTTCTGATGGGATCCGGTGCGTTAGTGCTGGTATGATCGCATCCGTCATTCTTTGCGCTCTAACTTCTCTTATCCGTTCCGTGCCCCCGCTAATCTTTTAAACCTTTAAACCGTCATAACTTTACGCTCGTTCATCCGTTTCGTGCGATTCTTTTTTTCAATTCGAGTAATCTTTCAAGATCTACCTCCACAAGCTGCCGTAGTCCCGCTTACTAAGACGTGCCTTGCACCATTCGCGGATTTACGACCCCGCCCGCCGTTATTTTGGCAAAAAGAGGGATGCAACACGAGGACTTCCCGGAGGGTCACCCATTCCAGTACTACTCTCGCCCAAGCACGCTTAACTTCGGAGTTCTGATGGGATCCGGTGCGTTAGTGCTGGTATGATCGCATCCGTCATTCTTTGCGCTCTAACTTCTCTTATCCGTTCCGTGCCCCCGCTAATCTTTTAAACCTTTAAACCGTCATAACTTTACGCTCGTTCATCCGTTTCGTGCGATTCTTTTTTTCAATTCGAGTAATCTTTCAAGATCTACCTCCACAAGCTGCCGTAGTCCCGCTTACTAAGACGTGCCTTGCACCATTCGCGGATTTACGACCCCGCCCGCCGTTATTTTGGCAAAAAGAGGGATGCAACACGAGGACTTCCCGGAGGGTCACCCATTCCAGTACTACTCTCGCCCAAGCACGCTTAACTTCGGAGTTCTGATGGGATCCGGTGCGTTAGTGCTGGTATGATCGCATCCGTCATTCTTTGCGCTCTAACTTCTCTTATCCGTTCCGTGCCCCCGCTAATCTTTTAAACCTTTAAACCGTCATAACTTTACGCTCGTTCATCCGTTTCGTGCGATTCTTTTTTTCAATTCGAGTAATCTTTCAAGATCTACCTCCACAAGCTGCCGTAGTCCCGCTTACTAAGACGTGCCTTGCACCATTCGCGGATTTACGACCCCGCCCGCCGTTATTTTGGCAAAAAGAGGGATGCAACACGAGGACTTCCCGGAGGGTCACCCATTCCAGTACTACTCTCGCCCAAGCACGCTTGACTTCGGAGTTCTGATGGGATCCGGTGCGTTAGTGCTGGTATGATCGCATCCGTCATTCTTTGCGCTCTAACTTCTCTTATCCGTTCCGTGCCCCCGTTAATCTTTTAAACCTTTAAACCGTCATAACTTTACGCTCGTTCATCCGTTTCGTGCGATTCTTTTTTTCAATTCGAGTAATCTTTCAAGATCTACCTCCACAAGCTGCCGTAGTCCCGCTTACTAAGACGTGCCTTGCACCATTCGCGGATTTACGACCCCGCCCGCCGTTATTTTGGCAAAAAGAGGGATGCAACACGAGGACTTCCCGGAGGGTCACCCATTCCAGTACTACTCTCGCCCAAGCACGCTTAGCTTCGGAGTTCTGATGGGATCCGGTGCGTTAGTGCTGGTATGATCGCATCCGTCATTCTTTGCGCTCTAACTTCTCTTATCCGTTCCGTGCCCCCGCTAATCTTTTAAACCTTTAAACCGTCATAACTTTACGCTCGTTCATCCGTTTCGTGCGATTCTTTTTTTCAATTCGAGTAATCTTTCAAGATCTACCTCCACAAGCTGCCGTAGTCCCGCTTACTAAGACGTGCCTTGCACCATTCGCGGATTTACGACCCCGCCCGCCGTTATTTTGGCAAAAAGAGGGATGCAACACGAGGACTTCCCGGAGGGTCACCCATTCCAGTACTACTCTCGCCCAAGCACGCTTAACTTCGGAGTTCTGATGGGATCCGGTGCGTTAGTGCTGGTATGATCGCATCCGTCATTCTTTGCGCTCTAACTTCTCTTATCCGTTCCGTGCCCCCGCTAATCTTTTAAACCTTTAAACCGTCATAACTTTACGCTCGTTCATCCGTTTCGTGCGATTCTTTTTTTCAATTCGAGTAATCTTTCAAGATCTACCTCCACAAGCTGCCGTAGTCCCGCTTACTAAGACGTGCCTTGCACCATTCGCGGATTTACGACCCCGCCCGCCGTTATTTTGGCAAAAAGAGGGATGCAACACGAGGACTTCCCGGAGGGTCACCCATTCCAGTACTACTCTCGCCCAAGCACGCTTAACTTCGGAGTTCTGATGGGATCCGGTGCGTTAGTGCTGGTATGATCGCATCCGTCATTCTTTGCGCTCTAACTTCTCTTATCCGTTCCGTGCCCCCGCTAATCTTTTAAACCTTTAAACCGTCATAACTTTACGCTCGTTCATCCGTTTCGTGCGATTCTTTTTTTCAATTCGAGTAATCTTTCAAGATCTACCTCCACAAGCTGCCGTAGTCCCGCTTACTAAGACGTGCCTTGCACCATTCGCGGATTTACGACCCCGCCCGCCGTTATTTTGGCAAAAAGAGGGATGCAACACGAGGACTTCCCGGAGGGTCACCCATTCCAGTACTACTCTCGCCCAAGCACGCTTAACTTCGGAGTTCTGATGGGATCCGGTGCGTTAGTGCTGGTATGATCGCATCCGTCATTCTTTGCGCTCTAACTTCTCTTATCCGTTCCGTGCCCCCGCTAATCTTTTAAACCTTTAAACCGTCATAACTTTACGCTCGTTCATCCGTTTCGTGCGATTCTTTTTTTCAATTCGAGTAATCTTTCAAGATCTACCTCCACAAGCTGCCGTAGTCCCGCTTACTAAGACGTGCCTTGCACCATTCGCGGATTTACGACCCCGCCCGCCGTTATTTTGGCAAAAAGAGGGATGCAACACGAGGACTTCCCGGAGGGTCACCCATTCCAGTACTACTCTCGCCCAAGCACGCTTAACTTCGGAGTTCTGATGGGATCCGGTGCGTTAGTGCTGGTATGATCGCATCCGTCATTCTTTGCGCTCTAACTTCTCTTATCCGTTCCGTGCCCCCGCTAATCTTTTAAACCTTTAAACCGTCATAACTTTACGCTCGTTCATCCGTTTCGTGCGATTCTTTTTTTCAATTCGAGTAATCTTTCAAGATCTACCTCCACAAGCTGCCGTAGTCCCGCTTACTAAGACGTGCCTTGCACCATTCGCGGATTTACGACCCCGCCCGCCGTTATTTTGGCAAAAAGAGGGATGCAACACGAGGACTTCCCGGAGGGTCACCCATTCCAGTACTACTCTCGCCCAAGCACGCTTAACTTCGGAGTTCTGATGGGATCCGGTGCGTTAGTGCTGGTATGATCGCATCCGTCATTCTTTGCGCTCTAACTTCTCTTATCCGTTCCGTGCCCCCGCTAATCTTTTAAACCTTTAAACCGTCATAACTTTACGCTCGTTCATCCGTTTCGTGCGATTCTTTTTTTCAATTCGAGTAATCTTTCAAGATCTACCTCCACAAGCTGCCGTAGTCCCGCTTACTAAGACGTGCCTTGCACCATTCGCGGATTTACGACCCCGCCCGCCGTTATTTTGGCAAAAAGAGGGATGCAACACGAGGACTTCCCGGAGGGTCACCCATTCCAGTACTACTCTCGCCCAAGCACGCTTAACTTCGGAGTTCTGATGGGATCCGGTGCGTTAGTGCTGGTATGATCGCATCCGTCATTCTTTGCGCTCTAACTTCTCTTATCCGTTCCGTGCCCCCGCTAATCTTTTAAACCTTTAAACCGTCATAACTTTACGCTCGTTCATCCGTTTCGTGCGATTCTTTTTTTCAATTCGAGTAATCTTTCAAGATCTACCTCCACAAGCTGCCGTAGTCCCGCTTACTAAGACGTGCCTTGCACCATTCGCGGATTTACGACCCCGCCCGCCGTTATTTTGGCAAAAAGAGGGATGCAACACGAGGACTTCCCGGAGGGTCACCCATTCCAGTACTACTCTCGCCCAAGCACGCTTAACTTCGGAGTTCTGATGGGATCCGGTGCGTTAGTGCTGGTATGATCGCATCCGTCATTCTTTGCGCTCTAACTTCTCTTATCCGTTCCGTGCCCCCGCTAATCTTTTAAACCTTTAAACCGTCATAACTTTACGCTCGTTCATCCGTTTCGTGCGATTCTTTTTTTCAATTCGAGTAATCTTTCAAGATCTACCTCCACAAGCTGCCGTAGTCCCGCTTACTAAGACGTGCCTTGCACCATTCGCGGATTTACGACCCCGCCCGCCGTTATTTTGGCAAAAAGAGGGATGCAACACGAGGACTTCCCGGAGGGTCACCCATTCCAGTACTACTCTCGCCCAAGCACGCTTAACTTCGGAGTTCTGATGGGATCCGGTGCGTTAGTGCTGGTATGATCGCATCCGTCATTCTTTGCGCTCTAACTTCTCTTATCCGTTCCGTGCCCCCGCTAATCTTTTAAACCTTTAAACCGTCATAACTTTACGCTCGTTCATCCGTTTCGTGCGATTCTTTTTTTCAATTCGAGTAATCTTTCAAGATCTACCTCCACAAGCTGCCGTAGTCCCGCTTACTAAGGCGTGCCTTGCACCATTCGCGGATTTACGACCCCGCCCGCCGTTATTTTGGCAAAAAGAGGGATGCAACACGAGGACTTCCCGGAGGGTCACCCATTCCAGTACTACTCTCGCCCAAGCACGCTTAACTTCGGAGTTCTGATGGGATCCGGTGCGTTAGTGCTGGTATGATCGCATCCGTCATTCTTTGCGCTCTAACTTCTCTTATCCGTTCCGTGCCCCCGCTAATCTTTTAAACCTTTAAACCGTCATAACTTTACGCTCGTTCATCCGTTTCGTGCGATTCTTTTTTTCAATTCGAGTAGTCTTTCAAGATCTACCTCCACAAGCTGCCGTAGTCCCGCTTACTAAGACGTGCCTTGCACCATTCGCGGATTTACGACCCCGCCCGCCGTTATTTTGGCAAAAAGAGGGATGCAACACGAGGACTTCCCGGAGGGTCACCCATTCCAGTACTACTCTCGCCCAAGCACGCTTAACTTCGGAGTTCTGATGGGATCCGGTGCGTTAGTGCTGGTATGATCGCATCCGTCATTCTTTGCGCTCTAACTTCTCTTATCCGTTCCGTGCCCCCGCTAATCTTTTAAACCTTTAAACCGTCATAACTTTACGCTCGTTCATCCGTTTCGTGCGATTCTTTTTTTCAATTCGAGTAATCTTTCAAGATCTACCTCCACAAGCTGCTGTAGTCCCGCTTACTAAGACGTGCCTTGCACCATTCGCGGATTTACGACCCCGCCCGCCGTTATTTTGGCAAAAAGAGGGATGCAACACGAGGACTTCCCGGAGGGTCACCCATTCCAGTACTACTCTCGCCAAAGCACGCTTAACTTCGGAGTTCTGATGGGATCCGGTGCGTTAGTGCTGGTATGATCGCATCCGTCATTCTTTGCGCTCTAACTTCTCTTATCCGTTCCGTGCCCCCGCTAATCTTTTAAACCTTTAAACCGTCATAACTTTACGCTCGTTCATCCGTTTCGTGCGATTCTTTTTTTCAATTCGAGTAATCTTTCAAGATCTACCTCCACAAGCTGCCGTAGTCCCGCTTACTAAGACGTGCCTTGCACCATTCGCGGATTTACGACCCCGCCCGCCGTTATTTTGGCAAAAAGAGGGATGCAACACGAGGACTTCCCGGAGGGTCACCCATTCCAGTACTACTCTCGCCCAAGCACGCTTAACTTCGGAGTTCTGATGGGATCCGGTGCGTTAGTGCTGGTATGATCGCATCCGTCATTCTTTGCGCTCTAACTTCTCTTATCCGTTCCGTGCCCCCGCTAATCTTTTAAACCTTTAAACCGTCATAACTTTACGCTCGTTCATCCGTTTCGTGCGATTCTTTTTTTCAATTCGAGTAATCTTTCAAGATCTACCTCCACAAGCTGCCGTAGTCCCGCTTACTAAGACGTGCCTTGCACCATTCGCGGATTTACGACCCCGCCCGCCGTTATTTTGGCAAAAAGAGGGATGCAACACGAGGACTTCCCGGAGGGTCACCCATTCCAGTACTACTCTCGCCCAAGCACGCTTAACTTCGGAGTTCTGATGGGATCCGGTGCGTTAGTGCTGGTATGATCGCATCCGTCATTCTTTGCGCTCTAACTTCTCTTATCCGTTCCGTGCCCCCGCTAATCTTTTAAACCTTTAAACCGTCATAACTTTACGCTCGTTCATCCGTTTCGTGCGATTCTTTTTTTCAATTCGAGTAATCTTTCAAGATCTACCTCCACAAGCTGCCGTAGTCCCGCTTACTAAGACGTGCCTTGCACCATTCGCGGATTTACGACCCCGCCCGCCGTTATTTTGGCAAAAAGAGGGATGCAACACGAGGACTTCCCGGAGGGTCACCCATTCCAGTACTACTCTCGCCCAAGCACGCTTAACTTCGGAGTTCTGATGGGATCCGGTGCGTTAGTGCTGGTATGATCGCATCCGTCATTCTTTGCGCTCTAACTTCTCTTATCCGTTCCGTGCCCCCGCTAATCTTTTAAACCTTTAAACCGTCATAACTTTACGCTCGTTCATCCGTTTCGTGCGATTCTTTTTTTCAATTCGAGTAATCTTTCAAGATCTACCTCCACAAGCTGCCGTAGTCCCGCTTACTAAGGCGTGCCTTGCACCATTCGCGGATTTACGACCCCGCCCGCCGTTATTTTGGCAAAAAGAGGGATGCAACACGAGGACTTCCCGGAGGGTCACCCATTCCAGTACTACTCTCGCCCAAGCACGCTTAACTTCGGAGTTCTGATGGGATCCGGTGCGTTAGTGCTGGTATGATCGCATCCGTCATTCTTTGCGCTCTAACTTCTCTTATCCGTTCCGTGCCCCCGCTAATCTTTTAAACCTTTAAACCGTCATAACTTTACGCTCGTTCATCCGTTTCGTGCGATTCTTTTTTTCAATTCGAGTAGTCTTTCAAGATCTACCTCCACAAGCTGCCGTAGTCCCGCTTACTAAGACGTGCCTTGCACCATTCGCGGATTTACGACCCCGCCCGCCGTTATTTTGGCAAAAAGAGGGATGCAACACGAGGACTTCCCGGAGGGTCACCCATTCCAGTACTACTCTCGCCCAAGCACGCTTAACTTCGGAGTTCTGATGGGATCCGGTGCGTTAGTGCTGGTATGATCGCATCCGTCATTCTTTGCGCTCTAACTTCTCTTATCCGTTCCGTGCCCCCGCTAATCTTTTAAACCTTTAAACCGTCATAACTTTACGCTCGTTCATCCGTTTCGTGCGATTCTTTTTTTCAATTCGAGTAATCTTTCAAGATCTACCTCCACAAGCTGCTGTAGTCCCGCTTACTAAGACGTGCCTTGCACCATTCGCGGATTTACGACCCCGCCCGCCGTTATTTTGGCAAAAAGAGGGATGCAACACGAGGACTTCCCGGAGGGTCACCCATTCCAGTACTACTCTCGCCAAAGCACGCTTAACTTCGGAGTTCTGATGGGATCCGGTGCGTTAGTGCTGGTATGATCGCATCCGTCATTCTTTGCGCTCTAACTTCTCTTATCCGTTCCGTGCCCCCGCTAATCTTTTAAACCTTTAAACCGTCATAACTTTACGCTCGTTCATCCGTTTCGTGCGATTCTTTTTTTCAATTCGAGTAATCTTTCAAGATCTACCTCCACAAGCTGCCGTAGTCCCGCTTACTAAGACGTGCCTTGCACCATTCGCGGATTTACGACCCCGCCCGCCGTTATTTTGGCAAAAAGAGGGATGCAACACGAGGACTTCCCGGAGGGTCACCCATTCCAGTACTACTCTCGCCCAAGCACGCTTAACTTCGGAGTTCTGATGGGATCCGGTGCGTTAGTGCTGGTATGATCGCATCCGTCATTCTTTGCGCTCTAACTTCTCTTATCCGTTCCGTGCCCCCGCTAATCTTTTAAACCTTTAAACCGTCATAACTTTACGCTCGTTCATCCGTTTCGTGCGATTCTTTTTTTCAATTCGAGTAATCTTTCAAGATCTACCTCCACAAGCTGCCGTAGTCCCGCTTACTAAGACGTGCCTTGCACCATTCGCGGATTTACGACCCCGCCCGCCGTTATTTTGGCAAAAAGAGGGATGCAACACGAGGACTTCCCGGAGGGTCACCCATTCCAGTACTACTCTCGCCCAAGCACGCTTAACTTCGGAGTTCTGATGGGATCCGGTGCGTTAGTGCTGGTATGATCGCATCCGTCATTCTTTGCGCTCTAACTTCTCTTATCCGTTCCGTGCCCCCGCTAATCTTTTAAACCTTTAAACCGTCATAACTTTACGCTCGTTCATCCGTTTCGTGCGATTCTTTTTTTCAATTCGAGTAATCTTTCAAGATCTACCTCCACAAGCTGCCGTAGTCCCGCTTACTAAGACGTGCCTTGCACCATTCGCGGATTTACGACCCCGCCCGCCGTTATTTTGGCAAAAAGAGGGATGCAACACGAGGACTTCCCGGAGGGTCACCCATTCCAGTACTACTCTCGCCCAAGCACGCTTAACTTCGGAGTTCTGATGGGATCCGGTGCGTTAGTGCTGGTATGATCGCATCCGTCATTCTTTGCGCTCTAACTTCTCTTATCCGTTCCGTGCCCCCGCTAATCTTTTAAACCTTTAAACCGTCATAACTTTACGCTCGTTCATCCGTTTCGTGCGATTCTTTTTTTCAATTCGAGTAATTTTTCAAGATCTACCTCCACAAGCTGCCGTAGTCCTGCTTACTAAGACGTGCCTTGCACCATTCGCGGATTTACGACCCCGCCCGCCGTTATTTTGGCAAAAAGAGGGATGCAACACGAGGACTTCCCGGAGGGTCACCCATTCCAGTACTACTCTCGCCCAAGCACGCTTAACTTCGGAGTTCTGATGGGATCCGGTGCGTTAGTGCTGGTATGATCGCATCCGTCATTCTTTGCGCTCTAACTTCTCTTATCCGTTCCGTGCCCCCGCTAATCTTTTAAACCTTTAAACCGTCATAACTTTACGCTCGTTCATCCGTTTCGTGCGATTCTTTTTTTCAATTCGAGTAATCTTTCAAGATCTACCTCCACAAGCTGCCGTAGTCCCGCTTACTAAGACGTGCCTTGCACCATTCGCGGATTTACGACCCCGCCCGCCGTTATTTTGGCAAAAAGAGGGATGCAACACGAGGACTTCCCGGAGGGTCACCCATTCCAGTACTACTCTCGCCCAAGCACGCTTAACTTCGGAGTTCTGATTGGATCCGGTGCGTTAGTGCTGGTATGATCGCATCCGTCATTCTTTGCGCTCTAACTTCTCTTATCCGTTCCGTGCCCCCGCTAATCTTTTAAACCTTTAAACCGTCATAACTTTACGCTCGTTCATCCGTTTCGTGCGATTCTTTTTTTCAATTCGAGTAATCTTTCAAGATCTACCTCCACAAGCTGCCGTAGTCCCGCTTACTAAGACGTGCCTTGCACCATTCGCGGATTTACGACCCCGCCCGCCGTTATTTTGGCAAAAAGAGGGATGCAACACGAGGACTTCCCGGAGGGTCACCCATTCCAGTACTACTCTCGCCCAAGCACGCTTAACTTCGGAGTTCTGATGGGATCCGGTGCGTTAGTGCTGGTATGATCGCATCCGTCATTCTTTGCGCTCTAACTTCTCTTATCCGTTCCGTGCCCCCGCTAATCTTTTAAACCTTTAAACCGTCATAACTTTACGCTCGTTCATCCGTTTCGTGCGATTCTTTTTTTCAATTCGAGTAATCTTTCAAGATCTACCTCCACAAGCTGCCGTAGTCCCGCTTACTAAGACGTGCCTTGCACCATTCGCGGATTTACGACCCCGCCCGCCGTTATTTTGGCAAAAAGAGGGATGCAACACGAGGACTTCCCGGAGGGTCACCCATTCCAGTACTACTCTCGCCCAAGCACGCTTAACTTCGGAGTTCTGATGGGATCCGGTGCGTTAGTGCTGGTATGATCGCATCCGTCATTCTTTGCGCTCTAACTTCTCTTATCCGTTCCGTGCCCCCGCTAATCTTTTAAACCTTTAAACCGTCATAACTTTACGCTCGTTCATCCGTTTCGTGCGATTCTTTTTTTCAATTCGAGTAATCTTTCAAGATCTACCTCCACAAGCTGCCGTAGTCCCGCTTACTAAGACGTGCCTTGAACCATTCGCAGATTTACGACCCCGCCCGCCGTTATTTTGGCAAAAAGAGGGATGCAACACGAGGACTTCCCGGAGGGTCACCCATTCCAGTACTACTCTCGCCCAAGCACGCTTAACTTCGGAGTTCTGATGGGATCCGGTGCGTTAGTGCTGGTATGATCGCATCCGTCATTCTTTGCGCTCTAACTTCTCTTATCCGTTCCCAACCCCCGCTAATCTTTTAAACCTTTAAACCGTCATAACTTTACGCTCGTTCATCCGTTTCGTGCGATTCTTTTTTTCAATTCGAGTAATCTTTCAAGATCTACCTCCACAAGCTGCCGTAGTCCCGCTTACTAAGACGTGCCTTGCACCATTCGCGGATTTACGACCCCGCCCGCCGTTATTTTGGCAAAAAGAGGGATGCAACACGAGGACTTCCCGGAGGGTCACCCATTCCAGTACTACTCTCGCCCAAGCACGCTTAACTTCGGAGTTCTGATGGGATCCGGTGCGTTAGTGCTGGTATGATCGCATCCGTCATTCTTTGCGCTCTAACTTCTCTTATCCGTTCCGTGCCCCCGCTAATCTTTTAAACCTTTAAACCGTCATAACTTTACGCTCGTTCATCCGTTTCGTGCGATTCTTTTTTTCAATTCGAGTAATCTTTCAAGATCTACCTCCACAAGCTGCCGTAGTCCCGCTTACTAAGACGTGCCTTGCACCATTCGCGGATTTACGACCCCGCCCGCCGTTATTTTGGCAAAAAGAGGGATGCAACACGAGGACTTCCCGGAGGGTCACCCATTCCAGTACTACTCTCGCCCAAGCACGCTTCACTTCGGAGTTCTGATGGGATCCGGTGCGTTAGTGCTGGTATGATCGCATCCGTCATTCTTTGCGCTCTAACTTCTCTTATCCGTTCCGTGCCCCCGCTAATCTTTTAAACCTTTAAACCGTCATAACTTTACGCTCGTTCATCCGTTTCGTGCGATTCTTTTTTTCAATTCGAGTAATCTTTCAAGATCTACCTCCACAAGCTGCCGTAGTCCCGCTTACTAAGACGTGCCTTGAACCATTCGCAGATTTACGACCCCGCCCGCCGTTATTTTGGCAAAAAGAGGGATGCAACACGAGGACTTCCCGGAGGGTCACCCATTCCAGTACTACTCTCGCCCAAGCACGCTTGACTTCGGAGTTCTGATGGGATCCGGTGCGTTAGTGCTGGTATGATCGCATCCGTCATTCTTTGCGCTCTAACTTCTCTTATCCGTTCCCAACCCCCGCTAATCTTTTAAACCTTTAAACCGTCATAACTTTACGCTCGTTCATCCGTTTCGTGCGATTCTTTTTTTCAATTCGAGTAATCTTTCAAGATCTACCTCCACAAGCTGCCGTAGTCCCGCTTACTAAGACGTGCCTTGCACCATTCGCGGATTTACGACCCCGCCCGCCGTTATTTTGGCAAAAAGAGGGATGCAACACGAGGACTTCCCGGAGGGTCACCCATTCCAGTACTACTCTCGCCCAAGCACGCTTAACTTCGGAGTTCTGATGGGATCCGGTGCGTTAGTGCTGGTATGATCGCATCCGTCATTCTTTGCGCTCTAACTTCTCTTATCCGTTCCGTGCCCCCGCTAATCTTTTAAACCTTTAAACCGTCATAACTTTACGCTCGTTCATCCGTTTCGTGCGATTCTTTTTTTCAATTCGAGTAATCTTTCAAGATCTACCTCCACAAGCTGCCGTAGTCCCGCTTACTAAGACGTGCCTTGCACCATTCGCGGATTTACGACCCCGCCCGCCGTTATTTTGGCAAAAAGAGGGATGCAACACGAGGACTTCCCGGAGGGTCACCCATTCCAGTACTACTCTCGCCACAGCACGCTTAACTTTGGAGTTCTGATGGGATCCGGTGCGTTAGTGCTGGTATGATCGCATCCGTCATTCTTTGCGCTCTAACTTCTCTTATCCGTTCCGTGCCCCCGCTAATCTTTTAAACCTTTAAACCGTCATAACTTTACGCTCGTTCATCCGTTTCGTGCGATTCTTTTTTTCAATTCGAGTAATCTTTCAAGATCTACCTCCACAAGCTGCCGTAGTCCCGCTTACTAAGGCGTGCCTTGCACCATTCGCGGATTTACGACCCCGCCCGCCGTTATTTTGGCAAAAAGAGGGATGCAACACGAGGACTTCCCGGAGGGTCACCCATTCCAGTACTACTCTCGCCCAAGCACGCTTAACTTCGGAGTTCTGATGGGATCCGGTGCGTTAGTGCTGGTATGATCGCATCCGTCATTCTTTGCGCTCTAACTTCTCTTATCCGTTCCGTGCCCCCGCTAATCTTTTAAACCTTTAAACCGTCATAACTTTACGCTCGTTCATCCGTTTCGTGCGATTCTTTTTTTCAATTCGAGTAATCTTTCAAGATCTACCTCCACAAGCTGCCGTAGTCCCGCTTACTAAGACGTGCCTTGCACCATTCGCGGATTTACGACCCCGCCCGCCGTTATTTTGGCAAAAAGAGGGATGCAACACGAGGACTTCCCGGAGGGTCACCCATTCCAGTACTACTCTCGCCCAAGCACGCTTAACTTCGGAGTTCTGATGGGATCCGGTGCGTTAGTGCTGGTATGATCGCATCCGTCATTCTTTGCGCTCTAACTTCTCTTATCCGTTTCGTGCCCCCGCTAATCTTTTAAACCTTTAAACCGTCATAACTTTACGCTCGTTCATCCGTTTCGTGCGATTCTTTTTTTCAATTCGAGTAATCTTTCAAGATCTACCTCCACAAGCTGCCGTAGTCCCGCTTACTAAGGCGTGCCTTGCACCATTCGCGGATTTACGACCCCGCCCGCCGTTATTTTGGCAAAAAGAGGGATGCAACACGAGGACTTCCCGGAGGGTCACCCATTCCAGTACTACTCTCGCCCAAGCACGCTTAACTTCGGAGTTCTGATGGGATCCGGTGCGTTAGTGCTGGTATGATCGCATCCGTCATTCTTTGCGCTCTAACTTCTCTTATCCGTTCCGTGCCCCCGCTAATCTTTTAAACCTTTAAACCGTCATAACTTTACGCTCGTTCATCCGTTTCGTGCGATTCTTTTTTTCAATTCGAGTAGTCTTTCAAGATCTACCTCCACAAGCTGCCGTAGTCCCGCTTACTAAGACGTGCCTTGCACCATTCGCGGATTTACGACCCCGCCCGCCGTTATTTTGGCAAAAAGAGGGATGCAACACGAGGACTTCCCGGAGGGTCACCCATTCCAGTACTACTCTCGCCCAAGCACGCTTAACTTCGGAGTTCTGATGGGATCCGGTGCGTTAGTGCTGGTATGATCGCATCCGTCATTCTTTGCGCTCTAACTTCTCTTATCCGTTCCGTGCCCCCGCTAATCTTTTAAACCTTTAAACCGTCATAACTTTACGCTCGTTCATCCGTTTCGTGCGATTCTTTTTTTCAATTCGAGTAATCTTTCAAGATCTACCTCCACAAGCTGCCGTAGTCCCGCTTACTAAGACGTGCCTTGCACCATTCGCGGATTTACGACCCCGCCCGCCGTTATTTTGGCAAAAAGAGGGATGCAACACGAGGACTTCCCGGAGGGTCACCCATTCCAGTACTACTCTCGCCCAAGCACGCTTAACTTCGGAGTTCTGATGGGATCCGGTGCGTTAGTGCTGGTATGATCGCATCCGTCATTCTTTGCGCTCTAACTTCTCTTATCCGTTCCGTGCCCCCGCTAATCTTTTAAACCTTTAAACCGTCATAACTTTACGCTCGTTCATCCGTTTCGTGCGATTCTTTTTTTCAATTCGAGTAATCTTTCAAGATCTACCTCCACAAGCTGCCGTAGTCCCGCTTACTAAGACGTGCCTTGCACCATTCGCGGATTTACGACCCCGCCCGCCGTTATTTTGGCAAAAAGAGGGATGCAACACGAGGACTTCCCGGAGGGTCACCCATTCCAGTACTACTCTCGCCCAAGCACGCTTAACTTCGGAGTTCTGATGGGATCCGGTGCGTTAGTGCTGGTATGATCGCATCCGTCATTCTTTGCGCTCTAACTTCTCTTATCCGTTCCGTGCCCCCGCTAATCTTTTAAACCTTTAAACCGTCATAACTTTACGCTCGTTCATCCGTTTCGTGCGATTCTTTTTTTCAATTCGAGTAATCTTTCAAGATCTACCTCCACAAGCTGCCGTAGTCCCGCTTACTAAGACGTGCCTTGCACCATTCGCGGATTTACGACCCCGCCCGCCGTTATTTTGGCAAAAAGAGGGATGCAACACGAGGACTTCCCGGAGGGTCACCCATTCCAGTACTACTCTCGCCCAAGCACGCTTAACTTCGGAGTTCTGATGGGATCCGGTGCGTTAGTGCTGGTATGATCGCATCCGTCATTCTTTGCGCTCTAACTTCTCTTATCCGTTCCGTGCCCCCGCTAATCTTTTAAACCTTTAAACCGTCATAACTTTACGCTCGTTCATCCGTTTCGTGCGATTCTTTTTTTCAATTCGAGTAATCTTTCAAGATCTACCTCCACAAGCTGCCGTAGTCCCGCTTACTAAGACGTGCCTTGCACCATTCGCGGATTTACGACCCCGCCCGCCGTTATTTTGGCAAAAAGAGGGATGCAACACGAGGACTTCCCGGAGGGTCACCCATTCCAGTACTACTCTCGCCCAAGCACGCTTAACTTCGGAGTTCTGATGGGATCCGGTGCGTTAGTGCTGGTATGATCGCATCCGTCATTCTTTGCGCTCTAACTTCTCTTATCCGTTCCGTGCCCCCGCTAATCTTTTAAACCTTTAAACCGTCATAACTTTACGCTCGTTCATCCGTTTCGTGCGATTCTTTTTTTCAATTCGAGTAATCTTTCAAGATCTACCTCCACAAGCTGCCGTAGTCCCGCTTACTAAGACGTGCCTTGCACCATTCGCGGATTTACGACCCCGCCCGCCGTTATTTTGGCAAAAAGAGGGATGCAACACGAGGACTTCCCGGAGGGTCACCCATTCCAGTACTACTCTCGCCCAAGCATGCTTAACTTCGGAGTTCTGATGGGATCCGGTGCGTTAGTGCTGGTATGATCGCATCCGTCATTCTTTGCGCTCTAACTTCTCTTATCCGTTCCGTGCCCCCGCTAATCTTTTAAACCTTTAAACCGTCATAACTTTACGCTCGTTCATCCGTTTCGTGCGATTCTTTTTTTCAATTCGAGTAATCTTTCAAGATCTACCTCCACAAGCTGCCGTAGTCCCGCTTACTAAGACGTGCCTTGCACCATTCGCGGATTTACGACCCCGCCCGCCGTTATTTTGGCAAAAAGAGGGATGCAACACGAGGACTTCCCGGAGGGTCACCCATTCCAGTACTACTCTCGCCCAAGCACGCTTAGCTTCGGAGTTCTGATGGGATCCGGTGCGTTAGTGCTGGTATGATCGCATCCGTCATTCTTTGCGCTCTAACTTCTCTTATCCGTTCCGTGCCCCCGCTAATCTTTTAAACCTTTAAACCGTCATAACTTTACGCTCGTTCATCCGTTTCGTGCGATTCTTTTTTTCAATTCGAGTAATCTTTCAAGATCTACCTCCACAAGCTGCCGTAGTCCCGCTTACTAAGACGTGCCTTGCACCATTCGCGGATTTACGACCCCGCCCGCCGTTATTTTGGCAAAAAGAGGGATGCAACACGAGGACTTCCCGGAGGGTCACCCATTCCAGTACTACTCTCGCCCAAGCACGCTTAGCTTCGGAGTTCTGATGGGATCCGGTGCGTTAGTGCTGGTATGATCGCATCCGTCATTCTTTGCGCTCTAACTTCTCTTATCCGTTCCGTGCCCCCGCTAATCTTTTAAACCTTTAAACCGTCATAACTTTACGCTCGTTCATCCGTTTCGTGCGATTCTTTTTTTCAATTCGAGTAATCTTTCAAGATCTACCTCCACAAGCTGCCGTAGTCCCGCTTACTAAGACGTGCCTTGCACCATTCGCGGATTTACGACCCCGCCCGCCGTTATTTTGGCAAAAAGAGGGATGCAACACGAGGACTTCCCGGAGGGTCACCCATTCCAGTACTACTCTCGCCCAAGCACGCTTAACTTCGGAGTTCTGATGGGATCCGGTGCGTTAGTGCTGGTATGATCGCATCCGTCATTCTTTGCGCTCTAACTTCTCTTATCCGTTCCGTGCCCCCGCTAATCTTTTAAACCTTTAAACCGTCATAACTTTACGCTCGTTCATCCGTTTCGTGCGATTCTTTTTTTCAATTCGAGTAATCTTTCAAGATCTACCTCCACAAGCTGCCGTAGTCCCGCTTACTAAGACGTGCCTTGCACCATTCGCGGATTTACGACCCCGCCCGCCGTTATTTTGGAAAAAAGAGGGATGCAACACGAGGACTTCCCGGAGGGTCACCCATTCCAGTACTACTCTCGCCCAAGCACGCTTAGCTTCGGAGTTCTGATGGGATCCGGTGCGTTAGTGCTGGTATGATCGCATCCGTCATTCTTTGCGCTCTAACTTCTCTTATCCGTTCCGTGCCCCCGCTAATCTTTTAAACCTTTAAACCGTCATAACTTTACGCTCGTTCATCCGTTTCGTGCGATTCTTTTTTTCAATTCGAGTAATCTTTCAAGATCTACCTCCACAAGCTGCCGTAGTCCCGCTTACTAAGACATGCCTTGCACCATTCGCGGATTTACGACCCCGCCCGCCGTTATTTTGGCAAAAAGAGGGATGCAACACGAGGACTTCCCGGAGGGTCACCCATTCCAGTACTACTCTCGCCCAAGCACGCTTAACTTCGGAGTTCTGATGGGATCCGGTGCGTTAGTGCTGGTATGATCGCATCCGTCATTCTTTGCGCTCTAACTTCTCTTATCCGTTCCGTGCCCCCGCTAATCTTTTAAACCTTTAAACCGTCATAACTTTACGCTCGTTCATCCGTTTCGTGCGATTCTTTTTTTCAATTCGAGTAATCTTTCAAGATCTACCTCCACAAGCTGCCGTAGTCCCGCTTACTAAGACGTGCCTTGCACCATTCGCGGATTTACGACCCCGCCCGCCGTTATTTTGGCAAAAAGAGGGATGCAACACGAGGACTTCCCGGAGGGTCACCCATTCCAGTACTACTCTCGCCCAAGCACGCTTAGCTTCGGAGTTCTGATGGGATCCGGTGCGTTAGTGCTGGTATGATCGCATCCGTCATTCTTTGCGCTCTAACTTCTCTTATCCGTTCCGTGCCCCCGCTAATCTTTTAAACCTTTAAACCGTCATAACTTTACGCTCGTTCATCCGTTTCGTGCGATTCTTTTTTTCAATTCGAGTAATCTTTCAAGATCTACCTCCACAAGCTGCCGTAGTCCCGCTTACTAAGACGTGCCTTGCACCATTCGCGGATTTACGACCCCGCCCGCCGTTATTTTGGCAAAAAGAGGGATGCAACACGAGGACTTCCCGGAGGGTCACCCATTCCAGTACTACTCTCGCCCAAGCACGCTTAACTTCGGAGTTCTGATGGGATCCGGTGCGTTAGTGCTGGTATGATCGCATCCGTCATTCTTTGCGCTCTAACTTCTCTTATCCGTTCCGTGCCCCCGCTAATCTTTTAAACCTTTAAACCGTCATAACTTTACGCTCGTTCATCCGTTTCGTGCGATTCTTTTTTTCAATTCGAGTAATCTTTCAAGATCTACCTCCACAAGCTGCCGTAGTCCCGCTTACTAAGACGTGCCTTGCACCATTCGCGGATTTACGACCCCGCCCGCCGTTATTTTGGAAAAAAGAGGGATGCAACACGAGGACTTCCCGGAGGGTCACCCATTCCAGTACTACTCTCGCCCAAGCACGCTTAGCTTCGGAGTTCTGATGGGATCCGGTGCGTTAGTGCTGGTATGATCGCATCCGTCATTCTTTGCGCTCTAACTTCTCTTATCCGTTCCGTGCCCCCGCTAATCTTTTAAACCTTTAAACCGTCATAACTTTACGCTCGTTCATCCGTTTCGTGCGATTCTTTTTTTCAATTCGAGTAATCTTTCAAGATCTACCTCCACAAGCTGCCGTAGTCCCGCTTACTAAGACGTGCCTTGCACCATTCGCGGATTTACGACCCCGCCCGCCGTTATTTTGGCAAAAAGAGGGATGCAACACGAGGACTTCCCGGAGGGTCACCCATTCCAGTACTACTCTCGCCCAAGCACGCTTAACTTCGGAGTTCTGATGGGATCCGGTGCGTTAGTGCTGGTATGATCGCATCCGTCATTCTTTGCGCTCTAACTTCTCTTATCCGTTCCGTGCCCCCGCTAATCTTTTAAACCTTTAAACCGTCATAACTTTACGCTCGTTCATCCGTTTCGTGCGATTCTTTTTTTCAATTCGAGTAATCTTTCAAGATCTACCTCCACAAGCTGCCGTAGTCCCGCTTACTAAGACGTGCCTTGCACCATTCGCGGATTTACGACCCCGCCCGCCGTTATTTTGGCAAAAAGAGGGATGCAACACGAGGACTTCCCGGAGGGTCACCCATTCCAGTACTACTCTCGCCCAAGCACGCTTAACTTCGGAGTTCTGATAGGATCCGGTGCGTTAGTGCTGGTATGATCGCATCCGTCATTCTTTGCGCTCTAACTTCTCTTATCCGTTCCGTGCCCCCGCTAATCTTTTAAACCTTTAAACCGTCATAACTTTACGCTCGTTCATCCGTTTCGTGCGATTCTTTTTTTCAATTCGAGTAATCTTTCAAGATCTACCTCCACAAGCTGCCGTAGTCCCGCTTACTAAGACGTGCCTTGCACCATTCGCGGATTTACGACCCCGCCCGCCGTTATTTTGGCAAAAAGAGGGATGCAACACGAGGACTTCCCGGAGGGTCACCCATTCCAGTACTACTCTCGCCCAAGCACGCTTAGCTTCGGAGTTCTGATGGGATCCGGTGCGTTAGTGCTGGTATGATCGCATCCGTCATTCTTTGCGCTCTAACTTCTCTTATCCGTTCCGTGCCCCCGCTAATCTTTTAAACCTTTAAACCGTCATAACTTTACGCTCGTTCATCCGTTTCGTGCGATTCTTTTTTTCAATTCGAGTAATCTTTCAAGATCTACCTCCACAAGCTGCCGTAGTCCCGCTTACTAAGACGTGCCTTGCACCATTCGCGGATTTACGACCCCGCCCGCCGTTATTTTGGCAAAAAGAGGGATGCAACACGAGGACTTCCCGGAGGGTCACCCATTCCAGTACTACTCTCGCCCAAGCACGCTTAGCTTCGGAGTTCTGATGGGATCCGGTGCGTTAGTGCTGGTATGATCGCATCCGTCATTCTTTGCGCTCTAACTTCTCTTATCCGTTCCGTGCCCCCGCTAATCTTTTAAACCTTTAAACCGTCATAACTTTACGCTCGTTCATCCGTTTCGTGCGATTCTTTTTTTCAATTCGAGTAATCTTTCAAGATCTACCTCCACAAGCTGCCGTAGTCCCGCTTACTAAGACGTGCCTTGCACCATTCGCGGATTTACGACCCCGCCCGCCGTTATTTTGGCAAAAAGAGGGATGCAACACGAGGACTTCCCGGAGGGTCACCCATTCCAGTACTACTCTCGCCCAAGCACGCTTAACTTCGGAGTTCTGATGGGATCCGGTGCGTTAGTGCTGGTATGATCGCATCCGTCATTCTTTGCGCTCTAACTTCTCTTATCCGTTCCGTGCCCCCGCTAATCTTTTAAACCTTTAAACCGTCATAACTTTACGCTCGTTCATCCGTTTCGTGCGATTCTTTTTTTCAATTCGAGTAATCTTTCAAGATCTACCTCCACAAGCTGCCGTAGTCCCGCTTACTAAGACGTGCCTTGCACCATTCGCGGATTTACGACCCCGCCCGCCGTTATTTTGGCAAAAAGAGGGATGCAACACGAGGACTTCCCGGAGGGTCACCCATTCCAGTACTACTCTCGCCCAAGCACGCTTAACTTCGGAGTTCTGATGGGATCCGGTGCGTTAGTGCTGGTATGATCGCATCCGTCATTCTTTGCGCTCTAACTTCTCTTATCCGTTCCGTGCCCCCGCTAATCTTTTAAACCTTTAAACCGTCATAACTTTACGCTCGTTCATCCGTTTCGTGCGATTCTTTTTTTCAATTCGAGTAATCTTTCAAGATCTACCTCCACAAGCTGCCGTAGTCCCGCTTACTAAGACGTGCCTTGCACCATTCGCGGATTTACGACCCCGCCCGCCGTTATTTTGGCAAAAAAAGGGATGCAACACGAGGACTTCCCGGAGGGTCACCCATTCCAGTACTACTCTCGCCCAAGCACGCTTAACTTCGGAGTTCTGAAGGGATCCGGTGCGTTAGTGCTGGTATGATCGCATCCGTCATTCTTTGCGCTCTAACTTCTCTTATCCGTTCCGTGCCCCCGCTAATCTTTTAAACCTTTAAACCGTCATAACTTTACGCTCGTTCATCCGTTTCGTGCGATTCTTTTTTTCAATTCGACTAATCTTTCAAGATCTACCTCCACAAGCTGCCGTAGTCCCGCTTACTAAGACGTGCCTTGCACCATTCGCGGATTTACGACCCCGCCCGCCGTTATTTTGGCAAAAAGAGGGATGCAACACGAGGACTTCCCGGAGGGTCACCCATTCCAGTACTACTCTCGCCCAAGCACGCTTAGCTTCGGAGTTCTGATGGGATCCGGTGCGTTAGTGCTGGTATGATCGCATCCGTCATTCTTTGCGCTCTAACTTCTCTTATCCGTTCCGTGCCCCCGCTAATCTTTTAAACCTTTAAACCGTCATAACTTTGCGCTCGTTCATCCGTTTCGTGCGATTCTTTTTTTCAATTCGAGTAATCTTTCAAGATCTACCTCCACAAGCTGCCGTAGGGATGCAACACGAGGACTTCCCGGAGGGTCACCCATTCCAGTACTACTCTCGCCCAAGCACGCTTAACTTCGGAGTTCTGATGGGATCCGGTGCGTTAGTGCTGGTATGATCGCATCCGTCATTCTTTGCGCTCTAACTTCTCTTATCCGTTCCGTGCCCCCGCTAATCTTTTAAATCTTTAAACCGTCATAACTTTACGCTCGTTCATCCGTTTCGTGCGATTCTTTTTTTCAATTCGAGTAATCTTTCAAGATCTACCTCCACAAGCTGCCGTAGTCCCGCTTACTAAGACGTGCCTTGCACCATTCGCGGATTTACGACCCCGCCCGCCGTTATTTTGGCAAAAAGAGGGATGCAACACGAGGACTTCCCGGAGGGTCACCCATTCCAGTACTACTCTCGCCCAAGCACGCTTAACTTCGGAGTTCTGATGGGATCCGGTGCGTTAGTGCTGGTATGATCGCATCCGTCATTCTTTGCGCTCTAACTTCTCTTATCCGTTCCGTGCCCCCGCTAATCTTTTAAACCTTTAAACCGTCATAACTTTACGCTCGTTCATCCGTTTCGTGCGATTCTTTTTTTCAATTCGAGTAATCTTTCAAGATCTACCTCCACAAGCTGCCGTAGTCCCGCTTACTAAGACGTGCCTTGCACCATTCGCGGATTTACGACCCCGCCCGCCGTTATTTTGGCAAAAAGAGGGATGCAACACGAGGACTTCCCGGAGGGTCACCCATTCCAGTACTACTCTCGCCCAAGCACGCTTAACTTCGAAGTTCTGATGGGATCCGGTGCGTTAGTGCTGGTATGATCGCATCCGTCATTCTTTGCGCTCTAACTTCTCTTATCCGTTCCGTGCCCCCGCTAATCTTTTAAACCTTTAAACCGTCATAACTTTACGCTCGTTCATCCGTTTCGTGCGATTCTTTTTTTCAATTCGAGTAATCTTTCAAGATCTACCTCCACAAGCTGCCGTAGTCCCGCTTACTAAGACGTGCCTTGCACCATTCGCGGATTTACGACCCCGCCCGCCGTTATTTTGGCAAAAAGAGGGATGCAACACGAGGACTTCCCGGAGGGTCACCCATTCCAGTACTACTCTCGCCCAAGCACGCTTAACTTCGGAGTTCTGATGGGATCCGGTGCGTTAGTGCTGGTATGATCGCATCCGTCATTCTTTGCGCTCTAACTTCTCTTATCCGTTCCGTGCCCCCGCTAATCTTTTAAACCTTTAAACCGTCATAACTTTACGCTCGTTCATCCGTTTCGTGCGATTCTTTTTTTCAATTCGAGTAATCTTTCAAGATCTACCTCCACAAGCTGCCGTAGTCCCGCTTACTAAGACGTGCCTTGCACCATTCGCGGATTTACGACCCCGCCCGCCGTTATTTTGGCAAAAAAAGGGATGCAACACGAGGACTTCCCGGAGGGTCACCCATTCCAGTACTACTCTCGCCCAAGCACGCTTAACTTCGGAGTTCTGAAGGGATCCGGTGCGTTAGTGCTGGTATGATCGCATCCGTCATTCTTTGCGCTCTAACTTCTCTTATCCGTTCCGTGCCCCCGCTAATCTTTTAAACCTTTAAACCGTCATAACTTTACGCTCGTTCATCCGTTTCGTGCGATTCTTTTTTTCAATTCGACTAATCTTTCAAGATCTACCTCCACAAGCTGCCGTAGTCCCGCTTACTAAGACGTGCCTTGCACCATTCGCGGATTTACGACCCCGCCCGCCGTTATTTTGGCAAAAAGAGGGATGCAACACGAGGACTTCCCGGAGGGTCACCCATTCCAGTACTACTCTCGCCCAAGCACGCTTAACTTCGGAGTTCTGATGGGATCCGGTGCGTTAGTGCTGGTATGATCGCATCCGTCATTCTTTGCGCTCTAACTTCTCTTATCCGTTCCGTGCCCCCGCTAATCTTTTAAACCTTTAAACCGTCATAACTTTACGCTCGTTCATCCGTTTCGTGCGATTCTTTTTTTCAATTCGAGTAATCTTTCAAGATCTACCTCCACAAGCTGCCGTAGTCCCGCTTACTAAGACGTGCCTTGCACCATTCGCGGATTTACGACCCCGCCCGCCGTTATTTTGGCAAAAAGAGGGATGCAACACGAGGACTTCCCGGAGGGTCACCCATTCCAGTACTACTCTCGCCCAAGCACGCTTAACTTCGGAGTTCTGATGGGATCCGGTGCGTTAGTGCTGGTATGATCGCATCCGTCATTCTTTGCGCTCTAACTTCTCTTATCCGTTCCGTGCCCCCGCTAATCTTTTAAACCTTTAAACCGTCATAACTTTACGCTCGTTCATCCGTTTCGTGCGATTCTTTTTTTCAATTCGAGTAATCTTTCAAGATCTACCTCCACAAGCTGCCGTAGTCCCGCTTACTAAGACGTGCCTTGAACCATTCGCAGATTTACGACCCCGCCCGCCGTTATTTTGGCAAAAAGAGGGATGCAACACGAGGACTTCCCGGAGGGTCACCCATTCCAGTACTACTCTCGCCCAAGCACGCTTAACTTCGGAGTTCTGATGGGATCCGGTGCGTTAGTGCTGGTATGATCGCATCCGTCATTCTTTGCGCTCTAACTTCTCTTATCCGTTCCCAACCCCCGCTAATCTTTTAAACCTTTAAACCGTCATAACTTTACGCTCGTTCATCCGTTTCGTGCGATTCTTTTTTTCAATTCGAGTAATCTTTCAAGATCTACCTCCACAAGCTGCCGTAGTCCCGCTTACTAAGACGTGCCTTGCACCATTCGCGGATTTACGACCCCGCCCGCCGTTATTTTGGCAAAAAGAGGGATGCAACACGAGGACTTCCCGGAGGGTCACCCATTCCAGTACTACTCTCGCCCAAGCACGCTTAACTTCGGAGTTCTGATGGGATCCGGTGCGTTAGTGCTGGTATGATCGCATCCGTCATTCTTTGCGCTCTAACTTCTCTTATCCGTTCCGTGCCCCCGCTAATCTTTTAAACCTTTAAACCGTCATAACTTTACGCTCGTTCATCCGTTTCGTGCGATTCTTTTTTTCAATTCGAGTAATCTTTCAAGATCTACCTCCACAAGCTGCCGTAGTCCCGCTTACTAAGACGTGCCTTGCACCATTCGCGGATTTACGACCCCGCCCGCCGTTATTTTGGCAAAAAGAGGGATGCAACACGAGGACTTCCCGGAGGGTCACCCATTCCAGTACTACTCTCGCCACAACACGCTTAACTTTGGAGTTCTGATGGGATCCGGTGCGTTAGTGCTGGTATGATCGCATCCGTCATTCTTTGCGCTCTAACTTCTCTTATCCGTTCCGTGCCCCCGCTAATCTTTTAAACCTTTAAACCGTCATAACTTTACGCTCGTTCATCCGTTTCGTGCGATTCTTTTTTTCAATTCGAGTAATCTTTCAAGATCTACCTCCACAAGCTGCCGTAGTCCCGCTTACTAAGGCGTGCCTTGCACCATTCGCGGATTTACGACCCCGCCCGCCGTTATTTTGGCAAAAAGAGGGATGCAACACGAGGACTTCCCGGAGGGTCACCCATTCCAGTACTACTCTCGCCCAAGCACGCTTAACTTCGGAGTTCTGATGGGATCCGGTGCGTTAGTGCTGGTATGATCGCATCCGTCATTCTTTGCGCTCTAACTTCTCTTATCCGTTCCGTGCCCCCGCTAATCTTTTAAACCTTTAAACCGTCATAACTTTACGCTCGTTCATCCGTTTCGTGCGATTCTTTTTTTCAATTCGAGTAATCTTTCAAGATCTACCTCCACAAGCTGCCGTAGTCCCGCTTACTAAGACGTGCCTTGCACCATTCGCGGATTTACGACCCCGCCCGCCGTTATTTTGGCAAAAAGAGGGATGCAACACGAGGACTTCCCGGAGGGTCACCCATTCCAGTACTACTCTCGCCCAAGCACGCTTAACTTCGGAGTTCTGATGGGATCCGGTGCGTTAGTGCTGGTATGATCGCATCCGTCATTCTTTGCGCTCTAACTTCTCTTATCCGTTCCGTGCCCCCGCTAATCTTTTAAACCTTTAAACCGTCATAACTTTACGCTCGTTCATCCGTTTCGTGCGATTCTTTTTTTCAATTCGAGTAATCTTTCAAGATCTACCTCCACAAGCTGCCGTAGTCCCGCTTACTAAGGCGTGCCTTGCACCATTCGCGGATTTACGACCCCGCCCGCCGTTATTTTGGCAAAAAGAGGGATGCAACACGAGGACTTCCCGGAGGGTCACCCATTCCAGTACTACTCTCGCCCAAGCACGCTTAACTTCGGAGTTCTGATGGGATCCGGTGCGTTAGTGCTGGTATGATCGCATCCGTCATTCTTTGCGCTCTAACTTCTCTTATCCGTTCCGTGCCCCCGCTAATCTTTTAAACCTTTAAACCGTCATAACTTTACGCTCGTTCATCCGTTTCGTGCGATTCTTTTTTTCAATTCGAGTAGTCTTTCAAGATCTACCTCCACAAGCTGCCGTAGTCCCGCTTACTAAGACGTGCCTTGCACCATTCGCGGATTTACGACCCCGCCCGCCGTTATTTTGGCAAAAAGAGGGATGCAACACGAGGACTTCCCGGAGGGTCACCCATTCCAGTACTACTCTCGCCCAAGCACGCTTAACTTCGGAGTTCTGATGGGATCCGGTGCGTTAGTGCTGGTATGATCGCATCCGTCATTCTTTGCGCTCTAACTTCTCTTATCCGTTCCGTGCCCCCGCTAATCTTTTAAACCTTTAAACCGTCATAACTTTACGCTCGTTCATCCGTTTCGTGCGATTCTTTTTTTCAATTCGAGTAATCTTTCAAGATCTACCTCCACAAGCTGCCGTAGTCCCGCTTACTAAGACGTGCCTTGCACCATTCGCGGATTTACGACCCCGCCCGCCGTTATTTTGGCAAAAAGAGGGATGCAACACGAGGACTTCCCGGAGGGTCACCCATTCCAGTACTACTCTCGCCCAAGCACGCTTAACTTCGGAGTTCTGATGGGATCCGGTGCGTTAGTGCTGGTATGATCGCATCCGTCATTCTTTGCGCTCTAACTTCTCTTATCCGTTCCGTGCCCCCGCTAATCTTTTAAACCTTTAAACCGTCATAACTTTACGCTCGTTCATCCGTTTCGTGCGATTCTTTTTTTCAATTCGAGTAATCTTTCAAGATCTACCTCCACAAGCTGCCGTAGTCCCGCTTACTAAGACGTGCCTTGCACCATTCGCGGATTTACGACCCCGCCCGCCGTTATTTTGGCAAAAAGAGGGATGCAACACGAGGACTTCCCGGAGGGTCACCCATTCCAGTACTACTCTCGCCCAAGCACGCTTAACTTCGGAGTTCTGATGGGATCCGGTGCGTTAGTGCTGGTATGATCGCATCCGTCATTCTTTGCGCTCTAACTTCTCTTATCCGTTCCGTGCCCCCGCTAATCTTTTAAACCTTTAAACCGTCATAACTTTACGCTCGTTCATCCGTTTCGTGCGATTCTTTTTTTCAATTCGAGTAATCTTTCAAGATCTACCTCCACAAGCTGCCGTAGTCCCGCTTACTAAGACGTGCCTTGCACCATTCGCGGATTTACGACCCCGCCCGCCGTTATTTTGGCAAAAAGAGGGATGCAACACGAGGACTTCCCGGAGGGTCACCCATTCCAGTACTACTCTCGCCCAAGCACGCTTAACTTCGGAGTTCTGATGGGATCCGGTGCGTTAGTGCTGGTATGATCGCATCCGTCATTCTTTGCGCTCTAACTTCTCTTATCCGTTCCGTGCCCCCGCTAATCTTTTAAACCTTTAAACCGTCATAACTTTACGCTCGTTCATCCGTTTCGTGCGATTCTTTTTTTCAATTCGAGTAATCTTTCAAGATCTACCTCCACAAGCTGCCGTAGTCCCGCTTACTAAGACGTGCCTTGCACCATTCGCGGATTTACGACCCCGCCCGCCGTTATTTTGGCAAAAAGAGGGATGCAACACGAGGACTTCCCGGAGGGTCACCCATTCCAGTACTACTCTCGCCCAAGCACGCTTAACTTCGGAGTTCTGATGGGATCCGGTGCGTTAGTGCTGGTATGATCGCATCCGTCATTCTTTGCGCTCTAACTTCTCTTATCCGTTCCGTGCCCCCGCTAATCTTTTAAACCTTTAAACCGTCATAACTTTACGCTCGTTCATCCGTTTCGTGCGATTCTTTTTTTCAATTCGAGTAATCTTTCAAGATCTACCTCCACAAGCTGCCGTAGTCCCGCTTACTAAGACGTGCCTTGCACCATTCGCGGATTTACGACCCCGCCCGCCGTTATTTTGGCAAAAAGAGGGATGCAACACGAGGACTTCCCGGAGGGTCACCCATTCCAGTACTACTCTCGCCCAAGCATGCTTAACTTCGGAGTTCTGATGGGATCCGGTGCGTTAGTGCTGGTATGATCGCAACCGTCATTCTTTGCGCTCTAACTTCTCTTATCCGTTCCGTGCCCCCGCTAATCTTTTAAACCTTTAAACCGTCATAACTTTACGCTCGTTCATCCGTTTCGTGCGATTCTTTTTTTCAATTCGAGTAATCTTTCAAGATCTACCTCCACAAGCTGCCGTAGTCCCGCTTACTAAGACGTGCCTTGCACCATTCGCGGATTTACGACCCCGCCCGCCGTTATTTTGGCAAAAAGAGGGATGCAACACGAGGACTTCCCGGAGGGTCACCCATTCCAGTACTACTCTCGCCCAAGCACGCTTAGCTTCGGAGTTCTGATGGGATCCGGTGCGTTAGTGCTGGTATGATCGCATCCGTCATTCTTTGCGCTCTAACTTCTCTTATCCGTTCCGTGCCCCCGCTAATCTTTTAAACCTTTAAACCGTCATAACTTTACGCTCGTTCATCCGTTTCGTGCGATTCTTTTTTTCAATTCGAGTAATCTTTCAAGATCTACCTCCACAAGCTGCCGTAGTCCCGCTTACTAAGACGTGCCTTGCACCATTCGCGGATTTACGACCCCGCCCGCCGTTATTTTGGCAAAAAGAGGGATGCAACACGAGGACTTCCCGGAGGGTCACCCATTCCAGTACTACTCTCGCCCAAGCACGCTTAGCTTCGGAGTTCTGATGGGATCCGGTGCGTTAGTGCTGGTATGATCGCATCCGTCATTCTTTGCGCTCTAACTTCTCTTATCCGTTCCGTGCCCCCGCTAATCTTTTAAACCTTTAAACCGTCATAACTTTACGCTCGTTCATCCGTTTCGTGCGATTCTTTTTTTCAATTCGAGTAATCTTTCAAGATCTACCTCCACAAGCTGCCGTAGTCCCGCTTACTAAGACGTGCCTTGCACCATTCGCGGATTTACGACCCCGCCCGCCGTTATTTTGGCAAAAAGAGGGATGCAACACGAGGACTTCCCGGAGGGTCACCCATTCCAGTACTACTCTCGCCCAAGCACGCTTAACTTCGGAGTTCTGATGGGATCCGGTGCGTTAGTGCTGGTATGATCGCATCCGTCATTCTTTGCGCTCTAACTTCTCTTATCCGTTCCGTGCCCCCGCTAATCTTTTAAACCTTTAAACCGTCATAACTTTACGCTCGTTCATCCGTTTCGTGCGATTCTTTTTTTCAATTCGAGTAATCTTTCAAGATCTACCTCCACAAGCTGCCGTAGTCCCGCTTACTAAGACGTGCCTTGCACCATTCGCGGATTTACGACCCCGCCCGCCGTTATTTTGGAAAAAAGAGGGATGCAACACGAGGACTTCCCGGAGGGTCACCCATTCCAGTACTACTCTCGCCCAAGCACGCTTAGCTTCGGAGTTCTGATGGGATCCGGTGCGTTAGTGCTGGTATGATCGCATCCGTCATTCTTTGCGCTCTAACTTCTCTTATCCGTTCCGTGCCCCCGCTAATCTTTTAAACCTTTAAACCGTCATAACTTTACGCTCGTTCATCCGTTTCGTGCGATTCTTTTTTTCAATTCGAGTAATCTTTCAAGATCTACCTCCACAAGCTGCCGTAGTCCCGCTTACTAAGACGTGCCTTGCACCATTCGCGGATTTACGACCCCGCCCGCCGTTATTTTGGCAAAAAGAGGGATGCAACACGAGGACTTCCCGGAGGGTCACCCATTCCAGTACTACTCTCGCCCAAGCACGCTTAACTTCGGAGTTCTGATGGGATCCGGTGCGTTAGTGCTGGTATGATCGCATCCGTCATTCTTTGCGCTCTAACTTCTCTTATCCGTTCCGTGCCCCCGCTAATCTTTTAAACCTTTAAACCGTCATAACTTTACGCTCGTTCATCCGTTTCGTGCGATTCTTTTTTTCAATTCGAGTAATCTTTCAAGATCTACCTCCACAAGCTGCCGTAGTCCCGCTTACTAAGACGTGCCTTGCACCATTCGCGGATTTACGACCCCGCCCGCCGTTATTTTGGCAAAAAGAGGGATGCAACACGAGGACTTCCCGGAGGGTCACCCATTCCAGTACTACTCTCGCCCAAGCACGCTTAACTTCGGAGTTCTGATGGGATCCGGTGCGTTAGTGCTGGTATGATCGCATCCGTCATTCTTTGCGCTCTAACTTCTCTTATCCGTTCCGTGCCCCCGCTAATCTTTTAAACCTTTAAACCGTCATAACTTTACGCTCGTTCATCCGTTTCGTGCGATTCTTTTTTTCAATTCGAGTAATCTTTCAAGATCTACCTCCACAAGCTGCCGTAGTCCCGCTTACTAAGACGTGCCTTGCACCATTCGCGGATTTACGACCCCGCCCGCCGTTATTTTGGCAAAAAGAGGGATGCAACACGAGGACTTCCCGGAGGGTCACCCATTCCAGTACTACTCTCGCCCAAGCACGCTTAGCTTCGGAGTTCTGATGGGATCCGGTGCGTTAGTGCTGGTATGATCGCATCCGTCATTCTTTGCGCTCTAACTTCTCTTATCCGTTCCGTGCCCCCGCTAATCTTTTAAACCTTTAAACCGTCATAACTTTACGCTCGTTCATCCGTTTCGTGCGATTCTTTTTTTCAATTCGAGTAATCTTTCAAGATCTACCTCCACAAGCTGCCGTAGTCCCGCTTACTAAGACGTGCCTTGCACCATTCGCGGATTTACGACCCCGCCCGCCGTTATTTTGGCAAAAAGAGGGATGCAACACGAGGACTTCCCGGAGGGTCACCCATTCCAGTACTACTCTCGCCCAAGCACGCTTAACTTCGGAGTTCTGATGGGATCCGGTGCGTTAGTGCTGGTATGATCGCATCCGTCATTCTTTGCGCTCTAACTTCTCTTATCCGTTCCGTGCCCCCGCTAATCTTTTAAACCTTTAAACCGTCATAACTTTACGCTCGTTCATCCGTTTCGTGCGATTCTTTTTTTCAATTCGAGTAATCTTTCAAGATCTACCTCCACAAGCTGCCGTAGTCCCGCTTACTAAGACGTGCCTTGCACCATTCGCGGATTTACGACCCCGCCCGCCGTTATTTTGGCAAAAAAAGGGATGCAACACGAGGACTTCCCGGAGGGTCACCCATTCCAGTACTACTCTCGCCCAAGCACGCTTAACTTCGGAGTTCTGAAGGGATCCGGTGCGTTAGTGCTGGTATGATCGCATCCGTCATTCTTTGCGCTCTAACTTCTCTTATCCGTTCCGTGCCCCCGCTAATCTTTTAAACCTTTAAACCGTCATAACTTTACGCTCGTTCATCCGTTTCGTGCGATTCTTTTTTTCAATTCGACTAATCTTTCAAGATCTACCTCCACAAGCTGCCGTAGTCCCGCTTACTAAGACGTGCCTTGCACCATTCGCGGATTTACGACCCCGCCCGCCGTTATTTTGGCAAAAAGAGGGATGCAACACGAGGACTTCCCGGAGGGTCACCCATTCCAGTACTACTCTCGCCCAAGCACGCTTAGCTTCGGAGTTCTGATGGGATCCGGTGCGTTAGTGCTGGTATGATCGCATCCGTCATTCTTTGCGCTCTAACTTCTCTTATCCGTTCCGTGCCCCCGCTAATCTTTTAAACCTTTAAACCGTCATAACTTTGCGCTCGTTCATCCGTTTCGTGCGATTCTTTTTTTCAATTCGAGTAATCTTTCAAGATCTACCTCCACAAGCTGCCGTAGGGATGCAACACGAGGACTTCCCGGAGGGTCACCCATTCCAGTACTACTCTCGCCCAAGCACGCTTAACTTCGGAGTTCTGATGGGATCCGGTGCGTTAGTGCTGGTATGATCGCATCCGTCATTCTTTGCGCTCTAACTTCTCTTATCCGTTCCGTGCCCCCGCTAATCTTTTAAATCTTTAAACCGTCATAACTTTACGCTCGTTCATCCGTTTCGTGCGATTCTTTTTTTCAATTCGAGTAATCTTTCAAGATCTACCTCCACAAGCTGCCGTAGTCCCGCTTACTAAGACGTGCCTTGCACCATTCGCGGATTTACGACCCCGCCCGCCGTTATTTTGGCAAAAAGAGGGATGCAACACGAGGACTTCCCGGAGGGTCACCCATTCCAGTACTACTCTCGCCCAAGCACGCTTAACTTCGGAGTTCTGATGGGATCCGGTGCGTTAGTGCTGGTATGATCGCATCCGTCATTCTTTGCGCTCTAACTTCTCTTATCCGTTCCGTGCCCCCGCTAATCTTTTAAACCTTTAAACCGTCATAACTTTACGCTCGTTCATCCGTTTCGTGCGATTCTTTTTTTCAATTCGAGTAATCTTTCAAGATCTACCTCCACAAGCTGCCGTAGTCCCGCTTACTAAGACGTGCCTTGCACCATTCGCGGATTTACGACCCCGCCCGCCGTTATTTTGGCAAAAAGAGGGATGCAACACGAGGACTTCCCGGAGGGTCACCCATTCCAGTACTACTCTCGCCCAAGCACGCTTAACTTCGAAGTTCTGATGGGATCCGGTGCGTTAGTGCTGGTATGATCGCATCCGTCATTCTTTGCGCTCTAACTTCTCTTATCCGTTCCGTGCCCCCGCTAATCTTTTAAACCTTTAAACCGTCATAACTTTACGCTCGTTCATCCGTTTCGTGCGATTCTTTTTTTCAATTCGAGTAATCTTTCAAGATCTACCTCCACAAGCTGCCGTAGTCCCGCTTACTAAGACGTGCCTTGCACCATTCGCGGATTTACGACCCCGCCCGCCGTTATTTTGGCAAAAAGAGGGATGCAACACGAGGACTTCCCGGAGGGTCACCCATTCCAGTACTACTCTCGCCCAAGCACGCTTAACTTCGGAGTTCTGATGGGATCCGGTGCGTTAGTGCTGGTATGATCGCATCCGTCATTCTTTGCGCTCTAACTTCTCTTATCCGTTCCGTGCCCCCGCTAATCTTTTAAACCTTTAAACCGTCATAACTTTACGCTCGTTCATCCGTTTCGTGCGATTCTTTTTTTCAATTCGAGTAATCTTTCAAGATCTACCTCCACAAGCTGCCGTAGTCCCGCTTACTAAGACGTGCCTTGCACCATTCGCGGATTTACGACCCCGCCCGCCGTTATTTTGGCAAAAAAAGGGATGCAACACGAGGACTTCCCGGAGGGTCACCCATTCCAGTACTACTCTCGCCCAAGCACGCTTAACTTCGGAGTTCTGAAGGGATCCGGTGCGTTAGTGCTGGTATGATCGCATCCGTCATTCTTTGCGCTCTAACTTCTCTTATCCGTTCCGTGCCCCCGCTAATCTTTTAAACCTTTAAACCGTCATAACTTTACGCTCGTTCATCCGTTTCGTGCGATTCTTTTTTTCAATTCGACTAATCTTTCAAGATCTACCTCCACAAGCTGCCGTAGTCCCGCTTACTAAGACGTGCCTTGCACCATTCGCGGATTTACGACCCCGCCCGCCGTTATTTTGGCAAAAAGAGGGATGCAACACGAGGACTTCCCGGAGGGTCACCCATTCCAGTACTACTCTCGCCCAAGCACGCTTAACTTCGAAGTTCTGATGGGATCCGGTGCGTTAGTGCTGGTATGATCGCATCCGTCATTCTTTGCGCTCTAACTTCTCTTATCCGTTCCGTGCCCCCGCTAATCTTTTAAACCTTTAAACCGTCATAACTTTACGCTCGTTCATCCGTTTCGTGCGATTCTTTTTTTCAATTCGAGTAATCTTTCAAGATCTACCTCCACAAGCTGCCGTAGTCCCGCTTACTAAGACGTGCCTTGCACCATTCGCGGATTTACGACCCCGCCCGCCGTTATTTTGGCAAAAAGAGGGATGCAACACGAGGACTTCCCGGAGGGTCACCCATTCCAGTACTACTCTCGCCCAAGCACGCTTAACTTCGGAGTTCTGATGGGATCCGGTGCGTTAGTGCTGGTATGATCGCATCCGTCATTCTTTGCGCTCTAACTTCTCTTATCCGTTCCGTGCCCCCGCTAATCTTTTAAACCTTTAAACCGTCATAACTTTACGCTCGTTCATCCGTTTCGTGCGATTCTTTTTTTCAATTCGAGTAATCTTTCAAGATCTACCTCCACAAGCTGCCGTAGTCCCGCTTACTAAGACGTGCCTTGCACCATTCGCGGATTTACGACCCCGCCCGCCGTTATTTTGGCAAAAAAAGGGATGCAACACGAGGACTTCCCGGAGGGTCACCCATTCCAGTACTACTCTCGCCCAAGCACGCTTAACTTCGGAGTTCTGAAGGGATCCGGTGCGTTAGTGCTGGTATGATCGCATCCGTCATTCTTTGCGCTCTAACTTCTCTTATCCGTTCCGTGCCCCCGCTAATCTTTTAAACCTTTAAACCGTCATAACTTTACGCTCGTTCATCCGTTTCGTGCGATTCTTTTTTTCAATTCGACTAATCTTTCAAGATCTACCTCCACAAGCTGCCGTAGTCCCGCTTACTAAGACGTGCCTTGCACCATTCGCGGATTTACGACCCCGCCCGCCGTTATTTTGGCAAAAAGAGGGATGCAACACGAGGACTTCCCGGAGGGTCACCCATTCCAGTACTACTCTCGCCCAAGCACGCTTAGCTTCGGAGTTCTGATGGGATCCGGTGCGTTAGTGCTGGTATGATCGCATCCGTCATTCTTTGCGCTCTAACTTCTCTTATCCGTTCCGTGCCCCCGCTAATCTTTTAAACCTTTAAACCGTCATAACTTTGCGCTCGTTCATCCGTTTCGTGCGATTCTTTTTTTCAATTCGAGTAATCTTTCAAGATCTACCTCCACAAGCTGCCGTAGGGATGCAACACGAGGACTTCCCGGAGGGTCACCCATTCCAGTACTACTCTCGCCCAAGCACGCTTAACTTCGGAGTTCTGATGGGATCCGGTGCGTTAGTGCTGGTATGATCGCATCCGTCATTCTTTGCGCTCTAACTTCTCTTATCCGTTCCGTGCCCCCGCTAATCTTTTAAATCTTTAAACCGTCATAACTTTACGCTCGTTCATCCGTTTCGTGCGATTCTTTTTTTCAATTCGAGTAATCTTTCAAGATCTACCTCCACAAGCTGCCGTAGTCCCGCTTACTAAGACGTGCCTTGCACCATTCGCGGATTTACGACCCCGCCCGCCGTTATTTTGGCAAAAAGAGGGATGCAACACGAGGACTTCCCGGAGGGTCACCCATTCCAGTACTACTCTCGCCCAAGCACGCTTAACTTCGGAGTTCTGATGGGATCCGGTGCGTTAGTGCTGGTATGATCGCATCCGTCATTCTTTGCGCTCTAACTTCTCTTATCCGTTCCGTGCCCCCGCTAATCTTTTAAACCTTTAAACCGTCATAACTTTACGCTCGTTCATCCGTTTCGTGCGATTCTTTTTTTCAATTCGAGTAATCTTTCAAGATCTACCTCCACAAGCTGCCGTAGTCCCGCTTACTAAGACGTGCCTTGCACCATTCGCGGATTTACGACCCCGCCCGCCGTTATTTTGGCAAAAAGAGGGATGCAACACGAGGACTTCCCGGAGGGTCACCCATTCCAGTACTACTCTCGCCCAAGCACGCTTAACTTCGAAGTTCTGATGGGATCCGGTGCGTTAGTGCTGGTATGATCGCATCCGTCATTCTTTGCGCTCTAACTTCTCTTATCCGTTCCGTGCCCCCGCTAATCTTTTAAACCTTTAAACCGTCATAACTTTACGCTCGTTCATCCGTTTCGTGCGATTCTTTTTTTCAATTCGAGTAATCTTTCAAGATCTACCTCCACAAGCTGCCGTAGTCCCGCTTACTAAGACGTGCCTTGCACCATTCGCGGATTTACGACCCCGCCCGCCGTTATTTTGGCAAAAAGAGGGATGCAACACGAGGACTTCCCGGAGGGTCACCCATTCCAGTACTACTCTCGCCCAAGCACGCTTAACTTCGGAGTTCTGATGGGATCCGGTGCGTTAGTGCTGGTATGATCGCATCCGTCATTCTTTGCGCTCTAACTTCTCTTATCCGTTCCGTGCCCCCGCTAATCTTTTAAACCTTTAAACCGTCATAACTTTACGCTCGTTCATCCGTTTCGTGCGATTCTTTTTTTCAATTCGAGTAATCTTTCAAGATCTACCTCCACAAGCTGCCGTAGTCCCGCTTACTAAGACGTGCCTTGCACCATTCGCGGATTTACGACCCCGCCCGCCGTTATTTTGGCAAAAAGAGGGATGCAACACGAGGACTTCCCGGAGGGTCACCCATTCCAGTACTACTCTCGCCCAAGCACGCTTAACTTCGGAGTTCTGATGGGATCCGGTGCGTTAGTGCTGGTATGATCGCATCCGTCATTCTTTGCGCTCTAACTTCTCTTATCCGTTCCGTGCCCCCGCTAATCTTTTAAACCTTTAAACCGTCATAACTTTACGCTCGTTCATCCGTTTCGTGCGATTCTTTTTTTCAATTCGAGTAATCTTTCAAGATCTACCTCCACAAGCTGCCGTAGTCCCGCTTACTAAGACGTGCCTTGCACCATTCGCGGATTTACGACCCCGCCCGCCGTTATTTTGGCAAAAAGAGGGATGCAACACGAGGACTTCCCGGAGGGTCACCCATTCCAGTACTACTCTCGCCCAAGCACGCTTAACTTCGGAGTTCTGATGGGATCCGGTGCGTTAGTGCTGGTATGATCGCATCCGTCATTCTTTGCGCTCTAACTTCTCTTATCCGTTCCGTGCCCCCGCTAATCTTTTAAACCTTTAAACCGTCATAACTTTACGCTCGTTCATCCGTTTCGTGCGATTCTTTTTTTCAATTCGAGTAATCTTTCAAGATCTACCTCCACAAGCTGCAGTAGTCCCGCTTACTAAGACGTGCCTTGCACCATTCGCGGATTTACGACCCCGCCCGCCGTTATTTTGGCAAAAAGAGGGATGCAACACGAGGACTTCCCGGAGGGTCACCCATTCCAGTACTACTCTCGCCCAAGCACGCTTAACTTCGAAGTTCTGATGGGATCCGGTGCGTTAGTGCTGGTATGATCGCATCCGTCATTCTTTGCGCTCTAACTTCTCTTATCCGTTCCGTGCCCCCGCTAATCTTTTAAACCTTTAAACCGTCATAACTTTACGCTCGTTCATCCGTTTCGTGCGATTCTTTTTTTCAATTCGAGTAATCTTTCAAGATCTACCTCCACAAGCTGCCGTAGTCCCGCTTACTAAGACGTGCCTTGCACCATTCGCGGATTTACGACCCCGCCCGCCGTTATTTTGGCAAAAAGAGGGATGCAACACGAGGACTTCCCGGAGGGTCACCCATTCCAGTACTACTCTCGCCCAAGCACGCTTAGCTTCGGAGTTCTGATGGGATCCGGTGCGTTAGTGCTGGTATGATCGCATCCGTCATTCTTTGCGCTCTAACTTCTCTTATCCGTTCCGTGCCCCCGCTAATCTTTTAAACCTTTAAACCGTCATAACTTTGCGCTCGTTCATCCGTTTCGTGCGATTCTTTTTTTCAATTCGAGTAATCTTTCAAGATCTACCTCCACAAGCTGCCGTAGGGATGCAACACGAGGACTTCCCGGAGGGTCACCCATTCCAGTACTACTCTCGCCCAAGCACGCTTAACTTCGGAGTTCTGATGGGATCCGGTGCGTTAGTGCTGGTATGATCGCATCCGTCATTCTTTGCGCTCTAACTTCTCTTATCCGTTCCGTGCCCCCGCTAATCTTTTAAATCTTTAAACCGTCATAACTTTACGCTCGTTCATCCGTTTCGTGCGATTCTTTTTTTCAATTCGAGTAATCTTTCAAGATCTACCTCCACAAGCTGCCGTAGTCCCGCTTACTAAGACGTGCCTTGCACCATTCGCGGATTTACGACCCCGCCCGCCGTTATTTTGGCAAAAAGAGGGATGCAACACGAGGACTTCCCGGAGGGTCACCCATTCCAGTACTACTCTCGCCCAAGCACGCTTAACTTCGGAGTTCTGATGGGATCCGGTGCGTTAGTGCTGGTATGATCGCATCCGTCATTCTTTGCGCTCTAACTTCTCTTATCCGTTCCGTGCCCCCGCTAATCTTTTAAACCTTTAAACCGTCATAACTTTACGCTCGTTCATCCGTTTCGTGCGATTCTTTTTTTCAATTCGAGTAATCTTTCAAGATCTACCTCCACAAGCTGCCGTAGTCCCGCTTACTAAGACGTGCCTTGCACCATTCGCGGATTTACGACCCCGCCCGCCGTTATTTTGGCAAAAAGAGGGATGCAACACGAGGACTTCCCGGAGGGTCACCCATTCCAGTACTACTCTCGCCCAAGCACGCTTAACTTCGAAGTTCTGATGGGATCCGGTGCGTTAGTGCTGGTATGATCGCATCCGTCATTCTTTGCGCTCTAACTTCTCTTATCCGTTCCGTGCCCCCGCTAATCTTTTAAACCTTTAAACCGTCATAACTTTACGCTCGTTCATCCGTTTCGTGCGATTCTTTTTTTCAATTCGAGTAATCTTTCAAGATCTACCTCCACAAGCTGCCGTAGTCCCGCTTACTAAGACGTGCCTTGCACCATTCGCGGATTTACGACCCCGCCCGCCGTTATTTTGGCAAAAAGAGGGATGCAACACGAGGACTTCCCGGAGGGTCACCCATTCCAGTACTACTCTCGCCCAAGCACGCTTAACTTCGGAGTTCTGATGGGATCCGGTGCGTTAGTGCTGGTATGATCGCATCCGTCATTCTTTGCGCTCTAACTTCTCTTATCCGTTCCGTGCCCCCGCTAATCTTTTAAACCTTTAAACCGTCATAACTTTACGCTCGTTCATCCGTTTCGTGCGATTCTTTTTTTCAATTCGAGTAATCTTTCAAGATCTACCTCCACAAGCTGCCGTAGTCCCGCTTACTAAGACGTGCCTTGCACCATTCGCGGATTTACGACCCCGCCCGCCGTTATTTTGGCAAAAAGAGGGATGCAACACGAGGACTTCCCGGAGGGTCACCCATTCCAGTACTACTCTCGCCCAAGCACGCTTAACTTCGAAGTTCTGATGGGATCCGGTGCGTTAGTGCTGGTATGATCGCATCCGTCATTCTTTGCGCTCTAACTTCTCTTATCCGTTCCGTGCCCCCGCTAATCTTTTAAACCTTTAAACCGTCATAACTTTACGCTCGTTCATCCGTTTCGTGCGATTCTTTTTTTCAATTCGAGTAATCTTTCAAGATCTACCTCCACAAGCTGCCGTAGTCCCGCTTACTAAGACGTGCCTTGCACCATTCGCGGATTTACGACCCCGCCCGCCGTTATTTTGGCAAAAAGAGGGATGCAACACGAGGACTTCCCGGAGGGTCACCCATTCCAGTACTACTCTCGCCCAAGCACGCTTAACTTCGGAGTTCTGATGGGATCCGGTGCGTTAGTGCTGGTATGATCGCATCCGTCATTCTTTGCGCTCTAACTTCTCTTATCCGTTCCGTGCCCCCGCTAATCTTTTAAACCTTTAAACCGTCATAACTTTACGCTCGTTCATCCGTTTCGTGCGATTCTTTTTTTCAATTCGAGTAATCTTTCAAGATCTACCTCCACAAGCTGCAGTAGTCCCGCTTACTAAGACGTGCCTTGCACCATTCGCGGATTTACGACCCCGCCCGCCGTTATTTTGGCAAAAAGAGGGATGCAACACGAGGACTTCCCGGAGGGTCACCCATTCCAGTACTACTCTCGCCCAAGCACGCTTAACTTCGAAGTTCTGATGGGATCCGGTGCGTTAGTGCTGGTATGATCGCATCCGTCATTCTTTGCGCTCTAACTTCTCTTATCCGTTCCGTGCCCCCGCTAATCTTTTAAACCTTTAAACCGTCATAACTTTACGCTCGTTCATCCGTTTCGTGCGATTCTTTTTTTCAATTCGAGTAATCTTTCAAGATCTACCTCCACAAGCTGCCGTAGTCCCGCTTACTAAGACGTGCCTTGCACCATTCGCGGATTTACGACCCCGCCCGCCGTTATTTTGGCAAAAAGAGGGATGCAACACGAGGACTTCCCGGAGGGTCACCCATTCCAGTACTACTCTCGCCCAAGCACGCTTAACTTCGGAGTTCTGATGGGATCCGGTGCGTTAGTGCTGGTATGATCGCATCCGTCATTCTTTGCGCTCTAACTTCTCTTATCCGTTCCGTGCCCCCCGCTAATCTTTTAAACCTTTAAACCGTCATAACTTTACGCTCGTTCATCCGTTTCGTGCGATTCTTTTTTTCAATTCGAGTAATCTTTCAAGATCTACCTCCACAAGCTGCCGTAGTCCCGCTTACTAAGACGTGCCTTGCACCATTCGCGGATTTACGACCCCGCCCGCCGTTATTTTGGCAAAAAGAGGGATGCAACACGAGGACTTCCCGGAGGGTCACCCATTCCAGTACTACTCTCGCCCAAGCACGCTTAACTTCGGAGTTCTGATGGGATCCGGTGCGTTAGTGCTGGTATGATCGCATCCGTCATTCTTTGCGCTCTAACTTCTCTTATCCGTTCCGTGCCCCCGCTAATCTTTTAAACCTTTAAACCGTCATAACTTTACGCTCGTTCATCCGTTTCGTGCGATTCTTTTTTTCAATTCGAGTAATCTTTCAAGATCTACCTCCACAAGCTGCCGTAGTCCCGCTTACTAAGACGTGCCTTGCACCATTCGCGGATTTACGACCCCGCCCGCCGTTATTTTGGCAAAAAGAGGGATGCAACACGAGGACTTCCCGGAGGGTCACCCATTCCAGTACTACTCTCGCCCAAGCACGCTTAACTTCGGAGTTCTGATGGGATCCGGTGCGTTAGTGCTGGTATGATCGCATCCGTCATTCTTTGCGCTCTAACTTCTCTTATCCGTTCCGTGCCCCCGCTAATCTTTTAAACCTTTAAACCGTCATAACTTTACGCTCGTTCATCCGTTTCGTGCGATTCTTTTTTTCAATTCGAGTAATCTTTCAAGATCTACCTCCACAAGCTGCAGTAGTCCCGCTTACTAAGACGTGCCTTGCACCATTCGCGGATTTACGACCCCGCCCGCCGTTATTTTGGCAAAAAGAGGGATGCAACACGAGGACTTCCCGGAGGGTCACCCATTCCAGTACTACTCTCGCCCAAGCACGCTTAACTTCGAAGTTCTGATGGGATCCGGTGCGTTAGTGCTGGTATGATCGCATCCGTCATTCTTTGCGCTCTAACTTCTCTTATCCGTTCCGTGCCCCCGCTAATCTTTTAAACCTTTAAACCGTCATAACTTTACGCTCGTTCATCCGTTTCGTGCGATTCTTTTTTTCAATTCGAGTAATCTTTCAAGATCTACCTCCACAAGCTGCCGTAGTCCCGCTTACTAAGACGTGCCTTGCACCATTCGCGGATTTACGACCCCGCCCGCCGTTATTTTGGCAAAAAGAGGGATGCAACACGAGGACTTCCCGGAGGGTCACCCATTCCAGTACTACTCTCGCCCAAGCACGCTTAACTTCGGAGTTCTGATGGGATCCGGTGCGTTAGTGCTGGTATGATCGCATCCGTCATTCTTTGCGCTCTAACTTCTCTTATCCGTTCCGTGCCCCCCGCTAATCTTTTAAACCTTTAAACCGTCATAACTTTACGCTCGTTCATCCGTTTCGTGCGATTCTTTTTTTCAATTCGAGTAATCTTTCAAGATCTACCTCCACAAGCTGCCGTAGTCCCGCTTACTAAGACGTGCCTTGCACCATTCGCGGATTTACGACCCCGCCCGCCGTTATTTTGGCAAAAAGAGGGATGCAACACGAGGACTTCCCGGAGGGTCACCCATTCCAGTACTACTCTCGCCCAAGCACGCTTAACTTCGGAGTTCTGATGGGATCCGGTGCGTTAGTGCTGGTATGATCGCATCCGTCATTCTTTGCGCTCTAACTTCTCTTATCCGTTCCGTGCCCCCGCTAATCTTTTAAACCTTTAAACCGTCATAACTTTACGCTCGTTCATCCGTTTCGTGCGATTCTTTTTTTCAATTCGAGTAATCTTTCAAGATCTACCTCCACAAGCTGCCGTAGTCCCGCTTACTAAGACGTGCCTTGCACCATTCGCGGATTTACGACCCCGCCCGCCGTTATTTTGGCAAAAAGAGGGATGCAACACGAGGACTTCCCGGAGGGTCACCCATTCCAGTACTACTCTCGCCCAAGCACGCTTAACTTCGGAGTTCTGATGGGATCCGGTGCGTTAGTGCTGGTATGATCGCATCCGTCATTCTTTGCGCTCTAACTTCTCTTATCCGTTCCGTGCCCCCGCTAATCTTTTAAACCTTTAAACCGTCATAACTTTACGCTCGTTCATCCGTTTCGTGCGATTCTTTTTTTCAATTCGAGTAATCTTTCAAGATCTACCTCCACAAGCTGCCGTAGTCCCGCTTACTAAGACGTGCCTTGCACCATTCGCGGATTTACGACCCCGCCCGCCGTTATTTTGGCAAAAAGAGGGATGCAACACGAGGACTTCCCGGAGGGTCACCCATTCCAGTACTACTCTCGCCCAAGCACGCTTAACTTCGGAGTTCTGATGGGATCCGGTGCGTTAGTGCTGGTATGATCGCATCCGTCATTCTTTGCGCTCTAACTTCTCTTATCCGTTCCGTGCCCCCGCTAATCTTTTAAACCTTTAAACCGTCATAACTTTACGCTCGTTCATCCGTTTCGTGCGATTCTTTTTTTCAATTCGAGTAATCTTTCAAGATCTACCTCCACAAGCTGCCGTAGTCCCGCTTACTAAGACGTGCCTTGCACCATTCGCGGATTTACGACCCCGCCCGCCGTTATTTTGGCAAAAAGAGGGATGCAACACGAGGACTTCCCGGAGGGTCACCCATTCCAGTACTACTCTCGCCCAAGCACGCTTAACTTCGGAGTTCTGATGGGATCCGGTGCGTTAGTGCTGGTATGATCGCATCCGTCATTCTTTGCGCTCTAACTTCTCTTATCCGTTCCGTGCCCCCGCTAATCTTTTAAACCTTTAAACCGTCATAACTTTACGCTCGTTCATCCGTTTCGTGCGATTCTTTTTTTCAATTCGAGTAATCTTTCAAGATCTACCTCCACAAGCTGCCGTAGTCCCGCTTACTAAGACGTGCCTTGCACCATTCGCGGATTTACGACCCCGCCCGCCGTTATTTTGGCAAAAAGAGGGATGCAACACGAGGACTTCCCGGAGGGTCACCCATTCCAGTACTACTCTCGCCCAAGCACGCTTAACTTCGGAGTTCTGATGGGATCCGGTGCGTTAGTGCTGGTATGATCGCATCCGTCATTCTTTGCGCTCTAACTTCTCTTATCCGTTCCGTGCCCCCGCTAATCTTTTAAACCTTTAAACCGTCATAACTTTACGCTCGTTCATCCGTTTCGTGCGATTCTTTTTTTCAATTCGAGTAATCTTTCAAGATCTACCTCCACAAGCTGCCGTAGTCCCGCTTACTAAGACGTGCCTTGCACCATTCGCGGATTTACGACCCCGCCCGCCGTTATTTTGGCAAAAAGAGGGATGCAACACGAGGACTTCCCGGAGGGTCACCCATTCCAGTACTACTCTCGCCCAAGCACGCTTAACTTCGGAGTTCTGATGGGATCCGGTGCGTTAGTGCTGGTATGATCGCATCCGTCATTCTTTGCGCTCTAACTTCTCTTATCCGTTCCGTGCCCCCGCTAATCTTTTAAACCTTTAAACCGTCATAACTTTACGCTCGTTCATCCGTTTCGTGCGATTCTTTTTTTCAATTCGAGTAATCTTTCAAGATCTACCTCCACAAGCTGCCGTAGTCCCGCTTACTAAGACGTGCCTTGCACCATTCGCGGATTTACGACCCCGCCCGCCGTTATTTTGGCAAAAAGAGGGATGCAACACGAGGACTTCCCGGAGGGTCACCCATTCCAGTACTACTCTCGCCCAAGCACGCTTAACTTCGGAGTTCTGATGGGATCCGGTGCGTTAGTGCTGGTATGATCGCATCCGTCATTCTTTGCGCTCTAACTTCTCTTATCCGTTCCGTGCCCCCGCTAATCTTTTAAACCTTTAAACCGTCATAACTTTACGCTCGTTCATCCGTTTCGTGCGATTCTTTTTTTCAATTCGAGTAATCTTTCAAGATCTACCTCCACAAGCTGCCGTAGTCCCGCTTACTAAGACGTGCCTTGCACCATTCGCGGATTTACGACCCCGCCCGCCGTTATTTTGGCAAAAAGAGGGATGCAACACGAGGACTTCCCGGAGGGTCACCCATTCCAGTACTACTCTCGCCCAAGCACGCTTAACTTCGGAGTTCTGATGGGATCCGGTGCGTTAGTGCTGGTATGATCGCATCCGTCATTCTTTGCGCTCTAACTTCTCTTATCCGTTCCGTGCCCCCGCTAATCTTTTAAACCTTTAAACCGTCATAACTTTACGCTCGTTCATCCGTTTCGTGCGATTCTTTTTTTCAATTCGAGTAATCTTTCAAGATCTACCTCCACAAGCTGCCGTAGTCCCGCTTACTAAGACGTGCCTTGCACCATTCGCGGATTTACGACCCCGCCCGCCGTTATTTTGGCAAAAAGAGGGATGCAACACGAGGACTTCCCGGAGGGTCACCCATTCCAGTACTACTCTCGCCCAAGCACGCTTAACTTCGGAGTTCTGATGGGATCCGGTGCGTTAGTGCTGGTATGATCGCATCCGTCATTCCTTGCGCTCTAACTTCTCTTATCCGTTCCGTGCCCCCGCTAATCTTTTAAACCTTTAAACCGTCATAACTTTACGCTCGTTCATCCGTTTCGTGCGATTCTTTTTTTCAATTCGAGTAATCTTTCAAGATCTACCTCCACAAGCTGCCGTAGTCCCGCTTACTAAGACGTGCCTTGCACCATTCACGGATTTACGACCCCGCCCGCCGTTATTTTGGCAAAAAGAGGGATGCAACACGAGGACTTCCCGGAGGGTCACCCATTCCAGTACTACTCTCGCCCAAGCACGCTTAACTTCGGAGTTCTGATGGGATCCGGTGCGTTAGTGCTGGTATGATCGCATCCGTCATTCTTTGCGCTCTAACTTCTCTTATCCGTTCCGTGCCCCCGCTAATCTTTTAAACCTTTAAACCGTCATAACTTTACGCTCGTTCATCCGTTTCGTGCGATTCTTTTTTTCAATTCGAGTAATCTTTCAAGATCTACCTCCACAAGCTGTCGTAGTCCCGCTTACTAAGACGTGCCTTGCACCATTCGCGGATTTACGACCCCGCCCGCCGTTATTTTGGCAAAAAGAGGGATGCAACACGAGGACTTCCCGGAGGGTCACCCATTCCAGTACTACTCTCGCCCAAGCACGCTTGACTTCGGAGTTCTGATGGGATCCGGTGCGTTAGTGCTGGTATGATCGCATCCGTCATTCTTTGCGCTCTAACTTCTCTTATCCGTTCCGTGCCCCCGCTAATCTTTTAAACCTTTAAACCGTCATAACTTTACGCTCGTTCATCCGTTTCGTGCGATTCTTTTTTTCAATTCGAGTAATCTTTCAAGATCTACCTCCACAAGCTGCCGTAGTCCCGCTTACTAAGACGTGCCTTGCACCATTCGCGGATTTACGACCCCGCCCGCCGTTATTTTGGCAAAAAGAGGGATGCAACACGAGGACTTCCCGGAGGGTCACCCATTCCAGTACTACTCTCGCCCAAGCACGCTTAACTTCGGAGTTCTGATGGGATCCGGTGCGTTAGTGCTGGTATGATCGCATCCGTCATTCTTTGCGCTCTAACTTCTCTTATCCGTTCCGTGCCCCCGCTAATCTTTTAAACCTTTAAACCGTCATAACTTTACGCTCGTTCATCCGTTTCGTGCGATTCTTTTTTTCAATTCGAGTAATCTTTCAAGATCTACCTCCACAAGCTGCCGTAGTCCCGCTTACTAAGACGTGCCTTGCACCATTCGCGGATTTACGACCCCGCCCGCCGTTATTTTGGCAAAAAGAGGGATGCAACACGAGGACTTCCCGGAGGGTCACCCATTCCAGTACTACTCTCGCCCAAGCACGCTTAACTTCGGAGTTCTGATGGGATCCGGTGCGTTAGTGCTGGTATGATCGCATCCGTCATTCTTTGCGCTCTAACTTCTCTTATCCGTTCCGTGCCCCCGCTAATCTTTTAAACCTTTAAACCGTCATAACTTTACGCTCGTTCATCCGTTTCGTGCGATTCTTTTTTTCAATTCGAGTAATCTTTCAAGATCTACCTCCACAAGCTGCCGTAGTCCCGCTTACTAAGACGTGCCTTGCACCATTCGCGGATTTACGACCCCGCCCGCCGTTATTTTGGCAAAAAGAGGGATGCAACACGAGGACTTCCCGGAGGGTCACCCATTCCAGTACTACTCTCGCCCAAGCACGCTTAACTTCGGAGTTCTGATGGGATCCGGTGCGTTAGTGCTGGTATGATCGCATCCGTCATTCTTTGCGCTCTAACTTCTCTTATCCGTTCCGTGCCCCCGCTAATCTTTTAAACCTTTAAACCGTCATAACTTTACGCTCGTTCATCCGTTTCGTGCGATTCTTTTTTTCAATTCGAGTAATCTTTCAAGATCTACCTCCACAAGCTGCCGTAGTCCCGCTTACTAAGACGTGCCTTGCACCATTCGCGGATTTACGACCCCGCCCGCCGTTATTTTGGCAAAAAGAGGGATGCAACACGAGGACTTCCCGGAGGGTCACCCATTCCAGTACTACTCTCGCCCAAGCACGCTTAACTTCGGAGTTCTGATGGGATCCGGTGCGTTAGTGCTGGTATGATCGCATCCGTCATTCTTTGCGCTCTAACTTCTCTTATCCGTTCCGTGCCCCCGCTAATCTTTTAAACCTTTAAACCGTCATAACTTTACGCTCGTTCATCCGTTTCGTGCGATTCTTTTTTTCAATTCGAGTAATCTTTCAAGATCTACCTCCACAAGCTGCCGTAGTCCCGCTTACTAAGACGTGCCTTGCACCATTCGCGGATTTACGACCCCGCCCGCCGTTATTTTGGCAAAAAGAGGGATGCAACACGAGGACTTCCCGGAGGGTCACCCATTCCAGTACTACTCTCGCCCAAGCACGCTTAACTTCGGAGTTCTGATGGGATCCGGTGCGTTAGTGCTGGTATGATCGCATCCGTCATTCTTTGCGCTCTAACTTCTCTTATCCGTTCCGTGCCCCCGCTAATCTTTTAAACCTTTAAACCGTCATAACTTTACGCTCGTTCATCCGTTTCGTGCGATTCTTTTTTTCAATTCGAGTAATCTTTCAAGATCTACCTCCACAAGCTGCCGTAGTCCCGCTTACTAAGACGTGCCTTGCACCATTCGCGGATTTACGACCCCGCCCGCCGTTATTTTGGCAAAAAGAGGGATGCAACACGAGGACTTCCCGGAGGGTCACCCATTCCAGTACTACTCTCGCCCAAGCACGCTTAACTTCGGAGTTCTGATGGGATCCGGTGCGTTAGTGCTGGTATGATCGCATCCGTCATTCTTTGCGCTCTAACTTCTCTTATCCGTTCCGTGCCCCCGCTAATCTTTTAAACCTTTAAACCGTCATAACTTTACGCTCGTTCATCCGTTTCGTGCGATTCTTTTTTTCAATTCGAGTAATCTTTCAAGATCTACCTCCACAAGCTGCCGTAGTCCCGCTTACTAAGACGTGCCTTGCACCATTCGCGGATTTACGACCCCGCCCGCCGTTATTTTGGCAAAAAGAGGGATGCAACACGAGGACTTCCCGGAGGGTCACCCATTCCAGTACTACTCTCGCCCAAGCACGCTTAACTTCGGAGTTCTGATGGGATCCGGTGCGTTAGTGCTGGTATGATCGCATCCGTCATTCTTTGCGCTCTAACTTCTCTTATCCGTTCCGTGCCCCCGCTAATCTTTTAAACCTTTAAACCGTCATAACTTTACGCTCGTTCATCCGTTTCGTGCGATTCTTTTTTTCAATTCGAGTAATCTTTCAAGATCTACCTCCACAAGCTGCCGTAGTCCCGCTTACTAAGACGTGCCTTGCACCATTCGCGGATTTACGACCCCGCCCGCCGTTATTTTGGCAAAAAGAGGGATGCAACACGAGGACTTCCCGGAGGGTCACCCATTCCAGTACTACTCTCGCCCAAGCACGCTTAACTTCGGAGTTCTGATGGGATCCGGTGCGTTAGTGCTGGTATGATCGCATCCGTCATTCTTTGCGCTCTAACTTCTCTTATCCGTTCCGTGCCCCCGCTAATCTTTTAAACCTTTAAACCGTCATAACTTTACGCTCGTTCATCCGTTTCGTGCGATTCTTTTTTTCAATTCGAGTAATCTTTCAAGATCTACCTCCACAAGCTGCCGTAGTCCCGCTTACTAAGACGTGCCTTGCACCATTCGCGGATTTACGACCCCGCCCGCCGTTATTTTGGCAAAAAGAGGGATGCAACACGAGGACTTCCCGGAGGGTCACCCATTCCAGTACTACTCTCGCCCAAGCACGCTTAACTTCGGAGTTCTGATGGGATCCGGTGCGTTAGTGCTGGTATGATCGCATCCGTCATTCTTTGCGCTCTAACTTCTCTTATCCGTTCCGTGCCCCCGCTAATCTTTTAAACCTTTAAACCGTCATAACTTTACGCTCGTTCATCCGTTTCGTGCGATTCTTTTTTTCAATTCGAGTAATCTTTCAAGATCTACCTCCACAAGCTGCCGTAGTCCCGCTTACTAAGACGTGCCTTGCACCATTCGCGGATTTACGACCCCGCCCGCCGTTATTTTGGCAAAAAGAGGGATGCAACACGAGGACTTCCCGGAGGGTCACCCATTCCAGTACTACTCTCGCCCAAGCACGCTTAACTTCGGAGTTCTGATGGGATCCGGTGCGTTAGTGCTGGTATGATCGCATCCGTCATTCTTTGCGCTCTAACTTCTCTTATCCGTTCCGTGCCCCCGCTAATCTTTTAAACCTTTAAACCGTCATAACTTTACGCTCGTTCATCCGTTTCGTGCGATTCTTTTTTTCAATTCGAGTAATCTTTCAAGATCTACCTCCACAAGCTGCCGTAGTCCCGCTTACTAAGACGTGCCTTGCACCATTCGCGGATTTACGACCCCGCCCGCCGTTATTTTGGCAAAAAGAGGGATGCAACACGAGGACTTCCCGGAGGGTCACCCATTCCAGTACTACTCTCGCCCAAGCACGCTTAGCTTCGGAGTTCTGATGGGATCCGGTGCGTTAGTGCTGGTATGATCGCATCCGTCATTCTTTGCGCTCTAACTTCTCTTATCCGTTCCGTGCCCCCGCTAATCTTTTAAACCTTTAAACCGTCATAACTTTACGCTCGTTCATCCGTTTCGTGCGATTCTTTTTTTCAATTCGAGTAATCTTTCAAGATCTACCTCCACAAGCTGCCGTAGTCCCGCTTACTAAGACGTGCCTTGCACCATTCGCGGATTTACGACCCCGCCCGCCGTTATTTTGGCAAAAAGAGGGATGCAACACGAGGACTTCCCGGAGGGTCACCCATTCCAGTACTACTCTCGCCCAAGCACGCTTAACTTCGGAGTTCTGATGGGATCCGGTGCGTTAGTGCTGGTATGATCGCATCCGTCATTCTTTGCGCTCTAACTTCTCTTATCCGTTCCGTGCCCCCGCTAATCTTTTAAACCTTTAAACCGTCATAACTTTACGCTCGTTCATCCGTTTCGTGCGATTCTTTTTTTCAATTCGAGTAATCTTTCAAGATCTACCTCCACAAGCTGCCGTAGTCCCGCTTACTAAGACGTGCCTTGCACCATTCGCGGATTTACGACCCCGCCCGCCGTTATTTTGGCAAAAAGAGGGATGCAACACGAGGACTTCCCGGAGGGTCACCCATTCCAGTACTACTCTCGCCCAAGCACGCTTAACTTCGGAGTTCTGATGGGATCCGATGCGTTAGTGCTGGTATGATCGCATCCGTCATTCTTTGCGCTCTAACTTCTCTTATCCGTTCCGTGCCCCCGCTAATCTTTTAAACCTTTAAACCGTCATAACTTTACGCTCGTTCATCCGTTTCGTGCGATTCTTTTTTTCAATTCGAGTAATCTTTCAAGATCTACCTCCACAAGCTGCCGTAGTCCCGCTTACTAAGACGTGCCTTGCACCATTCGCGGATTTACGACCCCGCCCGCCGTTATTTTGGCAAAAAGAGGGATGCAACACGAGGACTTCCCGGAGGGTCACCCATTCCAGTACTACTCTCGCCCAAGCACGCTTAACTTCGGAGTTCTGATGGGATCCGGTGCGTTAGTGCTGGTATGATCGCATCCGTCATTCTTTGCGCTCTAACTTCTCTTATCCGTTCCGTGCCCCCGCTAATCTTTTAAACCTTTAAACCGTCATAACTTTACGCTCGTTCATCCGTTTCGTGCGATTCTTTTTTTCAATTCGAGTAATCTTTCAAGATCTACCTCCACAAGCTGCCGTAGTCCCGCTTACTAAGACGTGCCTTGCACCATTCGCGGATTTACGACCCCGCCCGCCGTTATTTTGGCAAAAAGAGGGATGCAACACGAGGACTTCCCGGAGGGTCACCCATTCCAGTACTACTCTCGCCCAAGCACGCTTAACTTCGGAGTTCTGATGGGATCCGGTGCGTTAGTGCTGGTATGATCGCATCCGTCATTCTTTGCGCTCTAACTTCTCTTATCCGTTCCGTGCCCCCGCTAATCTTTTAAACCTTTAAACCGTCATAACTTTACGCTCGTTCATCCGTTTCGTGCGATTCTTTTTTTCAATTCGAGTAATCTTTCAAGATCTACCTCCACAAGCTGCCGTAGTCCCGCTTACTAAGACGTGCCTTGCACCATTCGCGGATTTACGACCCCGCCCGCCGTTATTTTGGCAAAAAGAGGGATGCAACACGAGGACTTCCCGGAGGGTCACCCATTCCAGTACTACTCTCGCCCAAGCACGCTTAACTTCGGAGTTCTGATGGGATCCGGTGCGTTAGTGCTGGTATGATCGCATCCGTCATTCTTTGCGCTCTAACTTCTCTTATCCGTTCCGTGCCCCCGCTAATCTTTTAAACCTTTAAACCGTCATAACTTTACGCTCGTTCATCCGTTTCGTGCGATTCTTTTTTTCAATTCGAGTAATCTTTCAAGGTCTACCTCCACAAGCTGCCGTAGTCCCGCTTACTAAGACGTGCCTTGCACCATTCGCGGATTTACGACCCCGCCCGCCGTTATTTTGGCAAAAAGAGGGATGCAACACGAGGACTTCCCGGAGGGTCACCCATTCCAGTACTACTCTCGCCCAAGCACGCTTAGCTTCGGAGTTCTGATGGGATCCGGTGCGTTAGTGCTGGTATGATCGCATCCGTCATTCTTTGCGCTCTAACTTCTCTTATCCGTTCCGTGCCCCCGCTAATCTTTTAAACCTTTAAACCGTCATAACTTTACGCTCGTTCATCCGTTTCGTGCGATTCTTTTTTTCAATTCGAGTAATCTTTCAAGATCTACCTCCACAAGCTGCCGTAGTCCCGCTTACTAAGACGTGCCTTGCACCATTCGCGGATTTACGACCCCGCCCGCCGTTATTTTGGCAAAAAGAGGGATGCAACACGAGGACTTCCCGGAGGGTCACCCATTCCAGTACTACTCTCGCCCAACCACGCTTAACTTCGGAGTTCTGATGGGATCCGGTGCGTTAGTGCTGGTATGATCGCATCCGTCATTCTTTGCGCTCTAACTTCTCTTATCCGTTCCGTGCCCCCGCTAATCTTTTAAACCTTTAAACCGTCATAACTTTACGCTCGTTCATCCGTTTCGTGCGATTCTTTTTTTCAATTCGAGTAATCTTTCAAGATCTACCTCCACAAGCTGCCGTAGTCCCGCTTACTAAGACGTGCCTTGCACCATTCGCGGATTTACGACCCCGCCCGCCGTTATTTTGGCAAAAAGAGGGATGCAACACGAGGACTTCCCGGAGGGTCACCCATTCCAGTACTACTCTCGCCCAAGCACGCTTAACTTCGGAGTTCTGATGGGATCCGGTGCGTTAGTGCTGGTATGATCGCATCCGTCATTCTTTGCGCTCTAACTTCTCTTATCCGTTCCGTGCCCCCGCTAATCTTTTAAACCTTTAAACCGTCATAACTTTACGCTCGTTCATCCGTTTCGTGCGATTCTTTTTTTCAATTCGAGTAATCTTTCAAGATCTACCTCCACAAGCTGCCGTAGTCCCGCTTACTAAGACGTGCCTTGCACCATTCGCGGATTTACGACCCCGCCCGCCGTTATTTTGGCAAAAAGAGGGATGCAACACGAGGACTTCCCGGAGGGTCACCCATTCCAGTACTACTCTCGCCCAAGCACGCTTAACTTCGGAGTTCTGATGGGATCCGGTGCGTTAGTGCTGGTATGATCGCATCCGTCATTCTTTGCGCTCTAACTTCTCTTATCCGTTCCGTGCCCCCGCTAATCTTTTAAACCTTTAAACCGTCATAACTTTACGCTCGTTCATCCGTTTCGTGCGATTCTTTTTTTCAATTCGAGTAATCTTTCAAGATCTACCTCCACAAGCTGCCGTAGTCCCGCTTACTAAGACGTGCCTTGCACCATTCGCGGATTTACGACCCCGCCCGCCGTTATTTTGGCAAAAAGAGGGATGCAACACGAGGACTTCCCGGAGGGTCACCCATTCCAGTACTACTCTCGCCCAAGCACGCTTGACTTCGGAGTTCTGATGGGATCCGGTGCGTTAGTGCTGGTATGATCGCATCCGTCATTCTTTGCGCTCTAACTTATCTTATCCGTTCCGTGCCCCCGCTAATCTTTTAAACCTTTAAACCGTCATAACTTTACGCTCGTTCATCCGTTTCGTGCGATTCTTTTTTTCAATTCGAGTAATCTTTCAAGATCTACCTCCACAAGCTGCCGTAGTCCCGCTTACTAAGACGTGCCTTGCACCATTCGCGGATTTACGACCCCGCCCGCCGTTATTTTGGCAAAAAGAGGGATGCAACACGAGGACTTCCCGGAGGGTCACCCATTCCAGTACTACTCTCGCCCAAGCACGCTTAACTTCGGAGTTCTGATGGGATCCGGTGCGTTAGTGCTGGTATGATCGCATCCGTCATTCTTTGCGCTCTAACTTCTCTTATCCGTTCCGTGCCCCCGCTAATCTTTTAAACCTTTAAACCGTCATAACTTTACGCTCGTTCATCCGTTTCGTGCGATTCTTTTTTTCAATTCGAGTAATCTTTCAAGATCTACCTCCACAAGCTGCCGTAGTCCCGCTTACTAAGACGTGCCTTGCACCATTCGCGGATTTACGACCCCGCCCGCCGTTATTTTGGCAAAAAGAGGGATGCAACACGAGGACTTCCCGGAGGGTCACCCATTCCAGTACTACTCTCGCCCAAGCACGCTTAACTTCGGAGTTCTGATGGGATCCGGTGCGTTAGTGCTGGTATGATCGCATCCGTCATTCTTTGCGCTCTAACTTCTCTTATCCGTTCCGTGCCCCCGCTAATCTTTTAAACCTTTAAACCGTCATAACTTTACGCTCGTTCATCCGTTTCGTGCGATTCTTTTTTTCAATTCGAGTAATCTTTCAAGCTCTACCTCCACAAGCTGCCGTAGTCCCGCTTACTAAGACGTGCCTTGCACCATTCGCGGATTTACGACCCCGCCCGCCGTTATTTTGGCAAAAAGAGGGATGCAACACGAGGACTTCCCGGAGGGTCACCCATTCCAGTACTACTCTCGCCCAAGCACGCTTAACTTCGGAGTTCTGATGGGATCCGGTGCGTTAGTGCTGGTATGATCGCATCCGTCATTCTTTGCGCTCTAACTTCTCTTATCCGTTCCGTGCCCCCGCTAATCTTTTAAACCTTTAAACCGTCATAACTTTACGCTCGTTCATCCGTTTCGTGCGATTCTTTTTTTCAATTCGAGTAATCTTTCAAGATCTACCTCCACAAGCTGCCGTAGTCCCGCTTACTAAGACGTGCCTTGCACCATTCGCGGATTTACGACCCCGCCCGCCGTTATTTTGGCAAAAAGAGGGATGCAACACGAGGACTTCCCGGAGGGTCACCCATTCCAGTACTACTCTCGCCCAAGCACGCTTAACTTCGGAGTTCTGATGGGATCCGGTGCGTTAGTGCTGGTATGATCGCATCCGTCATTCTTTGCGCTCTAACTTCTCTTATCCGTTCCGTGCCCCCGCTAATCTTTTAAACCTTTAAACCGTCATAACTTTACGCTCGTTCATCCGTTTCGTGCGATTCTTTTTTTCAATTCGAGTAATCTTTCAAGATCTACCTCCACAAGCTGCCGTAGTCCCGCTTACTAAGACGTGCCTTGCACCATTCGCGGATTTACGACCCCGCCCGCCGTTATTTTGGCAAAAAGAGGGATGCAACACGAGGACTTCCCGGAGGGTCACCCATTCCAGTACTACTCTCGCCCAAGCACGCTTAACTTCGGAGTTCTGATGGGATCCGGTGCGTTAGTGCTGGTATGATCGCATCCGTCATTCTTTGCGCTCTAACTTCTCTTATCCGTTCCGTGCCCCCGCTAATCTTTTAAACCTTTAAACCGTCATAACTTTACGCTCGTTCATCCGTTTCGTGCGATTCTTTTTTTCAATTCGAGTAATCTTTCAAGATCTACCTCCACAAGCTGCCGTAGTCCCGCTTACTAAGACGTGCCTTGCACCATTCGCGGATTTACGACCCCGCCCGCCGTTATTTTGGCAAAAAGAGGGATGCAACACGAGGACTTCCCGGAGGGTCACCCATTCCAGTACTACTCTCGCCCAAGCACGCTTAACTTCGGAGTTCTGATGGGATCCGGTGCGTTAGTGCTGGTATGATCGCATCCGTCATTCTTTGCGCTCTAACTTCTCTTATCCGTTCCGTGCCCCCGCTAATCTTTTAAACCTTTAAACCGTCATAACTTTACGCTCGTTCATCCGTTTCGTGCGATTCTTTTTTTCAATTCGAGTAATCTTTCAAGATCTACCTCCACAAGCTGCCGTAGTCCCGCTTACTAAGACGTGCCTTGCACCATTCGCGGATTTACGACCCCGCCCGCCGTTATTTTGGCAAAAAGAGGGATGCAACACGAGGACTTCCCGGAGGGTCACCCATTCCAGTACTACTCTCGCCCAAGCACGCTTAACTTCGGAGTTCTGATGGGATCCGGTGCGTTAGTGCTGGTATGATCGCATCCGTCATTCTTTGCGCTCTAACTTATCTTATCCGTTCCGTGCCCCCGCTAATCTTTTAAACCTTTAAACCGTCATAACTTTACGCTCGTTCATCCGTTTCGTGCGATTCTTTTTTTCAATTCGAGTAATCTTTCAAGATCTACCTCCACAAGCTGCCGTAGTCCCGCTTACTAAGACGTGCCTTGCACCATTCGCGGATTTACGACCCCGCCCGCCGTTATTTTCGCAAAAAGAGGGATGCAACACGAGGACTTCCCGGAGGGTCACCCATTCCAGTACTACTCTCGCCCAAGCACGCTTAACTTCGGAGTTCTGATGGGATCCGGTGCGTTAGTGCTGGTATGATCGCATCCGTCATTCTTTGCGCTCTAACTTCTCTTATCCGTTCCGTGCCCCCGCTAATCTTTTAAACCTTTAAACCGTCATAACTTTACGCTCGTTCATCCGTTTCGTGCGATTCTTTTTTTCAATTCGAGTAATCTTTCAAGATCTACCTCCACAAGCTGCCGTAGTCCCGCTTACTAAGACGTGCCTTGCACCATTCGCGGATTTACGACCCCGCCCGCCGTTATTTTGGCAAAAAGAGGGATGCAACACGAGGACTTCCCGGAGGGTCACCCATTCCAGTACTACTCTCGCCCAAGCACGCTTAACTTCGGAGTTCTGATGGGATCCGGTGCGTTAGTGCTGGTATGATCGCATCCGTCATTCTTTGCGCTCTAACTTCTCTTATCCGTTCCGTGCCCCCGCTAATCTTTTAAACCTTTAAACCGTCATAACTTTACGCTCGTTCATCCGTTTCGTGCGATTCTTTTTTTCAATTCGAGTAATCTTTCAAGATCTACCTCCACAAGCTGCCGTAGTCCCGCTTACTAAGACGTGCCTTGCACCATTCGCGGATTTACGACCCCGCCCGCCGTTATTTTGGCAAAAAGAGGGATGCAACACGAGGACTTCCCGGAGGGTCACCCATTCCAGTACTACTCTCGCCCAAGCACGCTTAACTTCAGAGTTCTGATGGGATCCGGTGCGTTAGTGCTGGTATGATCGCATCCGTCATTCTTTGCGCTCTAACTTCTCTTATCCGTTCCGTGCCCCCGCTAATCTTTTAAACCTTTAAACCGTCATAACTTTACGCTCGTTCATCCGTTTCGTGCGATTCTTTTTTTCAATTCGAGTAATCTTTCAAGATCTACCTCCACAAGCTGCCGTAGTCCCGCTTACTAAGACGTGCCTTGCACCATTCGCGGATTTACGACCCCGCCCGCCGTTATTTTGGCAAAAAGAGGGATGCAACACGAGGACTTCCCGGAGGGTCACCCATTCCAGTACTACTCTCGCCCAAGCACGCTTAACTTCGGAGTTCTGATGGGATCCGGTGCGTTAGTGCTGGTATGATCGCATCCGTCATTCTTTGCGCTCTAACTTCTCTTATCCGTTCCGTGCCCCCGCTAATCTTTTAAACCTTTAAACCGTCATAACTTTACGCTCGTTCATCCGTTTCGTGCGATTCTTTTTTTCAATTCGAGTAATCTTTCAAGATCTACCTCCACAAGCTGCCGTAGTCCCGCTTACTAAGACGTGCCTTGCACCATTCGCGGATTTACGACCCCGCCCGCCGTTATTTTGGCAAAAAGAGGGATGCAACACGAGGACTTCCCGGAGGGTCACCCATTCCAGTACTACTCTCGCCCAAGCACGCTTAACTTCGGAGTTCTGATGGGATCCGGTGCGTTAGTGCTGGTATGATCGCATCCGTCATTCTTTGCGCTCTAACTTCTCTTATCCGTTCCGTGCCCCCGCTAATCTTTTAAACCTTTAAACCGTCATAACTTTACGCTCGTTCATCCGTTTCGTGCGATTCTTTTTTTCAATTCGAGTAATCTTTCAAGATCTACCTCCACAAGCTGCCGTAGTCCCGCTTACTAAGACGTGCCTTGCACCATTCGCGGATTTACGACCCCGCCCGCCGTTATTTTGGCAAAAAGAGGGATGCAACACGAGGACTTCCCGGAGGGTCACCCATTCCAGTACTACTCTCGCCCAAGCACGCTTAACTTCGGAGTTCTGATGGGATCCGGTGCGTTAGTGCTGGTATGATCGCATCCGTCATTCTTTGCGCTCTAACTTCTCTTATCCGTTCCGTGCCCCCGCTAATCTTTTAAACCTTTAAACCGTCATAACTTTACGCTCGTTCATCCGTTTCGTGCGATTCTTTTTTTCAATTCGAGTAATCTTTCAAGATCTACCTCCACAAGCTGCCGTAGTCCCGCTTACTAAGACGTGCCTTGCACCATTCGCGGATTTACGACCCCGCCCGCCGTTATTTTCGCAAAAAGAGGGATGCAACACGAGGACTTCCCGGAGGGTCACCCATTCCAGTACTACTCTCGCCCAAGCACGCTTAACTTCGGAGTTCTGATGGGATCCGGTGCGTTAGTGCTGGTATGATCGCATCCGTCATTCTTTGCGCTCTAACTTCTCTTATCCGTTCCGTGCCCCCGCTAATCTTTTAAACCTTTAAACCGTCATAACTTTACGCTCGTTCATCCGTTTCGTGCGATTCTTTTTTTCAATTCGAGTAATCTTTCAAGATCTACCTCCACAAGCTGCCGTAGTCCCGCTTACTAAGACGTGCCTTGCACCATTCGCGGATTTACGACCCCGCCCGCCGTTATTTTGGCAAAAAGAGGGATGCAACACGAGGACTTCCCGGAGGGTCACCCATTCCAGTACTACTCTCGCCCAAGCACGCTTAACTTCGGAGTTCTGATGGGATCCGGTGCGTTAGTGCTGGTATGATCGCATCCGTCATTCTTTGCGCTCTAACTTCTCTTCTCCGTTCCGTGCCCCCGCTAATCTTTTAAACCTTTAAACCGTCATAACTTTACGCTCGTTCATCCGTTTCGTGCGATTCTTTTTTTCAATTCGAGTAATCTTTCAAGATCTACCTCCACAAGCTGCCGTAGTCCCGCTTACTAAGACGTGCCTTGCACCATTCGCGGATTTACGACCCCGCCCGCCGTTATTTTGGCAAAAAGAGGGATGCAACACGAGGACTTCCCGGAGGGTCACCCATTCCAGTACTACTCTCGCCCAAGCACGCTTAACTTCGGAGTTCTGATGGGATCCGGTGCGTTAGTGCTGGTATGATCGCATCCGTCATTCTTTGCGCTCTAACTTCTCTTATCCGTTCCGTGCCCCCGCTAATCTTTTAAACCTTTAAACCGTCATAACTTTACGCTCGTTCATCCGTTTCGTGCGATTCTTTTTTTCAATTCGAGTAATCTTTCAAGATCTACCTCCACAAGCTGCCGTAGTCCCGCTTACTAAGACGTGCCTTGCACCATTCGCGGATTTACGACCCCGCCCGCCGTTATTTTGGCAAAAAGAGGGATGCAACACGAGGACTTCCCGGAGGGTCACCCATTCCAGTACTACTCTCGCCCAAGCACGCTTAACTTCGGAGTTCTGATGGGATCCGGTGCGTTAGTGCTGGTATGATCGCATCCGTCATTCTTTGCGCTCTAACTTCTCTTATCCGTTCCGTGCCCCCGCTAATCTTTTAAACCTTTAAACCGTCATAACTTTACGCTCGTTCATCCGTTTCGTGCGATTCTTTTTTTCAATTCGAGTAATCTTTCAAGATCTACCTCCACAAGCTGCCGTAGTCCCGCTTACTAAGACGTGCCTTGCACCATTCGCGGATTTACGACCCCGCCCGCCGTTATTTTGGCAAAAAGAGGGATGCAACACGAGGACTTCCCGGAGGGTCACCCATTCCAGTACTACTCTCGCCCAAGCACGCTTAACTTCGGAGTTCTGATGGGATCCGGTGCGTTAGTGCTGGTATGATCGCATCCGTCATTCTTTGCGCTCTAACTTCTCTTATCCGTTCCGTGCCCCCGCTAATCTTTTAAACCTTTAAACCGTCATAACTTTACGCTCGTTCATCCGTTTCGTGCGATTCTTTTTTTCAATTCGAGTAATCTTTCAAGATCTACCTCCACAAGCTGCCGTAGTCCCGCTTACTAAGACGTGCCTTGCACCATTCGCGGATTTACGACCCCGCCCGCCGTTATTTTGGCAAAAAGAGGGATGCAACACGAGGACTTCCCGGAGGGTCACCCATTCCAGTACTACTCTCGCCCAAGCACGCTTAACTTCGGAGTTCTGATGGGATCCGGTGCGTTAGTGCTGGTATGATCGCATCCGTCATTCTTTGCGCTCTAACTTCTCTTATCCGTTCCGTGCCCCCGCTAATCTTTTAAACCTTTAAACCGTCATAACTTTACGCTCGTTCATCCGTTTCGTGCGATTCTTTTTTTCAATTCGAGTAATCTTTCAAGATCTACCTCCACAAGCTGCCGTAGTCCCGCTTACTAAGACGTGCCTTGCACCATTCGCGGATTTACGACCCCGCCCGCCGTTATTTTGGCAAAAAGAGGGATGCAACACGAGGACTTCCCGGAGGGTCACCCATTCCAGTACTACTCTCGCCCAAGCACGCTTAACTTCGGAGTTCTGATGGGATCCGGTGCGTTAGTGCTGGTATGATCGCATCCGTCATTCTTTGCGCTCTAACTTCTCTTATCCGTTCCGTGCCCCCGCTAATCTTTTAAACCTTTAAACCGTCATAACTTTACGCTCGTTCATCCGTTTCGTGCGATTCTTTTTTTCAATTCGAGTAATCTTTCAAGATCTACCTCCACAAGCTGCCGTAGTCCCGCTTACTAAGACGTGCCTTGCACCATTCGCGGATTTACGACCCCGCCCGCCGTTATTTTCGCAAAAAGAGGGATGCAACACGAGGACTTCCCGGAGGGTCACCCATTCCAGTACTACTCTCGCCCAAGCACGCTTAACTTCGGAGTTCTGATGGGATCCGGTGCGTTAGTGCTGGTATGATCGCATCCGTCATTCTTTGCGCTCTAACTTCTCTTATCCGTTCCGTGCCCCCGCTAATCTTTTAAACCTTTAAACCGTCATAACTTTACGCTCGTTCATCCGTTTCGTGCGATTCTTTTTTTCAATTCGAGTAATCTTTCAAGATCTACCTCCACAAGCTGCCGTAGTCCCGCTTACTAAGACGTGCCTTGCACCATTCGCGGATTTACGACCCCGCCCGCCGTTATTTTGGCAAAAAGAGGGATGCAACACGAGGACTTCCCGGAGGGTCACCCATTCCAGTACTACTCTCGCCCAAGCACGCTTAACTTCGGAGTTCTGATGGGATCCGGTGCGTTAGTGCTGGTATGATCGCATCCGTCATTCTTTGCGCTCTAACTTCTCTTATCCGTTCCGTGCCCCCGCTAATCTTTTAAACCTTTAAACCGTCATAACTTTACGCTCGTTCATCCGTTTCGTGCGATTCTTTTTTTCAATTCGAGTAATCTTTCAAGATCTACCTCCACAAGCTGCCGTAGTCCCGCTTACTAAGACGTGCCTTGCACCATTCGCGGATTTACGACCCCGCCCGCCGTTATTTTGGCAAAAAGAGGGATGCAACACGAGGACTTCCCGGAGGGTCACCCATTCCAGTACTACTCTCGCCCAAGCACGCTTAACTTCGGAGTTCTGATGGGATCCGGTGCGTTAGTGCTGGTATGATCGCATCCGTCATTCTTTGCGCTCTAACTTCTCTTATCCGTTCCGTGCCCCCGCTAATCTTTTAAACCTTTAAACCGTCATAACTTTACGCTCGTTCATCCGTTTCGTGCGATTCTTTTTTTCAATTCGAGTAATCTTTCAAGATCTACCTCCACAAGCTGCCGTAGTCCCGCTTACTAAGACGTGCCTTGCACCATTCGCGGATTTACGACCCCGCCCGCCGTTATTTTGGCAAAAAGAGGGATGCAACACGAGGACTTCCCGGAGGGTCACCCATTCCAGTACTACTCTCGCCCAAGCACGCTTAACTTCGGAGTTCTGATGGGATCCGGTGCGTTAGTGCTGGTATGATCGCATCCGTCATTCTTTGCGCTCTAACTTCTCTTATCCGTTCCGTGCCCCCGCTAATCTTTTAAACCTTTAAACCGTCATAACTTTACGCTCGTTCATCCGTTTCGTGCGATTCTTTTTTTCAATTCGAGTAATCTTTCAAGATCTACCTCCACAAGCTGCCGTAGTCCCGCTTACTAAGACGTGCCTTGCACCATTCGCGGATTTACGACCCCGCCCGCCGTTATTTTGGCAAAAAGAGGGATGCAACACGAGGACTTCCCGGAGGGTCACCCATTCCAGTACTACTCTCGCCCAAGCACGCTTAACTTCGGAGTTCTGATGGGATCCGGTGCGTTAGTGCTGGTATGATCGCATCCGTCATTCTTTGCGCTCTAACTTCTCTTATCCGTTCCGTGCCCCCGCTAATCTTTTAAACCTTTAAACCGTCATAACTTTACGCTCGTTCATCCGTTTCGTGCGATTCTTTTTTTCAATTCGAGTAATCTTTCAAGATCTACCTCCACAAGCTGCCGTAGTCCCGCTTACTAAGACGTGCCTTGCACCATTCGCGGATTTACGACCCCGCCCGCCGTTATTTTGGCAAAAAGAGGGATGCAACACGAGGACTTCCCGGAGGGTCACCCATTCCAGTACTACTCTCGCCCAAGCACGCTTAACTTCGGAGTTCTGATGGGATCCGGTGCGTTAGTGCTGGTATGATCGCATCCGTCATTCTTTGCGCTCTAACTTCTCTTATCCGTTCCGTGCCCCCGCTAATCTTTTAAACCTTTAAACCGTCATAACTTTACGCTCGTTCATCCGTTTCGTGCGATTCTTTTTTTCAATTCGAGTAATCTTTCAAGATCTACCTCCACAAGCTGCCGTAGTCCCGCTTACTAAGACGTGCCTTGCACCATTCGCGGATTTACGACCCCGCCCGCCGTTATTTTGGCAAAAAGAGGGATGCAACACGAGGACTTCCCGGAGGGTCACCCATTCCAGTACTACTCTCGCCCAAGCACGCTTAACTTCGGAGTTCTGATGGGATCCGGTGCGTTAGTGCTGGTATGATCGCATCCGTCATTCTTTGCGCTCTAACTTCTCTTATCCGTTCCGTGCCCCCGCTAATCTTTTAAACCTTTAAACCGTCATAACTTTACGCTCGTTCATCCGTTTCGTGCGATTCTTTTTTTCAATTCGAGTAATCTTTCAAGATCTACCTCCACAAGCTGCCGTAGTCCCGCTTACTAAGACGTGCCTTGCACCATTCGCGGATTTACGACCCCGCCCGCCGTTATTTTGGCAAAAAGAGGGATGCAACACGAGGACTTCCCGGAGGGTCACCCATTCCAGTACTACTCTCGCCCAAGCACGCTTAACTTCGGAGTTCTGATGGGATCCGGTGCGTTAGTGCTGGTATGATCGCATCCGTCATTCTTTGCGCTCTAACTTCTCTTATCCGTTCCGTGCCCCCGCTAATCTTTTAAACCTTTAAACCGTCATAACTTTACGCTCGTTCATCCGTTTCGTGCGATTCTTTTTTTCAATTCGAGTAATCTTTCAAGATCTACCTCCACAAGCTGCCGTAGTCCCGCTTACTAAGACGTGCCTTGCACCATTCGCGGATTTACGACCCCGCCCGCCGTTATTTTGGCAAAAAGAGGGATGCAACACGAGGACTTCCCGGAGGGTCACCCATTCCAGTACTACTCTCGCCCAAGCACGCTTAACTTCGGAGTTCTGATGGGATCCGGTGCGTTAGTGCTGGTATGATCGCATCCGTCATTCTTTGCGCTCTAACTTCTCTTATCCGTTCCGTGCCCCCCGCTAATCTTTTAAACCTTTAAACCGTCATAACTTTACGCTCGTTCATCCGTTTCGTGCGATTCTTTTTTTCAATTCGAGTAATCTTTCAAGATCTACCTCCACAAGCTGCCGTAGTCCCGCTTACTAAGACGTGCCTTGCACCATTCGCGGATTTACGACCCCGCCCGCCGTTATTTTGGCAAAAAGAGGGATGCAACACGAGGACTTCCCGGAGGGTCACCCATTCCAGTACTACTCTCGCCCAAGCACGCTTAACTTCGGAGTTCTGATGGGATCCGGTGCGTTAGTGCTGGTATGATCGCATCCGTCATTCTTTGCGCTCTAACTTCTCTTATCCGTTCCGTGCCCCCCGCTAATCTTTTAAACCTTTAAACCGTCATAACTTTACGCTCGTTCATCCGTTTCGTGCGATTCTTTTTTTCAATTCGAGTAATCTTTCAAGATCTACCTCCACAAGCTGCCGTAGTCCCGCTTACTAAGACGTGCCTTGCACCATTCGCGGATTTACGACCCCGCCCGCCGTTATTTTGGCAAAAAGAGGGATGCAACACGAGGACTTCCCGGAGGGTCACCCATTCCAGTACTACTCTCGCCCAAGCACGCTTAACTTCGGAGTTCTGATGGGATCCGGTGCGTTAGTGCTGGTATGATCGCATCCGTCATTCTTTGCGCTCTAACTTCTCTTATCCGTTCCGTGCCCCCGCTAATCTTTTAAACCTTTAAACCGTCATAACTTTACGCTCGTTCATCCGTTTCGTGCGATTCTTTTTTTCAATTCGAGTAATCTTTCAAGATCTACCTCCACAAGCTGCCGTAGTCCCGCTTACTAAGACGTGCCTTGCACCATTCGCGGATTTACGACCCCGCCCGCCGTTATTTTGGCAAAAAGAGGGATGCAACACGAGGACTTCCCGGAGGGTCACCCATTCCAGTACTACTCTCGCCCAAGCACGCTTAACTTCGGAGTTCTGATGGGATCCGGTGCGTTAGTGCTGGTATGATCGCATCCGTCATTCTTTGCGCTCTAACTTCTCTTATCCGTTCCGTGCCCCCGCTAATCTTTTAAACCTTTAAACCGTCATAACTTTACGCTCGTTCATCCGTTTCGTGCGATTCTTTTTTTCAATTCGAGTAATCTTTCAAGATCTACCTCCACAAGCTGCCGTAGTCCCGCTTACTAAGACGTGCCTTGCACCATTCGCGGATTTACGACCCCGCCCGCCGTTATTTTGGCAAAAAGAGGGATGCAACACGAGGACTTCCCGGAGGGTCACCCATTCCAGTACTACTCTCGCCCAAGCACGCTTAACTTCGGAGTTCTGATGGGATCCGGTGCGTTAGTGCTGGTATGATCGCATCCGTCATTCTTTGCGCTCTAACTTCTCTTATCCGTTCCGTGCCCCCGCTAATCTTTTAAACCTTTAAACCGTCATAACTTTACGCTCGTTCATCCGTTTCGTGCGATTCTTTTTTTCAATTCGAGTAATCTTTCAAGATCTACCTCCACAAGCTGCCGTAGTCCCGCTTACTAAGACGTGCCTTGCACCATTCGCGGATTTACGACCCCGCCCGCCGTTATTTTGGCAAAAAGAGGGATGCAACACGAGGACTTCCCGGAGGGTCACCCATTCCAGTACTACTCTCGCCCAAGCACGCTTAACTTCGGAGTTCTGATGGGATCCGGTGCGTTAGTGCTGGTATGATCGCATCCGTCATTCTTTGCGCTCTAACTTCTCTTATCCGTTCCGTGCCCCCCGCTAATCTTTTAAACCTTTAAACCGTCATAACTTTACGCTCGTTCATCCGTTTCGTGCGATTCTTTTTTTCAATTCGAGTAATCTTTCAAGATCTACCTCCACAAGCTGCCGTAGTCCCGCTTACTAAGACGTGCCTTGCACCATTCGCGGATTTACGACCCCGCCCGCCGTTATTTTGGCAAAAAGAGGGATGCAACACGAGGACTTCCCGGAGGGTCACCCATTCCAGTACTACTCTCGCCCAAGCACGCTTAACTTCGGAGTTCTGATGGGATCCGGTGCGTTAGTGCTGGTATGATCGCATCCGTCATTCTTTGCGCTCTAACTTCTCTTATCCGTTCCGTGCCCCCCGCTAATCTTTTAAACCTTTAAACCGTCATAACTTTACGCTCGTTCATCCGTTTCGTGCGATTCTTTTTTTCAATTCGAGTAATCTTTCAAGATCTACCTCCACAAGCTGCCGTAGTCCCGCTTACTAAGACGTGCCTTGCACCATTCGCGGATTTACGACCCCGCCCGCCGTTATTTTGGCAAAAAGAGGGATGCAACACGAGGACTTCCCGGAGGGTCACCCATTCCAGTACTACTCTCGCCCAAGCACGCTTAACTTCGGAGTTCTGATGGGATCCGGTGCGTTAGTGCTGGTATGATCGCATCCGTCATTCTTTGCGCTCTAACTTCTCTTATCCGTTCCGTGCCCCCGCTAATCTTTTAAACCTTTAAACCGTCATAACTTTACGCTCGTTCATCCGTTTCGTGCGATTCTTTTTTTCAATTCGAGTAATCTTTCAAGATCTACCTCCACAAGCTGCCGTAGTCCCGCTTACTAAGACGTGCCTTGCACCATTCGCGGATTTACGACCCCGCCCGCCGTTATTTTGGCAAAAAGAGGGATGCAACACGAGGACTTCCCGGAGGGTCACCCATTCCAGTACTACTCTCGCCCAAGCACGCTTAACTTCGGAGTTCTGATGGGATCCGGTGCGTTAGTGCTGGTATGATCGCATCCGTCATTCTTTGCGCTCTAACTTCTCTTATCCGTTCCGTGCCCCCCGCTAATCTTTTAAACCTTTAAACCGTCATAACTTTACGCTCGTTCATCCGTTTCGTGCGATTCTTTTTTTCAATTCGAGTAATCTTTCAAGATCTACCTCCACAAGCTGCCGTAGTCCCGCTTACTAAGACGTGCCTTGCACCATTCGCGGATTTACGACCCCGCCCGCCGTTATTTTGGCAAAAAGAGGGATGCAACACGAGGACTTCCCGGAGGGTCACCCATTCCAGTACTACTCTCGCCCAAGCACGCTTAACTTCGGAGTTCTGATGGGATCCGGTGCGTTAGTGCTGGTATGATCGCATCCGTCATTCTTTGCGCTCTAACTTCTCTTATCCGTTCCGTGCCCCCGCTAATCTTTTAAACCTTTAAACCGTCATAACTTTACGCTCGTTCATCCGTTTCGTGCGATTCTTTTTTTCAATTCGAGTAATCTTTCAAGATCTACCTCCACAAGCTGCCGTAGTCCCGCTTACTAAGACGTGCCTTGCACCATTCGCGGATTTACGACCCCGCCCGCCGTTATTTTGGCAAAAAGAGGGATGCAACACGAGGACTTCCCGGAGGGTCACCCATTCCAGTACTACTCTCGCCCAAGCACGCTTAACTTCGGAGTTCTGATGGGATCCGGTGCGTTAGTGCTGGTATGATCGCATCCGTCATTCTTTGCGCTCTAACTTCTCTTATCCGTTCCGTGCCCCCGCTAATCTTTTAAACCTTTAAACCGTCATAACTTTACGCTCGTTCATCCGTTTCGTGCGATTCTTTTTTTCAATTCGAGTAATCTTTCAAGATCTACCTCCACAAGCTGCCGTAGTCCCGCTTACTAAGACGTGCCTTGCACCATTCGCGGATTTACGACCCCGCCCGCCGTTATTTTGGCAAAAAGAGGGATGCAACACGAGGACTTCCCGGAGGGTCACCCATTCCAGTACTACTCTCGCCCAAGCACGCTTAACTTCGGAGTTCTGATGGGATCCGGTGCGTTAGTGCTGGTATGATCGCATCCGTCATTCTTTGCGCTCTAACTTCTCTTATCCGTTCCGTGCCCCCGCTAATCTTTTAAACCTTTAAACCGTCATAACTTTACGCTCGTTCATCCGTTTCGTGCGATTGTTTTTTTCAATTCGAGTAATCTTTCAAGATCTACCTCCACAAGCTGCCGTAGTCCCGCTTACTAAGACGTGCCTTGCACCATTCGCGGATTTACGACCCCGCCCGCCGTTATTTTGGCAAAAAGAGGGATGCAACACGAGGACTTCCCGGAGGGTCACCCATTCCAGTACTACTCTCGCCCAAGCACGCTTAACTTCGGAGTTCTGATGGGATCCGGTGCGTTAGTGCTGGTATGATCGCATCCGTCATTCTTTGCGCTCTAACTTCTCTTATCCGTTCCGTGCCCCCGCTAATCTTTTAAACCTTTAAACCGTCATAACTTTACGCTCGTTCATCCGTTTCGTGCGATTCTTTTTTTCAATTCGAGTAATCTTTCAAGATCTACCTCCACAAGCTGCCGTAGTCCCGCTTACTAAGACGTGCCTTGCACCATTCGCGGATTTACGACCCCGCCCGCCGTTATTTTGGCAAAAAGAGGGATGCAACACGAGGACTTCCCGGAGGGTCACCCATTCCAGTACTACTCTCGCCCAAGCACGCTTAACTTCGGAGTTCTGATGGGATCCGGTGCGTTAGTGCTGGTATGATCGCATCCGTCATTCTTTGCGCTCTAACTTCTCTTATCCGTTCCGTGCCCCCGCTAATCTTTTAAACCTTTAAACCGTCATAACTTTACGCTCGTTCATCCGTTTCGTGCGATTCTTTTTTTCAATTCGAGTAATCTTTCAAGATCTACCTCCACAAGCTGCCGTAGTCCCGCTTACTAAGACGTGCCTTGCACCATTCGCGGATTTACGACCCCGCCCGCCGTTATTTTGGCAAAAAGAGGGATGCAACACGAGGACTTCCCGGAGGGTCACCCATTCCAGTACTACTCTCGCCCAAGCACGCTTAACTTCGGAGTTCTGATGGGATCCGGTGCGTTAGTGCTGGTATGATCGCATCCGTCATTCTTTGCGCTCTAACTTCTCTTATCCGTTCCGTGCCCCCCGCTAATCTTTTAAACCTTTAAACCGTCATAACTTTACGCTCGTTCATCCGTTTCGTGCGATTCTTTTTTTCAATTCGAGTAATCTTTCAAGATCTACCTCCACAAGCTGCCGTAGTCCCGCTTACTAAGACGTGCCTTGCACCATTCGCGGATTTACGACCCCGCCCGCCGTTATTTTGGCAAAAAGAGGGATGCAACACGAGGACTTCCCGGAGGGTCACCCATTCCAGTACTACTCTCGCCCAAGCACGCTTAACTTCGGAGTTCTGATGGGATCCGGTGCGTTAGTGCTGGTATGATCGCATCCGTCATTCTTTGCGCTCTAACTTCTCTTATCCGTTCCGTGCCCCCGCTAATCTTTTAAACCTTTAAACCGTCATAACTTTACGCTCGTTCATCCGTTTCGTGCGATTCTTTTTTTCAATTCGAGTAATCTTTCAAGATCTACCTCCACAAGCTGCCGTAGTCCCGCTTACTAAGACGTGCCTTGCACCATTCGCGGATTTACGACCCCGCCCGCCGTTATTTTGGCAAAAAGAGGGATGCAACACGAGGACTTCCCGGAGGGTCACCCATTCCAGTACTACTCTCGCCCAAGCACGCTTAACTTCGGAGTTCTGATGGGATCCGGTGCGTTAGTGCTGGTATGATCGCATCCGTCATTCTTTGCGCTCTAACTTCTCTTATCCGTTCCGTGCCCCCGCTAATCTTTTAAACCTTTAAACCGTCATAACTTTACGCTCGTTCATCCGTTTCGTGCGATTCTTTTTTTCAATTCGAGTAATCTTTCAAGATCTACCTCCACAAGCTGCCGTAGTCCCGCTTACTAAGACGTGCCTTGCACCATTCGCGGATTTACGACCCCGCCCGCCGTTATTTTGGCAAAAAGAGGGATGCAACACGAGGACTTCCCGGAGGGTCACCCATTCCAGTACTACTCTCGCCCAAGCACGCTTAACTTCGGAGTTCTGATGGGATCCGGTGCGTTAGTGCTGGTATGATCGCATCCGTCATTCTTTGCGCTCTAACTTCTCTTATCCGTTCCGTGCCCCCGCTAATCTTTTAAACCTTTAAACCGTCATAACTTTACGCTCGTTCATCCGTTTCGTGCGATTCTTTTTTTCAATTCGAGTAATCTTTCAAGATCTACCTCCACAAGCTGCCGTAGTCCCGCTTACTAAGACGTGCCTTGCACCATTCGCGGATTTACGACCCCGCCCGCCGTTATTTTGGCAAAAAGAGGGATGCAACACGAGGACTTCCCGGAGGGTCACCCATTCCAGTACTACTCTCGCCCAAGCACGCTTAACTTCGGAGTTCTGATGGGATCCGGTGCGTTAGTGCTGGTATGATCGCATCCGTCATTCTTTGCGCTCTAACTTCTCTTATCCGTTCCGTGCCCCCGCTAATCTTTTAAACCTTTAAACCGTCATAACTTTACGCTCGTTCATCCGTTTCGTGCGATTCTTTTTTTCAATTCGAGTAATCTTTCAAGATCTACCTCCACAAGCTGCCGTAGTCCCGCTTACTAAGACGTGCCTTGCACCATTCGCGGATTTACGACCCCGCCCGCCGTTATTTTGGCAAAAAGAGGGATGCAACACGAGGACTTCCCGGAGGGTCACCCATTCCAGTACTACTCTCGCCCAAGCACGCTTAACTTCGGAGTTCTGATGGGATCCGGTGCGTTAGTGCTGGTATGATCGCATCCGTCATTCTTTGCGCTCTAACTTCTCTTATCCGTTCCGTGCCCCCGCTAATCTTTTAAACCTTTAAACCGTCATAACTTTACGCTCGTTCATCCGTTTCGTGCGATTCTTTTTTTCAATTCGAGTAATCTTTCAAGATCTACCTCCACAAGCTGCCGTAGTCCCGCTTACTAAGACGTGCCTTGCACCATTCGCGGATTTACGACCCCGCCCGCCGTTATTTTGGCAAAAAGAGGGATGCAACACGAGGACTTCCCGGAGGGTCACCCATTCCAGTACTACTCTCGCCCAAGCACGCTTAACTTCGGAGTTCTGATGGGATCCGGTGCGTTAGTGCTTGTATGATCGCATCCGTCATTCTTTGCGCTCTAACTTCTCTTATCCGTTCCGTGCCCCCGCTAATCTTTTAAACCTTTAAACCGTCATAACTTTACGCTCGTTCATCCGTTTCGTGCGATTCTTTTTTTCAATTCGAGTAATCTTTCAAGATCTACCTCCACAAGCTGCCGTAGTCCCGCTTACTAAGACGTGCCTTGCACCATTCGCGGATTTACGACCCCGCCCGCCGTTATTTTGGCAAAAAGAGGGATGCAACACGAGGACTTCCCGGAGGGTCACCCATTCCAGTACTACTCTCGCCCAAGCACGCTTAACTTCGGAGTTCTGATGGGATCCGGTGCGTTAGTGCTGGTATGATCGCATCCGTCATTCTTTGCGCTCTAACTTCTCTTATCCGTTCCGTGCCCCCGCTAATCTTTTAAACCTTTAAACCGTCATAACTTTACGCTCGTTCATCCGTTTCGTGCGATTCTTTTTTTCAATTCGAGTAATCTTTCAAGATCTACCTCCACAAGCTGCCGTAGTCCCGCTTACTAAGACGTGCCTTGCACCATTCGCGGATTTACGACCCCGCCCGCCGTTATTTTGGCAAAAAGAGGGATGCAACACGAGGACTTCCCGGAGGGTCACCCATTCCAGTACTACTCTCGCCCAAGCACGCTTAACTTCGGAGTTCTGATGGGATCCGGTGCGTTAGTGCTGGTATGATCGCATCCGTCATTCTTTGCGCTCTAACTTCTCTTATCCGTTCCGTGCCCCCCGCTAATCTTTTAAACCTTTAAACCGTCATAACTTTACGCTCGTTCATCCGTTTCGTGCGATTCTTTTTTTCAATTCGAGTAATCTTTCAAGATCTACCTCCACAAGCTGCCGTAGTCCCGCTTACTAAGACGTGCCTTGCACCATTCGCGGATTTACGACCCCGCCCGCCGTTATTTTGGCAAAAAGAGGGATGCAACACGAGGACTTCCCGGAGGGTCACCCATTCCAGTACTACTCTCGCCCAAGCACGCTTAACTTCGGAGTTCTGATGGGATCCGGTGCGTTAGTGCTGGTATGATCGCATCCGTCATTCTTTGCGCTCTAACTTCTCTTATCCGTTCCGTGCCCCCCGCTAATCTTTTAAACCTTTAAACCGTCATAACTTTACGCTCGTTCATCCGTTTCGTGCGATTCTTTTTTTCAATTCGAGTAATCTTTCAAGATCTACCTCCACAAGCTGCCGTAGTCCCGCTTACTAAGACGTGCCTTGCACCATTCGCGGATTTACGACCCCGCCCGCCGTTATTTTGGCAAAAAGAGGGATGCAACACGAGGACTTCCCGGAGGGTCACCCATTCCAGTACTACTCTCGCCCAAGCACGCTTAACTTCGGAGTTCTGATGGGATCCGGTGCGTTAGTGCTGGTATGATCGCATCCGTCATTCTTTGCGCTCTAACTTCTCTTATCCGTTCCGTGCCCCCGCTAATCTTTTAAACCTTTAAACCGTCATAACTTTACGCTCGTTCATCCGTTTCGTGCGATTCTTTTTTTCAATTCGAGTAATCTTTCAAGATCTACCTCCACAAGCTGCCGTAGTCCCGCTTACTAAGACGTGCCTTGCACCATTCGCGGATTTACGACCCCGCCCGCCGTTATTTTGGCAAAAAGAGGGATGCAACACGAGGACTTCCCGGAGGGTCACCCATTCCAGTACTACTCTCGCCCAAGCACGCTTAACTTCGGAGTTCTGATGGGATCCGGTGCGTTAGTGCTGGTATGATCGCATCCGTCATTCTTTGCGCTCTAACTTCTCTTATCCGTTCCGTGCCCCCGCTAATCTTTTAAACCTTTAAACCGTCATAACTTTACGCTCGTTCATCCGTTTCGTGCGATTCTTTTTTTCAATTCGAGTAATCTTTCAAGATCTACCTCCACAAGCTGCCGTATTCCCGCTTACTAAGACGTGACTTGCACCATTCGCGGATTTACGACCCCGCCCGCCGTTATTTTGGCAAAAAGAGGGATGCAACACGAGGACTTCCCGGAGGGTCACCCATTCCAGTACTACTCTCGCCCAAGCACGCTTAACTTCGGAGTTCTGATGGGATCCGGTGCGTTAGTGCTGGTATGATCGCATCCGTCATTCTTTGCGCTCTAACTTCTCTTATCCGTTCCGTGCCCCCGCTAATCTTTTAAACCTTTAAACCGTCATAACTTTACGCTCGTTCATCCGTTTCGTGCGATTCTTTTTTTCAATTCGAGTAATCTTTCAAGATCTACCTCCACAAGCTGCCGTAGTCCCGCTTACTAAGACGTGCCTTGCACCATTCGCGGATTTACGACCCCGCCCGCCGTTATTTTGGCAAAAAGAGGGATGCAACACGAGGACTTCCCGGAGGGTCACCCATTCCAGTACTACTCTCGCCCAAGCACGCTTAACTTCGGAGTTCTGATGGGATCCGGTGCGTTAGTGCTGGTATGATCGCATCCGTCATTCTTTGCGCTCTAACTTCTCTTATCCGTTCCGTGCCCCCGCTAATCTTTTAAACCTTTAAACCGTCATAACTTTACGCTCGTTCATCCGTTTCGTGCGATTCTTTTTTTCAATTCGAGTAATCTTTCAAGATCTACCTCCACAAGCTGCCGTAGTCCCGCTTACTAAGACGTGCCTTGCACCATTCGCGGATTTACGACCCCGCCCGCCGTTATTTTGGCAAAAAGAGGGATGCAACACGAGGACTTCCCGGAGGGTCACCCATTCCAGTACTACTCTCGCCCAAGCACGCTTAACTTCGGAGTTCTGATGGGATCCGGTGCGTTAGTGCTGGTATGATCGCATCCGTCATTCTTTGCGCTCTAACTTCTCTTATCCGTTCCGTGCCCCCGCTAATCTTTTAAACCTTTAAACCGTCATAACTTTACGCTCGTTCATCCGTTTCGTGCGATTCTTTTTTTCAATTCGAGTAATCTTTCAAGATCTACCTCCACAAGCTGCCGTAGTCCCGCTTACTAAGACGTGCCTTGCACCATTCGCGGATTTACGACCCCGCCCGCCGTTATTTTGGCAAAAAGAGGGATGCAACACGAGGACTTCCCGGAGGGTCACCCATTCCAGTACTACTCTCGCCCAAGCACGCTTAACTTCGGAGTTCTGATGGGATCCGGTGCGTTAGTGCTGGTATGATCGCATCCGTCATTCTTTGCGCTCTAACTTCTCTTATCCGTTCCGTGCCCCCGCTAATCTTTTAAACCTTTAAACCGTCATAACTTTACGCTCGTTCATCCGTTTCGTGCGATTCTTTTTTTCAATTCGAGTAATCTTTCAAGATCTACCTCCACAAGCTGCCGTAGTCCCGCTTACTAAGACGTGCCTTGCACCATTCGCGGATTTACGACCCCGCCCGCCGTTATTTTGGCAAAAAGAGGGATGCAACACGAGGACTTCCCGGAGGGTCACCCATTCCAGTACTACTCTCGCCCAAGCACGCTTAACTTCGGAGTTCTGATGGGATCCGGTGCGTTAGTGCTGGTATGATCGCATCCGTCATTCTTTGCGCTCTAACTTCTCTTATCCGTTCCGTGCCCCCGCTAATCTTTTAAACCTTTAAACCGTCATAACTTTACGCTCGTTCATCCGTTTCGTGCGATTCTTTTTTTCAATTCGAGTAATCTTTCAAGATCTACCTCCACAAGCTGCCGTAGTCCCGCTTACTAAGACGTGCCTTGCACCATTCGCGGATTTACGACCCCGCCCGCCGTTATTTTGGCAAAAAGAGGGATGCAACACGAGGACTTCCCGGAGGGTCACCCATTCCAGTACTACTCTCGCCCAAGCACGCTTAACTTCGGAGTTCTGATGGGATCCGGTGCGTTAGTGCTGGTATGATCGCATCCGTCATTCTTTGCGCTCTAACTTCTCTTATCCGTTCCGTGCCCCCGCTAATCTTTTAAACCTTTAAACCGTCATAACTTTACGCTCGTTCATCCGTTTCGTGCGATTCTTTTTTTCAATTCGAGTAATCTTTCAAGATCTACCTCCACAAGCTGCCGTAGTCCCGCTTACTAAGACGTGCCTTGCACCATTCGCGGATTTACGACCCCGCCCGCCGTTATTTTGGCAAAAAGAGGGATGCAACACGAGGACTTCCCGGAGGGTCACCCATTCCAGTACTACTCTCGCCCAAGCACGCTTAACTTCGGAGTTCTGATGGGATCCGGTGCGTTAGTGCTGGTATGATCGCATCCGTCATTCTTTGCGCTCTAACTTCTCTTATCCGTTCCGTGCCCCCGCTAATCTTTTAAACCTTTAAACCGTCATAACTTTACGCTCGTTCATCCGTTTCGTGCGATTCTTTTTTTCAATTCGAGTAATCTTTCAAGATCTACCTCCACAAGCTGCCGTAGTCCCGCTTACTAAGACGTGCCTTGCACCATTCGCGGATTTACGACCCCGCCCGCCGTTATTTTGGCAAAAAGAGGGATGCAACACGAGGACTTCCCGGAGGGTCACCCATTCCAGTACTACTCTCGCCCAAGCACGCTTAACTTCGGAGTTCTGATGGGATCCGGTGCGTTAGTGCTGGTATGATCGCATCCGTCATTCTTTGCGCTCTAACTTCTCTTATCCGTTCCGTGCCCCCGCTAATCTTTTAAACCTTTAAACCGTCATAACTTTACGCTCGTTCATCCGTTTCGTGCGATTCTTTTTTTCAATTCGAGTAATCTTTCAAGATCTACCTCCACAAGCTGCCGTAGTCCCGCTTACTAAGACGTGCCTTGCACCATTCGCGGATTTACGACCCCGCCCGCCGTTATTTTGGCAAAAAGAGGGATGCAACACGAGGACTTCCCGGAGGGTCACCCATTCCAGTACTACTCTCGCCCAAGCACGCTTAACTTCGGAGTTCTGATGGGATCCGGTGCGTTAGTGCTGGTATGATCGCATCCGTCATTCTTTGCGCTCTAACTTCTCTTATCCGTTCCGTGCCCCCGCTAATCTTTTAAACCTTTAAACCGTCATAACTTTACGCTCGTTCATCCGTTTCGTGCGATTCTTTTTTTCAATTCGAGTAATCTTTCAAGATCTACCTCCACAAGCTGCCGTAGTCCCGCTTACTAAGACGTGCCTTGCACCATTCGCGGATTTACGACCCCGCCCGCCGTTATTTTGGCAAAAAGAGGGATGCAACACGAGGACTTCCCGGAGGGTCACCCATTCCAGTACTACTCTCGCCCAAGCACGCTTAGCTTCGGAGTTCTGATGGGATCCGGTGCGTTAGTGCTGGTATGATCGCATCCGTCATTCTTTGCGCTCTAACTTCTCTTATCCGTTCCGTGCCCCCGCTAATCTTTTAAACCTTTAAACCGTCATAACTTTACGCTCGTTCATCCGTTTCGTGCGATTCTTTTTTTCAATTCGAGTAATCTTTCAAGATCTACCTCCACAAGCTGCCGTAGTCCCGCTTACTAAGACGTGCCTTGCACCATTCGCGGATTTACGACCCCGCCCGCCGTTATTTTGGCAAAAAGAGGGATGCAACACGAGGACTTCCCGGAGGGTCACCCATTCCAGTACTACTCTCGCCCAAGCACGCTTAACTTCGGAGTTCTGATGGGATCCGGTGCGTTAGTGCTGGTATGATCGCATCCGTCATTCTTTGCGCTCTAACTTCTCTTATCCGTTCCGTGCCCCCGCTAATCTTTTAAACCTTTAAACCGTCATAACTTTACGCTCGTTCATCCGTTTCGTGCGATTCTTTTTTTCAATTCGAGTAATCTTTCAAGATCTACCTCCACAAGCTGCCGTAGTCCCGCTTACTAAGACGTGCCTTGCACCATTCGCGGATTTACGACCCCGCCCGCCGTTATTTTGGCAAAAAGAGGGATGCAACACGAGGACTTCCCGGAGGGTCACCCATTCCAGTACTACTCTCGCCCAAGCACGCTTAACTTCGGAGTTCTGATGGGATCCGGTGCGTTAGTGCTGGTATGATCGCATCCGTCATTCTTTGCGCTCTAACTTCTCTTATCCGTTCCGTGCCCCCGCTAATCTTTTAAACCTTTAAACCGTCATAACTTTACGCTCGTTCATCCGTTTCGTGCGATTCTTTTTTTCAATTCGAGTAATCTTTCAAGATCTACCTCCACAAGCTGCCGTAGTCCCGCTTACTAAGACGTGCCTTGCACCATTCGCGGATTTACGACCCCGCCCGCCGTTATTTTGGCAAAAAGAGGGATGCAACACGAGGACTTCCCGGAGGGTCACCCATTCCAGTACTACTCTCGCCCAAGCACGCTTAACTTCGGAGTTCTGATGGGATCCGGTGCGTTAGTGCTGGTATGATCGCATCCGTCATTCTTTGCGCTCTAACTTCTCTTATCCGTTCCGTGCCCCCGCTAATCTTTTAAACCTTTAAACCGTCATAACTTTACGCTCGTTCATCCGTTTCGTGCGATTCTTTTTTTCAATTCGAGTAATCTTTCAAGATCTACCTCCACAAGCTGCCGTAGTCCCGCTTACTAAGACGTGCCTTGCACCATTCGCGGATTTACGACCCCGCCCGCCGTTATTTTGGCAAAAAGAGGGATGCAACACGAGGACTTCCCGGAGGGTCACCCATTCCAGTACTACTCTCGCCCAAGCACGCTTAGCTTCGGAGTTCTGATGGGATCCGGTGCGTTAGTGCTGGTATGATCGCATCCGTCATTCTTTGCGCTCTAACTTCTCTTATCCGTTCCGTGCCCCCGCTAATCTTTTAAACCTTTAAACCGTCATAACTTTACGCTCGTTCATCCGTTTCGTGCGATTCTTTTTTTCAATTCGAGTAATCTTTCAAGATCTACCTCCACAAGCTGCCGTAGTCCCGCTTACTAAGACGTGCCTTGCACCATTCGCGGATTTACGACCCCGCCCGCCGTTATTTTGGCAAAAAGAGGGATGCAACACGAGGACTTCCCGGAGGGTCACCCATTCCAGTACTACTCTCGCCCAAGCACGCTTAACTTCGGAGTTCTGATGGGATCCGGTGCGTTAGTGCTGGTATGATCGCATCCGTCATTCTTTGCGCTCTAACTTCTCTTATCCGTTCCGTGCCCCCGCTAATCTTTTAAACCTTTAAACCGTCATAACTTTACGCTCGTTCATCCGTTTCGTGCGATTCTTTTTTTCAATTCGAGTAATCTTTCAAGATCTACCTCCACAAGCTGCCGTAGTCCCGCTTACTAAGACGTGCCTTGCACCATTCGCGGATTTACGACCCCGCCCGCCGTTATTTTGGCAAAAAGAGGGATGCAACACGAGGACTTCCCGGAGGGTCACCCATTCCAGTACTACTCTCGCCCAAGCACGCTTAACTTCGGAGTTCTGATGGGATCCGGTGCGTTAGTGCTGGTATGATCGCATCCGTCATTCTTTGCGCTCTAACTTCTCTTATCCGTTCCGTGCCCCCGCTAATCTTTTAAACCTTTAAACCGTCATAACTTTACGCTCGTTCATCCGTTTCGTGCGATTCTTTTTTTCAATTCGAGTAATCTTTCAAGATCTACCTCCACAAGCTGCCGTAGTCCCGCTTACTAAGACGTGCCTTGCACCATTCGCGGATTTACGACCCCGCCCGCCGTTATTTTGGCAAAAAGAGGGATGCAACACGAGGACTTCCCGGAGGGTCACCCATTCCAGTACTACTCTCGCCCAAGCACGCTTAACTTCGGAGTTCTGATGGGATCCGGTGCGTTAGTGCTGGTATGATCGCATCCGTCATTCTTTGCGCTCTAACTTCTCTTATCCGTTCCGTGCCCCCGCTAATCTTTTAAACCTTTAAACCGTCATAACTTTACGCTCGTTCATCCGTTTCGTGCGATTCTTTTTTTCAATTCGAGTAATCTTTCAAGATCTACCTCCACAAGCTGCCGTAGTCCCGCTTACTAAGACGTGCCTTGCACCATTCGCGGATTTACGACCCCGCCCGCCGTTATTTTGGCAAAAAGAGGGATGCAACACGAGGACTTCCCGGAGGGTCACCCATTCCAGTACTACTCTCGCCCAAGCACGCTTAACTTCGGAGTTCTGATGGGATCCGGTGCGTTAGTGCTGGTATGATCGCATCCGTCATTCTTTGCGCTCTAACTTCTCTTATCCGTTCCGTGCCCCCGCTAATCTTTTAAACCTTTAAACCGTCATAACTTTACGCTCGTTCATCCGTTTCGTGCGATTCTTTTTTTCAATTCGAGTAATCTTTCAAGATCTACCTCCACAAGCTGCCGTAGTCCCGCTTACTAAGACGTGCCTTGCACCATTCGCGGATTTACGACCCCGCCCGCCGTTATTTTGGCAAAAAGAGGGATGCAACACGAGGACTTCCCGGAGGGTCACCCATTCCAGTACTACTCTCGCCCAAGCACGCTTAACTTCGGAGTTCTGATGGGATCCGGTGCGTTAGTGCTGGTATGATCGCATCCGTCATTCTTTGCGCTCTAACTTCTCTTATCCGTTCCGTGCCCCCGCTAATCTTTTAAACCTTTAAACCGTCATAACTTTACGCTCGTTCATCCGTTTCGTGCGATTCTTTTTTTCAATTCGAGTAATCTTTCAAGATCTACCTCCACAAGCTGCCGTAGTCCCGCTTACTAAGACGTGCCTTGCACCATTCGCGGATTTACGACCCCGCCCGCCGTTATTTTGGCAAAAAGAGGGATGCAACACGAGGACTTCCCGGAGGGTCACCCATTCCAGTACTACTCTCGCCCAAGCACGCTTAACTTCGGAGTTCTGATGGGATCCGGTGCGTTAGTGCTGGTATGATCGCATCCGTCATTCTTTGCGCTCTAACTTCTCTTATCCGTTCCGTGCCCCCGCTAATCTTTTAAACCTTTAAACCGTCATAACTTTACGCTCGTTCATCCGTTTCGTGCGATTCTTTTTTTCAATTCGAGTAATCTTTCAAGATCTACCTCCACAAGCTGCCGTAGTCCCGCTTACTAAGACGTGCCTTGCACCATTCGCGGATTTACGACCCCGCCCGCCGTTATTTTGGCAAAAAGAGGGATGCAACACGAGGACTTCCCGGAGGGTCACCCATTCCAGTACTACTCTCGCCCAAGCACGCTTAACTTCGGAGTTCTGATGGGATCCGGTGCGTTAGTGCTGGTATGATCGCATCCGTCATTCTTTGCGCTCTAACTTCTCTTATCCGTTCCGTGCCCCCGCTAATCTTTTAAACCTTTAAACCGTCATAACTTTACGCTCGTTCATCCGTTTCGTGCGATTCTTTTTTTCAATTCGAGTAATCTTTCAAGATCTACCTCCACAAGCTGCCGTAGTCCCGCTTACTAAGACGTGCCTTGCACCATTCGCGGATTTACGACCCCGCCCGCCGTTATTTTGGCAAAAAGAGGGATGCAACACGAGGACTTCCCGGAGGGTCACCCATTCCAGTACTACTCTCGCCCAAGCACGCTTAACTTCGGAATTCTGATGGGATCCGGTGCGTTAGTGCTGGTATGATCGCATCCGTCATTCTTTGCGCTCTAACTTCTCTTATCCGTTCCGTGCCCCCGCTAATCTTTTAAACCTTTAAACCGTCATAACTTTACGCTCGTTCATCCGTTTCGTGCGATTCTTTTTTTCAATTCGAGTAATCTTTCAAGATCTACCTCCACAAGCTGCCGTAGTCCCGCTTACTAAGACGTGCCTTGCACTATTCGCGGATTTACGACCCCGCTCGCCGTTATTTTGGCAAAAAGAGGGATGCAACACGAGGACTTCCCGGAGGGTCACCCATTCCAGTACTACTCTCGCCCAAGCACGCTTAACTTCGGAGTTCTGATGGGATCCGGTGCGTTAGTGCTGGTATGATCGCATCCGTCATTCTTTGCGCTCTAACTTCTCTTATCCGTTCCGTGCCCCCGCTAATCTTTTAAACCTTTAAACCGTCATAACTTTACGCTCGTTCATCCGTTTCGTGCGATTCTTTTTTTCAATTCGAGTAATCTTTCAAGATCTACCTCCACAAGCTGCCGTAGTCCCGCTTACTAAGACGTGCCTTGCACCATTCGCGGATTTACGACCCCGCCCGCCGTTATTTTGGCAAAAAGAGGGATGCAACACGAGGACTTCCCGGAGGGTCACCCATTCCAGTACTACTCTCGCCCAAGCACGCTTAACTTCGGAGTTCTGATGGGATCCGGTGCGTTAGTGCTGGTATGATCGCATCCGTCATTCTTTGCGCTCTAACTTCTCTTATCCGTTCCGTGCCCCCGCTAATCTTTTAAACCTTTAAACCGTCATAACTTTACGCTCGTTCATCCGTTTCGTGCGATTCTTTTTTTCAATTCGAGTAATCTTTCAAGATCTACCTCCACAAGCTGCCGTAGTCCCGCTTACTAAGACGTGCCTTGCACCATTCGCGGATTTACGACCCCGCCCGCCGTTATTTTGGCAAAAAGAGGGATGCAACACGAGGACTTCCCGGAGGGTCACCCATTCCAGTACTACTCTCGCCCAAGCACGCTTAGCTTCGGAGTTCTGATGGGATCCGGTGCGTTAGTGCTGGTATGATCGCATCCGTCATTCTTTGCGCTCTAACTTCTCTTATCCGTTCCGTGCCCCCGCTAATCTTTTAAACCTTTAAACCGTCATAACTTTACGCTCGTTCATCCGTTTCGTGCGATTCTTTTTTTCAATTCGAGTAATCTTTCAAGATCTACCTCCACAAGCTGCCGTAGTCCCGCTTACTAAGACGTGCCTTGCACCATTCGCGGATTTACGACCCCGCCCGCCGTTATTTTGGCAAAAAGAGGGATGCAACACGAGGACTTCCCGGAGGGTCACCCATTCCAGTACTACTCTCGCCCAAGCACGCTTAACTTCGGAGTTCTGATGGGATCCGGTGCGTTAGTGCTGGTATGATCGCATCCGTCATTCTTTGCGCTCTAACTTCTCTTATCCGTTCCGTGCCCCCGCTAATCTTTTAAACCTTTAAACCGTCATAACTTTACGCTCGTTCATCCGTTTCGTGCGATTCTTTTTTTCAATTCGAGTAATCTTTCAAGATCTACCTCCACAAGCTGCCGTAGTCCCGCTTACTAAGACGTGCCTTGCACCATTCGCGGATTTACGACCCCGCCCGCCGTTATTTTGGCAAAAAGAGGGATGCAACACGAGGACTTCCCGGAGGGTCACCCATTCCAGTACTACTCTCGCCCAAGCACGCTTAACTTCGGAGTTCTGATGGGATCCGGTGCGTTAGTGCTGGTATGATCGCATCCGTCATTCTTTGCGCTCTAACTTCTCTTATCCGTTCCGTGCCCCCGCTAATCTTTTAAACCTTTAAACCGTCATAACTTTACGCTCGTTCATCCGTTTCGTGCGATTCTTTTTTTCAATTCGAGTAATCTTTCAAGATCTACCTCCACAAGCTGCCGTAGTCCCGCTTACTAAGACGTGCCTTGCACCATTCGCGGATTTACGACCCCGCCCGCCGTTATTTTGGCAAAAAGAGGGATGCAACACGAGGACTTCCCGGAGGGTCACCCATTCCAGTACTACTCTCGCCCAAGCACGCTTAGCTTCGGAGTTCTGATGGGATCCGGTGCGTTAGTGCTGGTATGATCGCATCCGTCATTCTTTGCGCTCTAACTTCTCTTATCCGTTCCGTGCCCCCGCTAATCTTTTAAACCTTTAAACCGTCATAACTTTACGCTCGTTCACCATTCGCGGATTTACGACCCCGCCCGCCGTTATTTTGGCAAAAAGAGGGATGCAACACGAGGACTTCCCGGAGGGTCACCCATTCCAGTACTACTCTCGCCCAAGCACGCTTAACTTCGGAGTTCTGATGGGATCCGGTGCGTTAGTGCTGGTATGATCGCATCCGTCATTCTTTGCGCTCTAACTTCTCTTATCCGTTCCGTGCCCCCGCTAATCTTTTAAACCTTTAAACCGTCATAACTTTACGCTCGTTCATCCGTTTCGTGCGATTCTTTTTTTCAATTCGAGTAATCTTTCAAGATCTACCTCCACAAGCTGCCGTAGTCCCGCTTACTAAGACGTGCCTTGCACCATTCGCGGATTTACGACCCCGCCCGCCGTTATTTTGGCAAAAAGAGGGATGCAACACGAGGACTTCCCGGAGGGTCACCCATTCCAGTACTACTCTCGCCCAAGCACGCTTAACTTCGGAGTTCTGATGGGATCCGGTGCGTTAGTGCTGGTATGATCGCATCCGTCATTCTTTGCGCTCTAACTTCTCTTATCCGTTCCGTGCCCCCGCTAATCTTTTAAACCTTTAAACCGTCATAACTTTACGCTCGTTCATCCGTTTCGTGCGATTCTTTTTTTCAATTCGAGTAATCTTTCAAGATCTACCTCCACAAGCTGCCGTAGTCCCGCTTACTAAGACGTGCCTTGCACCATTCGCGGATTTACGACCCCGCCCGCCGTTATTTTGGCAAAAAGAGGGATGCAACACGAGGACTTCCCGGAGGGTCACCCATTCCAGTACTACTCTCGCCCAAGCACGCTTAACTTCGGAGTTCTGATGGGATCCGGTGCGTTAGTGCTGGTATGATCGCATCCGTCATTCTTTGCGCTCTAACTTCTCTTATCCGTTCCGTGCCCCCGCTAATCTTTTAAACCTTTAAACCGTCATAACTTTACGCTCGTTCATCCGTTTCGTGCGATTCTTTTTTTCAATTCGAGTAATCTTTCAAGATCTACCTCCACAAGCTGCCGTAGTCCCGCTTACTAAGACGTGCCTTGCACCATTCGCGGATTTACGACCCCGCCCGCCGTTATTTTGGCAAAAAGAGGGATGCAACACGAGGACTTCCCGGAGGGTCACCCATTCCAGTACTACTCTCGCCCAAGCACGCTTAACTTCGGAGTTCTGATGGGATCCGGTGCGTTAGTGCTGGTATGATCGCATCCGTCATTCTTTGCGCTCTAACTTCTCTTATCCGTTCCGTGCCCCCGCTAATCTTTTAAACCTTTAAACCGTCATAACTTTACGCTCGTTCATCCGTTTCGTGCGATTCTTTTTTTCAATTCGAGTAATCTTTCAAGATCTACCTCCACAAGCTGCCGTAGTCCCGCTTACTAAGACGTGCCTTGCACCATTCGCGGATTTACGACCCCGCCCGCCGTTATTTTGGCAAAAAGAGGGATGCAACACGAGGACTTCCCGGAGGGTCACCCATTCCAGTACTACTCTCGCCCAAGCACGCTTAGCTTCGGAGTTCTGATGGGATCCGGTGCGTTAGTGCTGGTATGATCGCATCCGTCATTCTTTGCGCTCTAACTTCTCTTATCCGTTCCGTGCCCCCGCTAATCTTTTAAACCTTTAAACCGTCATAACTTTACGCTCGTTCATCCGTTTCGTGCGATTCTTTTTTTCAATTCGAGTAATCTTTCAAGATCTACCTCCACAAGCTGCCGTAGTCCCGCTTACTAAGACGTGCCTTGCACCATTCGCGGATTTACGACCCCGCCCGCCGTTATTTTGGCAAAAAGAGGGATGCAACACGAGGACTTCCCGGAGGGTCACCCATTCCAGTACTACTCTCGCCCAAGCACGCTTAACTTCGGAGTTCTGATGGGATCCGGTGCGTTAGTGCTGGTATGATCGCATCCGTCATTCTTTGCGCTCTAACTTCTCTTATCCGTTCCGTGCCCCCGCTAATCTTTTAAACCTTTAAACCGTCATAACTTTACGCTCGTTCATCCGTTTCGTGCGATTCTTTTTTTCAATTCGAGTAATCTTTCAAGATCTACCTCCACAAGCTGCCGTAGTCCCGCTTACTAAGACGTGCCTTGCACCATTCGCGGATTTACGACCCCGCCCGCCGTTATTTTGGCAAAAAGAGGGATGCAACACGAGGACTTCCCGGAGGGTCACCCATTCCAGTACTACTCTCGCCCAAGCACGCTTAACTTCGGAGTTCTGATGGGATCCGGTGCGTTAGTGCTGGTATGATCGCATCCGTCATTCTTTGCGCTCTAACTTCTCTTATCCGTTCCGTGCCCCCGCTAATCTTTTAAACCTTTAAACCGTCATAACTTTACGCTCGTTCATCCGTTTCGTGCGATTCTTTTTTTCAATTCGAGTAATCTTTCAAGATCTACCTCCACAAGCTGCCGTAGTCCCGCTTACTAAGACGTGCCTTGCACCATTCGCGGATTTACGACCCCGCCCGCCGTTATTTTGGCAAAAAGAGGGATGCAACACGAGGACTTCCCGGAGGGTCACCCATTCCAGTACTACTCTCGCCCAAGCACGCTTAACTTCGGAGTTCTGATGGGATCCGGTGCGTTAGTGCTGGTATGATCGCATCCGTCATTCTTTGCGCTCTAACTTCTCTTATCCGTTCCGTGCCCCCGCTAATCTTTTAAACCTTTAAACCGTCATAACTTTACGCTCGTTCATCCGTTTCGTGCGATTCTTTTTTTCAATTCGAGTAATCTTTCAAGATCTACCTCCACAAGCTGCCGTAGTCCCGCTTACTAAGACGTGCCTTGCACCATTCGCGGATTTACGACCCCGCCCGCCGTTATTTTGGCAAAAGGAGGGATGCAACACGAGGACTTCCCGGAGGGTCACCCATTCCAGTACTACTCTCGCCCAAGCACGCTTAACTTCGGAGTTCTGATGGGATCCGGTGCGTTAGTGCTGGTATGATCGCATCCGTCATTCTTTGCGCTCTAACTTCTCTTATCCGTTCCGTGCCCCCGCTAATCTTTTAAACCTTTAAACCGTCATAACTTTACGCTCGTTCATCCGTTTCGTGCGATTCTTTTTTTCAATTCGAGTAATCTTTCAAGATCTACCTCCACAAGCTGCCGTAGTCCCGCTTACTAAGACGTGCCTTGCACCATTCGCGGATTTACGACCCCGCCCGCCGTTATTTTGGCAAAAAGAGGGATGCAACACGAGGACTTCCCGGAGGGTCACCCATTCCAGTACTACTCTCGCCCAAGCACGCTTAGCTTCGGAGTTCTGATGGGATCCGGTGCGTTAGTGCTGGTATGATCGCATCCGTCATTCTTTGCGCTCTAACTTCTCTTATCCGTTCCGTGCCCCCGCTAATCTTTTAAACCTTTAAACCGTCATAACTTTACGCTCGTTCATCCGTTTCGTGCGATTCTTTTTTTCAATTCGAGTAATCTTTCAAGATCTACCTCCACAAGCTGCCGTAGTCCCGCTTACTAAGACGTGCCTTGCACCATTCGCGGATTTACGACCCCGCCCGCCGTTATTTTGGCAAAAAGAGGGATGCAACACGAGGACTTCCCGGAGGGTCACCCATTCCAGTACTACTCTCGCCCAAGCACGCTTAACTTCGGAGTTCTGATGGGATCCGGTGCGTTAGTGCTGGTATGATCGCATCCGTCATTCTTTGCGCTCTAACTTCTCTTATCCGTTCCGTGCCCCCGCTAATCTTTTAAACCTTTAAACCGTCATAACTTTACGCTCGTTCATCCGTTTCGTGCGATTCTTTTTTTCAATTCGAGTAATCTTTCAAGATCTACCTCCACAAGCTGCCGTAGTCCCGCTTACTAAGACGTGCCTTGCACCATTCGCGGATTTACGACCCCGCCCGCCGTTATTTTGGCAAAAAGAGGGATGCAACACGAGGACTTCCCGGAGGGTCACCCATTCCAGTACTACTCTCGCCCAAGCACGCTTAACTTCGGAGTTCTGATGGGATCCGGTGCGTTAGTGCTGGTATGATCGCATCCGTCATTCTTTGCGCTCTAACTTCTCTTATCCGTTCCGTGCCCCCGCTAATCTTTTAAACCTTTAAACCGTCATAACTTTACGCTCGTTCATCCGTTTCGTGCGATTCTTTTTTTCAATTCGAGTAATCTTTCAAGATCTACCTCCACAAGCTGCCGTAGTCCCGCTTACTAAGACGTGCCTTGCACCATTCGCGGATTTACGACCCCGCCCGCCGTTATTTTGGCAAAAAGAGGGATGCAACACGAGGACTTCCCGGAGGGTCACCCATTCCAGTACTACTCTCGCCCAAGCACGCTTAACTTCGGAGTTCTGATGGGATCCGGTGCGTTAGTGCTGGTATGATCGCATCCGTCATTCTTTGCGCTCTAACTTCTCTTATCCGTTCCGTGCCCCCGCTAATCTTTTAAACCTTTAAACCGTCATAACTTTACGCTCGTTCATCCGTTTCGTGCGATTCTTTTTTTCAATTCGAGTAATCTTTCAAGATCTACCTCCACAAGCTGCCGTAGTCCCGCTTACTAAGACGTGCCTTGCACCATTCGCGGATTTACGACCCCGCCCGCCGTTATTTTGGCAAAAAGAGGGATGCAACACGAGGACTTCCCGGAGGGTCACCCATTCCAGTACTACTCTCGCCCAAGCACGCTTAACTTCGGAGTTCTGATGGGATCCGGTGCGTTAGTGCTGGTATGATCGCATCCGTCATTCTTTGCGCTCTAACTTCTCTTATCCGTTCCGTGCCCCCGCTAATCTTTTAAACCTTTAAACCGTCATAACTTTACGCTCGTTCATCCGTTTCGTGCGATTCTTTTTTTCAATTCGAGTAATCTTTCAAGATCTACCTCCACAAGCTGCCGTAGTCCCGCTTACTAAGACGTGCCTTGCACCATTCGCGGATTTACGACCCCGCCCGCCGTTATTTTGGCAAAAAGAGGGATGCAACACGAGGACTTCCCGGAGGGTCACCCATTCCAGTACTACTCTCGCCCAAGCACGCTTAACTTCGGAGTTCTGATGGGATCCGGTGCGTTAGTGCTGGTATGATCGCATCCGTCATTCTTTGCGCTCTAACTTCTCTTATCCGTTCCGTGCCCCCGCTAATCTTTTAAACCTTTAAACCGTCATAACTTTACGCTCGTTCATCCGTTTCGTGCGATTCTTTTTTTCAATTCGAGTAATCTTTCAAGATCTACCTCCACAAGCTGCCGTAGTCCCGCTTACTAAGACGTGCCTTGCACCATTCGCGGATTTACGACCCCGCCCGCCGTTATTTTGGCAAAAAGAGGGATGCAACACGAGGACTTCCCGGAGGGTCACCCATTCCAGTACTACTCTCGCCCAAGCACGCTTAGCTTCGGAGTTCTGATGGGATCCGGTGCGTTAGTGCTGGTATGATCGCATCCGTCATTCTTTGCGCTCTAACTTCTCTTATCCGTTCCGTGCCCCCGCTAATCTTTTAAACCTTTAAACCGTCATAACTTTACGCTCGTTCATCCGTTTCGTGCGATTCTTTTTTTCAATTCGAGTAATCTTTCAAGATCTACCTCCACAAGCTGCCGTAGTCCCGCTTACTAAGACGTGCCTTGCACCATTCGCGGATTTACGACCCCGCCCGCCGTTATTTTGGCAAAAAGAGGGATGCAACACGAGGACTTCCCGGAGGGTCACCCATTCCAGTACTACTCTCGCCCAAGCACGCTTAACTTCGGAGTTCTGATGGGATCCGGTGCGTTAGTGCTGGTATGATCGCATCCGTCATTCTTTGCGCTCTAACTTCTCTTATCCGTTCCGTGCCCCCGCTAATCTTTTAAACCTTTAAACCGTCATAACTTTACGCTCGTTCATCCGTTTCGTGCGATTCTTTTTTTCAATTCGAGTAATCTTTCAAGATCTACCTCCACAAGCTGCCGTAGTCCCGCTTACTAAGACGTGCCTTGCACCATTCGCGGATTTACGACCCCGCCCGCCGTTATTTTGGCAAAAAGAGGGATGCAACACGAGGACTTCCCGGAGGGTCACCCATTCCAGTACTACTCTCGCCCAAGCACGCTTAACTTCGGAGTTCTGATGGGATCCGGTGCGTTAGTGCTGGTATGATCGCATCCGTCATTCTTTGCGCTCTAACTTCTCTTATCCGTTCCGTGCCCCCGCTAATCTTTTAAACCTTTAAACCGTCATAACTTTACGCTCGTTCATCCGTTTCGTGCGATTCTTTTTTTCAATTCGAGTAATCTTTCAAGATCTACCTCCACAAGCTGCCGTAGTCCCGCTTACTAAGACGTGCCTTGCACCATTCGCGGATTTACGACCCCGCCCGCCGTTATTTTGGCAAAAAGAGGGATGCAACACGAGGACTTCCCGGAGGGTCACCCATTCCAGTACTACTCTCGCCCAAGCACGCTTAACTTCGGAGTTCTGATGGGATCCGGTGCGTTAGTGCTGGTATGATCGCATCCGTCATTCTTTGCGCTCTAACTTCTCTTATCCGTTCCGTGCCCCCGCTAATCTTTTAAACCTTTAAACCGTCATAACTTTACGCTCGTTCATCCGTTTCGTGCGATTCTTTTTTTCAATTCGAGTAATCTTTCAAGATCTACCTCCACAAGCTGCCGTAGTCCCGCTTACTAAGACGTGCCTTGCACCATTCGCGGATTTACGACCCCGCCCGCCGTTATTTTGGCAAAAAGAGGGATGCAACACGAGGACTTCCCGGAGGGTCACCCATTCCAGTACTACTCTCGCCCAAGCACGCTTAACTTCGGAGTTCTGATGGGATCCGGTGCGTTAGTGCTGGTATGATCGCATCCGTCATTCTTTGCGCTCTAACTTCTCTTATCCGTTCCGTGCCCCCGCTAATCTTTTAAACCTTTAAACCGTCATAACTTTACGCTCGTTCATCCGTTTCGTGCGATTCTTTTTTTCAATTCGAGTAATCTTTCAAGATCTACCTCCACAAGCTGCCGTAGTCCCGCTTACTAAGACGTGCCTTGCACCATTCGCGGATTTACGACCCCGCCCGCCGTTATTTTGGCAAAAAGAGGGATGCAACACGAGGACTTCCCGGAGGGTCACCCATTCCAGTACTACTCTCGCCCAAGCACGCTTAGCTTCGGAGTTCTGATGGGATCCGGTGCGTTAGTGCTGGTATGATCGCATCCGTCATTCTTTGCGCTCTAACTTCTCTTATCCGTTCCGTGCCCCCGCTAATCTTTTAAACCTTTAAACCGTCATAACTTTACGCTCGTTCATCCGTTTCGTGCGATTCTTTTTTTCAATTCGAGTAATCTTTCAAGATCTACCTCCACAAGCTGCCGTAGTCCCGCTTACTAAGACGTGCCTTGCACCATTCGCGGATTTACGACCCCGCCCGCCGTTATTTTGGCAAAAAGAGGGATGCAACACGAGGACTTCCCGGAGGGTCACCCATTCCAGTACTACTCTCGCCCAAGCACGCTTAACTTCGGAGTTCTGATGGGATCCGGTGCGTTAGTGCTGGTATGATCGCATCCGTCATTCTTTGCGCTCTAACTTCTCTTATCCGTTCCGTGCCCCCGCTAATCTTTTAAACCTTTAAACCGTCATAACTTTACGCTCGTTCATCCGTTTCGTGCGATTCTTTTTTTCAATTCGAGTAATCTTTCAAGATCTACCTCCACAAGCTGCCGTAGTCCCGCTTACTAAGACGTGCCTTGCACCATTCGCGGATTTACGACCCCGCCCGCCGTTATTTTGGCAAAAAGAGGGATGCAACACGAGGACTTCCCGGAGGGTCACCCATTCCAGTACTACTCTCGCCCAAGCACGCTTAACTTCGGAGTTCTGATGGGATCCGGTGCGTTAGTGCTGGTATGATCGCATCCGTCATTCTTTGCGCTCTAACTTCTCTTATCCGTTCCGTGCCCCCGCTAATCTTTTAAACCTTTAAACCGTCATAACTTTACGCTCGTTCATCCGTTTCGTGCGATTCTTTTTTTCAATTCGAGTAATCTTTCAAGATCTACCTCCACAAGCTGCCGTAGTCCCGCTTACTAAGACGTGCCTTGCACCATTCGCGGATTTACGACCCCGCCCGCCGTTATTTTGGCAAAAAGAGGGATGCAACACGAGGACTTCCCGGAGGGTCACCCATTCCAGTACTACTCTCGCCCAAGCACGCTTAACTTCGGAGTTCTGATGGGATCCGGTGCGTTAGTGCTGGTATGATCGCATCCGTCATTCTTTGCGCTCTAACTTCTCTTATCCGTTCCGTGCCCCCGCTAATCTTTTAAACCTTTAAACCGTCATAACTTTACGCTCGTTCATCCGTTTCGTGCGATTCTTTTTTTCAATTCGAGTAATCTTTCAAGATCTACCTCCACAAGCTGCCGTAGTCCCGCTTACTAAGACGTGCCTTGCACCATTCGCGGATTTACGACCCCGCCCGCCGTTATTTTGGCAAAAAGAGGGATGCAACACGAGGACTTCCCGGAGGGTCACCCATTCCAGTACTACTCTCGCCCAAGCACGCTTAGCTTCGGAGTTCTGATGGGATCCGGTGCGTTAGTGCTGGTATGATCGCATCCGTCATTCTTTGCGCTCTAACTTCTCTTATCCGTTCCGTGCCCCCGCTAATCTTTTAAACCTTTAAACCGTCATAACTTTACGCTCGTTCATCCGTTTCGTGCGATTCTTTTTTTCAATTCGAGTAATCTTTCAAGATCTACCTCCACAAGCTGCCGTAGTCCCGCTTACTAAGACGTGCCTTGCACCATTCGCGGATTTACGACCCCGCCCGCCGTTATTTTGGCAAAAAGAGGGATGCAACACGAGGACTTCCCGGAGGGTCACCCATTCCAGTACTACTCTCGCCCAAGCACGCTTAGCTTCGGAGTTCTGATGGGATCCGGTGCGTTAGTGCTGGTATGATCGCATCCGTCATTCTTTGCGCTCTAACTTCTCTTATCCGTTCCGTGCCCCCGCTAATCTTTTAAACCTTTAAACCGTCATAACTTTACGCTCGTTCATCCGTTTCGTGCGATTCTTTTTTTCAATTCGAGTAATCTTTCAAGATCTACCTCCACAAGCTGCCGTAGTCCCGCTTACTAAGACGTGCCTTGCACCATTCGCGGATTTACGACCCCGCCCGCCGTTATTTTGGCAAAAAGAGGGATGCAACACGAGGACTTCCCGGAGGGTCACCCATTCCAGTACTACTCTCGCCCAAGCACGCTTAACTTCGGAGTTCTGATGGGATCCGGTGCGTTAGTGCTGGTATGATCGCATCCGTCATTCTTTGCGCTCTAACTTCTCTTATCCGTTCCGTGCCCCCGCTAATCTTTTAAACCTTTAAACCGTCATAACTTTACGCTCGTTCATCCGTTTCGTGCGATTCTTTTTTTCAATTCGAGTAATCTTTCAAGATCTACCTCCACAAGCTGCCGTAGTCCCGCTTACTAAGACGTGCCTTGCACCATTCGCGGATTTACGACCCCGCCCGCCGTTATTTTGGCAAAAAGAGGGATGCAACACGAGGACTTCCCGGAGGGTCACCCATTCCAGTACTACTCTCGCCCAAGCACGCTTAACTTCGGAGTTCTGATGGGATCCGGTGCGTTAGTGCTGGTATGATCGCATCCGTCATTCTTTGCGCTCTAACTTCTCTTATCCGTTCCGTGCCCCCGCTAATCTTTTAAACCTTTAAACCGTCATAACTTTACGCTCGTTCATCCGTTTCGTGCGATTCTTTTTTTCAATTCGAGTAATCTTTCAAGATCTACCTCCACAAGCTGCCGTAGTCCCGCTTACTAAGACGTGCCTTGCACCATTCGCGGATTTACGACCCCGCCCGCCGTTATTTTGGCAAAAAGAGGGATGCAACACGAGGACTTCCCGGAGGGTCACCCATTCCAGTACTACTCTCGCCCAAGCACGCTTAACTTCGGAGTTCTGATGGGATCCGGTGCGTTAGTGCTGGTATGATCGCATCCGTCATTCTTTGCGCTCTAACTTCTCTTATCCGTTCCGTGCCCCCGCTAATCTTTTAAACCTTTAAACCGTCATAACTTTACGCTCGTTCATCCGTTTCGTGCGATTCTTTTTTTCAATTCGAGTAATCTTTCAAGATCTACCTCCACAAGCTGCCGTAGTCCCGCTTACTAAGACGTGCCTTGCACCATTCGCGGATTTACGACCCCGCCCGCCGTTATTTTGGCAAAAAGAGGGATGCAACACGAGGACTTCCCGGAGGGTCACCCATTCCAGTACTACTCTCGCCCAAGCACGCTTAACTTCGGAGTTCTGATGGGATCCGGTGCGTTAGTGCTGGTATGATCGCATCCGTCATTCTTTGCGCTCTAACTTCTCTTATCCGTTCCGTGCCCCCGCTAATCTTTTAAACCTTTAAACCGTCATAACTTTACGCTCGTTCATCCGTTTCGTGCGATTCTTTTTTTCAATTCGAGTAATCTTTCAAGATCTACCTCCACAAGCTGCCGTAGTCCCGCTTACTAAGACGTGCCTTGCACCATTCGCGGATTTACGACCCCGCCCGCCGTTATTTTGGCAAAAAGAGGGATGCAACACGAGGACTTCCCGGAGGGTCACCCATTCCAGTACTACTCTCGCCCAAGCACGCTTAACTTCGGAGTTCTGATGGGATCCGGTGCGTTAGTGCTGGTATGATCGCATCCGTCATTCTTTGCGCTCTAACTTCTCTTATCCGTTCCGTGCCCCCGCTAATCTTTTAAACCTTTAAACCGTCATAACTTTACGCTCGTTCATCCGTTTCGTGCGATTCTTTTTTTCAATTCGAGTAATCTTTCAAGATCTACCTCCACAAGCTGCCGTAGTCCCGCTTACTAAGACGTGCCTTGCACCATTCGCGGATTTACGACCCCGCCCGCCGTTATTTTGGCAAAAAGAGGGATGCAACACGAGGACTTCCCGGAGGGTCACCCATTCCAGTACTACTCTCGCCCAAGCACGCTTAACTTCGGAGTTCTGATGGGATCCGGTGCGTTAGTGCTTGTATGATCGCATCCGTCATTCTTTGCGCTCTAACTTCTCTTATCCGTTCCGTGCCCCCGCTAATCTTTTAAACCTTTAAACCGTCATAACTTTACGCTCGTTCATCCGTTTCGTGCGATTCTTTTTTTCAATTCGAGTAATCTTTCAAGATCTACCTCCACAAGCTGCCGTAGTCCCGCTTACTAAGACGTGCCTTGCACCATTCGCGGATTTACGACCCCGCCCGCCGTTATTTTGGCAAAAAGAGGGATGCAACACGAGGACTTCCCGGAGGGTCACCCATTCCAGTACTACTCTCGCCCAAGCACGCTTGACTTCGGAGTTCTGATGGGATCCGGTGCGTTAGTGCTGGTATGATCGCATCCGTCATTCTTTGCGCTCTAACTTCTCTTATCCGTTCCGTGCCCCCGCTAATCTTTTAAACCTTTAAACCGTCATAACTTTACGCTCGTTCATCCGTTTCGTGCGATTCTTTTTTTCAATTCGAGTAATCTTTCAAGATCTACCTCCACAAGCTGCCGTAGTCCCGCTTACTAAGACGTGTCTTGCACCATTCGCGGATTTACGACCCCGCCCGCCGTTATTTTGGCAAAAAGAGGGATGCAACACGAGGACTTCCCGGAGGGTCACCCATTCCAGTACTACTCTCGCCCAAGCACGCTTAACTTCGGAGTTCTGATGGGATCCGGTGCGTTAGTGCTGGTATGATCGCATCCGTCATTCTTTGCGCTCTAACTTCTCTTATCCGTTCCGTGCCCCCGCTAATCTTTTAAACCTTTAAACCGTCATAACTTTACGCTCGTTCATCCGTTTCGTGCGATTCTTTTTTTCAATTCGAGTAATCTTTCAAGATCTACCTCCACAAGCTGCCGTAGTCCCGCTTACTAAGACGTGCCTTGCACCATTCGCGGATTTACGACCCCGCCCGCCGTTATTTTGGCAAAAAGAGGGATGCAACACGAGGACTTCCCGGAGGGTCACCCATTCCAGTACTACTCTCGCCCAAGCACGCTTGACTTCGGAGTTCTGATGGGATCCGGTGCGTTAGTGCTGGTATGATCGCATCCGTCATTCTTTGCGCTCTAACTTCTCTTATCCGTTCCGTGCCCCCGCTAATCTTTTAAACCTTTAAACCGTCATAACTTTACGCTCGTTCATCCGTTTCGTGCGATTCTTTTTTTCAATTCGAGTAATCTTTCAAGATCTACCTCCACAAGCTGCCGTAGTCCCGCTTACTAAGACGTGCCTTGCACCATTCGCGGATTTACGACCCCATCTACCTCCACAAGCTGCCGTAGTCCCGCTTACTAAGACGTGCCTTGCACCATTCGCGGATTTACGACCCCGCCCGCCGTTATTTTGGCAAAAAGAGGGATGCAACACGAGGACTTCCCGGAGGGTCACCCATTCCAGTACTACTCTCGCCCAAGCACGCTTAACTTCGGAGTTCTGATGGGATCCGGTGCGTTAGTGCTGGTATGATCGCATCCGTCATTCTTTGCGCTCTAACTTCTCTTATCCGTTCCGTGCCCCCGCTAATCTTTTAAACCTTTAAACCGTCATAACTTTACGCTCGTTCATCCGTTTCGTGCGATTCTTTTTTTCAATTCGAGTAATCTTTCAAGATCTACCTCCACAAGCTGCCGTAGTCCCGCTTACTAAGACGTGCCTTGCACCATTCGCGGATTTACGACCCCGCCCGCCGTTATTTTGGCAAAAAGAGGGATGCAACACGAGGACTTCCCGGAGGGTCACCCATTCCAGTACTACTCTCGCCCAAGCACGCTTAACTTCGGAGTTCTGATGGGATCCGGTGCGTTAGTGCTGGTATGATCGCATCCGTCATTCTTTGCGCTCTAACTTCTCTTATCCGTTCCGTGCCCCCGCTAATCTTTTAAACCTTTAAACCGTCATAACTTTACGCTCGTTCATCCGTTTCGTGCGATTCTTTTTTTCAATTCGAGTAATCTTTCAAGATCTACCTCCACAAGCTGCCGTAGTCCCGCTTACTAAGACGTGCCTTGCACCATTCGCGGATTTACGACCCCGCCCGCCGTTATTTTGGCAAAAAGAGGGATGCAACACGAGGACTTCCCGGAGGGTCACCCATTCCAGTACTACTCTCGCCCAAACACGCTTAACTTCGGAGTTCTGATGGGATCCGGTGCGTTAGTGCTGGTATGATCGCATCCGTCATTCTTTGCGCTCTAACTTCTCTTATCCGTTCCGTGCCCCCGCTAATCTTTTAAACCTTTAAACCGTCATAACTTTACGCTCGTTCATCCGTTTCGTGCGATTCTTTTTTTCAATTCGAGTAATCTTTCAAGATCTACCTCCACAAGCTGCCGTAGTCCCGCTTACTAAGACGTGCCTTGCACCATTCGCGGATTTACGACCCCGCCCGCCGTTATTTTGGCAAAAAGAGGGATGCAACACGAGGACTTCCCGGAGGGTCACCCATTCCAGTACTACTCTCGCCCAAGCACGCTTAACTTCGGAGTTCTGATGGGATCCGGTGCGTTAGTGCTGGTATGATCGCATCCGTCATTCTTTGCGCTCTAACTTCTCTTATCCGTTCCGTGCCCCCGCTAATCTTTTAAACCTTTAAACCGTCATAACTTTACGCTCGTTCATCCGTTTCGTGCGATTCTTTTTTTCAATTCGAGTAATCTTTCAAGATCTACCTCCACAAGCTGCCGTAGTCCCGCTTACTAAGACGTGCCTTGCACCATTCGCGGATTTACGACCCCGCCCGCCGTTATTTTGGCAAAAAGAGGGATGCAACACGAGGACTTCCCGGAGGGTCACCCATTCCAGTACTACTCTCGCCCAAGCACGCTTAACTTCGGAGTTCTGATGGGATCCGGTGCGTTAGTGCTTGTATGATCGCATCCGTCATTCTTTGCGCTCTAACTTCTCTTATCCGTTCCGTGCCCCCGCTAATCTTTTAAACCTTTAAACCGTCATAACTTTACGCTCGTTCATCCGTTTCGTGCGATTCTTTTTTTCAATTCGAGTAATCTTTCAAGATCTACCTCCACAAGCTGCCGTAGTCCCGCTTACTAAGACGTGCCTTGCACCATTCGCGGATTTACGACCCCATCTACCTCCACAAGCTGCCGTAGTCCCGCTTACTAAGACGTGCCTTGCACCATTCGCGGATTTACGACCCCGCCCGCCGTTATTTTGGCAAAAAGAGGGATGCAACACGAGGACTTCCCGGAGGGTCACCCATTCCAGTACTACTCTCGCCCAAGCACGCTTAACTTCGGAGTTCTGATGGGATCCGGTGCGTTAGTGCTGGTATGATCGCATCCGTCATTCTTTGCGC